>CM061044.1:42737519-45137519 GCA_030762985.1 Adelphocoris suturalis
AAAAAACTATTGTTGATAAAACCTTTGGCATAACTGTATTCTAAAATAAAAAACTTTGGGGAAAAAAGTGTTTTAAGCTTTGCATCCCTGATAGGAAACACAAGGAAACACGAGTTGAGGACAGGAGCAGAGTGCATGAGATTCCAACTGGAACGCCTGCTGTCTCAACTAGCAGGCCACTCCACACCCGCTCCCTTTTGATGGTACGAAAAACCCACAAAATCTGGATCGCCACGTACATATTAGCGCTTTACCTTGCCGTTCACTGGAACGCACTTGGAGCAGAGCGTGTGCGGAGCGCTGATGTGGACGCGGCTTTATAGCGTGTGGGCCACTATAGGGAGATTGGCTAAATTTTTTGTGTTTTCCCGAGATTTTCCGGGATGTTTTGGAGTCAAAATTGTCTGCCTTGTGTGAAGAAACTAAATCTGCTGACACTGTCATCGATTTTGCCTGTTCATATAGAGACTGGCCATATGCGCTTAGGACTGGTAAATTAGGATTTCCCCAAATTTTCAATAATTATTCATTTTTTCTTTCTAACTAAACTTTTGGTTTAGTTTAGGGCTTTCATGATACACCAGTCTTCTCAAACCACCACCCCAGGGTATTTGTCTAGCGTCGCCCATGCCTATCATTATTCCGTGCTGAATTAGAAGAGGAACACACGATGCTAACGCTACTATCGACAACTACTCGCGCGATATTGAAAAAGAGTATGGCGGGAACGGAGTGCATGCTATTGGTTATTTTATTCTCCCTTCTTGGGAGAAAAAAGGTGTTTTTGTGGCAACACTGTTCACCAGCCCTCTGACAACGCCATTCCGGGTTGTGAGTTTTTTCCGTTTGGTGTATGTCCGCTGATCGTCCGCTACCAAGCATAATCTGTGATTATTCACGTAGAACACATCACTTCGCCAAGTAAGATCCATTTGTATATTACCTATGTAAATGTTGTCGGACTGTATACGGATCTTAGTTCATCGATAGCGACGAAAAGTTCCTCCCGGAGGTAGGTTTTTCGTTCAAAGGCAATGGCTGTCCCGATTTCCCGCGATCATGCTTCCAATTCCAATGACCTCGGAAGCTTGGTCGCTTTAACTATATTACCATTTTGTCAAGCAATATCCCTGCGTAAACACCCTTGTCCCCTATTTTTTCCATTTTATTCATTCAGCATGTCAACGTTTTGACTGATTGGCTCGATGTCGACTCAGACCGCGGCTTCGCTGGGCAGTGGGCACACAATTTCTTCGCCTGGTTCTATCTCCCTTCTTGGTGTTAACCCAAGTCTATGATATATCCATTCAATGATGTGGCGTACTTACCTTCCGTTGCCGAAATGTATTTATTTCAGCATTCTTTATTTGACCCGATTTCATAATTTCTGAACTCAGTTAAGTTTAGCTTTGAGCCTTGCACCTGGTCCGCCATATTCAACAGATTCATGACCTTCGTTGAAGAAAAAATACTTCCTTGTTGGTTACTGTTAATTTTTAGATATAGAAATACTACCCTGGAGTGAATGTTCTACTATGTAAATACCTTCAAATTCTTGAAATCAAAGAAGTAGAATGCAAGTTGAGTTATGTACCTAGGTACCTCTTGTATGCAGGTAATGAAATCGTTTTCTCACCAAAGCTCCTAGGAACCATTTGATCTTCCTCCGAAACTTCTGAAATCTGTTGAAGTTATGGTTTATACCAGGTTTGTTCCATCCACCTCACCGCGGTTAACCCACGGTCAGCACGCGGTCCACAGCCCCTATGATCGCGGTTGGACGACCGTAACCACGATCCAACCATGGATGGAACGCTCAACCGCAAGTGAGGTAAAATAGCGTTACACCAGTCATTTCGTGTGACTCCACTCCATTAGAAACATTTTCATCGCCTTGACAACAGTCGAATGTAAACAACAACTCGTAGTGATTTTCTATTCTCATTTTCAACATCTCATTGTAGTGATTTTATATTCTCATTTTCTATTTCTGGCCGGTATTCATTTTTAAGTTCTCAACTTCACACACGAACACAGAGTACAAGACGAACGAACTAGGCACACGACGTACAACGAGTAGTATTTAATATCAGGAACTGTCCGAAGAAAAGTGATAGGAAAACAAAACGTTCCACGAACAAAAGCAAGAAAATTAATGAATAGAACTGAAACAATGAAACAGACTCTTACCTAAATGAATTTCTCAGAATAAAATAGAGAATAAAGAAATGAATAGAGAAATGAATTTCTCAGAATAAAATAGAGAATAAAGAATTCGGGGATAAGTGATTCGGTCGGACGTGAGTGACGATTACAACGTCGGGTCGGTTCGGCTTCGCGGCGGTGGTGTTCCCCCAGCTTTCCACGAACTAAAAATTAGAAAAAAGTTGTGATGTGCTCCCCTCATTCCCTCTAACGAACTTATAAGTAGGAATAGTCGTACCCTCATATTCCCTCTCACACTTACTATGTGTAATTAGAAATAGTGGTGAAGTGTAAGTACTGTACCGCCCCTTGAAACTTCGCGTCGGTTCGGCTTTGCGGCTTCCCCATAGCTTTCCACGAACTCGAAATAAAAATATAGTCGTGATGTGCTCCCAGTATCCCCTCGAATGAACTTATAATTAAAAATAGTTATTTTCCCCCGTCACTTCGATACTGCTTTGTTCCCAAATTGCCATCAAAGTGATTCAGGCCTGAGTGACGCTTTCGAAAGACAAATTGGTTCGACCTACGTCATTACAGCCGCCTGTTGGGCACAAGGTATTTTACCCACATGAGTCAACTATAGTCCACTAACGTATATACTAGTCTTGTCCACTATAGTCAACTAACGTATATACTAGTCTTGTACACCCAAGTTCCTTTTGTGCCCTTACTAACATTCATCTTACCTGATATATAACTAAGATGAATACGAGGAACGCTAAGCGCTCCTTAAGGCCTAAATCCCCCCTACAAGATAGTCAGAATGCTCCTAATCCTAGACATCCCGCACATAAAGCTATTACTAACAAATTTAATCCCAAAACGCCCTCTATGGTGAGAAGTCTGGTTGACTGTAATTTGAATGGCACCGACAACGCAGTCTGTGATACTAGTCGAACGGATAATCCTATGTGTGATATTAAACGAACGGATAATGCTATCTGTGATACTCCTCAACCTAATCTCGATATGTTATGTGGAGGCTCTGATATAACCCTTGCTGGTGACAGAAATATTTCTCTCTTACCTTGCATCACCCGACCCCCCTCCATGACGAATGACACGACCTTGACTGGGGAGAGTGACAACTCTGGGATGTCTCGAGAGGAGACCGACCTCAACAACTCCAACAACAGTTTTCATGCAGTCAATACCGAATGTATTACCAGTGCGGGGGGTGTTGCCGAGCCTTCTGTTGTCAATGTTTCTCCTCCAAACTCTCCCTCGCCGTCGTATAGCTCACTCTCGGATGGTTCCATTTCTGCGGCCGGCACTACGGGTGTCGGTGGCTTGGCAGAAACCTCACATCTTAACGGTTCGGGAGAGTCCATTGGGGCGGACACGCTTACACCTGGCCCTGGGACTTCAGACCTTGACGTGACACCAGTGCAACGCCCTGAGGTGGGTGACGCTGTTGAGCGGCAGATAGCCCTCCGTGAGACTGAAACTAGTCTTTTCCTGAGAGACAGGTGCTACCCTGAGAGGCACGTGGGCGAGTTCGTTGTGCTTTTTGATGCGAAGAGTAGTTGCCCCACTGAGAGGGATGTTGGCGAAAGAGTTAAAGATATAGAAGGGCGCTTTAGGTTCAGGAGATCTGGTCTCAATAGGTACGTTTTTAGTACCGAGTCCCGTTGCACTTTCACAAGCATCTGCACCTCTCCATATATGCTCAAACACTTCCAGATGTCCTTGCCTTCTTCGGCTACTGAATATGTGGGTGTCATTAAGACAGATGGTAACATTTTCAATACCATTCGCCAAAACATGGGGGATTGCGAACGAATTAACTCCGTACACTTCATTTGTAAACGGAATGGCGACACCCTTGAACGAACCAACTACGTGAAACTCAACTTTGCTGGTGGCTCTCCGGTGGAAGAGATAAGGATTGGTTATATGAATTTTAAGGTAAAACTATATATACCAAAAATTAAGGCGTGTGCTGGTTGCCACAGATATGGACATCTTACACGTCAGTGCAAAACCAAGCACAGGTGTCACAGATGTGGCGACCCTGCTAAATCCCATACTTGTGACCCCCAAAATGTCAGATGCCTGGGCTGCAACAGATCCGACCACCTGTTTGGCAGTAAACTTTGCCCCCTTCTACAGTACTTGATCCCTCATGGATATCAAATATATACAAGGCAAGTCAGCATCTATGACCTCACAACCTCCTTTTTTAGGGGGCGTTCCAATTCTGCCGCTCCCTCAGCAGGACACAGGACACAGCGAACTGCTTGGAACAGCGAACAGAATACCCGCGCTTCCGTTCCCGCTTCCTCTTCGGCGAGACATCGGGGGGCGTGGGCCGGATCGACGCACCGCTCTAGGGGGCCAGACGAAGCATCGCGGGTGGATGGTCCACTGACTGGCCGTGCTTGGTCGCATCCGCGCACAAATACAATCAGTGAACACTACATCACGCCTAATCCCTACCCTTCCCAACCGGTCACCGCCCATCATAATGGAAACCAGATATCTGGGGCTGACTCTACGATCTCAATGGTAGAACTGCTAAAACTGCTAAAAACCACAGTCAGTCTGTTTCAAAAATTCATCACGGACAACCAAAACAAAAACCTTATCATCCCTACTGAACTCATGCAGGCTTTAAACACCATTAATTTAACCACTGGGCCTTTGCATGAATAACGGACCCTACCAGTTTGACAATACACTAACCCAAACTAGCCTAAATATTAAAAGTTGGAATGCCTGCAACATTAAATCCAAGAAAAGCGAAATAGAAATGCTTCTGTACACCGAAGATGTCGATATACTGCTTGTTCAAGAAACAAGACTGAAGCAAACTGATAACTACTCAATATCAGGTTATCAGACTGTCAGAAAGGACCATGAGTCTTACCCGGGATTCAGAGGGCTTGCAATTTTTGTGAAAAACCACATAACATTCGAAGAAATGGAACATAATATGGGTAACGACGAGCTGGAAATCCAAATCATTAAACTTAAAGCAGCTACCCCTCCACTTCACATAATTAACATATACTCTGCCAGGGACCACTATGAAATTCACGAATGGGAAAAACTATTTCAATATTGTGTCAACAAGACATTCTTGCTCACAGGAGACTTCAACGCCCATTCCCCATCTTGGAGCGGTGGAGTGCCAACTAGATTGGGACTAAAACTTGAAGAATGGACGAGAGATTTCAACTTCCTCATCCTCAATGACGGCTCTCCAACCAGGGTGAACCCCCCCGGACAACGTCAAACCTCCCCGGACGTCACTATTGCTTCTTGCGACCTGGCCGGAATGACGACCTGGACAGTGAGTGAAGATCCTAGATACAGCGACCATTATCCAACAACAACTGTAGTTGACTATTCATTTCAATACTTACGTAACACCACAAGACTGTGGAAAACAGACAAAGCAGACTGGGCGGCTTTTGAGCAGCATATAGTGGAACACCTAAATGTCACTGATGAAGTTCATCTGCGGAACGTAGAGGCTACATACATTCACCTCATGGAGACTATAACACAAACTGCAAACGTGAGCATCCCTCTTCTGAAACCAACCATCAATAAATTCCACAAAAGCACTTTATGGTGGAATGAAAGCCCTCCGGCAGTACAACCGGACACATGACATAGAGGACTTCAGAATTTATAGCGCTATAGGTAAGGAAACTCGAAGAATAATAAATAAGGCCAAAACCGAGGGCTGGAGAGAATTCTGCAGCTCGCTGAGTACCAAGGACCCTCTAAATCAAAGTATTTGGCGGCTTATACGGAAATTTGGGGCAAAAAAAGGTAAATTCAACTCCTCTAATATTGATCCGATACACGAACCTGAACTTTGCCAGAAGGTCATGCTCGACATCTCACAGGAGGACGATATACCCCCCTGCCCGCCAGAACTCAAAGAACATGAAATTGTCAGGGTAAATTCGAAGGAGTTTGATGATGCTATGGGACGGATTAAAAATAAAAAATCGGCCCCGGGATACGATGGCATCACTTTTGAAATTATAGATCACCTACCAATTTGTGCAAAACAGAAACTCATTGATATTTACAATGTCTGTCTAACATACAGTCTCCCCTTACTAGAATTCAAACTGATTAAGATAATTTATCTCAAGAAGAAAGCTAAGGCCAACTCCAGGTTGACTGTCCACGATATCAGGCCACTGGCACTATTACCTTGCACCTCAAAGGTTCTCGACTCTATTTTGAACCGTCGGGTTGTAACATTTTCTGAGAGGGCGGGTATTCTTAGTGAGGACACGCACGGATTTAGACGAAGACATAGCACTGCTATGAACATTCACACTGTGACGACGGAAATTGTCTGCAATGCTATAAAGAAGGAGGGCACTCAAATACTATTCCTGGATCTCTCTGGGGCCTTCAACAGGACTAACATTGGCACACTCACCAACATGATGGCTGACTATGGGTTTCCTGAATATTTGACTGGCTGGGTGCGGAAGCTATATACGGGCAAAACATACTTTGACGGACGCCAGCTCGTACGCTCCAACCGAGGACTTGACCAAGGTGGGATTCTTTCGCCAACACTGTTTAATATATACATGTCAAGAATCAACATGGGTCTACAGCGATGCCGACTCATCAGCTATGCGGATGATCTTGCCCTGATGACGTCTGGCTGTAGCGACATGGAAAACCTCAGTTGGCTGCAGACCGACTTCACGACATTACAATCACACCTACTTAACCTTGACTTAAATATCAACTATGAGAAGTCGGCGATACTAAACTTTAACTGGACCAGATCAAGGGAGACTGAACTGATCATCAATGGCGCGATGGGAATCATAGCCCAAAGGAAACAAATTATGTACCTGGGAGTTATAATTGATGAAAAATTAACCTGGAAAGCACATACTAAACACATAAAAGACAAAATTCACAAGGATGTCCTGGCTTTAAAATATCTCAAGGGTTTTAGATGGGGCTGCCACCCGGAGGAACTCATAAATTTGTACAAAATGGTTATTCTACCCAAGATAAGTTATGGCGCACAACATTATTTGATATCA
The DNA here is from genome assembly GCA_030762985.1 of Adelphocoris suturalis. Lineage (NCBI taxonomy): Eukaryota > Metazoa > Arthropoda > Insecta > Hemiptera > Miridae > Adelphocoris > Adelphocoris suturalis. The sequence continues at coordinate 42,744,767 of CM061044.1, forward strand.
AATCACACCAACGTATCTAACCTTCAGAAAGAGCAGAATGCGGCACTCAGGACGATCCTTGGGGCAATCAGGACCTCGCCAATCAACTCACTACACGCTGTTTCTGGGGTTCTCCCCTTGAATCACTGGACGGAATTCGTGGCGGTCAGGCAGGCAATTCACATTAGAGTAATGTCGTGCACTGCTCGACTGGAACAGGACAGGTTGAATGCTGCCTTGGTGCGTTGTGGACTGAAACGCTGGGAGAGACGGGGTGCTTTGATTGGCGAGGTGCTCGCCCACTTCAATGAGGAGCGGCTTTGGCAGCCGAGTGAGCTGGAGCTCAGCTATAGAGTTGAGTCAGATATGGCACACTTCTGCTGCCCCAGGGTCTTTGCCAAACCTAAAAATGAACTGCTCACTGCGGAAGTTATACAGCGCACCCAGGAGGTGCTGACGGACAGATACGGCTCCTGGACACACATCTATACAGACGGAGCAAGGAATGCAGCTGGTGTTGGTGCTGCCTACCTTTGCCTGGGGCACGATGGGGGAGCGGGGAGAAAGCTACAGGACTTCACCACATCCTATAGCGCGGAGATACTTGCACTAGAAATGGCTGGTATGCATGTGGCTGAACAGCACCAGCGGGAAGACGAGCGTATACTGTTGGTTACCGACTCCCTATCGGTTATGATGGCACTTGGGGCGTTGAAAAAGGGGGACAGCCCTCCCATACAGCTGCTCAGTCTGGCCATGATTCTACAGAATTTAACAAGAAATGGCAGGACAGTGAAACTATTTCATGTATTCTCTCACCGCGGGCTAACGTGGAACGACGCGGTTGACAGGATGTGTGTGGAGGCTAGCAGAAGGGGGGGAGTAAGCAGAAGCCATGCTTTCCACACGGACTTTATACCGACGATTGAGGAGCACAGTAGGAGAAAGTGGCGCACTGAATATAATGCTGCTATAGGACCTGGGGGGTGGGCCCGACAGGTCATCAAGAACCCTAATGCGCCACCATGGTTTTCGAACCAAAGACACCTTGACGTGAGAACCATCACTAGCATCTGCCGTTTGGTGATAGGGCACCTGAACTGTGGATCCTTCCGGCGCCTTATGAGGGTTGCCGACGATGACATGTGCCGATGCGGGCAGGCGGCGGAAACCCCGACCCATATCCTGGTTGAGTGCCCCCTCACCAGGGGAGCACTATTTGGCTGCATGGATGAGGGGGAGGAGGAGCAAGGGGAAACAGCGCTCATGAAGTACCTGGAGCGGGGGATGGAGGAGATTACCAGACTCATCAACCTGTACGAAGCACTGGTCAGGCTGGATGCTCCCATCTGACGAAACACATGAAGATAACCATAGAACCAACCATCTGACGAAACACATGAAGACACCTATAGAACAAGTATACAAAGACAAGTATAACATATAACAAGACAATACAAAGACAGTTACACAGTTATGGTTACACAGCGAGCCGCTAGGACCAAAAAGAAGAGTGAAGAAAGAAAGAAAGAAATGTTGGCTTTTTTTTCTTCAGTTTTTTGCTAATAACCCCAAACGATTAATTTTTAGAAAAATGTAATGCTCGCTAAATTAGAAATTACATTACTAGTATGGACGATTTTCAACGTCAAAGTATAATATTCCCCATTTTCAAATAAATATATCGGTTTTGGATGTTTAAACCTTGTTTTTATATCGGTAATGTCGTTTGTCTGATATGGTAATTTAACGTTAAGTAAGGTGGATTTCGTTTTTCTTACACGCACTTGTTGGTGCGGTCCACATAGTTAAATCTACAAATCCTTTAGTGTAGGCGGATTCAAAAACGCTCAAATTGAACACATACCAGGATCCTCCACACCACTCACTCCTTCACGATTTACGGACACACGATAGACACACGTAATCATGGTAAGTGGATTGTTAATAACAAGTGGGACTATCAAATAATCAACTTTTTTTTATCGCTTTATATCCATATTTACATAGTACAAGAACAACACTTCTCCAGAGAATAAAAAGAAAAAAAAAATAGATTTCTTTAGAAAGAAAAAAAAATTAAACATACATAGGGTGTTGATCACATTGCGAAGCTTATAAATTTAAACCTAATTTACTGTACTCTTATTTCTATATTAATTTATTTGTATTTCATATTTACTCAGCAATATTTTATATTACAACAGGAAGCTTAAAAAATAAGTTTTTAATTCTTTATTGACAGTTTTGTTATTGGTTGCAAGTAATTTTTCTTCAAGTTTGGTTGGAAGTTTGTTAAAAGTGGAAATGCCTTTATATATATAATTATTTTGTGCGAGGGTAGTTCTTAATTTCGGTTGCTTTAGGTTTATTTGATGTTTCGATCTAGTATCAGCTGTGTGTTGGGGTAGCAAGAGTGAACCATCTCTAATGACCTGTTTAATTCTCTGGATATCTGCTATCATTTCAAAGGGGAGTATTTGTAATTTTTTGAACAGGGGCGCTGTGTGAGCATTGAATTGAGCCGTTGATATTTTTCTTATAAGTACTTTCTGTGCTACTTTTATTTGCTCTAGTGGAGTCGGGTATGCACCACTCCACGCAGGAAGGCAGTAAGTGAGTACCGACTCCACCAGAGCAATATATGTCATTTTTAACATCATTGGGCTAAGAACATTTTCGAGTTTTGCAAAAACATAGAGCAGCTTGCGCAATTTTTTCGCAACCTCATAGATTTGTTTATGCCATTTTAAGTGTTGGTCAAAGTAAATTCCCAAGTATTTGGCATCTTCCACCCTCGAAAATTCCATACAGGATGTGCATTGCAAACCATCACAATTTTTCACATGAACTTTTATACTAAGGTTCTCTGGAACAACTCGCATATCTACTCCAAATGGTACGTAGTGGGTTTTGGATACATTAAGCGTCAATTTATTTATCCTAAACCATTCCCCTAAAATCTGCATACTGTCAGAAGCTTTACTACAGACTTCATCCCACGTTGAACCCGATACATGAAGTACCGTATCGTCAGCAAAGAGCAATATTCGTCCAGGTATATTCAAATTACTTATGTCATTCATGTATATTATGAAACACAATGGACCCAGAACTGTACCCTGCGGTATTGAATAATTTTTTAGCAATTCCATATCACTTAACGTATCGTTAACCCTTACCATTTGGTTTCTCTCAGTTAAGTAGCTTCGGAGCCATTCCAAAGTCAAGCCCCCGACACCCAAATCGGCCATTTTTTTAAATAACCTTTCGTGTGAAATGGTGTCGAAAGCTATGGCTAAATCTAAGTTGACAGCTATTGAACGGCGCTCTGCATCCATATTGTCAATGATCCAATTATTCAACTTACATACTGCATCTTGCGTACTTTTGTTTTTCCGAAAGCCGTATTGGATGTTCGAAAGAAAGCTATTAATTTCTAAAACTGTAGGCATACCTAAATTAAATCATTACCTACCAAAATTATAAATTATTCAAATCACCTGGTTTGAAATAATTGGTTTCTATTATCATCTGAGTGAGCTCCTAGCGAATTTTTTTAGCTATTCAACCTGTAAAGCTGGAATTTTGTAGGCATGAAACATGATCCGATTCCCTATCGTTGAGAGATCAAAACAATTTCATCCGTTTGTCTAGAAAACAACAAACAATGCCTCTGAATGAGTTCAGACAGTAACCCAGTCGAAAACAAGAGAGTATTTATCGCAATTTCATAAAATCTTCCATTTTGGAGAATGGGCCAAATTTTTTTAGAAAATAGGGGGGGGGGGGGGGCTCTCGTGGACCACCTTGTATTGCCAAAACGTCATCATTCCTAAAATGATTTAATTTTTAACAGGAGCAAGCTGTATGGAGATAATCTGGAAATATTTTGCGTGGATTGTAAAATTTATATTTTTTACTTTATTTATTAAATTTATGTTTGTATTTAATAATACAAACTATTGGGTGATGAGAGTAAATGAAAAAATACGGTCAAGACCGAAGGATGAACTAGACAAGTATAAACAATCGGTACCTAAAAGTTGGTGACATCGACACCATGAACTATAAATTATTGTTAATGAGCCTCCCTTATAGGCGATCTCAGAAATCGTAAACTTCGCGATTTGATGTTCCAAACGAATAGTCTCGAACTGGGTTCTTTATGGGAGAATATCCATTGTATTTGTTATGGGTGATGATAAAAATGGGGGAAAGCACCAACTCCTCTACCCCTCTCTTACTCTATCTGTGATGGAGTAGAGCTACCTCGCAAAACTAATAAGATGATGCAATGGACAGGAGTAGCAGCGTATTAAGAAGAGGCCATTAGTCTCCATTGATTAGATTCGCCACGCTATATGAAATGGATGGATGGAATGTACTTCATTTTTCGACGAAAGTTCTGTAAAAGACTGTCCACAGAATCATCGCGCATATTTTGTTGTTGAGCTCCGATTGGATCCAATAGCATTGAAGACCAGAGGCTTGTTCCACTACTAGTCTGTAAGCACTTTTCGGCTTGCTTTTCGTTCTATCAAACGTACATTGTCGCGCATATTTATTTATTGACAACCAGTTCATAGTAAAAAAAACCTTTTTCTGAGTAATATTCTGCTTGAAAAAAGTGTTATTTGCTAGTGCTAGTGAATATATAATGTGCTATAAATTGGCGTACTTTTTGTCTATTTAAAAACCACTACCTCCTCCACCACTATCAAATCTGCGGTACAACTAAAAATACAGCTCAGGTTGATATTCATCACGGATTTACAATTTGATCGACTTGAAGGGATGAGATGCGATAGAGGTCAATCGGTTTTGATCTCTTCATTATTATCTCTCGTTCGATTGTTTTGGTTTATCATTTTTTTCCTTCTGAGTCAACAAATAGGTAGTGGAAGCATTGTTTCTACTTTCGGGAGATGAAAAAATACTTGTCTCCAAAATCAGTTTCCACTCGCATTTTACGTTTTGAACAACTTTTGTTCTGTGTCTGTCGTGTGTCCGCGAATCCTAGTAACAAGCTTAATTTCTAATTTTCATCCGATTTAGATGGCATGTTCAGGGAATGTGTGGTGTGGGTTAGGATGTGGGTGCTCTCCTATCAGTTTTATTGTTCCCAAACCCATAAGTACTCCACTCTGCGCATGCGTTGACGCAATTTCCTTCAAGCAACCTTTTTATCTAACGCTAGTCGTCCGATCTCGCTCAAACTTGAAGGATAGTTGGGAGAAGGCGATTTGTGCATTCCATATCATTTCAACATGATTGTATAATTGCTAACTCCTGCTCATGCGTGATTGCGAAATTCTTGTAGCTTAATTCCCCTAGTTTTCATCTGATGTTGATGAAATTTTCAGGGTATGTGTGGGTCAGGCCCTATCAGTTTCATTGTTTCCAAATTAGTATTTCACTCTGCGCATTCGCAAACGTAAATTACTTCAACCATCATTTTTCGACTCCTAATTGGACGATTGGAACTGTTAAAGATAATTTAAACATTTCAATATCTATACATTCATGTAATGGATACAAAGAAGCTATGTGCCACAAGTTTGGCTGTGTTCCATATTGGCAGACGTTTCTTCATAGTGGTTGGTTCTCTCACTTCTTCAAGTGTTTCCTGAATTACTGAGCCAGTGTGAGTGTAAATAGTGTTTTGTCTAGAAAACCATTCGGTTCGCGATCTTACTAAGATAAATGCGAAGTTATCTTGATTTTTATAATTTTTCGAAGTTTCGGGAAAATGAAAAATTGACATGGAAGAATGTTTCCTACGATAAAAATAACTTGATCATATTAGGCATGGACATTTAGAGATATTCCTTGTTGATCTGTAAGACGAAAATGGATCAGCTGGCCTCGAATTTTCCTCGAGAAAGCTGTTGTTGGAGTTTACAGTTATTTAGTGTGCTAGTGATGGAATTATGTATGTATTATCAAGCATTATATATTTTTTAAAAGCCATTTCTTTTAAACTAAAGATCCTTAGGTTCTTCACTTTTTTTTTTTTTTTTTTTTTTTTTTTTTAAGGTTAACAAATTGGTTATGGGAATGCCTAATTCTAATCTGTTCCCAACATTATCAGCGGTGAATCTTTTAGATTCCTCCAGGATTTTGAAGAAGCTAAGTGTGGGATTTAGGGTTTAATTACCTACGTGAACTTGATTTTGTCAAACATCTAAAATTATAAATCTTCGGAAAGAACTCAGATGAAGAGTGAGGCGTCGTGTTCGAGGGGTTGAATGTGGCGGCAGTCTCTCATCTTTGGTAAAGAATTAATAATGTCACAGATAAGCTTTAAAAATGCCGACGTAGGGTTTGTATTGAAGATAGTTCTGTAACCTCCTGATAAGATTTCCAATTGAGAAAGGAAAAATAGCTTTTGATCGAAGTTTAAGAAATGCTTTATAGCGTACAAATTTAATGGAATCCATCGCACTGATAAATCTACGTCAGCTCTCTCATTCTTCCACTCAGATACGCTATCTTTGGAGGTTTTGCTCTTTTAACTGCTTTCAACTTTTTACTGCTTGCTAACTAATCAAGGGAAATAGGAAGTATTTATTGATAGAATTAATGGTTTATTGATTTTACCTTATCGGATATTCATTATGCTCTCCTTGCAATGCAGTCTTTTTGTGGCTATAGCTTCAACAGAGGTGACTTATAATCATGTAGTCAGTATTATGAAACGTTCAGATTCCGATTGGGGTTTCAAATTATTTATGAAGAAGTTATTGCTGCTACCTACATTCTTCCTCTATGTTCTGACTGAATGCGTGGGTAAAGAATCCCAGATAAGCAAGATTCCATAATTTTTCCAGTTTCGTGGACACTATGGGCAGAGGCTCAACCATTAGGTGGGGGAAACATTGTGCACACTTTTCGCGTGGAAATCACAACTATTTTTACTTTCTTAGAGTATAGCCTATGCCTAACTGAGGCGTATGTACGGCACTCTCGCTTCACTAGCTCTCCCATTCTTCTTTTTATGGCTCGCTTCCACCGCCAAATTTGCAATGCTTGTAGGAAGTGTTTCACAAAATAGAAAATCGGGGTTTCAGAGTACTTGGAGCCATTCTGCTCTTAGCTACTACCCCAGCAATCGCGCGTTCTCTCAACAGAGCGCTCTTGTGTGCATCCTGTCGTCATCGCCTGTAATGGCCTAGAGCCTCTTGTCTCAATCGCTAAAATCACAGTTGCACAAGTAGTAATCAACAGTCTTCTCCCTCCCCACATTCACCAACTGGAGGTTACCTTGGGCATAAAAAGTAGGGTCCTCTTGGAACAATGGCCAGTGAGATCGACCCAAATTAGTTTTCTCATTAATTTGTGCCCTGTTGTTACATTATCCAGTCTGTGATAATTTTTTCATAACAATGTACTTGTCCTAATCTGTATCCTGTATCCTACTCCTCCATAATTCGTGGGTATCTTTTATGGCCCATTTTTATTATTTACCCAGATCTTATGTGTATATTTGCATTATTAAATGTACATATATATATATATATATATATATATATATATATATATATATATATCACTCATAAAAGTAAATTGTTGGGCTCATTCTGTTACTTTTATTGTGTTCTTTCTTTTCTGTTTCAGGAGTCCTTTCGATCATACAAAATTGCTTCAGACATGAAAGGTAAATAAAGTTTTATATCAATATCGTATTATCCTAATTTATAGTATATTCCATAAAGGGCCTCTATGGAACCTTCTATAATATTCGCGAGAGAAATGCAACGGAATTTGGTGTAATTATGTATAACCATTTGCCTACTCTACTGTCCAGGCTGTGGTAGCATTGGTTGTACCGTAGCCATGGCCTATAGCTCTTTATTGGCAATCAGACCAGTAAAGACACCTTTTGTAATAATCGAAACGAAAATCGAATTACTTCATCTCAAGTAGGTTTATAGTACCAGATTTTCATATGTAGGTACTCCGCTTTCTATTCAAATAATGTAACAAAGTTGATGCGCATTTGCGCTAAAGTGTGATATTTCGATCCCTTGCTTAAAAATAAGGGAGGTTACCGCTTGATGTTTTTTCTTACCCCTATAATAACGGAGATAGAGATAATGATCCATTAAGTCGTGGCCACCCTGTATATGGTCATGATCTGGCATGGTCTCAACTTCCCAACAACCTTGTCACAAGATACCATAGTGTGTGAATGGAGTAATCATTAATCAAGTGACTAGCAATAGGGTCAGTTCGCAAATTAAGTGAGTTTGGATTATGAAATGAATTATAGATGAGGTGTTTACGTCTTCCCACCACATAATTTCCTTTATATTGCGAATAAACGATCATAAATAAATAAGTTTCTGAAGCAGAAAATTTCTTACTATTTAACACGAAAAAGCTGTCTTCCGCTGTTCTGGTGACTTGAGTCAAACAGGTTGATCTCAAAGTCCCTTGGTGCATTTTTCTTTGCTACACGGTAAAGGTGCTCACCCACATTCATCAAGGGAGAAGCAGCAAACGCAAACATCACGCATGTGGCAGTTCCCGTGAGATCCAAGGGAATGCGCTGCCCTCGCTCCGTTGTTTCCCAACAGGCGTCGGACGCTTGTTCCCGTGTTTTCGAAAGCTTGCGTTTGGCGATGGATGGGAGATCCTAGAACTGGAAAACCTATCTTCTCCGAACGTAGCATATATGCTATTAGTACGAGTTGTATCTCTTATGGTACTGTCACACCCCTCTCTATCTATGAGTGTGGATTTAGGCCCCCATTGCACCACGGGGCGCCTAAGTTGATAGCAGAGCGTGGTTAGGATTATGCACGGCTGATGCCTAGTAATCTGATCCACTGTTTTTGGGGCGTTAATGTTTCAGAAGAAACATGGCCCGGGTTTCCAGAAGGAATACCCATTATACTCCCTTGGATACATAAACACTTTCATTGGTTCTTGATTATTAATTTCTCAATTTATCCCCTCATATTATTTCTATTTAACATACTTAATTTTCAAGGGCATTGTTCCCAAACCCAGGGCATCGTTCCCTATTTCATAAGTCCCCATAGTGGGCACCTTCCACTGTAAGTCTCCAAAGTTGAGCAAGTTAATTCCCCAGGGCATAGTTCCCATTTTTGTAAGTCCCCAAAGTGGGCAGCTCCCTACTGTAAGTCTCCTGGTTGAGTAAGTTATATTATTCCCGATTGTTCCAATCTATGATTGGGGGTTAACTACCTAATGAATACTTCATATGAAGATTCATTACAGTCCATCCTGTTTTAATTTCACCTTTTTATCCTCAATCGCCAATAAAGCTATTTATTAGTGTGCATCAGTCCTCAACCAGTAAACTATTCCACCTAGTATACATACTTGCTCTTCAATCAAGTATGTTTTTTAAGGGGGGGGGGGGAGTGTGACAGTTCCCGCGAGATCCAAAGGAATACGCTGCCGTCGCTCCGTTGTTTCCCAACGGACGTCAGGCGCTTGTTCCCGTGTTTTCGAAAGCCTGCGTTTGGCGATGGGTGGGTGATCCTAGAACTGGAAAAACTGGAGTTGTATCTCTTATGGTACTGTCACACCCCTCTCTATCTATGAGTGTGGATTTAGGCCCCCATTGCACCACGGGGCGCCTAAGTTCATTACACGTGCGACATCTGAGTGATAAAGATAGGGAACCTCGGAGTTTCTGAGATTTCAAGCAGGCTGCTGACGTTGGAAATATGTTTTTATTTTGCACTATGAACTAAGGTATAGAGAGGTTATGAAGGACCTGATGGGTAAATGTCCAATCTTGGGAGGTTAGAACTCCCTTACAACCCTGCCACCTGATTACCCTGATGAGCCACCAGGGTTCCTATGAATTCAGTTTGGTTTTCAGAAATCAATTGTCTAGCATTTAGCATAGTTTGTAGACACTTGTGTATGTGGGTCTTGTATCAAGTATGATGGGGGTACATTATTATTCCCTTATAATTCCTCCTTATAGGTTAGGTACTCCTCATCTCCTGACAGATAGGAGGTGTGTGTGTGTGTGTCGTGTTCTCATTTTTGCAGTACCACCTGCGTACCGGAAGCCACAACCAATATGGCAATTACACTAACCTCAGCACACTGCACCTGACAATCCTCGGTGCTGCCTGGGTCGCTATGAATTCAGTTTGGTTTTCAATCAATTTACTAGCTACTGCCGCAGTTTGCAGGCACTTGAGTACATGGGTATCGCCGAGTATAAGTATATTGGTCCAGTGTAAGGATCCTTTTCCTATATATAGCCTGTAGGTAATGAAAAGAATACGTAGGTGTCGGTGACTGGCGGCGAAGAAGTGCATTAAAGCCAAGCGCTCGGGGAAAAAGCGGAACTTTTGTTGTTGTGTTGGCAAAACTGGTTTGCTGTTTACGATCGAGGTTTTCGTGTTTGTATGTTATGTGCTGTCGTTTGGATATATTTCCTTGTGTTTGAAAGAGTTGTTTTGTGTTTTGAGAGAGGTGTTTTTTTGAGAAATGGAACCATCAGTTACTCCGGGTACTTCACGAGCAGGGAAAAGTGGGAAGGCAGTTCGGTCGCAGGCTGGAGAAATAATATTCAGCATGTTACAGTACCTGAAAGGGTTGACAGAAAAAGGCATTCTCTGGAAGACTGTGGTGGTGCGAGAGGAAACCGCTATAGCGACATCGTTTTCCTTGTCAACGGTGAATAGAGTGAGAGAAGACGACTGATTTCTTTTTTACAAAAGGTTTCTGAAAATAAAAATAGTACCTAGGTGCGTCCTGTAACTAAATTTTCTACTGCTTCTCATTCTCGCTCAGCCCTTTTCGTCCTTTCTCTAACGACCTTTGCTATGGAATCCAAGGTAAGTTTAGTAATAAGGCATATAAATTGGCGAGGATTAATGTTTGAATTCGTTTTGAGATAGGAATTACCCATAATCAACTATCAGAGCCGTGCTTATCAATTTTTGCGAGTTGATTCAGTGCTGACGTTCGCAGGGAAGAAAACTTCGGAAAAATCGTGCCAATGGGAAAATTTCCCCGCTTTTTGTTTCACTCCCCTGCCGCCAGGCACTGACGGCTATGTGTTCTTTTCATTACAGACAGGCTATAGTTTAATTGAAAGGTACGGAAATAAAATATTGAACCATTATATTATTAGGACCGGTTTATCAATCGCATTTGCTAGCCTGATTAAAGTATGACTAAATCAAATCTCTATCTTCGACATTCCTGTTTATCAATTATGTTTCACTGCTCGGTTATCCTTAATTCGGTTACCGTTTTTTCAACTGCTCAGTTAAATGATTTATGGAATCATTCGTGACAGTTTTTCGGAATAAACTTATATCGTTCACGTTTCTTTTCTTTGTGTTTGAAAATAATGGACTCCGATTCTAACTGGGAAGATTTTGATTTCTCAGATGGAAAAATCATAGACTATCTCGCTTGGGTAAGAGCGAGGCCTAGTCCAGATTTGTTCTTGGTAGTGGACGATGTGGATTTCCTTACACGATTTCATTATGCTACGTAAGGTATTTGATTTGTTTTAGAAAATTAAAAATGTGCCATAAGCAAGAAGGCAAAGGTTGTAGACTGTTGAGGGGTTGAATAAGGTAAGGTAGGTTCTACGTACCAAACTTCCCAACGTGCGTCGTTCTGTGTAGACTGAACGAGGGGGTAGGCACCTACGCACTTTTCTTTTCCCCAACGCCTCGAATGCCAATGAGGGAGTTTTGTTTTAGTCTGAAGAAATTCTGGACCTGCTGAAAATTTTAGGAAGCATTAAAAGAGAGGGAGAGAGGGGGGGATAAATGAAGTTCGTATGAAAAGTGTGAAAAAATGAAGTGTCTACGCCAATTTATTAATAAAAGTGTTGGGAAAGTACACTGAAGCAATGTATTGAACGGCATGATTTCATTTTGAGGCTGAGAGTATGTCTTTCATCATTTCAACAATTAAGAAAAAATATATATATATAAATGCGCCTGAAAGCTGAGGCACGGCCGTTGCTATGGAAACTACTAAATACTGCGCAGTGTTCCAACCAATTTTGTGGGAATGTTTTGCTGTTGTAGGTAGTAGCACCCCTGTTTCCGCCATGGTAAATTCTGATTAGTTAGCACTCATTTCAAGATTGATTGATAAACGGTATCTGAAAATCCAAAACTTTTCAACTTCTGCCTAATTGTAATCATTAGTTAGTTAAAGTTTTGACTGAGCATTGATAAACTGGCTGTTCGATAGCTACAGTAATTTTATTTATAAACTTGAATACACTGAAAATAGATGAACTGGAACACTATGTATATTAAAAAGAACAAAATTTAAAAAATGAAAACGATAGTGAATTGGCAAAACTATATGAATACAGTCTCGATAGATGGTCGGATCTGGACTGGTGGCTACATACAGGCGCTATAGTGAAGCAGTCATGCGTAGACATCGGCCCTTGGAGTTAGATATTTCAATTGCAAGAAACTCGTTATTATTCATCTCAACACACATCTCTCTAGAAAGCACTCCTTGTTTCCAAGAAATCAAAAAACTGTACTGAAGATGAAAAGTAGATAGATAATTTGATGCATCATTCTTGTTGCATTTCCTTTCTCAAGTTATTGAATTGCTCTTGCAATGGACAATTTTTTTCAGTTAATAAGGTCCTTCAATTATCCTATCATTTTCTTTTAATCCACGATGCACTAAACTTTCCTGTCCTTCAATGAACCCAACCTTAGCACTAGGATTCCGTTTGTATTGGTGTTTCTTAACATGTCGTGAATTTCTTCTATAGTGCTGGTGTAAAGGCTTCTTCATGTATTGTATATGCTTTGAACCTAGGAGAACATGCAATCGCAGAACAGTAGGATCTACTGATATGCTGAACTGTTGCCAAGCAGTGCTTCCTTTGAACTCTCATCTTGTGCTAGCCCATTCCCTTATGAGGGGTTGGCTTGAATTGACCAGTGCAATTCCTCTTTCTGTTGCAAAGCGCTTCATTTCATTTGACCATATTGACAGTCAGGCCATGTGTGTGTACCATATTATCTCATCTTGCAGTATCAATCACCAACATCCTTGCAGCCACAACCAGTGTGGTAATTACATTAAACTCAATTGTTTAAGGTGCAAAGACTAAGGAGTCTACTGATGCAGCAGGGGAGCAGGAGGAAGAAGAGTTCTCCGTTGAGAAGGTGTTGGACAGGAGAATCAAACATGGAAAAGTGGAGTACCTCCTCAAATGGAAAGGCTACTCTGAGTAAGTAGTGTTCCTGCTTCTTTTATTCCAAAAATTTTAATATTTTTCATTTTTACTTTATATTCTTGAGATAATAAAATATGTTATTGTGTGAAAGATATTTTGAATGATCTTCCCCTCAGTGTTGCCAGACGTCCCTTTTTGGGGGTACATGTACCCGTTTTTAGATACCAAACCCCCAACCCCTAAGACCTTGGGGGTACATATCGGGAAGAGTCTGGCAACACTGCATCCCCTGCGTTTACATGCAGTTTGACTGGCCAATGAAGTGGTTTGTGTGGAGAGTGTTGCATGTGATTTGATACGCAACGGTGATACAATACGGTCATTTGATACAAGTGTGGACCCGGCTTTACAATCGTCGAATCCCATTCGTCTGTTAAATCATTCCCGGAACGTATCTGCCAAATCTCGCAAGCTGCATTCACGAAATGTATGAAACGTGAACTATTAACTGCTGAACTGTACGGTCTTGACGATTTTTTTTATATCATTACATTATAGGTTTGTATGTACAGTGAGTCCTGGACCTGTTCAGAATCGAACTAGGTTCGAAGGAGGACCGACAAGGGAGGGGATGAGAACTGGTTCATTACTCCTCGCAGTCCATACGCGTTTCGAACCAATTCGGAACTGATAACCTTCACTCCTAACCTTCTCAATAGGATTCTTCTCAAAATTAAACGGCTGAACCACTGAAGTCAAAGGCAGCCAGTCTTTTTAGTATTTTGTTAATCTGTGCTGTCAAACTGACATTCCGAATATACCTTGGTTCCAAATCGGATAGCCAAGGTAATTAATACGAGTCGTATTTCAGTAAATTAAAATAAAAACAAATGCAATTATAGCCGAAAATATTTTTTTAAATTATAGTTAGTTAAATTATATATAGTTTCTTCGCACCCGTCAACTGAACATATTGCTCCCCCAACTTTTTAGTTGGAAAATATAAGTAATATTGAAAGAAGAATAAAATAGAAGAGGCTTGACTCACAAGAATTTCTGTGAAGTAGCTAGTAATGGAGTAGGTACCTAACCTTCGGGCGGTAACGAGTTCCACCAATTTTGGATTGAGACTGTAGGAACTTAATGAGTCTTTCTAGTTTGGGAAAAGTCTCGGAAACAAAGAGTTTCACGAATTTCCGAACTGAGCCTTACACAGAAGAGAACAGAAGTATTGAAATCCAGGAATCGTTTCAAAATACCTCGAAACGGATTTTCACGAATTTAAATTTAATTTGTAATTTTTCTAGACATTGCATTAAGTAGTTTCATTTTCCTCGAAAATTCACTAAATGTTCCAATTGTGCAGCATGACCAAAAGAGCAAATTGACATAAGTCAAATCGTGTATATTTGATTATATAGCACTAGAATTTTGTTTGCTATCAAACTTATGACTTAGTCACAATACCAGTTACCGAAAATCAATGTAATGACGCAAACATTATTGCCGAAAACAACAACAAAACACCACTTGCGAGCCCACAGGGGAAATCGTAGTGGGCGGAGCGTAAATATTTTACTGTGCATGAGCGGGACTAGAAGTTCCGAAAAAAATCCCGGACCGATAGAACGTGTTCTGGACAGTCCCACACTGGCTCTGTGAACAGCGAACTAAAAATCCCGAACTCGTTCGGTCGCTGTGCATACAGCCAAAAAGGGGCGTGGTCAGTTCACAACCGTTCGGGACTCACTGTACATACAAACCTAATATCACAATTTTTCCTATTATTGTTGTTCCTATATTGTTCGTCATTCTATCAATTTTTATAACGTGTCTATTTTATTCAACTTTAATTGCAATGCCACTCTTTTTTTCTCCTTTCAACCATAAAATTGATGACCTGTGATGCCTAGTAATATTGTTGTTTTATCATTTAGTGCGCTGACAATTGTCTTACGTTTATGTTCTTGACAAATAAATTATTATTATTATTATCATCGTTTTTCTGTATACATTCCAGCAATGATAACACGTGGGAACCAGAGGAGAATCTTGATTGCCCCGACCTGATTCAAGCCTACGAAGCAGATAGAAAAGCGAGAGAGGCGTCCAAAAAGACCACTGAAAAAGGAGCCGAATCCAAAAAGGAGGAGCCCAAAAAACCGCCATCGTCATCCTCTGAACCGACACCAAAGAGGAAAAGCACTGCCAACGACGCTAATGGAGAAGAAAAGAAATCTTCAAAAAAGTCCAAAAAGACAGCTGAGGTTAGTCACAATTTCTCCCATTATAATTTATTGCTGCTGTACGCCAGAGTCAGTAATCGATTATTGCTGGTGTCAAATCTGCTACCTTCTAGTCAAGGGAATCCACATATTGCCTCGCATATGTTTCCTCTACTTCTTCCGAATAATATCAGACTAACTGAATGTTTTATTTCGTTCTAGCATATGTAAAAATGTCCTACTGTATTTTGAAGTAGTGTTGTTTACTTTCTGGACACCCTGAGTTGTAGGTACTGTTTTCTTGATACATATGGAAACAATGGAAAGTGCAATTCTTTTAAATGAACATGGAAAGAATTATCATCGTAATTATTCCGTCTTTTGGTAGGTTTGTTGAGATGTACAATAAACTAGATCTGATTATATAAAATGGTATAGTTAATTTGACCATATCTACATTTAAAGTAATAAAGGGGGGGGGGGGGGGGGGGGTTTAAGGCCCAAGAACTCCCGGGTGCGTTGTCTTCTTCTTTTTCTAAAACTCCTTCTTTTAGATGGCTGGGCCTATGTTCTGTTTGTGACCAAAGACATGGTTGTAATTCAGTTCTTATTTATTGGTATTGACTTGGTCATTGCTAGCTGTATGACATTTTATTCATTTTACATTCCTAAAAGGAACGGTCAGAGTTCTAAAATCTTTGAGACTGTGAGGTTAGCAAATCCGCCCTCCTGTAAAGTTACGTAGAAGGTACTCATTCTTTAGGAACCGCTAAAACGATTTTCAACTTGATAAAAGCACAGTATCAGATGAGTTAATCCCATAAAATGCCTGATAAGTTGTGTGTATGTGTGAGTGCGTGGTTCCAGACAATAACTCTCCTAAGCCTACATTGGATCGCTACACCAAGCCACGACATTGGGCTCAACCATAACTTTTATGTGGGTACTGAGCCATGTGGGAATTCATGGCAATGAGTGCCCTTGCAAGAAGAGTCATTAGCGATAACTCCATTGATATGTATGTTGCAAAGAGGATCATATCTCCTACATGAAACATAAAGCCAATTCCATCTGGCATGAGCTATGGCAGGGGGAGGTCACTGGTCTGTGTGGTGTCCTTCAAGGACTTGAGCCTGGTGGGCCCTTTCGTAACCCTACTTCCAAGGTGTGACAGAGTTCCCGTCAGAATCCCAGAGAAAGTGCTGCCGTCACTCCATTGTTTTCCAACGGGCGTCGCACGCCTGTTCTCATGTTCTTGAAAGGCTGCGTTTGGCGTTGGATGGGTGATCCAAGAACTGGAAAAAAAAATCTACTCCGAACATAGCACATTAACCCCTTCGCGACGGTCGTCATTCAGCCACTGCAACGTGCCTGGCCTGGCTGCCTCGGAGCCCTCCAACCCCCCGTGCCTGAATAATTGGCCCTCCACACGCAGTGAACCACCTTCGCTTTTCGGAACTGGATCAAGAATATTAGAATTTGAAATTTCCCAAGTATCATGATCACCATCATCGAGAAAATCGTCAAAACAATTGTCTTTGAGTTGATCCAAAAAGTTTGTTGAACGAGCTTCAATTTCAACGTCAATCACATCACTCCCTAACTCACTGTCACTTCCGGTTATTATTTCTTTAAGAATTTCTTCATCCGTACACCTGCGGTGGTCCATGGCGAGGAATAAAAACGGAAAAGAATGTACAAGTATGGAAACAGGTATGAGTAAAATTATGACAAAGGCCGAATGCGGGCAAAAAACAAAACAGTGACCAAGTCAACGTTTTTCCCGCTATTTTGATCAGAATATAAACTCTCAACGTCTTTGATCCCAGCTCATTCTATTAGATACTTGACGTAAATGTTTGTTGCAATGCCTCTCAACGGATGGCATGAGAGTCGTTAGAATGGAGGGAAATTCGAAAACGCCAAATTATGTCAGCAGGCGTTACGGAGCACTTGATGGCCGACGTATTAATACGTCGTTAGGCATTACGGAGGACATCTGTGCCGACGTATTTATACGGCGGCCGTCGCGAAAGGGTTAATGCTATTAGTAGGAGTGGTATCTCTCTTTCGGGATACTCCCCTACCCCTTTCTCGAGGATTTAGGGCCCCCATTGTACCTCTGGGGGGCTACCTAAGTCCATGATATGGTAGCAGATCATGGTTAGGATATGGACGGCTAACGCCTAGTAATCCAATCCACTATTTTTGGGCGTTAATGTTTCAGAAGAAACATGGCCCGGGTTTTCCAGAAGGAATTCCCATTATCACCCTTTGGTATATAAATAATTTCATTGGTCTTTGACTTATAATTTATCATTTATTCCCCTCTTATATTTTCAATGTCATACCTATGGTATACCTGGCCTTTGCCATTTTTATCATTATTCTTTATACCCGGGCATGGTTCCCAATTATTCAAGGGCATTGTTCCCAATTATTATTTCCAGGGCTTAGTTCCCAATTTAAGTCCCCAATAGTGGGCACATCTATTTTATTTTCCTATAGGTATAAGTATCCATAGTTGAGCCACCGTTTATTCCCGATTGTTCCAATCTTTGATTGGGGGTTAATTACCTAATGAATACTTCATATGAAGATTCATTGACAATCCATCCTGTTTTAATTTCTCTTTTCTCATCCTCAATCGCCAATGCAGCTATTTATTAATGAGCATCAGTTCTCAGCCAGTAAACTATTTCACCTGGTTTACATACTTGCTCTACAATCAAGTATGTCTTTAAGGGAGGGAGTGTGACAGAATTCCCGTCAGAATCCCAGAGAAAGCGCTGCCGTTGCTCCTTTGTTTTCCAACGGGCGTCGCACGCCTGTTCTCGTGTTCTTGAAAGGCTGCGTTTGGCGTTGGATGGGTGATCCAAGAACTGGAAAACCAATCTACTCCGAACATAGCACATTAATGCTATTAGTAGGAATGTGTATCTCCCTGACGGGATACTGTCACTCTCCTCTCCCTTTCAAGGATTTAGGGCCCCATTGCACCTCTGGGGGCTACCTAAGTCCTTGATAAAGGAGGGATCGAATAGTGGTCAACCGGGTTGTCACTGGCCTCAGACAGAAACCTGCTTAATGCAGAAGCTCGAGATGTTGTGTGTGGGGGTGATCTGTCCATTCACCACTTTCTGGATTGCTGCCCAGCCCTTGTGGACCTCCGGTCCAGCATCAGCCCTCTCAGTGGGTAGACGTTTTATCTGGACCATACAAGGTCCGATCCATGTTGTTGTACCTGAGAGCCGCTGAGCTCTACTACGAACTATATATCTGATTTTTGATATATTTATATAGGTACATCTAGCGGTAGTTTTGTTTCGCTTTGCTGATTGTATATAGTAGCATGTATATAGTTATTAGCCTATTTTACGTCGTCTTAGTTGTATTAGGTACTTAATTTTTGGGGTTTTTTTAATCCACTTCGGGGGCTAAACAGTGGTCATCACCACCCCTCATTTTTTCCCTCTCCGAGTTGCTAGTGGAGTCCATGATAGCGCTCCTTTTTAGTCACCCAGTGTCCCTTTAGACACCTTGATCAGTGCCGCTAATGAGCCTTGTAATTAAGGTACGGCTTAAACCTTTAAAAAAATATATATATATATATATATTATTCTTGACCAAAAATTATTTTGTTTCAGGACGATAACAAGCCCAGGGGTTTTGATCGTGGACTCGACCCTGAGAAAATCGTTGGTGCCACTGATGCTCGAGGAGATCTTATGTTTTTGATGAAGTGGTGAGTATTTCTTATTTTATACTGATGTTAGGTACCTACATATTCGTGTTCTGTCGTCCGTAGGAGGTTCTTTGATGAAAGGTCGATTACTTATTCTTATCCAATAATTTTTTTAACGTTTACTCTTAATAATGCCTAGTAACAGGAACTTTGATAATTTCTGGTTCCTGAAGACACCTAGAAGTAGTATTGCTGTCCCAAATAAAGTTGTATAGGGGGAGGTCCAGATGTGGGTCATTCTCATATGAAACGTACATTTGGTGTCCTCACTTTCCTCATGTGTCCTATTTCCCTACTTTTGAGCTTTTTTTTTTCCAATTGGTAGTCTCGTAAGACATAAAACATCTTTAAAAAAAAAAATTTAATACATGAAAACACCAGGAAACCTCATGTGCCTTACTGTCCACAGCTACAAGTCGTTGGCTACTTCTTTCTGTTGAAGTGAGCATGAATTTTCAATGCTTCACTGAAAGCATTCAACGTAAAGAAGGTAATATCGGCTCCAGAAAAATAATAGGTACTGATTTTTCAGACCACCACTTTTGTTGTGACGTCATCATAAAAGTTTGTCCTGCTTTCCGTACTGAAGTGATCTCATGTACGTCACCAACGTTAACTTCGGTAGCGCTGAAAATTTTTACACGGGAATGCTTATATTTGTTGAACCAGATGTCCTCCTGTTTTGTTTACGCAAGAACAATGTGTTGTGTGTCTGAGGCACGCAGTTTTTAGTTACTCTAGTTATGCTAGCTTCAAAACGGACTTTTTTTTTTTTTTTTTTTCCTGACTTCTCTTCGATAAATAACTAGTGTTTTATGTTTGATTTGGTGATCTGGCTTAGCCAGGTTACATACAATTGTTACTTTACATAAACCTAAGTACGCAGATATGAAGAAATAATATTCTAAAAATAAATTGGTGGCGTAATCTGCGAATTATTCCCTGCAGGGGGTGTGGGAGGCGAAGAAAAGTCGTCCTTTAATTCCTTACTTCCCCTGTAAGGGAGCGTCAATTTATTTAATACCGGTTTCGGTCTTAATACAGACCATCCTCAGTAAAAAAAAAAAAAAAATGAAAAACTCCGAGCATCCTAGGAGCAAACAAAACAGGCATAAACGTCAACAATAACATGAGAGAGAAAACTTAACATTATAACTAGCAACTAATAGGCAAAAGGAACAAACATACCTTCAAGATCATCAATTTTAGTGAAACCATCCAACAAAAGAAATGTTAAACTTATGAGGGAGTGGCAAAAGCGTGCAGCAAGCCTCACAGCGTCTGGAAATATAGTAGGTATGCATATGAAATAGTATCATTGGGTGCACAACAACTAACAGATATGAAAAAAGGAAGGGGAAACTACTAACAAGACCAAGAAACATAATTGCAACAACTAAAGTAAAACGAAAATACACTACAATACTCCTTACCCAATATATAACAGGATGAAACAACAATATCAGCTAACAATTAATAAAGGGCTCTAGGAGAACTAACGTGGCAGTAACAACAATTTCCTACATAGGAATTTAGTCACTATATATATATCAGAAATTTATCTAAATTCATCCACGTGCGGAAAAAAAAAAATTTTTTTTTTTTTTTTTTGGTTAACAAAATCAGGTTGCAACTACATAGGTACTAAATAAAACGAGAGTCCCATACACCATGGGAAGGGAAGAAGGACAAGTTGTGCCATGGATACACTTTCAATCCATCTAAACCACTCCATAACGCTAGAGGAAGTTGAAAGAATGCAAGAATATTACACTTCCATCTTATAATAAGGGGAGGGAGCTAATCTAACAATAAACTGACGCTGCGAGCGCTCAACCAACAACAACCAAAGAATCAAACTGTACCAATTATTTAAATTAAAAAATCTCATACAAAAATACCAATCCACTAAAAGACAAATACTATTATCACAGTCAATTATAGTGACTAGACATAATACTACAACAACAGGTGATTATATGCGTGATCAATCATCTTGAATTCCTCCTGTATGTTGACCCGATTGGGTTCCTTTTTAATTTTGATAGCTTCCAGGAGGCGTAACTTACTACTAAACCTTTCGCTACCAATAATTTTGGATGGTTTCACTAAAATTGATGATCTTGAAGGTATGTTTGTTCCTTTTGCCTATTAGTTGCTAGTTATAATGTTAAGTTTTCTCTCTCATGTTATTGTTGACGTTTATGCCTGTTTTGTTTGCTCCTAGGATGCTCGGAGTTTTTCATTTTTTTTTTTTTTTTTTTTTTTACTGAGGATGGTCTGTATTAAGACCGAAACCGGTATTAAATAAATTGACGCTCCCTTACAGGGGAAGTAAGGAATTAAAGGACGACTTTTCTTCGCCTCCCACACCCCCTGCAGGGAATAATTCGCAGATTACGCCACCAATTTATTTTTAGAATACAATTGTTACATGAAGTTGGTTTCTCATGTGCGTTACCACTTTATGTGTGTTACTAACTCTAGCTAATGTAACACACATGAGTCACTGTTATAACACACATGAGTAAAATGGATATATATATATATATATGTATATTTTTTTAATACTCTGTTAACCTAATATTCTTCTAATAGTATCTTTTTCGAAAATGCGACTTTTCAAAGTTAATTATTTTTATTGGTGTTGGCCACAAGAAAATGTCTAAGAAATGCTGAGTCAAAGGTACGGTTTTTCTTGATACACGAAGCACATGTGTGTTACCGTGTCCATCCCAAAAAATGTGGTATTACCAATTCTGGAAGGGATTTTTTACACCACCTTATCTTAATGATAGAAGGAATAATAGCTTATTGTCAGTATTGATAGGTTTTGAAATAATCAGAATGATTATTACATTACAAATAACAACATTTAACACCAGGAAACGTTTTTTGGGTAACATACATGAGATTTATGGCGTGAAATGACCCTTTTTGTGAATACTTGGCCATAAAACTTCATAGGACCAAATTTTAAATAAGCCTTGGTAGTTGCTATAAAGCATAAATTTGTTCTTCTATCAACTGGGGAGCTTAGAATCGAATCATCAATTACGGTAACACGCATGAGGTTAGGAGTCTGAAATTCTGCACATTTCATTAACTTACAGAAATAACATTGAATGAACTGACAAGACAACAGTGGTGTAGCGTATTTGAGATAAGGATGGAACTAGGAAAAAATGAATTTGGTAATTGACCAAACAGCCATCTCTAGAGCACCCAAATGTAGCTTTTGAATGAGAATGACCCATGTTATAACCTAAGATCTGCTGTGATGCGCAGAAAACTGCAACCACCAACGCCCCAGAAGAGATCCCAGCCCGAGTTCCCCTCCCCTCCACAGTTCAGTTGTTTCTGCCTGTACTCGGAAGTAGCTCGACCACTGGTGTTTGCTGTGTGATATTTTGAAACCGTGGTTGTGTTAGCTCAATTCCCTGCATCAGTCGTAGCTGTGCTTGTGTTACCGAAACAGTTGTTCCTGGCTCAAATCCCTTTGAGGGTCTTAGTTGAGCGAGTGTTACTGAAAGTTGTTACTGTTAACAAAACATTGTTACCAGTAGTGTTTCGTTTCTGTGCACATGGTATTTTACAAACTGAGACTTTTAGTGAAATATCCTTTGGTTCATCCTCAAACTCTTACACAGTTGAATTCTGCCTTGTTCCACCAGTCGCCAAAAATGAAACCGTCTTACGTCACCCTTTATGTCACTGAGCTTTGTATAATTTGAAATGGCACTAGATGGTCTACTATGTCGTAGGACATTGTCATTGAAGTAATAGGAGATACGAACATAAAAATACCTAGTCGTGCATCATAACCATATTGTATTATGAGAAAATTGTAACCTGTTCCCTGCGCTTTTTGAGTTGAAATAGCTTTGGAATCTTGGATTCTGTATTGGCTACAGTTGTAAATCCATCGAATACCTACCACTGATGGAGTATTCCAGTGGTTCGAAATTTCGCGTTTTTAACCTCATATTCAGAATTCTTGAAAAACCCCACATATTATCAACGTTGCGCTAGTTTCGAAATGATGTGGCAGTAACGGACTATGCCTACGAGTTTGTAAACAATTATACTATCATAATGGATTAACAAAGATAGCATTGAAAATTTCAGATTGGTAACAGCTATGCTCTCACTGTTATCTCGTTATCACTCTCTGACTGACTGACTGCATAGGGCTTTCGTTTATAGAAATCCCTGGCCTAATGGCTTATATTTCCCCAAAAAGACCCCTTGTGATACGGGGAGTCTGCAGCTACGAATGTCCCTAAATTTATTGCTTAAAGAATTTTGCTAAAAGAATAGATTTAAAAAAAAAAAACAGAAGCATTGAAGGTTGGTAACAGCTGTTCTATCACTACTTATCTCGTTATAAAAGCTGCTACACACGTTCCTTCCCTTTCTTCCTCCCTCCTACCCTCCTCTAAGAGGTTAGTTCCTACAGACGCTCCTTCCTTTTTCCTCCTCCTGCTTGTTGTCCCCCCTCCCTTTTCCTTCCTACCCAGTCATTCAGTGTGACCCATCGTGGGGGAATTTCGCTTTTTTTTTCTCCTTTGTTCATATAGTGTTTGTGGCTCTGATCCCACAACTGCTTTAACATGTCAATAATTTGACTTAACTCTCCTTTCTCATCGGTCATTTCAAAACAACGGCAAATTGACAGGGGAAAAAGCACAAACTATGATGAACTTCGAATTCAAGACACCGGATGATTGGTACAGATGATAACAGGAGTTAGTAGGAATGGCGGAGAAAGCAGGGAAAAGTAGGAAGGAAGGAAAGAAAAAATGCCTCCACACGCTCCTCCATGGAGTTTGAAAGAATGGGGGAAGCTTCTTTGTAGGAAAGTAGGATGGGCTGGACCTTCCTTCCTTCCTAAGTAGGAGTTTCGTACTTTCCTCCCTCCTTCATCACTCCACACGTTCTTTCACTACCTCCTCCGTGGGCATGGCTCCTTTTTGAGGAGGAAGGAAAGGAATGTGTGTAGCGGTCTTAACTCATTTTGCGGCAAATGCCTCCTTGATATTGTCTAAATATCGTTGAAACTTCAAATCGGCGTTTCGTCGAAATAATTCCATGTTTACTGATATAAGTGTGATCATTGATTACATTGGTGAAACCGTTTGTTTTAAATCATTATTCAAATCTTTGGTTCGGTAAAACAATGGTGTACTTTAACCATCGTTAGGGATTGTTGGTGAAACTTGCCCTAGATGCTGACGTTTGGATTTGGCCTTTCTTAATGTGGTTGAGTAAAATATCTACTTGAGAAGCTCTACCTTAGGACGGAAACTATTTGAGTGTGGTTGAATATAGTTGTAATGGTATCAATCTAATCAGCTGAGTGAGCTCTGTTGCTAATTTCAGTTGTATCAACTTCAATGCTGAAATTTGGACCGGGGGAGGGGTGGGGTGCTCTCTGGGTGTTGTAGAGTAAAATATTAACTTGAGATGCTGAGCTTTGAAACGAAGCCTCTCTAGGTATGGTAGAGTATAATTGCAATATGATGAACTACTGTAATCAACTGAGTGAGCTCTGTGCAGCTAATTTTTCCCCAGTTCAATTTAAAACTATGGACTTTGGAACAGATCCTTCCAGGATGTTGTAGATTACAATTGCAGGCACCTTCTATTTTTTTAGCTGTACGGAAGCAATTGATTAGAAACATATATTATGCAATTCCATAAGAATCTACAAATAGTAATGATATTTCATTTTCTAATGGGATTTCCTGACAAACCTGCAACTTCTTTCACATTTCGTTGACGTTCCCAATTTTGTTCACAGGAAAGGAACTGATGAAGCGGACCTCGTTCCCGCCAAGCTCGCTAACGTCAAATGCCCCCAGATCGTCATCCAGTTCTACGAGGAGCGACTCACCTGGCATTCATCAGGCCACGACGATGAGGCTGATAACAGCTAAATCACTTACCAACCCTACCCTATAAACCTTTTTGTTTGTTTTAAGTTTTTTAACTTTTTTTATACTATACAATTAGACTTATAGTAAAATAATATACATGATCCCCGCAATATTCAATTCTGTCAGTCATTACCAACTGAGAAACGAATTTTATTTTTCTCTTTATTGAAAAAGTAAAGGAATAAAGTAATAATGATTAGGGAGTTGAAGAGTTAAATTGCATTATTTTTTTCGTTCTTTTTTTTACATCTACGTGATTTTTCCTATAAATATAATACCTATACTCATTGACGTGAAATCTTGGCTATTTCACCTGATATTCAACACTGAATAATGTCTGCAAGGGCATAGTTCAGTCTGCTTATTCATCTAAGAGGAATAAAATTCTAATTCATTTTGTTATAAAATTAATATTGGCAAGAGATCTTCCAACTTGAGAATTGTGATGCGTAGTTAGGTTACACGATTTTATCGTTCAGTAGTTGATCATATTTCGGCATCGTCGTATATCAAGTGAGGATGACGTACCTATCAGTACTGCGGCTCATGCACCTGATTTTATTTCATGATATATTTCAAGTCTAAGTGTATCTGTTAGATAGAGATTTATCTTCTCGGTGTATAATATTAACTTTGTGTCACAATATACTGTTCTATTATGCCGATTCAATTTTAATTCCCTCATTGTAGGGAAAATATTTCCCCAAGCTCCTGTTTTACAACACTGTCTTAAAAACAAAAAACGCTTTTTTTTTTTTTTTTTTACAGCCTCTTCATTTTTACGCGCTCTTTCCAATTTCAATTCGAAAAATGAAAACGCTGCAAATTATTACACAAGATATTTATTATTTATCTATTGTATAGCTCTTCATCGCAGAACACCTGTCTACATTATTAAACGAATCATTAAGTAGGTGTCTAATGTGTCTGCATAGGTGTAGACGCCTACTGAAGAGAAATCAATCAAATTAAATAGCACACCTAAACTTTCCTTACACGAGCTGATGGTGCAGTGTCGTGAATTTGCAAAATTGCGGCACGTGTGCCTTTGGCTTGCTGCAAGCCTAACACTATCTAGCGTTACCTTTTTGATGAAACTTAGTTTCACTGAAAAATCATAGGGTGACTGCTCCATTATAGCTTTTATAGAATTGCTTGAAGTATTACGGCTTTGCTGATGATTTCATTTGATTTGTTAGGAAAATATATGTAAATAACCAAAAAGACATTACTGTTACCTTGAAAGTTTTCAAGATCTCGATTTTTCAATATTTCAGCCCTTAATTACTACCCTTTAGGGTTAATTAAAATTGATTCCGATGTTATTGGCACATCCCCGGCCGATGTACGAGATTGTTCAGCCGAATTTCATAAACTTTGGTCCAGTACCTAGTAGTTTTGAAGAAAAACTGTACACAGCGGACGGACGGATTTTGTTTTCCCGGTTTTAAAATTCTATGCATCTTGACAAATTTTCAGGGGGGTTAGAAGTTTTTTTCTTGGTCGATTACAAAGGTTAATTATTCAAAATTATTAACCAAAAGGGAGTATTAGTGGTACAGTTGGAGTGTCTGCGTGCTTCCTTCCTTCGACGCTGGTACTGTCACATAATTATAAATCTAGTTAGTTTTATCTCATATTCAAACACACACAAAAATTCGAGAATTTGAACACTTCATTGACGCGTCAGTAGATCTGGATGAACAGACCGACAATAGTAGCTTTGTTTC
Organism: Adelphocoris suturalis; assembly: GCA_030762985.1. Lineage (NCBI taxonomy): Eukaryota > Metazoa > Arthropoda > Insecta > Hemiptera > Miridae > Adelphocoris > Adelphocoris suturalis. The sequence continues at coordinate 42,771,562 of CM061044.1, forward strand.
CGCTGCAGACCCGAACAGATTCAGGTCAAGTTGCGCTTGCGCAGTGAAGAAGGAGTAAGAAAATGGCGTTTCCGCAGTTGCTCGTTTCATATTCAGTGCAAGATGTCCGGTGTTTCCGCTGCTCAAGGAACATGATCCGAACATGACCTTCCTGCTCCGCCAGAAGAGGAGGTGCAGCTTGCTCCGCGCATGCGCTCTTTGGAACTTGAGATAACCCGATATATCCTTCCTCTAACTTCTGTAACCTTACAAATTGTGGTTTCCTTTGATTTCGAGCCTGTTTTCGAGTCATTTGTTAGGAGATATATATATATATTCGGATATATATATATAATATATCTATAATATATAGATATATTCGGATATATATATCGGTGCCCTAGCGTTATGTGTGGCACCGAGGTGGCACCAACAATGTTAAAGCCAATTCACGGTACCTATATTACGAGTCTAGCCTCTAATTTCCATTTCTAAAGATGCAATTGCAAACTCTACCAACTTTTTGAAGAGTTTCGTGCAACTTTTACCTATTTTTTTTTTTTTTTAGAAAGAATTTTCCCTTTGTGTTTATTAAACATTTTTGTGCTCGAAATGTTTTTTCCCACAAACTTCTTATCCTTTCTTCTGCAATGATTACCGAGTTTTTGATAAAAGAACCAATTTGTTGACATGTTTCCAATGGCTGATATCGTCATGTACTTACTTAAAAGGCATATGAAAAAATATTATCTCAAAGAATCGATTAAAACCATTCACAACGCTGTACGTTGGTCCATTTTGCTCTCTATGAGCTAGAACTTGAAAAAAAAATCCCTTATTATCAAACTACGAGGGTCATCCCAAAAGTAAGTTTTCCTATTTTCTTAAAAAAAAAAAAAACCTACAAGTCATAGAAACCTACGGATGGTCTCAAGTTTTTTGTTTGGATGTTTGTGATTCTGCGATTTTCGAGCTTTTAAAAGTTTTAAATTTGAATTGTCTATTCCTTTATTAGGTCCGGGTGCTTAGAAAACCGAACTAATAAAATAGAAATAACTAAATATTCGGGGGTTAATCACGAAAAGTTGACATCGACTAAAAATCGAAGAATAAGATTGAGACACAAGTTTTGCTCATGGTTTTGCTTGAATATCGCTAACGTGATTCCATTTCATGGATCTTCGTGTATCCATGGTTACTGCCCCGAATATGTCCTTGAGTGTTTCCGCTGCCATCTGAACTGAACAGCCATGGAGGTGCCCTTGCTCTGAACTGAACTTGCTCCGGTGCAGTAGTGGAAACAAAGCTGGTGTTTTATTGATGAGGATGTTTTGCCTAGCAACCGGTTGGATCGTAGCTACTTTTTGATGATTTGACGTCGTAACTCGAACAGCGAGATGCGCATTGGAACCTATTAATGTTTAATTAATCCTCGTAGGTGTCTATGTAATTTATTTTTTGCTCAAGGTTCTTAGTGTCAGCACTGCGACCCAAAAGGTCTATTCTTTAGTCTATTAATGGTGGTCCCCAAATTGAAATTTTAAATTTCCCTGACAATAAATATGAGAGTCAATTTTTTCTTGTTTTCTCTTCATATTAATGTATAACGCGCCATCTTTAATGTATCTAAAACGAAAATCGTATAATTAAAAAAACCGCCTACTCCAGCATACGTGGTGGTAATAATGAAGGTAAAGCATAGAAAAAAAAGACGCATTTTTTTTTAAAAGTAGTTGCATTTTTGTTCAAGAATCTAGATAGGTACCTATTAATAGTTTTTAAAAACTACGGTAACTAAAAAACGTAGTAAGATGCACTAAAAATGGCAAAACTGTTAACAACCGTTAAATTTATATTCAGATGTCAATATATGTTTATTTAACATAAATCATGTTTATTACTTAGGTCTTGAGATTAAAAAATAATAATAAAATCAAAACACAACTGTACAGTTTTGAGATCTAAATTTAATAAACAAAACAATGCACAATTCTGAAACGTGTGTTAACACTTAAGGTTAGGATTATCTTTTTTTTTCTGGTAGAAAACACAACAAATAAGACGGCACTTGAGGTTGCACTCGTGACTCGACACCCAATAGGTAAAACAATGTATATATATACATATATAAAATAAAAACCAATAATAGTTCGCCATGTGATCAATTATTGTAGTGTGCTGCAGTGTGAAACTAAAAATTTGCTCTGAAAAACTATTGGGTACAGTGGCCGACAATATGGAGTATATCGTTTACATTAGAAAAATAAGACAATTTTCTGCAATTCGTACAAATTAATTAAGAGGAAAGAAGCAAAAGCCGAAACTGAATGGGTACCTACATCTTATATCCCTGTACGTACTTATGTACCTACACACAAATCCAAACTAGTTCGTTCGGTGTACAAGCGTTCACCATCAAGCGGCTCATCGAGAAAATTATTCAGCAATCCAGTGCGAGCATTTTGATCACCCCCCCCCCCCCCCCCCCCCCCCCCCTACTATTATCGGAAAATCCATGTACCCAGAAACAACCTCATTGTATTATACTCTGTTCCACTCCTTTACAAAATCATTTAAAAATTACATTTCCTCTACGATACAAGGTACAATAAACTAGTCTCAATCCATTTACATTAAGGAGCAGTGTGGTGAAATCCACCCCCTCTTGTCAACAGCCCTTTTCAGGGCTACCAAAAAGAGGTAGATACAACACAAAAATATTTACAAGACGTCGAATTATAACTCCGTCAAACAAAATATTTCACCAGAGAGAAAATACTAAATTCTCTCCCAAAAGTGAAATATTAAAGAATAACACGCAAGGCGACCTCCCCAAACATTTACTGGGCGAGAGAGATGCGACAAACATCTCGAAACAAGTCGCCTTGAATGAGAACACGCAAGGCGACCTCCCCAAACATTTACTGGGCGAGAGAGATGCGACAAACATCTCGAAACAGGTCGCCTTGAATGAGAAACCTCAAACAGGAAAACTCAAGGTCGTTCAGCCACCCCCGGGGACCCCGTCAAAGCGACGGACGCAGGGAAACCACCTCGGAAGACCAACTCAGCTATCATATGCACAGATACTGAGAAAACACTGTGCGAACCAATGAGATTACACAGTCGAATTTATGAAATTAAGCGAGCCAATCCGAAGCTAGTTTGATCGTACCAAATTATTTGACGAAACTAATTTGCATACTAACCATAAAGTAGCCACCACTTTTTGGTTATAAATACCTCGCTCAGAGCCTAGTGTTTCATTCCACTCTCCGCTCTCGACGACGACACACTCTGAAGTACGAAGAATTCTACACGCTCCCAGCTGACGAACCTTCTGCCTCACGAAGTCATCTCAAGAACGGCTCTCTACTGCTTTCTACAAGCCAGTCCTTCTCTCCACGCAGATCTCGCATTGGCATCTACGAGTCCAGTGATTATTCATCCTGCTCATTGCCCAACGTAGTTCATCTGTCAGGACGCCACCCGGTGCAGCTATCGATATTCTCTTTAGCTCGCACGCCCGAGGGACGTTCCGAGCCGTGTCGCCCGGATTACGTAGCCTTAAGCTCGTAATCGACCGCTGTGGGCACGCCGGTAAATTACTCAGCTCCTCCGCTCTAATTTACCGTCTAAGGAAGCCTTTTTCAAGGCTACGAGGTAGGACCCTGCCATCCGAGCATTGGAAAGACGCTCTGGCAAGCGAGTCCACCTCCAAAACCCTCTATTTTTCACACATAGAGGCATCGAAACGAGCTAAAACTCGATCATTTCGATGGAACGTCGGCCTTCCTACTTCCCCTTGCAAGGGGAGGAGGACGACGGCGAAGCCGGGCCGAGTAGCCCACGTAGTGCGCCCTACCGGCCACACGGCGAATCCGCTGAACCCAGCGACAGCGCAAGGCGCGACCCTCACGTCCGGATCGCCTTCTCGCCCGACGTATTCGTTCGAGAAACTTTCGAACAAGCCTCGCCTATACAAAGGATCGAGGAAACCTTTCAGACTCGCTCTGAAGCCGATCATTACGATTCGACCAAGCTGTCCGAATACCCACGATATTCGACGCAGGCTTACCCGGCCGATCCGAGTGTCAAATACACTCCAAATGTACAAAAACCGAAGGATACTTTTCAGTACCTCAACCAAGCTCAACATATTCCCCTTTCAGATATAAATCTAAGGCCGGAATATTACAAAACGGCTCAGTACCAAACTGATCGAACCCAGCACTTGCTACGCGAGCCTAGCGCTCCACGCGGCTACGACACGGACTATCTCCCCTTTCAGTCCGCCAAACCAACTGACCTTGGCGGCTCCACCCGCATTCCTCGCGGGGGTGACCCGGAGACCAACCCGCATAACCGGGATATAAATGTCCGACTTGGCCTACCTACGCCAAGTAAAACCTATATAAATCCACTACAAATGGTGACCCCGCCTTTGAACAGGCTCAACACGGAGCATTTCGTTCCCTCTTATGAAGCTAGTGGATTTCAGGGAACCACTGCGGGCGTGCGACCCCCGCCGGGCCTCTACGCCCCACATCTCACGCAACATCCCTCTACACACAGTGGCTTTCAAGCACTTTTAGAGGAGATGGGAGATTATCAAAAACCAATCTTCCAAAAGAAAAATATCGATCGTGCACTCGCCGAGTTCGATCAATACTGCGTGCGAAAACACCTGAGAACGCAAAACGAATGCTTCTCAGCTATATACAAGTGGGTACCAGAAGAAATGAGGGAAGCTATCGACTCAGCTTACCTCACGGCACCCCACGCACCCTACGAAGAGGCCAAACAGCGCCTCCAGCGAGAATATGGGTTGTCCTTACAGGACAGGCTCCTCGCACTCGAGGACCCCGCATCTCTCGCCAAAAAACCCAGCACCAAGTACCACGAAATGTACTCGAAAGCTGTTGGGTACTTTTCGGAAGCTCTGATCACTCAAAAGTGGATCGAGACTCTTCCCATCGAAGCACGAGGTATGGTCGCAGCTCAGCCTACCACGACCTCCCGGCTCGACCTAGCTGATACGCTACACGCGTACAGAACAGAGAATACTTCTCTGAACATACGAGGAGTAGAATCTACTCCGAAACCCATAAATACTGGTTTCATAAAGGCCCTCTCGAAACAAGCTGAGTTCAAACCCCAACCAGTGGAGAGTAAGCCTCACAAACCGACAGCCTATGTCTGTCGAAACCACGCACGTTTCGGTAACGAAACTCGCAAATGTGCAGACCCAGAATACTGCACTTGGAAGACAAACACTGCTTCCAAAACTAGCAAAAAGGCTGCGACTATAAGCCAGCCTAAAACCCGGGTTTCTACCGAAAATACTCAGCAGTCGGTACAAGAACGTACCATTCCAACCTCCGACACAGAGAGTTCGGAAAACGAATAACTGCCAGCGTATCTGAGCCTATACGCCGGCAGTCTACTGAGTATAAAAGGTTTTTTTTCAAGTGCAAACTAAATGGCACTGAATTTCTCATTGACACGGGAGCAGAAGTGAACATTCTGCCCCACAATGTCACAAAAAAATTGGGCTTGAAAATTCTGAAGTCCAACGTTAAGCTCACAGCAGCTAACGGAGCCCCTATAGACACACTAGGGCGAGCTAACACAACAATTAACATCGGCCTCGGGGACATGACCACCGAGTTTATGATCACGAAAGTTGATCTAGCGATCCTAGGTATTCCATTCCTCGAGTCTTGGGATATCGGAATACGGGTCAAACACAAGTACATTTATAAAGATAAAATAAAGTGCTATGCCGATCAAAAAATAGCTGCAGTCATGGACAAAAGGTTCACTGACGAACAAATAGCAGCTACTATCCCTCATCGTGAAAATACTCCTCAACCAGAGGACGTACAAATCACGGAGGACGAAAACATTCGCTCTATCATTAACAAATACAATGATAAAATGAGCAAAATTCAAGGTAAATGGAAAAACAACGGGGTTTACCACCGTATAACCACGGAAGGAACACCAGTACACTTCCGAGCAAGACCCATGGCGGGCGAAAAACGGGCTCAAGTCAAAAGTACTTTTGACAAAATGCTTTCAGAAGGCATAATTGCACCATCGGATTCCGAATGGGCATCCCCGTTACACTGTGTGCCAAAAAAAGACGGGTCATGGAGAATCACCGGCGACTACCGTTTCCTCAACGCGAAAACGAAGAAAGACGCCTACCCTCCTCCTCACATTCGCTCTTTCCAAGCGAATTTACATGATACGCAAATCTATTCGACAATAGATTTAAAATCAGCGTATTATCATATTCCGATGCACCCAGATGACGCTCATAAAACTGCGATTATTACACCTTTCGGTCTTTATGAGTTTAAGAAAATGAGCATGGGTTTGGCCGGAGCGGCTCAAACATGGCAAAGATACATGGACAGCATCATGCGAAAATTTGATTTCGCATTTGTATACCTAGATGACATCCTGGTGGCTTCTAAAAATTATAACGAACACATGAACCACCTCAGACAAATTTTTGACAAACTAGGGGAACACGGACTTCGAGTAGGTTTTGATAAATGCATTTTTTCAAAACCTACCGTCGATTTCCTAGGTTTCACTATCTCGAAGGAAGGGATAATTCCTAAACGAGATAAAATAGAAGCCATAGAACAATTCCCTAGGCCAGTAGACGTACGAAGTCTACGCAGATTCCTAGGTATGTGTGGTTTCTACCGAGCATGCTCAAGCAAATTCGCTCACACGGCACAACCTCTGTATGACTCCATTCAGTCAAACAAAAAAAATGACAGAACACCTATCGAATGGACATCAGAGAGAGAAAAAGCTTTCAACAGCTTAAAGCAAGCAATGATCAAAGCAACATTGCATAACATTGCTCACCCACACCCTACGGCGGAGTGGAGATTAGTCTGTGACGCATCCGACACACACATCGGAGCGGCACTAGAACAAGAAATTACAGACAAACATGGCTCGAAATCGTACCAACCATTGGGATTTTTCAGTAAAGAAATTCCAGAACAATGGAAGAACAAAGCATCGTTCGACAAGGAAATGTTCGCCGTTTACCAAGCGTGCATTCACTGGCACAACGACTTGGACGGCAGATCTTTCCATATTTGTTCGGATCACAAGCCTCTGCTAGGCACGATGCTTAAGAAGAATGCACATTTTTCTAAAATGAGATTAAGATGGCTAACATACATCTCTCAAATGACGAGTGACATTCGTCATATTTCCGGAGAGAGCAACGTCGTCGCAGACGCACTCTCCAGACCCTTCGATCCGGTTGAAATTCAAACGAAATCGATTTCAACCCAGACGGACGAGGGTCCACCCATAGCCGAAATTTCGAAAATTACGGCTGCAATAGAATGCAATCTTCTACTGCACATTTCAAATTCACAAATTCGTTCTCCCCCTACCGCGGAGGACAAATTGAAACTCACACGAGTTGAATCCTCTCAAGGAGAAATTTGGTGTAACCTAGACCTAGGACACCCTAGACCTTATATTCCAAACGAAATAAGGGAAGAAATAATAAGCCAAATTCACAATTTGGGACACCCAGGTATACACTCTACAGTGTATAAAGTTAAACAACGATATTTTTGGCACGGACTCCGTGCAGATGTCTCAAACTGGGTCCGAGCGTGCGAAACTTGCCAACGAGCAAAAATCACGCGCTCCGTGAAGCTCCCTTACTCCGAATTTGAAACGGCAAACAAATTTTCACACGTACACGTTGATATTACCGGACCCTTACCTTTAGCTAAAGGAGGGAAACGTTACATTTTGATGATGGTTGATAGAGCAACGGGTTGGCTAGAGGCAGTCCCTCTTAACAACATCGAAACAACCACAATCACAAATGCCTTTATCAATATTTGGGTAGCTTCAAAGGGCGTACCTAAATACATCACAAGTGATCAGGGCACTCAATTTGAATCAGATCTGTTCAATTCCATTATGGAACGTCTCGGAGTAAAACATACTCACACGTTACCATACAAACCATCAACAAACGGGATGGTAGAACGCAGAAATAGATCTTTGAAAGAGGCTCTCAAAGCTCAAAACGAAAATTGGCTCGACGCACTTCCCAAAGTTCTACTCGCCATGCGTACGGCAGTAGACCCGGCGCACAGTGGGACGAAATGCGATTCTGGCTGGACAAAAATATTTTATTAGCTATTCTTATAGAAAATTTCACGCTGATTCCGAATATACCATATGTTCCTATACCTAAAATAGCTCTTTAATGGATTTTTCTTGAAAAAACCTCGAAAAAAAACACGTTTTTTAAAATATTTTCCCATTTTTCATCCACAAGATGTACTGGAAACGTTTTTCGCTCAATGGAAAAGTTATACAGAATTAAATTCTGCGTCGATTCGTCACAAGGAAAGTAAAACTTTTGGTAAAATAAGGAAGTAATCGAATTTCAAAGTTTTCCAAGACCGGAAAATACCATTTATTGCCGTATTAGTGGTGAAACTTTATATTCAATCGACTTTCACAAAGAAGAAAAGTTGTAAACCATCAAATTCTGCAGCGATTGACTACCAATTTTTTCGAAAAACACCGATAATTAAGAGAGTTAAGATGTTTCAAAGTTTTTGAAAACTCCTATTTTCCACTTTTTCACTATGCTGATTCCCAGGAACCTATCATCACCTCACCACATATATGCGTTCAACAACTATTATGGTACACCGCGAAACCAATTCCACCTGCAAATATTTGCAAGTATCACAATACCCTCGTCGTTGTGAAAGTGTGCCGAAACTCTGGTATAATTGCTTCAAAGTCATAGGAACCCAAACGTAAGCTTCTTATTCATGCATGAAATACGTAAAATGTATAGATACGTTGTAATGTATAAAACATATGCCTATATTCGTATATACCTATGCCTACCTACGTACCTCCTATAAATTTCATAAAAATCGGTGCAAAGGTCCAAAACGAATGCGAGTGGAAATTTTGATTTTAAAGGACAAAATTTTGCTTCCAAGTCTACCAAGGTAGCGGAAGCATTGTTTTCACTTTTCCAAAATCAAAATATCCTCTCATTCCACGTTTTGGACCTTCCTGAACATTTCTGGTTCCGTGTCTGTCTGTCTGTGTCCGCAAATCCTTGTAACGCGCGAAAATCCGAAACCATTGGACCGATTTTTATGAAATTTATAGGAGGTACATAGGTAGGCATGGGTATATACGAATATAGGCAAATGTTTTATACATTACAACATATCTATACATTTTACTCTTCAAAAAATTCCCTCCTCGTGATTCGGAGTGTTGTGTCTGAAAAAAATTATGTATCACCCAAAACGCAAAAAATCGCAAAAATCCTTTACCACGCTAGAAGGATGATGAAACAAATCCTACAAACAAATCCTTGGGGTAACTTGGGGTTTATATAATTGAATAGGGGGCATACATTTACAAATTGCTAAATTAACTCTACAGGTAAATTGCAATGTATATTCAATAACGATTATGGAAATATAATGTCTTACCTGTATCAGCAAATTGTTAAGTAAAAGCAAAAAGATTTTGTTCTACACACACCTTGAACGTAATAAATGGCCAACGAATGAAGATAATCCCACTGCCGGTTATAAGGCACTTGTGTAAACAGGAATGATTCACTCATTTACTATTTGTTTGTAAACACGGTTTGGCGGGAAATATTAGTATTAAACGTCTTACCAACTAATAATTAAAAGGTCAAGCACTCAGAAATTCCAAAATTTTGACTTGACTTTTGTCCACCTAAATTGGTGATTTTGCCCACTGTGCGGCGACCGAAACTACGCCGTTCCAAAAAGTTTACGGGATTGATGTACCACTCCCAGGAGACATTTTCGTAACTTCTACGAACCTTTCGGAACCTCTTTTCTTCCGGCCTACGCATATTAAACATAATAATACGAAATATGCCGTAAACATGCCCAAAAATTTGGATACATGTACTCATGTCTATATCAGAGTGCCCACACAGCTCACCTCTCTGCAATGTCCTTACACGGGACCATTCAAAGTGGTTAAAAGAGATAAGTTTTCGGTTACAGTGCAAATTGGCGAACATACTAAAAAAGTTCCCAAACAGCAAATCAAACCAGCTTATACTCTACACTCGGAAGAAGCTGTTTCACAAGGACAATCTGTGTCACAAAATCAGACAGAAAGTAAGGAGAAAACTCCCCGAAAATCTGCCAGAAGGCACGTCCCCTCTACCAAATTCGACGAGAGGTGGGTAACGGCGCTCGAATCACCCCAACCGGCGTCGTCGTTATTAACACGACGTCTTGGGAGGGCCCCTGTGGTGAAATCCACCCCCTCTTGTCAACAGCCCTTTTCAGGGCTACCAAAAAGAGGTAGATACAACACAAAAATATTTACAAGACGTCGAATTATAACTCCGTCAAACAAAATATTTCACCAGAGAGAAAATACTAAATTCTCTCCCAAAAGTGAAATATTAAAGAATAACACGCAAGGCGACCTCCCCAAACATTTACTGGGCGAGAGAGATGCGACAAACATCTCGAAACAAGTCGCCTTGAATGAGAACACGCAAGGCGACCTCCCCAAACATTTACTGGGCGAGAGAGATGCGACAAACATCTCGAAACAGGTCGCCTTGAATGAGAAACCTCAAACAGGAAAACTCAAGGTCGTTCAGCCACCCCCGGGGACCCCGTCAAAGCGACGGACGCAGGGAAACCACCTCGGAAGACCAACTCAGCTATCATATGCACAGATACTGAGAAAACACTGTGCGAACCAATGAGATTACACAGTCGAATTTATGAAATTAAGCGAGCCAATCCGAAGCTAGTTTGATCGTACCAAATTATTTGACGAAACTAATTTGCATACTAACCATAAAGTAGCCACCACTTTTTGGTTATAAATACCTCGCTCAGAGCCTAGTGTTTCATTCCACTCTCCGCTCTCGACGACGACACACTCTGAAGTACGAAGAATTCTACACGCTCTACGCTGACGAACCTTCTGCCTCACGAAGTTATCTCAAGAACGGCTTCCTACTGCTTTCTACAAGCCAGACCTTCTCTCCACGCAGATCTCGCATTGGCATCTACGAGTCCAGTGATTATTCATCCTGCTCATTGCCCAACGTAGTTCATCTGTCAGGACGCCACCCGGTGCAGCTATCGATATTCTCTTTAGCTCGCACGCCCGAGGGACGTTCCGAGCCGTGTCGCCCGGATTACGTAGCCTTAAGCTCGTAATCGACCGCTGTGGGCACGCCGGTAAATTACTCAGCTCCTCCGCTCTAATTTACCGTCTAAGGAAGCCTTTTTCAAGGCTACGAGGTAGGACCCTGCCATCCGAGCATTGGAAAGACGCTCTGGCAAGCGAGTCCACCTCCAAAACCCTCTATTTTTCACACATAGAGGCATCGAAACGAGCTAAAACTCGATCATTTCGATGGAACGCCGGCCTTCCTACTTCCCCTTGCAAGGGGAGGAGGACGACGGCGAAGCCGGGCCGAGTAGCCCACGTAGTGCGCCCTACCGGCCACACGGCGAATCCGCTGAACCCAGCGACAGCGCAAGGCGCGACCCTCACGTCCGGATCGCCTTCTCGCCCGACGTATTCGTTCGAGAAACTTTCGAACAAGCCTCGCCTATACAAAAGATCGAGGAAACCTTTCAGACTCGCTCTGAAGCCGATCATTACGATTCGACCAAGCTGTCCGAATACCCACGATATTCGACGCAGGCTTACCCGGCCGATCCGAGTGTCAAATACACTCCAAATGCACAAAAAGCGAAGGATACTTTTCAGTACCTCAACCAAGCTCAACATATTCCCCTTTCAGATATAAATCTAAGGCCGGAATATTACAAAACGGCTCAGTACCAAACTGATCGAACCCAGCACTTGCTACGCGAGCCTAGCGCTCCACGCGGCTGCGACACGGACTATCTCCCCTTTCAGTCCGCCAAACCAGTTGACCTTGGCGGCTCCGCCCGCATTCCTCGCGGGGGTGACCCGGAGACCAACCCGCATAACCGGGATATAAATGTCCGACTTGGCCTACCTACGCCAAGTAAAACCTATATAAATCCACTACAGTAAACTAGTCTCAATCCATTTACATTAAGGAGCAGAAATATCGGCCATAAATAATACTCTCTTGACAATTACCCTTTCATGTACGAGTACCAAAATATCCACATTAAGCGCAACACGCGTAGCCTTCAGTTGTATGAATCAAAAGGGTACGGCATAAATCGACATCATATTCACAAGTTTTCACAAGTCAATGCAATAATCCTATATTCCGATGTATCAAAATCCAGTGACTCATCCCGTTGATGTTCCAAACAAATTGCATTTAAATTCATCACAGCTACACTAGAATTGACAGCAGACTCAATTACCAAACCAACCTTGGCGGGGCAGTCCAAGACTGCAGACCCGCTTTGACACCGTCAAATCTGCCTTCTCTTAACTTCAGCATTGTCTGAAGGTGATTCACCTTTCTTCCTTTTACCACTATCTTGCCGTTTTCTGATCCACTCCTCAAAGCTACCAAATTTCTTATGCAATTCGTCGATCGTGATTATATTTGGAAGGGCAGATTAGTGGAGGAAGCAGCAGTTCGGCTATAGAAAGTGTAGGTATCAAAGCCGAGGGCTCCCACTGTCTGTTGTCAGACAATGTTGCTCATAATTTGGAGGCATGGCATAAGAAATTCGGCAAATTTATATTTTTTAGCAGAATATTACTCAAATAAAATTTATTAACTATAAATTAGAACATTTACTCTCAAAGTTTTATTGTACCTACTAAAAGATGTCCTTGAATTTCATTAATATGTGCAATAAAAACTACGGAAATAGGAATCCGAAATCATTTTTCGAACAGCAGACCACTATTTAAATGTTTTGTTTTTTTTTCCATAAAATTTATAATTAACAATTTCATTGCCCTCAAAGTGCTCAAATATATAAACAATTTAACCTAAATGTAATACGATATATTACGAAAATTCGACCGTACGATCATGCTGCAAGGCTTTCATTTAATATTTTACGTTCTCTCAATGTGATCTGAAAAGATTAGTTAGTTGAGGTTCAAATTTCAATAATTCGATTTTTATTTTTTCTATGGATATAGCTCTGGGAGTAATTCCGACAGCGAAAATGGTCTCGCTTTTTAGCGCATTTTCTTTTTAAAAAGAAAAAATGAGCTATCGTGTTCACTTTGTCCGTTGTTGCACATACGCATGTATGTCCTTTTAGAATCGTTTTAAATGCTACGTCCGATTTTGATGAAACTTGGTATGGATGCAATCAGTAAAGATGCATGACGAGGGTAAAGATGTACCTATCAGGGGCCGCTGACGGCTGAGAGATCATTGTTCAGCGGAGTGAACTCCAGAGCCATTTTGTCTCCTATTCGACACACGAAGCTGAAATTTGAGAGGGAGGCTGAAGGAAGAATGCTGAAGACGACTGAGAGGTCATCGATCATCCGAGTGAGCTCCTAAGCCATTTTGTTTCCAATTCAACGCAGGAAGCGTCTATTTCACGCGGAACTTCCTTACAAGAAAATACGCTATCACGTGATCCACTTCAAGAGCACTGATCTACTTGTTTTTACCTACAACCTAGCTGTGAGTTTGTTACACATGGTTGACAATCTTTGAGTATTAATAAGATGGAGGGCTATTGCTCTGAATTCTGCTGTTTCCCTGTCAAGGCATGCTTGCCACTACAGTCGAGTTGGCTTTGCAATTGACCCGCCACTCTTTTTTCAAATTCAAATGACAAAGCAGTTTATTGTAATTTAAGTTTTGTTTGATATTACTTATTATTGTTACATTTTAGTATTAATTTATGTATGTAGATGTCTAGATGTTAGTATGTTCATACTGTGGTTCCCATGCCCAAATCTTGTGCCTCCTATTTCTTTTTCTTTTTTTTTTTTTTTTTGGGACACAGAACAGCTGATCTACCTTCATCAAACATTCGCTAGAGTGTACTGGCATCATTTCAACACTCACTCCGACAGTGTAAAAAATATGAAATATTAAAGGTGTTAAATAGCAGTGTACAAAGTACGGTGCACAATTAGGGTGTAAATCTTAAATAAGAAATATGTCCTAGGTATACAATCTCCATTCATTCACCAAACTTACCATCTTACATCAGCTGATCAGTGTTCGGCCATTTTGTCCCTGGTCAATTCAAAAGCCAAACGACAGTAGTGGCACATATGGTTTGACTGCCTGAAACATTACTAAAGCCGGTTTCACATGGAGCGGTATGAGCGTACAACCGGAAAGACGGAAGGCCGAAAAATCCAGTGGAGGGGGCGGCGGAATGCGTCACGTTGTTCACATGAAAACGGCGCCTTGGTGAACGGAATCATAACCATCCTACCTGATCTGAAACCTCTACTTGAGGTTATCAACATTCCTGTCCAATGAGCTTGCACTCCGCTCGATGGCAAGCGGCAACGGTATACAAATTTCTACCGCCAAGCGCCAACGGCAACATGGCTGCCACCATCCTCAACTGTTGTCCCAACAGCCAATCACATTGCGTTCCGTCTCCGGACATACCGGTCCATGTGAAATTGGCTTAATAGCCCTCCATCTTATTAATACAGTCGACAAGACAACATGTCGACAAGAGATGGTTTGCCTTCGAGAGCGAATTCTTCTGGAGTAAATTTAACTACTTCTCTCCTTATCATTTGAAAATTATAGGCGCATACGATATTTTTTCATAACTTGCCCTCCAACGCTTCGTTTATCTCCCCCTCCGTTCCATCAGTCTTCCCTCAGTTTTATAAAGTAATGCGTAAATTATGTTTCTGCTTTTTTTATTTTCTTTAATACGTTACTCTCTTTTAACCTCCACGACCTTCCCGGAATGCGAGGAGGAAAAAAATCTCTTTCCTTGTAAGCGTTGGTATTTGGTGCTGCACGGCCTTTCCGGAAGGTTATGAGAAGGGAAAGAACATCTCTCGCTCCTTTGTTTTAGTAAGAATCACTTACCCGTAAATCAAAAATGAATGATTCACTTTCTAGTTGTTGGGGACTCTCACTGGATCAATCCACTACTCTGCTGGGTTTGGTCCCTACTTCAAGATTTTGTCGATTTTTCAAACATTCATGGTTTACTCTAGATGATGTAGTAACCAGGGGAGCCCAAAAACTCAATCCATCTGCGTGTGGCGTCGTTACTCGTTGAAGTTTGATCACCTCTCTTGATAATAAATTATTTTTGTCATTTTTTTAACCCACTTAGATTTTTTAGGAGTGAGAATATACCATTATCGAGTCAGAAAGCCGTCGTAAGTAACAAGTCTTAATTCTATCAATCTGAACACCTAGCGGTGTTCAAGTTCTTTCAGCAACCATAAAAAAAAGGTTCCAGTCATGCAGCATGAGCGAATTTTCGTAGATTATAGTATCTTATATTATTTTGTATTGAAATTTGAGCACTTCGAGTGCAAAGAAATTGTTAACCATTTTCTCAGAAATAGGCGGCAAATGTCCCGTTTTCTCAGAAAGGGTGGCAAATGTTCCGTTTTCTCATAAAGAGGCAGCAAATGTCTCGTTTTCGCAGAGAGGGCGGCAAATGTCCCGTTTTCTCAGAAATAGGGAGCAATATATCCCGTTTTCTCAGGAAGAGACAGCAAATGTCCGGTTTTCTCAGAAATAGGCGGCAAATATCCGTTTTCTCATAAATAGGCGGCAAATATCCGTTTTCTCAGAAAAGGGTGACAAATGTCCCGTTTTCTCAGAAATGGCGGCAAATGTCCCGTTTTCTCAGAGAGGGCGACAAATGTCCCGTTTCATCATATAGGTCGGCGATTGTCCCGTTTTCTCAAAAAGGGCGGCAAATGTCCTATTTGCTCAGAGAGGGCGGCAAATGTCCTGTTTCTCACTCAGTAAGCAATGTTTACACCTACTTATACTTGATGCTAAAGAGAATATAATACATGTGGATAAAAGATGGAAAATAGTTATATAACAAGTAAAACATTGTATAAGAAACTTCAATAATAACTATGTACCCAAAGAATGTTCAACTCATCGGGGTTAGTAGCATTTGTGTCCTTGATTTCCTTAGCTGTCGGTTAAATCATCAGTCTTGAATATACTAATAGCAAATATTGATTTTCGCCCCCCTTCTTTTTCGATTCTTGGATTCTACGCATCTTGCAACGTAAACCAACTAATTTTGAGGTGGGGGGGGGGGTAAATGTATTTTCTTGGTCGATTACAAAGGTTCATTATTGAAAATAATAAACCAAAACGGCCAGCGAACTGTCTTGCATTGATATATTTGTGATCCCCTTAGGACCACTTTCACCAACAACTTAGGGGAGAGTCGGGTAAGAGTGCGCACTCAAGTTTAGATTTTTTATAAGTCAGTGTATTTTGGTAGTAGAAAAACAAGAAATACATCATAAGACTCCTTAACTACTTAATTGTTGACCACTAGAAAATATTTAAAACTCAAAAGTTGACTTAAGGTTACATATATTTTAATTTTTTTTTAAAGTTACACATGCGCAGTCTTAGCCGCCCTGGAGGGTAAGAGTGCGCATTAGGTCGGCCAAGAGTGCGCATTTAGTAGAACAGAGATAAAATAGACTCACTGTGTTGCGTAGAGAACAATCAACTGTTTTCTTTATGTCTTTGCTATGGCACATAAACTAAAAAAACGTCACGGAAAATTGCTCACGAAAATATTTTGATGATTTCCGCTTACAACCAAGTCGTTGCTAGGGAAATGGTACTTCGTCGTTTTTCATCCCACAAAATTCGTTGACCATTCGTTCGAAAGCTCTCGATTTATCCAACCATATTATGTTGACTACTGCGAAGTGCGTGGCCAACAACCTGAGTTATGAGCAAGGTTATTGGAATAATTGTGTACACTCAGGTGATCATTCTCAATAACTGATATTGTGAACATGATTGCCACCTCTTGTTAATTTCTGATGATTTCATTGAGCTGGTGTTTCGATGATTTGATTCATAGCAGGTGATCCAAATATTGCGAGATCGGTTTGATTTGTGAAGCGGTGGTTAAATCATTTTAATAGGTAATTTCTATGCTTTACACTCTAGGAAGCTGTTATTTCTTATGTAGCCTCTTTAGGACATTTACTTGACGATGCCCAGGGTCCGGATCAGATGAGTGACTCTTGAAGCTAATTTCTATGTTTTACACTCTAGGAAGCTGTAATTTCGTATGTAGTCTCTTTAGCACATTTACGTGACGATGCCCAGGGTCCGGATCAGCTGAGTGGCTCTTAGAGCTTGCATACGAGTCTGCAGGGGGGTAGGTGATGTAGCCTGGCTCGAATTCAATAAAGTGCCCACGGGTGTCGGAACAATGAGTCAACACGATCGCGAATTCAATTAAGTACCCACGGGTGGGCGGTTTCTCTTATGGCCCATTTAATTTATCTGTACGCCCCGCCGTGCAATGCACGGGTGAGATCTGCCTAGTAATAAATGCAATAAGAAAACACACATGATGTGTGTCAGTTTTTCGCGAGTATTTCCCCATAGTTCAATCTGAAATATAGACAGATAGACCTTAGATCAAATGTAAAAGATAGGCAAATTAAACCCTAATACAATAATTCAATGGTGCAAAGAAAACCAAGAGATCCTAATGAAGGCGGGTAAGACTGCGCACGAAAAATTTGCGCACTCTTGGCCTCCCTCACTATGCGCAATCTTACCCTCCATAACTTACAAAAACATAACCTCAAAATATTTTGACCCTACATTGTCCATTCACAGCCTACGCCATGTCGGCGTGTTTGTAATAAAATACTCTTTTCAGTGATATAAAGTTCAACAGTTTTGACTAATAACTATAAACAGTATCAACTAAGTATTACAGTGAAAATATTATAGTAGAAGCAGACCAAACACATTCTTACCTGTAAAACAGCAATGAGTTGTCAGATGTCTCAACAGCAGTTGAGATGTGCCGCCGGACTAAGACGAAAACTGGCGGGAAACGTGCACTCTCAAGGCCAAACTAAACATCACTCCTGCCAGCGAATCATTGCTGCCAACATCTAAAAAAAGCTTTGCGCAGTCTTAGTCGCCCGCGCACTCTTACCCGACTATCCCCTATGTAGCGGAGTTTGGCCAAACTCCATCAAATATAATCTGAAGGATCAAACCTTGGAGTCTTCCACCAACCCAAAACTCGGTTAAACCCAGTTTGGAATAATCGAGTTTCCTTAACGGAGATTCGGCAAACTGTCCAATGGACAATTCGGAAATCCGCCATGTGTCCGACATATCAAGACAATAAAGCAGTGAATCACTATCATGACCAATTATTATTACCCACGCCGTTTTTATCTAGTTACCATCTACCTAGTTATCTAGTTTCCATTTAATGTTCTAGAACGTGTTTGGAGCTTCGAAAGTAAAACCTATTGAATTTCTTTAATATCACTGTAGTGGATTTATATAGGTTTGACTTGGCGTAGGTAGACCAAGTCGGACATTTATATCCCGGTTATGCGGGTTGGTCTCTGGGCCACCCCCGCGAGGAATGCGGGCGGAGCCGCCAAGGTCAACTGGTTTCGCGGACTGAAAGGGGGGATAGTCCGTGTCGCAGCCGCGTGGAGCGCTAGGCTCGTGTCGCAAGTGCTGGGTTCGATCAGTTTGGTACTGAGCCGTTTTGTAATATTCCGGCCTTAGATTTATATCTGAAAGGGGAATATGTTGAGCTTGGTTGAGGTACTGTAAAGTATCCTTTGCTTTTTGTGCATTTGGAGTGTATTTGACACTCGGATCGGCCGAGTAAGCCTGCGTCGAATATCGTGGGTATTCGGACAGCTTGGTCGAATCGTAATGCTCGGCTTCAGAGCGAGTCTGAAAGGTTTCCTCGATCTTTTGTATAGGCGAGGCTTGTTCGAAAGTTTCTCGAACGAATACGTCGGGCGAGAAGGCGATCCGGACGTGAGGGCCGCGCCTTGCGCTGTCGCTGGGTTATGCGGACTCGCTGTGTGGCCGGAAGGGTGCACTACGTGGGCTACTCGGCCCAGCTTCGCCGTCGCCTTCCTCCCCTTGCAAGGGGAAGTAGGAAGGCCGGCGTTCCATCGAATTGATCGAGTTTTTGCTCGTTTCGATGCCTCTATGTGTGAAAAATAGAGGGTTTTGGAGGTGGACTCGCTTGCCAGAGCGTCTTTCCAATGCTCGGATGGCAGGGTCCTACCTCGTAGCCTTGAAAAAGGCTTCCTTAGACGGTAAATTAGAGCGGAGGAGCTGAGTAATTTACCGGCGTGCCCACAGCGGTCGATTACGAGCTTAAGGCTATGTAATCCGGGCGACACGGCTCGGAACGTCCCTCGGGCGTGCGAGCTAAAGAGAATATCGATAGCTGCACCGGGTGGCGTCCTAACAGATGAACTACGTTGGGCAATGAGCAGGATGAATAATCACTGGACTCGTAGATGCCAATGCGAGATCTGCGTGGAGAGAAGGACTGGCTTGTAGAAAGCAGTAGAAAATCGTTCTTGAGATGACTTCGTGTAGCAGAAGGTTCGTCAGCTTGGTGCGTGTAGAATTCTTCGTACTTCAGAGTGTGTCGTCGTCGAGAGCGGAGAGTGGAATGAAACACTAGGCTCTGAGCGAGGTATTTATAACCAAAAAGTGGTGGCTACTTTATGGTTAGTATGCAAATTAGTTTCGTCAAATAATTTGGTACGATCAAACTAGCTTCGGATTGGCTCGCTTAATTTCATAAATTCGACTGTGTAATCTCATTGGTTCGCACAGTGTTTTCTCAGTATCTGTGCATATGATAGCTGAGTTGGTCTTCCGAGGTGGTTTCCCTGCGTCCGTCGCTTTGACGGGGTCCCCGGGGGTGGCTGAACGACCTTGAGTTTTCCTGTTTGAGGTTTCTCATTCAAGGCGACCTGTTTCGAGATGTTTGTCGCATCTCTCTCGCCCAGTAAATGTTTGGGGAGGTCGCCTTGCGTGTTCTCATTCAAGGCGACTTGTTTCGAGATGTTTGTCGCATCTCTCTCGCCCAGTAAATGTTTGGGGAGGTCGCCTTGCGTGTTATTCTTTAATATTTCACTTTTGGGAGAGAATTTAGTATTTTCTCTCTGGTGAAATATTTTGTTTGACGGAGTTATAATTCGACGTCTTGTAAATATTTTTGTGTTGTATCTACCTCTTTTTGGTAGCCCTGAAAAGGGCTGTTGACAAGAGGGGGTGGATTTCACCACAGGGGCCCTCCCAAGACGTCGTGTTAATAACGACGACGCCGGTTGGGGTGATTCGAGCGCCGTTACCCACCTCTCGTCGAATTTGGTAGAGGGGACGTGCCTTCTGGCAGATTTTCGGGGAGTTTTCTCCTTACTTTCTGTCTGATTTTGTGACACAGATTGTCCTTGTGAAACAGCTTCTTCCGAGTGTAAAGTATAAGCTGGTTTGATTTGCTGTTTGGGAACTTTTTTAGTATGTTCGCCAATTTGCACTGTAACCGAAAACTTATCTCTTTTAACCACTTTGAATGGTCCCGTGTAAGGACATTGCAGAGAGGTGAGCTGTGTGGGCACTCTGATATAGACATGAGTACATGTATCCAAATTTTTGGGCATGTTTACGGCATATTTCGTATTATTATGTTTAATATGCGTAGGCCGGAAGAAAAGAGGTTCCGAAAGGTTCGTAGAAGTTACGAAAATGTCACCTGGGAGTGGTACATCAATCCCGTAAACTTTTTGGAACGGCGTAGTTTCGGTCGCCGGGTCTACTGCCGTACGCATGGCGAGTAGAACTTTGGGAAGTGCGTCGAGCCAATTTTCGTTTTGAGCTTTGAGAGCCTCTTTCAAAGATCTATTTCTGCGTTCTACCATCCCGTTTGTTGACGGTTTGTATGGTAACGTGTGAGTATGTTTTACTCCGAGACGTTCCATAATGGAATTGAACAGATCTGATTCAAATTGAGTGCCCTGATCACTTGTGATGTATTTAGGTACGCCCTTTGAAGCTACCCAAATATTGATAAAGGCATTTGTGATTGTGGTTGTTTCGATGTTGTTAAGAGGGACTGCCTCTAGCCAACCCGTTGCTCTATCAACCATCATCAAAATGTAACGTTTCCCTCCTTTAGCTAAAGGTAAGGGTCCGGTAATATCAACGTGTACGTGTGAAAATTTGTTTGCCGTTTCAAATTCGGAGTAAGGGAGCTTCACGGAGCGCGTGATTTTTGCTCGTTGGCAAGTTTCGCACGCTCGGACCCAGTTTGAGACATCTGCACGGAGTCCGTGCCAAAAATATCGTTGTTTAACTTTATACACTGTAGAGTGTATACCTGGGTGTCCCAAATTGTGAATTTGGCTTATTATTTCTTCCCTTATTTCGTTTGGAATATAAGGTCTAGGGTGTCCTAGGTCTAGGTTACACCAAATTTCTCCTTGAGAGGATTCAACTCGTGTGAGTTTCAATTTGTCCTCCGCGGTAGGGGGAGAACGAATTTGTGAATTTGAAATGTGCAGTAGAAGATTGCATTCTATTGCAGCCGTAATTTTCGAAATTTCGGCTATGGGTGGACCCTCGTCCGTCTGGGTTGAAATCGATTTCGTTTGAATTTCAACCGGATCGAAGGGTCTGGAGAGTGCGTCTGCGACGACGTTGCTCTCTCCGGAAATATGACGAATGTCACTCGTCATTTGAGAGATGTATGTTAGCCATCTTAATCTCATTTTAGAAAAATGTGCATTCTTCTTAAGCATCGTGCCTAGCAGAGGCTTGTGATCCGAACAAATATGGAAAGATCTGCCGTCCAAGTCGTTGTGCCAGTGAATGCACGCTTGGTAAACGGCGAACATTTCCTTGTCGAACGATGCTTTGTTCTTCCATTGTTCTGGAATTTCTTTACTGAAAAATCCCAATGGTTGGTACGATTTCGAGCCATGTTTGTCTGTAATTTCTTGTTCTAGTGCCGCTCCGATGTGTGTGTCGGACGCGTCACAGACTAATCTCCACTCCGCCGTAGGGTGTGGGTGAGCAATGTTATGCAATGTTGCTTTGATCATTGCTTGCTTTAAGTTGTTGAAAGCTTTATCTCTCTCTGATGTCCATTCGATAGGTGTTCTGTCATTTTTTTTGTTCGACTGAATGGAGTCATACAGAGGTTGTGCCGTGTGAGCGAATTTGCTTGAGCATGCTCGGTAGAAACCACACATACCTAGGAATCTGCGTAGACTTCGTACGTCTACTGGCCTAGGAAATTGTTCTATGGCTTCTATTTTGTCTCGTTTAGGAATTATACCTTCCTTCGAGATAGTGAAACCTAGGAAATCGACGGTAGGTTTCGAAAAAATGCATTTATCAAAACCTACTCGAAGTCCGTGTTCCCCTAGTTTGTCAAAAATTTGTCTGAGGTGGTTCATGTGTTCGTTATAATTCTTCGAAGCCACCAGGATGTCATCTAGGTATACAAATGCGAAATCAAATTTTCGCATGATGCTGTCCATGTATCTTTGCCATGTTTGAGCCGCTCCGGCCAAACCCATGCTCATTTTCTTAAACTCATAAAGACCGAAAGGTGTAATAATCGCAGTTTTATGAGCGTCATCTGGGTGCATCGGAATATGATAATACGCTGATTTTAAATCTATTGTTGAATAGATTTGCGTATCATGTAAATTCGCTTGGAAAGAGCGAATGTGAGGAGGAGGGTAGGCGTCTTTCTTCGTTTTCGCGTTGAGGAAACGGTAATCGCCGGTGATTCTCCATGACCCGTCTTTTTTTGGCACACAGTGTAACGGAGATGCCCATTCGGAATCCGATGGTGCAATTATGCCTTCTGAAAGCATTTCGTCAAAAGTCTTTTTGACTTGAGCCCGTTTTTCGCCTGCCATGGGTCTTGCTCGGAAGTGTACTGGTGTTCCTTCCGTGGTTATACGGTGGTAAACCCCGTTGTTCTTCCATTTACCATGAATTTTGCTCATTTTATCATTGTATTTGTTAATGATAGAGCGAATGTTTTCGTCCTCCGTGATTTGCACGTCCTCTGGTTGAGGTGTATTGTCACGATGAGGGATAGTAGCTGCAATTTGTTCGTCAGTGAACTTTTTGTTCATGACTGCAGCTATTTTTTGATCGGCATAGCACTTCATTTTATCTTTATAAATGTACTTGTGTTTGACCCGTATTCCGATATCCCAAGATTCGAGAAATGGGATACCTAGGATCGCTAGATCAACTTTCGTGATCATAAACTCGGTGGTCATGTCCCCGAGGCCGATGTTAATTGTTATGTCAGCTCGCCCTAGTGTATCTATAGGGGCTCCGTTAGCTGCTGTGAGCTTAACGTTGGACTTGAGAATTTTCAAGCCCAATTTTTTTGTGACATTGTGGGGCAGGATGTTCACTTCTGCTCCCGTGTCAATGAGAAATTCAGTGCCATTCAGTTTGCACTTGAAAAAAAGCCTTTTATACTCAGTAGACTGCCGGCGTATAGGCTCAGATACACTGGCAGTTATTCGTTTTCCGAATTCTCTGTGTCGGAAGTCGGAACGGTACTTTCTTGTACCGATTGCTGAGTATTTTCGGTAGAAACCCGTGTTTTAGGCTGGCTTATAGTCGCAGCCTTTCTGTTAGTTTTGGAAGCAGTGTTCGTCTTCCAAGTGCAGTGTTCTGGGTCTGCACATTTGCGAGTTTCGTTACCGAAACGTGCGTGGTTTCGACAGACATAGGCCGTCGGTTTGTGAGGCTTACTCTCCACTGGTTGAGGTTTGAACTCAGCTTGTTTCGGGAGGGCTTTTTTGAAACCAGTATTTATGGGTTTCGGAGTAGATTCAACTCCTCGTATGTTCAGAGAAGTATTCTCTGCTCTGTACGCGTGTAGCGTATCAGCTAGGTCGAGCCGGGAGGTCGTGGTAGGCTGAGCTGCGACCATACCTCGTGCTTCGATGGGAAGAGTCTCAATCCACTTTTGAGTGATTAGAGCTTCCGAAAAGTACCCAACAGCTTTCGAGTACATCTCGTGGTACTTGGTGCTGGGTTTTTTGGCGAGAGATGCGGGGTCCTCGAGTGCGAGGAGCCTGTCCTGTAAGGACAACCCATATTCTCGTTGGAGGCGCTGTTTGGCCTCTTCGTAGGGAGCGTGGGGTGCCGTGAGGTAAGCTGAGTCGATAGCTTCCCTCATTTCTTCTGGTACCCACTTGTATATAGCTGAGAAGCATTCGTTTTGCGTTCTCATGTGTTTTCTCACGCAGTATTGATCGAACTCGGCGAGTGCACGATCAATATTCTTCTTTTGGAAGACTGGTTTTTGATAATCTCCCATCTCCTCTAAAAGTGCTTGAAAACCACCTTGTGTAGAGGGATGTTGCGTGAGATGTGGGGCGTAGAGGCCCGGCGGGGGTCGCACGCCCGCAGTGGTTCCCTGAAATCCACTAGCTTCATAAGAGGGAACGAAATGCTCCGTGTTGAGCCTGTTCAAAGGCGGGGTCACCATTTGTAGTGGATTTATATAGGTTTGACTTGGCGTAGGTAGACCAAGTCGGACATTTATATCCCGGTTATGCGGGTTGGTCTCTGGGCCATCCCCGCGAGGAATGCGGGCGGAGCCGCCAAGGTCAACTGGTTTCGCGGACTGAAAGGGGGGATAGTCCGTGTCGCAGCCGCGTGGAGCGCTAGGCTCGTGTCGCAAGTGCTGGGTTCGATCAGTTTGGTACTGAGCCGTTTTGTAATATTCCGGCCTTAGATTTATATCTGAAAGGGGAATATGTTGAGCTTGGTTGAGGTACTGTAAAGTATCCTTTGCTTTTTGTGCATTTGGAGTGTATTTGACACTCGGATCGGCCGAGTAAGCCTGCGTCGAATATCGTGGGTATTCGGACAGCTTGGTCGAATCGTAATGCTCGGCTTCAGAGCGAGTCTGAAAGGTTTCCTCGATCTTTTGTATAGGCGAGGCTTGTTCGAAAGTTTCTCGAACGAATACGTCGGGCGAGAAGGCGATCCGGACGTGAGGGCCGCGCCTTGCGCTGTCGCTGGGTTCAGCGGACTCGCCGTGTGGCCGGTAGGGTGCACTACGTGGGCTACTCGGCCCAGCTTCGCCGTCGCCTTCCTCCCCTTGCAAGGGGAAGTAGGAAGGCCGGCGTTCCATCGAATTGATCGAGTTTTTGCTCGTTTCGATGCCTCTATGTGTGAAAAATAGAGGGTTTTGGTGGTGGACTCGCTTGCCAGAGCGTCTTTCCAATGCTCGGATGGCAGGGTCCTACCTCGTAGCCTTGAAAAAGGCTTCCTTAGACGGTAAATTAGAGCGGAGGAGCTGAGTAATTTACCGGCGTGCCCACAGCGGTCGATTACGAGCTTAAGGCTATGTAATCCGGGCGACACGGCTCGGAACGTCCCTCGGGCGTGCGAGCTAAAGAGAATATCGATAGCTGCACCGGGTGGCGTCCTAACAGATGAACTACGTTGGGCAATGAGCAGGATGAATAATCACTGGACTCGTAGATGCCAATGCGAGATCTGCGTGGAGAGAAGGACTGGCTTGTAGAAAGCAGTAGAAAATCGTTCTTGAGATGACTTCGTGTAGCAGAAGGTTCGTCAGCTTGGTGCGTGTAGAATTCTTCGTACTTCAGAGTGTGTCGTCGTCGAGAGCGGAGAGTGGAATGAAACACTAGGCTCTGAGCGAGGTATTTATAACCAAAAAGTGGTGGCTACTTTATGGTTAGTATGCAAATTAGTTTCGTCAAATAATTTGGTACGATCAAACTAGCTTCGGATTGGCTCGCTTAATTTCATAAATTCGACTGTGTAATCTCATTGGTTCGCACAGTGTTTTCTCAGTATCTGTGCATATGATAGCTGAGTTGGTCTTCCGAGGTGGTTTCCCTGCGTCCGTCGCTTTGACGGGGTCCCCGGGGGTGGCTGAACGACCTTGAGTTTTCCTGTTTGAGGTTTCTCATTCAAGGCGACCTGTTTCGAGATGTTTGTCGCATCTCTCTCGCCCAGTAAATGTTTGGGGAGGTCGCCTTGCGTGTTCTCATTCAAGGCGACTTGTTTCGAGATGTTTGTCGCATCTCTCTCGCCCAGTAAATGTTTGGGGAGGTCGCCTTGCGTGTTATTCTTTAATATTTCACTTTTGGGAGAGAATTTAGTATTTTCTCTCTGGTGAAATATTTTGTTTGACGGAGTTATAATTCGACGTCTTGTAAATATTTTTGTGTTGTATCTACCTCTTTTTGGTAGCCCTGAAAAGGGCTGTTGACAAGAGGGGGTGGATTTCACCACAATCACTAATATTTTGTTCAATATCATTTATAATATCGTCCTCATCCGAGGAATCAAAAACTAATCCGAGCGATAAATCGCGTGAATTCATCATTGAAAAACTTGAATAACAATCAACTTCAACTGTGAATCAAACTGTAGGTATCAGCTGTTGGTGCGCGGCCATATTGCTTGATATCATTGTTATCATGGCTAAAGGAGATTGGCAAGTGTAACTGGCCGGGGCTAGGCAAATTAACCTCAAGCCACCTCGTTAGGAGTTTAAACTCATAAAGTGGTCTGGTGAAAGACGATGAGCTGGAATCTCCGTTATTTTCCAATCTTTTCTAACAAACTGGTTTATGTTGTTGGTGAAAGTGGCCCTTATTAATTTAAAAATGAGGCACAAAATCTCCAGCTCAATCAACAGAAAAAAATTATGGTGATTTTCATCAAGCTCAACGTCAAACAAATTATACAATGACCAAATCAAACGTTAATATTTAGTCTCGAATCTTTAAAATGAATTTCATACTACAAATATCGTCAATATTTACCAATGAAATCTAAATTTCGGTAATAAAAAATAGGAAAATGTTTTCAAAGAACTAAAACACTACTATTCAATCAAAACTTTATTATTTATAACATTCATTCCTCAGAAGAGGTCATTTAATGATAAAGTACGTACATAATGACTTTTTGAACAAATTGAATATTCACATATTCGTTAAACAAATTGATACAAAAATATAATGTTTAAAATAATAAGTCAGTGCAAAATAATAATGTTTAAAAAAATAAGTCAGTATATGTTTAAAATAATATTGAACTTTTTTTTGTTTTTATCCTTGTAATATTGAAATACAATGCAAAATACAAACATTCCAACTGGTTTAACAACTATAACTAAAATTGAACAATGAAAATTGTTCATAATACCATGCCAAAGACAAAAATAAAAATTAAGCGACACAACAAAAAACGCATCTTCATAATGTCCCTAGTAGTAAAAAAGAGTATTTCTGTACTTTTAAAAAACTTAAGTATATGTGAGCTTAAGATACGTATTTTTTACGATACTTTTCAATGGCCAGCGGTGTAGCCCGGGAATAGGAGCAGAAGAGCCTTACTTAGGTTTTTGTTGATTTCAAAATCGAAAGAACAACCGAGCTCAGTCCGGCACGAGGGGCAGGTCGTTACACTTGCGTCATACGAACGTTTCAAACAGTTCTGAAATGTTCAGAGTGAAGAAATTAAGTTAACTCTGGGGTTAAAAAAACGTCTGCCAAGTTGGATGGGCAGTATAGCTTACTCGTATGTTGTACATGGACGTATTGTAAGATTATATTGAAGACAAAGTACGAGTTGGAAATTATTGAATACCAAACATAACAGTGCTATATTAATGTGTAAACATTCTAATATACGAAACAGGGCAATAGTTCTTCATGTTTGCGCATGTGCATTAGGGTGCCCGCTATTTTGAAAAAGGTGGAATTTTGATGACCTCGAACCGAAATTTGGTTTAAATTGTTTTTAAAAAAATTATTCCTGCTTTTTTTTCAGATTTTTTGCATTAAAAAAAAAAAACCTACGCCGGTAGCTCGATTTTGGCTTTTAAAATACCTGGGTACGCTTTTTTTGCCAATATCAGACTTTTGAATATAACTTTTACAAACTTCTTTGTAAAATTGTGGAACTTCGTATACTTACGTTTTTGGGGTCGCTGAACTCGAATATGCAGTCAAAACAAATCGACAGCAACAACTTTTGACAGTTTGGAATCACAAAATAGTCAAAATCACGTTAAAAAATGACAATTTTTCAAGATTCATTGTAAAATTATGAAAATCCGTATTCTTTTGTTTTTTGAGTCGCTAAACTCTAATTTGCTGTCAAAAACATCAAAATTCTAACAGAAATACGTAAAAATACGAATTGTTATAATTTTACAATGAATTTTGAAAAATTGTTACGACCCTAAAAACGTAGGTATACGAAGTTTTACAATTTTACAAACAAGTTAGTAAAAGTTATGTTCAAAAGTCTGATATTGACACAAAAAAAGCGTATTTCAAAAACCAAAATCGAGCCACCGGCGTAGGTTTTTGTCATGCAAAAAATCTGAAAAAATTCAGGGGTCATTATTTTGTACATTTTAAACCAAATTCCGGGTGGAGGTCATCAAAATTCCACCTTTCTCGAAATAGCGCACCCTAATGTGTGTACCATCAATGAACGATTCCCATGAGTGTGGAAAAAGTACTTCAACTATTTATCTAGTTACCTATTTTGTCTATCTAATTAGTTATCTATTAGCTAGTGATGATTTATCTAGACGAAAATAGGAAGTAATTTCAGGAGAAGGTTTGAGATTAGATTTTGAAAATTTAGGTAGTCCGTTCTGAGTGAGAAAATCCAAGTCTGCCATCTCGAAATCAGTGGAATACAAAAGGGCAGCCTCATAAAGATGGTTTAATTTTCCAATTTTAAAGTTTTTCTCCAATAATTCCAAAACCGAACAGCCGGATTCGGATTCAGCACCCCGAAAAACATAAGGAAATGTTGGGAAAAATACTTCTAGGGTTTTGTCTTGAAAACGACCTTTTTGAAACTTCGGTTACTGGACTTCTACCAGAAGATCAATGAGTTACAGCTCGAGAGCTTGAACTAAGGTGAATGAATGAAAAAATTTTGATATCGATATTTTAAAGACGAGTTCAAAAATCTTATCAACGCGCGGAGTACGCAAGGAATACAGGTTGGGAGGAGGTGGCGGGGACGATGTCAAGGTCTCCACCTGATACGAAAAACCAAAACTAATAGTCCGTTTTACTTCGCTCAAGTCTCGTTGGAAAGGGGGGGCTTGGACCTATATTTTTGGACACGCAATCAGCAAATCACCACTGTTACCTTCAAAGTTTTCGAGATCTCGATTGTAGAATTTCTCCAGCCCTTAGGGTTCAAATGTGATTTATTACCCAAGTTTCATCAACTTTGATCCAGCAGTTCTAGAAAAAAGCTCTGGATGGTAATTTTTTTTTTTTTTTTTTTTTAAATTCGATTATTGGATTCTACGCATCTTGAAACGTAACCTAACAAATTTTGAGGGGGAGGTTACATTTTCTTTCTTGGTCGTTTACAAAGATTGAATAATGAAAATAATAAATCAAAATTAACAGCGACCCAGTACATTCTATGCCCATTAAGGGCCTTCCTAAGTCATAGGGTAAAATTGTATCTCCTTTGAGACCCGTTTTCTCAGCAACTATATGACCTAGAATCGTAATTTTTTTTTCGTTTCCTAAATCTAGATCTGCTGTGTTTACTGAGTTTTTTTCATATATGTTGGAATTACAACATCCATCAGCACTCCATGAAATCCATCCGACAGAATCCGGAGTGGTGGCAGGACTGCGTCTGCCACCAAGCCAAGCGGCGAATCTCGTTTGGCGGCCATTCTCGTTCCTGCTCTCAAATTCGACGGCCGTTGCAGTACGCTTTAACCATCCAGCTAATCCTAGCTAAATATCAAGCCATCTCTAACCATCTCTAATAATTACGAAGGTACTTAAATCCCTCTCATACTTAATTTTTCTATTGCCTGATATGTATACATGGCGGAGCAATTGGGGTTTGCTCACTTGTTGGGCTGTGCATAGGTTAAATTCTCGTTTTTCGGAATCAGTAATTTGTGACTTATTACTGAGGGTAATCGAACAGTTATTTTCTCTGGATATGGAATTTCAGAAAGTTACGATGAAAAAGTCATAATCCGGAGAAGTCACATAAAACGGAAATACGATTTTAAACGAGGTTATGAAGTTATTGAACTTGACATAATCGAAATTTTTGGGTTGACTTTTTCGTGAATTACGGAATTCAGTAAGGCTCGAGGATGAAAATACGGCTGTGTAAAATCCCAAAGTACGGAATAACGGTTTTGAATAAATATTACGATGAGTACGGATGTTCGAAACGAGAAAAATTATTTTCGAAGTAAATTACGGAATTTCTCGATTTTCAGTACAGCGCCATATTGCATACTGTGACATGGCGAGACGAATTCGAAGCTGAAACCCTTGGCCCTCCAATAATACATCATGGTGGAAACTCTCGAGTGTGGATAAGTTTATTTATAAGTTTATTCTAAGTTTTAAACTAATGTAGAATTATGACGGTGTTGTCCACACTCAGAGTAAAATTACGATGCCAGATTGATGTGTTGGAGATGTCAATGTTTGACAGTCAGTGGTGCCAACTACGTTGGTTGAAATACGGAGGACACACGAAGTTTTGTTGGTAGATTACCATGTCTACGGATTTTTGTTTTTCGTTAGAATTCGAACGTCAGTTTGGTTGAATTGCGGCAATGAAGGTTACCATGGTTACCGTTAGCTCCGACTACGATTCGAAAATGTAGTTACTCAACATTACGATTTGATTTCGATATTTTATTCTATTGATTGAACTAATACGAAAAGTTGAGTATGTAACTTAGAAACAAGAAACATGAATCGGACGAGGAATTGGAGATATCAGTACTACTTACTGTGATCACTAATATATCTAGTTTTTACTAGTGTTAACATAATTTAAGCATAGTAGTAGGTAATCCTACTTATAATTAAGTTTATATTAATTCTGGTCGCAGTGGTGGACTGTTTCCTTTTTCTCCTTCGTTGTGTTGAATGTTTGTATTGATAATTCTTGCAAACGAACGTTATAATATCTTGTAAAGTCAAAAGATCGATGAAAATTCAGTTGAGCTGAACGGAGCATGGATGTTTATTCGGCTGCAAAATAAATTCATTGTTGCTTGCGAATTGTACCTAATATGAATACGATTTATACGGTTTTAATACGCTATGCACACCCCAACATGACAAGCCAAGGCTGAAATAAGGTGGAAACACTCATAAGAATAAAGAAGTACGAAAGTTAGCTAGAACTTTGTGCGAATGAGCGAATTATTAATTTACGATTTACAGTTCGAGAATGAAATACGATTTAATAGTACGGCAGTGGTGAGCGGATTTGCAGCGGGATAGTCTTCTTGTAAGCGTGTCGCTGGGAGATTAGATGGTCGAAGGCTCTGTTACCTACGCACAGCGCGCATGTCTCGAAGAGACAGTACCTTCTCTAAGGAAGCGAAATTGACAGACAGGTAGCGGGGCATATGTGATAACCCCAAGACCGCACTCCAATTTATGCGTGGCAATCGAGGCGCATTCAAATCCTAACACCATGTTGATAGAACGTTATGAGTGATTCCACTAAGGCTTAAATAAATCCGGAAATGAGATGTGTTTTTAGAACGGAGTGCATAAATCCGGATGATACGAAGTTTAGAGATGTGTTTGTAGAACAGAGTACATAAATCCGGATGATACTAGGATTAGGGATGTGTTTATAAAACGAAGGTCGTGAATTCGGAGTAACTCGTCTCTTGGTCTAATTACAGAGAACAATGAACACGGAAGAGATCAAGAGATTTATCAACGAGGAAGTCGAGAGGAGGGAAGTTGCGATCAGGGCTCGGCTCGAGACTGAGTACGCTCAAAGGTATGAGATGATGCAAAATCAGATCAAACAGTTTGCGGAGGAGTCTGTTCTGAAATTCGCGGCTCTGGCTTCGATGACCATGGGTCCACCTCCAACATCGAGGTCAGAGATGGTGGTGGAAGAGCAGGGCTCTGGTAGATCTGAGGATGCTCCTTGCACACTTGAGGTTCCCCTAGATAATCCGGTTGTAAACACAACGGCGAGTGGATCTGACTCGGTGGGCACTTGTGCCTGTAAGATCCACAAAGAACCCGGAGTGGCCGCAAGGCCAATTACGAATTTAAAGTACGGAGGCAATCCACTGAAGGAAGGGTCGATCGCCGTGTGGAAACGAAGGGTAATGTTGGATTTGGCGAGTGGTGACTATCAATTTCTCGTCGATCCCAACATAAAACCGGCAGTAAACTACACGGAGAGAGAGCTTCATCAGTTGAAGTGTATCGTACTCTCGTACATAATTTCCAATATTGATCACGGTTTGCAATCGATGATCAAAGATGTGAACGAGCCATCAATTGCACTGAGCATGATTGAGAAGGCGGTCGATCCGCCTACTCAGGCGAAGGAACATGCAATGCAAATCGAATTTATGAATACTCGATTTAACCCGGCGCTGGAAACAGTACTCGAGTTTCAAAATCGATTTGAGGGTCTTGTGGAGGGTATTCGGAGGTTCCCTGAGGCTGAGCTGACAGATAGGTCAATCCGGAGAAATTTAATTAATGCTATCTCGGAAGCATGCCCCAGGATAGCTGAAGATGCACTCCAGGAGAACTCTAAAATGAGGGTTCGGGACATCTTTGATCGGATGTTCGCAATGTATGATATGATGTCAGAAAATAGTAGGAGAGAGCAGGCTGTAGGAAAAGCCTTCCTTAGCAGGGGGCCTTCCTTCAGCAAACGGCGGAAAAATTCGACCCAATCCGGAGGGGGAAGTGGGGTCAAAAAGGCGAAATTGGTCTGCTATCAGTGTGGCATATTAGGACACACAAAGGCAGAATGTCGAAACGATAGCAAGATGTGCTATAACTGTGGACGGTTTGGACATCTGTCCATTGAATGTCGGCGTCCACAGACTGCGAGTACGAAGTTGGCCCGCAGAAACAGTCGAACGAGTGACCCCATCCCCGTAATTAAACGAAGAGAACGAGCTCTATCAGCTACTAGGGATAAATCGAGGCCGGGGACTGGTCGTAACAACCCTCAAAAACGGAGTCACACGCCAGCGCAAAACCGGTTGACGACGGCGCAAAACCGGTTGACAAAGGCTGTGGCTCGTAGTAAGCGAGGCGCAACTCCTCCCAGGGTGCAATTTGCGGATGTGGAGTCAGACAGTTCGGTGGCGGCAATTGCGACTCCAAGGGCTCAGACAACCGAAAAGCCAGCTGCATTACACTCCTGGGGATCGGAGGTGTCTCTGGCGTCCCTAATAAACGGTAAAAACTTTAAGTTAAAATTCATTTTGGATACTGGTGCTACTGAGCATATTGTTAATGATATAAATGTATTTACGACGATAACGGACTTGATCACACCAACACGGATTTCATGTGCTAACAATGCTAGGGACGCAGACTTGATAATAAAACAATCCGGAGATATTATATATTACAACGAAGAAAAACGGAAATTCGGTGTTTTAAAAGGAGTATTGTACGCACAAGACTTAATAGAAAATTTATTTTCTATTAGAAAACAAATAGCGAAAGGTTTATCGGCCTTATTGACGGATAAGGGAGTGATAATAAGTGATCCAATTTCGAATGAAACACTTAAAACGGGTTCATTTGATGGACGGTTTTGGTGGCTCAATTTCTCTCTCCCCTTGTCAAAACTTAGTACGGAGGAAAAACGGAAATTGTTGAAATTAGGTCACGGTGGATCATTAATGACTAATCCGGAGAAACAACTAAAGGGAATTAAACGTAAACAAGATACGAATTTTGACGAAATTACAGATACTTGTTTAGGGGGGAGAATCACTGATCAACCCGGTGAAAAATTCATCAAAATTTCGGATACTAGTTTAGAGGGGAGAACTGACACTGATCACGGAGAAAACCCGGCTGAAACTTTACAATTACGGAATGACATAGGATTGGCATGGCATTACAGGCTTAACCATGCCTCAAAGAAATATCTCGAAATAGCTGGTAAAGTTCTCCCTGAATTAAAAAATGTAAAATTCGGTGTAAACATTCTCGATTGTCCTGACTGTAAGATGGCGAAAGCAAAAAGAAAGCCATGTTCGGAAGTCAGACATAGGGCCGAAATACCATTTCAGAGACTGCACTCTGATTTAATGGGACCTTTAAAACCAGGAGCATTTAGGTCTCAGGCCAAATATATTGTCACATTTACGGATGACGCGAGTAGATATGCATTTGCTTACGAACTCGGAAGTAAAATGGGAGTCAATATGGCTTTGCTCTCATGTCTAAAAGAAATTAGAAGATTGACGGGGGAAACCACTAAGGTGTCAGAAATACGGACGGACGGAGGTTTAGAATTTAGAACGGAAGAAATGAAATTTTTGTTACATAGGGAAAATATATCCTTGACGGTTTGTGAACCATATACTCCTCAATTGAATGGAACGGCTGAAAGATTCAATTTAGAATTAGAGGAGAAAATCCGGGTTAACTTGATTTCATCAGGAATTCCTACTCATTTTTGGGCATATGCCATGAGACATGTCGTGCATATACACAATAGGACGCCCAACAAATCGTTGGAATTCAAAACCCCGTTTGAACTGGCACTAAAACGGCTTCCGTCACTAAAATACATAAAACGGTTTGGCTGCGAATGTTATATTTTAGACACCCAAAGCACGTCAAAGTTCGCTCCTAGAGCTAATTTGGGTTTCTTATTAGAATGCGGTGAAACAGGTTACAATTTACTGCATTTCCAATATAAAACGGTAGTGAGATCGAAACATGTAGATTTTGTAGAAAGTAGGACTTACGCGGATTATTTGAGAGACAAGTCAATTGCTAAATCGCCACTTGATCAAGTTGAATTTTCATTAGAAAATTCATTTAAATCCGGCTTTGAACAAGTGCAAGATGTCTCTGTTGAATCCGGACGAGAAACAGACAAGACATCAAACCCGGTTTTAATTCACGAAAATGATGAATGCGAATTTTACGAAGAATTCGATAATGCAGAAAATCTGGCGTGTTTCCTACAAAATTCTGCAGACGAATTAGGGGAGGACCCAATTACCTATTCACAAGCACTGGCTTCGCCAGACGCAGATGCTTGGTTAGAAGCAATTGAAACGGAGTTTCAGTCTTTGGAAAATTGCAACACCTGGAAAATCATTCCTCGAAATACGGTACCGAAAGGTGTGAGGGTAATGAAAACTAGGTGGGTTCACAAAAAGAAAACGGAGGCAGACGGTTCAATAAGATATAGGAGCAGACTTGTAGTAAAAGGCTTTGCCGATAATAATAAGTATGATATATCTGAAATCTACGCTCCAGTAGCAAGATTACCAGATGTCAAATTTTTATTAATACTTGCAGCCAAATTCGATTTAGATCTTGCTCAGTACGATGTAAAAACGGCTTTTCTAAACGGTTCCTTAGACAAACTCGTATATATAGAAATTCCCGATGGGTATGCAGAATACTTACAAACCGGTGATGATATAAAGAGTCATAGTGTATGTGAAGTACACAGAGCTCTTTACGGTCTTTAAGTGTCTCCAAGGAGATGGTTCATAAGATTCCAGGAGGCTGTGGAAAGAATGGATTTTAAACCCTATCCTTTCCAAACCTGCCTGTTTGTTTGGAAATCCGGAGATCAAATTGCTATAATGTTGCTATATGTCGATGATATTTTACTAGCAACAAATAGTAATCAAAAACGCAAACAAGTAAAATCTATATTAGAAAAGGAATTCTCGATAACTGATCTGGGAGAACCAAGAAAATTCCTAGGATTAGAAATCATACGAAACCGGAGGAACAAAACTATCGGTCTTACTCAGAGGTCTCACATAGAATCGATGTTAAAGAAATTTGACCCTCATTGTGATAGAACGGTGTCTACACCAATGATTGTTGATAGGAATGGAGTCAATGAAAAATTGAAACAACCCGGTGACTTGAATTCGATTCCTTACCGACAAGCTATTGGATCATTATTGTACATACAAGGGGGAGTCAGACCAGATATTTCATATGCTACTAATATTCTGAGTAGACGACAGTCAAATTTTACGATGGAGGACTGGCAAGCAGTAATACGGATAATGAGATATTTAAGAGGTACGAAAGATTTTGGACTTATGTTCTCCGATAAGGGGGATGGAATAGATTGTTACGTGGATGCATCCCTAGGACTCTCGGCCGAAGGGGGTTTCTCCACGACTGGTTACATAATCTACCTTTTCGGTAATCCGGTAGCTTGGAGAACTAAGCGTCAGAATCACATAGCTCTCTCCTCAGCAGAGAGCGAATTCGTTGCAATGAGTACGGCGTGCAGAGAATTAGCCTCAATACGTACAATGTGTTCAGAGTTAGCGGGGATCAAAATAATACCGACAATCTATGAGGATTCTAAACCGGCAATCCGCTTAGCGGAAGTAGATGATTCGTCTACTCTGAAACATTTGGTTAGGCTATCCTATCTTTACGTACGACAGGAGCACCGTAAAGGTAACATCATAATCCGGTGGATATCTACTGATGATCAAATTGCAGACACACTGACGAAGTCACTGAACAAATCGAAATTCATTAAATTTAGGAATTCGATGTTATTCCCGCACTAATCGGAATGTGTGTATGTGAATTGTACTGTTGCAGATCGAATTGAATGAGAAGGTTTCTTCTCATTCACTCCCTCAATTCTCACAATCATTACTAAACCCGGAGATACGCCTAAATACGGTGAAGTGATTGGATGGAAGCTTGGAGGGGAGTGTTGGAATTACAACATCCATCAGCACTCCATGAAATCCATCCGACAGAATCCGGAGTGGTGGCAGGACTGCGTCTGCCACCAAGCCAAGCGGCGAATCTCGTTTGGCGGCCATTCTCGTTCCTGCTCTCAAATTCGACGGCCGTTGCAGTACGCTTTAACCATCCAGCTAATCCTAGCTAAATATCAAGCCATCTCTAACCATCTCTAATAATTACGAAGGTACTTAAATCCCTCTCATACTTAATTTTTCTAACGCCTCACAATATATATACAATAATAAGTTATATTTTTTATCCTCATTTGCCCAAACCCTTATTTTGTGTTTCAGTTTTCCCGCCATTTATACCACTAACACAATTTTTAGGACGATGAAAAAAACTCAGTGTAGAATTTAGCTATTTGCCAACAAAACAAAACAAAAAGCAGCTCGATCGGTTCATTAGTTTCGGAGAATTAGGAACGAACGTGTATAAAAACGTAGTTTCGAGAAAACAGGAGAAAACTTCGGGGGCATGGAACTGCGTTGTCCTCGTGCTTCTTGCTCTACTCCCACTGACGGCTTCACTTTCACAATGAAGAAAAAATATCCATCCACATTGTAATAACTGAAGTTATTACATCTCTAGTCCATTATTGTCAATTCATGGAACTGTCATGGATGCTATGTACTCCTACTATCCTAAAAACAACAACAATTGAAGAATTCACATGTATGGTTATCTTTTTGGTCTGAACGTTGTTTTGCTTCTTTCTCAGCCTTTCATTTCATCTCATCGCTTTCTTCCAATCGAATTGAGTTTTATAAAATAATGCCCAAAAGTGGTCGTGTTTTCTAAAACCGAAAAGGGAAAGGTGGGTGGAGAAAAGTGAATGTGGAAGGCAGAAGAAGAATCACTAACGCTTCTAAATTTTTTTCCAATTTCGTTTATATATACGTAAATTTTTTATGTAAATATATTTATGTACCTATCTATGGTTCATGTTCATTACAGTTCACTCATTATTTACACATCGAAAGTTGTAATCCCAAGCAAAAGCTCGGAAGAATAAAGTAGAGCAGGGCGTTTGAAAAGGTGCTTCTAGAGAAGCGCTCGAGTGAAATGCTCAACTTTGAGAGCTGTTTACAGTAATTATATAGTGCCAAACCACCAACATATTGGTATCAAACGATTCAGCATTGAATAAAGAATTTTTAGAGCTAATAAAAAAAAAATTTTTTTTTCCATTTTTCGACTTAGGAAGGCCCTTAACGTAATTCAGTTAAAGTCTTGCAAGCTTACAATAAAATGTTAAACTAACGAAAACTAACCTTGCATAAGTTGTGTGAACATGAAGTGGTGATCGGCTCATATACGAGACTCATGCAGCAAACACACGAGAATTCCTCCTCAACTTTATCTAGGAATTCCTATAACAATAATTCACCATATTAAAATGCGTCGTACAAATTAATCCCAAGTCGATGGACATTGGGGACAGGACAACATAATTACTGACTGTTGTATAGTATATTAAAAAGATATCAATTTATAGATTGTATAAATCAGATCATATGAAAATCCCAAATTTAACTAAGAAAATGCATTCTGAACTCTGCACTGGTTTCATTTTAAATGTAAAGGGTTATTTCCGCTAGTAGTAATAGTAAACATCAATTAGGTACGTAACTTTCGAAGGAATCAGTCGTCGCCAGCAAGTCGAGCACCAGGGCGAGAGCTTTCGATGCAAAGACATCACCACCATCAGGCCACCGAAACAGTACTGTATCCACGGCCTATGATGATGTCTTTGCGTGGAAAGCGCGCGCCCCCAGTACTTGACTTTCCAGTGATGATGGATTCATCCGAAAGTAGTTTAGCACTAGTTTAGAGCTGGGAAAACAGTTCTGGCTTATTTTCTTATTTCAAGGCTGGGGCATGGCAGGTGTTGACGGATATAAAAGAAACACTGGGCACAACAACCTAGTCCGCAAATGTCGGTTCACACGGACCACCTGTGACTTTTCCAAATGAAAATGAACAGTTTTCCGAATCGGATGTAACATTTTCTACTATGAAGAAACAGTTTCCAAACAGATTGGGTCATTTATTATTATTATTATTATTTTTTAATAAATAAACATTTTTCAAACAAATTTCAACATTTTTCAAAAAGAAATGAACATTGTATTAGTTTGAGCTTTTGAAACTACCATGTTGGTTTCATTCGGTTCTTTGGGCAGATATCTATACATTAAACTCAAAAAAACATTACTGTTACATTGAGAGATTCCAAGATCTCGATTTTTGAATATTTCAGTCCTTAGGTTCTACCCTTCCAAATGATGTCAAGATCGACCCACTATCTACACTATTCTACCCTTTAGGGTTGATCGAACGTGAAGCCGTTGTTACTGACACATCACCAGCCAAAGTATGATTTTTAAGCCAAATTTCTTAAATTTCGGTCCAATACTTTTTGGAGTGATTTTTTCCAAAGTGCTCCGAGTAATTGACAAAAATGAAAAAATCAACTAAAATGTTGTTGATTTTAGATAACCGGAACTACCTATGTGGGCTTATTCACAGAGGTCTAAAGGTGAGAAAGACATCACTAGTTGAACCTATATTGGGCACTTAATCACTATGTACACTATTGTACCCTTTAGGGTTGATCGAACGTGAAGCCGATGTTACTGACACATCACCAGCCAAAGTATGATTTTTAAGCCAAATTTCTTAAATTTTGGTCCAATACTTTTTGGAGTTATTTTTTCCAAAGTGCTTCGAGTAATTGACAAAAATGAAAAAATCAACTAAAATGTTGTTGATTTTAGTTAACTGGAACTACCTGTGTGGGCTTATTCAGAGAGGTCTAAAGGCGAGAAAGACATCACTAGTTGAACCTACATTGGGCACTTAATCACTATTTACACTAATTCTACCCTTTAGGGTTGATCGAACGTGAAGCCAATGTTACTGACACATCACCAGCCAAAGTATGATTTTTAAGCCAAATTTCTTAAATTTTGATCCAATACTTTTTGGAGTGATTTTTTTCCAAAGTGCTTCGAGTAATTGACAAAAATGAAAAAATCAACTAAAATGCTGTTGATTTTAGTTAACCGGAACTACCTGTGTGGGCTTATTCAGAGAGGTCTAAAGGTGAGAAAGACATCACTAGTTGAACCTACATTGGGCACTTAATCACAATGATACCTGCAAGGGGTCGTTTATCAATCGCACATAAAGCCCAGGCAAACTCAAGGTAACTAGCGGCCTAGGATAACTTCTTGTTGGCAGTTCATCAACTCACATTTATTTGCAAGATACTGCCATCTGCTTGGTATCCTTGCCTGAGACTCGTCTTCCTCAGTAAGCAATTTATTTGGTGGATAACGTTTTGCGGAGAGGATATAACGTGTGGTAGTAATAATAATATAGTATATTATAATAATTTAAAGTCATAATGTACAATGAAGTTGACTTGAATGATACAGATTTTTCGGACGAGGAAATCGTTGAATTCCTAGAATACGAACGAAGACCTTATACGATTTGTCCACGTCCAGATTATTTTAATTTAATTAATGATGTCGATTTTACACCCGTTTCCGACTATCGAAAGAAACGACGATGTTTATGCTGGAGTTAATTGAAGGGAAATTAGAATCCTACAGTGACAGAAACAACTCCATATCGCCGATCACAAAACTTCTCGTTACGCTCAGATTCAATGGTCTTGGTGAGTAGGTGCCATCTAATAATGTACCATAATGTAGCATAAAATGACATTCGAGATCCTTTGGCATTAGAGATGAAACCGAAAGGACAGGACTGTAGTTGTTGTTGTTTTGTGCCTATACCTATCTACTTTTTACCCATGGACGTCACGAATACCAGTGTTGTAAGGCTGTTTTGTGGAGAAATCATCGTTGTAGTAGTGGTACCCCTTTTTCTCACAGACGAAATTATCTGAGCAGTTAGCTACCTGAGGGCATAAAGTTGATTGATAAACGCCCTACCAAATTCGTTTCGATAGGTTGCGGTAACCTCAAGGTGTCTGCCTGAAGTTTGTCTGGAAGTTACCGCTGTACTTGATGAAAGGACCCTAAACAAAAGCATGCTGAGGGAGAGCAAGATACAGCCGAAAGACCGTAGCGAGTTCTCTCACATGGGGTACGATTCTCCCCTCTGAAAAATTAGGGCCGGGCCTGTGAGAGGTATGTACAAACATATTTGAAGAAATATGAGCCGTTACCATTGCTTTTTTTAAATGTGCAATAAGCAGATGGCAAACTAGCTTACGAAAACACGATTGATTTATCAACCCCAAAAGCAATTTCTCAAAAAAGCTAAAATCGTTCAGTGAAGAGGAGGTAGACCTGCAGCTGCCCTCATCAGATGTTCATCGAAGTTACTGCATACTGAAGATGTATTCGACTTTTAACTCAGTTTTCTCACATGAGTAAACCATTTTAATTGAAAGTTCAAAAGTAGTCAGAAAATGTTCATTTCCACTAGAAATAATGTTTCAATCTATACGGGAAATGTTTATTTTAATTTGGAAAAGCTATACTTGAGCATTTTTCTATCTTAGGTACCATTCGAGGATATTGGAAACCCGAGTTTGTTTTTATTATAATATCCTTGAAATAATATTTCATGCTCAGGGACATCATGAATTTCATGATTAGTGAATAGTTTTTCCCCACAGACAAATTGTAAATGCACCACGCATAAGCTACACACTTAACTACTTGTTTTCCAACATTAAAAAAAAAAAAAAAAAGTTTGTTTACTTTTAAATCACGACGAGCAAATATAAGAAAACTACTATAATCGGATTGAATGAAAAAGCTGTAATTCACGAATTTAAAGAAAAATTCTGAATCCTCTGACAGTACGGCAGAAGTTTGCACATGAACAACTGAGCTGGTATGTTCCGTATTAGGTTTTGGGCTAATTTTCAACCCAGAAAACCCACTGTTTAACATAAAACCAGCCTTGCATAGTTTCAGTCACAAGTTGTCATTTATTAAATAAATGTAAATAAAATTTAAATACAACTGTAGGTAATGGTCAAATCCTTAACAGTAATCAGTACCAGCTAGCAAGCATGTGATAAGATTTAATAAATTTTATTTTAGTCTTGAATATACGGACCTTTTGACCAGATGATACCAATCCTTGAAGACTTGTCCACGATTTCGCGTTAGCCTGATCAGCCGCTATAGCTGCTTTGACCTCTTTGTCAAGAGAATAAGTTATCTTCTGTTTCTTATGTGCGCTACCATCGTTTGATGCATCGTCCACTCTAACACGCTTCTCTTTGAGATCTGAGCCCTTTTTATCCGCGCCCATGTAGGATTCAGGGTACTGGAATAAAGTGTGAAAAACAGTGATAAATTAATTTCGGTTCAAATGAAATGCTAGGCTTGATAGGATCGCATACCCAAGGTCACATATTGATTACGAGGGTTATCCAGAAAGAAAGGTTACAAGATCCCTGGAGGGAGCAGGGCATTTTCTTATCAACATTTTCCTACTCGTAATTAATCGGTGAAATAAACAAGATAAACAGTCAATCGAGTCATGCATCAGCAGATAATTTTACATGTATAATACGGAAAACACCAGTTCCACGCCGTGTGCCGTGTGCTCGATATTTCCAGTGACCCAAATTAAGCGAGAGCGACCCAATTCCAACCATTGCATCTCGTTCCAATACCAAGGCCCCAAGATGAAGAGCTCTAACCTTTGCTAGGACCGGTCCCCAAGAAATGCTCCATATTTTCACGAGTTTTCATATTGCAGTGTGGAGACATTGAACTGGGGTCATCCTCCCAGTAATATGGTTTGCAGTTCAGCTGGAGCAAAGACCCCCAAAACCAAAGCAGCCAGTGGATAACCCACAAAGGATGCTCCTGCTCCTTTACAGAAAACGATGCTGGCATGAGCTCATGGTTCAAAGTACGGTATAGTCTGCTGGACTCTGAAGAGACCTCTGAAGCATCTGCTCCCTTCAAGTCGACCTCAGGAGTGTCTGGAAACAGAGACTGAGAAACGCCGCCAGCGCTGCAGACATTCAAAAGCATACGGTCGGACCCGGCACTACCGACACATCCCCAACTCAGCCGCTAAGTACAGTAATTAAATAGGTTACTTCAGGTTCTCTACAGCCGGATGGTTAGCACATCCGCCTATGGTGCAGGAGATCCCGGGTTCAAGCCCTACTTTGTACAAAAACTTTTACGTCGTATTTCAATCTCGGTAACATAGTTTAAATCGTATTGCCGATCTATTTGTTCAACTAATCTGTAATATACCAAAAGGATTGATTTAAGGCTGTGCGAACGCGAGTTGGGAACCTGATTTGAGCCGACGGAGCGCGCTGATTGTCGCCGTCGCTGCTAGCTTGGTTTAGTTTACCACGCAGTCAAGAGGTAGTGCTAGGGTAGGTGAATGTGGAAAGGGCGGGAAACAACCTCCCTTTGCACGGGAGGTCAACACTCGCATCGCCCCACCCCAAAAGACCCGCTACATCGTTTTTTTTACACCCTTCGCCTCCCCGCTGCTAAAATTTTCAAACTCCCGTTTGCCTCGAGTGTGTTGTCTAAAACAAGTGTTAGTCGTTTCATTTTTCTCTATGATTTATCAAAGTTTATAATAACTACTGTCTATTCCATCTTACTATGAAAGTTTGAAAAATCATGGAAAAAGAACTGTTAATCTTAAGAGAACGCGTTAGTCTCAAAATTCTAAGAATGATACCTACATTCAATGATGAATATTAAAATAGTGTGGGCGCATATCCCATTTATTAGTAAGCAAATGAATGAATAAGTTTAATAGTATACGTTGATAGGAACACAAATATTCAAAATTACAAAATGTATATTGTAACAAATATTTATCTATATTAAACATTAAAAATGACTGTATTATTTCCAAATACAACATACGGGTTTGTTACTGCTTTTCATGAATAATAGCTTATAACAAGATTCCTACTTGATAATTGGAAAGCTCAAAACATATTGGTAAGTAAGCATTACAGGGACGTCCCTATGAATCGATATAATTGGATATAATTTTAGTGAGAATTAAAATGAGAGGAAAGAATATGAATGTCATGATTTTTCTGATTCTCCAAAAGTGCACAATTCCACTCTAAACGAGAAAAATTGTGAGACACTGAGTTTTTAATGATATTCAATTTCCACATGTAATACATGATTTTGATTGTGGGGTTTTTTTTTTTTTTTTTTTTTTCGCTGAACCTCGTCATTATTTTTATTTATTGATATTTGGTACACCAGCTTGGGAAAACGCCGAAAGAATGACCATAATTGCACTTATTTTACTCGTTTCCACACAGCACAAAGCGTACCCACTAAAATGAAGTTTTTTGGTGTTTTTCAAAGTTGGTATTGCAAATATCAATAAATGAACATCATTACTAGGTTCAGCACGACGAAATACCCCAAAATCATGTACTACACGTTGCTATTGAATATCTTCAAGAACTCAGTATTTCACATTTATTGCACTTTTAAAGCGGAATTTCGCCCGCTTACTTAGAAAATCGAATGATGGGTCATTTCTTCATAAAATTTTACATTTTTGAGATCTACAAGCCGGGGTTTGTTGCACAACTAGACCGAAATTGGGATCGAACAAAGATAAAACTCAAAAATCGTCGAGAATCGTGACCTGGACAGCAACAAAACTTGTCTCACATACAAACACAAATTTTTTTTCACCTAATGTGTTTTTGATATCACCAACCGATGACGGTAATCTTTGTAGCAAACCTTCGTTTATATTTTATTAACAACAATTGCTATGCGTTGGATTACT
This sequence comes from Adelphocoris suturalis, assembly GCA_030762985.1. Classification (NCBI taxonomy): domain Eukaryota; kingdom Metazoa; phylum Arthropoda; class Insecta; order Hemiptera; family Miridae; genus Adelphocoris; species Adelphocoris suturalis. The sequence continues at coordinate 42,816,181 of CM061044.1, forward strand.
TGAGATTAAAGTTATTTCTTACAAATGTTATTATTATTATGAGTACGTCAGTTTATGGATAAGAGCGTCAATGATTTACCCGGTGAAAACACAATTTTTTCCCCCCTCCAAGGCTGACGGGGCCACACAATTTTACCACTATGTTTTTTTCATTTCCACGTATACGGTCTTAGAATGGTCTGAAACGGATTTGTATGTGGTTATTTGTATTTATTGAATTATTTATTTTTGCTTCCTCACTACCTGAAGTGTTCGTGATTGAAGTCGAAAAAATTGTTGACCTCCAAAATCAAAATTTCCACTCGCTTGCTGATCAATTTTGGTTCCGTGTCTGTCTGTAGTAAATCCTCGTCACGCCCAAAACTATACCAAGTTTCAGTCCGATCCCGATGAAATTTTCAGGGATTGTGCGGGTTAGCTCCGAGGCGAACCCGATAATTCTCAATGCCGTCGAATCAATAATAGCCTGTGCGCATGCACAAACGTGAATTTCTCTTTACGTCGGTTTCTTATCATCTGTTGGTTTGATAAAGTTTAAACTCGGTATGTAATTGGGTAGGTATATATAGTCTAGATAAGTGCCGTATAAATTATATTGCAATAGGTAGAGTAATAACTATTGCGCATGCGCAAAACTAATATAGATTGACACAGGCATAACTCCGTTTCTAATGGAACGATTTTGATAAAATTTTCAGTGATAGTGCGGGATAGCCTCTAGACGGTCCCCTATAAGTTTCATTGCCGTCATACGAATACTAGTCTGTGCATATGTGCAAACGTTAATTTACTATTACGGCGATTTCGTATCGTCTATTGGTTCGATTTCTTTCAAGCTCGGAGAGTAGATGGTTATACGTCCCAGAAAAATTTCCTATGAATTATATCGTGGTTTGAGGAGTAATAACTATAGCGCACAGACAAAACTCCGAGACTGATGAACCTATGATTTTAATGAAATTTTCAAGGATTGTGCGGTTTAGCCCCTAGACTTTCACCTATAAATTTCACCGCCATGGGATTAATAGTAAATCTGTGCGAATGCGCTAATATTAATTTCTTATAACGCCGACCTACAAGAACTCTCGAGGCGTACCTACTTTTTTCTTCAACTAATTCTATACGTCCTTGTTACAATATGTGAGTAAGCTAAACTGCTCACCCAACTTGGCAGACTTTTTTTTAGTAGATTAAGTGGAGTGTTTTTTCACGAGCTTGGGTTGTCCAATACCGCCTGAATCAATTCCAATAGGTCGTCCCTCAATTGATGAAGCTTCGCTTAAGAGGAGCGTCTTAAAAAGTCATCATTCTTTTTATGAACTCATCGTAATTGGCTGATGAATCCATAGCATCTAGCATAAGTAGTGAATCAGCTCATAATAGATTGTTTTCTTAATCGCATCACATTTTTATCAGCATGTTATTGATTGCAATTTCAAAACAAAACGCAAATAAGTTTTGTTAAAAGGGAGGTCGTTAGGTCGTTCTAGGGAGGGAGGATGGACGTTAATAAACAGGTAGTTAATTTTAAATAAAATTAACGTATTATTGAACTGTTGATTTAAAATATAATATGAATATTACTCACATATATAAATAAAATAATTATATTTAAATTAAATATATTTATTTCCAGAAAATAACTCTCCTTAGGTTTTGAGATAAAAATCCGTTTATTTTTCTGAGAAAAAAATCAAGCATTCTGAAAGAAAGGACGATTTTATTGAACAGTATTTAAATAAGCACAATAATGATGTACAATGCTGATGAGCACAATAAATGGGTCAAATAACAAAAAATGTGCTGAATAAATCAAGTTTTCCCCCCTACTTTTCCCTAAAAGTGGTTAAAAACGGTACAGAATAATCTTTTGGCTACCTAATATCACTCACAAGAACATCATCACCAATGAACTACAACATTAACAAATTTATTCATAAAATTATGCCTAAAATGCACTTTTAAAGTGTCATTATATCAAATCAATAGGTATAAACTGCACAAAAAAAGGTGTTGTAATCCAAAATTTGTTTAAAAAGCTGATTATTATTGAGAACAAGTTTTTTCTCATAACATTTATACCATTTAAAAGCGCTAAAGTGCTCACATTTCAAAACAATTCAATGTAAATATGACACGAGAAATCAATTAAGAAAATATTCTCACGATCATGCTGCTTTACAGGTTTAAATATTTTCTTAATTTTTCCTATTTCTATTTTTGTCCTATGTAGGTAACGCGATTTTTATTGTCCTTTGAAATGAATAGGTAATTTGTCCAAGTTTTTACCTTTATTTTTATGTTCTCTAATTTTCTGATTCTCATTGTGGATGTATTTTCAATTCCAATACAGAAATAGGGTTTTCCCACGCTTCGACAAGCCAGGTTCAGTAATTGTGTAGTTATGATGTGTCCAGAAAAAAAGAAAAAATGAAATTTATGGATCGCTTGAGGAGTTAGTATGGCATTGATTCATTGCCTACACAGATTTACTAACTAACGTTCGAGGAAATACGAAAATCGAGCGAGAAATAAGTAGAAGCAAGCAAATTTTCGGCATTGGAGGATCAAAGCTCCAGAGCCGTGGTTTGGTCTGTCGGCGGGGGAAGAGTGACAGCGAGTGCCATCCCAATATTCTGACAGCCACTCTATTATTTGTTCTACCAACTTCACTACACTACCAACGAGATGCAGTGGGCGGAGTGGTGCCGAGGGGGAGCTTGTCTTTGGGGGGTGAGGGGTGGTGGCGAAGTGACCTTGAGGGTGACGGCGGCTCCCCCCCCCCTCCCCCCACTACTCTACCACTCCTTCTGCTTCCCAGCTCCTAGGGTAGTACCAGAACTTTCCGCTAGTGGCGCGGTTTTCAGCTCATTCATTTCCAATTTTCCAAACTCGTAAATTGACCGTTTTCTTTTGTGGAGCAGACAGAAGGATGGAAAATAGAATCCAGCGTGATTTAAATCATGCAAATCGGTCCACAAATGCCTGAGAAAGTGTTAGAAACCCATGAAATCTTGACTATTTTCATACAATTTAAATTCAGTTTAAAATTTTCTTTCATCGAGGAATAACTACAAACGAAATTGAACTAATCAAGCTTTCGAGTGTGAAAATTGATCAACTACTTAAAATGTTATGATAATAAAACCTCCTGAAGGAGGGTTTGAACAACCTTACGATATTTTTTTTAGTTTTTGAGACGGTGAGCATAGCGAGCATCCAGACCACTGATCTGTGTAAAATCTCTCTAGGAGTGGTTATAGACGAGCTTACACTAGTTTTGGTGAATTTCTGGTATTTTCAGTAACATGCTGTTTTTCTGCAATATAATAATCAAGTAGGTGTCTAATCTGGGTGGCAGAACGATAACGGTGGGTAGCTGGGAGCCAGGAATTACCATAACGGAAAAGGTCCTCTATATTGATGTTGAATAAACAGTCAAATTTAGAATGAAATCGGTGAGAGAAGTACCGTAGCCTTCCCTTGTCAGTTGAAAGTGGAAGGAAAATAGCATGACGAGTCCTAGCAAGTAAGTCACAACACTCTCAGGAGAATGCGCTGGTGGCGTTTCTCAGTCTCGGTTTCCAGACACTAGTGCCGACCTCATGGCACAAAGATGGTCCCCAAGTTGCAGCTTCCACCTCACCAGATCACTCAATCTCCATTAAACTCAGCCCCGTAGCATTGTGCTGTGGTCTTTAGAACTCTGAACCAAAAAAATTCTTCTTCTCACTACTTCCTCAGCCACGAACCATTCAACTGGAATACCAAGTGCCTTAACTAAATAATTCCTTCAGCCATAGCCTTCCACATATTTTGATCCATCTGACTTAAGTTTTAAGAGACTAACAAAATGAGGAAAGAAACACAATGAAGGCAAAGGCCATCAATTGCAAAGTGGACAATTACACTCAGGGGAATCGGTTTCACAAGAAAAATCTTTTTTTTTTTTTTTTTCCTTCTTCACTTGGATCTTTCTCTATTCAGATCGATTCCAAGAATGAACTTCCCCAGCCACTTATTCGATTTTCCTCAACATTTTGCGCTCCTTGCACTTCTTTGGAGAAACAGGGACCGTTTGGGCGTTTAACCCAATTTTAGTAGAAATCCGATATCGAAGCGATCGACCAGTTACCACCTACATCATCTCCTCAATCGGTTGTTGTTATTATTGTATTGCCCAGGCACCCGCTGTTGTGGGCACTAGTTGGTGTGGCTCATGACATCAAGCATTTATAAGGGGTTACCATTGATTTTTATACATTCCACAACTTCGTTACTTCGTTGCCTTCAATCGTCAGTGAATAGGGGCTTCATCCGGTCCAAGATGAAGTCAGGTTCAATTTTGAAATTCATTCATAAAGCCAGGTCTTATTTATTAACGTAAGGACCACATTTATTATTAATCATTAGTGAGGATCCTCTATACAATAAATAATCTTGGGCATGTACCCTCAAAATTCTCAATCAACTTAATTCCTTCCAGGTACCTGCATTTTGAGACCCAAAGATTCGATGCGAGCTTTTCCTGCTTTAGTCCAGGGAGCTGGAGCTGGGTCATCTCGGCGGAAAAGATAACGCCACACCATATGTCCACTTTGTCCTTTCTCTTGGTAATATTTGACCACTTTATAAATCCCATCATACCTAAAATCAACAACAAAAATATTTTCAAACACATTAGTTTACACAAACTATACACATATAATAAGGGTAGTCGCAGTGGTGCCGTTTGTGAGAAGTACTACTATGGAACTATGAGGGTCATCCCAAATAAAAGTTTCCCTACTTAAGAAAAAATCGAAAAAATGTTTTATTCAAGAAAAAAATACATATTGGTTATGGATTGTTGCCTTGTCCGTAGTAGGTTGGGTTGGTTGAGAATTTACAGGCTTCTCTGATAATGTGGTTTAATAATATATGCTGAGCGCTTTCGCCAAATATATGGCCTCTTCAGAGCCAATCATTTGATTGATTATCAGTATAATGTTTAAGTAAAAGTTGGGATGCCTCCTTGATCATCTTGGTCATGACCAGTTATGTTTGGTGATGTTACTAGGGTCAATTGTGTGCTTAAATTGAGGAAAATACAATTTTTATGTGGAGAAACACACTTAGTCTGAAACTTGAACCTCTTGGTCTTGACCAGCGTATTATTTGATTGATTATCTGCATAATGTTCAAGTAAAAGTTGGGATGCCTCCTTGAACATCTTGGTCATGACCAGTTATGTTTGGTGATGTTACTAGGGTCAATTGTGTGCTTAAATTGAGGAAAATGCAATTTTTATGTGGAGAGATACACATAGTCTGAAACTTGAACCTCTTGGTCTTGACCAGTTATGTTTGGTAGTGTTACTAAGGTCAATTGTGTGCTTAAATTGAGAAAAACCGACGCCGGGGGTGGATCAAGGCTTCAAAACCAAAACTTGCGCTGTTCTTTGCTCTGAATTGCGCTTTGTTTTGGGTAGAGCGAAATTTCCTTCGAAGGAAGCAAGTTTCACCCAAATCACTTTCGCGAGGGAGTATCGCTAGACGCATTGGAGCCTGTCAGAATTCAACTTTCGATGATTCAACACTGAAACTACTGGACCATGAGTGCACTTCATATCATCCTTTGAGTTGGAAAAAAAAAAGTAAAATCAGTAATCACCTGTTGCCCTCTGTAGGTGCGTATTTGGAATGTTTCGAAAGCTTATAGTTCCTGATGACTCGAACGGGTTTTCCCTTCTTCCAGTCAACTGCTTCAGCACCTTCTTCACTCAATTTAGCGTTGCAATTTTTAGCGAGAGCTCTGAAAAAACAAACACATTAGGGTTATAACCAAATGTCTTATGAAGCATGTGTGTGAAGAGAGTCTCGTGTTCCACAAGCTAAAGCCATACACCATGAGAATTAAGAGTGAACATAGTCCCTATCATACTGGGATCCGCATGGCTTGCACTCGCGAGGAGGACGGCAAGTGAGACTGAAATTCAATGAGTGCAACGGAGCAATCACAAGGGGTGCGAGAGATCTTTTAGGACCCGTGAGCCATGAATGACTACCTACAGGTTTGTCCAGAGAGGCATTCCCAAACCGTTCGGGACTGACCACGTCCAGTTTTGGCTGTTTGGAGAGACTCAGAACCAGTTCTGAGGAGTCCTAGAACCTCAAGTTCGTTGTCTGGAGAATGAATCCAGAGCGGTTAAGAACTAGTTCAAGTGTATCGAGATGTTTGCCAGAACTTTTAGTTCAAGACATGCGTAGCAGATGTTTTCACGCTCATCACAGATTTCCAACTACCACCTCCCACGAAGTACCAAGTCCGACAACCGTTTGGACAACTGGAGTTGGAACTAACAGTCTGAACGCTTCTATACCCTCCCCATTTCAGTTCCTTCAGTTCTGGTTCGGTTCTGATCGGATTTGGGACTGTTTCTCCGGTCAAACCTTTCGACTCTACAATTCAAGCCATATGGCTCGGGCTCTTAGGCCCCATTTTAACGTCACCAGTAAGCAAAACTTTGAAAAATCATGACAAGAAAACTACTCATAGTAGGAGAGTGATATTGATGCCAAAACTCTTAGGATGGAATCTTCATCCATTAAAAAATAGTTAAAAGTACCTTTTTCATACCCTTGGGTATCGCTCATTTGAAAATTCTTCTTTTGTCAGCCAATACGTTTAAGCAAATTTTTGGAGAAAAAGTGAGATATTTGCACAACTCTACAACTTTAAAAATGCAGCGGGAGGGTCAGGAACACTCTACAAATCAGAGAACACAATCTTAGAGTTCGTGTTATGGGCTCCGAACATATTACTACACGCTCTAGTTATTATGCATGATACAAATCTGTCATCTCACTCCCCTCCACAATTATGAGGGGGGGGGGGGGGGGGGCTGATCCCAAGAGTTATGGCTAGTTTCATTTTACTGGAGAGAGCCTGTTGGTGAGGGTTGCGCGAGTGCAAGTTATTAGCAACAGCCGTCCAGTTGGTACTAAGCCAGTTGATTGTTGCCCGATGTGATGCATAGCCTTTGTCCCCTTTCACACAGGGAGCAGCACGGCTCGTGGCCCTCAGGGGTCCCTAGAAACTCATTGAAAGGAAACTCATAAAAAATATGAACTTGGGACTTTCTGATGAGTTTCTTTATAGAGTGAGACACTAGTCGAAACTGAATGGATGGAAAAGTCGTCAAATATACAAAATCAAACATTAGAATATAATTAGGAAAGATAAAAACTATTTTTGATGAGTTTCCTGTTATCTGTGTAGACTGATAGAAAAATGGTAAGGTGAAAGCCGTCAAAGGGAAAGTCATTGAATCACCCTAAGGAAGGGCCTCTACTACTGAGGTACAAAGGCCTCAAAACTCCAAAAATGACCCATGCTAGTAGTAGGACCAGAACAGCCAACCTTCCCATAAAAAATACAGTGAAGCGGCAGCAAAGTGTGTAAAACCAACATCCTTATCCAACCAAATAGCTATTTGTATAATTAGCTATTGATTTCTGTCTGCTTTTCAATTTGCCGCTGCAAGTCCTCCAATTAGTACACATGTACAATGTACACACTTAATAACTGTGGAAATATTTTGTACTTTGAACAATATTTTAGTGTGATCAGAGACTATAGTGAGTAGTTGAGCCCTCTAGATTTGCCATCCCAAAGAAGGTACATAAGCCTGTTCTATAGGAGGTAAGGGTTTTGGCCTGGCGTTCATGGTGGCCTCGAGTTGTAATAATGGCATGTAATTCAGGGTTGACACAAAAGTGACGAGATTCCCATCAACCACATTTCGATGAGTATCCCGACTGATCTTACTTTTGAAGGGTGTCCTGAAGTCAGTTTTTGAGGAGTGTCCCAACAGTGCTGGACGGCAGTCGAAAAATAAATAAATAAATGCTGACTCATAACTTTATGCGAAAAAATTGATTTGATGCTATTTTTAAATGAGTTTCTTGTTTATGGAGTTTTGACTAGTTTCCACCCCAGGCAGAAAACTCATCGAAAAGTCTCAAGTTCAGATTTTGATGAGTTTCCTAATACTTGCCCGTAGTCAGGGAGCGTTTTCCGCCCTTTTTTTCTTCAAGTGGTATAAGCCAAAAGCCATAGCCATGAAGTCATTTTCATTTTATGACACGTGCTTTACATTCAATTAAATTTTTACATTAATTTCCTTGATAAATGAACATGTCGTTTGGTGAACTTTGACAGATCTGGAATGAATGATCTGAAGATAGTTCATCGGGTTGTCCATGTATCTTGAAATGGTATCCAGCATTCCATTTCGCGCTCCAGAGTACTTCTATTTGGCTCTTGGTGCTCTGACGCTAGTTGCGCCCTATATGTATGTAGGACAGGTTCATAAATGAGAACATACTTCTTCTACTCAACTCTAGATAGTTTTTCGAAATCCCCATGGAGAAGTTCACACATTTCTCTCTAACTTTTTGCCATTCCATTGCGGTCCTTGTAACCTCCCATTCTTTTGTCCCAAAAGGCGGGTTGATTACACACAGAATCAATCAACATTTCCATGACTACACCCATATTTAACCCCTTTGCGACGGGCGTCGTTTAGCCACTGCAACGCGCCTGGCCTGACTGCCCGGGCTGGTGCCTGAATAATTGGCCCTCCACGCTCGAAATATTTGTTTATTTCTGCTGCTATTTACAATTAATAAATCCAAAACATGAGTACAAAAACAGAATTATTCATCATTCTCTGAGCCTATGGCTTGTTGTAAGGCTTGAGAAACAATATCCGGGTTGGTGTACGAAGCTTGTGTGTGAGATGAATGTGGAGTGGAACAGGGTGATGATGTTGAGGAGAATGATGGCATAGATTGGTTTTCATCATACTGAATATTTGTGAATCCAATGTCACCATGGATAAACGATTGCTGATTCAGTAGTTCCATATCAGTGACTGTTTTAAAAACGCTCGCTTTAGTCCTGGTGGCAAGATCTGGTCGGAATGTTTTAACAGTTGCGGCCATTGCTTTGAAGAACATATCAATTTCATTTTCATTTTGCGGAGGTCCTGGGTGTGTCAAAAGATCTTCAAGACATCTCTTTAAATGCTTCATGTCTTCCTTTCTTTCCAGCAAATAGTTTTGGAGAACAGAACTCTCTTTCCTTTGTTTGGGATTTGGACGCTGAAATTCAAGTACGGACCTTTCTTCATGTGGGGATGGGGTGGTATTTGCACGTTGAGTATGCTGACATGATGTATGGGGAGATAAGTGCTGGGACGTCTGCTCGATTGGAGCATCCTCCTCATATTCATTTCCAATGCCTTGTTGTGGAGTTTCAGATGGTGCTCCAGCGATGGATGGAGTCAAAACGTTTGTAAAACTGGTTCTTTCATCCTCCACAGTATCTAAAAACTGCAACCGCTGCCAGTACTGAGCTCTTTTCTTCTTAGCAGCTCTCCCTGTTATACCTTTTTCTTCTTTTTTCTCCCTTTTGTAGTGATCCCTCATACTTTCCCACCGTTTCTTGCACTCACTCCCTACAAAATATAAAAGACAATTACAGCTCCGATAAAATACTGTACTCTACAACATTACTACAAAAGTACAAAGTATAAAAATCTGTTTCAGGTTTCTGGCTACAGGAGAATCATACAGATCACTAGCATTTGGGTACCACATCTCCCCCTCTGCAATATATACCATCGTGCCTACAGTGTTGGCAGCACTACAGAAGAAGCTGGTGCCAATTTTTTTACCTCCTGCCGACCAAATAGACTGGGAACAGAAAGCCAACGAATTTTGGAAACGCTGGGGTTTCCCCAACTGTGTAGCTGCCATAGATGGCAAGCATGTGAGAATTGTAGCACCTGGTCACTCAGGAAGTCTATACTTCAACTATAAGGAATATTTTTCTGTAGTGCTTCTTGCTATGGTCGATGCAAACTGAAAGTTTGTTCTTGTTGATGTGGGTTCCTATGGAAAGGAGGGTGACGCAGGAATTTTTAAGAAGTCAAAAATGGGAACGTTGGTTACAAATGGAACAATATTCCCACAACCGAAGAACCTTCCGCATTCTGATATCTTGCTGCCTCATGTAGTAGTTGGCGACGATGCTTTCAGTTTAAGTAAGCATATGATGAAGCCATATTCGAGAGCACAAATGCTCCAAGATGCAAACAAAAGAACGTACAATTACTGTCACAGCAAAGCCCGGAGAACATCCGAAAATGCGTTTGGCATCATGAGCCAAATTTTCAGAATTTTTTTCACTCCTATACATTTGAGATCTGAAACTGTTGAATCACTTATCGTTGTGTGCTGTTGCTTACACAATATGTTGAGGGATGAGTATGTATCGAACAGTACTTTGAACACCGTGGGAACCTTGGAGGATTTCCCTTCCCGAAACCTAATTAATTTGAGAGGCACAGGTGGTTTCGCTCAAGCTGAAGGATTCCAAGTGAGAAGCCGTTTCACTGACTACTTCAGTACACACCGAAACATCTTATAAAAACACGTATAATTATAATTATGTTTAATAAAATTAATGAAATAATTGTGTTTTTGAATGCAAACATACCTTCTTTCTTCAATGCTCTTCCTATTTCATTCCACAACAGGTCTTTCTTTGTCGTGTTTTTGAATTCAGGATGTTTTAGGCCAGCGTACTGCGTAGTTGACTCCTTCTCGAGCAGTCGGGCCAGTCGCGTCAACGCAACAAGTTCTGCGCTGTCGTGATGCGCTCTCTAGGAAAACACCCTAACTAAATTCAAGGGAATAAGTGGTCGACGTTGTACGCCCGGCTATCACGTTGTCAACGACGCAAAAAACCTGTCGCTAGGAAAACAGGCCTTTAGGAATTCCTTCATCCGTCAACCTGTGAGGAATAAAAACGTAAAAGAAAGTACAAGTATGGAAACAGGTTTGTGTAAAATTATACAAAGACCGAATGCGGGCAAGAAACAACAGTGTCCAAGTCAACGTTTTTCCTGCTATTTTGATGTGAATAAAAACTCTCGACAACGTCATTGATCTCAGCGCATTCTATTAGATACTAGACGTAAATGTTAGTTACAATGCCTCTCAATAGATGGCATGAGAGTCGATAGAATGGAGGGAAATTCGAAAACACAAAAGCAAGCGTTACGGAGCACATGATGGCCGACGTATTAATACGTCGTTAGGCGTTACGGAGTACATCTGTGCCGACGTATTAATACGGCAGTCGTCGCGAAAGGGTTAAAATCAAAAATAAAGCAAGGAAGAATTTTGATGTGGCGTGAAAATCCTTCGATGGATATCGATCTTAATATCAATAGAATTTGTCCACTCATTATTCACTTAACTAGGGGAAAAGGGCCAAACGAGCTTAAATTAATAAAAAATTGACTACTTTTCTATGAAACAGTTTTTCATAATTCAAAATGAATATGCCACATGAAAATTATTATGCCAATTATGACATTGAATTTGGTTATTTGACCGTGTTCTGTTTTGTTCACAAGTAAAATATGTAAAATTAGCTGCACCATGCCACAGCTCGTTGCAGCACACTGTTGTCGCATAGCCAGTTTAGTTTTAGAGCTAACTAATTTGATGGATGAAGATTCCATCCGAAGTGTTTCGGCAATCAAATTCACTCTCCAAATATGAGTAGTTTTTATTTCCACGATTTTTCAGTTTCGTTCACTGGTAACGTCAAACAACCCCTCCTGCTGGGCGTCCAGCGTGACGTCACCAGTAAAGCAAACTTAGCAAAATAATAGAAAGAAAACTACTCATCGTAGGAGAGTGGGGTTGTTGTCATATTTCTTAGAATTAATTCAATTTTCATTTTAAAATATTAAATGAATACGTGGGTAACGATTATCCAACAGCATTGACCATCTAAAGGGAGGCGCGTCCAAAAAAAGCGGCCTAGGGAATTAATAATAATTAAATTAAGCTCATTAGAAAATCTAGAGAACAAGTTACTCATCTGATGTACTCGTAGTAACGGTTAGTTTTATCTGCAACAAACATGATCAGATTGTTTTGTACACATTTAGTATCGAAACGGCCACCAGGGCAACAAGGGCGAATTGGCCACCTGGCCTTTAAGGGCGGATTGGCCACTTGTCCAGTTGGCAGCACTGCTAGTTAGTTGGTGACCCATCAGAAATAAATCCATGCTTGTTTTAAATTTTTAGATGAAAGTAGGCGAAATTTTAAGAATACAGACACCAACTGTACTATCCTACAATGAGTAGTTTCCTTTCTTAGATTTTTCAAGGTTTGGGCGAAAAACTACTTCATCGCAACCCTCCCACCAGAGCGGGACCCTCCTGACTAGTGTGACATCACAGTTTACCAAAACTTTGAACTATCATGAAAATCAATCCACCCATCGTAGAAAAGTAAGGATTCTCAGAATGAATAAAATAGTAAACCCAATATTTTCAGATCAATGGGTAGGTACTCTTCATGAGAAGAGCTTTCACTAGCACCAGGCCAGTTTACCGCCTCCCATCACATCATGTTACGCTTAAGAAAGAAAATTATTCTCACTTGTTCATTCTGGTAAGTTCTTGGTCACAGCTTTGTTCGGCCGTCCTTTTGTTTCCAGAAAGATCTCGACCGCCAGACCCTGAAAAGCATAAAAAAGTTCCAGTCATGCAACATGATCAAATGAGAAGACTTTCGAAATTTGTCGTAATAAATGTTAGAATTCCTTTGAAATGTGTGTGCAAAAAAATGTTGAACAGAATTTTTATGGCTTATGGCAAACAAACTTTTAAAAATTATATTCAGCTTTATATCCACAAGCCCAATAGGATACAGAAGTTATCATCAATTCGATTTCGGGAAGTCAAAATTCCATTGGAACTATATTATCAGCTGATACAATTGTCACAGCTTTCAAGGCAATTTTTGATTTGTTTTACTGGTTACGATTCACTCCCGTGTTGATGTCTTTTTTTTCTTGTCGATGCTTTAGCCCTTAGAGAAAGCAAACGAATAAACGCATAGCGACCGGAGCGGTTTCGTTCAATTCTATGGGCGGATACCTAAAATGAAACTCAAAAAATCATTAACGTTACATAGAAAGATTTCAAGATCTCTATTTTTTAATTTCAGCCCTTAGATTCTACCCTTTAGTGTTGATCAAACGCGATGCCCATGTTACTGGCTGATAAACGATAAACTATTCCTTCCTGATAAACGATTTTTAAGCCAAATTTCTTAAAGTTTGGTCCAATACTTTTTGAGAAAAGCTTCGGATGGCGAACAGCGGACGGACGGATTTTTTTAATTTGATTTTTGGATTCTTCGCATCTTAAGCATTTTGTGAGGGGGGGGGGGGGGGTTAAAATTTTGTTTCCTTGGTCGACTACAAAGTTTCACTATTGAAAATAATAAACCAAAAAGGAGAAGTGAGTGGTAAAAAAACAAAGTTTTTACCTCTTTATGAAAAGAGGTAAAAAAAAGAGGATCCTAAGCAAAAAGGGGTACATTTGTATCCCCAAGGTCTTAGGGGTTGGTTTTCGGTTCCATACAATATTATGTACAATTTATGAGTATTTGTACAATATTATGTATAATAGCGTTTGATGAAAGTTTGTCTACATTAATTACAGAGCACTAAGCTAAAACATTTACAATAACTTTCACTGAAAATGTGTTGAATGCAACTAGGTACTAAATGATACCTAGTTATTACCTGTGTACAAAAATTCGTCGCCGTTGTCTACATCGTCCTCATATCCACCGCTGAGGGCGATGCTGAAGGCACCTTCGGTGTCCCGCCCGTGTATACCAGCAACATGTGGGCGATGGACGCCACTCTCAGAAACCTGAACGAAATAAGCCAACTTCTAGCCAAGTAGTCTATAGGCGAAATAACTATCTAATGTAATAATAAAAATTAAGTTCTTCATTAAATTCCGTTTTCTTCATTAGAATGTTTCCACAGCTTCGTCATGTGATTACGTTCTTGCTTCAATGGAGTAGGAGAAAATACAGAAATACTCCAAGACAACCTAAATAACTTGGAGAACAATCAGTAATGATTTTGAAAAATTCCGGATACTCGCAACCCAAAAGGGTTTTTAAAGGTAGGGACTCACTATTCTGCACTGTAAGGTTGGCTCGCAGCAGACGGATCAGCATTTTTTCTAGGGGTGCGCACACTGGCTCAAAGCAGGATGTCTCGCTCTCTTGGTGTGAGTGAGTCATCCGCAGACCGAGTGCACCACCTGAGATCGGTGTAACCACACCCGGATTCCTTGCCATCTCAGGAACCACTAGCCGCATTGCTAGTCTTCAAAGCGTAAGGTGTGGATAATGAGAGACACCCACGTATTCATTTTATATTTTTAAATGAAAATAGATTCCATTTAAAGAAATTTGATACTATCCTCACTCTCCTACGTTGAGTAGTTTTCATTCAATGATTTTTCGAAGTTTGCACTAGTGACGTCACCCTGGTAGGCAGGGGGGTCCCACCCAGGTAGAAGGACGGCACCAGTGTGTGAAACTTTGGATAATCATAGAAAGAAAACTATTCATCGCAGGAGAGTCAGGTTGGTGCCAAATTTCTTAGGATGGAATCTTGTTCTACTTAAAAATAGTCAAACTACTTCTCTCGCACCCATGGGATCGCTTAAATTTACAACAGTGTTACTAATCCTAAAATGTGATGCCTCTGATGCATGCCATCCGTACAATTTTTCCAGTATATCTACTCCATCAGGTGGAACAATAATTTTTTCCGGAGAATTTTGAGAAAGAAAATAATGAAACAATGCCAATGGCTATTGAGCCACCTAGGGGTAACTCAAACTCGTTTCTAGGGCGGGAAAATAGTTTCCTTTCTAACATACCATATATCATATCATACCCTGTGGCACTACAGCTCATGAAGAGTCCTGGCCTCCCGAACAATCTTTCTTCTCTCTACTCAGTCCTCTGCTTTGCTCATCCAGCCACTGACTCCAATCCTACTAAGGTCCTGCTCTACGGCGTCCCTCCATCAGGGTTACCGTTGAAGACTTTCTCATATGCCTGTCACTATTCCAACATCCTTTCCACATGTTCAGCCCACCTTATTCTTTGACTTATGATAAGCGATTAATTATGTCCTCTCCATGTAGCTCATATAATTCCTGGTTTTTCTGTATTCTCGACGTGCCATTGTCACAGATCGGCTTATATATTATTCAGAGATTTCATTTCCCAGGTCTGCAACATTTTAATGTTTACCTGAGTTAGAACCCCGGTTTCTAACTGACTTGATTGTGTATTTGCGTGTAGCTTTCTTTGTATGTCTGGACATTATGACAATTTGAACATGGAGAGAGCAGCATAATAGGCTTGATATCCTGCAGCTATTCGGTGTTCGATTTCTGTGGTGGTGACACCGTTGTTTTCTGTTATGGTGGAGCCCAGGTACTTGAAAGCCTTAGAATATAGGAAAATGTCATTCCCACATAAGAGGGACCTTTCCACTAGGCGGAGGAATGGAAACACAGTCTAAACAGCACAAAAAGGACGTGTTAAGCAGACCAAACTAGGATGTTACCAGCATAATCTGCACTGGACGTGTTAATCTCCTCACTCAATTGTGAATACCTATACCTTAATATTATCATCATTATTATCATTTTATTTATTTATTCTGTTTTATTTTATTATATTTTTCGGGAAGGTAAGAGAGCTTGAGTGGTTGATTCAACTTTAGGAACTCAACGAACAACGAGTGATGTCTGAAGCCCTCCTTAGAAGATCGGCTCATCAGAAGGAGCGGGATCTGTTCATTAAAGTGAACAGGGCTAACCCATCTCTAGTCCTCTCAGGACGATTCATCAAAAAGACCCAAGGTTTGTTGAGCTTGGTCAAGAGAACATGAATGTAATACAAGTTTAGTGCAAGAACCAAAGTGAAGGGTTCAACAATATTTCAGTTCATGAACTGATCGGGTGGATGCAGCTGGAAAGCCTATTCCTAACCTACGACCCTCAACCTCAGCTGTCAGACATGGCTGTGGCCATGAAAACTAATTATTCCTGCATGTCAGACGGCAGTTTCTGTTTTCTGAAAGTCTCAATGATTCCAGTCGTCCTTCCAAGAATCATCCACCAATTAGTCAAATTATAATCGAGATCCATCACTTTGGAAAACAGAAAAATTGCACACGAGCAGAATACCAGCTTTGTAATACAAGAGAAGACAACAAATATATATGAAAGCAAGGAAGGTTGTACATCTCAATGAGGTTATCTTTCTAGTTTTCAGTCCACAATCCTGCCTCGGTTTGGAAGCAATTAGTTCATGACCCAGCTCAAGAACTCAATGCGCTGGAACACTGCAAAGCCAACCCAATACGAGAATCAGCCAGAATGTCAAGTTAGCTCCAAAGAGCGACTATGCTGCCCAACTATATGAATTCAATCACACTGGAACATACCTCCACATTCATACTTTCAAGATATCCAAAGAAAACGTGAAGAAATGATTTCACGTTTTTTCTAGAATAAACTTCACACACACTGAACTAACACCACACACCAACTAAACTGCAATCTTCATCATACCGTACCTGTTAACATTTTCCATTGAGAAAACTTCAAAATCACAAAATAGAAACACTCAAACCGATTTTGGACAAAGTTGGAGCATTACTTTCTGTGAAGTGATTTGACACGAAATCCAAATAAATAAGCCTAAACAAAAAGTAAAAGAAATAATTGAATTATAAAAGTGCCACTATTTAGCTAGGAGCTACTAACCTGGAATCGGTACTTCCACATAGAGCCAACTTCAACACCAGGTATTGGACCAAAGTGATTTTTGCCCACCAAGTTGCACTCCTTTGTACGGCCAACACACGCCATTCCCTTCCCCCAATCACGGTCAGATTTAGGATTGGATGAAGCCATCTTAGCTTTCTTTGAAGATTCTTTCAGTTTCTCCCCTGCCTTGACCACTTCTGTTTCGTCATTCTTACAATCTCCACAGTACCTAAAAATAAAAATAAATGAAAAAAATAAAAAAAAGAACATAAGAGCGTTTCAACTTTCATGATTAATGATTTTTATGTATGCACCTGTAATTAACCTCCGTATTGTACCTCCAAACCCAATAAATCCGAGGTTTGAGGTGGCAAAACTTCAAAGAAATTGAGGTTGGGAGGAACGATTCAGAGCCGATCCGCCTGTTGGGGTTTTTTTACGAGTGTATCAAAGGAATGTTCGGAGTGGGATGAGAATAGTGAGGACGGGGTCAATGTTGTAACGTACCATCCCGTACCTCTGTTCTCGAAATTCCCTTCCACCACCCTTCTCATACTTTTGTGCTTTATTTCCATTATTTCATCAGTTTGCGCTTTGTGTTATTGTTTCAAAGTGGTATGGACGTTTGGTATTTGTTTAAAAGTATATATGGGGGGAAGAAGAGTTAACCCTTGAATTTATTGACATGAACAAGGAGTACGAAGTAAATTTATAAAATTTTGTCAAGAAAATGTATGAAATTTTGCTTATCCACCAACGCACTTTCTTCTTCCTTTTCCTCACAATATATCAATCAAAATGTCCGTGGCTACTGCCACTTACTTTTGTGATGTCATGACGAGAACTCAGTACAACTAGAAGTATGCTCTATTCTCTTCTCTGCTCTATAAATTTGGATCACAAATCATACATGAGCCAGGGAGGGATGTGCCACTAACATTGACATCAATTCTTATCAACATAATTAAAGGCTGAAATATTGAAAATTTGAAAATGGCTTTGTAACTACGTCGCTCACATCAGCTGATATAATTCCAATAGCATTTTCACTTCACGAACCAGGGTTTATTAGAACTTTTGTCACCTAAAAAAGACTTTGGAAGCGTAGGTAGGAAGGAGTGATTTATTTACATAAATAATTTCCCGTTGGTGCGTCAGTTCCTGTTAAATACTAGGAAACTGTAGATGTGGCATTCAATTTAAATTATTCTTTTCAGTAGGAGATGCAGATACACTCAGGTGCAAAAAATTTGGCCCACTCTCCAAAATGGAAGATTTTATGAAGTTGCGAATAATATTCTCTTGTTTTCGACTGGGTTACTGTCTGAACTCATTCAGAGGCATTGTTAGTTGTTTTTCAGCCAAGCGGATGAATTTGTTTTGATCACTCAACGATAGGGAATCGTGTCGAGGCGTGATCATTCTTCATTGCCTCCCACTTTCACGTTATCTTCCAAACTGCGATTATGTTGTTCATCTCTTCCACAGTAGTCCTCAGCCGAGGGGCGATTGTTTTCCTGTAGATTGAGTGCATCCCTCTCAAAATAATCGCTTTAAAAGAAAACAAAAAGTCTTTCCCACCAAAAATGGTCGCGCAAACTGTAGCTCTCATTAATCATGGAAGGTAACTGAGATATGCCGCTCAAATGCTTGGACAGCGGGCTCTCTTCCAGTCATTGTGGCAGGAACAAACCTTTCTCCAGGTCTTCTCCACTCTCTTTCACGACCATCTGGGCCCTGCAGGCTGAACCTAGAATCATCGCTGAAAATGAAATCCCTTCACTCTTCAAGTTACCAAGCACTGTCATTTCGAGCAAACTGAAGGCGCAACATCCTGTGCTGACGGGTAAAACTTGGAACGCGAGCGGGTCTTCTGGCAGACAAATGCCGATCCAACCATCGTCTCCGAACTGTCCAAACACCTAAACCCACTCCCGTTGCATTTTCAAGTGAGTTACGACCTTGTGAAGCAGTTAATCGTCGATTTCTTAAAGCTAAGGTATAAAAGTACCTGTCTTGAGCGGCTGGTGTTTTTCATGGGCGGCTAGAACCCTGCCTTCCAGAGTACGATCCCGTCTCTCGAAACCGTCTAAAAGTGGCACGGACGGTTTCATAAGGCCATCCTAGCATTTGAGCGGCATATCGCAGTGACCTTCCATAATTAATGAAAGCTACAGCTTCCGCGACCATTTCTGGTGGGAAAGAAATTTTTTTCTCTCAAATTGATTTTTTTTTTTTTTTTTTTGGTTGGAATGCACTGCTGAGAACTACTGTGGAAGAGATAAACAACATTATCGCAGTTTGGAAGATAACGTGAAAGTAGGAGGCAATGAAACACAATCACGTTTCGATGCGACTCCCTACCGTTGAGAAACCAAAACAATTTTATCCGTCTGGCTAGAAAACAACAAACAATGCCTCTGAATGAGTTCAGACAGTAACCCTGTCGAAAACAAGAGAATATTAGTCGCAACTTCATAAAATCTTCCATTTTAGAGAGTGGGCCAAGTTTTTTGCACTTGAGTGTATATTTAAATACCTAATATATAATAGACTTCGTTTATAGACAGGTCTTCTGCGTAAAAGGGCAATCCAATTCAGAAATAATAAACCTTTGTGTGAAAATTTGCTGCGATTTCAAATCAAAATCCTATAGTCTGGAATGCTTATGCATATGAAAAAGTATCAAAATCCAAAAATAGGTTCAGAATGCCACAGAAATGACTTTAATGAACAATTTTTCGTTTTTTGTTCAATTTTTGTGGCTAGTGCAACAAGCGCTTCATTTCCTGAAAAAAATCGTTCATGTAAGAAGTCATCATCCGAATTTCGTCTCAACGTTTTTTCAGACTTTTGTATCATCGTTAGAAGCTTACCAGTCATCGGTATCAGGTAGTTCACTCAGCGGGGGATTGAGGCACCATATGTGAAAGGCGTTTTCACACTCATCACAGACTATCTGCTTGTCCGGCTCTTCTTTGCCTCCACATTTAACACAGCTGCACTGCTTGCACTTCCGTCGCGGGTTATCCTTACACCTGTCGCATAAAGGAGCGGTTTTCCCTGTGGAACAAACGACATAAATGTAGTGGCGGGTAGTGGGAGATAGAACGATTTATAATGAACTGGATTCCAAAAAAGATCCTACCCTTCCGTCCTCCTTCAGGTACACTTTCGTAAGCACACTTTTCAGAAAGTACCTCAACACTTATACTCGTCTTACTACTCATAATGAGATAGTGTTATTTTTCACATTTAACAAATTTAATAATACTCAGCATACATCTATGAGGAGCGCACGTACAAAAGGAAATATGTCCACATGTTGATTTTCAATATAGGAATTTTTATATCTCCTCAAGTTGACATTACAAGCTATTTAAATTGTTCACCCCTGAAGCTTAAAACGGTAGTGGGGGGATGCAAGTTTTTTTAAGGACGTCTCTCTGCAACTAGGTCATTCATAAGCAGTGCCTCGTAAAAAAGAGGAATGCCCAACTACGGGGAGGGGGGAGAAGTGCCTGTCTAGATGAAATAAACCCGTGCTAAGAAATATTCCTTAAGGGTCTGTTCTGTTACAAGTCATCGGCTGAACCCAGTGACTAATAATCCCCCGTTTACATTCAGCCCACTTCCATGGAAGTGAGCAGGGAAGTGGGCAGGACGAGCATGTAAACATCTCACTCGCACTGCTCCTGCCACTCTCCTGCCCGTGATCTCTCAGCCTTCAAAGGACTGTCAGTAAAAGTGGCACTGAGGGAAGTATGTTAACACCCCCCTTGTGTGACTTCCAGTATATATGAGGCTTGGGAGGCACAGAGCTGATACTGCCTCTACTTCATTGCCGGAGGTAGAAATGGAACTGGGAAGTATAGGCAGCATGTAAACACTCACTGCCATAATGGGCAGTAAATACGGCAGCCTCTATGGTAGGGGCAGTGGCTGAATGTAAATGGGGTATAAGACGGCCTAAACAGCGCTTTAATTCAAGCTGTTCTGCAGAAGACTGACTCGTAACTGTCTGTAGCTTTTTCTATAAAAAGAAACAAGGGAAATTTTGAAAAAACGAAATTTCCAATGGAAAATCGGAATTTTATTTGAGTTTTTTGTTGACCCTCACACTGCACAATCATCTAACTTGTTCAAATTCAGATTTTCGGAAAATATTTATGACTAAGAAGTCTTAAGAAAAAAATATATATAATCACTCAACCATCTAAAAATGAGGCAGGTAGCACAACGTTGTAAGGCAAAGTTCCTTTCAACATTATCGAAATGAGAAGAAAATAACCGATTTAACAAATTAAAAATGTACCGAAAAAAAGCACCTTCAAGATGTGGGGGCGAATGAAGTATTGCGCGAACAAGATTCACCCTTGGGAGTAACAGTAAGCTGGTTCACCACGATACCCACAGCAAAATAATATGAAGGACGACCGGACAGAAATATCCGGAAACTATCAAGAACTATGCTACACCTTACCTTGTAATTCGGCGTTCTCCAACTCGCAGGTGGTAGCGAATAAGTGAAGAAAGAGGATTTAGTATTAGGTCAAAACAAGGAAGCTGGCTGAGGGTGAAAGGAAGGAGAAGCCCTACCTAATTCGCTTCAAAATTGTAGAAACTACCCCGAAATGGTCGCAGACATGTGGCATGAGAAGAACTGTAACGGCCGGGCGTGGGAGGCGCTGGGCTTCTTGAGCATCAACAAAGAACGAGAGGCTTCATGCGCTCGACGGACTAGACTCAACTGACTGGACCCGACTAACCTCGCCACTCACCCCAACCAAATGGAATTGGATACAAACAGATGATACAATGTCAGGAGACAAACAGCCCTGGTATCACCCCAAACGAATCATCCAATTCAAAGTGCTCCTCAACACAAGTAAATAGTTGGGCTAGCACAAGCCCAAGGAATTTTAAGTAAAAATTAGGGAGGGTGGAACTTACTATAATAGGTCGACCAGATGGTTTACGTTCCTTGGGCCCTACATTAGTCCTGTTTGGACCATAATTACATGTATTGTATGACAAGTTGTTTGTACGTATGACAAGTGACATTGTTTACACATAGTATAAATATAGTTTTTTTATGACCACCTAAATCTTGTCAAGTGAGACTTCTCGCAGACTTCGCTCCACTTCTAATTGTTTGCATTCTCTCTGATGATGGCCACAGGGAAGACCGAAACGTCAAAGACATTATAAATTATTACAAAGTAATTATTTTCTTCTTCTGGGACGAATGAATAAATGATGATTTTTCTATTCCCAAATGAATAAATTTTGTAAGAAATAAATGATTTATGCATCAACTGTATGCGTTTAGATTTACTTTTTTCTACTTCCCTTTTGGGAAAACAGCATGAATAATTTCGAATTTATACTAGGGAAAAGAAGTACATTATTAGTTCAGTGTTAGGAATACAGGGGGAAATACAGACACTCATGAGAGGAAAAAATGCGAAAAAATATCGTATGCACAATTTTTAAATCATAGGAAGATAAGTAGTTCAAGTTTCACCATCAGCTCTCGGAATGCAAACCGTCTCTGGTCGACCTTAGATATAGATGTATAGGAAAACTCTCAGGGTGGAGTTATTTAGGGCCCCAAGCACGGAAGCCTGGTGGCTTATTGTACTTTTCTGAGAGTTTTGCGTTTAATCAAAGAGATTCAGCCCTCTGGTGAGGGATGCGAGTCCTTTGATTAATTGTTCACTTCGAATAGACATCATTGTGGTTTGTGCCCCAAAGAGTTCAAATCTGGAATAGGTCAGTGCAGGGCACTCGAAGATTATGTGGGATACTGTTCCGTCTGTCTCCTTGCATAGCCTTCACAGGGTTGAGTTTTGCGTGACCCCTATGCGGCGTAGGTGAGACGAAGTATTGTGCAACTATTGTTTCAAGTTCCCTACAGTTTATCCTGACAAGTCCCTCAGTAAGTTTGGTGTTGGGTCTGGTCGACCTCAACTTCCTAGTCATGACTTGGAACATAGAATCCTCATGGGGGACCAAAATACATTTTGGAGGCGATTACAACGTCAAAGTCATCCTTTAACCAATTACATTTTTTCTTTCATCATCAAGTTGACTTGGAGGTGAGTTTACGCATGATATCGTTAGCCAAGGATTGTAAGCACACAATCTAAAAACCATAATTCCGTCTCTTCACTACATCATTTTGACAACAAACTTACTGCAGGACGTCAGACCTTCAACAACAACTAATAAACGTGGTCGGATGAAAAGGAAGTGATATCTTCCACTCTGGTGCTGCCAACATACATCCAACATCGCCTCTAAGCATTACAAGTCACCCAACTCAACGGTATCTCTATCAGAGGCACACTTTTAGAAGACTTTTGATTAAAGTAAAACATAGCTGAAAACATTTCTAACTTTTAAATGCAGGTTCGATCATCATCTGTTTGAGTTCTTCAGGTGTTCGGTCAACAATCAATTTATTTTCGATTATTCGCATGATTTCATCCGGGAAAGTTATACTCATGTTGTCCATGGGCGTGTGATCTACACCGGCTAATAGGGTTCCGACTACGTAGGTAGTTCCACTCTCATCGACGACAACACGTTTTACTTTGAGATCGTACCTGCAAAATAACAATAAATTCGTTCAAATATTCAAATCCCAGGCCCAATCATTTAGAGATATTCCAAAATAAAGATATGAAATGCATACCAGAACCCACGCTCATCTGGACTCTCCAGGTTGTAGTTAGCCATGACGATATCGTTTTCTTTGAGTGAAGTTATTGGGATAGTGTCTCGCGATACAGGTCTAATTTGTTTTATCGTCACAAGCGTAGGTGGTGAAGGAATACTGGAATAAATTTAAAATGGAATTATATAATTTCTCTACTACGTAAGAAACATCAAATCATAGTGAAAGTCTCATTATTTTAAGTCTATTGCAAAACATCGAAATTGCCAACAGTTGACAACTTGTTGTTGATATAATGCAAGCCACGTCTAGCAAATGGGCCTGGGGCAAATGGTCCTGGGGCAAATGGTCAGAGCCCGGCCAGCAGTCTGGGGGTCGAATGAACTCCCTCACAACTCCGAACATTCAATTCTTTTTCACCTTACTCTATGTTGTACCTACTTGTGCCTACTAAATTGTACCTATCTATAAAAATTACATATCTGTAAATTTACGTACTAGGTACTAAATACTTCGTAAAAAGTCAAGGAAATAAAGAATTATTGGAATTGTACGGCATTAAACAGCTGTGGGCGGTTTTTGGAAAAAACTGGACAGCCCCTCTTCTATTGAGTCAATCAACATTAAATAGAGTACTTGCTGCTCTAAAAGTGGTGAGTGGGGATACCAAACAGGATGTTACTAGGGAGAACAGCAGATGCTAACCTCCAAGTTGTATTTCACAAGTTTGAAGACTGGTTCCGGCTCAACAAATGAGTCACAAAGTGACGATAATGTGAGAATGGCTACTACCCTTGCAACTCTACTTTGACTTGGCTTGCATTAGCCTGTATGTGTGTCTGTCTGTTTGACGGTAGGTAAGTACTTTCAGAACGAACCTGCCATTTAAGACTCTATAGGATACGAATAGCTTTCTTCTGTAGCTTGAAAATGCTATTGGAATGTGCAACGTTTTCACAAAGAGGCATGCAAAATAACAGTCGGTTCTAAAGCAAGCATAGTAAACATTTTGAAGGACAACAGAGGAAACCAAGCTTCACACCTTCCACAGCATGAAAATAGATGAAGCCAGTCTCACTCCACAAGACTAGCCCATGAAAACCGACTGTCCACCTGAAGTCCGAGAAGATTGATATGCTGAGATAAACGGCCACTCAATTGAATATTATTCCAGTATTCCATTCATTTATTTCAGGATGATAAAAAACGAAAATGCAGATGCTGATGACAAGGCAGCAAAGTCAAAGATATGGGAACTAATAGTTGTAAAATCCAACAGTTCCTCTTCAATCCATTTTCAAAATGATTTAGCTGGCTTAAAAAAGAACACCTCCATCAATTCCACAATACATTCATCTACAGAAATATTTTCAGGTCTGAACTACCTTTCTTCAATAATTTAACTCGCTAGACAAATTCTCCATTAAAAACCCACAACCGAGTTTGACTGATATGACCCTCGACGTTCAACTTTGAGAAGAGCTTAGCCCTTATCACACACTACGAGCGCCGTTTAGGAACTTGTACACCAGGCATAAACTACTCATACATTCTCTGTTCAAACAGCAGTCTAAACGTTGAGAGGGGTTTAAACTAGTTTTGTACATCTAGCCCTTACATATCTGGACAATAACGTGCTGCATAGTTTTTGGCCTTATCTGACATGACAATGGCAAACAAAACACCTCAGGAATAGGTGCGATTGGTATACATTTCAATAGTTTTGATATGGTTAATTGATTTAGACGACTTTGCGAGCAATCCGATTTCATAGGACTACATTATCGTCAACAATCGTAAAAACATCGATCTACAAATTGTCAACATATTGTGAGTATTCGGTTGTGGGGGGGGGGGGGGGGGGCTGAATTGATTGGATTGGATCAACCAATTCAAAACTCAATCTATCGGCCTCATCAAAAACATTGACCAAATATTTGAGTAGCACAATTTATACGAGTACATTCACCTGTTTGTAGTTCCTATATAACTTCAGTTCAGTTCAGAGTTCGACGGAGAAGGTTTGGCACTTGAATTCAATAATTTAGTAGCACACCGCATACATTACCATTAGGCATATACTTAAATATAGGTATATCGTAATATTTATATGCACAGTAAGTAGATATTATATAGTACATGCCAGACTTTTCTAACGAAAAAAAATAAAATAAAATAAATAAATAATAATAATAATACTAACTATAAGAATTCCACTTTGTAATATATCTCTTGGTCAGGTGGGCATTTGACTATATCAATAACTTTGGCTTCAAACCAAGCTCCGTAGGTTGCGTCGCATGCGTCAACTATATTTCCAATCTGAAACAAATCGTTAAATTCGTCAACTTTGATTAAAGTATATTTTTTGAAATAGGCAAAAAGGTTCCAATCTTGTAGAGTGACCCTCTTGAAGTTGTTGCATGAGACAGAAATTAACCTATTCAATAGATATTAAAATTTATGACAAGGAAGAGATGGAAATGGAGTTTCAAAGAGAGGCGATTAACCTGCGACACCCAGAGAATATCCTGAAAGCTGAAAAGCCATGGAACTATCCCAAGATGTGGCAGTTGCAAGAGTCAAGAAGGAGGGGGAACTACCCAATATTCATCACAAATTTACAAGTGCAATTTTAAAATTATTTGGCGTGATAACGTCCAAATATCAACATTAAAACTTCTCTTTTTAAAAAATGCGCTATTGTATTCACATTGTCCGGTGATATATCCTTGCTGTGTATCCTTTATGTGAATTGCATACGCATCCTCGTAAAAGCGCTTCAACTTGAGAACGGCTGGACCGAATTTGACGGGATGGGTCGCAAAATGAGCAGCTAACATTCAAAATAAAGTGATTGCGAAAATTATAATTGATAATCAGCAGCATGAGTTGATTTCGTGATTCAAAAAAATCCAATTTCTATGCTATTTATCCTACAAAGCTGAAACTTGGAACAGAGCCTCTGTGAGCCAAGATAGGATTCTTGTTGAACTTGCTGAACCACCCCAATCAGCTGACTGAGCTCCTAATGCTAATATCTATGCTATTTATCCTAAGAAGCTGAACTTTGAAACTGAACATCTGTGAGCCAAGTAGGATAGGATTTTAACTTGTCAAACCACCCCAATCAGCTTTGTGAGCTTTTAACGCTAATTTCTACACTATTTATCCTACAAAGCTGAAATTTGGAACAAAGCCTCAGAGGAACAGGAGGAATATGATTTATTTTCACCTGTTTTGTCATTACTTGAGAAATACTAATCTACTTAGAAGAAAATGTGCTTAGCACAAGGCTGAATTCCTGACTACTGATCCATACGATTGTCAAAATTACCCCCCCCCCCCCCCAATATTCGGGTTTTTTTTCCAAGATTTTTGCGCAGTTTTCAAAAGGAATTTTCAAGGTAGAACGTAGGCATTGCTTTTCGGATAAACCACCCGTCTTCAAAAGTGACCCAATTTTTTTTTTGCACAAAACTCGCGATTTGTTGCAGTGATTCCATTCCACATCTCTATCTCTACTAAGAATGAAACTCTGTCTGTTTGTCTGTCTGTCCATGCTATGCACTGTCAAACGGCTGAGCGGCGGGAGTCTACGAGTGGGGGATCTTCTTGGGATTTTACCAAAGGATGTATAAGCAAATTTAAAATGTTCTAATCTCACCTGAACCATGGGCTGTATAGCGGGAGGGGGTGGGGGTGGGAGCCTGTCATAATGCGCGCTTTTTCCCGTTCTTTTCGACTTCCCTGCTTCCCCTTACCCCTAACAACCGTCAAAAATTCCGGAAAAATACCGGTTTCGAAGGTTTTTGTACAAGGAATACGACAAAATAAAATATACCCCATAAAGTATACGCAAAGTAAAGTATACCCGATAATATATACCCCATAAAGGTACATTTTTCGGGACGGTGTTTGTGGGCGAAATACAGGTTTGATTCCACCGAATCTGAATCCAAAATCGGATATCGAAAAAAGTGACGGGAAGTTGGTCAAAATGCGAGGGGAAGGGAGGCAAAGCGATTAAAATGAGAAGTTGATTGAGCCCGAAGGAATCTGCGAGCAGGCCCTTTTTATCTGAAGGGGAATTTCTTGAAGGAATCCCGAGAATATGCGGGAAATTACGAAAACAATATGTTCCCCGCTATGGTTTTTTCCGCCTTAGAGACAGTAAATTTCGACGGTTTTTGCTCGGGTTGGTCTTAAAATATTCGGTGAAGTTCCACTTTGGTCCCATGCGAGTTTCGATACATGAAATTTTTTTCCGATTGTAGTGAACGAAAATGTAGGCGAAAACGCTGGTTTTCGAACTACCGCGCTTCCTCATTCCGTCGAAATGTAGTCACTCTGAACTTCGTATTAGGACCTCTTGCTTGAAAGCGGAACGTTTTAAAGAAACTTCCTACAGAAAAATAAACGGGGAAAACCCCCTTCTACGCAGATAAAGGCCTATACATATATACACATCAACAACAAATCAACAGTAAAGACCATCGGATCTATACAGCCATACCGAGCGAGCGAAGCGAGGGAGAAAACTAGGCTAGTTCCTCATATTTTAACAACTATTGTAAATGATTAGTTGATACCGTTAGAACCTATTCATAATTTGTAATATGGTCATGTTGTCCCTGAAAATGGGGACTGAAAAGTAGTAGTTTAGCGTTGATACTTTGAGAAAAAGTTATGAGAATTGAGGGAAATTCAAATAATCATCTTCAGGGAATTCTATGTTCAAATGACGGGAATTCGTAGAAATTCGAAGAATTCAAAATTCAGAGAAATTCGAATTTTCCAAGGCTTTTTTTGCATACGTCAAAATGGATTCTTGAAATATGGACTACTTACAGTGAAATATGGGCTGTCACAAGGTACTTCAGAAGGGCTTTTTTCCTGGGGAAAAAAAAATCAAAAATAGTTATCTTCAAGTACAAATAGACAACCAGCGCATAATGAAATAGTTGAGTAGGAAAATCAAATGCGATAGTAATAAAAAGGTAACAAACAGGGAATACCCACGCGTTAGCCAATTTGCAAGGACGTCCCTCTGAAGTCTTATTATTAGCAAAGCTTCATATACAGGGTGTTCATACCCAAGATTGATAACCTCCAGGGGGTCGAGTCTACAACTAATTTCCAACAAAAAGTTCCTCTTTGCGATTTTTTCAAACCCTTGACTTTTGTAGTTTTTCATTTCAAGTTTTTTTTCCGTGTTTTCGACCTTGAATCACTAAATCCCCTCCACATCTCCCCTAACATACAACGTAAACTTTAAAACAGATATATAGTTGAAAAGAGCGCAAAATTTACCCTCTTTTTAAGGTATTTTAGTTCTTTTTACGGTAGGCCACGTAGACAACAAAAAAAAAATGGATTCAACACGAGAATTTCTCAATTTTTTCAAATTACTGATTTTTAAGGTGCGTCTGAAACAAAATGGTAAAAAACTGTTTGCGTTGCAGAAAAACTTGCCCCAAATCTGAGCTTTCCAACGGTATAATCAATTTGTATTTTACTTTGCTAATTGGAACTGAAAAGTATGTTTGTAAAAACGATGCTATGAACTCGAGGGTTTTTGTGAAAAATTACACTATAGAAAATTTGAGTTTGGAGCCGATTTCTACATATTCCTTCACGCCGAATCGAAAGGTAAAACTTGCAGATCTCCCCAACACCGTTATAACAGAGTTTTACACTTGAACTCGTGAATTTTTAGTTTATTTGTTCTGCTCAAATTTATGTGTTTTTAAGGGTAAAACCAGTTAGCTAAAGTGTAAAACTGGGTTAAAACGGGGTTGAGGAGATCTGCAAGTGTTCTTTCTATTCAGGGTTACAAAAGACCGTAGAAACCGACCACAAACTCGTATTTTCATACGAGTAGGTAAGTCATTTATCAAAAACAAACAAAAAATCATCGAAAACCCCACTTTTTTCAAACATACTTTTCTCCCCTAATTAGCAAAGTAGATTAGAAGTAAAATTGACTATACCATTGAAAATCTGAGGTTATTTGATTGATTTAGTTTATTTGTCGATACATTTGTTTGACAATACTGTCAGCACTTCAACAATTAAATAAAAATAATGATTATAATAATGAAAATACTTGGATACAACCATCAAAAACATTAAATTTAGTTATGCTGTAGCCAACGAAGAAGAAGGGGGAGAGAGAAAGACGATAACAACTGATGCACCTACGCAAATAAATAATCAAAGATGCAGGTCGATGCATCCATCCACCCGAAAAGGAGGCTTGGTCAGGCCATCCTGGCTGAGTCCGGACCCGACCCACCATGGCGGCCTCCCGAGGGTGCTCATTTATTTCTGAATGAGCACCCTGGATCAATCGCATCAGGAAGGATGTACCAAGCGAGACCGCCCCCGGTTTCGGCACAACTTTTAGGCCCACAATCCTAAACAGTAAAAACGCGGAATAAAAGTCTAGGAAAAATGTCCAACAGTACTTACTTCGGCTGAAGGAGTATCATCTTTTGTCTCCACCTCCGGCTTTTCCATAACATGAATTGTGACATTCACGTTGATTTTATAGTCAAACAGTTTGTAACCATCTTCAAGCTGTAAAGAAAAGTCAATGCGTTAAAAGGATTACTACGAAGGCGAAGTTTGTTAGGCTAAACACATGTAAAGAGACCACACGTCAGTTAAGTTAGGTAGTATGAGAGGAATTCAAGAGTGGAAGGGGGGAAGGTAGACAAGAATGACAACACTATAATATATGACAACACTATAATCAAAAATGCTAACAGCTACAATAGACAAATGGACATCTGCTTCCTCTTATTTTTAGCAAGATCGTATATATCACAGCAATAAATTCAGTTTTAGAACATTTAAAATTTTTTTATAAAATACAAGAACACATTCGTAGACGATATAAAGTAGGAGATTCCTCAGAAATGTAGGGCTCCATATGCGCTCCTGCCAAACTTCCTAATGGCTCGAATAGCTTCCAAATGATTTGGAGGAAATGAAATTCATAGGAGACTTTCGAGGGATCTGTCCCTCTCCCTAAATGCCGTCCACATCTTGGTGCTCTTCCAATATTCGCCTCCCTGTCTCTGTCAGTACACAGCTCCATACAAGTACCTGTAATATGAATACAGCAAAATGATGCTGCTGTCGAACTTCAAGAAACAAGAAATGATGCCCGGTAAACTTCTTGAACTTATTTCGAAAAGGCTTCAACACTTTGTCGAAGCGTGCCAACTTCCAGCAGTAATGATTGAGGGGAATTGAAGCAGCACAGGTCATGTGCCTCGAGTTATCTTCAAAATTTCATTTTTGGCATCCAGCCATAAACGCTCTATGGACCGAGTGTGCGCCCTCGTTGACGGATCCACATAATTTTGCTGATGGTTCACTGTTTGGTGTTTGAAGCCGAGACAACTTGGGCTTCTATACGCCTCCCATTCGTCAGAATGTATGACAGATCCACACTGGCACTCTCTCTACTTGTGTTATGGGGATGAGGGTGTCTTTGTCGTGCCTTTCGACGTAGAAGTACCAGTCCTACAGTTGGTCCCCTTTTTTAATCAAAAAACCCATGGTCCATCCATTCTGTGACTGTGGTTGCTGTTATTTATGTGATCCTGAGCACGAGATTGGATGTAATCACATATTATAGCTATCTCCCGATTGTTAACTATTTCACTCTTCTTTGATAACAAAAACAATGGGGAGGAGTATGAGGAGATGCAAGGGGAGGCACTCTTGTCTCGGGAGAGGGGGATGTTGAGAGCAGAATAGGTTAGATATTATGAGTTATACGTTTAGTTTAGAATTTCATGTTCACTGATGCACAAAGGCTACCATCGATCCAGACACGATATAACTCCCAGGGGCGATCCAGAACCAAATGTGCCCATCCCTAAAAGTAACAATGCAATCGAAAGAGTATTTGGGGATTTATGCAAATTGCGTAATAGATTCAATCATTGAGTAAACAGTCTTTTTATACGGAATGAACTCAATCCCTGAAAATCCCATCAGTCAAGTGGAACTTGAGGGAGTTGTTAGGTGCCTATTGCAACGATTTCTGGGCCCGGGCGGGCAAAAACCAGTATGGCTCATATACTAAATGACAGGCTAAAATGCTTGATAAACTCAGAAGGAATGAAAGTAGGTACTTAATCAAAAGATACAGTATTGAATTCTCACAGCAAACATTTTGCCACGGAACACCAGATTTTGAATCCTCATTCCAAGACTTAAACCTTTCGCTCCTGGTAGACCTATACTTATCGGCTACCTACATCAAAAATGTGACACAAGTCAAGCGCACAGGGTTGAGTGGTACAGTGCCAAACGTAAGACAGAAATGCTTTAAGGTTCCGTGGTCAGAAGAACTAGCAATTCAGAGAAGAGGTATCAGCTTTACATTTGTTGTTTCACCAGTAGTATAGTTAGCTAAGATAGAATCGATGGATTCTATGACAAGTAGTCAACATAAAATTTGAAGTCCAAACAATTGGAGTAGGAGAAGTCTAGGAAGACGTATGATTCCAAGACTAGAGTGAAGATGACTGGTGAAGAAGGCCTCCAAAAGGAGAAGGCTCAGGCCAACATTGTGAAGGCACGAAGTTGAAAGGATTGAGGGATATTAGATGACATCATTCTTTGGCCCTCTCATTCTTTGGAATGCATTAGTTCTAAGGCCCTATTGAGTTAAAATATTCCACAACACGCATTGAGCCTTTGATCCAACCCTTTTTTGACACAGAGAGTCTATAAGGCGACAGAAAAACATTGGGAAATCCATTCACTAGGCATATGCATAAAATGATAAGAGCAATAGAAACACCACTATTCATGAGAAATTTCAAGACACAACGGCAAAAATTGAATGCAGATGACTTCCGTGTTGGAAAGCTCGAAGGAAATTCCTTAGTGGATAAAAATATTTCATATAGAAGGTCCAAAGTGGCGTTACTTCTCAGATCCTTCAAAATGTTATTAGATCGTTGAAACCAGGAAGCAAGATAAAACCATTTCTAGAAATAAAATAGATTACTTCTTTGTTGTAACTGTTCCTACCATCTAAATTTCCGCTCGTTGAACAGTTCCCCATTGTTGATCCCGTTCCGCTCACCCACCCGAGCGGAGCTCTGAGGGATTCTACTACACAAATAACAGAACGTTTTCTATAGGTCATGCGCACAGGAAGCACACGAGAGCGCTCAGTCGGGAGAAAGCGAGATTGCAGGGTTAGCTCAACAAAACAGCCCAGTAACCCTGATTTCGTGTAACACTTCCTTCATACTTTGCAAACATTTTTACTGGTTTTTATTATGATACCTGTCCATAGCACAAGCCATAAAAAGAAACAAGAGAAGAAGAATAATTATTGTGTTGTTTCTAGGAATACGAGTCGAGAAATATAGCAAACAAAAACGCCAGTGTCAAAACGCTGTTAAAACAAAGTTTTTATTCGAAGTATGTGCACTAGGAAACAGTTCTCAAGCAGAAAAATAGATCAAACCAACCAAGATATAACTTGTTACTGAATATAACCTAACGTCGAAGACAATGTAACATTGTAACTTTTTATTTTCATGGAAATAGAAAAAGTTCTTAATTGCTATGTATTATCACAACTTTGATTCAATTTAGTTAGTTTCATTTTGATTTCAATTTGAATTCGTCAAGTCGACTGATGTGATTCCCGTGTGGAAAGTGTACCCAATGTTTTCCTACCACTAATAGTTCAACCTGCCCAAGAAGACAAATATGAAGCGGAAACTACTAAGTAGGAAATGTATTTCTGTTTAAAAAGAAAGACCTTTTTGCCTAATTTATTAAATATTACTAAGCAAACTAGAACTAGGAAACAATCAATTTGTTGAATAGAAACACTCAATGAACCGCCAAAAGAAAAAGAAGCAAATGAAAAGTACATAGTGTTTTAGTTAAAAGTATAAAAGTCAAATTCATTTATTGTTGCTAAAGTTATTCAATCTACACACAGTAGGTTGTTGGATCTTTTTTTTCTTTTTTTTTAATTAAAATCATACTAGTCTGGATGAATAGAATTTAGGAAGACCTATGAGGAATCAAGAGATTCCGCTACTATCTAAACTAGGGATCACAAACATCTAAAGCAAGTAATAACCCAATATTTCGGCCACCTGTCACTTGCGAGTGCAGCGATCGATGTGTGCGTGGCCTATATCCACGCCTTCCCTTGCAGTCATCCCACCTCCTTTTCCACCCTCCATCATTCCTCTCGATTCCCCTTGTGACAGCCTTCCCTCCTGCCGTCAGAAGCAAAAGGAAGCCTATAATCTCTAGGCTTTACATTCAAGTCTTTGTTCTTGGTCTGCATAGCGGTAGACTTCCCCAAAATGACGTCACTCAAGAAAAAGGGCTGGAGTTCTGATGGTAGAAACAGAATCTAGAAGGGGAGCAAACTCAAAACGAGAAGGGGTGCAAACTCAAATCGAAACCAAAACAGGATCACTACTGATCGAGGAAACAAGAAACCTCTGTTCCAAAATCAGAATCTTGAGCGGCCTGGAGTAGTTCCACCGACAGAGATTACGTTCGACATTCCCTATCCAAGACCATTGGCACTACTCTAGCTACTAGAATCTCTATTCATTTGGATCGTCCAATATAGGATGAGCACCTCAATGAAACCAAATCGGAGCTTGTAAAATCTAAAATTGGAAAACGGATAGGATATGTAACAAGCTCCACACATTTTACAAAAGAGAGCACATAAGTCATTGGGTGGTATGCATAAAAACGCTGCTAATTATTACATAATGGTTTATTTCTGAATCAGATAGTCAGCTATAGTAACCAGCATGCTCTGGGGCTTTCGCCAGTCTCTTTTCTAGTATCCACCTCTGTTCTCGCGTTACAGGCTGCACTCCCGATGGGGAGCAAATGGATGATCGTACAGCTCTCAATCTCTCAATCCAGCTTCGTGGTCTCATTCAATCCACGGAGCTACTTTCTACAGGAATCAAACTAAAACCGTAGGTACACTGGATTCCAAAAGCATCTGGGACCTATCCCAGTCGATTCTGCGTCCGAAATTTCTTGGGTGAGGACACCCCACTTACCTATGGCAGAAATATAAGTAAACAGCTATTCATCCAGAGGGTTCAGACTCCAACCTGCCCATGTAATGCAATTTTAATTTAAAAACGATTTGCTTCGAACTATCTGAGAAGATTTTGGGAAGAAGAAGAATGAAGGATTTTAGATGGGCTGGATCAATTATTTTTGTAACATACTAAAGTATGATATAATATACTAAATATATACTAGTGTGTCAAGGTAGGTTAAATGTTATATGGGGTAAAAGTAATAAAATATAATATAAAATATATATTATATCTGTTCCGATACGCCCCAGACACCTTTCTGCTACTCCACTATGCCCCTAATGCCGTACCCCCCTCAGGTTGGCGTGGCGTATTATATGGGTACAACACTTTTACGTAATAAATATCCATTCTCCTACACCCCTCTGCTACGCCCCTAGTCACCCCAGCCACCACAAGATGCCGCGGCGCCTCCTCTCACTCCACCCCCCGCTCACCACCCTCACCAACCACCGTGACCCCCTGCCAAGCGTGCGCAAGTCTAACACTCAAAGCCTCGAAAAAGACACTTTTTCGCCCGTTTTTGGCCCATAGCATCTATGCGAGTAAAGCGATCGGGATGGTTAGACGTTAGGACCAACTAGACCCCAAATGGAGTCTATGTGCGAAAGAACGGGTTTTTAAGTCAATTCTTAGGCCTTTTATGGCCTGGACGGCGAACTGGACGGCGAACGGCGGACGTACATTTCAAATTTGGATTCTACGCACAGCCTTGAAACGTAAAGTGACAAAGTTTGAGGGGGGTTATAAAAAAGTTTTTGCTATACGATCACATAGGCTTATTATTGGAAATAATAAACTAAAACTAAGTACTTGCTTGAAGTAGAAGGTAAAAGCAGATACTAACCCCCATGCCATGAGTAGAAGCATTGCCTTCAGTCCACCAACATTATCTCCTTTTTATGCGTAGGTTTTGGAGCAGGATACTATAGTATTAGCTTCACTTACTTTACTATGAAGTAAAAGGGGGTAGCAAGTGCAGTTAGCAAGATAGCAGTTGCGAATTATGCATAGGAAACGAAGCACGTTCTTCACATTTCAGAGTAAAAGCTTTTGCTTCGCCTTTATGCATACCACCCATTGAAACGAGGACGGACCTTCATGCAAAAGTTAGTGTAGGTTTTCTCTAGAAACCTATCCAATTTGTGCAAAATCCAGCAATATTATGAGAGTTGAAATCACAGTAAACACTACCAACATTTACTGTGTAAAATATGGATTCCTACGACGGTACCTTATTTCCGCTAATTCACAAAACTTTTATATTGATAAAATAAATTACTGTCAAATAAAATATGTCAAATCTTCTTCAGGTTAAAATTTACCTGCTTCCCTCCAAAAAACAGTCGCTGCTTAGCCTTGGAAATCCCGAATTCCTTTTCAACTTGCGACTTCAATGACTCTACGGTATCTGTTTTGGAAACAGTAATGACTGCCTGCTTGCGATCCAAACCTCTCAACAATTTTATATACATTCTGAATTGGATATCAACTCAGCGATTTCAAAATACAAGTTCTCCTGAAACAGATAAATGATCAATTATCGTTCAAGATATGGTCTAATATTGAAGTTTAAGTGGAGAAACTGGCTTCACTGAGAATTTTCTTACTTTTTGATACAGGAGAAGGTTTGTGGCTGTATTGGGTGACGACACCAACGGAGATTAGAACTTCCGTTGATTGGTAGTTTTTCCTGTAAATCAAACATCTATGATTTAGTGGTACTTACGTAATAGAACTTCCAAGTACGCACATATTGATTATTATTGATTGATAAAACCATTCACTGATAACTACATATTGATTACCTATTATAGAAAGATTGATTATTAATTTATGGTCGCTCTTGCCCCTTGCAGACTTCAACGAAAATGGAGGTTCTATCAGAAAAGGAATGATATCAGCATAATGTTTTATATTTTCATCTAAAAGCAGATGAAATTTCAAGAATACAGATCTCAACCATACAATTCTACGATAAGTAGGATGCCTAGTGTGACGTCACGTTTTGTCTGTTGCAAACTACTCATTCCTGCTTCGGCTTTTCAATGAAGGGTTGATTAATGGAGGGGATATTATGTACGAAGCTTTTGATAGACATATCACAGTTATATGTGGAGAGGAGGGTTCCGGCGTGAGAGGTTTGGCGAGTTCAGCTCAGAGCAACTGACGGATGAAGGGATCGTTTTAATGTTAAGATCTCAATGGGAGCACCTACCTCTATTGCTAAATTTATTGGAAATACAGATGGAAATCATACTGCCTACCGGATATTTCAGTTTGAATAAAGAATATGTTCAGTTGACGGGTATGAAGAAACTATAGTTAAGTACCGCTCACAAACAACTTCTCATTTTTAGCGAATGTTAAAAAATATTTTCAGCTATACTCAACTGCATTTGTTCTGATTTTAATTGGCTGATTTATTTGTTACCTTGGTAGTCCGATTTGGAACCAAGGTATAATCGGAATGTCAGTTGGACAGCAAAGAGTAACAAAACATGACTTCAATGGTTCAGCCATTTAATTTCCATAAACTTCAAGCTTCAAGTCACGCTAAACGTCACTTCTACGGTTGTCACAAAACCGTGCAAAAAAAAAACAAAAGATCCAGTTAGCATCCATGTGCTCGCCTTATCTCGGGGACAACGGCTCGGACGGTTTCGTTCATGGGACGACTGCAGAAAGTCTCTATTGTAGACAAGTGCAGATAGTGAGAAAATTCTCCGGATAAAATCTTTCATTAAAAAAAAAAAAAATGTTCCAGTCGAACAGCATGATTGTGTGAGCGAATTTTTGTAAGTTATCTTACATATATTGCGTTGGAATTTGAGCATTTCGAGTGCAAAGAATTTGTTAACTACCAATTTCATGGCATAAAACTCGTTCCGAATAGTAAGTTTTAAATTCTATTTTTTATTTCTAACTTTTTATTAGATTGTCACTTTGAATTTACATTATGACAATTTGAGCGCAAATTGCTTGTTACAGAAGACGTGGCAATCAGGTCAAATATCAAATAACTTTTCAGATGCGGACAGTGTGCCCCAAAGGTGCTTGTCTCGCTAGATTCACCCCACACATCCGACTGGCACTAGCCAATCAGAAGGCCAACGCATTGACGGATGTGACCCCCCCATCTCGATAGTGAAGATAGTGACAAAGGTGGGAGTGATTTAAGGTGGATTCACATCCATCCGGAATTGTAGCAATCCGACAATGCATTTGGCATTTTGATTGGCTAGTGCCAGTTGGAAGGGTGGGGTGAATAAGGTAAAGTTAATTATCATGCCAATTGGAAAGTATGCTGTGCGCTTTGTATGAATGTATTTATTGTATGTATGGGCCAAATTAAAAGTAATATGAAATGAATTTGTGATATTACCTGTGATATTCCTTTTAGTATAGAAATCTAGTTTATAGCAATCAAATGAGGCAGACAGGGGAGGATATCCTGTACTCGCCCTGTCTCAGCTGCTCCCATCGGGTTTTGGACAATAGAACATGATGAATACAAAAGAGCCAAAGATCAGAAGACTCAAATAAAAGAAGAGTTGGCCAAAACCTGAGCAAAGTTAACTCCTGTCCCAAATCAGAAATTAATCCCTGCCAAACCTGGCACCTCCACGTTGGTCCATCCCGGGCACACTCTCACTTTGAGTGTGGCTAACGCCAGAGGGGACAGGAGGGCCTGTTGTGTCATCGAAAAAGAGTGTGTCTGTATTTTTACGACAATCAAATTTGGATTTCATTTATAGAAAATACATTTCTGTAGAGCTTTTGTATAAGAATAACAATAATAAATTAATAAAACACTCAAATTGAACACGGTTTATGTAGATAAGGCCGAGTTGGGTTAAAAATACCTAGGTGTAGGTATGTAGTGATTTTGTGATCCCACAAATAACCCAACTTTCTAATGGTCCTATGGCATTTGTGTTTAGAGACATTTTTTGATTATTGATTGACAATTTTCTACTTTACAAAAAAGCAGGTATTTGAGAGGAGATAACACTTCTATTGTCGGGTTTTTCATGTGAAGGAGGGCTGGAAGGTCTCTGAAGGGTAAACATAACCTCAGTTTTAAAGTTTACTTACTATATACAATTTTCGAGATATTCGGGTTCAAAGTTCACCCACACGTTTTCTGTCGTCCCGTGCCATGTTGTGTACGGTTTTAGTTTTTTAGTTCTGTTATTAAACATTTTCCCTCAATGTTTCAAGTTATTTCTGAAAAAATTTCCACTTTCCGAACGTATCAATAACCGCAGGTGAAACGTCAGTTAGAAGCGCCTAACAGAATAGGTATGCAAACCCTCCTAGCAACACTTGAACTCTCGAGCCGTGCGACCGTCCCACATCCGGGACGGAGGTAAATTGCGCTCTAATTACGAAACTATGATATTTTGACATCTAAGAACGCATTTTCCAAGGTCTACAATCCCAGATGATGTGATTAACCGCAAGAACTTAAATCAGGTTGGTTGGACGATTTCTCATCATTGTTCTGCACTGAAATGGTTAAGAAATGGACAAATTACCTACGTCAAGTAAGTACTTTTTAGGTTCACCAATGCAAAAATGACTTGTAATGCGCCAACCTACTAAGATTTTCGGGTAGAAATATAATGTTATCTTAGGATAAGCAGTTGATGAAAGGACCGGATAATTACCCAACAGTCTCATTTCAAAACGACATCGCCTTTGCAGTTTTAATGTGCATACATAACAATCTCTTGGGTATGCCCTCATGATTTATGAGTTTATTATACAAAATCGTTTATGGAGGTTTGTTGGCCGTAAAATGTGTGATAGGTAGGAGAAAATAGGTCTGTTTGGGAAATGCAATGATAATAAAAGACACAAACAATGATAACACAACCAGATGGTTGTCAATAGCCTGCGGAAATTCTACACTCCCCTCCACTGCTCCCAACCGCAGACGCATTGCCACATTTCTGGATGGATTTGAACCCACCTTTTCGCCCTGTCCTACTAGAAGAGTCTGGAGCGTTTTGGAGTTTTGGCGACATCAGCGAGCAATGGGCGTTTACAGAGGGAATCGCTTCTAGCGCCCCAAGTGGCGCGAATTACTAAATTACTAAACCTAGTGTTGCATCATTGTGACATTGCATTTCCTGTTGATGCACACCTGCTGATTTTTTTCACTTATCTATAATTATTTTATTAAAACATAGGTACATCGGTTTTGCAAAGGTTTATGCTACCTACTTTCAACGAGTCCACATGTTAATTATCTATCTCGGCAAGGACATATGCACAATCGACAAACAGCCCATGACATTTTCAAATTAAGAAGCGAATAGGAGAGTTCCACCATCTCTATCTCAAGCTTAGAAAAACCAACGATTTATTCCGGTCATACGCGCGGATGGATGTTGTAACTTTTTGAGCATCAAGCCAGAATTCAACTTGATATCAACTAATTGTCAAGATCCGATTTCTGACGAAGAAAGGTGTCTCAATCTATCCTTGTACAACGTTTTTCTTATCCCACAACCATGGACGTTTTCGAACTTCGTTAATTAGGACTTCCAATGACACAGCCATGACTTGATATGCACAATACAAAACGAAACGTACTTGATAAAACTAACTACATGTATTTGCGATTCCCGAGTGAGGAGCAAGAAAAATCAAACTGGATTGAATTCAAGTCGCGAGCGGCGTAGCATTTCAGCGAGCGAGTGTTTCACATGATACAGTGTGCATGTACATAGCACACTCCACACAAATCATTTGCAGGACGGGGCGTTAGTAAGTCCGCTGATGGTTATAGGGTTGTTCGAACAGGTAGTCCTGGGCGTTCTACTCAAGCCACGCCCATGTTTGTGCATTTGGACAGCGTCGGAACTGGTCCGGGACGATCTATGACTAGTCCAACAGTTCTGACTTTTTCCGGGACTGTTGGTCCCGCACATGCGCACTCGATGTGACAGATCCTCCTCTTCCTGCCTCTCCATTACCTTTTCTTATCTGTTGTTTCGTGCTTCCGACAAGCGACAATATTTCCTCTTTCATTTGCATCGTTTGACCACCTACCTGGAGATAGGTAACGGTAATAGTTAACTTTTTTGACATTTGACTTGCATAAATCGTAAAATAAACTAGGATTTGCTTCGATGGAATGCTGGAGACAAGAGGGTTCTATCAAGGTCATGTAAAAGTTGCTGAAAATGTAACAAAATGAAATTCATGAAATCGAGTTTATTATAACTTTTGCTACCAATAAGGTGATTAATTTTACCTTGATAACATTCAGTTGGTAGCTCAGCTCTTGGTAGGTGAAAACAAAATATAAGTATCTAATTTAATTAACTTCCCTTTGGTTTGCATCTACAAACATCATGTAACACCCTTTTCGTGTACAACTGCTCCTTTGCTAAGAAATTGTAACGCCCACGAAATTCGTTCACCACTCGTTGGAAAGCTCTCAACTTACCAACAACATGACGGTGTCTAAGTCCCCCTCTCCTTACCTAACCAACAATCATATTATGTTTTAAATCATAACGAGAAAACGTAAATAGGATTGTGAATTTCCTGTTTCCTTGGACTCTGATGCAGATCACTAGGTATGTACCTACTAATTTCTCTCATAGGTTTTTGGAACGATGAAAAATTGCAAATATGGTTTTGTAACAACTATTTGGTAGTGAGAGAGAATCATCGGAAAATTTCTTCACCCGTAAAAAGTATCACTCTCTAAAAGTGAAGCTTTTCGCGGTTAGATGGTACAGCAAAGGCATAAAATGTTGATAAAACGAATTTTTTCCAAAAACGAATTACTGGATTACCTACACGTCAGATGATATTATGTGGAAATAAGAAATGAGGAACGTTTTACTTCAGGCTTAGGTTCAGGTTATCCCATCAGAATCACCCGATTGCGTTCGGAAAGACTCAAGCTGGTTTCACATGGAGCGGAAAGCAGAAGAACAGAACGCAATCTGATTTGCTGTTGGGACAACAGTTGAGGAAGATGGCTGCCATGTTGTCAGAAGGGGAGAACAGCAGACGGTGGTAAACACTTTTATACCATTTCTGCTTTCCGTTGAGCTCCGCACACGCTCATTGGGCAGGAATGTTGATAACCGCAAGTAGAGGTTTCAGATCAGAAACTTTCAGTTGGAAGGTTATGATTCCGTTCACCAAGGAGACCGCTTCATGTGAACCCTCCACTGGTTTATCAGTCCTTCCGCTTTCTGTGCTCATTCCGCTCCATGTGAATTCAACTTCAGT
Organism: Adelphocoris suturalis; assembly: GCA_030762985.1. Lineage (NCBI taxonomy): Eukaryota > Metazoa > Arthropoda > Insecta > Hemiptera > Miridae > Adelphocoris > Adelphocoris suturalis. Next base: position 42,857,999 of record CM061044.1, read on the forward strand.
CCAGGACAGTTCTATCCCCTCCCTTTTCAGAACGCAGTTCTATCCTGGACTGGTCCTGGACTCTCTGTCCGAACAAACCATATTTTTACAGACCCCCCCTCGTGATACGAGGTAAGGGAGACCAGCGCTCGCAACGGAGATGGAAGGAACTTCTAGCACTTGGCATTCGCCCTACCATACTTAGAAAAAATGGAAACGTCTTGTTAATCATTTACCTATAAATGATGAAATTATTCGAAAGCAGTTAACCTAGAGCTATCGTTCGAATGACAATACGTGAAGGAAGGATATGTACCACGTAAATAAATCTGTAGTAAGGACCTGGGAACCTAAACATAACCAAGTCGCTGAGGCTCGGGGTAATGGCCGATCCCATACAGGAATTCAGTTAAAACCGTTTACAAACTATCAAATTTCAAGTCCTTGCAAAGATAAAACGAAACCACCAGATATGAGCATATAAATATATTACTCCATATTCATATAAATATACTTCGTATTCATACTAATATACCGACTTCAAGCATACACCGTACGACTTTCAACTTCAATTCACTGATCCAATCCAATTCGGTGATCAAAACAGTGGACAAAAGAAACTAAAACACTACGTTCGCATCATCTAAACAAGAAACATCCTGAATCAATATTTCGAGGTAAGGTGGAATAGGACGAAAAAGGGACCCAATCCGAAAGACAAACCTCTAAAAGCACAAAAAATACTACATCATATGTTGACTTTGATCACATCACACCAAGAGATTTTACAAATGGGTCACTGCACTCGTGAGGCCTCGCATTCGGGTACCTACATTGATTACACAGTGCTACTTGTCTTGTTGGTAATTTATTTTTGTATCTTTTATCTACTACTTGTCCCTAATGTTTTCATAAATGTAATAAATGAAATGTATAGGTAACTGATTTAAAACGCTGAAATAAGTTCAAATCTGGAAATCAATCCTGAAAGTCCAATAAGCCACAACGATGTTGACTTTGATCACAGCAAATCGAAGCGTCGGTACCTGGAAGTGAAGCCTAGAACGAGTGCCTCTATCTTCGATTTATTGCAATATTCTTGTTATGTTGTTTTATCAAACCTAATACATTTAATAATGTTATGGAATGATTCGCTGGCGGTGATACGTTATAACTTGGAAATCGACCAGGGAGCCTTTGAGGACCGGAGACCTTTGTTATCGCGCGCCAAGAATTGGCGGTAAACATAATAGATGTATTTAAACAGCAATAACAAGAGCTAGATTAACGAAATTGCCTTAGCGCGGATGATACGTTAGTCCCTGTCCCAAGAACGACAACAGGGACTTTTCCAACAAGAAAATAATCACCACATCCGACTATCGAACATCGACCAAGATAGTTGATATGACGCAACAGGTTGAGAGTGCATTGGAAGTGCAGAGAATTTGACTAAACTCTGAATGTTGATGAATAAATAAGTAGGAATTACCTGGCACTGCTTCGGGTGAATCTCACAAACCAAACTGATTAACGAAATTAATAAAACTAAGTACAAATAAAGCTCCAACACAGCGGACAAGTGGTAACTTCAACGTAAACCCCGTAAACCTAATCAGTGAAAATGGTGATTTGGCTCGGCCGGCTTGTCGGTTTACGAGGCGGGAGATACAAGTACAAGAGCGGGATCTCTTTTCTGATACGAGACCTTCCCGAACAATCAACTGTTGTCCCCCTCCCCAGCAACTACTTTGAACCGCTCTCAATAAGAACAACTCAGAACCTGTTTCGTTGAGAGCAGTAGCAGTCCCGTGACGTTCTCTCTCGTGGCCGCATGAACCTAGGAGGAGGAACCGCATGAACCTTCCACCTTCCCCCTCCTAGGTTCATCGCATGAAGCAGCGATTAACTTATTTCTGAAAGAAACATTTCTCTTAATTTTTCCTATAAACAGAACATTTAAATTTCTACATAAATGTGACTTTTCATTTTTGACTCATGAGCTGCTCCGCGTTGAACGGAATTGAAGAACTCTAAGTTCTTCTTGAAGGGAACGGTTCAAAGTAGTTGCGGTGGGGGACAACAATTGTTGTCCCACACATGACATGGGTACCAACATTACAATCCTTAGCAATCATGGAGCAGTTACGCACAAGTGAGAAAACACAACCTAATTGGTTGTTCCATGATGTGTTGTTCCTTTTCCATGTTACACAAAATAGTTATGAACTTATATGCAGCGATTTTCTTGAACATGCTGTAGCGGTCTAAAGTGAACTAAGAATAAGAACAAACAACAAGCAAGATCTGATAAAGCAATAAGCAACCTAAATTCTACCATCGTTCAATTAGGGATGTGATATTTCTTGTTGAAGCCTTATTTTTGACATTTTCATGTCTTTGTTTTGGCACACAACTTCGAAAAGCGTTACCTAAGTACTTGAAAACACAGATTTTTCATGTGAAACAATTCTCTAATAATTCTCCCTACAACCAAATCCCTTATCTTGTCCTTTTTTCGTCACACGAAAATTGTTCGCCAGTCGTCTTAATTTATCACAATCATCACCACATCATACGCTGTCGATTATCCCTGAGTGAGATGCACTGAGCTATGTGTGATTTCAAAGCTTGTTTGATGTTTTGTTTGGACTTAGTTACTTGATTTAAATCACCATTTTCGTTGTTTGATTGCAAGAGAGGTAGAGATGTTCCGAGAGGAAAATGTATAATTGACCAGAGCCCACCTGTTGCGAAACTTATGTTACGACTTGTTGGCTATGACACTTTTCTTTAAAAAAATATATATAAAAAAAGCTCTTAAGACTTGCGAATATGAATTGACCATGAAAAGACCTTGAAGGAAATATTTTGAGTTTAATTTGTAGGTACATCCTATTGTGTTCAAAATCAATTAATTTCTGTTCAACTGTCTGTGTATTTTTTGTCAGTAAAGGTGGCTGTCCACTAAATCGATACATCAATCGCCAAAATCTGTCTCTAGAAATATAATGGAAAATGATGGTAGTCCGTCCACTAGGTCGACAGCGCGGGTGAGTCGAAAGTTTTTCGCTCTCGACCACTCTCCAAACTTCTGGAACGCGGCTCGGCGCGCCGCCATAACATTTAGCACAACCCCATTGACCTAGTTGACGAAGGTCGAAGCGAAAAATTTTAGCTCCCACAAAATTTTTGCAATTTGCGTTGCACAGGTTGACTTGAATATACGCAAGCCCCCACTCACCGATCACATTTTGGGACACCCCTATGAATCTGATTCAAAAAAGTCCTTACTTAGAAGTACTTACTTATAAATTACCTTATAGGACCCAACTACTGAGATCAACCCCCTCCCACAAAAACCCCCCATATTTCAGGTTCAAAAACATTCTTGATAGGTAACCCAAAAGAACGTTCAGGTTGTCCTTCATGGACCCGAGATCACTTGCTGGGGTTTGGATTTAGTTTTGTGCTTTTCAGGAGAAAAAAAAAATTCCGATACTGTAAAAATAATATTTATTTATTGGTGTATCATTGAAAACATGTTGGTAGTTTGAATTTGTTTAACATCCCTACTTTATTATGGATGTGAGTGTAGAGGGGATTGTTCCTCGCAGCACACTCATTTTAGGTTATAATTGAGAGAGTAGTATTAAACCAGACATAAGGGTATCGTTGTAATGGTACATTGGTACGTACCAATATGTATATGATTCTACCAAGTTTTGTGCAGCTGTGACATCACATACATGCCAAGGTGGGAGGATCGGTACGATGTCACGGTTGCCCGAAAGCTCTAGGGTAGAGGAACCACCTGGGAGAAAGCAAATAAGCTGAAACGTGCAAATGAAAATCTTGGCAGCAATGCACTCTGGCTTAATCGGAATTTATTATCCTTAAATATTGAGAGGTAAGACTATCTACTTACCTTTGCACATGAACAGTCGTTCAAAACCACCTAGGCATAGAAGTCTGACAGTTCAATGGTCAAAAAATTAAATCAAAAATTTGTAAATGTCTTTCTCATGTGAGAAATAAACTAATATTCCTCAGCTACCTATGCTTTTTATTGTCTATGGCATATGGCTTGTCCCACCACAGCTAGGACTGTGCATTTTTCCCTTGCCCAGACTATACTATCCTACTGTCTTCCATTGTTGGGAGGTACCTACCTACCTACCAAACCCATTAATAACAACCCTTAAATTACTCGTAAAATCACTCTTCAAACTCCCAAAAATACACCCATCCTCCACACTTTCCAAAAAAATTTAATCTTCTTTTTTTCGAATCACTTTTTAAATATAGAACGGTAATAAATCAAATTAAATCATCAAAAATCAATAAATAAATAAACAGATAAATCAATTAAATCAAAAACTTGTAAATGTCTTTCTTACCTGTTGTGTTTAAAACGATTGCTCACGCACAAGCTTTGCCTTTGGTGGTTATCAACCAACTTTTCTGGGATTCTGGCAGGAGGTTTGATGCTGCTCCCCATTCCAAATACCTACCTCCACACCCAAGGTCACTCTACTTTTCTTCTAACCTTTAGAGTTTCACAGAGAAATTCTCGTTCATATTTGACCCACCTTCGTATATAATTAAAGTTTTTTCCTGTGCCAAATGATACCTACCACACGAAAATTAATAGATGCCTCGACATAATTCGAATTCAAGCCTTTCTCTGAGACAAACCCAGAGACAGACCACCCACTCAGCTACTGAAGCCAATTTTAATCAAACCTGATCAACTACAGGAGTTTTTCCTGAAACCAACAAATAATGTGTCTTTTTACGCCTCTGGTCATATATGACGAATGAAAATAGCCTAGGAACTCAATAGTAAAAAACTACTTAGTAATAATTTTCCAATTTCTTTTTTTATTCAATTGTTACGAGTGGGATTGCAGTGTCTGGGCGCGATTCAGGTTTTCACCTCAACGGTTTTGTCTCTCACGCCATGGTGCTGCAAGTCAGCATCACAGTAATAGTAGTTGTATTGCCTGAATTCATTGGGTAGCGTGTAGCTCTATATCCTTTTGCGAAGGAGGCACCATGATATTTTCACGTATTATCAGTATCTGCAATAAAAAGAGGGATCTCTATTCGGGTAAACATAAGAACTTAATGTAGATTTCTGACGCCATCATGTGGATATACTATACCTTAAGAGGAGTTATCAATAAGATTTAAGTAGCTGGAGAAGCAGTAAAATAGGAAGATATCCTTGTGATTATAGATGGGTCAGTCGCAAACTAACAGCTCTTTCAAAAGAACGACTTGACTCCTAAGTGACCGACTGGAGGCGAATGACCAGTCTAACTGGTTCTGCTCCGTGGAATTGGTTCTCTAATCACCCCCTCCGCTCTTTGTGAGTGCTGTTTTCTGTATCAGCCTGGCTGAGGATTCCCAGAAGTTTTTTAATCCCTTCACTCTCTTAGTCCCTTCCAGTAGCAATGGAATAAAACAGATAAGAAAGTTGTAGGGGGACAAGGCGGTAAGAGTTTGCATGGTGAGCAAAGCAAAACTGCTGCTTGAGGAAGGCTGTAGGTAGTTCCCCTGACTCCGACCAGAAGGCACTGCAGTGGCAGTTCTCCAACCCTATTTTGTTATTTTTACAAAAGCAATTTTCGTTGCTAATACAATCCTGTACCACGAATACTCAACAATCACAAGTTGAGTTCTTACTGTTTACCTGCCTATTCGTTCATGAAATGAAGCTAACCTCCACAAATTGAAATGGAGGTGATGGTATAGAGGTGAGCATACTGAATTGGTATTGGTTGAAATTAATACCAAGACAATATCACCTCAAGTTAACGGGATCGCATCTACAAACATCGTTACTCACCATAATAGAAATCCAAGTGGTCAAATTATATTATATAACAGACCAGTGGAACGAGATATAAAGCATTCTCTTGAAGTATTGAAGTCTTTCAACAACGTAACAAGCGAATAATCGACAGAGGGAAAACTCGACAGATGTTTGCTTCATTTCATAATCAAATACATATATAGGGAAACAATAAGAACACAACTTACCATTGTTGAAGATTTAAGGTGCAGAATTGTAGTAGCAATGAAAAGTACTCTTGAAATAGAGCATGGTGATCAATTGGTAGACAATATTAGTATAAACAACACAAATCAACGGAAAACAAACAGTAGAGATGTTTGAGTTTCAGGTTTCAAAATGCCAACTGAATGACAATACATCAAGAAATGACAATGAAGGAGAAAGTAGTCCGCCCCAATATTGAAAATATTAATAGGAACAAATAATGTACCTATTTTTGAATAATCCTCAGAACTAGGCAACCTTAAAATGTTTTTAAACCTCAGATGGTTGAACAGACAAGATATCGCCACGAATTTTAAAATTCGTTGGGAAAATTCGGTTTGGTGAAATGGAGAAGCTGTGGTTGGTTACAAAGTAGTTAGAAAGCTCACCACCGCGCGTCATGGCAAGCCAAAACTCTTTCACCCTCAAAATGACGGAGCTGCAGCACCCTGGTCCCTTCCCCCCACCCATAGTTTAGGTAGTTGCGTGTTGGCACTCGATAGTTTTTCAAAACATGAAAGTAGAGCTCTCAGGTTTTAGAGGGCACAAGGAGCGGGTATGGATGCAAGACTGGATCGTTTGCAGCCCCTTCCCCAAGACTATCGCGGATCGTGATTCCCGGGAGCCTGCAGTGAAGGAGAATCACGATCTGTGAATTCAATGTGATGAGAAAGGGGGTTGCATCAGCTCGCCACAGCCCCGTCCCGCTCGTTGTGCACTTCTATAACCTGAGAAAGTTCTACCTACCTACCAGTTTATTTTCTATTGCTTTATTAATTTGACTGTCCACTGATTATAGTCAATCACCAATGTTTATGCGAGTGAATATCGCTTCCTCACCAAGATGTAAATAATTATATGTAATAGGTAAGTACAGATTGACTGTGGGAGTTTTCCCAGAATGTGACAAGCATACAGAACTTTTTCACCAGCGAAATTACAGTTCCATAAAAGTTCCCACTTATTTTAGCACGTCCCAAGAAGATCACAACTGGTCTACCAGGAGGGTCATGCACATGGTGCGTCTTCTCTTGTGCCCTAGTGATTTCAAACTTTTTTTCTTTTTTCCCTCCACTGGTGGAAAGGTCCCAAGTCTGTTGACCTGCCCTAGATACTAGTTTGAACTACTTCTAGGTAGGATAGGATCGGGAGAGCACGATGCTAAGCTGTTTTCCTGAAGAATCCGTTGGCTTGAGTTCCCCCGACTGTTTCTACACACTCTTGTTAGTGTTTCTTGTCTTACTCCTCGTGCTTGTTGTCTTGTTTGTGGTTTCTTGTTCTTCTTGTGTCTTGTTGTTTGTCTTTGTCTTGTTGTGTTTCTTGTTGTTAGTGCATGTGAGGAACTGTAGGTTCACACTACAGATATTTTTGGTGGATCTTTGATGTTTTTGTCATCAATGTTGATAGTTTCGATATTATTGAGCCAATCATAATTGTCTTCTCCGATATTACTGTTACTATTTAGTCAATACACTTAGCTGTTACAAAAGTGGAATATGTTGGAAAAGATTGTCGTGTAATCCCCTGCTCCACAGCGATTACTATCATTAGTCCTTTGTGCCGAAAGACCTTTGTCCTGGACTTCTAACCAGGAGGTCTGGTGCTCAAATCCACTGGATTTTTACCCCCTTTTTTTCTCCTGAACTTCAAAAACATTTTTAAACGTAATTTTCAAATATTTGTTAAGATAAGGTACATTTCACTGAAAGGACTGGTTTATCTTATTTTGACAGGTTAGGTGTCTTTAGGATGGCCCATTTTCTAAATTTTCGTGCACGAAGATGGAAAAGCGTTTTGTAACTAAGAAGGTGCATACGAGTTGAAGACGAAGGTGCATTTAACAAGTTGAATACGAATGAGCCTTTTTAATATTGAAATTGATAAATTGTGTAATATTATTGAGTAATATTTGTTTCTAATGTAGAATTTGACTGTTATGATTTATTATTAATTTGTGCTGATGTTTGTGTAAATTTTTCAGAGTGACCCGCCTAATCAAGGATGTTGTTCTCATATATCTCGGAGATGCGCTTTAATGTTTAATAAATGTTTTAGATTTGAAAGGTTTTAATAAACATTGTGATTTTAAATGAAAAGAAAAACTTTAAATGAGTTAATGCAAGAAGGAATGAAATATCCCACCAAATGTTGAATGAGGTTGCAGGAACCAAAGTTTAAAGTAATTTTGTAGACACGTACAGAGAGATTATAAATACGTCAACGTAAAATATTCGCTTTTAATGAAATGAAATTTAAATACGTAATTTTACAGATTTTTTTTCTTTTTCAAGGATAAATGCTATGAAACAAGACTCCACAGACTTTAGGAATACAATAAATAAAAAAACAAAAACAAACGGATTCTATAAAAACATCGTCAGAAAGCATTGAGTTCCGTACATAATCCAAATATATATATTTAAATGTAGTATAATCCATTTTTTCCCAAATTTTATATACGTGAATAAGAATCCAAACAAATTTACAGGTAAGGGTAAGAGTTTTGTAATTAAAAAAAGACCTAGCCTGGATAAAATTCAATAGTGTCTCTATCCAGTCAATTGCAAATAAACACAAATTGACTCAAGCAAGTGGCAATAAATATCAACAATATGCAAACATAATACATATTAACAAAATCTAACAGTGCAGAAATACATTTTAACTTCTTTTTGCTCCTTGAGAGATTTTTCCCCTAAGAGTCCGACAGTTCTTTGAACTGAAATCATTCCATCACAAGAAAAAAAAGTGAATGATGAAGCTAACATTAGTCCAAAGCTCTGCTGAATTCATATATCACAGGTTCCTATATAACAACTCGTACTCACATAAGTATACAAAATATACCAATTTGGTATAAGGAAATATAATAAATAAAAACTAAAATCGATCGGGTAGTATAAACAATAGGCAAACAGCCAAACTTTTTGTCTCATAATTTCTTTTTTTTTTCTTCCATTGTTAATAAATGTGTTTACGTAGCTTGTCATAAAAAATGCACCATATTATCTGCGTTAATAGGAAAACAACATTCAATATACACAAATATGAGGCTTTTTTTTTTAGTGTCTAGATGAAGACAACCTGTGATACAACTTACAAGCACTGAACAGAAAAATGTCACAGGTTCCGTAGGCATTTGTTACTGAGCGGGAAGCTAAAGGCGTCCCCGTGGGTTTTCTTTTCACCAAGATGCCAGATTCAGCCGACGATGCCCAAAAACTCTTCACGCCGAAAAATCGCTGGAAAATCAAAAGGTCAGACTTTAGAGGATGTTGAGGAAGTAAATAGATAACCATTAGTTAGCGGAAGCACAAAATTTATATTTTCAAGAATTTTTATTATATTAATTTACAAAATCATACTATCATTACATAACATCATGGGTTCGAATTAAAACTTGAAAACATATCATTCGCCAGTCGTTGGCAAAATAACCCAATTTAAGCTAAAACCTTACGCTGTATAAACCGCTACAAAGATAAAGCAGCTGAGCTACACGCAGTTATTTTATTTTTCTCCGTTTCTCCATAGGAATTGAGGCTTCTCCAAAAAGATGGTAAAAATTATATTTAAAAAATATACTTTTATTTAATTTTATTAAATTAAATTATTGTTATTTTGTCCAGCACTTGCACTGGCCATCCAATGAGGGAATGCGACGAGTGTCCTAGCTTTTAGTTTTAGTGGCAGTTTTGGAATTTTTTTTTTTTTTTTTTAAGCTCATTTTTTGAAATTTAAGCAATAAAATGTGAAATTTAAAAATGAAAAAATTCCAGGAATCGTTTCAGAATGCCTCAGAACGGATTTTTACGAAGAAAATTTGGTAAAATGTTGAAGCCATTGCAAATAGCTCAATTTTCTACAAAAATTCGCTAAAAATAATACTACATTCAAGGATTTTTAGAATAATAATTAACAAAATTTGACAGCACCATACCATAATGGGTTCGAACTAAAACTTGAAAGGCCAACAAAATACCAACTTCGTCGCCACAGAAACATTTCCGTAATTAAAATCGTTAAAAATATACTTATAATGTAATCGTGGATTCCAAATACTAGTTATATGAGGCAAGTTACGGTAGGGACACACTTATCAGCATTATACGGACGACACGCATTAGAAGGATCGGATTTTAGGATTCTTAACGCTGTTTTAAATGTGAGCAAGCACACTTATCCGCATCACAGGCATCGAAGACTGGCCTTGCCTAAGGGCCTAAGGGAGTTCTGAAGAGGGCACGAAATCTCAAGGGAGCGGATGGCCACCCTTCGAAAGTCTGAGTACCTACTGCGCCCCCACCTCGGATCGGACGGATTGGATTTTAGGATTCGTAATGCTGTTTTAAATACGAGCGACCACACTTATCCGCATCGTATGCATCGGAAATATCAGAGTCAATAGCCAGAATCATCAAAACCTACCAATACAGGAATGCCCCAATTTTGTATTGTATTGTTTTGTATGAATCTCCTAGTAAAATGGCTGCCGATTATGATAATCCTAATTTTGAGGGAATATTGGCATCCCAGAGAGGTTGGGTTCAAATCCCAAACGGGACAAATTCATTACTCCCAAATTTTAATGTATAAATTTTCCTCATACGATGCTGGAATATTTTATACGTCTCGACATATGCCATCCGCTGAGGAAATTAAGTCTGTTATAGAACAGAAATAGAATATTTTCGAGAAGCTCACCTCGGTCTAAAAATGTGACTCATGGGTGCTGTTGCTCGGGGAAGGGTCCCTGCCCCTGAACATCGTTTCCAGCATCGGAAGTAGATTGTTGCGTCGGGGAAGGACCCCTGTCCCTGAATGACGTTTCCAGGTTAGGAAGTTGACTTCGCTGAGCCCGTGGTAACTTCCGAATAACTTTCAACTTAGCTCCTACCATGTATTCGTTTTCGTCCCTGTAACGAGGGACAAGAACGATGAGGAAACAAGATTGTAACATAGCAACAGAGAGCTTACAGATCAACTTCTAAGTACCTACTTTTTTTGTATTGAAACACGGAACAACCCCCTATCGAGGTCCATACTTTGATAATCCAACTTGCATACATGTACACAAATGTATACAACTTGAATCCAACAGTCTGAAGATCATCCCCAGATCGCCAGAGTGAGCTCCAGAGCTAATTTCTTTGCTATTCAGCCAATGAAGCTGAAATTGGAAACGGAGGCCTCTTGGGGCATCTAGAAACGAAACATGAAGTCTAAAGATCATCCCCAGGTCATCTGAGTGAGCTCTGAAGCTAATTTCTTTGCTATTCAACCTATGAAGCAGAACTTTAAAATGGAGGTCTCTTGGGACGTCTAGAAACGAATCATGAAGTCTAAAGTGACCCAGATCAGCTGAGTGAGATCCGGAGCTAAGTTATTTGCTAGCGGGGCCAAGGGGCAAAGCCCTTTGCGAGGCGAGCTGATTTATATATTCAGGTTGTTTTTATTTTTGAGCGGGGTTTCCTTGTCATTATTAGCAGCGAACACTGTTAGTGTGAATCGTTTCCCAGATTGCTGTCACAGTTATTTATCAGTATAAAATTAAGCCCTATAATTTAAAGCTAACCAATAACGTTTAGGCAGTGTACATGCACATATGTATTATATACTACATATTGTGAATCACCTAATTAACTTATCAAAAAATGTTTCGTCTTAACTGAGCAAAGCTCAGTCTCCCGATACTAAGTTATAAATCTGAAGAGATCCCCCAGTTATTTAGATAGGACATGTAGAGCCCATAGCATATTGGTATAGTTACCTCCATGCAGAGCACTAGGCATGGAAGAATGAAGTTGAAGTAGATGGAAATAACTGCATGATGAGGTATCGACTTTGAAGGTGGGAGACGATCACCAATCGGGTTCCAAGATAAGTGGTTCCCATTCCCATTGGTAGGTCACAATACCCTCAAGAAGAAAAAAGTAAAATGGGGGAAAAATAGTAGCTACCTATTGAAACTAAGTAAGTCCGCTGATCAAGTTTCGTACAAAGTTCAAAAAAGTAGTAGTTAATGTTCAGCATCCCCAAAAAACCAATGTTATATTCAAGGAAAACTCTCACAGATGAAGAGATTTGATTACATCGGCCTCATAACTCAACTCGTTGGATTGTTGTAACCAAAGAGAAATTTCTCCTTAATAAGTAAGGACACGAGTTCAAACTCCGTCCGAAGTATCAAATATTTTTGGGCCGTAACAAAAGAAGCTACAATAAACACGTACTATTGAGGTTTGACTTCTAATATTGTCGGCGGTTGTTGATGATAACATCGTTGTTGCATGGAATAGGATTGCTCTGAAAGACATCTCAATCTACAAGCCATAAAAAACCATAGAAATGCATACCAAACGCGTATTTCTGTAGGGTTAGTTAGATCAGCGCCAAAAATTATAGAACGTATTCCTGGTGTTTAAGGCCTACAATTTCATGATGATAGCTCCAAAGTCGCAGTATGCATTAGGGAATAGACAGACTCGCTCGTCGATAGCATAAATCTTTCCCTCAAAGGTATTGGCTGCAACAGTCCACTATGGAAGCTGCTCTGTCTTCTACTCTCTCCACAAATATAAACTGTTTGGTTCACTGAGCAAAAGAACGTAGATTCCCAAATACGAATGGTTTTATAAACTCACATAGGTAAATAATTAGCTAAATAGTTAGCGAGGGGGGGGGGGGGGGGGGGATTAGTAACACCTCAACATTAGGTAACTTTAACGTTACTGTTGAGACCTGATATAAATGGCCGTGGGAATGTTAGGACTGTCTTGGTCCAAGACTTAAGATAAAACGTTTCACCTCAGACAAGAAGAAAAATATCTGAGTTTGATCAATCTACTTTTCGCATTCTCTATGGATTTACAAACCTAAAAAATACTCAATAATTGATTCTATACTAATTGATAGTAGTCAAGTTATTCAATACCACCGAGTTTTGTAATATGTGCCTGGAGCGTTCCTCCAATTAGCACAATCTCATAACCGGTGATGGTAAAATAGTCTATAAGCATGTACAATGAAACATATTAATGAAGAGATCAAATTAAACTTACTCTTCTCTTTCATGGTCAAAATTCTTTTCCGCGAATATCATACGCTTTTCAATTTCTCCCGAATAGTGTTGAGGATCAGTCGGCTCTTCGTTCGAGCAGGGGTCTAGATCACAGCCTTCGTCAAGTCCTTGGTCCTACAATTCAAACATCAAATATTTAAATTAGTGATCATCAACAAATCTTCTTTCTAATCTTATAAAACTAAAGAGCTGTCAAATGGGTCACAGGTAACATGTGATGGAGAAAATCTGTACAAAATGTAAAGAATTTCACCAACAAGCATTTACTGCAAGAATGTAAAAACGATTATGATACACCACAAGACAGCTTACTTTGCAGCTTAAATTTTACACACAACGTTGCAATGAATTTTGAAGAAAATGTTTGAAAAAAGGCGCAGTTTTTTGAAATGACAGAAGTTTTGAACCTGTGCTCTTTGTGCTCTGCCATCTTGGGATAATGCCGTCCACTTTTTTGTTCACAGTGTTGTGAGTGTTTCATGCTTTCTTATTTCTACAATTTCTGAAGAAATCTGTAGGAGTTTTGTGTTGCTTCCATTAGTTTCATGTTCTGCAGATATCTGAAACGTTTTAGTGAAAAGGATCGATCGCCCGGATTGAAAACTCGATTGAGAATAGAGGCACTGCATGGCATAGGTGCCGCCTCTGTGAGGGAGCCAGCCTTCGCTGATTTTTCCAAAAGTCCGACTCCTCTGAGCAGACCAAAAGTGTTTCGACCCGGTCAAATCACTTGTGAGAATGACCCGAGCCATACATTTTAATGCCACAATCAGTGTCCAAAATGGACGAAAACTGACTCTAACCCCCAAAATCCAATGGGGGGGGGGGGGGGGGGGCACTGGCGAAATGCCACAATTATAAAAACTATGAGAGGGCGAAACGGGGAAAAAGAAAATCAACAATGGGATCCTCCTCCCCCACACAATCTACATCCTCCTCCAAGGTGCCCGGGCCTCCGTATACAGGCAGCCAGCCATTGGCCATTCTAGCGCTTGCAATGCACAAAGCAATCAACCAATTACCCCTATCTTCGATCATCCTACGGTGGTTTGGGGAACCTTGATCACCTGTTCAGTGTCTCTGTTAAGTGGGTATTCAGGGATGCCAGTTAAGTGGTAGTGTTGTTGACTATAACTTCTGTCACTAAAAGTGGACTTCTAAAAGCATATGCAGCGCAGTGCAGTTAAGCTTATCAAGATATTAAATGAAAAAATAAATAACCCCTGACTCGAGTATATCTCGCCGGTTTGCTGCCCCTGGTGTTAGCTCTTTTTCTAGGTACAAAGCCCAAGTTATACAATAACAGTTTTATGACGATTTTACCGCCATAGACTGTAATGTTCGGGAAATTATCAACCATAGGTGATGAAGGAGCATCTCCAGTATCCGAATCAGAAGATAACTCTATTTGGCCACCAAGTTGACTTGGTACGTTAAAGCATTTCACGGTCCAGTTTGTAGAGAGCATTCCATGGCCCTCAGAATTGTAAATACCTACTCACCACTCACTTGTGTACCATCTACCCAATTAGCATTTGCACCTAGTTATGTACTACTGCCTACGTTTTTCTGGTTATAACTGTGGCATAAATGACCAAAACCCTGACAAGTTATCGTATTAATTTGATTTGTTTAATTTCTTTGGAGCCGCGTAAATATAGAGTGATCTTATTTTTCTAAGTGTGTACTACTTATTCCGCAGGTTCATCCTCACTTCTGTCGCCTGTCACACGATTTAAATGAAATAAAAAAATTTAAAGCTCTAGAGAGGGGAAAAGGAAAAACTAAGGGAAAATAAGTAATTATTGATAATAAGTAAGGGAAAATTACTTCATCTGGACACAGCTCGCATGCTTTCTCCAGCGTTTTCTTAGCGCTATTGGATCTTTCAAGGTAGAAACCATTGGCAGATTCGTTTGATGGGGCTGGGGTGGACCAGCTTGTGTTGAAGCTATATTGGGCATTTGACCCATACGGCCGCTGAAACATCGAAAATAACTGTGAGGAATATAAATAAAAATTAATAAGCAGTAATTAAGGGGATATGTGAAAAAAGTCTGCCAAGTTAGGGAGGGGTATAGCTTCCTCAAATTGTAAAATCGACGCATAAAATTAGTTGAAGAACACAGCAGGAGTACAAATGATTGAATGCAAAACCCCAAATCGTTGAAATGTTTTATAATGACATTGGTTATAACGGCGAACTGTCTGTAAAGGCATTGATTGACCCGCTACGTAAAAATGTTGAATTTTTATCGCTTAAAGCCGGTTTCACATGGAGCGGTACGAGCATAACAACCGGAAAGACGGAAGGCCGGAAAACCCAGTGGAGGGGGCGGCGGAATGCGGCAGGGTGTTCACATGAAGCGACACCTCGCTAAACGGAATCATATCCTTCCTACTGAAACCCTCTCTGATCTGTAACCTCTACTTGCGGTTATCAACATTCCTGTCCAATGAGCTTGCGCAACGCTCGACGGAATGCGGCAACGGTATACAAATTTCTACCACCGACCGCCTACCGCCCATTCCGGCAACATGGCAGCCACCATCCTCAACTGCTGTCCCAAAAGCCAATCACATTGCGTTCCGTCTTTCTGTCTCCGGACATACCGCTCCACGTGAAATCGGCTTAAAACCTCCAAATCGTGTAGAGTCGGTTTTGGTAAAGAATGGGTTTCCAACATCGTATATAACGATGTACAGAAACCACCACACTAGGCATCTGACCAACTTATCGTCTAGACGTCTACCAAGAACAGTACAAGTATCTACCCTTGCCCTTAAGTTCCACGATTTCAATTTTTATGGAGCAATTACAAAAAAGGGTCTTCTCTGAGCTTTTTCGCGTGCAGCGCGAATTTCTATGTATTCAAACAACATTGTTACCTTGCGCAGTTGCATTTTGTTTCTATAATTGAATAATTTGTTTCAAAGAAGATTCTCCTAAACCAGATCGTCAGGGAAGGCCCTGTAAATTTGAGGTCGTCTTTGGTTTCAGCTCTTGTACAACATGCCTTGTTTGCAGTAAGTGCTCTCTAGTACAGTTTCTCCTTACCTACAAGATGTTCTAGAGAATACCCAATTACTTTCATTTACATGAAGGTATGGATGTGCATTATGTATAAACAATAAAAATGTATGTGCCTCCCAAAAAACATACTTCTCGAAAGTTCAGTTTTTCCCTTCAAAACCATTAAGACGTCAGCGCTAAGTACATACAAGTGTTTCCAATCAATTTTTAGACTAGACCTTAAAAATTCTGAGACTCTCTGTTATAATTACTACTGGCTGTAACGAACAATTTTAGACAGTCCCTTGACGTTATGAACTATTTCTCCTGCATGTGGGGGTACATGCTAATATGCGAAATGGGGTTATAATTCATGTTTACACAAGTGCACACACTACCATCAATCCAATGGGATTCACCATTTTAACTTTTCGCTCCAGAATTGAACGCACACTATCGGGCTCACAAACCTGGCCGTAAAAATCAGAAGTGGCACCCCCAACCGGAATAGTGAAAAATCAATATTTTGGGGAATTTACATGTGTGTACGCGCTTCCACTGTTATTGTTTCCATAGCAATGAAATTTATAGGGGAAAAACTAAGAGCTAACTGGCTCAATCCTTGAACATTTCATCAAAACCGGTTTAATAGTCCTTCCTGGAGTTTCACCTGTGTCAGCCAGTTTTAGTTTTGTGCATGTGCGATAGTTATTAATCAACCAATCGCGATAAAATCCATAGGACACCATCATGAATCAATCAGACCTATAGACCATGAGAAATCGACATTATAAGAAATTCTCGTTTGCGCATACGCCTTGAAAATGTCATCAAAACCGGACTTAAATTGGTTTTAGGCGTGACAAGGAATTGCCACAGACAGGCACGGAACGAAAATTGATCAGCAAGTTCTGAAATGCAAAAAAACGAGTTGAAGTTTTCAACTGCAGGCAAAAACTTAAGACTTCTTGCATGAACACACCGTGATCTGGGATTATTTATCAGGGATTGTTTAGGGTCTTCATCACCAAATAGCATATATGAATAAGTAAATGAATAAATAAATTACGATAAATCTTGTATGCCGATTTCGTTGATACAAAAATAAACATTTTATGTCATCCTCTACTGACAAACACAAGAGAATGTTCTAGTTTTTGATCCCTTCAAAATCTAAAGAAAGGGTGCAAAATACTGGTGTCTTCAACAAAAATCCATAATTCATAAATGATGGAGTAGAAAGGATTATTACTCTTTCCAGTTCATCTTGCAACCACTCTATAGCCAGGGTCCATTTTTGCTTGAATTCCATATTGGCGTGAAGGAGTTGCAGGGCTGCCCGACATTCCGAAAACAAAGCTACCAAACACTTGATACACTGATACGCTCGCTTTTGGTAGTGGTTCTTGGATATTTGAATGGTGTCAAAAAGACCTTCTCGTTCTTCGGGAACTCCTGAAATAGGTATAGAAACAACTGATATAGTTTTTTCTCAAATTATCAAAGGTAGATGAAATATACCTAGCCTAGCCTTGCCTAACAAGGAAAACTAAGTAGTTACAAAGTTAGTCATGGATTTTAAAGAGTGATTCCATTTTGATATTATGAACTCAAGTTAATAAATGAAGAATTATTCTAAATTACGCTTTTAAGCCTTTACATTTTTCTAGAGTTTGGGCCAGTCATCTATTGAAGTAAGCAGCACTTCCTGAGGGAAATTGTCAACTGCATTAACCAGAGCCGACTTCAAGGTTTCCAGATTGGTGATGGCAAGCCATCCATTCGAGATGAAACCAAAGCTGGTGGTCCAACCCGTTCAGAACCGGACCTCCAGAGAGCCAATCTGAAGCTTTGATGAATTAAGGACGTTGTCGTCCTCGCCACTTCTGAGCCGTTCGACCATTGTGTGCTGGAGAAGATTCCTGCTAGAAAACCTAATGTTTTCCCATGAACAGATCATCACGCAGGGGCTTCACAACTCGCTCTACGGTATCATCCTGATAATGTTTGCCTGAGTTTTCATTCCCCACTCACGAAAATTGAGTTTCGTGGTGCCATCAAAGTAAACTTCTCACCCCATCATCAGTGAGGGTGGATGAAGGCCTCCTTTCAATATTTTTCTCCTTGACCCTTCCGAAAGATTTTGACTCCTGTTGCTTTGGTCAATCTAGTTGACAATTTCCCTCAGGAACTGATGCGAAATTTCATAGATAACTGGTCGACAATAAGGAATGTGTAAACAGGATGAAGGCAGTCGTTTCTTATAATTCTAACATATACCATAAAAATAAAATCATTCTTTCTGAAATACCGGACTAACTTCATGTTTACAAACATTTTTCCTTGCAACAAACTTATAGCAGTACTAGGTAGCATTTAAATACATAATTATTATACTTCGCTAAAATTTAACTGATGTAACTTTTAAATCAGAAGAGAAGCATTAGTATGAGTACCATCGCAGAAGTGTATGCCACGTTGGATAAAAGGCATCAGTCACACCAAGTATAAGATCGTACAATAATCGATAAAATTTTGTGATTTACTTCTTGGATGGGTTTGGAAGCATTGATTAAAAGGTGAAGTTTATGTAATGGCTGAAGAGGCCAGTTCCAGAATGGGGTGAGCACCGTCCAAAGGTAAACTGATGCGTCCTTCATAACGCTCAAGTCTCAAAATTGACGTTTTCCACATCATACTTTTTTTTTTTTTTTTTTTTTTTAAATACATTCCATTCCAAGACGTTTGATTTCATCCGAACTCTCCTAAAAGAGCAGTTTTTTCCTATGATTTTTCGAAGTTCAGTAAACCAGTAGTGTTGAAGCACCTCCACTCCTGGGCGGGACCCCAAGACCAGCATGACGCCACCAACAGAAAGGAACCATAGAGATAAAACTACTTAAGGCCACGCGTTCTCCAGAACATAAACCTCAAAAATTTACTTTTTATAAGGAAAAATAACAGCTGCACACAAGAGCTACGTGGCCATATTGATATCATGGCAAACAGAGATTAGCAAGTGTAACTGGCACGGTTTTGGGAGTTCAAAATCGAGCCGCCTCAGTAGAAGTTTAAACTCGTAAAGTGCTCAGGTGAAAGACAGTGAGCTGTAATCTCCGTTAAATTCCAATCTTTTCAAGTTTAAACTCGTTCAAGTTTAGGGTGAAAGTGAGCCTTAATCGACTAATATGTAGGTATATAGCTTGGTGTTGTTATCCCGACCTTTTAAAGCATTATGAAGCCTATGGTTTTGCCAGGAGTCTTCCATCATGACGACCAACAGGAGGAGATCTATGTGATGCCGCATTTCGTGGCAGTAGGCAAAAGCAATTTGCCAGAGTAACTCACTGAGAACCGTCCGTGAGAAATGGGGATTCTCCCAACAGCAGTACTGCAATAGTTTACCACCATCCTCAGTCGCCTGACAGTCTTCAATTACTTTCTTGACGTAGCTGAAACATTTTGAACTAAATTACGCATGGATAAATTGAGGGCTCATGGACAAAATGACGAATGAGTGCAAACTACAAATATGACTAGAATTGATCATCCAACAACACAAATTACCATTTTTAAAATCACATACCGATTTCTTCTAAATAAGCTATGTTTTTACTATTAGTTTGATCAGTAGTCTCTAAGCCTCTGAGGGTATAGCCGCATACCCTCTAAATAAATCCTCGAAGTATGTAAGCCTTCCATTATCGAAGAAGTGCCTAACGAAGAATAAAAAGTATTTCAGGCTCGTTTGAAAATGCGCACCTACACTTACACATCTGCTGCACGACTCGATAGCCTCTTACTAGACGCATAGAGGTGGAAAACCTGCATCTCACTCGGTTTCACAGTCAAGCTGGTTTGCAAATCAAAAATAGGTAAACAGAAATATCCATTCAATACCTACATTCAAAATACATAATGATTGGGCATCTCTTGTGAGAACGCCAATGAATTCCGTTATATAATCAGATCAAACCGAAAGAAAATAGTAGTTGACTGTAAAAATTAAATTAATTCCGGCTCTTGGCAACCAATTGCTATTGGTTTACTGTTTTTAATTATAAACATTACTTTGTAATCAACCAAGAAAAAAAATTGTTTTCCCCCTCAAAATTTGTTGGTTATTGTTTACAAATGAATAGAATCCAAAAAATCTAATAAAATTCTTCAGTCCGCCGTAGGCCATTTGAAGCTTTTTCTCCCAAACTTCTGGACCAAACATCACAAAATTTGGCTCAAAAATTATACAGCAACTGGGGATGTGCCAGTAACATTGGCATCACTTTCGGTCAACCTTAAAGGGTGGTATTTAGGGCTGAATTCATCCGTTTGTTCTTCCTAAGGGCTAGAAATTAAAAAAAAAAAAAAAAAAAAAAAAAAAAACAAAAAAAAACATATGTGTATGTGGGTGATTCTCACAGAAAGGGGCAGAAGTGATGTCCGGACCAGTTGCGGCGACCCAGAAAGGATTTGGGAGCTGGCGAAGGTCTTAAATTGTAGTATAGGTTTTTATCTAGAACCCTTTTTTCCATTTTTAGGTTATGTTTATTCCTTTAAATAGAAAATTAACTAAATATAGTCAAATCGTCATCGACCTGTCCTGTCCCAATGCAACCTTCCCAACTTCAAACTTTAATTAAAGGTCTTTCCGCTTTTGAGTTTGGATTTTATTCAATTTTTCTACATCAGTATGATTTCTGAGATGCGTTTCTGATCGATAAAATTAATGTAGAACCGCTAGAAAAGTGTATTTGGATGGAAATATGTGTGTCCGGAGCATCGCCATCATCGACCTGTCCAATATTGTTTTTCGAATTTTCGCGGTCACAATTGTATTTTAGCGGGTTTTTTTTGCCGCTTTCTTCATTCGCGCGCTTCTCAGTTACCAGAAAAAAACCACCATTCGTTTTAATTCTGTCAACTCGTGGTCATCAGCGGGAGCAGATGTGTGCTGGACCGTGGGTTGGTCAATCACAATCGTCAAAAACCTGTCCACTTTTTTCAAGTGAGTACTTGAACTCAATTTTTTCTTATGGTATTTTTATCGTGCACCGAACGGTCTAGTTTCATGTTATATGCCAAATTTGGGAAAAAGCTTGCCACAAGGTGAAACATTTGAGAAAAACTGAAGAATCGTCATCGACCTGTCCATCATCGACCTGTCCTCTCCTGAAAATTCGAGGACAGGACGATGACGAAAAGGACAGGACGATGAGGAAAAAGGCAAATCTATTATGTTTTTTGGATTTTCTAGTATTCCCGTATTCTCGCATTTAGTAATCCAATATTCTCGTATTGACCATTCAAAACACATAGCCGAACGATGTGAAGGTCTACTAGGACTAATTCGAGAATTTCTGTCATTCTTCGTTTGTTGGATTCGCCCTACAGTGGTCACGTTTTTCGGTCTTTTGACTTGAAATGTTGAGGGTTAACGTTTCTTGGCAGTTATAGCAAATTTTCCTTTTATGATGCCAGGACAGGGTGGTGATGCAAATGGTGAGAATCAACGGGTCGCATCATCGCCCTGTCCTAGTGTCATCGACCTGTCCTCCTAAATTTTTAAATATTTTTTTTCTGAATTAATAAAAGCGCTATTGTTTGGATTTGCTTCGAATTTCGATACATACGATATAGAGAGCATCTGTGATTTTTTTCAGCTCGATTCGATCACTTTTTCTTTTTTCAAAAGCCAAACTCAAAACTGACCTTTTCTGTGAGAATCACCCACATATATGATTTTTCGGAATTACCCTTCCTCCCATTCATCTCTATTACTCCCCCCTCCCCACCCATTCAACCCTTCTATCATGAAATTTGAAACTCCTGACAAGTTTTCCAAAACTAGACCAAATTCATAATTGGGGGGGGGGGGGGGGGGGGGGGGGGGGCACACTAAAATCTGACAAAATAAAAACTTATTTGAACCCATAGTCTATAGTTGAACAAAAAAAGTGAATCAGAAAAATCGGACGAGAATAATTACATCATGATTTATCTGTATTACTCCCCTCCCACGATGAAATTTAAAACTTCAGACATATGTTACAAAACTATACCGAATCAGTAACGGAACAAAACAAGCATCACTAGAATCGGTCGAGATTCGTAGCTTGGGCAGCACTTGAAAGAAGCGGTAATTATCCCCCCTCCCCCTCCACCACGACAGCGAATCCGAAATTTCCAAGATTTTTTTGCACGACTAGACTAAAATTGGAATGAAACAAAATGATATTGTGAATTGTAGCCTGGGTATCGTCGACAAGATTTGTTGGAAAAAACCATGTTTTTCGGCTTTACCCCCTCCATCCCCCCCTCATTCAAATTTTCTTTTTTTTTGCACAGCTAGACTAAAATAATTAGGATTGAACAAGATACGAATCACGAAAATTGGTTGAGAATTGTGGCCTGGGCAGCGTCGACGAAATTTGTGTTTCTCTCTCACACACACACACACACACCTATGGTTTTTTCAAGGATTCGATCCTAGAATGGTCTGAAGATGATATGTATGCGGTTATTTATTTAATTTTCTTCGTGCTTGGGTTGCCCCACACCCGCTGGATCAAATTCCAACAAGTCCTCCCACTATTAATGAAACCTAGCTTCAGAGGGACGTCCAAAAAATGAATTTGGCATAACACATTTTTATACAATACCTTGTACGGCCAAACAGTATTTCTTCAACTTGAGGCTGAATGGGCATTATGCATTCACCAGGAGGAGTCTCTCCATACGGGTTGCGCAACGGCTGTTCTCCCTTAAAAAATAAACAATATTGTTCATTAACAATAATTTTGTTAAATTACTCGAGGTTTTAAATGGACAAACTATTTTGTAGCTGGGGCTTCCTAATTGAATCAGATTTCTACTAATACAGGAAGAGGGGGAAACTTGGGATGTTTGACCCATGAGGAGGTTCGACCCAACCTCGATTTCTCAACTCAGGGAAATTTCTTCCACGTGACAGGGGCAACACCGGAATCAGTTCTGACCCCTTAACTTTTGGTGGTAAACGGTTTGCTACTATCAGTTACAACTAAGGAGTTATCGATAAACATTTGATTCAGTGGTCCACAACCAAATGTTGAGCACCCCACTTCGGATTTAACTGACAAGGTTCTCTTTAGGTCGTAAGAGTTTTTTCTTTAACGAATGTTCGTAAAAAATGAAGACATTGTATTGTAATGGGCCCAAAATTTTAAAAATTAAAATTTATCAACATTTTCTTCATGGAAATCCGTTTTGAGGCATTCTGGAACGAATCCGAGATTTTAATGCTTTTTCATTATGGATTGAGATAAAACCTCTCCTTGAGACTGAGATAAAAAATCCGTTCTTTTGCCAAAATCAAGCATTCCAAAAGAAAAGAGGAGTTTTTTATACAGCACTTTTTGAACATAATCAATAGGTCGAAGTGAAAAAAAGCTAAAAATCACTAAAATGGCAGAAAATGGTGACATTTATATACATATTTCAATATTACAATACGTAACGTTAATCAAGTATAAACTGAATCATTGAAAAATGTAGGCTCAAAATTATGCTGAAAAAGTGTGTGAATTATACGTCCATTATATGTGCTGAAAAAATCAATAAAAACCGTAAAATTTGAGTTTGAATGGCGGCATATTATTTAGAATAAGTTTCTTGCCATATAAACATAAATAATACGATAATTAACGAAAATTCCTTCATACGATTATGCTTCAAGAATATTTCATCTTCCTACGAAGTAAACAAAAAACCGTTTTATTGATTTTATTAAATAATAACGACTGATTCTGCACGTATTTGGTAACTCATTGTCCCTATTTGGCGACGAATTTCCAGTTTTCAATAATATATGGGAGGTTTATAATCATAGGCGGGCACTTCAAGTGAATGTTCAGTCCATATACAGATAACTACCAAAAATTCAAAAGAAATGTATGTATTTCAACAGCAAAACTTAAACCAGAATAAACTTACAGCTGTTGATGACTGAGTTCTGCTCGACAGGTCACAACATCGTATCAGCTGTGAGACCACGCAGTGGAGCTTCGTGAACTCGGGATACTGGTATTTGATGGCTGGCCCGGGTCCTTCATCCATTGCAACGAGCATGAAGGTTGCGGGGACATTCAGCTGAAAGAATTTGGAAATATAAATAGGTACCAAACAAATTTGGGGAAGGGGGAAAAAATGAATAAAAGATGAAAGGGTCTGATGATATATCACCTACCTACCAAGAAATGAATTGCTCTCCTCTCTTCACACTGGATAGAACTTTTAATGGGGTTACTTATCTTACAGCAAACTCTATACACCCACAGAAAACGTGAAAATTCATGGAAAAAGTTCACTGTACTTTCGGTTTCCGAATTCGGAAGCACTCAATTAGGTATATTCTTTTCAACGATCCACTTTGATCCACAGCAACTTGCACAGTGACGGAGCTATACGAAAAGAAGCCACCAAGTGAAGGAATAAACATCACAAGTTTGCTATAGTTTTTCATTCACGTTCGTTTCATTTTACGATATTTTAAATTGACTGGAAGTTCTTCCAGTTATTTATTTTTTTAAATTTTAACAAATACAGAACTAGTAACAATTAGAGGTAAAACGAGCAGAAACTTTACTGCAGGAACAGTCAGATGACCGGGAAAGAGAAAAGAAAGCTACTGTTCATCGGATGTATCTTTTCAAAAGGCTCTTGCGTTTTGAGCTGCTACCTAATACCTAATGAGCATTGTATAACGACCCTTAACAAATTTATTGTGTAACATTTGCTCTAGGTGAATGTAATAACAGTTCGATCCCAAACATGCTGTTACTCCTACTCAACATTCATTGCAATCAGCTGTTCAAAACTTGTAGTTATCTCGGCGGTCGAGACAAAATTAGACAGAGTTGCCCTCGTAGGTCGAGTCAGAACTTGACCTCCTACTCGTGAAATAAAACTCAAGAGTTATTATCTGTTCTACTTTTCCTACTTAGTAACATGCTATTCAGATCCCGGCTCTCCAATCAAAGGACTACAAGAACTTTCTATTGTATTGGTTTAAAAGTGAGAAAATACAACATCTAGGTCCTGAAATGAGATGTTTACAGACAGCCTCGAGAGTTATTGTGTATTAAAAGTTTGATTCCTACTGTCTCAAGGCTATCATCCGGCAACTGAGGCCAGTTCATTGATTCTCTCTAACTGCGGAAGTTTCCCTGAATTTAACAACACCGCTACAGCTACATAATGTGGACAATTAGGTCTAACATTTTTCACTTACCTTCAAAAGTTGCGTTTTTTCCAAGATTCCCAATGATGCATACATGTGGAAGAGAGTGAAATAATGGAGTAAATGCCTCCCATGCTCTGAAACTTCTTTCTGCAACATTGATAGTACAGCTTGCAGCAAATGGTCACTCATCGTCGCTTGACGGTCGAACAGGATCACTGAAATAAGCAAGTCTGGCATCACAATTTTATTAACATCTCAAACGTGGTGTAACAGTCTCTTTTGCCAAACAAGGAGTTTTGTAGATTTAGTTTTCACGGAATTAGATACGTAGGTGAAAAGCTAGAGCAATATAGAGGCCTTGTGCATAGGCAGGAAATGAGCACTCTCTTTTGCGATACGCCAAAGTCCTCTTTTCCTCTACGAAATTTACACTGTGACCAATCTTCAACCGTTCATTATGGAAATATTACTTTCCTTTTTTCAGGTATAAGGCCTACATAAAAATCAAATGGTATTGACATTGCAATCGAATATGCTTACTCGGTGCGTTCACCATAGGCGGCGGACAAGGCCCATCGTGTAGCGAATAATGGGCTAAAAAAACAATGATTTTCATAAATACGGTTCGGACTTCGGTAGTAGGGCAGCTTAACAGATATTCGCAAAACCTGGAACAAAATATTTAATATGATGATAGCAGCATATCAAACATGTTCTTAGTTATTGGAATTGAGAATTTTCTAACTTAATAATTAATTTTGATTTACCAAGACTCTGAAATGAAATGTATCGCAATATCTCAAGCTAAAACTGTTCAAAACGTTGAGATGAACATTGTGACAAAACCCAAATTACCTGGAAGGATGTTTGAAGAGAATGTTATGCGTGAACCATGATCGAACCGATGCGAAGGATTTCAGATGATACTGAAGAGGTTCATACCAGTCTGTAGCTTGTCCTCTCAAACATTTTTTCGTGTGGAAGCCAGTATGGAAAAGGAATTTCGATACAATCTGAACACAGAGGAGGGACAGCTCTTCAGCATCAGGACCCTGAAAGGGACAAAGCGAAAAATAGTTAGTTAACTGAAAGCGGGAAATAATGAGCTTGAAAGTTGAAAGGGCCAAACGGTTTGTCCAAACGGTAGCACCGATTTCCATGCACGTGGACACGAATATCTGATAAGCGAATTCCAAGGATGGTTTTAGGCTATATTACAATCCTCTAGATTTATTCCTTCATTGAGAACTCAGCTTTCCCCCGGGTAAACAACTTTTTAATTAAGGAAAACCCGAACATGCGTCGAACTTTTCACGTCCAATGTAGATGGGATGGGTTCATGAGTAAAACTTTCAATAACGAACTCAAGTCGTTTTTCAAAAATTGACACATTCTGGAACTGGAAAAGGACCCCACTCTAGAACTGGAAAATGACCCATTTTGGAAATTCGGAAAAGGGCTCCTCTAAGAGTGGTAGAGTATAAAAAATAAAACTTGAAGAATCACACTAATCAGCTGAGTAGCTCTGCAATTTTTTTCCTATCTAACTTAGATGCTGAAATTTCGAATGGGGTTTCTCTGGGTATGGTAGAGTATAATACTACAACTTGACAAACTATGCTACTCGGCTGAGTGCGAATTTTGTTCCTACTCCAGTAAAAATGCTGAACTTTGGAACGAGGCTTTTCTGGGGGGTGACAGCGTATAATTGAAATTTGTGGAACACCTCTCTAATTAGCTGAGGAACTTTTAAGCTAACTTTGATCCAATTCGACTTAAGATACCAAAATTTGGAACACTCTGGGTGTGGTAGATATAACTGTGGATAGAGTTTTCCTGTCAATACTGAAATTTTGATTACAAACTTATGTGATGGTACACTGTGATCTACATTCATGTCTCGGACGAGAGAGAGAAGCGAGCAGGCACATATAGTATTTAAAAGAGAGTTATTGTACTTCTCGTATACGGAAATAGCCTTTCCGAAACGAGAGCATGTTTTCGTTACGAGGAAACGCTTTTTGGAACGGGAAGAGTCAGGTTTATTCGTGATCAGCTTTTTTAGAATCGTAATTACGAGACAGCAACGTGACCTTTTCCCAATATAATCCAAACTTACCATTAACCTAGCATCCATCATGCAGTTGGTATGGACACACACAGACACACTTATCACTCTTGAGTGCTGTCTTTTGTTGTTAATTTAACCTTCGTATTTGCCTTCTGTTCTTTTTTTCTTCCCCTAATTGCACCTTAAGCAGAAGGGACATTTGCGGCATTTCGTTCGTACTTTTGACATTTTAATGCAACGATTTTTATTGTCAAGATTTAAGCTTTCAAGATTTATTTTACTTGATTTAAAGATTTGTGTTCTTCACGGCTGAATCTTTTTTGTATGATGTAGAGGTAAGTGGTCGTTGTTTCTTATTTCTGTTATATTTTAGAAATTTTCCTGTGAGTTTTAAACAGAGAGTCACAACAGGAGTCACATTAACGTCACTATAATATTTATCTTTCTCTTGGACTTAAGAAAACGTTACGAGAAATCAACGTGAAAAAGTTCAGTTTCGTTGAAGTTCATTCATTGTGCTTGCACCAACAACTTGTTTTCGGGTTTACGAAAAATAAGAATAAGAGAAGTACAATAACTCTCTAAATACTTACAGGTTTGTCAGCATTGTGCTGTCGATTCGGGGGTGGGACTGTGCACGTAGCCAGCCTCCTCATAAACTGGAAATATTCAGTGCTGAACTGGTTTCGGGTGTGCATAAAACTAATATTTTGTCGACAAACACTTCTTTCAATGGCAGCCGGCATTTTCATGATTCCATTACTTTTAGAATCTGAAAAAAAAAAAAAAAAAAAAGATGTTGATCATTAGGAACAACAAAATTATGGACAATCCACATTATTAAGTCATCAGAAACAACTTTTCGTATAAAAAAAACTCCTTTGTAACTACTAATCGCATATCCTTAAGATCTTACGGAGAGAGAGTTGTTGAATTGACTTGACTAGATCACTCTCATCCCCATCTTGGCGTGTGTAATAGAGCATGTAGGCGTTCCACCACCGTTTCTGGCGTCTGTATGTCATTCTTTTCAGCATGTGATCGAAGACCTGTAATTATAGAAAATATGATTCAATTAAGGAGGTTCAGACAAGAAAAACTTTCTTTCCTTCAAAAAATTTAAAAAATGTTTCAATTATTTTATACGATCAGAGGAGCCTTTAACTAAAAACAATAGGCCAGTATGATAACTACAGACATAGTAATACCCTTTCAAAGTCAGAAACATCTTGCCTAGTCTTCTTTTTGTCGTGAACAGCAACAATATAACAGAACAAACGGTAGGAAAATAAATAAAAGCAAAAAGAGTATAAAAACTGGAACAGCATTGGTTTTGGTGAACAAGGTGCCAAAAACATCCCGGGTGCCTAAATCTGTGAGAGGATGTCCTGAAAACTTCTATATTCCAGTCGTTTTTCCCCTACATCTCCAGAACAATTTATCATAATTATATATATATTTTTTTCAACTTGTTGGTAACACTTTTTTCAGCTGTGCCACGGATTGTGGAATATTTTGATGATATCAGTATGGTGAATGATCAAAGTCGATTCCTAAGATTGTTTATTCGCTTCAAACTTCAATTTTGTCTCAAAAATCGCTCTTTTTATCTAGGACTAATATTGCGGCTCCGTCAATATGTTGGAAACATCCAGAAAAAATTGCAGACTGTAAAGTGATATAGAAAAAGAGATATCGGGAAGAATGTGTGGAAAAACGAGTGGCAGTTGGTGTATGAAAGGGTCATTGTTCGGAGCTTCCAGAAGCTAGCATATTGTACAGATCGGGAAAAAAGGCAAGTTTTCGAAACTACATTCCCTGCTGAAAAAATTTTATGTGACAATATAACATAAAAGACAGGTTCAACGGTTATACAGAGCGTTTGCCAAAACTGATTGGGTTGACGGTGTGGGAGGCAGCGTAACTGTCTGAACACCCTTAAAATGTTTCGCATTTCTATTCATCAAGAAACAAAAATATACATCAACACTGTATTTTGGAAAAATCGTAAAGTGCTCACCTCTCCCATGTAGTCACCCCCGAAACATTGAGATTTTATTTCTTCATCATCTTCCATTTTACATTCAGTGACCTCCCCATCATCGAATTTGTACCATTTCGACGATCCATCTTTGGACCTTGGAGAACAGAATTGAACAGAAATTATTTGCAAGAGAAAAAAACATAATATTGCAGTGTACTGACCAAACTATGAAACAAATGGTGTGGACATTATGTTTCATCTAAACTGAGCAAGAAAAACATAAAATCAATATCAATTTTCTCTTCGGTGAAAGAAGTGTGTCTTTGAGCAAAGATCGAAATTAATAGGGTTTTACTTTCTTCTACACAACAACAATATCAACGTTTTTGGCTCAACAAAATTTTTAATTTAATCAAATTCCTCAGACAATAATCGGTTGTTTCAAGTTCATCCTATCATGATACTCGACTTACCTATGGAGGACGTAGGAATAATAGTGGCCGCCACTGGCCTGCCCACTGTGCACTATGATTCCAGTTAAATTATATTTTGTAGTCATTTCCTTAGCGCCTTCTGTTATTTCACAATCGACTTCTCCTTCAAGTTTTGCCAAACCGGAAACTGGAAAGGAATTAAAACAATCGTATTCATGTCATTATTATGTGACAGAAGAGTAAGAGTTCTGAAGGATTACTAATCCCTGAATCGTCAGTGATTCAACTTTTCAGCTGTAAAATACAAATTGTTAGAGCAAGAACCAGATAACAAAAAAATAAAATAAATACATAAAAATAAAATAAATACATAAAAATAAAATAACAATTAATAAACTATGATGAAATCGCAGCAAAGCGGATGCAGGGTGAGGTTCACGACAATGCAATTTAAATTTTGAAACCGTTATGAGCATCCAATCATCCGGGGCACCCGGCTCTGCAGAAAGGGTTATCTAACGGATTCCCGGGATAAGCGCTGTATTTGGCGAGGGCCGATGGACACACGGAAGATGGTCCTGTATGGGAACTCTGCTCTTATCTTCAATTATCAATTGATGGTTGCGTGGTGTTTTTGCCATTGTTCTGCACCATTTTGTCATCATTGGTGGAAACGTGAGTGTTTAACGCACCATTGAATATATACGCTGCATTGTATATATTTCTTTGTATATACATATTGTATATATACAATTGGTATATGAACTTGTATCGTATACCAAAAACGGCCACATCAGTTGGTCAGCCCCAGGGCCAGCTGTCCTAACCCTGACTCTTGATTCAGTTATGCTTCGTACATAACTCCTGACTCGAGCATATCTCGCGGGTTTGCTGGCCTTGAGGTTAGTACTGTTTCCAGATACCGGATCTAGAGGGTCCAGGAAATAAAACACTAGGGTGACGAAATCCGACGGACAAAGAAAAATAATATTTACTGAAAATATAACTATAACATAAAAGTAAAAAAGGATCTATCTTCTCTTGGTAGGAAGTACCTTAGGATGTTTAGATGAGATAGACATAAACTTTAGATAGGTACAGCAGATGTTATGAAAAGAAATTGTTAGGAGAGAGAGGACATGCGCCTTCTAAGACAAAAGTCATTTTCCTTCCGACTGGATCGGGGCCCCAACAATTAAACTGGAATTGAATTGATGTCTAGTTAATTCAACTAAAATTGGTTAATTAAAAGTAAATGGATGAATCAAGTTTATACCTGTATAAGGCTCCATATCAAGGACTCTAGGAAATTCGAAATAATCGTTGAATTTTATGGCACACACTCGTTCGTAATCGTATTCAAATCGCTTCAACTGTATCGTAAGAATTGGTGGGAGTTTTTTCACGCACAACCGTTTCACAGTAACCACCTGTAACAGAATATTCAGCACAATATTGTTAAAATTCCATTTCCACACCATTAGATCTAGTGAATTCTAAATTAAAATGTCTCAAAATTTATATAAATAAAAATCAATTGCCGAATCTTTATGTATCAGAATTAAGTTAAGAATTAAGAACGTCTGGAGCGATTTCGATGCAGTGTTTCCAAAATGATCAGCATGTTCCTGGTCAGGTTTAAGGCTACATATATTCAAATCGTCTAAACCTCCCGTAACATCCAAAATCTGGAAAAGCACCATCGTTTGGATAAACAGCTTATTAATCGAGGAATTCAATTTTGGCGGCACAACTGACTTCATCAACTGTTTAAAAAGTAACGATTGCTGTAAAGGATTGCATGCCTCGAATCCAACGGCATCAAAACGATTTTTGGCCTTTGAGCCAAACAGATTGTACAGGGTGCGGCAGTGAGGACGGATGGTTTTAAAAAAATCAAAAAATAGTTAATTTTCACTCAAAAGCAAATTTATTGATGCAATCAGGTTTGTAAGGAAATAGCATTTGAGACAGTCAAATGTGAAAAATCACATCAGGCATGTGGTGGCCGAAATTGTTTATGCAGTGCTGGAGGTGTTCTTGGGCGTTATCTCCAACATTCTCTCTCAACTTGGGCGACTTCCACGCGAATTGCGTCCTTCAATTCGTCCAGAGTTCGGAGCTTGTTCTCGTATACTCTAAGCCTTGAGGTGTCCCCATAAGAAAAAACGCATATGGATAAATCTTTGGACCGAGGAGGCCAATGAACATCGCCCAACCTGGAAATAAGGCGAACAGGGAAGAGAGGGCGAATATCGTCCATTGATGCTCTGGCTGTGTGGGCGGTCGCCCCATCCTGCTGGAACCACACACGTCGGGTTGGAACACGTCGCCGTCATAATTCAGGGAAAAAGAAGTTGGTTATCATTACGATTTGTATAAGGGTGAAAAGGTTGTTTGGGGTGCTGTCAGAAGACCTTCTGGGTTTTGTTTAAATAAGGAGCCATTGAAGAATGGAGAACGCAGAAGGTAAACACAGAATACCGTATACTGGCGGGAAACCTTCGGTTTGAGCTGGGAATGACGGATCGTGTATGGAGGCAGAGTGAAGAGAGGAACTTTGTTGGACTCCCGACCTCCTGCAACAGCATCGTGAATGGGCCGCTTAACACATTGTGTAAGAGTTTCGGCACCGGATTGTCGGTACCGCACGACGTATTGTGTTTTACAGATCTACTAGCAACTCTCTATTGCTGGAAAGGCGTTTTGAATATCAATTTTTGACGCTCTATCTTTACAAATAAGAATCGATCGGCTCAACCCACCAAAATCGTTCTGGAATCGTTGAATTTGATATTGAAAGTTCTTTAGGCGTGAACCCACACAATCCACATTTGACGCGAACAGTTCGACGCATATCCAGTTTTTCCTTAATTATGAAGTTTTTTTCTCAGGTGACGTCTTTAGGGAAAGCCTCGATGAAGGATTAAGTCTAGAAGATTGTACTATAACCTAAGTTTAATTCCGAACTTGCTCTACAATTTGCACGCATCCGCATGGAAATGATGCAACCGTTTGGACTTTTAGAGAGGATAAACAAACAAATTTTCTCTTTTAGTACATATGTGTAAGTATATAGGGATATAGGGGTAAACGTTGACGTTCCAGATCATATTGTAGGTATTTTACTGAAACCCTACCACTACTATAGACTACTCATTAGGACGCACGCGAATCAGTGACCTTTTTTATACATTTTAACAAAGAAATATTTTAAACACTAACCTTTTTGTTGCACTTGTCACAATGATAAGCGTCCGCACCTTCGAGCAGCTCACCTTTGACGTACTGCTCTAATGAATCTTGAAGAGTTGATTGATTACGGATATCTACACTGATAACACTAAAAGGTTCTTCCTTTGAATACCTAGAAATATAATTGCAATTGATGAAATATATTCAATGGTATGTATAAGTATATCAGACTTCGAACATTATAGTGAACACAATAAGATGTGCAGTCTCCCTCTAGTTTGTTGGTTAACAGATGGATGAACGATCTGGCCAACTAGACAAATGGATTGAAATACTTACCATAAATAATACAACTATGAGGTAAAAATCCACCGGTCCAAACCATCCTTTCCGAGTAGTAAGAAGAAATTACTATTCTCATGAAATACTGAAGTACTCATGAAATTAACTAATCATTTGCAGCGTTTTTACTATGGCTAGAGACATATTTACTGTTTATCAATTCGATTTTAAATTTAAATTTTACTTTCTGATTTGTAGGAATATCGATTTATTAGATACGATTCCGGATCGATTTTCTCATGATACCCGTCCCTAGTGCAATCCTGCCCTGGTTTCATTGAAAACTATAATATTCTCTATATTTACCTATGAGGACATCCTTTACATATCTTCTGATCCGAAAACGAGCCTCCGAGAATTTTGCTCATGATCTGTTCTTGCCCCAGCGCTTTGAGAGCATCGTCTATGCTCTCGATCAAACTCATGAAGAATTCCACGGCATCTTGCTGCTCTCTCAAGTTTACAGGTTCTCCCTGAAGCCTGCAATGGGACATTAAATTCGTTAAACACTTCGGACAACAGATAATTGGTATCACATTATTACGTCTCTGCAATTCACATACGGATTCCAACTTTTATCTTTAGGCATATTTGACACGAAAAAGTTTCAACTATACGAATAGTATGAACGAATTTTCGTTAAATATCCAATTATACATACTATGTTATATGGTTTAAAAATTTACGTGTGC
This sequence comes from Adelphocoris suturalis, assembly GCA_030762985.1. NCBI lineage: Eukaryota > Metazoa > Arthropoda > Insecta > Hemiptera > Miridae > Adelphocoris > Adelphocoris suturalis. The sequence continues at coordinate 42,892,077 of CM061044.1, forward strand.
ACTTTGAGTTCAAAGAAATTGTTATCTACCTACCGATTCTGTGGCAAAAAACTTGTCCTAAATGGTATTTAGTGACTGGATTTGTAACTTTTTTGTAGTGTTTATAGATTTTTCTGCAAATACCAACTAAATTCAATACATTTGGTTTATTATTTCCAATAATAAGCCTATGTGATCGTATAGCAAAACATTTTTATAACCCCCCCCTCAAACTTTGTCACTTTACGTTTCAAGGTGCGTAGAATCCAAATTTGAAATGTCCGTCCGCTGTTCGCCGTCCGGGCCATAAAAGGCCTTAGAATTGACTTAAAAAACCCGTTGTTCCGCACATAGACTCCGTTTGGGGTCTAGTTGGTCCTAATGTTTAACCATCCCGATCGCTTTACTCGCATAATTGCTATGGGCCAAAAACGGGCGGAAAAGTGTCTTTTGTGTGAAAAATGGTGTAAACTCGGGCGGCTTTGAGTGCGCGCCTGGCAGGGGGTCACGGTGGTGGTGAGGGGGGGAGCGGGGGTGGAGTGAGGGGAGGCGCCGCGGCACCTTGTGGGGTCTGGGGTGACCAGGGGCGTAGCAGAGGGGTGTAGGAGAATGGATATTTATTACTTTTACGTGTTATACCCATATAATACACCGCGGCAACCCATATAACATTTAACCTACCTTGAACACACTAGTATATTATATTATACTATAGTACGTTACAAAAATAATTGATCCAGCCCATCTAAAATCCTTTGTTCTTCTTCTTCCCAAAATCTTCTCAGATAGTTCGAAGCAAATCGTTTTTAAATTAAAATTGCATTACATGGGCAGGTTGGAGTCTGAACCCTCTGGATGAATAGCTGTTTACTTATATTTCTGCCATAGGTAAGTGGGGTGTCGTCACCCAAGAAATTTCAGACACAGAATCGACTGGGATAGGTCCCAGATGCTTTTGGTATCCAGTGTACCAACGGTTTCAGTTTGATTCTATAGAAATTAGCTCCGTGGATTGAATGAGACCACTCGGGTGGCTGTACGATTATCCATTTGCTCCCCATTGGGAGCGTAGCCTGTAATGCGAGAACAGAGACTGGCGAAAGCCCCAGAGCATGCTGGTTACTATAGCTGGCTATCTGATTCAGAAATAATAAACCATTATGTAAAAATTTGCAGCGTTTTCACCATAATTTTGTGCATACATTGTTTCATGTTCTAGTTAATCGTTGATAGACTTCCTTTGACTTAAAAGCTGTTAAAAACAATATTATGAATTTACCGATTTTTAGCCATTATCAGCAATGTTTAGTACTTGTTTTAGCAAATTTTTTTGGAATTTGAGCAATTTAATGAGCTCAAAAAGTGCTGGCCAACGAACTCATTTTTTTTAAATGCTTCATTTTGTGGCACAAAACAAAATTTGTATCTCAATCCTAAGAATTATTATCGTCTGGAAAAAATTATGATAATAATAATAAAATTTCCAGTCATGCAGCATAATCGTATGAGCGTATTTTCGTAAATTATCGTATAGTAAAACGTTAAATTGTTTTGAAATTTGGGCTTTTTGAGTGCAAAGAAATTGTTAACTTTTAATTTTATGGCCAAAAACGTATTCTAAATAACAATCTGCCATTCAAAAAGATATTTTTGTTTTTTACCTTTTACAATTTTTATGGATTTTTTTTTAGCAAATTTTAATGAATTCAAGAACATTTTTCAGAATAATTGTGTACCTACATTTTTTAATGTTCTATTTCATAGTTGTTAAACTTTATTTGAGCAATATTCTGCTATGAATATAAATTCAAAGATTTTTAGCCGTTTTTATCTAGCCATTTTTGGTGATTTTTTTGGCACATTTTTTGAAATGTGGCCAATTTAATGTGCTCAAAAAGTGCTGGACAACAAACTCATCCTTTCTTTTGGAAATCTTGATTTTTTTGGCGCAAGAACGGAATTTGTATCTCAATCCTAAGGAGATTTATCGTCTGGAATGAGACATAGGTACATATATACATTATGTATATTGCAAAAATTGTGATTTTAAATTTTCCGAGCCATTGCAATAGCTTCACTTTTTACGAAAATTCGCTGATATAAATACACATACAAACATATATACATTTAAATGTATGTGTATCATAAGCATAGGTACATATACCTGTATAAGAAAAAGCGTTAAGCTCCAGGAATCGCGGCAAAATGCTTCAACAAAATCTCCACAAAGAATTTTTTTTTCCCAATTTTTAGAGCTATTGCAATAGCCTTATTTTCAACGAGAGTTCGCTAAAAGGTGAGCCTAACTCGAAACTGATTGATTAATCCCAAGAACATTGCAAATAAACCTACTTGAAATGCCTCCACAGTCCCTTGGGAATGTAGTATTGCAGTTTACTGTAAGCCAGGTGACCGAAAATTGCTTGCACTTGTTTCAGGATGCCGATGTTGTATTCTTTTCGGGATTCTTCTGAGGAGGCTTTCTCTTCTTGTTCCCCAGTGCCACTCATTATGCTCTACAAATAAATTGTGAACAGATTATTTTATAAGGAATAGAGAAGAAAGAAATTCAAAAGCAAAATAGTATAAAAGAATGTTTCTTGAGGAACATTAGAAAACCTGCAGGGAAAATAATATACTTCCAGTATTGTGATCGTCCAAGATACTTGCAAGAGCTTACGAGTTGCTGGCAACTCTCCTGGCTAACATCCAGTGCGTCTGAGCTAAGTCAACTATTTTAAATTTGGTTTTCATAAACTGATAATCCTGATTGTGATTTTCATACAAACAGAAAACAATATAGAAATTTTACAATTTTAAATTTGATACTTTTGACTTAATTTTCATCTCACTGAAGAAGCCTCAGTGCCTGGGGAGAAACGTTGGAGATCAATAAAAACCAATTTAAGGACAAAAAGGCATTTATGTAAAGTTTTAAAATAATTGAAACTGTCCAAATAAAGAAACTTTAAACAAACATCCTATCTTAAGTACATGCAACATGTATATAACTTTGGGATCGTATGTCTTGTTTGAATAGTACAGTTAGAAGTTGATTTGATCAGGAGCTGACCTCTGAATCGTTGTTATGTAGTTGTTCAGTATCAGATATGGCTCCTTCTGCTGCCAACAACCCTTGCCGTATACTTGAAACCATGTAAAGCTGTTGGAGCACTGAATTCATATAACAAGTGGCACCGGCGTTTTTCAAACCTACAAAACCAGATGTTGGCCGAGGACCAATTGGCGGAAGATAGTCCCACTCTTGAAGGCCTTCATCATCATCTGAAATGAAATACACCGCGTTTTTAAATAGAAAAAAAAAAAAAAAAAAAAAAAAAAATCAAGAAGTAATGGATTCAAAATAACGTTAAACTAGTCAAGACAATTTGCAAAAACTGTCGTTGAAAAACATCGACAGTCCATCCCAGGACACTTACCACTGTAAAACATGTCTGTGAGCATGCTGACTAAAACTTTCATATTTGGCACACAATTATTGCAAAGTGTTACAAGCAATTCAAAAGCAGAACAAAGGGTATTCGGTGTGTTGCAGACGGGAACAGCTTGTTCTGGGATAAGTTCTCCTGTTCTCTGAAGGTGGAGCATCATTTTGGAAGCTGGAAATACGAAATCTTCCACAAGATCCTGTAACAGTAAACAGAAGGGTAATTGTTGTGAGTATTCAACACGTCCACTTCTAGCGCGTTTTTTACTGCTTTTGGGCCTCTGCAAACTCTCGTTTTCCCTAATCCGTAATGAGCGTTAACCACATATTCATTTTATATTTTTAAATGAAAATAGATTCCATTCAAAGAAATATTATACCATTCACACTCTCTTAAATTGAGCAGTTTTCTTTCTGTAATTTTTCAGTTTGCATTGTGCACTGGTGACGTCATATTGATGGCAGGGGGAGTCCCGTACAGGCGGGAGGGGTGCTTTGACGTCACCATTGCGCGAAACTTTGAAAAATCAGAAAGAAAACTACTCATCGTAGGAGAGTGTGGTTGATGCCAATGCGAGTGGAAATTTTGATTTTGGAGACCAAAAATTTTTTTTCTCCCGAAAGTGCAAAAAATGCTTCCGCTACCTATAGGTAGACTCGGAAGCAATAAAGTTTTGTTCTCCGCCAACTAATAGGTGAAAATCCGCAGTAAATACCGCCCGGCGCCATGTTTGGGTAGTAGTGGGCATTTGATTGAATCTATTGAGCAGTAGTGAACATATAAATTGTGAAAGAGTGAACTAAGGTTAGTAGGTATACTGGTGGAAACTTACTTTTATGAGGTTTCCCCCAGACTCTTCATCGGATCCCAACTTATATTTCATTTCAGGGCTAACAAATGAAAACAATTCTTTCGCTATACCCAAATGCCCATCTAAAACAGCATCCTCAATCGCCAGAACGCCTGTTTCCTTAACTTGTTCCTAAAATGGAAATAAATTTGTAAGAAACAAGAAACAGTGATTTCATAGAAATTGAGGTAAACACAAATAGCCCAATAAAATATTTGCGAATTAGCTTACCTTAGTGTTTTTTAGCCAAATGATTTCATTGTTCAGTAGCTGTTCAGCGGTCGGAAGAGGACAATTATATACATGCATGAAATTCAAAAGTCCGCACAATAACTGGAATGGGAAAATGAACTTGATTAAACATTTACTCTAGGGTTATATAACAACAGTTATATTGATGGTCCCACATACCTGAAAATACTCATGAGAATTTCTAGCGTTTTCCACAACAAGCTTGTCTAAAACTGAAAATAGATAAGTCACTGAAAACTGGAGTTGTTTGTTTGAGTTTCTGTAGGAAACCATGTGAAGGAACTGTTCGGCGGCCACGGCTCTGACAGACCTGAAAAAGTGAAGAAAATTAGGAAACAATAACAATCGAACTCGTGAGCATCATTTACAATTTGTGAAGAGGCACTTTGGTAATAAAAGTAATATACGTGAGGCGTTTAGGGGAAAGTTCCTACGATCTTTGAACAAATGGCAGCCAAGTGTTTTCCCATACTTGAGTTGAGTGTTAATTTGCATACACATACCTTTCGTATACCCCATTTACATTCAGCAAGTTCCACTGCCCCTGCCACAGAGGCTGCTGTGTTTACTAATCATTAGGGCAGTGAGTGTTTATAAATATGCTGCCTATACTTACAGTTTCATTGCAACCTCGGGCAAAGGAGGAAGTAGAGCAGTATCGGCTTTGTGCCTCCTAAGCCTTATCAAATACTCACTTATACTGGAAGTCACGCTAGTGGGGTGATTACATACTACCCTCACTGCCACTCGTACTATCTGCCATTTGACTTCCGCACCAAAAACCACCAGCACAGGCATGTCGAATTGCAGGAGCAAGGGGCAGCACAAGTGAGGTGATTACATGCTCACGTTGCTCATTGCTCCTGCCCACGGAACGTAAACAGGCCTCTATGCACAGAAGACATTACAGAGTTTTTGTTCTTCCCGTACAAGTTTCCCCCATTAACGCATAGAGCAACGTTTAGAGCAAGCAACTGCTGATGCTAGCTCTTCGAGTATTTCTCCGCATATGCATACAAATAACCAAACACAATCGTCACGCTAAAGTCCGTTAGTATTTCAATAACAACGATTCTCTTGAATTCAAGATCGAGCACAAGATTAAATTCATTTTACTGTATGTTATTTCAGCTATCTACACTGGCATGGAATAGCTAGGTTCGAGTAATTAACATACCTCCGACATAGGAAAAAATGTATTAGCCCAAGCCCATATCTTGTTGAATACATCAGTTTTCGTCTGATCACCAAAGTTAAGCAACGTCGGGCATGGTTAGCACTGGGATGGGTGACCGTCTGGGAGCGCCGTGATTACAGCATCTTCTTTATTTTTTGTCTCATCATTCAATTTTTCATCTATCTACATCGATTACTCAATCAGGCCCCGTTGAATAGTTCGTTTTGTGTGATTTTCCTGCTTTAACAAATCGTCATTTCCAAAATCTGAGAAGGCACCTGTTTGGCCCTGTCCAAATTTGTATTTACCGCCAAGGAACTGGAATGGAGTTAGGGGCTTGTTTTCTCAAGTTACCGCTAGAGCGCTAATGTCGCTCTAAGTTGAATAACTCTCTTTGTATACTTCAGGATGGAATTATGATAATTTTCCTTTCCCGAATTATTCCCAAATTAATTTCCTATCTGACCTCCCTCAAGTGCAGTGAAAGTGATAAATTAACATCACACTTGGTTTGGTGAAATGTAATTGGTTTTGCTTTGGTTGACCTTGTACCCTTTTTTAGGCCTTCGAAACAGGCCAGAATGGTAAGCTTTGTTCTCAGTGTGCGTTCTGCCAGTTCGGAATGGTTCTAAGCAAGCGCAGTCGAGTTTTGTCGTTAGCAGTGCCAGAACACCCAGTTCCAGAACGCCGAGAACGCAGAGTTCGGCGTTCACAGTGTGCTGCGAACCCAGTTCCGAATGGTTCTAACAGTCCCCGATTTTTGTCGGAACTGTCAGAACTCAAACATAAGGACATTGTTAACGCATGCATTTCACAATTTTTCGGGGCTCGTGGAGTAAACAATATGCTCTCTTCGGCATAGTTGCCACGTGTTCCCTGTAATTTTCCCTGTAAAATTTCGCTTTGTTCTGTTATTGGCTGTTCTTTATTGGAATTTCTTAATCGAAATGTCAACAAATAGCTCGTCAAGTTCGGAAAGCGATAGTTTCGACGATGGTGGTGAAGTTTCATGGTTTGTAAACGATGAGGACGAGATTGAAGTTGTATTATCTCGTCTACATCTACGAAACTCTAATTTTTTCGACAAAATTGTACCAAGGTTTGACGACGGAAAGTTTGTTACAAACAACAACACAGAATATTCCACTTCCAAGTTCTGAAATCGTTCGCAGTGCAGAATGCGGTTCCACAAGTTCTGGAACGCCCCGGTATTTTCCGTTGCAGTTCTGATGAGTTCGAGAAATGTTAGAACGCTGAGAACGAAAAGCTATTGATTTTATTCCAAAACTTAAATGAGGGAATGTCAAATGAGCTGACGTCTACCTGTTTTGTAACAGATAGACGTTTGTAAACAGAAAGATTTGCGGCACATAAATAACATTATTTTCACCCACTTAATGTTATCAATTTTGCTTGGGACACTTGTGATCACATTAAGCGGGGACCACCAAACATAGGAGCATAGAGGCGTGGAACTCCGAATATACACTTTCTTTGAGTACTACCAAATTATTGCACTTGGTGTTTAAACGGAGAAGTACGTCAGACTAATGCACACTGTAATTTTACCATAATAAACAGAATAAATAAGAAAAAAATGCTACTTACCGACAACTTGACATGAGAACTAAGTCAATTATGAAAGTTTTCCAATTTTCGTCTTCCAGCAATTCATCTAACATGGCTGGGTGAAGAACTAATGCTATAGTAAGAACTTCCAACGCTTCTTTAGAGACTGAAACATCACAAATGAAACAAATTAAACTCACGTAGAAATGGACAGAAACTCATGTATCACAATTTACGTATTATAATCTTTTAATTTCAATCTAAGTTAAGCATACATTATAAGGTATTCACCTAGAATGTCAAAAGGGTGAGGGACTGCGCGTGCTGTGAGGTTATGAAGTTTTTGGAAATCTGCACCAACTAAATTGATATCGGCACAAGCTGATGCCCAAGCCAACTGAGTTAATGACACCATCATTTCCTTTTGAGGGAGCCATTTCGTCCATTTATTTTCAAATCCATACTAAAAAAACAAAAACATGAAAAACAATCAGGTGTGAGTATATAAAAATCCAAAGATAATTAGCAAACAATATTAACGAAATAAATTACCTGTTCTACATAAGCTTTTGCGACTTTAGAAGAAACGTTTCTAACAATTGCTTCCGAAGCAGGACTAGGGATGCTGCACAAAGCTTGCTTCAGCATATAAGCAATGTTGGTTGATGAATTGGGAGAGTTTTCTAACTGTACACTATTCTCTCCGCAGTTATATAGAATATGGCCAACAATACACAACATTAATTTACAGATTTTCAACACAGTTAAGTAAGCGTGCCTGAAACATAAAAGAGACATACGATCATTCGTTGCGTTATACTTGTACTTAATGTTAAGTATATAACAATAGCTCACTTTTACAAGAAAATCTATTCTTTGGTCGTGTTTTAGCCAAATTTTGTAATGAATCTACTGAAAAAATTAACGTAGTTACATTGTACGAAAATTCGCTCATTAGGTCATGCAGCATGAAAGAGGTGTTAGTGCGAGTTAAGTAATTGTTCCATAGTTGAACTTTTAAATCTACCTTTTACAAATTACGTCCGCATTTGGCATGAAATGATCCTTAACTAATATTTCCAATAGTGCCATTGAATTGGGGCTTCGAAAAAAGTTGAATTGACATTCGAATGCCTTATCAGAGAGTGGATCGCCAGCAGGCATTAGAATGGAGTATAAAACCTGAAAAACACGATTTTTCATTAAATGAACATCATTTTCACCTGACATCATGAACAAAATAAAGTTGAAAAATTTAGTAACCTGTAACCTACAATTACAGACAATTATATTTACCTCTAGATTGTACAAGACTTGAGGGGAAGGAGAATCGAATAGGATTTTGTCTATGCCATTTACAAGTTGGATGGGTTCTGTTTCCACGTTGTCATGAGCTGGCTCAGCTGCTGGTAGAGACGGCTCGACGCCAGAAAACAGCTTGAGGAGGCCATTGTATGTTTCCTGATCGGGTGGGCAAAGGTTGAGAACTGAGTAAGCCACTTGGGCAAGCGAGGTGTTCCCCATACTGGAAGCGAGGTCACACACTTTCAAAAGGCTTTCAGTTCTTTGGTGTTGTTGAGTTAGTAGCTGAAAAATACAAACAACAACATATAGAACAAAATATCTTAGAGAATCGTGTGCGTAAATGCGGCGAGCAGCTAAGTGCAGGTGGTTAGTACTTTAAATATCAAAACAATACAAGAATGGTGATATTTGGGAAGGAATCGTTTGCCGCAGCCACGTATTGTAGGTGCATGCGACTTTTTTTCTTTTTTTTATTTAAATGAGAAGTCAAGTCTAATGAATTTACCTAGAAAATGAACTTTTAACCATTGGAAAAATATCTTTAGAGAAGTCAAGAGATAGTTAGGGATGGGTGAAGGAGGTTCAAGCAAACAGAAAAAAAAACCATTGATCGTCCCCGAAACTACAGGCCTAACCTACCCCAGTACAAGCACGAGTGTATCTAAATGTACGTTAACCCCCCCACCCACTTCCCCCAAAAAAGTCAGAAGGTTCTCGAATTTGAAACTGGAAACCTCTGCAGTAGGCAGCCTGAACCAACATACCACAGAGACCATGTCAACAAAGACACAACAAAGGCTATATGTCTTTACGATTCGTAACTGAACGGAACCAGTATGAATCACTGTAGCGAACAATTTCTATATACGTGCCTGCAGAATCAAATGAAAAACATAGGTGTTAAGTGAATGAATTGAACTAGACATTTTTCACTTACCACTCCAGGCAAACTGACTTCGGCTGTCATACTGGGCGTTTCGTACAGATGTTGAGGAGAACTAGTGCTGCTATCTGAAGATGAATCGGGCGAACTGCCCATGTTTGCATTGGCTTGGCTCCATTTCCCATTTAAAAGCTGCGCCACAAGAAAGCACGTCAATATTGGCTTAGTGAATATGAGGGAACATATTATTTTGACAACACAATGGGTGAGATCAAAAACAATAATTTTTCATTTATGAATAATTTAAAATGAAACGTACGATTTTGTTGGAAAACAATAGCTCGCCGATAAGTTTTCTGTCTTCAAGATCCACCAACTCACGATTTCGCTACAAAAAGAAATTAAAACAACAAAGTGGTTATAGCTATTTGCAAAACCTATTTTACACCAGTAGAAGTAGAAGAAACAATATTGAAACTGTTGAAAAATACATTTATTGAATTTGTAGAACTACTAGTGATAAAAATCTCCATCTCTTCCGTTTCTATTAATTCATGGGCGAATTATTTATAACATGCTCTCTTTCCGATGGTAGTTCGCAAATATTACTAGGATTAGTGATATCAGTGGTTTAGGTTAAGTTCTCCTCACTATCTAGTAGAAATTACGAAGCTTAATCACAGTAGCTACTTATTTTTGTAATTATCTATTTAAATGAATGAGTGAAAGTTGAAAGGAGATAATGAAAAATGCAACGCACTCTCGAAGAATAAAATTATCCTAATATTGCAATTATTATGTAAGCCCTTAGTTACACGTGCAGAGGAACAGAGTTGGGTGGTATTGGAGAACATGGTTTAATCTCAAACAGTATTGTCAAAAATGTAAAAGTGAAGAAGAATATAGCTTCTGACCATTAAACTCACGGATTTTGACGGGTTTCCATGCCCAAACGGTAAGTCCGTGGAGTTTTCTTCAATAATGGATTCTACAGATTGACTCGCACTGAGTTTGACAAACGCATTTTAGAGATACTCTGAATTCAGGAGTTTCCAAGTTCTGTACCCTACGTCCCTTAAGGCCCTACGTCATGAAGCTATACTGCCCACCCAACTGCCCACGTTCTTCTATTGAATTCGATGAAAAAGAAGCTTCCTATCAGCCAAAAAAGAAATATCGACAGGAATTAGAACAATCACTTACAATCTTATCGCAGAACAAGAGTTCTCCGATCAGTTTCCTGTCTTCAGTAGGGTCCAACAATTCATTATTAAAATAGAGATCCAGTTTGACGTGCTGCGTCGCTCCTGCTTTTATCCTCCGCAGAATGTACCGCCTGGCCATACCAACTGTTTCGTTTCCATGGGTTGGGATCTCGATGTCATCCATCATTCGTCCCGGTTGAGAAAAACGGACTATCAGTGTCATTTGCTTTCCTCGACATGCTCTAAAAAATATTTTAAAAACAATATAAAAATAAAGAGTGATTCTCAACAATAATAAGCTGTTCTCTCAAGCTGTTATCTCAAAAAATAAGAAGCTGTTCAAAATCAACAAAAATTTCTTCCACAGAAAAAAAGGTGAGTTACTCCGATAATAAACCTAAGCAACAACGTAAGTAAATATTACTCCAAGCTAAAAGGATTCATGTTTAAAGAATCTGAACGTTAACTCAAAAAATCTGGATCGAAAACACTCAATCATAGAATTTTAGGAAATTTTCGCATGATACAAACTATTGTAAAGGGCTCCTGGTTTTTAAAAAAGTTAATGATTTTGTGAGGAAAATGTACCTATTTTCTGTGAGAAAAGTGTATTTATAGGTTATAGGAATCAGGTACGATAATGATGCCGTAGTAGTGGCCTTAAAATGTAAAAATAAATTTTCCAACATTTCCACCATTGAAATCTGTTTGGAGGCTTTTTGAAGCGATTCTTTGATTTTACAATTTTAAGTGAATTTTCAAAGATTGTTGTCAAACTAAACATAAATAATCAGGACAATACCCAAAAGTTAAAATATCTTTGCATTATTTGTTCACCTCCTTCTCTCAAATCTTCGCTCCTTGGGGCTCCTTTTGGAAAAGATACTCAAGCGTAGTGGCTTTTACTGTACCTCATTGAAAGACTTTTTATATTAACAATAATTTCTGCTTGAACTTGGAAGAGAAAAGAAAAAGAAAACTTTAATAATGATAAGAACAAGATAAGAAATAGATGTCGTTTATGATTCCATACATTAGAATAAGAGCATGTTCCATGCCCTGTGGATAAGCCATTTTGTCCAACATGGGCACGTTTTCCAAGATTCATGGACTTGATCAAACCTTAACCACCTCCAACTGTGGTTACTTTTATGCCTAATTTAACGTGGTGAACAGTAACTACTTAACGCCACTCTTAACGCCACTCTTAATCGCCTGTCTCTCGTTGCCATTTGGTTTAGTGGATGGGACAAAACTCAGATTGCCAAAACTGGCCCTTATTTAGTGGTGTAAGGTCCAATTTCAGGAAGTCAGGAAAAACAGCGAATAAATAAATATATATACATATACCCCCCTCTCTCTCTTGTTTCAAGGAACAATCCTGAAATATTTACCATACAGCGATTCAAGTGTTCATTTACATTTATATTTCAATAAAGAAAAATAGGTTATAGAGAGAATTGAATACCTGTACAAAGGCAGCTGATTTCTATCACCCGTGAATTCTCCGTCATATTCACTTATGTATTCCTTCAAAACTTTGAGAACTCGGCACATTTTTACACACTCTTGTTGCACACTAAAACATTAAAAAAAAAGAAGCTTGTGAAAATGGGATTAAACGCATAAAAACCTATTTGCCTGAGTAAGGGTAAATAGTGGTGGAGAGAATGAAATCAACTCGTAACTCAACTACCTGCTTCGTCAATTTACGGGACTTACCAAATCCTTCTAAAGTATACTAAATTAGTTTTTGGCTTCTAAATTGTACCTATTCAATTAGGTAGTTTTTGGTTTCTAACAAAGACATGAGGTGTTCAAATGAAGGAATGAAGTATTAACCTCAGGAAATCGCTAGGACCACTGTCTCTGAGTGCGTTGACAGTGTCATAATGCGCTCTGAGCCTGTCAAGACATTCGCTGATGTAGGTGCGGTGAAATCCGACAGTGGTGTTTTGCAGCCGAGGGCCCAAATTAGTGGTAACTTCCTTCAGGAGCTGTATGGCTCTCGCGGCCATTTCATCACTCCCCGAAGTGATTACCTGAAAATATTATAAATTAATGAAAACGCTACAATTCATCATAGAACGATTTATTACCTTCAAGTATAGGTAAACCTTTGACATAGATCAGTCTTCATCCCTTGGTAACTATAACTAAATACCTTGGTAACTAACCAAAATATATTTTCACCAATAAACTAAAGATATAGTCATTCACATTAAACAAGGTATATGTACAGCTTCAGTGGAGTGTGAAAGGTGCCTAATGCTATCGTAGAAGGTTCCATTTTATCGAAAGTCTTAGAGAACCTGAAGCCAAAACTTGGTGGTTTTCAAGGGCGCTGATGAAGGGGGCGACAAAATGTCGACCTACTGGAGCATCCCATTATCTAAAAATAAGCACCACAACTTACCCTCCAGATGTACTCATTTCCGATCAGATCAACATCGTCCATTAGAATAGTTCTTTTCTTGGTTTTCAACTTTCCTTCCTTGGAATTTACTGCTTTGAAAAATCTCTCAAAACACCTGCAATAAATTATAAATAAACTCAAAAAAGTATTGCGTTAAATAAATTAAAGGACAAACATTCAAGAATACGTAAATAACCGGGGATATTTTCGGGGATACATTTGTAGTAAAATTTCTTTTTCTAATACATATTGCACATAAAATCCAAATCTAAAACAACTAATTTTTTCAGCTCTTTGGATTAGTAGGAGAATCATTTTAAAAAACTGCAACGTGAAAACCTTGGTGTCAGTAAACTTATTACTCACTTCATTCCACTCTCAGTCAAAAGGGAAGGATCGAGTTGGAGAATGTTGTTAATGAAGAAATCTTTGTTGATTGCTGGATCCAAATCGGGTTCGTCACCCATCAGTTTGGAAAACCATTTGAAGCAGGCTTCACGATCTGATGGAAACACAGCACCTTCGGCCAAGCACGTCCAAATTTGTTTGGCTTGGTCAGCACACAGCCACAGCTGTCCATCCTGCAACGAGAAAGACTAGTCACGAAATTTCAATCCGCAAAATTCTGAGGGAAACTAAGAATATTTTGGTGTTGGGGAAATCTTAATCAATTCTGGGGAGGGGGCTATCGTTTCAAAACGGTGGATTTATGTATGTGCATTATCTATTGTGATCCTCATAATACATACATAAATATCTTACATGTATGCAATATTGAAATTTACTGTGGTTAAATATTAATTACTGAAGGAAAGAAATATTAGCTGTTCGAAGTTGATTTATAAGGAAATACGATTTCAAGGATCATAGGGGGAGAGGGGAGATTTTGATGGGTTTCGTTTTTGGCAAATAATTCTGTTTGGATTCTTAGTTTGAGGTTAAGCTAGATAGATTGAGGTTAAAATATTACTTTAGTAAACAGAACATAGAGCAGCCAAAAGAAGGAAATGCAAATTTAGTCAATGCTCAAGCTTCTAAGAATATAACGGACAAACCAATCCCCCATTAAATTTACTGCTTGAAGCTGCTGCTGCTAACTTTTATTGTCTAAGCTCGCTAATTTCCCAACTCAATAAAATGTGCGACTCCCGAATTCTTGTTCAACACTCTAGTTTATGATGTGTGATATGGCAATAAACTGATTTTGATTTGATAACTCGGCTCGTAGGAGCTTTTGTGGAAGACGGTCCATTTCAAATTTCAGCTTCATTTTATTTTAGTCTAGTTTTTTGTGACTTTATCACTTGCTAGATCCCGAGAAAAACATGTTCCACGCTAACTGGTGCTTCAAACGAGTGAAGTGGTATGTTACAGATCAACAAAAAACTTAAGATATACGAGCATTCACCTTGAGCAGAAATCGCAAGAAATTCAGTCGTTCTTGAACTTGGGCAATATGGTTGTACCTCTTGTCAGGATAGTACTCATTTGGATCAAGCTGTGGATTTTCTGGGAAACAATGAAAATAAGGTTAACACATGACATGACAACTTAATAAATTAAACTAAAAAATGGAGACAGATAAATTAATATCACTTATCACATACCAGCGACAACTTCTCTAGTTTTGTCTATGTAGTCAGTTAAATTGTTAGTAACTAAAATAACTAATTGGTGGTCTGTTTGCAGTCTATTGATAACTTCTTGCCTGAGAACAGAACAATGAAATTATTGCGGAAGCTTGAATCAGTGATTTAGATTGCAATATCAATCATACTTGAAGATGAAATGAAACAGTTGACATTAAAAACTAACCTATAGCATACGTGGTGACCCCTTTGATTAGCATTTGGGGGTTGCTCATACAAGCAAGCTATTTCTCTTATCTGCTTGAGTGCTGGTAGCACCCAATTTTCGTTTTTATTAAGCTCGTCCACACACCTATTCAACCAGACCGTTTTTTGAGCATCTCTTTCCTGTAACCAAATTATGCAGATTAATGCAATTCAACAACAATTCCAAATAGAGTTGCAGGATAGGGGTCGTAACAAACCTGTAATCCTTATTGCTAAGCTTTCGGTTTATTTCAATGAAATGAAGACCTTTTAGGCTCAGCGCAGAAACAACAACACAATAACAGAAGATTCATTTCAGTTCACTTCTCGGGGTTTCTCTTGGAAAATAATTTGAGACAGTGGCTTAATGATCTCCCTCATTTTGAGGCCCCACTAATTTAAAAAAAGATTCCACCAGTTGGAGTCACCACATGTAAATGTAGTGCTTAGATCAGCAATTTTTTAATTCTCTTCCACTTAATGTATCTGAGAGAAGCACGTTCAATAATGTGATGTAAGAACCCAAAAATATTTGATAGCTCGACAGATTCCAAACTCATGTCTTTACCTTCTTTGAGATAGAAGTTAGTTTTAAAAACAAGCGCTTTAGCAACCTACGACACCGAGACCAATTAATCAAACCTCTTTGACTGCGGGAGTTTCCCCTGAGTTAAATACCAGCTGTCTTGGCTGATTAGGGGTCAGAAAAAAGACAAAGTGAAGCTGCAGGCCACTGGCTCAGCAGATGCGTGACTGTGAAGTCATTGTCACGGTTTGTTTTGTCTCAATTGAATGAGGAAGTGAAAGATGTTACATCAGGGATCATGATGTTTACAGTATGGCTCAAGAGGGACTATTCCATATCAAAGTCTGGATCATGAACTGCCCTGCACCAAATGTAACAACCCAAAAATATTTTATGCTTCTACAGATTTCGAAATCATGCCTTCATCTTCTTTGGGATAGAAGTTAGTTTTAAGGACATGAGCTTTAGCAACCTATGCCACCGAGAGTAATTAATCAAACCTCTTCGACTGAGGGAATTTCCCTTGAATACAACATTTCGCCGGAGTCAAATACCAGCCATCTCGGCTAGTTTGGGGTAAGAAGAATGGCGTGAAACTGCAGGCCACTGGCTCAGCAGATGCTCACAGTCGTTGTCAAGGAAAGTGTAAGATGCTACATCTGGGACTGGATCCTAAACTGTACTGCACCAAATGTAACAACCCAAAAATATTCTATGCCTCGACAGATTTCTAACTTATGCCTCTACCATTTTTGAGATAGAAGTTAGTTTTAAGGAAAAGTGCTTTAGCAACCTACGCCACCGAGACCGAGTGACTAGAGTCTTGGTTCCTTATTACTGGAGTTGTGCGTTATGTCAGTTGATGTTTCCTCTTGATTTTCATCATCATGTTATTGTTATTGTGTTGTTAATTTTGTTTCTATGCAGATCCTAAAAGGGGCTTCATTCATTGTTATATGCCAAAAAGCTCGGCAACAAGGAATAAGACCCTCATCCTGACAATTGGCGTAACAGATTTCTGTGGATCAATCAACATCTCTCCAAATACATTAGCTGTCAGTCATTATTTTAATTTGTCATATATGTGTCCTATTATGGTGAAATAAACATTTACCTGAGAACAACTATAATCTAAAATTTTCACGTGAGCACTAAGAGCCTGGTCCATTATTTCGGTAACTACATCATCTGAATGTGCTAAATTCCAGAACAGAGTGAGAACCTGAAAATTAAATATGACGTGAATTGCTTGGGAAATACAGTCATAGAGTCAAAATATAATAAATGTGACGAACACTTAGTGATATATGAATCGGTGTATTATTTTCTTAGCAATAATTTTCCCTGCTGAAATATTGCTTCAACAATCCTAATCAAAGCAAAACAATACAAAACCAAATCTGAGGGTCGAAGGGGGGGGGGGGGGGGGCACTGCAAAGGAATTGAGTTTGAAGGAATGATTTGGAGTCAATCCGCTTGTTGGTGGTTTTCACGGGCGTATCAAAAAGATGTTTGAAGTGGGGCGAGACTAGTGTGGACCGTACATTGTTGCACCGTACAATAACTCCTTCATGAAAATCCTCTCCACCACTCGTCATCACCCTTCTCATAATTCTGTGCATAATTTCCATCATTCCATCAGTTTGTGCTTCGTGTTTTTAGTTTTGGAACGAGATATGGGCATTTGGTATTTGTTTCAACGTAGATATGGAGTGGGGAAAAGAGTACACCTTGAGTTTGTTGACATGTACAAGAATTTTGAAGTGTTGTGAGACCAAAAATACCCCAACTATTACAATAAACCTTGCCAATATTAGACAATTTTGCCTATCCACCAACGCAGTTTCTTCATCCTTTTTCTCACAATATATCAATCAAAATGTAAGCGGCTGCTGCCACTTGCTCTTACGATGCCATGATGAGAACACAGTACAAAAAGAAGTATGCTCTATTCTTCCGATATCTCTCTCCCAAACCTAATTTGCAATGGTGCTATGTTTGGAGCGCTGCAATGTCTTGAGTCAAAATGTTTGGACCAGAGGTACATTTCGAAGATCAGTACGTTTATTCAAGGGCGCACCCAGCTTAAAACATCACCAGGCAGACAAGAATGTGCCGAATGTGTCAAAGTTTGGGTCCTACAGTCAGGTTAAATGTTGCAGCTCAAAAGCTATATGATACCACAACAAAATTCGAACCATTCTGAGAAAAAACAAAAAAAAGGCCACCAACTCATCAAACCTCTTGGACTGCAAGTGTTTTCACTGTGACAATGGTAGAATATTGTTTTTGAAGGGCGGTAGGGAAGCAAACAACTTGTAAATTTACGAGAATAAGTCAAATGAGGGACATTATAGTACGGACTTCATAGAAGACTGTTTACTGTAGCAGCTATCGTGGTGTACACGGTGTTACAGAGGTATTTCAAATAAATAATACGAAAACACCCGAGAAAAGCAAATAAAAAGCAATATTCCCACTATTTCGTCGGCCACCCTGCGCCTCCTCGCTCCCGATAGTTTTCATGATATTCACGATGTTTCACGAACGTTGAACGTTTTCAAGTTTTTTTACGAAGTTTTTATATTTTCTCGCGAGTTTTTCCCCCCCATAAATTCAGAGTTCGTTAGTTTATTTTGAAATGTGGAACACTTTATATCAGCAAGAAAACGCGTCCTGCGACTAATTCAGTTGCAAATGCGGAGCCGCGACGCAGCGTGGGTACTGCCGCTTTGGGTAACTCGGTCTTCACCGTTCGTCCCGCCAGCAGAAGAGAAACACTCGGAGACGGGTCAACTTTTCTTCAAAGTAGAATCACCAGAAAACATTTGGTGAAGATCGGCGACCCCAATACTGTAGCCTCCCCTTGTAAGCTATAGATCCTTTTTTTATTTTAACACGTGTTTTATAATGTCTGTTGCCGTTAACAGTCATGTTTCAAATCATATTGAAAGCATATTGCAGGTGCAAATGTGTTATTAGTGAGATCAGTTCTTACTTTATGAGCCATCACCCCATCTTTGTCGTCCTCAGCCAGTCTTCGAATCAACTCCAGAAGCTTTTCTCTCTGCTTTTTGTTGGCAGAGGTCCAACTTGACTGAAAAGTAATAATAATCCAAAAAAGTCAGTCAAAAAAGTTCTTGTAAATTTACAAGCAGATTAATTAGTTGAATTAGGTTTATATTAGATTATATGCAATAATCGAGATGTACCTGGAAACACTCGAAGAGGTGATCCAGTTGTTCTGGCGAGAAATCCCATGCCAACTTGGCCAACAGATCATGAACATTTTTGACGATCGCCTCGTGCTTGCCATGCTGCGCAGCCCATAGGCTATCAAGATCCTCTAGAGACAAACATCTTTCTTTGATAACAAACCGGAGGATCTTTTCCAACTTCTCCACATACTGGGGCTGATGAAGCGAATCTCGAAGAACGATTTGCAAAACACCGTTTTCCTTTATCCATTTCTGTAAATCAGATTGAGCAGGACTGTATCAATAAGTGAATAATAAATTCTCAGATTTTTCTTGAAGCAGCCAAAGAAATGAGAAAATTGGGCGAATACGGATTTGATTCACAGATTTGCATAACAGAGGATATACCAGTATTCATATCCAATTTCTTTCAACATAACATAAAATCTATCCCTTTTTCATTAAAAAAAAATAAATAAATAAATAAAATAACTCATGCAAAGGGAATGGAAAATGTTATCAGAATAACAAACTACTCACCGCCATGCGTTCTGGCGTCAACCACTCTCCTTCTGGATCCATATTAGCAGTAGAGTGGCGGTGAGGATAGTATGATACGCCAGTAATAACTTTGTTTACTTCATTCAGCGCATTCATTTTACCGTTGAAAGACGATATTTGTAGCAATCTATAAGGAAAATAGCGATCAGCTTCAAATCATTTAACAAACATCAACCCCGAGATGGAATACCCTGAATTGAATTTATAACAATACCTTAATATCATTTTCAAGCGGAATATTTCCAGCTGTTTTACGGTTTCTTCTTGCCCAGTAACTCGAGACACCAAACATTTTGCGGATTTAATAATAGATGAAATTGCGTCATTTTTGGATTCATTCTTGGCCTCCTTCTTCAGTTCGTCATCAGTCAGATTGTCAAGGTACTGCGGAACTCTCTCCTGCGGATGTTGAGCAAGATATTACATTTGGTTGGACATAAATAGCGTAGAAACTTTATATAGGAAAAGTTGATAAACTCACAACGATGACCATTAGATATTTTTCGATAGTGTGTACTGTCAAGAGTTCGTAGCAAGATCCGAATGGCCTTATCAGTGCGTGGATTACTGGAACTGGAACATTTTTACCAGGTGCGAATCTGTCAACCAGAATCTGGAATCCTCCTAACATGCCGAACCTGAAAGAATAAATAAAGGTGAATTGGGCTTTAAGTAATACATAAATGAATGGAAGAACAACATAAAGGAAAGTACCGCAGACAACGTGGTTTCTTTGATTAATTTATTGCTACGAGTAAATTAATTTTTACTTGGACAAAATAATCTTTCAAAGGGAAAAAAGTTCTATTGCAGTGAGAAAGTAGGTAACTCATTCGAACTTGGAAAATTTTCCCAGTAAGTCTCGTGAAACAGATCATAGAGAACCAAAATGGAGTTGCTTTTGTAATTGAAATTTTGCCTTCTCGATTAGAAGCGTCACGTTTTCAAACTGGACTCTTCTTCATTAACCTTTATTTCTTGCAATAACAAACATTTCGGGTAAATTATAACGAATGTGAACAGCCCAATTTAGTTCAAATTTCCTTTTCTGTGGTCCCAAAACTATGTATTGAGATGATTTCATACGCTCATCCCCAGGTGCTTTCATACCGTCATAACCTACAATCAAATAAATTGAGGTGCCTAAACCAATACATGGTATTAGTGCCAAGTTTAAATATAGTTCACAATGCAGATCAGATATACATGATATCCCCCCTCCCCCCCTCCGAAACTGGTGCGTCCTTTGTATCTCGTAGTTTCTCCAAAAAATACGATCAGAGCCTGAACAATTAGCAGAGTGCAGAGAAGGAAGAAGGACCACTGGAAAGGGTAGAGCGCCAGTTGGAGAGGCCAGTTAAATACCTCTGTCTTGTCAGCTCAGAGCTCATTCTGATCTAGCCATCCTCAAACTTCACTTACAAAGTTTGCCATTTCCAAACTTATATTCCAGTATCTTTGATCTAACATCTTCTTATTTCAGTACATTCTTCCCAATTTCTTTTTTATACTATTTAAAATACAGCTACGGCAGTTTCAAATCTGGCACCTAGGTAATTAGAGCAGTGGGGTTAACAGTCTGGCTAGGCTCCGTGTCTGGTGATCAGTGCAACGGGCTTTGAGTTCAGCAATTAGTGTTATAGGTATAACGTCCAGCTATTAGATAGGAGGCTTCTGTCAAAGGATAATTCGGCCATGTAGGGTTCATGTCCATTTAAGGTTTCCCTATTTCCCGATGCAAAGAATTTCCTGACAATTCCAGGTTTTCCCCGACTTTTCCAGTTGGGGGCCACCCTGAAGTGACACCATCAAATCTTTGAATAGTTAAGGTATTCATTAGTTAAAATTACCTATTGATCAAATCAACCAGCCATCCTCTAGGAGTCCGAATATCCGGGGGTCTTGCATAAACCTCTTCCTCAGGAATCCTAGAGCCTGCTAGTACGGTTTCACTATTTCTAGTTGCGTTAAACGTGTGGAATCTGAAATTCGAGTAAACAGTAATATGACATAAATAAATGAATTAAAAATGATAAGAGAATATCAATTGAAATAACATGTCTGACAGCCTTTGTTTTTACCTGTTGTTTGGATTAAACACCATCGCAAGCAAATCCAAAAGAAGGAACCAATCATCATTTAACTTGAGTACGCATAACTCCACTAATTTTAAACAATTTTGATAAATGCATTGATGAATGTTGTATTTCCAAGAGTTGACGGCCTCGTCAGTAAGAATTTTTGTAAATGATATAGTGAGCCCTTCACGAAAAAACCTCTGGCATGCTTCTGACGCGATATCGTCGCCTGAAATGATACAAACAATTGAAACATCCATCACAAACAAAATTAGACATACAATAATAACATATTACGTTGTTTGTAAGTATACACAGTAGAATGTTACAACGTTACTCACCAGTTTTAGCAAGATTTATGGCAGCTTGCATGAGATGCTCAAGTTCTTGATCAGGTAAAACTGGCACGACCCATCTCGGACTGGATATCTTCTCATCCAGAACCATCAATTTCCGAATGGGGAATTCAGCAACTTTAGGAATGTAATTCGGCTCATTGTTGGTTTGCGGGGATGATGTGACTGCCTCATTGTCGGTCGGTGGTTGCTGCGATGTTTCGACCTGTTGTATTGGAGTTGGCTGCACCTACAATGCAAATAGAAGAAAGATAGAAGAAACCTTGCTTTACATAATGTACGGATTTCTCAAAAAAACAATTGTCAGGTGAATAGTTTAATCAAATCACCAAGTGTATAAATACCAGAGTTTACCTAATCGTACTTGCAAATACAAAGCACAAAGTACGAGTCCAAGTAATTGAAAAGTTATTGCAAGCACAAGTCCTCAAAAGTACTCGTACTTAAAATTGCAGAGGTAAGTACAATTACAAGTACTTTGTAATTGAATAGCCAAGACAAGTACAAGTAAAAGTAGTAAGTTTTGAGGAATACATCCTAGGGTTGTTGAGGTTGAGAAATATATCAGCTTATCGTATTTGTTTATTTGCTTTGCGCTTTCGCCTTAATGGCCTCTTCAGAGCTTAGTTTTATACATGGAGGTTGCTTAGTGCTACAATTTCCATTAGGTAGTTTGCGTGTCTTGTAATTTTATAGTCTCTTTAAAAGTCTTTTTATTTATATCAATGATTAGGGGGACCCATCCTCTTGTTTCTGTTGTATACTGGTTGCTGATGTACATTTTAGCATGTTGTGAAGGTAGGGGGGGTTTAATTTTATTTTTAAATTAACAAAATACGCAAAATATGGGAGCAAGCAATTATCATCATCAAAACCTCTTTTTTTTAAAGTAAGATTGCTCCCCCCCCCCCCCCCCCCCCTACCTTCAACAACATGCTAAAAGGTACAGCAGCAACCAGTAAACAATAGAAACAAGAGTATGGGTCCCCCTAATCATTGATATAAATAAAAAGACTTATATGGAGACTATAAAATTACAAGACATACAAACTACAAAATGGAAATCGTACCACTAAGCGACCCCCATATATAAAACTAAGCTCTGACGAGGCCATTAAGGCGAAAGCGCTAAGCAAATAAACAAAAACGAGAAGCTGATATATTTCTCACCCTCAGCAACCATAGGAGTAAAAGTACTTGACAATTTTTTAGTTGAAGTACAAGCACACGAGTACTTGTACTTGTGAAATCAGCAAGTACAAGTACTTGCACTTTAAGCAATGCAAGTACCACCCCTTTTCCTCTCAAATCTTGGAAATATGTCGGTAATCACTGAATTTCTGACGATGAACTAGTCGGTGGCAATCATTGGAAGAAAAGATGATCTATTTGGATGGTTCAACATTTCGTAAACGAAGGGAAGCGGAATTTCGAAAATTCCCTGGGTGAGTACCCTCCGGAACACAAAATTCAGATTTTAGGGAGCTTTCTCGTGACTTGAACTTTAACAGAGAATATTTGCACTTCTCGTATTCATTTTCTCGTATACGAAAATGGCCTTTCCGAAACGAGAAGAGGTTTTCGTTACGTGGAAACGCTTTTCGGAACGGGATGACAGACCTTTCTTTAGGATAACACTCTAGAATAACTTAGCAACTATCATGCAGTTGGCATGGACACACACACACACACTAACGACAAAATCGCCTGACATTTCCCCGTGCCATGTTTTGTTTTGGTTTAACCTTTGTATTTGTCTTTATTTCGTGTTTTTTTCCCCGCTCCTCAACTAGATAGGTCATTAGCGGCATTATGTTCTTACTTTCGACGATTTCAGCTTTTGTATTCTCAAGATTTCATTTCAAAGTTCATTTTACACGTTTTAAAGATTCGTGTTCTTCAAGGCTGAATCTATTTTGTATAATGTACAGGTGGGTCCGGATGGACAGGTGTCGTTGTTTCTTACTTCATGTTATATTTTGGAAATTGTCTACTGTACAAATAGAGGTTTGATCAATGATTCACTACAAGAGTCACGTTAACGTCTCTATAAGAGTTCTCTTTCTCCCGGGCCTACGAAACGCTACAAGAAATCAATGCAAAAAGGTTAGCATTCATCTTGCTCGCTCTAACTGCTTGTTTTCGTGTTTACGAGAAATACAAATTAGAAAAATACAAATACTCTCCAATTTTAAGAAAAAGCAAGGCTCCGATAGATTTCATTCAGAAATGGTAAGACGTTCCAAAGCGGAATATTATTGATTTTCAAGAAAAAATTGTAATGTACTTGTTGTACTTGAATTTCAATTTCAAGTACTTGTAATTGTACAAGTGCAATTACAAGTACATAATTGTACTTGAAACTTGACCCCGATGGATAGAAGTACTTGTACTTGGGCGGCTTGAAGTCGAAACAGGTAAAGTAATTGTACCTACTTGTACTTGACAAGTACTTTCAAAGTACTTGAAACTGTTGAATCAGTAATTCCATTCTGTGCCTTTCATTAACATGCCTCTGAAGTGGAAAATTTAAGTTCTTACGATAGTAATTGAAATAAGGACTTTCAACTCTGATGAATAGGAACTAAATCACTCGCGACGAAGTTGTGGAAACCCATTTAAAAACGGAAGTTAGTGAAAAACGTTGTCTATTTCCACGAAAAATAAAGAGTTACAATGTTAAATCGATTTCGACGGTTAGGCCATCATCAGTAGCAAACAATAACTGAAGATACATTAGAAAGGACACAGCTTTTATAGTAACAGGTGAAGGGAGATTGAATCCCATTGGTCAAGAGAAAGGAAAGGGGCAGGAGGTACAACCAATGAAATGATGATTATAGCTTATTAGATGAAGTGAAAGGGGGAATTAACTAAATATGGTTTCAACATTGTGAAGGGATAATTACAAGCTTTATAAAAATGGACCTATTAGTGGTGAAATATATTTAGGTATATCCTCATTTAAACACTTTTGATCATTTCGAATTTTTCAAGTACATTCAACATACCTCCCTTTGGACAAAAATGAAGAAATTCTACAAACTGTCTATCTGTCAAATCAAAATTGTAACTATGATTGGATTCCTTAAGATGTTTCGCAAATGTAGACTTACCCTTATTTTCCCTGAAATCCTCCTGATGCTCGTCAATTCTTTCCCTGAATTTCCTACCAGTTTGACCGCAATATTCGTAGCCACAAGAACATTTCAGTTTATAAACCCCACTTTTATCCTGAACATTGATTTTGTCCTTAACGGATCCTAGTAATGCTTTAAGACTATTTTTAGTTCTAAAACCTACTTTGTAACCTCTCGATGATAGAATTTTGCCGATTTTATCCGATATTTTCCCATAATAAGGTATACTTATCCATTGCTTTTCTTCTAAATTTACATCTTCCCTGGCCAGATTGGAAACTTTTTCCCTACTCTTTTTCCTAAGAATATTATCCCATATGGTATCAACGAGATCTCCTCCATATCCGTTACTAGCCGCTATGCTCTTGATAATGAATTTTTCTTTCGATAAATTTTGTTCACTCATTGGAATAGACAGCTCGGTTAATCATACTATGGAAGGCTGCATACTTATGGACTAGAGGGTGATTTGAAGTACTATGGATAGTTATATCGCTATATGTATCTTTTCTATAAATTGAAAAAATCATGCTTTTCGTTTACCAAAAATATGGATAAATCTAAAAAATTGAGTTAATTTCCGCCGAATTTGAGGGTAAGTTTGATATAGGGATCTAGTTTATTGAATTTTTCGTGAAAAGAATTTAGTTGTCTTTCTGTGCCCTTCCATAGAATGACAATATCATCGACATGAATATCTATACCAATAGAGATCATTTGTGTTACAAGTCGTAAATATTTGTTGCTCAAGATAATCCATGAAAATATCTGCAAGCAGAGGAGATAACGGAGAACCCATAGCAACCCCTGGCTGTGTATAACATTTCCCCTCAAATAAAAAGTAATTTTGATCCATACAAATGGACATCAAATTGAACAGTTCGTCCTTTTCGAAAATATTAAGTTTAGAGGCGTAAATCAGTCTGCACACCACATTTTCGCATCTGGCTACATCGATATTGGTGAACAGACTAACCACGTCAAAAGATGCAAGTTTAGCATTTGGAGGCATCCGAATGTCCTTAATTTTACAGACCAAATCATAGGAATTTAGAACACAGTATGTAGAGATCGAAAGTTGATTTTGTTTCTAAATAAAATATTGAGTTTTTAAGCCAATTCGTAAGCGGGAGCTCCGATACTAGACACCACCGGTCTCATCGGCACTCCTTCCTTATGAATTAACAGATTTGTACCTCCTGCCCCTTTCCTTTCTCTTGACCAATGGGATTCAATCTCCCTTCACCTGTTGCTATAAAAGCTGTGTCCTTTCTAATGTGTCTTCAGTTATTGTTTGTTACTGATGATGGCCTAACCGTCGAAATCGATTTAACAGTGTAACTCTTTATTTTTCGTGGAAATAGACAACGTTTTTCACTAACTTCCGTTTTTTTTTTTTCTGATAAATAGTATCAGTTGGCTTTAGGTGTGTTCTAACGCCCTGATTAGAACAAGAACAAATTCTGAGTAAGAATTCCAAACGTGGGGAAGAGTTCATTAATTAATTTTTCATTAGGTGAACTTGACCATTGGAACACCTGATTCCGACCTAGTGTGTCCAAGTATTTCTTGGTTGAATAGCAAATACCCCTACAAAAATAGTCAAAGTTGATGTCTAAGGCCTTGTAGACTTGTATGGTTTGGAATATTGAAATTCAATTCAATTCTGATGATGACGTTCTTACCTCAAAAGCGCTCACCCCCTGTACGCAACTTACTAAAGACGACGGACTCCTCGTAACGGTATGTACCTAAATGATAATTTTACTCTTACTACTAGCGAAAATAACCCTTTTGATTTAATACGATTTTTACCTATCTTCGACTAATAGCCATACGCCTACTTTTTAGAAGACTCACAGTAATTTACCATGGGTGTTCATGGTCTTAGTAGTTTCAACGTCGAATCATCACCGATCTTTTACGACGATTACATTTACCAGACTGATGCCTATGAAAATCAAATTTCGACGTCAAATCGTCAAAAAGAGTAGCAACAATCCAATTGGCAGCTAATCAAAACATCCTTATCGATTTAAATATAGATTATTAGGTTTTACGTTTATTGCTTAACAAAATGATTTTATCGGTTATTATTTATAACCTGGTTAAGAGGTAACCTGCACTAATTAGGCTTTCACCAATTCTCATTAGATAGATACTTAGCGTTTCGATTTTCAATGATTCGTCGAGGGAGCATCACAACACCATCACTTTTTGATGAAGTCGACTTTTGAAATGAACCACGAATGCCCCTTATATTGATTTAATTAGACATGTGTGTATAAAAATCACTTCTTCACCTCACTCGAGTGACAGACACCACCACCAAACTTTACTTGATCTAATCTAAATACAAAAAAAAAAAATAAATTCACAGAGCAACCTACATTGGTGACAGATCATTGTATCCCCCCGAGATGTGGGCCAGCCGGGTGAGTGCTGAGTGACTGCACACTGAGTACACAAACATATGCGAGAGTTTTCAAGCACAATTCAAGGACAATTTCATAGGCATCCACCCAAACATATTTGTCTTTTTTGATGCTTTGGTCAAATACCAAACTGATGTTTACATCAAGATAAATACGAGGATGGGAGTTATAGACGAAATAGGTCAATTAATAAGAACGTGTGGTTGGAAAAACTGATTCAGAAGTACGATTCGCACACCATCACCCTTACCAAATTTATACAAATTGTTTCTTGTAAATACCAGCCAAAATGTGATGTTTGACTTCGATGTTTATTTTCACGTAATTTCATTTAGAAACGACGCTCACGATACTATTATGTGATGAGTTAACTTCGTTAATTAAATTAACTTAGTTTTAATATACGTACTACAATTATTCATGCAAATTTATATAAAATTCTTTCATGTAAAAACCAGCCAAGATTCGGTGTTTGACGACTGACAAGTACGATGTTTATTTGCAAGTAATTTCTGTTGGAGACGACGATCACGATATTCTTCTGTGATAAATTAACTTAGTTTTAATATACGTACTACAATTATTCATGCAAATTTATATAAAATTCTTTCATGTAAAAACCAGCCAAGATTCGGTGTTTGACGACTGACCATTTCGATGTTTATTTGCAAGTTATTTCACTTAGACACGACGATCACGATATTATTCTGTGATAAATTAACTTAGTTTTAATATACGTTCTATAATTACTCGTGCATGCTATTTTGTTCACCAAGCTCCTTATGATCTACCCAGATCTACCGTACAATTTATTTTATGTTTCATCAAATTATTATTATCATTATTATTCATTAATATTTTTCATTTTGACATTTGTAATGCCAAAAGTCTTGGTTACTGGATTAGGTGACTTTCGTATATAGGTGACGGGGAGCATCGCGTACATGAAGAGAATTCCTAAGTATGAGTCGTTCGATCAATAGGTACGTTTAGAGTTATGTTTTCATAAGTACTTCTGGGACTAAGTATATACATATGTACTTTCCCTAAAAAAACAACAGTCCCAAGAGAAAGGGTGAGTTTGGAAGACATTACTATTTCAGTACAATAAAGTGTTCAAATTAATAAAAAGACCCTCTTATCAGTAACACAAATATATAGATCAATGAAATGTTTTGAATGATTTTAAAATTCCACAACGGGTTCCCAAGTTCAGGGAAATTAGTAAATTACGATGGAGCACCAAAAGTAAGCCAAGTAGGTTATTTATTATTATTTTGGAAATGGAAAAAACGTCTGCCGAGTTGAGTGGGCAGTATAGCTTCCTCACACATTGTAACATGGACGTATAGAATTATTTGAAGAACAAATTACGAGTCAAAATGATTGATAAGTCGACGTTACAAGAAATTAACGTTTGCGCATGCGCACAGAATAGTATTCATTCAACGACAATGAAATTTATAGGGGAATGTATAGGAGCTAAACCGCACAATCATTGAAAATTGGATAAAAATCGGTTCATTAGTCTCGGAGTTTTGTCTGTGTCGATCAATTTTAGTTTTGCGCATGCGCTATAGTTATTACTGCACCAATCGAGGTATAATCCATAGGAAATTTTCCAAGAGCATATATCTACGTATCTACTCCCCGAGTTTGAACGTAATTGGACTAATAGGTGATAAGAAATCGACTTTATGAGAAATTCACGTATGCGCATGCGCACAGGCTACTGTTGATTCGACGGCTTTCAAAATCATAGGGGACCGTCTAGAAGCTAACCCGCACAGTCCCTGAAAATTGTGAGGAAGCAAAAAGTTGCAAATAATTACACCAAGGTTTATTATTTCTGTAATAGAAAGCAGAAAACTGGTCCAAATGAATATTTGTTTTTTCTTGGTCGATTTCAAAGGTTTATTATTGAAGATAATAAACCAACATTTAACGAGCCCACAAGCTGCCAGTGAGTCGGGCCATACTACAGCCTAAACCGTTTAATTTCTGACAATTTCATTGGAATTGTACGACAATAATAATTGTAGAATTAATGCCTGTTACAAGAATTGGAGGTTCACACACATGTGCAACAGCTACTCATCTACGAACGTGATAAAAATTATATGGGGCAACTAAATCATATATTTTTCCCAATTACTCGAGCAAAATTGGACGAACTAGATGGATGAGAAAATAACGCTACATAGATTTTACATTGCCGCATGTCACACAATGAAAACTAACCAGAGCGGCGAGCTGCAACACATAGTGGGATTGAGTCAGATGGTTTTTCGACACATCCTTGTATGAGTGAGCTCACTGAACCACATTGTACGTATCGCAGACCGGCAATGCTGACGGGTGTTCCCAGATGGGCACAGATTCTGAATGGTGCGGCGGATCGCCGACCTCGGTTCTAAGAGATTTTTTTCATACAACAGAGGTGGCACGAAACGAGTAGGTATCTTCCTCTACCCTCAAGTCCGACGACTTTTATTTTTAGGCAATTACATAAAAGGGTCTTCTCAAAACCACAGATCATAGTTGCGTCGATCGGGTAAAATAGCTCATTTTTTGGATGTGGACAGTCTGTCCCAAGAGTGCTTTTCCAGGAAAATTCACTGATTCCCTCCCACAGGTACTAACTAGCCTATCAGCAGAACAAATGGATTGGTGGAAACTCGAATGGGTTTGAGCCCAGCTTTAGTATCAGTGTGTAGTACAAAGCACATCTGGAAAGTGAAATAGCTGCAGCTGATATTTTTCGACTTTGGGCACTACTGCAACTTAGGGGTATGTGACAGTCAAATCAAGACAAAAACCGTTTCAGTACATTAGCATCTCTGTCAGTGAGAGGTTTTTGAGATGGGAGAGTCACTACGCACTCCCACCACCTCTAACACTGAATATGTGAAGTGAAGAGTGATTAGTTTTCTTGCCCTCGAAGAAGTCATTCCCTCTGAAGTCCATTGCAGACTTGTCCAAGCATGTGGATCAGACGTTACGAACGTCGCCAAATGGGAACGACCATTTCGAGAATGAAGGACGAGTTTGCAAAATGAGGATAGGAGAAGCCGGCAGTCTCTGGTGATCGACGATTTTGTATAAAAAGTCGAACGATTCGTCCATGAAGATCGCCATTCAAATCTTGACGAATTTTCTGCTCAAAGTGATCTCGGAACTTGACTACAGGACACTGTGTGCTCGCATAGATCTACTTTTCCAACAAAATCGTTAGTCTACACAGATCCTCCTCTCCTCATTGTGCACAATCCTTTCATTCTCAAACTTTTTGTACCCGTTTGGTGACGTTAAGACAGTTCATAATGTCTGGTCCATATTCCTGTACAAGCCAACAATGGATTTCACACTTTGAGTATTCAGTGATAGAAGTGGTGGGAGCGCGTGATGACTCGCCCATCGTAAAAACCTCTCACGGACGGAGATGTTAACGTGCTGAAACAGTTTCGTAAAAGCATGAAAACTACTTGGATCAGGGGGCCCTGACTTTTGCGGTCACCATCCAAGTACTCACCATTCGTTGCGACGCCTGACACGTACAACCTCAGTATGTATAAGTAGGTTCTGTATGTTAGGACATTTAGGGTCGCTTTCACAAACCACCACCGTTGAATCTATGGTCCCAGGTTGAACTTCCGGTGTTCCAGTGACATCGAGAAGAGATGTTTTCTCTCTGCAGCGGAAAGGTCGGGTTTGTTCCACCTACTTGTCATTGCCTTGGTCCCGCGAACGCATATTTGGATTGTGCTTCTTGAGTGGATTGATGAGATTGTGCGATTATTTATACTTATTGGTGGAATCAAAGAAGAAGCATAGGGAACCGGTGTTCTCCCACTCGGAAAAAGAGCACCTTCTAGACCTCATACATAACCATTCTGATATACTCAAATCTAAAAAAATCGACGCCCATTCGGTCCACAAGATAAAAAAAATTTGGCAACATTAGCTTGAGGAATGCAATTCCAGTTCTGATTACCAATATCGAGATCGGTCAAAATTGAAAACACGAGAAAAAAGTGCAAAAAGAGCTCTTGCCATCGCGCACGATAACCTTTACGTCACAAATAACTAATGTTGAATTGACCTTTTCTTTTATCTCGTCTACTCCACAATGCATTATGAACGTCGTTGGAAATCGAATGAAGTTCCTAATGTTGTCTTTCTGATGGAGGAGGTGGAAAAGAGGACAAATTGATGAAAAAATCAGAGTGAGAGCTCTTGTCATTATCACTTGATAAATTATAAACATACTACAAAATAATAATATAAAGAACACGTCACGAGAACGTTGGCCAAATTTCAATGAGGTAGTTTGGTAAGTGAGAGTCGAGCAACAATTTTATTGATCCGAGTTTACGCCCCCGTAACCAGCCGAGATCGAGTGTTCAACGCTGATCGCTGGTTGAACTTCCTTGGCCAAATCCAATATTGCGGGCGATCTCCGTTCGATACTCAAACCGCGTCTTGAACTCGGATCGAAAACTAGGTGAAACCGGCCCATAGTCGGTGTGAATACGAAACATAAATTCACCTTGAAAGAATAAATATAAATGAAGAGGTGATGAAACAGGCTAGTTGTGGCTTCCTTGGGTTGAGGCTATTGTCCTGCAACACCCACAGAAAAAATGTTCATGGAAGCTAATATGCTTGTCAAGGAATATTGGTGCGGCAGCAACAGTAGCCGGGAAGGAGGAACTATCCACATCTAAGAGAAAAAATTAGGATCCCCTCCCCCCTGTATTACCATAACTACAGGGTTTAGCGATCAACAAAAACGATTTCGTCAATAGATTCATTGAGAAAATATTTCACCAATAATTGTTCCTTTTAGCTATTTCTACTTACTTGATGACTTTATCAATTTTCGAGACCTTGATCTTACATAAAAAATAAACCTAAGTAACTCATACCTCCGGGATTCTATGGAAACGTTTGTGTTCTGATTCTGTTCATGAATTGATGCTATTCCTTAAGTTTCAGCAATAGAAAATTAAGAATTATTGAAAATGATTTAATAACTGGAATGGGTGCTTCCTTCCTTTGTGCTAAAATAAGAGGATACGATGTTGAATTGTAAACTCCTAAATCTACAAAGGAAACCTCCCTGTCGGAACGTTATTTTTAGACACGAATCAAACAAAGGGCGTAAGTTAAATAAAACGAAGAAACATCTACGAGTTAAATGGATGATCTATCATACAACCGATCTTGATAGGCACAAATAATACAAACTGTATCATGAGATGATAACTAGGACTTACGGGGACGATGTTGTTCTCGCCGTCCGGAGGTTCGACCGTTTGGCCCCTGGTTGATATAGTCATCTTTGTATCGTACTGTGCCTTACAATAATTTGTGCTTACTCATTCACCACTAACGTATTGTTAGTAGATCTTCGTAAAAGGAAAATTGAAAAAGTGACTCCCTGGTTGAACCCAGCGATTCAGAGAAGCACATTTCACAATAAAAAGACCTGAAACAAGAGAAAAAGGAGGATCAATAGCACGCAAAGGGGCGGCTCGTATTAATGGTAATTCATTTCACGTTAACACCATTTAGTAGTGCCGTGGTGAATGACATTATGTGACATATAAACGAACTCGACAGAAGGAAGATAGCTCAAACGGAAATGGAAGGTGGAAAAGCGTATTATGTACTTGTCATTCGGGGGGGTTGGTGGACTGGAAGCCACTGATCAAATTCCCTTCACTCTTTCCCTACAATTTCGGCAGTTTTCCAGCTGTCGCATGATACGCCGTGCAAAACACAAATATTAATGGAACAATAGCAAGTTGGATTTAAAAAAACAACGAATATCACTGGTAAATAATCACCCGTATTCTCGATTTTCGGTGACTACAAAATGGCGACTATGTCTAGACTTGACGATCTTGGATTATTGGTAGAATGATGGCATTCTCATGAGGACGATGTGGATCTGTTTAGGTGAAATAAATTTTGAATATGTAAAGATCATACAATACAATTACTGGTGACCTAATAGGATCGATTAAAATGGTAGAATATAGCGACATTCACCAAGGCACTGTGTAAACACTCGATGCACCTTCATTCTGCCGGCGTACTGCACACCGATAGTAAATTATTCACAACCAAAATAAAGTTAAATCATTAGTGGATGAACATTGCAAATTACCTTAGTGAGAACTATTTTAGCACAGAGAAAATGATTAATTATCAACATACAGAATTTACAACAAGATTACATAGTAGAAAATCGCTACTTTATGTCAGCTGTATTTATAGATCGTACTTGATCATGGCCAGATACTGAATTTGGTATCAAATATTGGAAAATTTCTAAAATTGGTGGCAAATAGAGTTGCGTTTGGAATAAAATTGTTACCTACCAATGGTATTTTTATTTATTCAACTAAAATCGAAATTTTCTCAAAATTCATGGATTTTTGGGGTCATTAAAGATTGTTAGGGTGGTGCAACTGTTAAGCACATGGAATATGTACATGTCTTCCAGGTGCTTCCAAATGGTGTTAAATTGCGGTGTACATGTACGGTGCACAATTAGGATATAAATCTTAAATTAGAAATATGCCCTAGGTATACAATCCCCATTCATTCACCAAACTCAACATCGCATCTTACATCAGCTGATCAGTGTTCGGCCATTTTGCCCCTGGTCAATTCAAAAGCCAAACGACAGTAGTGGCACGTATGGTTTGACTGCCTGAAACATCACTAATAGCCCTCCATCTTATTAATACTCAAAGGCTTCCAAGGTACCGATGACGGTTCAGGAAACGGAATTCTGCTACTATCATGGATCCAGGAACTAGGGGGATAATCTAGAAATACTAACAACTGCTCTTCTCACCTATTCATATTACACTAGGAGCGCTATCATCGGATACAAAACAGCATTTGATGAATTGGTTTTACATTCTTAAGGTTTTACCAAAGACATTGTAATAGTAAACTAGACCCACTCGAAGCGCTAGTGTCGCGTTGCAAATTGAATGGTCTGTAGTCGGCCATAGTGGGGGCAACATCGTTTATTTATGTGCAATGAAGATTGTATTATTATAGTTCATCTACTCATGAAATTTCTTTGATAATGCACAATGGTTAAAGTGTGTGCGGCATTTAACTGCATAAATCGCAAAACTGAAGACTGCACACTCTCATTCCACAAGTAAGTATAGATTTTCACGACTTCCTAAAGATTATTTTGGTCTGTTGTAGGCCTCTTGATGTGGTAACCCAGTACCTATTGTAGTTGGTAATCATTTTCTTTTTACTAACTTATCAATATGCATGAGCTACAAAGTTTCAAATTAATCTAAACTTTGTTTTGTTTTTTCCACAGATTTCCATTAAACAAGAAATTGAGAGAATTGTATGAAATTGTTTTTTGTATTGACATTGTATTGTACTATTGTATATTGTATTGGTTCGACAGAATTGTATGAAATTGTATGTAAAATGAAAATAATATAATAACATAGAAAGTTCCATGATGTAGTTATTCATTTACTTATTCAATTGTTCAGCTCCTCTGATCATACTCCTTGCCCCATCCAGGTGAACCCATGGTGTTTGTAAAACTGTGACTTATGTACAAGATATTGTCTCAATATTGAAATGCAGAGCGATTCTTCTGTTACTTTGGAAGAATGGTTCTGAGATAATTGCTTTTGAATAATGGAAGGATCTTTCACTTTAAAATACCTAACTAACGTATGCCCTAACTATTATAAGTACGGTATGAAAAGTACAATTTCGCCACTACGCAAAACTACATGAAATCATATTGGTAAGTAATGCATGCATTACACGGACGTCCCTATGAATGTATTTTATATATATTTGGTGAGAGTTAAAATAAGAGAAAAAACAAATATATCATGACTTCTCAACCCCCCCCCCCCCCCCCCCCCCCATTAACTCCCTCCACCGACAGCAAATTCAAATAATAAAACTTCCAGTATGAAATTTGAAGCTCCTGACATATTTTTATAACCTAGACCGAATTTATAATCGAATTTAAAAAATGATCTCGAAAATCTGACTTGAATAGTTAAAACATCATGATTTATCACTATTACCTCCTTCAATCTTCCTTGTCCATAATGAAATTTGAAACTCCTAATACACCTTCCAAAACTAGACAAAATTCTTAGTTGAACAAAAAAGAAACACAAACATCTGACGAAATTAGTTGAAACATCATGATATTTTACTTTTACCCCCTCCATTCACCCTTTTTCATAATCAAATTTGAAATTCCTGTTATGCGATTCAAAACTAGACCAAATTCATAGTTGAACAAAAAAAGAATCACGAAAATCGGACGAGAATTGTGGCCTAAATAAGTTTGTAAATTGTCATATTTGGTTAGATATTCCAAAGACAAGCAGCTCCCACAGTTTGTCTCTGTTGAAAATATTGCATAAAATTCATTCACAAACTGTGTTGTCATCATAATAATTGACGTTTTTAATTATTTTAGACTAGTTTTCATCAAGATAATACAAAATATGTTTTCTACGAACACTTATACACAAACTAGCTAGCCTTACAATTCAAAAAGGGCGCGTGAAGTTGCCCCCAATATGTCCGCCAATGCTCTCTTCAATTTGCAGCAGGCGGCGTCTGAGATCCACGTACAGTTGTAGGGCCTTGGGTTTTACTCACTACTCTAGCTGCTAATATTTTGATCGGAGATTCTATAAGACTTTCAGAACTTGACTAACGACGATTTTTGGAGCTACCCGGACTTAGTATAATATTCCATTTTTTTATTATGTACACTGAAGTAGGAACAGTACTATTATATTATATGATTGGGAGTATTAGGTACATGGAACTATCAGAAGCTGCAGATTGTCATACCTAAAGAAACAAACTGTTGACCCACAACATCTCATAAAAATCATTAGATCGGTATAACGTTATATCAGATTATAATAAATTATAATAATATAATTATTACAATAAATTATAATATAATTATTACAATTAATTATAATATAATTATTACAATTAATTATGATATAATTATTACTATAAATTATAATATAATTATTACAATAAATTGTAATAATATAATTATTACAATACATAATAATACAATAAATAATTAATAATAATACATAGATATAACCTCTATTAAAATGAGGAGCAGGTAATCTCAAACTTCAATAAACATTGTAGTCTCACAGTCATGAACCACCCCTTCACTGCCCTATAATTTGTGAGAATTTTTCATCCAAAGCGGAAACCTTGGTGGTCTGGAGCGGAACCGAAGTGATCTGGAGCATATTCAGGACCTGAAGCACAACAGTAGGTAGGTACCTACACATTTACTATGCAGGAGAGATATCGGGAAGGATAGTAGGACCAGCACCACGCCTTCGATCTCCAAATACATGGCCCCCAGTGTTAGAGCACTGAAAAAATGACTCCAGTGCATTGGAACCGGTCATTTCATATCCACTGTGGTCAGAATAGTCTTGGAAGGTCACAAGCCGGCCAGTCGGCGAGTCATCCCCTTGGAGGAGTCTTTCCCATGAGGCTTGATTGGATACCAGGATTGGATACCCCATCCGACGTAATTTAGCACTATCCTGCTACTTTCCCCGTCCCATAATTGTTGAGCCGATTTGATGTTGATAGTTGAAATCCATTGAGCACAACCTCTAAATCTGGCAGTTGCCCTCCACAAGAGTCCCCTAAAGCTGGTTGAATTTAGTTGAGAATTTTCGTTGAAAACCATAGGTGCCAACTTCTAGGGCTCACGGGATTGAGCCCCCCAAAAGCTGTGGTGGCAGGGGCTCCCTCTTTAGCAAATTAAACTCCATGAACATCTCAGTTTTATAAATTACAATGCTACTGCAAATGACTGTATCTCTATCTTCTTCTACTAGCAGGTAAAGTAGGTAGCATTCGTTTTATTTAATTTTTTTTTTTTTTTAATCATACAAATGCATTTCATAAATATGGTACAAATTGAACAACTTAAGCGACTCACTTTCGATTTCTTTCCCAACGATAGGCTTGGCCCGTGTTGTTGGGAAAGGTCTTGGTGATTCGCTCATGTCAATCAATCTATCACAATCTATCTACTCTATGATACAAACGGTACTTGAAAATATAATGTTATGCGTATAATGTTCTTATAATTTTAAGAAAAGATATTTTCTAAAATAATCACTGTACATAAATACTGCTTAAAACAGTTTCACATCCCGCTTCCCCCTTTTCTACAATCCAGGTTAAAATATGTTTTTTGTAGTTTTGTCTAGTGAATCTTTGAGCATTTTTCATATGGCCCTCTAGCGCTCTGTGGATAATGTAAATAATGAATGTTGGATTGTGAGTTGACAACGTTAGTCTCGGTCTAGGTGCAATTACATTTCCTGCGGCTACCTACCTTGTTATATACATTGGGTTACGTTGTGAACCTATTATTTGTGGATCCTTATGGAATTGCAGAAGTAAATTTTTAAAATATAATTGCCTTATAGTAAACAGCTTAGCGATATTAAATACTGTGGTGAAAACCACCCCCTCTTTTCAACAGCCCTTTTCAGGGCTACCAAAAAGAGGTAGACACAACACAAAAATATTTATAAGACGTCGAGTTACAACTCCGTCAAACAAAATATTTCACCAGAGAGAAAATACGAATTTCTCTCTCAAAAGTGAAATATTAACTAATAACATACAAGGCGACCTCCCTAGACACTTACTGGGCGAGAGAGATGCGACAAGTATCTCGAACCAAGTCGCCTTGAACGAGAAAACTCAAACAGAAAATCAAACGTCCTCTAAAACTAGCAAGGACAATTCAAACAAGCCTACTCGCCAATCAGAAACACTGATTACACGAGAGACAATAGGCGAACCAACCAAGAGGCGGCAAGCAACCACCTCTGGTCCAGCAGCCACCCCGGGGACCCCGTCTGAACAACGGACGCAGAGAAAGCACCCGAGATCCCCGTCTAAACTCAAGGTCGTCGGCTCCGCGACGGACGCTCGTAAGCCACCCCCGGGGACCCCGTCGCAGCGACGGACGTGGGGAAACCACCCCGGAGGACCAGCTCAGCTATCATACTCGCAGATACTGAGAAAACAATGTGCGAGCCAATGAGATTACACAGTCGAATTAACGAAATTAAGCGGACCAATCAGGAGGCGGCAGGAGGCGGCCACCTCCCTATAATTACCCCGCTCGGAGCCCTCCGAATTCATTCTACTCTCCGCTCTCGACGACTACACCTCGAAGTACGAAGATTTCTACACGCTCTACGCTGACGAACCTTCTGCTCCCGAGTTCATCTCAAGAACGGCTTCCTACTGCTTTCTACAAGGCCTACTTTCTCTCCACACAGATCTCGCATTGGCATCTACGAGTCCAGTGATTATTCATCCTGCTCATTGCCCAACGTAGTTCTTCTGTCAGGACGCCACCCGGTACATCTATTGATATTCTCATTAGATCGTACGCCCGCTGGGACGTTCCTAGTCGTGTCGCCCGGGTTTCGTAGCACTAGGCTCGTCACCGACCGCTGTGGGCACGCCGGTAAATTACTCAGCTCATACGCTCTAATTTACCGTCCAAGGAAGTCTTTTTTCAAGACTACAAGGTAGGACCCTGACATCCGAGCAAAGGAAAGAAGCTCTGTCAAGCGAGTCCACCTTCTAAACCCTCTATTTCTATACATAGAGGTATCGAAAACGAGCTAATAAACTCGGATATTTCGATGGAACGTCGGCCGTCCTATTTCCTCATGCAAGGGGAGGTAGAACACGGCGCGGCCGGGCCTCTTAGCCCACGCAGCGCTACCTACCCGCTGCCCGGCCAGTCCGCTGTTCCTAGCGACGGCTCAAGGCTCGATCCTCGCGACGAGATCGCCTTCTCACCTAACGTATTCACGAAGGAAACGTTAGATCAAGCCTCACCTATACAAAAGTTCGAGGATACCTTTCAGACCCGCTCTGAAGTCAATCATTATGATTCGACAAAGATTTCCGAATATCCACGATATTCGACACAAGGATACCCGGCCGATCCGAGTGTCAAATACACTCCAAATGTACAAAAAACAAAGGATACTTTTCAGTACCTCAACCAAGCTCAACATATTCCTCCTACAGATATAAATCTTAGGCCGGAATATTACAAAACGGCTCAGTACCAAACTGATCGAACCCAGCACCCACTATGCGAGCCCAGTGCTCCACGCGGCTGTGACACGAACTATCCCTCAGTTCATCCCGCCAAGCAAGCTGACCTTGACGGTTTCGCTCACATTCCTTACAGGAATAACCCAGGGACTAACCCGCATAATCAGAATATAAATGTCCCACTTGGTCTACCTACACCAAGTAAAACATATTTAAATCCACTACAAATGGTGACCCCGCCTTTGAACAGGCTTAACACGGAGCATTTCGTTCCCTCTTATGAAGCTAGTGGATTTCAGGGAACCACTGCGGGCGTGCGACCCCTGCCGGGCCTCTACGCCCCACATCTCACTCAACAACCCTCTACACAAAGTGGCTTTCGAGCACTTTTAGAGGAGATGGGAGATTATCAAAAACCAATCTTCCAAAAGAAGAATATCGATCGTGCACTCGCCGAGTTCGATCAATACTGCGTGCGAAAACACCTGAGAACGCAGAACGAATGCTTCTCAGCTATATGCAAGTGGGTACCAGAAGAAATGAGGGAAGCTATCGACTCAGCTTACCTCACGGCACCCCACGCACCTTATGAAGAGGCCAAACAGCGCCTACAGCGAGAATACGGGTTGTCCTTACAGGACAGGCTCCTCGCACTCGAGGACCCCGCATCTCTCGCCAAAAAACCCAGCACCAAGTACCACGAAATGTACTCTAAAGCTGTTGGGTACTTCTCAGAGGCTCTGATCACTCAAAAGTGGATCGAAACTCTACCTATCGAAGCACGAGGTATGGTCGCAGCTCAGCCTACCACGACCGCCCGGCTCGACCTAGCTGATACGCTACACGCGTACAAAACAGAGAATACCTCTCTCAACATACGAGGAGTAGAATC
Organism: Adelphocoris suturalis; assembly: GCA_030762985.1. Taxonomy (NCBI): domain Eukaryota; kingdom Metazoa; phylum Arthropoda; class Insecta; order Hemiptera; family Miridae; genus Adelphocoris; species Adelphocoris suturalis. The sequence goes on from CM061044.1 coordinate 42,932,368, forward strand.
TACTCCGAAACCCATGAAAACTGGTTTCAAAAAGGCCCTCTCACAACAAGCTGAGTTCAAACCCCAACCAGTAGAGAGTAGGCCTCACAAACCGACGGCCTATGTCTGTCGAAACCACGCACGTTTCGGTAGCGAAACTCGCAAATGTGCAGACCCAGAACACTGCACTTGGAAGGCAAACACTGCCTCCAAAACTAGCAAAAAGGCAGCGACTATAAGCCAGCCTAAAACCTGGGTTTCAAACGAAAATACTCAGAGATCGGTACAAGAAAGTACCGTTCCAAGCTCCGACGTAGAGAGTTCGGAAAACGAATAACTGCCAGTGTATCTGAGCCTATACACCGGCAGTCTAATGAGTATAAAAGGCTTTTTTTCAAGTGCAAACTAAATGGCACTGAATTTCTCATCGACACAGGAGCAGAAGTGAACATTCTGCCCCACAATGTCACCAAAAAATTGGGCTTAAAAATTCGTAAGTCCAACGTAAAGCTCACAGCAGCTAACGGAGCCCCTATAGACACACTAGGGCGGGCTGACACGACAATTAACATCGGCCTCGGAGACATGACCACCGATTTTATGATCACGAAAGTTGATCTAGCGATCCTCGGTATACCATTCCTCGAGTCTTGGGATATCGGAATACGGGTCAAACACAAATACATTTATAAAGATAAAATAAAAAGCTATGCCGATCAAAAAATAGCTGCAGTCATGAACAAAAAATTCACTGACGAACAAATAGCAGCTACTATCCCTCATCGTGACAACAGCCCTCAACCAGAGGACGTGCAAATCACGGAGGACGAAAACATTCGCTCTATCATTGAAAAATACAATGATAAAATGAGCAAACTTCAAGGAAAGTGGAAAAACAACGGGGTTTACCACCGTATAACCACGGAAGGAACACCAGTACACTTCCGAGCAAGACCCATGGCGGGCGAAAAACGGGCTCAAGTCAAAAGTACTGTTGACAAAATGCTTTCAGAAGGCATAATTGCACCATCAGATTCCGAATGGGCATCCCCGTTACACTGTGTGCCAAAAAAAGACGGGTCATGGAGAATCACCGGCGACTACCGTTTCCTGAACGCGAAAACGAAGAAAGATGCCTACCCTCCTCCTCACATTCGCTCTTTCCAAGCGAATTTACATGATACACGAATCTATTCGACAATAGATTTAAAATCGGCATATTACCATATTCCGATGCACCCAGATGACGCTCATAAAACTGCAATTATTACACCTTTCGGTCTTTATGAGTTTAAGAAAATGAGCATGGGTTTGGCCGGAGCGGCTCAAACATGGCAAAGATACATGGACAGCATCATGCGAAAATTTGATTTCGCATTTGTATACCTAGATGACATCCTGGTGGCTTCTAAAAATTATAAAGAACACATGAACCACCTCAAACAAATTTTTGACAAGCTAGGGGAACACGGACTTCGAGTAGGTTTTGATAAATGCATTTTTTCAAAACCTACCGTCGATTTCCTAGGTTTCACTATCTCGAAAGAAGGGATAATTCCTAAACGAGATAAAATAGAAGCCATAGAACAATTTCCTAGGCCAATAGACGTACGAAGTCTACGCAGATTCCTAGGTATGTGTGGTTTCTACCGAGCTTGCTCAAGTAAATTCGCTCACACGGCACAACCTCTGTATGACTCCATTCAGTCAAACAAAAAAAATGACAAAACACCTATCGAATGGACATCAGAGAGAGAAAAAGCTTTCAACAGCTTAAAACAAGCAATGATTAAAGCTACATTGCATAATATCGCTCATCCACACCCTACAGCAGAGTGGAGAATAGTCTGCGACGCATCCGACACACACATCGGAGCGGCACTGGAGCAGGAAATTACAGACAAACACGGCTCGAAATCTTACCAACCATTGGGATTTTTCAGTAAAGAAATTCCGGAACAATGGAAGAATAAAGCATCATTCGACAAAGAGATGTTCGCCGTTTACCAAGCTTGCATTCATTGGCACAATGACTTGGACGGCCGATCTTTTCATATTTGTTCAGATCACAAGCCTCTGCTAGGCACGATGCTTAAGAAAAATGCACATTTTTCTAAAATGAGATTAAGATGGCTAACATACATCTCTCAAATGACAAGTGACATTCGTCATATACCCGGAGAGAACAACGTCGTCGCCGACGCACTCTCCAGACCCTTCGATCCAGTTGAAATTCAAACAAAATCGATTTCAACCCAAACTGACGAGGGTCCACCCATAGCCGAAATTTCGCAAATTACGGCTGCAATAGAGTGCAATCTTCTACTGCACATTTCAAATGCACAAATTCGTTCTCCCCCTAACGCAGAGGACAAATTGAAACTCACACGAGTTGAATTCCCTCAAGGAGAAATTTGGTGTAACCTAGACCTAGGACACCCAAGACCTTATATTCCAAACGAAATAAGGCAAGAAATAATCAGCCAAATTCACAATTTGGGACACCCAGGTATACACTCTACAGTGTATAAAGTTAAACAAAGATATTTTTGGCACGGACTCCGTGCAGATGTCTCCAACTGGGTCCGAGCGTGCGAAACTTGCCAACGAGCAAAAATCACTCGCTCCGTGAAGCTCCCTTACTCCGAATTTGAAACGGCTAACAAATTTTCACATGTACACGTTGATATTACCGGACCCTTACCTTTAGCTAAAGGAGGGAAACGTTACATTCTAATGATGGTCGATAGAGCAACGGGTTGGCTAGAGGCAGTCCCTCTTAACAACATCGAAACAGCCACGATCACAAACGCCTTTATCAATATTTGGGTAGCTTCAAAGGGCGTACCTAAATACATCACAAGTGATCAAGGCACACAATTCGAATCAGATCTATTTAATTCCATTATGGAACGTCTCGGAGTAAAACATACCCACACGTTACCATACAAACCGTCAACAAACGGAATGGTAGAACGCAGAAATAGATCTTTGAAAGAGGCTCTCAAAGCACAAAACGAAAATTGGCTCGACGCCCTTCCAAAAGTTCTACTCGCCATGCGTACGGCAGTAGACCCAGCAACGGAAACTACACCGTTCCAAAAAGTTTACGGAATTGACGTACCACTCCCAGGAGACATTTTCGTAACTTCTACAAACCTTTCTGAGCCTCTCTTCTTCCGGCCTACACATATTAAACATAATAATACGAAGTATGCCGTCAACATGCCCAAAAACTTGGATACATGTACACATGTCTATATCAGAGTGCCCACACAGCTCTCCTCCCTGCAATGTCCTTACACGGGACCATTCAAGGTTATTAAGAGAGATAAGTTTTCGGTTACAGTACAAATTGGCGAACACACGAAAAAAGTTCCCAAACAACAAATAAAACCGGCTTACACTCTAAACTCAGACGAAGCTGTGTCACGAAACCAAAATCAGGCAGAAAATAAAGAGAAAACTCCCCGAAAATCCGCCAGAGGGCGCGTCCCATCTACCAAATTTGACGAGAAGTGGGTGACTGCACTCGAAGCAGGCCACGCCCACTTTTCTCGGGTAGGAACAGTGGGAGATATAAATATGGAACACCCCACGCCAGGAGCTCATACCAACTTCGACCATGGCAGCTGCAACACCTTCAGAGAAGATGATAACAGAAGAAGTGGAAGAGTTACTCCTGGCCGAGGAAATTCCGGCAACGATCAGCCCGCTACCACCTTCGCCGGAGAAGAAGACACCGGCGGACGCCAGCGCGCCGAGGGAGGTGGTGTGGAGAACACCAGCAGCGTTCAAGACGCCGGCTACACCCGCTCCGCAGCTGCCCAGGGCTCCACCCGCTCAACAGCCCCCCACGGCTCCACGAAAGTGGATCAGCTCGGGCGACGTGCCCGTGCCTCGGTGGGACGAAATGAGCGCGGCGGGGTGGACGGAGCCGGAACGAGCACCTCCGCAACAGCCCAGCCGCGGCCGCGGGCCAAGCCCTCGCGGGTTTGGCTCCCGTTGGCAAAGCTCGGGCCGGCCACGGCCGCCCCGCGGCGCTCGTCGAAACCGGCGAGGCCGGGGCGCACCCCAGGCGCGGGACGCGAGGCCTGCACCTCCGCCTCCGCCCCAACTGGTGAGGGTTTCCTACGGAGAATTCCGTGTAGACCTCCCAGTTCTCCCCAGCCGGCGTCGTCGTTAGTAACACAACGTCTTGGGGGGGCGCCTGTGGTGAAAACCACCCCCTCTTTTCAACAGCCCTTTTCAGGGCTACCAAAAAGAGGTAGACACAACACAAAAATATTTATAAGACGTCGAGTTACAACTCCGTCAAACAAAATATTTCACCAGAGAGAAAATACGAATTTCTCTCTCAAAAGTGAAATATTAACTAATAACATACAAGGCGACCTCCCTAGACACTTACTGGGCGAGAGAGATGAGACAAGTATCTCGAACCAAGTCGCCTTGAACGAGAAAACTCAAACAGAAAATCAAACGTCCTCTAAAACTAGCAAGGACAATTCAAACAAGCCTACTCGCCAATCAGAAACACTGATTACACGAGAGACAATAGGCGAACCAACCAAGAGGCGGCAAGCAACCACCTCTGGTCCAGCAGCCACCCCGGGGACCCCGTCTGAACAACGGACGCAGAGAAAGCACCCGAGGTCCCCGTCTAAACTCAAGGTCGTCGGCTCCGCGACGGACGCTCGTAAGCCACCCCCGGGGACCCCGTCGCAGCGACGGACGTGGGGAAACCACCCCGGAGGACCAGCTCAGCTATCATACTCGCAGATACTGAGAAAACAATGTGCGAGCCAATGAGATTACACAGTCGAATTAACGAAATTAAGCGGACCAATCAGGAGGCGGCAGGAGGCGGCCACCTCCCTATAATTACCCCGCTCGGAGCCCTCCGAATTCATTCTACTCTCCGCTCTCGACGACTACACCTCGAAGTACGAAGATTTCTACACGCTCTACGCTGACGAACCTTCTGCTCCCGAGTTCATCTCAAGAACGGCTTCCTACTGCTTTCTACAAGGCCTACCTTCTCTCCACACAGATCTCGCATTGGCATCTACGAGTCCAGTGATTATTCATCCTGCTCATTGCCCAACGTAGTTCTTCTGTCAGGACGCCACCCGGTACATCTATTGATATTCTCATTAGATCGTACGCCCGCTGGGACGTTCCTAGTCGTGTCGCCCGGGTTTCGTAGCACTAGGCTCGTCACCGACCGCTGTGGGCACGCCGGTAAATTACTCAGCTCATACGCTCTAATTTACCGTCCAAGGAAGTCTTTTTTCAAGACTACAAGGTAGGACCCTGACATCCGAGCAAAGGAAAGAAGCTCTGTCAAGCGAGTCCACCTTCTAAACCCTCTATTTCTATACATAGAGGTATCGAAAACGAGCTAATAAACTCGGATATTTCGATGGAACGTCGGCCGTCCTATTTCCTCATGCAAGGGGAGGTAGAACACGGCGCGGCCGGGCCTCTTAGCCCACGCAGCGCTACCTACCCGCTGCCCGGCCAGTCCGCTGTTCCTAGCGACGGCTCAAGGCTCGATCCTCGCGACGAGATCGCCTTCTCACCTAACGTATTCACGAAGGAAACGTTAGATCAAGCCTCACCTATACAAAAGTTCGAGGATACCTTTCAGACCCGCTCTGAAGTCAATCATTATGATTCGACAAAGATTTCCAAATATCCACGATATTCGACACAAGGATACCCGGCCGATCCGAGTGTCAAATACACTCCAAATGTACAAAAAACAAAGGATACTTTTCAGTACCTCAACCAAGCTCAACATATTCCTCCTACAGATATAAATCTTAGGCCGGAATATTACAAAACGGCTCAGTACCAAACTGATCGAACCCAGCACCCACTATGCGAGCCCAGTGCTCCACGCGGCTGTGACACGAACTATCCCTCAGTTCATCCCGCCAAGCAAGCTGACCTTGACGGTTTCGCTCACATTCCTTACAGGAATAACCCAGGGACTAACCCGCATAATCAGAATATAAATGTCCCACTTGGTCTACCTACACCAAGTAAAACATATTTAAATCCACTACAAATACATACCTAGTCAGATGGAGTCCTAATTGGTAAAGACAGCATAATTTTTAGAATAATTTTCCGGCGTACATGTAATTTATTTATATGGGTTGAGAATGCCCCCCCCCCCCCCTCCCAAGCAATTATGCCATATTGAAGTACAGATTGTAGCATACCTACTGTAATAAATTAGTTTTATCGTATTTTTAGGGAGTGAGTGTTGAATATTATAGAATATGTACATGTATTTATTAATTTTATTGTGAGTATTGTCAATATGGGGTTTCCAATTTAGCTCTTCGTCCAAGACTAACCCAAGATACTTATGCTCAGCTACACTTTCTATTTTCCCACAGGAACAGCTATTATTTGATCTACATTTATGTAATATGATGCTTAAATTTTCATCGTAAACATATGATTTCATTCCTCCATAAATAATTAATTTTGACTTTTCAGTGTTCAATGTAAGATAGTTTTCACAGAACCATCGTCCAATCACATTGATTGCTAGGTTTGCCTTGCTATATACATTTTCCCATTTGTCACCTTCAACTAACACGGCAGTGTCATCAGCAAATAAATACATTTTGGTATTGGGTACCTAGGTCTAGAGAGACCACTTCGTTTATATACACCAAAAACAATAGTGGACCCAATGTACTTCCTTGAACCACACCAAAATCGTTATTGCTTTCTTCACTAGAGCACTCGCCGATTGCCACTCGTTGGGTTCGGTTTCTCAAGTAGCTCTTAAACCATTCTAAGCTGGGGCCTATGATTCCTAGTTGTTCTCTATCGATTGCATCGAATGCTTTAGCGATATCGAGTAGTATGAGAGCACCTTTCTTGTTCTTGTCCCTAATGTCGTAAAGGTCCGTGGTTAGTGCAAATACCGCATCATTTACCCCTTTATTTTTGCGGAAACCAAATTGGTTCATGTTTATTGAATTGTTTTCTTCAAGATATGAGTACAGCAGATTTTTCACGAATTTCTCCAGTATTTTGGACAGCGTGCTTAACATAGAGATTGGTCTATAATTTCCGAGTTCACCCGCCTTTGAAAATTGGGATGACCTTTGCAGCTTTGAATGCTTCAGGGAATGTTGCTGTTGTGAGGCTAAGATTGAATATGTGAAGAAGAGGTTTTTTATAAGATGTACCTGGATGCCGTCTATACCTGGTGACGAGGATCCCTTCATAGTTATGGTGCCCAAGTTCAGGGTATTCCTCTTTCTCTCAGTCTAATATTTTCGGCCAAGTAGGTAAATTCCTTAGTTCATTTTGCTGCCGCTAGGCTCGCATCTTTATTCGGAATCGCGAATAATGGTGCGGGACAGAAATTCTTGAGCGAAAAGGGAAGACGCTGTGGTAATGCAGGTATAGAATATACCTAGTTAGGTACACAAAGGAAAGTCATGTCAACAACCATGTTCCAGGTCCTTTGCCTGCTAGCGCTTATAGTGGCGGACCTTGATAGCCCCGAGCCCCATTGAATATTCTCGTCAGACATTATATGTAGTTCTTTATTGGATCCATCAAAACCATTAAGTCCATGTAGAGCAGAGTTAATTTTTTTCAAAGCTTTTATGAACAAAGTTCAGCATGAGTTTTATATTTTTTACGATAAATATTTCCATAAAATCTTTATCAATATAAAAAAATAATATAATCAGGATTATTTGTGAAATCGCTGTTGGGTTTTAAATAGATGATTGGTGGGGGCGTTTGTTGGTCGAGACAGTTGGCTCTCCTGGAGATTCCGCCATCACTCATATTCTCGCCATTTTGTATTCTCTTCTTGCCCTAGTAACGTTGAAAGTCGGATCGTGGGTAATTTTTTTGCTACCCATATTCATTGTCCTCAAGTTACTATTGTTAATTAACGACTAGGGAGAAAAGTCAACCGTTGTACTTATCCCCTTTGCATATCCGCTTAAAATTTTTGTATTGTACCCCTAATGGTAGAGGAAATGGCCGAGCAACAACAGACTCAATCCACTGAAGAGACCCAGCAGGCGGCGGACGCGACACAAAATGCCGAACTTATCGTCAACAAACCGAGCAACGAGTACGTCAAAGAGTTGACCAAAGAAAAGACGACGCTGGACCCGTCAACGCACAGCGTATCTATGAAACTCCTGGACGACGGTAATTATTGAAAATTTCCTCTCCTAATTGAGATCGGAGGTTGGCGTGCCGCGTGGCGTCAGGAGGAAATGGCGTCTGCCCATTATTTTTAATATTCAGAAAACTGAAGTACTCACTTGTTTCTTGTTTTACACTAATGCATGCCATTCCATTCATGTTTTATGCGAATATCCAAGCTTGGACGTATATTGAGAGCCTAAATTTATATTCCATTGCAAGAAATTTGATAAAATGCGATGTTTCACGAACTCGGGCTTTTCCACGTTCTGGTCATAGGTATTTGGAACACGTTCTCTGCCCCACTTACGTAGTTGTTAATATACAGTAATTTGAATTAATTAACTCTCTTGGTTACTGTTAACTACTTGGTTCTTGTCTCCGGTCATTTATTGATCGTTTTTGCCGGGGACATGCGCGTGGTAGTCACGAGTTCTTTTCTTCATTCAAGGGCGTTAACCTTTGTTGAGGCGGTCAAAATGCCCGAGCCCCGGCCTAATAACGGGTTTTGTCCTTCTAAAATAGGTTGATGACCTGCGTAGCAGTTAGGAAAACGCATGATGCATTAGTTGATACACTCGAATCATTACCCAGAGGTTTGTATTATTCAAGTAGGTAGATATTGGCACTCGAATCACCGGCTTACAGGGTGCGGCACTATATTTGCCAGTGATTTTGACCTTATTTCATTAAATCGATCATATCTTCCTTTTTTTTCTGTGTAAATTCAAATTTGAGGGTACCGTTGAAAAGTGCATTTATAAATTTCCTAAGGGATAGAAGCCTTACTCTATAATTGGGTGACCGAAAATTGTTCCCCCAAAACGGCGACCCCTGGAAAAAATTTCCCCAAACAAAATGTTATAAAACAACTGAATTGCTGAACAAATTGATTGCTAATGGCAATTAAAGTTTCTATTCAACCTTAAAAAGCTGAAATTTCAAATGGAGGTCTCTTGGGGTGTGTAGAAACGAATCATCAAGTCTGGAGCCACCCATTTCAGCTGAGTGAGATTCGGAGCTGATTTCTTAGCTATTCAACCTATGAAGCTGAAATTTGAAATGGAGAACCCTTGGGACATCTATAAACAAATCGTAATGTCTGAAGCCCCCCGGATCAGCTGACTTAGCCCCAGAGCTACTTTCTTTTCTATTCAACCATTGAAATATGAAATTCAAAATGGAGGCCTCTTGGAGCATCTAGAAATGAATTATAAAGTCCGATTTCCCCTAGATCAGCTGAGTGAGCGTCGCGGTTAATTACTTTCCTATTCAACCGATGAAAGCTGGACTTTCAAATGGAGGTCTCTATAAACGGATCATCATGTCTGGAGCCACCCAGATCAGCTGAGTGAGATTCGGAGCTAATTTCTTTGCTATTCAACCCATCAATTTCAGATTTTACCGTCCAATTGCCCCATAATTGAGAATCATTCATTGTTCCAAAGATCGTCAGATCGACATTCTTGCGAGTTTTTACTAAATTCTATTCAGGGAAATTTTTTCCAAGACTCTTGAGGGAAATTTTTTCCGGAGGTCGCCATTTCGGGGAAATTTTTTCCAGGATTCCTATAATTGGGGTTCGAAACATGAAAAAGCTCTCTAAAAAGCAAATTCAACCAAATTTGGGAAACCTTGAGTTATTCAATCGGAAATTGAACGATGAGAACTTATGTTTTTTCAAGACACAAGAATGATAAAAATTACGCCAAAATATCACCAAAAGTACCTATCTTTTTAAAAAATCGGGCTTCTGCGTGGTTCATCAGCCCTAATCTTCGGGAACGGAACAAGAAATCGCAATTTTGGTTTCACCATGGTGTTCAGCACTAAAAACATTTGAAATAAGGTGTTACTTGACTAAAAATGGGGAAACAAATTTCAAAGTACCCAACTCTTAAGGTACCTGATTTTTAATTGTTTAAATCTTAGTATCAGACACCCCCCAATAACGCTTTCCAAATTTTAATTCGATGTCTCTAAAATTATATCTACCTAGAGAAAGAGATTATCGGCCCACAATATGTCTGTTGTCAAATTATCAGGATAAGGGTCAAAAACGAATCAAAAACGAATCAAAGTCGTTATCGCCGAGCTTTCGGTTTATATAAAACCATCTTCAGGGCTCAAGGATCTTTCATGGTGTCAAAATATAGGACACGGTCATGGATTTAGAAGTCAATTGTCATATAACAAAAACAAGAAATGATTGCAGTTGAGGCTGACAAGGACACATGACTAGGACTCAAAATACTAGAGGCTAAAATTGAAAAAAAAAAAAAAAACTTTGAAAAAACACTGCTGGCAAGCATACAGAACTTAGCCCTTGTTTGAGTTTAGTTGCTTACACATTACACAACCTTACACATCACTCAAAATAACAAATTGTACTTTTTACAGAGGTGTTGCAAATACTTGGACAAGTTGCTCTGAATGATGTTTGGTGTTCTGGATCCCCTCGCAAGGCCGAATCTCAAAATTGATAAAATATACTAAACTTTTAGTAGGTACAATATAGATTAGTTGGACAAGATCGCATTAGGGTTTTGTGTGGGGTCCTTAGCATCTCTTGAGATCGAACGGGGATGTGTCCAGCCATATTCAAGTTATCGCCTCTCAACCCCTCATCTTTCAATCAAAGTGTACATCTGTTACATCAGACAAGACTTTTATTATCTCGCTGTTACTCTTGTTTAGTAAAATCGTCCAAACTTCCTCCCTCAACGAAAACCCAGTCTTCCTTAACAACACATTGTTTATGGTTTCCAGGTTGTTTCATATGTTCGGTTCCATCAAATTAAAGTGATCTATGACCTATTTCGTAGACAGAAAATGAAGGTAGTTAGGAGAATTAGGACTTATAGCTACGACGACGCCTTGGGCCCACCAGCTGAGTAGCTTCGGGAGCAATTTCCTATGATATTTACCCTATGTTGCTGGAATTTAGCATGTAGCCTCTGTGGGATTTCAACTTGATGATGCCTACTGTCCAGATCCGTTGAGTAATTTGAAATTTGAGCCTCTCTTGGACATCGGAAAACGAATTGAATGATGGTCTCTTTCCACGAACCATCGCTTACAGTGTCCGACTTATCTTTCAACGTCTCCGAAAGGTTGGGCAATACATCAACAGAAACTAATTCAAATACCCGTATTCACCCTTTATACGTACTACTTTATTATTTATATTCAACATTTTCTTCGCTTCAATTAAATTAATAGTAAATTTTAAAGAATAAATGATAGTTATTTGTAACCATGACTGTACCAGTAATTTATGTTAGGAAGGACAAGGTCAGCTAGTAATGAGATATTATTGAGACTGTTAAGCTTGTAAAATTCAGTGCGTTGATTCATTTGGAAAGTAGTCAATAACTATTTCATATTACCTAGTTCAATAAAATGTCTTGTTTTCAGAAATCGCAAGAGCACTGAAAGGAAAGACAAAGGATCCCAAAGGCGTTTGTGATTTGTACCGTGACCGACCAGTCCGAGTTTCCGTGAAAGTGTCCGTCCCAGTGAAGGACTTTCCCAGGGTAAGTATTTGAAATTAATGTTAGTTCTTGTTCGTATGTTCAATTCTTGTTATGACAAGTACTTGGAATAAATTGGTGCTGGAATAATTAACGTTTGTGGATCATTTCCAGTTCAATTTCGTCGGTAAGCTGCTGGGGCCCAAAGGTAACACCTTGAAGAGGTTACAGGAGGAAACAATGACCAAGATGGCCATCCTTGGGAGGGGCAGCATGAGAGATAAGGCAAAGGTATGTATTGATCCGTCTATCCATATCAGCCTAATAGTTTACTTGTTAGTTTCGGTATTAAATCTAAAGGATTATTTCCATTAGTAGTAATAGTAAAATTTTCATTTACATACCTTTCAGAGGAGTCCGTCGTCTCTAGCAAGAAGAGTACGGGGGGCGAGCGGTTTTAGTGTATGAACATCATCGTTAGGCCATCGAAACTATTCAATCAAAAGAACCTAATACTGACTGAGGAAAGCAAAGCGTGACAGTGATTATGAACAAACAAGACTAAATTGACCACGGACTTTCCCAAACCAAACTGCACCAAACTAAACTAAGACCCTACAGAAACATACCACAAACTTGAAACAAACACTCACAGGATGCCCCACCATTATAGACGGATAACCCAAACTAACAAACACACTAACATGAACCCTCATCAACCACTGTACATGGAGCACAACCTAAAATACAAAAAACTGACAACCAGACCTGTAATTAATTACATACCAGCCCCCCCCCGCATACAACCTTTCTAAACACACGATATCAATTCTCAAAGACACACAGACCTCCCCTACACTGACCTATTCACAACATCTGAAATACTAACGAAATTATTACGAAACTTGAGGACGTACTGGTGACTTAACGTATTCAACTTGACATTTGACATCAATGACCTCTACCTTTCTATACCTGTAAAAAATTCACTCAACGTACTGAAAAGCAAACTTTCGAACTTGTATTACTCTTCGTATAACAAATTGAGTACTGTTTCGACAGCCTGATGATGATATTTTTATGACGTTCCTCTGAAACTAGGCTTCGACTTATTGGAATTGATTCAGGGGGCAAGGGAAAACCAAATCATGAGAAATAAATAACCGCATACAAATCCGTTTTACACCATTTTAAGACTGAATTTGAAAAGAAAAAAATAAATGGTGTATGAGACAAACTTTGTTTTCACTGCCCAAGCCACAATTCTCAACTTTCCTTGTTTGATCCCAATTAGACTAGTTGTGTAACAAACGCCGGAAATTTTGAATTTCAATATGGAAAGAGGCGGAATGGAAGTGGTAAAGCGTGCTTTTTTGACAACTTTTGTCGACGCCACCCAGGCTACAGTTCTCAACTGATTTCGTGTCTCGTATTTTGTTAGACTCCAATTTCGGTCTAGTTGTGCAGCAATCCTTGGAATTTCAGATTTTCTGTCCTATTTTGGTGATGGCGGAGGGATGTAGGGGATAATAATCGATATTTTCGAACACTTCCCTAGCTATGAATTTCGACCTATATTCGAGATTTTTATTTTGCCCCATTACTTATGAATTAGATATAGTTTTTGGATACAATGTCAGGATTTTAAAATTTCATATAGAGAGGGGGTGAATGTAGGGAGTAATACTGATAAATCATGATGTTTTTACTATCCTCCTCCGATTTTCGTGATTGGTTTATTATTTTCAATAATGAACCGACCAAGAAAAATGTTTTTAACCCCTCTCAAAATTTGTTGGTTAATGTTTCAAGATGCGCAGAATTCAAAAATCTAATCAATTATTAAAAACTCCGGTACTCGACTTGCTAGTGACGTCCTAATGGTATGAAGTAATTGTTTGGTTCGAGTATCCAATGAGCATTACCCACGTACTCATTTTATATTTTTAAATTGAAATAGATTCAGTTTAAAGGAATTTGACACCATCCAGTTTGCTCCACTAGGGACGACAAGCAGCCTTCCTGCCTGGGGGGGCTCCCCCTTCCCAGTGTGCTAAACTTGGAAAAATCGTGGAGAAAACTACTCATGTAGGAGAGTGCAGTTGATTCTGAAATTCTTCTTCCATTTAGAAGTAATCAAATTACTTTTTCCACATCCATGAGGGGGTATCGCTGATTCGTTTATATTAGCATTATACATCACGCTATAGCTGACAATAATTGCTGACTTTGTATTTTAGGAAGACGAATGCAGAGCATCTGGGGATCCCAAATTCGCACATCTATCTGACGATTTGCACGTTGAGATCTTTGCAAATGGTCCCCCAGCTGAGGCGCATGCGCGTCTGGCGTACGCTATGGTAGAGATCCGCAAGTACCTGACTCCTGATGCTGAGGAGATGCATGAACCTGGCGTAGGAGGTGGCCCTATTCGTGGTCGTGGCCGTGGTGGATTCCGTAAGTTAAACTAAATATTGAAATTTTGCAGTACTATGAACTATTATTTGTTGTTGATGTTTATTACGTTTAGTTAGATTTTAATTCGCAGCCTTGGTGTAGAACATGAGTCTCATCTATGATGAAACTGCTTCCTCGAATTTATTTCTGTCTTCTGATGAATCTTGTCATTTTGCAGGTGGTGGCATGATGGGACCCCCTCCACTACCTCCTAGGGTTGCTGCTGGTGCCAACAAGGTCAGCATACTCATTTCACTAATTCTAAGAAATATTGGATTTTAATGGGGAACTTGCACTTTCTTTCAATTGCTTGAATCGAAAGAAGATTGAAATGTTAGAGAACGGCAGGAAAGATATTCTCGCTTCAATTGACTCAGCTCACCTAATGAGCGTGATGTAACGCTTCGCTTCATACCTTCTTAACCTATCACTGACCTATTGCATTGTTTACAATTGCAACTGAAACAATTACCAGCTGGTATTATACCCACAGTTGGGTGTAATAGTCCCGATCATTAATATCCCTGTACGGAAATGAAAAAAGGATATTAGGTATATATTATATCCATATTATGAGGATAGGAAAACATTTATATTAAAAATGCCTTATTAACTGCAGCAATGTTGGTTGGGAAACGTTTTAATGTAACTAAGGTTGTTGGAGTTAGAAACGGGGATGCTTGGCTGAAAAATTAATTGAGTTGTACTAGTTGAAACCTAATTTCTGAAATTTGGATTGGAGCCTTTTAAGAACTGCTAGGTAAAGTATGACACGGCACGAAACCTCGTAGCGTAACACCTGTGAATTGCCTGTACCGAGCACCACGGGTACACAGAAATTAATTAATGAAAGAAGAGGCAATATAATTATGGAAAAAAAAACTCATGCGTATCTGATCTCATTTGTATAAAATTTAGATGGTCTAATGTATTGTAAAAAATTTCATGTGCGATTCCTTCCGGTGCAGTGTTGCTAGGCGTCCCTTTTTGGGGGGTACATGTACCCCTTTTTAGATACCAAAACCCCCAAGACCTTTGGGGTACGCTCATGTACCTCTTTTTGCTTTGGATCCCCTTTTTTTACCTCTTTGCTTGAATATCCACTCTCTTCTCCTTTTTTACTTGTGGAACTACTTCGTAAACCAAAAAAATGAATAACTGTATGTGAAAGGTAAAAAGTATGGATTTAGGTAAGGGATGCATTGCTCAATGATGTATCCATGTTTACCGTAGTTGAAACAATACCAAGGCATTGTTTTTTGCGAATTTTCGTTATATTGCAATGGCTCCAAAAATTTAAAAATACAAATCTTCGAAAAATTTCTTCATTGAAATCCGTTTTGAGACATTCTGAAACGAATCACTTTTTGAGTTTGAAGGCTTCAGTTTCTATCACTGCCTTCTGTTTCTACCTGAAAAGAATATACCGAGAGAGGCCATCACTCTACACTCTACTCTTCATTTTGAAAAAGGCAATCGCCAAAATATCAATAACCATTGGGAGTTTCATTCTTTATTTGTGTTTTAATTTTCACTGCACCAAACTGTTCTTATAGAACTGTTTCAAACCAACCATAAGTGTGTGTGTATATATATATATATATATATATATATATATATATATATTTTTTTTTTTTTTTTTTTTTTAACCCAACTTTTCGTAAAAGGGGGTATTACAGCCCTCTGCACAGCGTCACTTGGAGGTGGGCATGCATTTTCTTTGCATTTCAGAGGGTGTAGAACACTTTACAATAGTCATTAATCTTCAAATTCAGTCTGTGGCTGTCAGGATATGCCTTTGAGTATAAATACTATACCTTTTTAATACTGATGGGATTTACTCCTCACAGGGGCGGAATCTGAAGCTGCTTCTTCCTCCATCACCTTTTTTTATTCGTCCTTTTCGGTATCACGATTATGGGTCTTTCATGCATCAACCGAATTAAACATATTTTTATTCCAACAATTTTGAGATAACAATGATAATAATGTTGGGTTTAAGTTATGTAATATGCCTGAAAATATTTTCCCCCAAAAGTACCCCTTTTGGAAACTCCGTGTACCTCTTTGTACCCTTTTTTATGATTGGCTGTCCCCCTTTCTGTCTGGAAGGGTCCGGCAACACTGGTCGGGTGCAACTTGCCCTCACGTATTATCTGTACCTTTCAATCTGTTGTTTTTCATTTACAGGTGATGTCCATTTTGGATCGAGCTCGTATGTCCATGGAAGGTGGATTCAACCAATTCGAAGAAGGACCAGGTTACGGGTATGTGTCTTCTTATATACTAGTTTTTCAAGTAATTGGCGTTCTCTATGAAAATCTCATCTGTGATTGAAATTTACTGCCAGTAGAATATTAAGTTTTAAATTTTCGCAGTGCTCCCTGTATCTTACAAAGAAGGTAATTGTATCATGATTTGTTATAAACTGTGGTAAGCCTCATTAGTTTTCATAAATCTTATTTTCTTTGCTAAGGTACGATGCATATGACAACGGAGCCGGAGGCTATGGCGAATATGATTACGGAGCTGGCGCCGGTGAGTTTTATCTATCTTTCTCTATCCACATGTGTAGGTATATACATCTCCGAAAAATTGTCAACTCACAAAGCTAGAAAATAACAAGTTTACAGGTGAATGGACTTGGGTTCAAAATCGGCCATTTTTTACTACTGTAAAACTGTGATTTGTACAAAATGATGGGGTAATTTGTCAACTTGCCCAAATTCGTCTGTACACTTTTTAATTTTCACTGTGCATTAATAGTCCACACTTGTACCTTTATGAAACGGTTGCACACTCATTTTTTACAACTTGTACATAAAATCGGCTTGTAACTTGTCACTTGTTGCTTTATGAAATAGGCCCCTGGATGTGAAAAACGAATGAATCATACAACCTCTATTTTATTAGCTAGCGAATTTGAACTGCTGACTGGGTCTATTCCCCCCTTGACCGAGTGTGGGAGTTCAATAGGTATCGTAGGTCTCTAGAGTCCTTATCTGTATTTTTAACATGATTGTCTGACATTTTTATGTAAAATGCGTTGTCTTTAACTTGGTATAGTGATTGTAGGTTAAACCTCGTGGATGTGTTTTCAATTTTGAGACAAAATAATGATTTCTCTACGCAGCTTTCAATAGAACGTAATCTCCAGCTAATATTGTTTAATTATTAAGTAATGTACCTTCATAACCTTATCCCGTATATAAATAACATCGTCAATGGTGTTCACTGAGTAGTTGACTTCAAAAATGTCGCATTTCGTTCAACAAAGTTCTTTGCGATAGGTGAATTATATTTTCATGTTCAACTAGCATTATTAAATTTGTCCAGGAATGAGTCAACTTTGTGGATTAGTAATTTCAATTGATTCTTATCCTCTAACTATCCTACACCTTATACCTCTAATTTCAGCTCACGGTCTTGTCAAATATCCTCTCCCTCCTCACCTTCCTCTTCCACCTGGGCCTGTGCAAGAAGGTAACTTGTTTTGTAGAATAAGTACGATGAGTTAATGCCTTTTGTACTTGATAGTTTCGGTCATACCTGATAGTATCTGTGGTTCGTAGGGATATGACTCTGCTATTTCATAAACCAGAACCGAAAACAAGAATGAGCGTTACCCACACTGTCATATTACATTTTTAAATGAAAATAGATTCCATTCTAAGAGGTTCGACACCACTTGCACTCTCCTGAGGTGTGCAGTTATTTTTCCATGTTTTTCCAAATTTCTGCACGTCAAAGCACCTGCCTGGTGTGACGTCACCAGTGCACTTAACTTTGAAAATTCATAGAAAGAAACCTACTTATACCTAACACGAAAGTGCAGTTGATGTCCATCGGCTCTTTATTTTGAAAATCGGAAAATTACCTTTTTCTCGCCCATGGTTTACACTCATTATTTGCAGCTTTGTATGATGATATATTGAAATGGGTAATTTTATTGTGTAGATTTCTAGTTTACAAATACCTAGTTTACTGAGGCCCAGTTCCGCCAACACCCTTTTTCAAGATGGCGAACATTGAGTGTTGCGGATCGGCACTAATCCAACGGTTTTCCGAATCCTTGTGTTCTTACAAGTTTCTGATTTTATCATCCTGCTATTACGAGAAACTCACGGCCCTGGGTTAATCCAAAGGGAACCTGGAACATTTCATGGAACTGTGCCAGAGGGTTTTCATACTCGCCTGAGAGCTATTGGCTACGACTAGTTGTTTAGTATATGACAATCTTTTTTCTCTATTAGAACGGACCTTCTTGTTTCATATTATTGTTACTACTGTTTGATACTTATTTAGAAACTGCCAATATTTCAAGTTGAAAAAATCTCGCCCTCAATCCCAACCTTCTTCAATCCAGGCTGACCTACTCCCTAAAATCGCCGTTTGTAATGCCAATCATTGAGAATGCACGGCTTTCTGGCAATGCATTTGAGGCTCTCAGTCAGTCGTGGGAGGTTAATTAGTCATGTAATCTACTAATCTGCAAGTGTCTACTGCTCGATAAAGAACCATAAACTCTTCGTGATATTGTAGTTTGTTTAGGAACGATTTGTCGAAATGAAACACAACTTCAGAATTATATTCACCCACTCAAAAATAACTCAGATTTATGCAAGTCGATAAATCAAGTTTTCTTGAGCAAAAAGTTACCACGTGGCTTGAACAAAAGAGTGTCAAAGGGTTCCTCTCGGCTCGAGGGGACAGGGTTGCCTCCACATTTGACAGGTGCTGCTTGCCCGATTATGAAATGTACTATTGCTCAATAATGAATTTGTTATCGATGGAAAATCATGAAAATGAACTACATCTAAGTAATTAGGGCTCCGTTGAGTTTGCTCCGCCCTTGGTGGCGCTATTGCATTTTGGTGGACCAGGATCATCGGTTGTTCCTGCCGGCCCTTTCCTTTCTCTCAACCAATGGGATTCAATCTTCCTTTATCCCCCCCTTCCCTTCTCACCCCTCATTGTCTACTGTGACTATATAAACCGCCTTTCTAATGTTTGTTACTGATGATGGCCTAACTGTTGAAAACGATTCCACATTGTATGAGTAACTATTTTTTTGTGGAACATTCTCCACAACACTTCACTAACTTCCGCTTTTGAGAAGGCTTTCCACAACTTCGTTGCGAGTGATATAGTTTGGCAAAAAAGCGTTTTCATCGCCAATGCCCATTGTTCGTTCGGGGGGAATCGAATGATGGTGGAGCTGCCAAAATGAACGGCGGAAAAGAACAACTTTCCTCAATATAGTTAGTCAATATATAATAACTTAATGACATCCCTTCTATCGGGGCCCGCAGCATTATAGTTGTGAACGCATTGTAACACTAAAGGGATGTATGTAGCTGAGTCCGTAAACAATGGAATAACCATGTCTCCCTTCATATAACTAAACTCAGAACTCTTCGATTTCGACAACTCGTTGCAACAGTTGCTGCATACTTTCTTCTAATGATTTTGGCAATGTGGGCAAAAGAGAACATATGGCATCGTATATACTCTTCCGAATAAGTCGAATATCGGAATGTTCTAGGTTCGAAGTAGATGCCTGATTTAGCTCTTTCCTTATTAATTTATTGGGTTTCAAACTCAAGACCTCAGTCCTTTTTCTTTTTAACGCACTTTGCAGGTGGGTTCTTTCTATAACCCGATCAGTCAGTGGTTCGTGATTATGACTATTCTTTTCAGCCACGATCTTTTTGTAATATTCATCCGCAACAACAGACTAAGTACAACTTTTTTTCGTGCATCTAAATTGAATCAGCCCGCCTTTCATTTCATACTCTTTCGAAAGCCGAAAATCTGTTCACAATGATCGCGACATTCCCACGTTTAGTCACACACGCTTCACTGATTTGGAGATCCATTTCCAAGCACTCACAACGGAAGAAGGTTTGAACAAGACTGCCCAATGCAACCATCGGTAACGGAACAAGATAACAGCAGGTACAACAACAAATATCAAGGATCAGAGTTCTCGCAAATGTCTTCGGCAATGGTGTCGCTTTCATTACGGACTGCTGGACCTCAATTCCCGCAAACGTGTTACACTCTTCTTTCTTGTATTAGGATTCTAATGTAGAATAGAAAAACGTGCCCCTTGTAGTTGAGTACGTCATTGCCTATTTTGAGTCTTGAAAATGTGTGTCATACAGAAACTCATTTGGTTTTTTATTATCCTTAGGCGCTCCTGGTGGACGATGGAAGGGATACGGCGCTGGACCCAAAGGAGCTGCAGGTGGCGGCTCGCGATTTCCACCTCGCCCCGCGCCATACAACAGACCACCCAAGTAAAAACTCCTTCCAGCCTCTCTCTAACACTCTGTTTACAGAATTTTAAACAAAACACAACCGTTTAAACAAAAGTTATTGAAAACAACCTACCTTCGAAATGAAAAAGTACCTACGATACAAACATGAAAAACTTACAGCTTAGGTCAAATTGAGTTTTTATTTTATTTTTCTCTCTTAGGACCGAGTTAAAACTCAACCTATAGTGAAAAACCCTTTACTCAATGTTATAAAAAGCTGTATGGTCCAATAACTGCACATAATGTTGTATTCCGACTACATCAATTTATATTATGTAGATTATTCAACAAAATAATATATTTGCATTGCAACTGACGCAATAAACTATTCGTTTTAATTGTAAGAATTTTTTTAACTGATGATTATTTTGGAATGAACGGGGATCAAATTTTCCCATGTAATCTTGGACTGTAATTTACTTAGATTATATTTAAACTTATCGATTAAAAACCGCATTGAAAGTACAATTTAAAATATGCTGTATTTGGTGTATATCAGATAAGATCGAGGAATAAAATGATTTATTATTTGAAAGTAAGCACTTGATTTAAAAAACATCCATTATGAAATGAATGATTTTTCTCTTCAAAAATGTTGTCTGCTTTTCATTTTGTTGCTCATGCTAATCAATCCATTAAAAAAGAAAAAAATACACGAATTATTAGAATGTGACACTGAAAAAAAAGCAAATAAACTATCAAAATATGGTGTCTAACTTGTAGTACGAATTCGAAAAGCAGGCATGAAATTTAGCTCGTTAATTCCAATATTAAATGTACTTGTGCAAATTCGAAAATATTAAACAAAACTTTTTGTACTGATGCTTTTTCATTTTATTCATTTTCTTATTTTTATTTCGTTTTTAAATTTGAAACAAGTTTTTTCAGATTTAAAGCATAAACCTCACAACAAAAGCTTCCTAAAACTGGAGATCCTTGAAACTTGGATTACGAAGGCGGAAATAAGTCGGTGGAAATTAAAAAAAACTAATATGTGAAAATTTTGGGGCCACACTCGCAGTCGACCCGTGGACACGAGAAATTTAACAGATTTGGCACATTCCATATTGTGGATTATTGTAAATCCATCTTTGGGTTGAAATGCAATTGTTCTACTACGTGAGGTTTGTTTTGTAATGATGAAAGTAAGGGGAGAAAATAAAAATGTACAGAATTGTCAATGATTTTACAAAAAGAATAATGACTGGCTTTTTTGACTGAATTAATATGTTCAGTGACTTATACTGTACGATTGTTTAGGAGTGAAAAGTGGGATAAACCTTTTTATTGGACACTTGTCTCGCTTGAAACATACAGTATTTCACTTATGTGTACGTTAGCCTTATTTGAATTGAAAATTAAAACAGTCAACCGAAATATCCATTGCGCAATAGCCTCATTGTCTATAAAAGATCGCCAGGGAACATATTGAAAGCAATGTATAACTTCTGTATGCGTATATTATCTGTGAGTAGGTAGGTACATAAATATAGTGTTACGACTATATTTAGGTTTCCTATAAGAATTTCCGCTATTCACTAACATCATTGTGCATTTATCTTTCATTTAGCTCAAATCAATTTCATAAACATGTCTTGATAGATTTATTAATCTACTCCTTAGTTAGTCATTGAATAATTTAAGAAAAAAACTATACAATTGAAAAGAAAAAGACAGCAGAAATAACTAATATTCTGTAGTAAGGTAATATTAAAAATGGTAGGTGTAGTTGTAGTAGGTCTAGCTGTGCTGTTGAATTATAAATTTATAATTTAATTGACTTTGAAAATGTAATAATGTACGTGACTTGATCAGGACTAGGGAAACATAGGGTAATTTGTAAAATAATAATGCAATTTTGTGTCAAACGAAAAAATGAGAGAAGTAAGCCTTCAATGGATGTGCCAAATTGTCAAAGAACATATTGTGCTCCATATCTGAGTGAAAACTGGCGAATCGACCCGCCTTTCAAAACTTGGGATATAAAAAAACAAACGAATAACAAAACAAAAAAATACACGGATACCAACAAAATCTCAAAAACATTGGGAAAGTGACCTGAAGAAGTGTGCAACCCAAGGGTTTTTAAGCTCAAATTTCAAAAACCCAAGCGATGCCCGAAAAAATACAAAAACCCGCCAACCTGAAGCCGAAAATTACCCATGAACCAAACGACGAACCACTAAAGTTTTTTATGTAAAAATGCAAAACCTCACGATTTTGTTTTGTATAAAAACCACAAAAAAAGGTAAAGCATAACTTTTATACTGTTATTATGTTACGAAACCAACTTTTTGTTTTCTAAAAAACTTATTTTTCCTCAAATCTACTTCAAACTCATTTTATTGATAGATTTGTATATCAAGTTTTGAGCTTGCAAGGTTCCGTAAGCACCTAAGTTGATGAATTATATTTCCGATTATTATTCAAATTAACACATTTTGACTGTGGAATCAGTTTTTTAATAATTTTGAGCGCTGTATTGCTATTCTAAATACTTGTCAACAGTATTCCTTACTTACCGCACCTTGTACGTTCAATGCATGCATGGTATATGTGATATTTTTCGTTTTGGATGCATTTCTTAATTTTTCATTCAATGGGATCGAATTCGCTGTATCTCTAAATTTTCCTGTCAATTCATAATTTTTGTGAAAAAGCTCTATTTGGGGTTTGGTCTATATTAGGTTCGAATATACACATATGAAAGCATTCTTGGTTTTTGAAATTCTAGTATCGTTTATTTTCATTTTTGGAAATTGTGATATTCTTAAATAGTAAATGGTCTTCTTTTTAACGTCACAGTAATATAATGTTTCCTGCACGATATATCATTTTGAAATTGGAAAAACAATCGATTTGCAGAATTGATGATTGTGATTTGCAAAACTATAAAGTGGGGTTAAATTCAAAGTTTTGGTGGAAATCATTAGGTTACAAAATTGTAGGCTCTTGATTTGTAGCTTCTTAGATTTTCTTGCTATCTGTTCTAACTGGAATTTACAGTCCCTGAAAGTCTGATGACATGGTCGAAGGCAGTCATTACTTATGAACTTAAAAATCCGAAAATGAATAAACAAAGAAAAAATATTTAGCCAGTCAAAATTTAGCATGTTGGTATAGTCCATCCTCTTCTTTACAGTTGCAGTAAGATTTTGTAATTTGTAGATTCAGACTCCAAGTTCGTTTGATTGCATTACATACACTGTGTTACCTTGATGCAGACTACTTGGCATGGAGGAATGAAGTCGTCGATAGAGATTACAGCATAAGACTTCGAAATTAGGGAACATGTTCTCAACATAAAACAACAAGAAGTTTGACTGGGATAAAAACAGAGGGACATATTCTGTCCACAAACACCAGAAATGTCTTCACATCGCCTTACAGTAATTACAATACTTTTTATCGGCTGGTCATTGGCATGTCGACATCACAATTTATCTGTTGGAACCGATATCACTGACATCACCCTGTCGACAAGGGGGCAGGCCGGATTCGAATCGCGTCGGAGCTTACCTGAAGGTAGAGCGTTCGGTATCGAATCGAATCCCCCAACATCGATGTAACCGTTATCGGATTCCCAACATCGATTTAACCGTTATCGAATCAAACTGCCGATTTCTGTCCGGTCCCGCTTGGATTCGAATGTCAATAATACAATGGCCACATCAACTTCATTTTTAGGACGTCCCTATTGTAACGTTTCTTTATTTGGACAGTTTAAATTATAACAAGACTTTACAAAAAATGTCTTTCTGTCCTTGAATTGGTTTTTGTTGCTCAGAAATTGTTTATCAACTATGAAGTAAAACATTAAAAAATCCGTGCACAAAATTTATATTGATAAATGCACCTCAATTTCATTAATAGGTATGAGCTGAAAATAATAAAACTGCTTTTTAAAAAAGCTAAAAATCCATGAATGTGTTTGAATTGGGATACTATTTAGTTACCAATTTCTGTGTACACAAAGTTCTAAATTTCAATACAATTTAACTCAAATAATATATAATACAATAATTTAAGAAAATTCGATCTTACAATCATACTTACATAGTTATCATCTCGATTTTCAATCCGTTTTCTATTTGAGCCATTGTGTACTGATCGATTCTGTTCATATCATTGGAGCTGATTCCCCTTTCTCCGTTTCTATCTAGCTCTTTGTTGAATGACATAATTTCTGGAAATTCTGCCACTACATGGCGGAGGTCTAGAGATTACATAGAGTCAAAATATTATAGGTAGGTAGGTAATAGCTCACTCAGGTTTTAGAAGTGCAAAAGGAGCGGGATGGAGCTGCAGCAGGGTGATGCAAGACTGGACTGTTCGCGGCCCCCTCCCTTTCTCTTCCCCCTCTTATAGGTGAATTCGCAGATCATGATTCCTGGTTCCCTCTTCACCGCAGCTCCCGTGAATCATGATCCGCGAATTACCTATGGGATAGGGAAGAGGAGTGGAGGGGGCCGTGAATGGCCTAGTCTAGCAGCAGCTAGCCACTGCTCTGTCCCGCTCCTTTTGCACTTCCAAAACCTGAGAGAGCTATACCTACATTTTGCTACTGAATAAGGGAACGGCCTGGAAAGGACGTAGGGATCGAGAGAAGGCCCGGATGTGGAAACCCTCTCAGCTCGGATTGGAAAGCGGAATCGGCTCGGTAATTTGGAACCGCTCCGCAAATGGAACTGGAGCAGGTTGGAACAGTTAACAACAATGATCGGAATCGGGACATCTCCACCATGACGGAGGCAATTTTTGAAATGAGCTTTTATAACAGTGTTGGAGATTACACCCCCCCCCCTTTAACGAGCTTCATGAGCTCCCTATCACTAAACGTAGTATGCTACCTGTATCCTATTATAAGCTTTTTGGCTATTCGGTTCCCAATTACCTACAAACTGTTATCTCCATCGCATTCACTTTCTTTCTCAATGCCAAGGGGTCTGGATCGATGTAACAAATTATTATTGTGACAGTACCAAGTTTGGGTGAATACAACTAAATTCAATAGCGAACACGTAAACTAAGTACCTAAAGAATATAGTGTATTAAAGGTCACATATCTTTGAATAGGATCTTTGAATTTTTCAATGGATTGCACTCCTGCGACTGTGTCATTAGCAATGCTCCTTATTTGCACCCTTTTGACATATTAAGTCTCCTTTTAGCTGGGACAGATAGCAAGAAATGATTTGGATAATATTCAATTCATCGACTCATCGTTTTTTGTTTTCTTTTTCAGGAATCGTGGCGGTCTGAACGCAACTTTGTAGGGGGATTTTGTATGAAGCGTCCCCAGGTTTATATTACTATCACTGACTGACTTACTGTGCATGCAAACTGGTTTATAGGTAGAAAATCCCCGTTTTTACATTTTGTCGTAGGTAGCGTCCACCGTAATATTGATTTGTGTTTGAACCACCCGAATGAATAAGTTTCATTGCGAAATTACAAAACCAATCTGTGAACCTGTATTAACTAGCTTAGGGCCTTGAGACGATACCGCGCCCTACTGTTAGGCTATAAATCCTTACCGCTTCGTTCAATCTAATCCAGAGTGAGAATCTAGTTAGCTGTAAAATGTGAGATTTGAAATCCTAAATATCCACCAAACTACATTTACAGTAGTAGCTACCTATTCCATTAATCATCAACTGAGTGAGTAAACAGACAATAGCTATCAGTTGGTAATATTTATTTACGCAATATATTTTGTTGAGAAACAAAGTGAACCCTCTTTTCTAGGCATTTAATCAGTATAATGTTTTAGGTCAGGGTTTGTTTCCAATGGTCATCATCAACTGGTGAGAGGCTTTACACTACTTCCTCAGTATTATAAAATGTTCGAGTGTCGTAGTTTCCTACCTAAAACTATAGAAATCATATTTTGAATGTTTTGTGGACTCAATGTTACGAGTTGACTTGGTCACAAAAATCGGGCTAACGATTATGATAATTTATTTTTGATTAAGACTATTTCTATCCAATTTCTTAATTGACTGTCCGTCCATGATCTTTGTAAGAGTAATTCAATTCCGTGTCAGAATCCTACATTTTTGACATCCTGGATGGTCGGGAGACGATTTAGACAATCTATGTTTAGTGAACTAGTTTCCCTATCACTTTCCAACTAAATTCCATCGTTTTGCATCTCTTTGAATGCTCTTATTTATATCATTCAGTTAGGGCCAGTTCCACCAACGGCAGTTTTCCTAGGATTAACCCAGGACCATGAGTTTTCTCATCAAAACGGCGAAATGACTGTTCCACCAATGCTTGACTTGGGGTCTACTTGCGGTAACGGTAAAGACTCCGGAATCAATCTGTTGGGGCGGGTTAACCCACGGATCACAGCTAATCCGAAACTCTCATTGTTCACCATCTTGAAAAGTTGTGTACCTAACCCTGTTTTTCCTTTTGGTTTTCACGAAAAACCGAAGATTGGGTCAGAAACTGACTTTTTTTGTAATATTTTTTGGTCCCAAAACTATCTCTCTTTACCCAATAATCAACAAAACTTGAATTTTCTACATTTTTCATTGTATTTATAATCGCGAAAAACTGCAGTCTTGCAAGTCTGCAGAAAATTTGCAATTTTTGGGCCCGCTTTTTTTAAACTTTGAAAAATCATAAATTTTAATTAGGAAATTATAGAAAAAAATATTTTGTTCTGCATAATCTGGAGAAAATGAAAAAATGTCAGATTTCACCTCTGGCAAGTTGAGCTCTCTTTTCCCATGCACGGTCACAATTATCAACTCAAATGAAAATATTAAGGGAGAGGACCACTTATATGAATGGATGGACGGTTTTGACGTTTCTATGTTTTTACTTTGGCGCACATCTGGAAAAATATACTTATAAAATTACGATTATTTTAATTTACAACAGAGCCGTTCCTAGGGGAAAGTAGCTCCATCAGTTCTTACCTGGAAATGGTTCACAACTCGTTGGAGACATCTCAATTTATGCTAACATCTTGCGTTGCCTAAACCGCTATGAGAATAAAAGCAGCTGAATTACTTGCAAAGTTATTGATGAACTGTAAAGTATGAGTGATTCTCGAGGTCCGAGTATAATAATGTGATTAGGTAGGTACTACTTAGTAACCAGTATGGCTTACTACTTGTTTCGTTAATCAAGAGGAAAATGAAAGCGAATGTTTTGGATAGTTTTCCTCTGAAAACGTTTTGTACGACACCCAAAAAAACATCAATCTACTATTTTAAAGTTGTCAGTCTGAACCTGTTCGGTACAGCAGCGGAAACAAACCAACAGGTTCAGCTCGAAGAGTAATTGAGAAAAAGACGTCCCCAGTCCCCCAGTTCGTATTCGGTGCAAGATAGTTGGTGTTTTTGCTGCCCAAGGAACATGAACTTTCTGCCTCACCGGAAGACCAAGTGCGCATGTGTTCTTTTGAACATATAAAACCCGGTATGTCCACTCCTCAAACTTCTATAACCTTGCACAGAACAACTTTCAGAAGGTCGGACGGAGGAGGGCACGAAAACGAGGGTTTGTTCGCTAAAGCACCTCGAACGTAACTCTATTTTCATGGATCGAACATGTCCTCCAGCGTTTCTGCTGCCATCTGAACTGAACAGCCATGGAAGTACCTTTGCTCTGAACTGCACCTACTCCGGAACAGCTGTGGAAACTAACCTATTGCCGCCTCTACACTTAAAACCAAAAGCTCCGAAGTGTATTTTTGACTTCGAGATCTCTGTTTATGTAGGAAATCCTGAAGTTGTTCCTCTCAAAAAATACTGCAGCTCCACTTTTATCAGCTGTTCACTAATGTTTTGTCTGAGAACAGTTACTCGAATCCTAACTGAGTGATCCGTGGATCGCCGCCTGATCTGGGAATAAAAATTGATGGTGGAACGGTCAAAACACTGACTTGCGGTTATCGATGTCCTGTGTTACTAGATTCGAGAGTTAGGTAACTTGCTTTGCTGGAACTAGCTCTTTCGAAAACAAAATAATTAGGGTGAAAAGTATTTGACTGACAAAAATTAATCTCTCTAATTAACATGTATCATGTTTTAGCCCTGCGCTCCTAGCGAATTTTGCGAGTCAATTTTTTTCCGCGCACGAAATTAATTACAGTGATTTCCGCCTACAACCGAGTCGTTGCTAGGGAAATGGTACTTCGTCGTTTTTCATCCCACAAAATTCGTTGACCATTCGTTCGAAAGCTCTCGATTTATCCAACAATATTATGTTAACTACGGCGAAGTGCGTGTCCAACAAACTGAGTTATGAGCATGGTTATATAAATAATTGTTCACACACAGGTGATCATTCTCAATAATTGATATTGTGAACATGATTGCAACCGCTTGTTAATTTCTGATGTTTTCATAGAATTTCGAATCAATATCGAGGAGAAAACATGATACATGGTTGAAATTTTTGGTTCTAGAACAGAAATAAGTTTAGTTTTGATATTTCATCAAATTTTTGGTCTTTGTTGCAGATAAATATCTGAAAAACCACACAAAATTACCATTATCCAAGCCGTTTCAAAGGTCCACAGCCTTCATGATATGTTTTCACAGACATCTGTGATGGACGTAGGTAGTTCCCCCTTCCTGTTTCTAGTAATTGCTGCCTCTCTAGGCCATACCTGGGTCCATTTAGCCGCCAGGTCATCCTCTGGGTATTACAACCCAATTGCGTAACTGTTTTTATGACCTTTGTGTTGTTGAGAAAGTCATAGAATGCTGATTGAGTGGATATCTGAATAGTGCTCAGCCCTGACGGCAATTAGTTATGGGCTCTTTCCCCATCGAATTTAGAATTCTGAAAATGTATCCTGTTTACTCTTGTTCAGGTAATTCCGTTGGTGACATGGTGATAGATAGAAGCAGTAATTTAGCAATACTGTTTTTGCAGATATTGCAAAGCTTAATAGACTGATGAAAAATATATGATATACTTAACTAACGGTTAAAATTTGTGATGACTGATATTAGGGCTGTGATATTACCAGTACGTTAATTATTAATCAAAGGTCAAGGAATATCGAGTACTTGAGCCTCAAAACTTATTTATCTTCGTTTCGTTAAGAAACATGTCCAGGTCAAATTATTTTAGTAACATTTGGACAAAGAAATAGCTTCGTGTAGAAAGTATTTTATTACTGAGTGTTTATAGGCTTTGTTGAAAATTTATTTGACCAGAAAATTCGCTGGTAAAGAAGCCAAAGCTTTAGTGGTCTCAAAAGCTCCACCCACTTTTTTTAATTTATTTTTTATTTATATTTATTTATTTGTCTTAGTTATCGGTGAAATGCCAGGACAATTTTTATATGAAATAACAGAACCTACTGCTCAATTTTGTTTCGCCTTTAGTATCACCGCTTCATTTCAAAACATGAGTAGTTTTATCAAACTAAATGATACAACATCCAAATACAGGCAATTTTTATCATCGGGGTATACAGGGTGCTAGGTAGAGAACTATGAAAGCCGTAACATTTACCTAATTTTCAAGTTAGGTAGGTACATCGCAATATTTATCGAATGCCCCTGGACGACTTACTTCCATCCCCGTCTACCTTCGACTTTTTAATCTCCTGAGACTGCAATTTACTTTTTTATGTAGGCTTTATGTTGGTACGTTGTTCTGACATTTTTTTCAGACACCATATGGGACAGTTGTCCTGCCCAATCCTCGTTCTGTATTCAATTCATCCATGTAGCCAGTTGTGGTTGAATAAAAACTTATTTTCTCAAGTTGTGTTTTCATGACTTTTTCACCTTCCGTGGTTTGGAAAGCTTTACACATTATGACCTACCTTGATCCTGAAGGGGTAGTTTAAGTTATTTAGAATTATTCCTTGTTTCCCGTGTGCTTATATTTTCTTTGAATGAGGCGAGCATAAGCTGCTTGCATGTTTGTTCCGTCATGGTTTTCTTAACTCTGCACTTTCCATAGGCAAGGCCAATTTTCGAATGAACTCAGAAAACTAAGCAGACTGATGGAACTAAGGGGAACCGGTACTCATGAGGGAGTGCTGTTCAATACAGTCCTCAGAGGCCGTCAGAATGGTTTTTCGGTTCGTCCATTTTGGCCTGTGCAGGTCATGACACCTGTGTGAAGGAAATCCTCAAAGCCTAGACTGTTCAAACCTTGGGGAAATCCTGCTCGTGTGTGGGCCTTAATGTTGAGACTTATCTTAATGTTGGTCTCGATATCTAGACGTTCCAAAAGGTTTTTTTATTGCAAAAGTCTATATTAATTTTTGTAATTTTCAAAAGTTTTTGGGAAGAAAGGTGTATAAAGTGGATCTGTGTTGAACCATCGAGAAATATACACTCGTAAATGCAAGGCTATGTAGATAGAACGCTGCAAATGATTACAATTTTTTGTGCAGAACACAGGGTTTACTGCGTTGTTGAGAATAAGGCGTACAAAGAACATGGGTTAGCGGTACATTGAGTATCACTGACCCGGCCAATTGCTGGAACAAGCTATGTGATTGGCATGGGCCATTGTAGGAAAAAAACGTGGCGCAGTTTGCAAATTATGCTCGCGTCTTTAATTAGCACTATAATTGCAATGGGATGTGTTCGATTTTCCAACTTTTTACTTCGGATTCAGTGTACTTGAAAACCTATAGTACCAATTTTCAGCTCAAAAAAACGTTCAAGTGTGGCCAATAAGCGGGTTGAAAGATCACGCGTGACGTAGTAGTGCAAGGAAACTGAGAATCCCCACCCAGGCCGGTGGGGGCCGTGACGTCATCGTGCAAATGAATTTCGTGAGC
Organism: Adelphocoris suturalis; assembly: GCA_030762985.1. Taxonomy (NCBI): domain Eukaryota; kingdom Metazoa; phylum Arthropoda; class Insecta; order Hemiptera; family Miridae; genus Adelphocoris; species Adelphocoris suturalis. The sequence continues at coordinate 42,963,582 of CM061044.1, forward strand.
CTTACTACCAGTGATACCATCATACAGCACCGTTTTGGAAAGCTGTCCCTTAGATCTTACTATTGAGAAAATATAAAATAACCAGGAAAATCGACCTTGTGCTAACTTGGGGAGGGGAAAATTCCACTGTGTTTACGATTTTATTTTCGGTATTTCGCCAATAACGCATGTAACTGAGAAACTTTCTGAATACAACTTAAAGATCATTAAATTTCCTATAAAAGCATTGGTTATACGACTTCTTGTGGCCAATAGGTACTGAAATACAAAATATAGCATTTTGAAAAAATTTGGATTTTAACGGAAAAAGCAAGTTTTTGCGCTCATAATATAGATTATTCATCATAAATGGAGTATTCAACATATCTATGTGTACCATACATACTATTTATACCCCTCTATCCAGGAATAAGTTTGAGTAATACGTTTAAAAAAAGTCTTCTTATCTGAAACTTTCAAAGTTGAATAACTCAACCCAGTTTTGGTTTCTTGGTGCCCACAGGCCCAGTATCTACGTCATCATTGTTGTGAGTCTCAATCTCTTTGATGAGCTACTCGTCAGCCCCTTCTTTCTAGTATTGACTGTCTTCTTCATCTGTGATGTTCTCGTCGACATTGGACTCAATGGAATTTTCTCATGCCGTTTCCACGCAGTGCTTGCACAAGGCAGAGCATTTTAGCCCTGCGTTTTTGCAACTGTAGCCTGCTGAAACAACCAATTCCACACTTGCAACTTATGGTTTGCACTTACTGTAAAACATGAATTATGAAGTACCACAAGAAATGGGAGGAACATGGTAGTGACAGTTATTAAAATTCGAAAGGTAGAATCTACCTACTGTTATAATATTCACATAGAACGTTAATTCGAATACACACAACTTATGCTCAATCCCAGCACCAAGACGACGGCAGTTGTTGATTGTTCCCTTATCCCCAACCATAAACTTCACAAGAAATCTCTCACCCATCTCAGATATTTGGGTATGAGATACTGCAGGATCTTTGAAGACCCTACCGTTAATGTTGAGAGGCTAGTTCCTGAGATTTCCTGTCAAGTTGTATGGTGGGACAGATGTTGAAAATCTGGAAGAGCTAAGGTAGGTACCGGATATTTTCCACCGCAATGGCAAAGCCTAAATGCCAGCTTGCCCGGCTGTCTCCAACAAGAGAATCCGCCAAGTACCACTCCTTCAGGTTGTACCTTAGTACCAACGTGGATGGGGGAACAAAGGGAACTATCAACAACTGTCCTCATTTTGGGGCTGGCGATTGAACAAATGTGGTGTGTATTAGAATTCCCATTCTATACCTACATTATATTGTTAATGTACTTTTCCAATAACTTTCATTAAGTACCATGTTCCTCCCATTCTTTGGGCTGTTTCATAATTCATAGTAAGTAAGATTTTTCCTCCAAGAAATGGTTGGTCACCTTTTCGCTTTTGTGAAGAACGCCTTCTCAGAACGCTAATCTGCAGCTGAAATCTGAATTCGACTTTTCATTGAGAAAACAGGCTTGGCTGAAATCACCTCACTTCATGAGGTAAATACAGCCACAATATGAAATTTTTTTCTGAAAAAATATGATTTTAACAGTACGTCTACAGAATGCTACAATATAGTTTAAATTTTTAGAGGTCAAAAATGAGTAGAAGAAAATTTTACAGAAAAAAAAAGTCGTGAGTTTTGACTGAAATCAGCCCTCATGACGGTACCCCGCATAAATCTGTATTGTATGCTGCACCGTTTCTCCAAATGCGCGAATCCTTAACAGAACCAGGCCAACGTAGGTATATCCACATGTCGCTTGTACGTTAATGCGAGCCACGCCTTTCTGTTCACATATTCATCCCCGTAAATTAGGTTTTGTCATTTTAATGTGGGTGCAGTCGAACGCACCGATAGCAAAAGGAAATGATGTGGACAGTTATGGCACCTGTTGACTTTCTTAAATTTCTTCCTGATTTCTCGGAAACTCAATCCATAAACCTGCTTTTTTTTATGAATCTTATTTGAGACGAATTTCACTTCACGAGAAACTACGTGGGGGGGGGGGGGGGGGGGGGGGGGCTTTGGTGCACCCCTACGTCTTCCTCTACTCCAACCTGGATCTGCAGATTTGATTGTACATTAATTACGCAAAAAGCACAACCTACTCTCGTAATTTCATCCAAGGAGAACAGCTTAAAATGCTCAGTGTGGTTTGCTAGAAGAAGTAGAGGATGTGCAACATTTATGCACTTGTTCCACAAAGTTTATCAATTAATGAACATCCTCACACTATAAATGTAACGATTTTTCAATATTTGAAGAATATATTCCACATCAAATGCACCTGGGAATAGCAGATCATGCAAGCATATAGTAGCAGTCTTGGTTTTCTGGTACCTACCTATTCCTATCAAAATTACTAGCCGCTCTGGCTCACTTCGCTCGCCTCCACGTGGGACATCCGTCACCGTAGTAATTTGCAATGGTTTTTTTGCTGCGTCTATGTTGGACCATGAAACGTTTATTAGGTTCAATAAAGATAGGCCATTTATCGGCATACAAGAGCAATCCAGTTAAGATTATGTGGAGCCACGAAAATAATAAATTGCTGTGTTTTCCACGTGGGGCCAAGAAAAGTTTATTAGGTTTAATGAAGATAGGCTATTTATCTGTGTAGAATGGATATCCAATAAACATGTGGAACCACGAAAAGTTTATTTTCAAGAACATTGTAGTGGATCTATGTATGTTTTACTGGGAGTAGGTATTCCCAGTGGAATATCTCTGCCAATGATACGTTGCGAGTTCACTACAAACATTACAGTAGGTAATAACAGAACTGCCGGATGTTAAATTTTTGTACGTGAGGAAGCTAAACTGCCCACTCAACCTGGCAGACGTTTTTTTCTGTTGGAAATTACTTTCAAACCAATGAAATCTTATGAAACTACGTGGAACCACGAAAAGTTTATTAGATCTACGAGGAATAAAGATAGGCCATAATTTCATCTGCGTAGATGGGCTCTCCTTTTCCCCGTCTATTATTCTGTTGAAATATCTTTCAAACGGAAAGGTTCCTTCCTCCAAGAGGTTCCAAGGGCAAAGTTCAGAGCAACTACTTTCGACGGAATAAGGTATAAAAAACCAACGTTCACTACAGTCGGAAAAAAGATTTTCATGTCTCAAAACTCGCATGGGATCAAAATTAGAACTTCAACAAACATTTTAAGACCAACGAGCAAAATCCGTTGAAATTTATTTGATTAAGACGGAAAAACCCGTAGCGGAGAACACATATTTTTTGTCATTTCCCACATTCTTTCGCTGATTTCTCCAGGGAGAGAGCATCTTTCAGCAATTTCGACGGCACCATCGTGTTCTACGGGTCCTGAAATGTAACTTTGTTGCTGACATACAGAGTGTTCTCGATCAAATTTTAATGTGGCAGTGGATAGAAGATAGAGCACTTGGCGAAAAAACGCTCATTAAAATGGGCTCCCACCCCCCGCCCGCCCTACAGCCCACAGTTCGGGTGGGAGTAGAAAATTTTAAAACCGCTTATACCCCCTTTCGATAACTCTCAAGAAGATCGCCCACTCATAGACTCCTGCCATTCAGCCGTTTGGCTGTGCATAGCATGGCATGGACAGACAAACAAAAGGAGTTTCATTCTTATAATAGAGATATAATAAAAGTGCAGTGTATAGAAATGATAGGAATGTACTAAATTTACAAATGTAAGATTTTGGTTTGGCAGAATCCCTGTGTTCCAGTTAGTACCAGTACCAGATAGTTTTTTAACTTCTGTTTGGGAAACCAAGGAAGGGCTCTTGTGTTCTGGTTGATTGGCTTAATCCAAATTTGCTCGATTTCATATTGCCTATAATTTTCCTTAACAATATTTTACTATTCTATCAATCCTCATTCAGAGTAAGGACAACTTCAAAAATTTTGCGTATAATGTTATGAAGTTACATAGGTAACTCTACCTAATTAAGAGAATGGAGGTACCATTCAACCCTCTAACCAAAACCGATTTCTAATTAGTGCATTCATATATCCCTGTATTTTCCAAATTTAAAATGCTTCAAGCACCTAGACTCTTTCCCCATCACAGAAAAAACGAATATAAATAAAAATAGAGAAGACGAAGTCTCAAAACATGTTAGGTAGGTGCAAGGACCCTAACAGCAGAGCGGCTATGCAATGTTCTTAATGACACAATCCCTGTCGGAAAGTCAGGATCGTCACTTAGTTTATTGATTCGCTGCCGCTAGGCTCGCATCCAAGGAAATGTATTTCAGGAGGCTCTGAAACCGTGAATTTTAGAAAAAATTTCGTTCGAAGAAGCAATAGAGAAACTAAGTCGGCCTACAGATAATGTTCACTAGTCGGAGTCAGGATCTACTTGGTTTATTTTGCTGCCGCTAGGCTCGCATCCGTATTTGGAACTGCGAATAGAAAAAATCGAAGGAATAAAAGTCGGAGTAAAATAATCAGCTTCGGGTTTATGCATACTAGCCAATAGCTTCATTTTCTACCAAAATCCGCTTTAATAAAAGCTCAAAATCGGCAGAACATTAGTCAGAAAAACTTTATGAACTAGGTAAATTCAACAATTTGTGCACAATGTATAATTAAGGATATGAAATCCAGATCGCTGTTAGTGCTTTTGATCCTTTCTGTTGGACCTCTTCTGGCCATGATATAACCGCTAAACCCGAAGCAACCTTCTCATCTTAGAGGTGCCGTTTCCGTTTTTGATTAGGATATTCAACAATATTTATGAATCAAGAAATTGAATAAATTTCATTCATTTGAATATATTTCGTCCTCTAAGGTGCCGGCTTTTGCTTCGAAGCACGAGGGCCAAATGCCAATAAGTCGGGCAGGTATTAGGTAAGACGGTATGTAATTTAGCACATAAGTAGTATGTCAAACTAGTCGAGATACATTACCGAAAATTCGAAATTGGTAAAGATACAATTATTTACTGTCTTCTACAATATAAGTTCACGACGTAAACTTCAACATAAGTAATAGGAAACCTTGTTAGTTACTTTTTATTATCATTAATTTGCTTATTTGTTTCCTTCAGAATAATATTGCCTCTAACTCTCCTTAGGATTGATGTAAAAATTCCGTTCTTGTGCCAAAAAATTAAGCTTTTCAAATAGAAGCATCAGTTCGTCGACCAGCACTTTTTGAGCACATAAAGTTGATAAAATTGCACAAAATGTGCTAAATAATGAAAATTCCAGTATTGCAGAATGATCGTATGAGCGAGTTTTCGTAAATTATCGTATTGTATTCTGTTAAATTGGTCACGTGGAAAATTCGCTCATACAATCATACTGCATGACTGCAACTTTTCCGTTTGACTCCTTTTTGTTCTCGAATGGATATTTCACCTTCCTGGAAGTTCTCATCAATTATTAAAAACGTATTGGAAAACTTGAGATTAGGGTGGCACTTGGCTTATAGAAATCCAGTGAGTACTTATTTTGTCCACAAAATCTTAATTGTACGGTTGAGGTTTTACCTATCTTTATTACTTACAGAATTTGAAACATGATTTCGCCGAGAGGCGTTCACCGATTCAGACGGCTGCTGTCACTATCCGAGTGCCCTTGCTACAGAAACCCAAAGAGGGCTCTACTAACGTTCGTCAATTATCAGAATAAAAAGTCGCCTATCATCTGTAGAAACGCATCCTCAGTTGTTTCCGCGAAAATACTAGGAATTGAGACCAGCTGTGATGACACTGGAATTGCAATTCTGGACACGAATGGATCCATTCTAGGAGAAAGTCTGATCTCTCAACAAGAACTACATTTAGAGTGAGAAACGTTATTTCTTTCCTAACCTATTTATTTATACTATTTATTAATTATATATAATACGGGCATAGCCCAGCTTGACAAACATTAAATATCTACAAAATTAACTTACATATATCACTTGAAGATTGAAGAATGGCTCTAGAAGAGCTTTTGTAGTGGATTTATATAGGTTTGACTTGACGTAGGCAGACCAAGTCGGACATTTATATCCCGGTTATGCGGGTTGGTTTCTAGGCCACCCCCGCGAGGAATGCGGGCGGAGCCGCCAAGGTCAACTGATTTCGCGGGCTGAAAGGGTGGATAGTCCGTGTCGCAGCCGCGCGGAGCGCTAGGCTCGTGTACCAAGTGCTGGGTTCGATCAGTTTTGTACTGAGCCGTTTTGTAATATTCCGGCCTTAGATTTACATCTGAAAGGGGAATATATTGAGCTTGGTTGAGGTACTGAAAAGTATCCTCTGCTTTTTGTGCATTTGGAGTGTATTTGACACTCGGATCGACCGTGTGACCCTGCGTCGGATATCGTGGGTAGTCGGACAGCTTGGTCGAATCGTAAAGATCGGCTTCAGAGCGAGTCTGAAAGGTTTGCTCGATCTTTTGTATAGGTGAGTCTTGTTCGAAAGTTTCTCGAACGAATACGTCGGGCGAGAAGGCGATCCGGACGTGAGGGTCGCGCCTTGCGCTGATGTTTGGTTCAGCGGACTCACCGTGTGGCCGGTAGGGCGCACTACGTTGGTCACTCGGCCCGGCCTTGCCGCCTTCCTCCTTCCCTTGCAAGGGGAAGTAAGAAGGCTGACGTTCCATCGAAATGATCGAGTTTTTGCTCGTTTCGATGCCTCTACGTGTGAAAAATAGAGGGTTTTGGAAGTGGACTCGCTTGCCAGAGCGTCTTTCCAATGCTCAGATGGCAGGGTCCTACCTCGCAGTCTTGAAAAAGACTTCCGTAGACGGTAAATTAGAGCGGAGGAGCTGAGTAATTTACCGGCGTGCCCCAGCGGTCGACTACGAGCTTAAGGCTATGTAATCCGGGTGACACGGCTCGGAACGTCCCTCGGGCGTACTGTCTAAAGAGAATATCGATAGAAGTACCGGGTGGCGTCCTAACAGATGAACTACGTTGGGCAATGAGCAGGATGAATAATCACTGGACTCGTAGATGCCAATGCGAAATCTGTGTGGAGAGAAGGTCTGGCTTGTAGAAAGCAGTAGGAAGCCGTTCTTGAGATGAACTCGTAATGCAGAAGGTTCGTCAGCGTAGAGCGTGTAGAATTCTTCGTACTTCGGAGGTGTCGTCGTCGAGAGCGGAGAGTGGAATGAATTTCGGAGGGCTCCTAGCGGGGTATTTATAGGGAGGTGGCCGCCTCCTGCCGCCTCCTGGTTGGTCCGCTTAATTTCATTAATTCTACTGTGCAATCTCATTGGTTCGCACAGTGTTTTCCCAGTATCTGTGCATATGATAGCTGAGTTGGTCTTCCGAGTTGGTTTCCCTGCGTCCGTTGCTTTGACGGGGTCCCCGGGGGTGGCTGAACGGCCTTGAGTTTTCCTGTTTGAGGTTTCTCATTCAAGGCGACTTGTTTCGAACTTTTTGTCGCATCTATCTCGCCCAGTAAATGTTTGGGGAGGTCGCCTTGCGTGTTAATCTTTAATATTTCACTTTTGGGAGAGAATTTAGTATTTTCTCTCTGGTGAAATATTTTGTTTGACGGAGTTGTAACTCGACGTCTTGTAAATATTTTTGTGTTGTATCTACCTCTTTTTGGTAGCCCTGAAAAGGGCTGTTGACAAGAGGGGGTGGATTTCACCACAGGGGCCCTCCCAAGACGTCGTGTTAATAACGACGACGCCGGTTGGGGTGATTCGAGCGCCGTTACCCACCTCTCGTCGAATTTGGTAGAGGGGACGTGCCTTCTGGCAGATTTTCGGGGAGTTTTCTCCTTACTTTCTGTCTGATTTTGTGACACAGATTGTCCTTGTGATACAGCTTCTTCCGAGTGTAGAGTATAAGCTGGCTTGATTTGCTGTTTGGGAACTTTTTTAGTATGTTCGCCAATTTGCACTGTAACCGAAAACTTATCTCTTTTAACCACTTTGAATGGTCCCGTGTAAGGACATTGCAGAGAGGTGAGCTGTGTGGGCACTCTGATATAGACATGAGTACATGTATCCAAATTTTTGGGCATGTTTACGGCATATTTCGTATTATTATGTTTAATATGCGTAGGTCGGAAGAAAAGAGGTTCCGAAAGGTTCGTAGAAGTTACGAAAATGTCTCCTGGGAGTGGTACGTCAATCCCGTAAACTTTTTGGAAAGGCGTAGTTTCGGTCGCCGGGTCTACTGCCGTACGCATGGCGAGTAGAACTTTGGGAAGTGCATCGAGCCAATTTTCGTTTTGAGCTTTGAGAGCTTCTTTCAAAGATCTATTTCTGCGTTCTACCATACCGTTTGTTGATGGTTTGTATGGTAACGTGTGAGTATGTTTTACTCCGAGACGTTCCATAATGGAATTGAACAGATCTGATTCAAATTGGGTGCCCTGATCACTTGTGATGTATTTAGGTACGCCCTTTGAAGCTACCCAAATATTGATAAAGGCATTTGTGATTGTGGTTGTTTCGATGTTGTTAAGAGGGACTGCCTCTAGCCAACCCGTTGCTCTATCAACCATCATCAAAATGTAACGTTTCCCTCCTTTTGCTAAAGGTAAGGGTCCGGTAATATCCACGTGTACGTGTGAAAATTTGTTTGCCGTTTCAAATTCGGAGTAAGGGAGCTTCACGGAGCGCGTGATTTTTGCTCGTTGGCAAGTTTCGCATGCTCGGACCCAGTTTGAGACATCTGCACGTAGTCCGTGCCAAAAATATCGTTGTTTAACTTTATACACTGTAGAGTGTATACCTGGGTGTCCCAAATTGTGAATTTGGCTTATTATTTCTTCCCTTATTTCGTTTGGAATATAAGGTCTAGGGTGTCCTAGGTCTAGGTTACACCAAATTTCTCCTTGAGAGAATTCAACTCGTGTGAGTTTCAATTTGTCCTCCGCGGTAGGGGGAGAGCGAATTTGTGAATTTGAAATGTGCAGTAGAAGATTGCATTCTATTGCAGCCGTAATTTTCGAAATTTCAGCTATGGGTGGACCCTCGTCCGTCTGGGTTGAAATCGATTTCGTTTGAATTTCAACCGGATCGAAGGGTCTGGAGAGTGCGTCGGCGACGACGTTGCTCTCTCCTGAAATATGACGAATGTCACTCGTCATTTGAGAGATGTATGTTAGCCATCTTAATCTCATTTTAGAAAAATGAGCATTCTTTTTAAGCATCGTGCCTAGCAGAGGCTTGTGATCCGAACAAATATGGAAGGATCTGCCGTCCAAGTCGTTGTGCCAGTGAATGCACGCTTGGTAAACGGCGAACATTTCCTTGTCGAATGATGCTTTGTTCTTCCATTGTTCTGGAATCTCTTTGCTGAAAAATCCCAATGGTTGGTATGATTTCGAGCCATGTTTGTCTGTAATTTCTTGTTCTAGCGCCGCCCCGATGTGTGTGTCGGATGCGTCACAGACTAATCTCCACTCCGCTGTAGGGTGTGGGTGAGCAATGTTATGCAAGGTTGCTTTGATCATTGCTTGTTTTAAGCTGTTAAAAGCTTTTTCTCTCTCTGATGTCCATTCGATAGGTGTTCTGTCATTTTTTTTGTTTGACTGAATGGAGTCATACAGAGGTTGTGCCGTGTGAGCGAATTTGCTCGAGCATGCTCGGTAGAAACCACACATACCTAGGAATCTGCGTAGACTTCGTACGTCCACTGGCCTAGGAAATTGTTCTATGGCTTCTATTTTGTCTCGTTTAGGAATTATTCCTTCCTTTGAGATAGTGAAACCTAGGAAATCGACGGTAGGTTTCGAAAAAATGCATTTATCAAAACCTACTCGAAGTCCGTGTTCCCCTAGTTTGTCAAAAATTTGTCTGAGGTGGTTCATGTGTTCGGTATAATTCTTCGAAGCCACCAGGATGTCATCTAGATATACAAATGCGAAATCAAATTTTCGCATGATGCTGTCCATGTATCTTTGCCATGTTTGAGCCGCTCCGGCCAAACCCATGCTCATTTTCTTAAACTCATAAAGACCGAAAGGTGTAATAATCGCAGTTTTATGAGCGTCATCTGGGTGCATCGGAATATGATAATACGCTGATTTTAAATCTATTGTTGAATAGATTTGCGTATCATGCAAATTCGCTTGGAACGAGCGAATGTGAGGAGGAGGGTAGGCGTCTTTCTTCGTTTTCGCGTTGAGGAAACGGTAATCGCCGGTGATTCTCCATGACCCGTCTTTTTTTGGCACACAGTGTAACGGAGATGCCCATTCGGAATCCGATGGTGCAATTATGCCTTCTGAAAGCATTTCGTCAAAAGTCTTTTTGACTTGAGCCCGTTTTTCTCCTGCCATGGGTCTTGCTCGGAAGTGTACTGGAGTTCCTTCCGTGGTTATACGGTGGTAAACCCCGTTGTTCTTCCATTTACCATGAATTTTGCTCATTTTATCATTGTATTTGTTAATGATAGAGCGAATGTTTTCGTCCTCCGTGATTTGCACGTCCTCTGGTTGAGGTGTATTGTCACGGTGAGGGATAGTAGCTGCAATTTGTTCGTCAGTGAACTTTTTGTTCATGACTGCAGCTATATTTTGATCGGCATAGCACTTCATTTTATCTTTATAAATGTACTTGTGTTTGACCCGTATTCCGATATCCCAAGATTCGAGAAATGGGATACCTAGGATCGCTAGATCGACTTTCGTGATCATAAACTCGGTGGTCATGTCCCCGAGGCCGATGTTAATTGTTGTGTCAGCTCGCCCTAGTGTATCTATAGGGGCTCCGTTAGCTGCTGTGAGCTTAACGTTGGACTTGAGAATTTTCAAGCCCAATTTTTTTGTGACATTGTGGGGCAGAATGTTCACTTCTGCTCCCGTGTCAATGAGAAATTCAGTGCCATTTAGTTTGCACTTGAAAAAGAGCCTTTTATACTCAGTAGACTGCCGGCGTATAGGCTCAGATACGCTGGCAGTTATTCGTTTTCCGAATTCTCTGTGTCGGAGGTTGGAATGGTACTTTCCTGTACCGACTGCTGAGTAATTTCGGTAGAAACCCGGGTTTTAGGCTGGCTTATAGTCGCAGCCTTTTTGCTAGTTTTGGAAGCAGTGTTTGTCTTCCAAGTGCAGTGTTCTGGGTCTGCACATTTGCGAGTTTCGTTACCGAAACGTGCGTGGTTTCGACAGACGTAGGCCGTCGGTTTGTGAGGCTTACTCTCCACTGGTTGAGGTTTGAACTCAGCTTGTTTCGGGAGGGCCTTTTTGAAACCAGTATTTATGGGTTTCGGAGTAGATTCAACTCCTCGTATGTTCAGAGAAGTATTCTCTGCCCTGTACGCGTGTAGCGTATCAGCTAGGTCGAGCCGGGAGGCCGTGGTAGGCTGAGCTGCGACCATACCTCGTGCTTCGATGGGAAGAGTCTCAATCCACTTTTGAGTGATTAGAGCTTCCGAAAAGTACCCAACAGCTTTCGAGTACATCTCGTGGTACTTGGTGCTGGGTTTTTTGGCGAGAGATGCGGGGTCCTCGAGTGCGAGGAGCCTGTCCTGTAAGGACAACCCATATTCTCGTTGGAGGCGTTGTTTGGCCTCTTCGTAGGGAGCGTGGGGTGCCGTGAGGTAAGCTGAGTCGATAGCTTCCCTCATTTCTTCTGGTACCCACTTGTATATAGCTGAGAAGCATTCGTTTTGCGTTCTCATGTGTTTTCTCACGCAGTATTGATCGAATTCGGCGAGTGCACGATCAATATTCTTCTTTTGGAAGACTGGTTTTTGATAATCTCCCATCTCCTCTAAAAGTGCTTGAAAACCACCTTGTGTAGAGGGATGTTGCGTGAGATGTGGGGCGTAGAGGCCCGGCGGGGGTCGTACGCCCGCAGTGGTTCCCTGAAATCCACTAGCTTCATAAGAGGGAACGAAATGCTCCGTATTGAGCCTGTTCAAAGGCGGGGTCACCATTTGTAGTGGATTTATATAGGTTTGACTTGACGTAGGCAGACCAAGTCGGACATTTATATCCCGGTTATGCGGGTTGGTTTCTAGGCCACCCCCGCGAGGAATGCGGGCGGAGCCGCCAAGGTCAACTGATTTCGCGGGCTGAAAGGGTGGATAGTCCGTGTCGCAGCCGCGCGGAGCGCTAGGCTCGTGTACCAAGTGCTGGGTTCGATCAGTTTTGTACTGAGCCGTTTTGTAATATTCCGGCCTTAGATTTACATCTGAAAGGGGAATATATTGAGCTTGGTTGAGGTACTGAAAAGTATCCTCTGCTTTTTGTGCATTTGGAGTGTATTTGACACTCGGATCGACCGTGTGACCCTGCGTCGGATATCGTGGGTAGTCGGACAGCTTGGTCGAATCGTAAAGATCGGCTTCAGAGCGAGTCTGAAAGGTTTGCTCGATCTTTTGTATAGGTGAGTCTTGTTCGAAAGTTTCTCGAACGAATACGTCGGGCGAGAAGGCGATCCGGACGTGAGGGTCGCGCCTTGCGCTGATGTTTGGTTCAGCGGACTCACCGTGTGGCCGGTAGGGCGCACTACGTTGGTCACTCGGCCCGGCCTTGCCGCCTTCCTCCTTCCCTTGCAAGGGGAAGTAAGAAGGCTGACGTTCCATCGAAATGATCGAGTTTTTGCTCGTTTCGATGCCTCTACGTGTGAAAAATAGAGGGTTTTGGAAGTGGACTCGCTTGCCAGAGCGTCTTTCCAATGCTCAGATGGCAGGGTCCTACCTCGCAGTCTTGATAAAGACTTCCGTAGACGGTAAATTAGAGCGGAGGAGCTGAGTAATTTACCGGCGTGCCCCAGCGGTCGACTACGAGCTTAAGGCTATGTAATCCGGGTGACACGGCTCGGAACGTCCCTCGGGCGTACTGTCTAAAGAGAATATCGATAGAAGTACCGGGTGGCGTCCTAACAGATGAACTACGTTGGGCAATGAGCAGGATGAATAATCACTGGACTCGTAGATGCCAATGCGAAATCTGTGTGGAGAGAAGGTCTGGCTTGTAGAAAGCAGTAGGAAGCCGTTCTTGAGATGAACTCGTAATGCAGAAGGTTCGTCAGCGTAGAGCGTGTAGAATTCTTCGTACTTCGGAGGTGTCGTCGTCGAGAGCGGAGAGTGGAATGAATTTCGGAGGGCTCCTAGCGGGGTATTTATAGGGAGGTGGCCGCCTCCTGCCGCCTCCTGGTTGGTCCGCTTAATTTCATTAATTCTACTGTGCAATCTCATTGGTTCGCACAGTGTTTTCCCAGTATCTGTGCATATGATAGCTGAGTTGGTCTTCCGAGTTGGTTTCCCTGCGTCCGTTGCTTTGACGGGGTCCCCGGGGGTGGCTGAACGGCCTTGAGTTTTCCTGTTTGAGGTTTCTCATTCAAGGCGACTTGTTTCGAACTTTTTGTCGCATCTATCTCGCCCAGTAAATGTTTGGGGAGGTCGCCTTGCGTGTTAATCTTTAATATTTCACTTTTGGGAGAGAATTTAGTATTTTCTCTCTGGTGAAATATTTTGTTTGACGGAGTTGTAACTCGACGTCTTGTAAATATTTTTGTGGTGTGCCTACCTCTTTTTGGTAGCCCTGAAAAGGGCTGTTGACAAGAGGGGGTGGATTTCACCACATCCGATTGGTGAAGCATTCTCTTGTTGTCGTTGGGCCTCATTTTTTTCAAGAGTTTCATGCCAAAACAATCATCAAAAGTTGAATTATGGGTAATGGCATGTCGGCTTACAGGAAGATCATCGTCAGACCAAACCACGGATGCTCGATGGTTGTTCACCCTCAAGTTGAATGGAGTTGCTGCTTTCCCCACGTAAAAGGCAGGATACTCTTAACAAACCAACTCATACACACACAGGTGTCTGGCATTCTGCTGATCCTTTGCATGTGTATGAGCATAGTATCAGCCTCCACTTCCGCTACTCTAAAGAGAACAACCCGCTATCCCTCAACGCCCCGTCGTAGTGGAAATCCTGCCATCTTGCACCCATTTTAAAGGCACCGTATCATAAGAGCATTGCTCCTTGTAATGTATTCGTTGCTTTAAGTTTCTTAGGTCTTTGCTGATTATAGGACTCTACTTTTCACCATAAAGCGAGTAACCATGGAGAGTTAGATGCACATTTAGATGTACATCCCTAATACAGAGCAAATTTGGACGTTCATACGGAGCATGTTTGGGCACTCCCCATAAAGTTGACATGAGGCCAATTGGACACACCAAACAATGATTACCTAATAAGGGAGATAGGTATAAGATATTATCCAATTGAGGCTTCAGAGAGGCTGGCACATTCGGAAGCTTTGACCCCCACATAGTTGAGGGAAGTAACTTCCTTCTTCTGTATCATTTTTTCAAGTATGAAAGGCATTCTGAAACGTCTATTAGATGTTGACAGCTGGGGGAAAAAACGCTGAAATCTTGCTTGAACTTGGAAAACAAGAAGAAGAAAAAAGTTTTGTAGATAGTTCTTGTGGCACCTCTCTGAAACCTATCCTATAATCCTGTATTTAATCTTGGTATCATTTCTAACCGTAAAGTTATCTAGAGTAGTAGTTCCAAGTTTCGTGATTCCCATTGTTTAGTCGGATATTCAAGTTTTATCTAGTATGTACCTAATAATTTTTCTGTATCCCTTCCCGCTAATACCAAAACAAAGCTTTTCTGCTTATTGCGGCCAAGAGTCCTATGTATTATTTACCGTCCCAAAATGTGGTCTACCATCGATTTCTTAACTTAGTTCATTATAACGTATTGAACTCCACATTTACATTTTCACAGGTTTGGAGGTATCATGCCACCTCTAGCAAGAGACTTACACAATGAGAATATTGAAAAAGCGACCAAAAGCGCTTTGGAGATGGCCGGTTTGACTCTTCAAGATGTTGACGGAATCGCAGTTACTAACTGTCCAGGCCTTCCTTTGTCGCTTCTGGTTGGCCTGAAGCACGCCAAGCACCTTGCAGTGTCTGCTAAGAAACCTTTAATTCCCATTCACCACATGGAAGCCCATGCACTTACAATCAGAATCGTGGAAAAGGTCAGTAGACTTGAATCAGCTGCCTTTACGCTTAAGCTCACAGCTCTCTAGAGAGTAATAGGATGGGAAACGTATTGGTCTGCCTCTGAGATGGCGGTAGCAATGCCTCTGTTTCTGTGCACACAAGGCAGGACATTCCTCATCTCTCTTTTCCCCCACCTTTAGGAGTAGTGGGTGTGTTACTGCCCAAAAATATTTGATAACTTGATAAACCTCCATTACAAAGGAGAAATTACTTGTTAGTATCAAAGCTCCAACCAGATGGTTAATGGGGCAGATTTAATTCCTTGAACATAGCATTTCCCCGGAGTCAAATACCAGCCATCTCGGCAGGTTTGAGGTTGAACGAACAACGAAGTGAAAGTGCAGGCCACTGGCTCAGCGGATGCTGGCTGGAAGAAGTCCAGCAGTCGAACGAGGTCATTGTCGCAGTGTATGTTTTGACTCAAGTGTGTGTGTGGATGTCAGGGAATGTGATGTTTAGAGTCTTGACTCTAGAGGGATTAATTAATTATTTTGTATAATTTCGGGTCCTGCTGACTGCGACAACTGTTACGGCCCAAAAATATTGGATACCTCGACAAAGTTGAAACTCGAGTCCTCCTTTACAAAGGAAAAATTTCTCTTTAATAACAACGCTCCAACCAGATGAGCTATGAAGCCGATTCAATGACAGTTGAAGTTTTTAGGGGAGCAGGTGGAAAAGAGGAACGTGAATGTGAGGAATCTAAAAATGTGGAAAAGTAAATTGTAAGAATAGAGTAGAATGTAAAAATTGGAAGGTGTACGAAAATGTAAGAAAGGAGAACATAACAATGATCCAAGTAACAATGTTTTTCGCTTCGAGACTGGTGGCAGTGTTTCCCGCCCTGTGCCTGACCTATGACTACACGTGTCCCGCAGCTGTGACCCATCCTGTTCCTATCTAGTGTACTCTGAGCATTACACAACCAGTTCATGATTCATTGACTGTAATTGCAGGTTGAATTTCCTTTTCTAGTGCTACTCATATCTGGTGGACACAGTCTCATTGCCATCGCCCAGGATGTTAATAAATTCTTATTAATGGGATCATCATTTGACGATGCTCCGGGTGAAGCATTTGACAAAGTAACTTTGCACTATAGTAAATAATAATCTCATTTCCCTTTTAATGTGATTTTTTGGGCTCGTTTTTCTTAGTGAAGTATTTTGATTTGAATTAGATTAAATAAAATCAATGTATACCCTGACAATGTATCTTTTTGATGTTACAAAACTGTACAGGGTGTCCCAAGCATAATGGCAGAAGACTTCAGGCGTCGATTCTAAAGCTCCCGATCAAAATTTCTCCATAGAGAGTTTTTGTAAACATTGTTTTCGAGTTATTTAATTTTTAAGATATTTTTTCGTGTTTTCTACCTTAGGACATTAAAGAGGTTTTGTTCATCTCGTATACGAAAATAGCCTTTCCGAAACGAGAAGAGGTTTTTGTTACGTGGAAACGCTTTGTGGAATGGCAAGAGTCAGCTTTACTCGTATTCAGCTTTTGAATCGACTTCTGAAGTTTGAATCATTAGGTTTGGGACACCCTGTATAGATTTATAGCATTTTTAAGTTGAATTCGTTGAATCCTTTTACAAAATGAATGCATCCTTTCACTAAAAGAAACCAAGCACATTAGACATAAATTACTGTAGGCACCAACTTTGTAATGCATATGCTTTCCCTCATGCCAAGAGATGCGTCAGGGCTGCCTCTGCATTGAGGAAAACAAAGTTTCAGTCATGCAGCATGATCGTATGAGCGAATTTTCGTATATTATCATATTGTACAGTGTTGGATTGTTTTGAAATTTGAGCTTTTTGAGTTAGGAAATTGTTGACTATTAATTTTATGGAAAAAAACTTATTCTAAATAATAATCTAATAGAGGTTTTGAATGTTTAGCTTTTTTGCAGTTTTTATCGGTTTTTCAGCCGCATTTCATAAAATTTGGTCCAGTTGTTTTGGAGAAACGCTCTGGATAGCTTTCGGTGGACGGAATTTTTTAAAAGATTCTATGCGTCTTGAAACGCAAATCAACAAATTGGGGGGGGGGGGGGGGGGGGGGGGGGGAGTTCATGGTCGATTACAAAGGTTCATTATTGAAAATAATAAACCAAAACTCTAAAATTCATGACTTTGAATAAAATTTCTTGCAACTTTTTGCCAATTCCTTGTATCAATTCTTTGTAAACGTTATAAATTTATTTTATTACATCTTTATTAACCATGGAAACCAATGCAATAAGTTGGTTATTATTCCCCTCGATAAAAGGTATCTGCATATCACTTTTCTGGTTGCCTTCAAGATTTGGTCCCTGATTTTGAAGGACGAATTCAATTTAAAAAATGCTATATATAGATCTATCTGTCTTACACTTCAGATAGCCCGAAGACTAAAGCTCAGAAATTTGGAAGAATTTTCTAGAATGAGCGGTTGGACAGGCTATTGAAACTGCAGCTGCGAGGGGCGATCCAACAGCATTCCCTATTTCGGAGCCTTTGGCACACAACAAGGACTGTAATTTCAGTTTTGCTGGTATCAAAAACTCAACGAGATTGGTCATTATTCAAGAAGAAGAGAAGTATGGTAGGAGTCTATTATTTACATTCACTAGTTAAATAATAGAATAGCGCTCTTATGCCACTATAAAAATAAAATGAATAGATTAGAAGAAATCGACCTGACCCAATAGAGGGTGTTTAATCCGGGAAGAAAATAAATACACAAATTTACGGAATCCTGGTTCATTTTAATAACGGTAAGGCGGGATCACAGAACATAAACGGGAGAGCCATTGGCTCGGACGGGAGACGGAATTAGACTCCCTACATTCACATTTGCCCTGATCGTCCGCAAGACAGGAGGGCGCCACTAATCAAATAATGCAGTGTTTACAAAATATAAGTTCTTGTACAATTTACATTAATACTTCACAATTTCACTGTACCTTCGGGAGCTCAAATCATATATTTATTATTACGGAATGATCGGGAAATACTACATATTATCATTGTTCCATCAGATACAACCACACTAGCGCTCGACTCGGGAGTTCGGTGAACTCCGAGGCGGGAGATACGAATTTGGTCAGAGGCGGGAATTATGAATTTTGGTCACGACCAAACATCCTCCCCCCCAATTCCAGCGGAATTCCAGCATGGGATCTCAAGTGGCAAGGGGCACAATCTCCTAACGGAAACTGCCTTTATAACGTGTGAAGCTCGGATCTCCGAACCTACACCTGGGGGCGCTAGGTCGCGCACTCTTCTAATAGGCCAAATCCGACCTCGGTGAGCATAACCATGTTCAACCACTATAATGCATGGAACAGAAGTCCATGCTGCGATGACAGGGATCCTAAGGAGTTGCGGCTGATCCAATGACTTGGACCATTTCCTCACTCATACACAAGATGATCGGAAATGAGATCATGAAATTTGCCTATTTGGCTTGCCAGTTTTTAGTTCACTTGGTAAACAGTAAAGTTGGCGGAAGGCAATGTTGCGGGAACCACTTAAAGAGGCTTTAAACTAGGGAAAACGAGAGAGCTGCCTCAATCTTCCCGATGAGGCTCGGAAAAAAAAGGGAACCTTTAGGAAATTTCCTCGGCCCTTTTTGTGCAGCGGGAGTGCAACGGGAAGTCTCCTACACTGACTCAATTTCAAACCTACGACGGAGTAGTTCATTAGTTTGCGAACCCGCTGAACCACTATAACTGGCTCCAGGTGTGGACACTTGACAACTAATACGTTCGGGGATGACTCTTATTCCCTGGGCGGTGTGCAACCCATTGGCAACGGTTAAACAATGCAATGGATTTCGGTAATCTAACAATGGGAGCACCAAGGAATATCAAGTGCGTATGAAGACGGGAGCGGAACGCGAATTTGGTTCCTCGGAATCAGCTGACAGTAGAGCCAGGTCAGTGGAAACGGGCCCAACGTAGACCAGGTAGGTGGGAGTGAGGTAGGAGACTCCAACCATGGTCGGAATTCACGAACGCATTACACGCATTCAACTAGTCGTCAGTGTGTCTGTCTGTCGTTTGATTACGACTAACGACTGACGCGGAAATTTGAAAACAAACAAGTTCCGGAAATTGCATTTGTTCCTTGAATACAACCTTGAACAGATGAACTTGTTACATTAGTTCCTTGGGAAGCGAATAATTTATTTCACAACAACGAACACTAAGCGGGATTTGAGAGAACTAATTAAGTGCGAGATCAAGATCAATTATAGACGAGAGCGGACTCCAATGCCGAGCGCACCCGACGCGAGAGCTAGATCGGCGGATGACGCAATCTGATAGGAGGGGTATACAACGTTCGGGGGAGGCGAATTCCTTTCGATTTCTATTAGTCGGGAAAAAGTGTTTTTAACACTCGTGTTCGGAGAAAGAGGTGCTAATAGCTAACGTAGGGAAGGCGAATTTCTTTTGCTTTCATTAAGCGGGGAAAGTACCCCTCTTCTCGTCGAACGACACCCCTTCACCAGCCCCCCACAGCCAGGAGCGCTGTCAGCACTAGAGCCACTCCTCTCGCCCCAAGGAAATAAATCTGCGTTCTCTCTCATACTACGGGAAATTTTCTTAGGCATGCCACCCAAGAGGTCCTCGTCTCTGGGGGAAACATAAGGCGGTGAAAAGGCCTACACACTAGTGTGTCAACATTGGTCCTTTTGTCCAGTACGGGATCAGTTAATTAGGACTAGCACTCACTATTGCTCGGCATGCAAGAGGCGTGATCGGGAATCAGGTTAGTTTAGATTTTAAGCGACTTGCACACTCACAGCTATGAAAGTGACATCTCAAGATGCCACTCGAGGGATGTCACCAATTTACGGGTCAACTCGCAAGCACTACTTCCTGTGACGTTGGTACAGGTAACGTTCAAGGGAAACCCTTGCTTTAAGGGGCGTACTCCAGGGAAACAATATTAATCTCTGCACCAACTCGTGCAACGTTCAAGGGAAACCCTTACTTTAAGGGCGGACTCTAAGGAAATAAGATCAATTTCTGCACTAAACTCACATAGTGCTTGAACATGGTTTTGCGGGAAGCATAGGTAGGCGATAACATGCCCAACACAACGGGAAAAGGCTTGGTGCCTCGGATCTGAGAGATTGATTTATGGTATTGCTCATGGAGGGGACCCTTGAGAATAAAGTCGGCGGGAAAAACGGGATCTAGCTTGACTGGAGGAAGACAATTCTAGTCAACAAATACTCATGAAGTTAGCGGAAAACATGAACTAGATTGATTGACGGGAAAACAAGCTTATTCAACAAATACTCATGAGAGTCAGCGGAAAACCGGGATCTAGATTGATTGGAGGGAAGACAATCTAAATCAACAAATACTCATGAAAGTTAGCGTAAAAAACGGGATCTAGTTTGATTGAAGGGAAAACAATCTTAGTCAACACATATTCATGAATGGAACAATGATAATAATTGTAAGGAAACTCACCAATTGCAACTTGACAGCAGCCCAATGGAAAAAGAAAAACACTCTTGTCACGCCTCTTCCAGGCGTGACCCAACTTTCAGTGAATGAGATCACTTAATCGCGGGCAACTACGCGATTTGAGCTCGCGGGGTGACTCACTACAGGCACTTGATTCACTGGTCACAAAAGGCACTGGAATGGCCTCGGAATCTGACGGAATGATGTTGCTGTGGCGGCTATGTAACCTCAGAATTAAGTTGTTTATTAGCGGGAAGGGTCGGAATCACCTCGAGGCCCAGTCCGTTGTCGAGAGTATGAATTAATATCGGGATGGCAAATTGGGAAACAGTCGTAGTATAGTATCTCACGATTTCCTACTCGACTTCTCGACCATGTGAGGCTGTCAACGTGTCAACTCCTTTGACAGCTATTCATAACGGCAAATGGCGGCAATCTTGAGTTGGGGGGAACTCTTGTGACGTAGAAACTGGTTACAGCGAGAGCGGCGGGTAACGGGATCCGGCGGTGCGTGATACTCGGTTGGCACCTCACGGTTGGGACCTCTATCTGTCGATACGTGTTACTTGGTTGGCACCCCACGGTTGGGACCGCTCGTAGCTCGGGATGAAATTCTCGTTCCTTGCTGAACTTCTGCTGCAAGGCGGGGTCCATTTTCGAGAATAATGATTTTTCGAACTGTAGAAAGTAGAAATCCTGGGAAATCGGGGGAACCTCGATTGAGTGCACTAACTCGAACCACGTTCGGGCTGTCTTGATAGTTCACATTAGCTGGTTGTCCTATATAATTTCGGGATCATGGTCTTGCGTGCGAAGGTAGCTCTGGGAAATTGGTACTTACCACATTTTTCTGAGCATAGGTACGGATATTGCTCGTAGTCAGCGTGGTATGAAAGCAGTACCATTGAGCGGCGTATATATATTTCAGCGGCGTTGTTACTTCGAAAGAAGTGCTTGAAATTGGGTATCCTTCCATATAGGACGGGACAGAGGATAGTAAGAGTTTTATTATCCTTACTTCCTCGTAACGGGATCTTACGTCATGTAACGTAATTTCGCTTCTTGGTTGGAATGTGGATTCGGGTAACAGCTTCTCAGCTCGTTGACAATCCTTTATGACGCGCGTGGTACGGGTAAGCCTGAGCTTCTCGCCTTGTCGGGAAGGGTTAACAAGGCTGAATATCACTGAATTCGTGAATATCACTGAATATAGTTTCTAACATGATCATGAGTCATGATGAGATCCTTCTGTAATACTTTCATAATGTCTTCACTCCTTGAAGTAGGTTTTAAGCCTTGGCGGAAACCATGTGCAACGTGGTCGGCTTGGGGTTAGCTTGTTGCATCGATCTCAATACAGAAAGATGACGGAAGAATTTATGCTTAGCGGGATCCACGTCGTAATTTCTGCGTTCTGAATGTAATTCGTATTAACTGAAGTCACTACACGACGTAATTTCAATGCGGAATCCAACACAACTGGGAACGCGTTCTGTTTAATGGCGGCGTCCTTTTGGTAGGAAACAGGAATATCGCGTTCTGGAACTAAGCTCAGCAACGCGATCACTAATCCCGGGTTTCGGCACCATGTTTAATCCGAGGTTTTGTTCATCTCGTATACGAAAATAGCCTTTCCGAAACGAGAAGAGGTTTTTGTTACGTGGAAACGCTTTGTGGAATGGCAAGAGTCAGCTTTACTCGTATTCAGCTTTTGAATCGACTTCTGAAGTTTGAATCATTAGGTTTGGGACACAAGTTCAAGTTGAATTCGTCCTTTAACAAAATGAATTCGTCCTTTTACAAAATGAATGCATCCTTTCACTAAAAGAAACCAAGCACATTAGACACAAATTACTGTAGGCACCAACTTTGTAATGCATATGCTTTCCCTCATGCCAAGAGCAGCGTCAGGGCTGCCTCTGCATTGAGGAAAACAAGTTCCAGTCATGCAGCAAGATCGTATGAGCGAATTTTCGTATATTATCGTATTGTATAATGTTGAATTGTTTTGAAATTTGAGCTTTTTGAGCTAGGAAATTGTTGACTATTAATTTTATCATAAAAACGTATTTTAAATAATAATCTCCTGGACAAAAAGAGGTTTTGAATGTTTATTTTTTTATAGTTTTTCCTGCCAAATTTCATAAACTTTGGTCCAGTAGTTTTGGAGAAACGCTCTGGACAGCTTTCGGTGGACGGAATTTTTTTTAAAGATTCTATGCGTCTTGAAACGGGGGGGGGGGGGGGTTTCATGGTCGATTACAAAGGATCATTATTGAAAATAATAAACCAAAACTCTAAAATTCATGACTTTGAATGAATTTCTTGCAAACTTTTTGCCAATTCCATGTATCAATTCTTTGTAAACGTTGTAAATTTCTTCTATTACATCTTTATTAACCATGCAAACCAATGCAATAAGTTGGTTATTATTCCTCGATAAAAGGTATCTGCATATCACTTTCTGGTTGCCTTCAAGATTTGGTCCCTGATTTTGAAGGCCGAATCCATTTTGTAAAAGGACGAATTCAATTTAAAAATGCTATATATCACAGCAAGGTATGGTTATTATGCTATTCAGATAATGCTATATCTGGTGTCTTGCACTTCAGATAGCCCGAAGACTAAAGCTCAGAAATTTGGAAGAATTTTCTAGAATGAGCGGTGGACAGGCTATTGAAACTGCAGCTGCGAGGGGCGATCCAACAGCATTCCCTATTTCGGAGCCTTTGGCACACAACAAGGACTGTAATTTCAGTTTTGCTGGTATCAAAAACTCATCGAGATTGATCATCATTCAAGAAGAAGAGAAGTATGGTAGGAGTCTATTATTTACATTCACTAGTTAAATAATAGAATAGCGCTCTTATGCCACTATAAAAATAAAATGAATAGATTAGAAGAAAATCGACCTGACCCAATAGAAGGTTTCCAGCAGCAGGAAAGATAGAGAGACCACAAATCGGTAAATCTCCCCTTATTAAGTTACGATCCTACTGCAGGAGGTGGGGAGTGCAACGAAGTTCCGCTCTTTGCTCTCCTGCCTCAGAGTGCGTCCTCCATACACGATCCGTCATTCCCAGCTCAAACCGAAGGTTTCCCGCCAAGTATACGGGATTCTGAGATAATCTATGTTTCTATATTGGCGGGTGATTAGAACATGGAAGGTCTTCCGGCAGCTCCACACACGCTCGGACCTAGAAGGTTGATAGGGTGGGGGACCCCAGACCGCAGGATGGTCAGATGGGGAACCCATCCGATGAGCTTTGCAGGACACCTGCAGCAGGAAGGCCTCCACACATGTCCTGCACGCCTCCCTTGCAAAAAGAGAGGGAAGTTTTTGGTTCCCCCCACTTTCTGCAGCAGGATCGTGATTGGGCCGCTTCAGGTTTCTCATGTTCAACTTAATAATGAGCGTTACCCCCGTATTCAGTTTATATTTTCAAATGAAAGTAGATTCCATTCTAAGAAATTTGATGCCATCCGCACTCTCCTTCGTTGAATAGTTTTCTTTCTATGATTTTACAATGTTTGCACTGGTTACGTCACACTGACAGGCATGAGCATTACCCAAGGGGTGCTTTGACGTCACCAGTGCGCGAAACTTCTAAAAATCATAGAAAGAAAACTACTCATTGTAGGAGAGTGCAGATTATGCCCAACTTCTTAGGATGGAATATTTTTATATTTAAAAATAGTTAAAATACCTTCTTTGCACCCATGGGTAATGCTCATTCATGTCTCTTGTTACCCATGGTTTTTACGACGTCCCTGGATGGGGTAATTACGATAAATCGTGATATTCTTATTATAAATTTTACAAGTTGGGTGTGGCAAGTATCTTCCTCGTTTCCGTATCATGAATGTATAGACCATTGAAAAGTTTTATATGATCTTGAAAATTTTCAAAGTGGAAAAGAGTAGTAAATAAAGAAGTAGCGTGAAAGGTCAAAATTTGGCAATTAAGAAACAAAAATGATGGTTGAAGTAACTTACGTTTGCGCATGCACAGAATGAAGTAATGATTTGAGATCAATGAAATTGGTTCAGGACCGTCTATATAGCCTAAGCCGCACATTCCCTGATGATTTTATCAGACTAAAACTGGAAATCAAGGTCGTTACTAGGATTACACAATGGCGCATGCGCAGCAGCTGGTAATAATAAATCATTTTGAAATTGATTTGGGATGATCAACTCATCTTTTCCAACTATCTTACAAATTTGAGTGAGATCGAACAATTATGGTGTGAGAAAAAGTTGCTTGGTGGAATTTACGTTTGCGTATGTACAGAGTAAAGTATTGATTAGGTAACTCAACCTATTCATTCTGAAAGTTCCTCGATGGGTAGACATGGATTGAATTATGCTGCTTTCTTCGTCTGTTTTTAAATGTAAATAAGCTTTATACAGATCAAGGCGACAGAAATATTTGGAATTTCGTAAGGTATTCAAAACTTCGTCAATCTTTCTAATGGGATGGTTAACTTGGACTATTCTATCATTAACTCCGACTTTATAGTCGACACACAATCTAACAGTTCCATCTGCTTTTGGAATAACCACAAGTGGTGATCCCCAATCACTAGCTTCCGCTTTAGAGATGATCCCTTCTGCTTCAAGTGTGTCAAGCTCTTTTTCTACCTTTTCTCGTAAAACATATGGAACGCTGCGGGGTGGGTTGTAAGAAGATTTGACTCCTTTCCTGAGCTGCAATTTTATAAGGACATTTAAGCCTTTTTCATTATCATTTTGAAATTTTGATAGAAAAAAATGTTGAGAAACGAGTACATTCTTTTTTGGGTCTAAATGTTTCTCTAATTCTTCTATTAGTGAATCGTATTCATAGTCACATGGTTTCTTGGGTGCCATCAAGGCGGCGAGTCTGTTATAACTATGTGCTCCAATTGAATTAAGCAAGAGTTGAGCACACTTTTATTGTCGTTTCTGACTCTCTTCAAATCTAGATAATTCTCAAATCTCTGTTTGTAATATGAAAATTTTTCTATTTTTGGATCATAATTTTCAAACGGAGGTACATGAGAAAATGGTAATGTTACTGGTTTGATATCTTGTGATGTACTAACTTCAGGAGTTGTCTCTGTAACATGCTGGCGTAAGGACATTATGAGGCGTTCATTATTTCGATTCATTGCCTCAATGAGTGCTTGAACCTGGTCAGCATTCATTATGTACTGTATTTTTTTAAATTGTATCAACACTTACTCAACTTCTTCTATCCTCGTCGTCAACTGTTGTGACTATTCTGACACATTATTGGACACAATTGAACTTCTTCGTCATTAAAGAACTATTATATTTTTCCGTAGAACACAAACAAAGACAGTATAAAAGAAAATCTAGCATTATCTGAAACTAACAATCATTTCGCGGCAGATGATACTTGAAACCCTCGATATATGTTTTTTACGCGATTCCGATGTTACAAGTAGCGCAGTGCTCTCTTGGAAGATGAATAATCATCAGTAACGCTTGCATACTAGTCTGCAACACATTGGGACATTTCATGTCTTTAGTTGCAGACTCGTCTATTAAAATGATTACCTATTAAATGATTTAACCACCTCTTCACAAATCAAACCGTTCTCGCAATATTCGGATCACCTGCTATGAATCAAATCATCGAAACACCAGCTCAATGAAATCATCAGAAATTAACAAGCGGTTGCAATCATGTTCACAATATCAATAATTGAGAATGATCACCTGTGTGTAAACAATTATTCATATATAACCATGCTCATAACTCAGCTTGTTGGCCACGCACTTCGCAGTAGTTAACATAATATGGTTGGATAAATCGAGAGCTTTCGAACGAATGGTCAACGAATTTTGTGGGATGAAAAACGACGAAGTACCATTTCCCAAGCAACGACTCGGTTGTAAGCGGAAATCATCAGAAATTGAGCATATTTCGTTTCGTAACGTAACGTGACATAACGAAAATTTGGTTGTGTGCCATAGCAAAGACATGAAATGTCAAAAAGTAAGCTAATTAGTTGTTTAACTAAACATGAAAATTGTTATGGGAACATGGAAACGTCGTAATAATATTGTGGAGGAAGATTGACCTATTCATTATTGTCTATTGACATTTCATGTCTTTGCTATGGCACACAACCAAATTTTCGTTATGTCACGTTACGTTACGTAACGAAATATTTCTGATGATTTCCGCTTACAACCGAGTCGTTGCTAGGGAAATGGTTCTTCGTCGTTTTTCATCCCACAAATTTCGTTGACCATTCGTTCGAAAGCTCTCGATTTATCCAACCATATTATGCTAACTACTGCGAAGTGCGTGGCCCACAAGCTGAGTTATGAGCATGGTTATATGAATAATTGTTTACACACAGGTGATCATTCTCAATAATTGATACTGTGAACATGATTGCAACCGCTTGTTAATTTTTGATGATTTCATTGAGCTGGTGTTTCGATGATTTGAATCATAGCAGGTGATCCATATATTGCGAGAACGGTTTGATTTGTGAAGCGGTGGTTTAAATAATTTTAATAGGTAATTTCCATACTTTACACTCAAGGAAGCTGTAATTTCGTATGTAGCCAACAATCTTACTAACCTTCTTAATAACTTAATAACCTTCCAACATCTTTGAGAATCACTGGAATGTGGAAAAAAATAAAATAAAAATAATTTGTTTGGAAAAAATTCTCAATACTTGATATTGTGAACATGATTGCAACCGCTTGTTAATTTCTGATGATTTCTTACGATAATTCATTCTGATAAATTCTTAGAGCTTGCATACTAGTCTGCAACTAAAGACATGAAATGTCCCAATGTGTTGCAGACTCGTATGCAAGCGTTTTTTTTATAAATGTTAATGAGCGTTACTCACGTATTCATTTCATATTATTAAATGAAAATTGATTCCATTCTAGGAAATTTTATACGATTCGCACTCTTCCACGTAGAGTAGTTTTCTTTCTATAATTTTTTTTTAAATAGAAATTCATGAAAATATAGCTATTTCCTCTCTTGCGACGACGTTTCTTTTGACGGCCGCCCGTAATTCGCTAGTTCCTATTGTGGTCGTGGGTTCATGGTTATGTGGGGTTTTGTGGATCATCTCACATCCATCTGTTTTAGAGTTTGATATACAGCGGATTTGCCCACCCCTTGCACTATAATTCCACCTTCTTATGATAAATATAATATCTAATAATTTATGATAAATATTTATCACAACAGTTTGCGTATGTGCAGAGTAAAGTATTGATTTGGAAACAATGAAAATTGTAGGGGGTTATTTACCTACAACTTGATCCGCACGTTCCTTGGAAATTTGATTGAAATCAGATGAAAATAGTGGAAATTAGGCTTAGAGTTTTCACTTTAACGAATGCGCATCATCTACTGGTGATACAATCATGTTGAAATTTATATCGGATGATCAAATTGACTTTTACCAACTCTCCACCAAATTTGAGTAAGACCGGACTACTAGGATGTGAAAAATGGAGCATAATGGGATTTACGTTTGTGCATGCGCATCTTTAAATTGATATGGAATGCTCAAATCGTCTTCTCCCAACTATCTCCAAAATTTTGACCGAGATATTGGACGACTAGAGAGAAAATAATGCTTGATGGAATTTAGGTACTTTTGCGTGTGGGCCTAGCGAAGCTTTGATTTGGAAACAATGAAACTGATAAGAGGCCATGTTTCACCCTAGCCCGCACAATCCCTGTAAACGTTATCAAAATCGGTTGAAAACTGTGGAAATTAGGCTTGTTACAAGGATTCGCGGTCACAGGACCGACACACACACACACACACACAGACACGTAACCTTAGTTGGTCAGAATGGTCTAAAACTTAAAATGCAAATGGAAGTTTTGGTTTCGTAGTCAAAACATTTTTCTTCCCCCAAAAGTGGAGACAATGCTTCCGCTCCATATTGGTTGACGCTGAAGCAATATTCATATGATTTCCATGACAGTTTTTATTATTTTTTCTATCCAGATTTTATTGCAGTTATGCATCCTTGGAAGTTTCAAATTTTACTGTCGGTGGAGAGGGTAAATGGTGGGGTGGGGATAAGATAACTCCGAGAAATCATATTTTTGTTTTTTTCTCTTATTTTAATCCTCACTAAAATTATATACAATCCACTCATATGGACGTCCCTGTAATGCTTGCATTACTGATCAATATGTTTAGTGCAGTAGGTACCTCGATTATTTATGTTGACTATTTGTTCCATATTGATGTATTTAACATTCCCTTGGTTATTTTACACGATTGTTCTTCAACCTACCTGACACTAGGTACACAATATGTCCTGCTGTGCAAGCCCCTACCGAGGTGAATCCTAATCAACGTCAACTGGCTACAGTTAGCTTTATTTTGGTCTCCCTCATTTTTTCTCGTTTGCCGTTGTTACTACTCAAGCAGATAAGTTTAACTGTGTTTTCTGTCTTACTTTCATGCTATACGTATACCTATTTGTGTGAAAAAGTTACAATTCAGCTTGGTAGAGGCGCACACAGTGGGACATGTTGTGTGCCCAGTGTCAGGTCTTGAACCTTCATCCAGGTGCACTCTCTGTTGTCATTAAGAGAATACACTCCGCACATTTGCCGTCCATTTTAGGTGAAGTTTCACGTTTTGAAAAAATTGCCAGTATTCTGCCAATGGTGTGCTCAGAATTTGTGACTTTTACATAATTTTGGATCTTTGCATTAGTACCATCATCATTTTTGTGTTTAAGGTATTGAAGGAGATGAAGTATTGCCGAATGTGAACGATCTGTGTGCAAGTGTGCAGTTTGCCATCACAAAACATCTGTGCCGAAGAGTTGGTAGAGCTATGGAGTACATAGAAAGAAATAACTTGTTGCCATCTGACCGAAAGAGTATGGTGAGCTATTTCAAATTGAATTAGAACTAACAGAAATAATAGTAATCGATCATTTAACTAAGTAGAAAATTGAGAATGTGACATCCGTAGTCTCACGAAACTGAGATCTTGTTTCCAAGAAACAGCGGGGCCCAAAGCACATAGTCCAATTCGAAAATATAATTCATCCAAAAGCGATTCCCTCGACGAATCTTCGAGGATCAAAATTTAATGCTAAGTAGCTCCCTTGTGGGAATCGGTGAAAGTCAAATCAGTGCTGGGTACCTCCTAACCAGGTTATAAATAATAAATTATAAAATTATTTGTCATACAATAAACGTAAAACATGACTATCTTTGAACTTGAAACTCGAGAATTCGAACAACTTTTGTTCACGCGTCAGATCTGAATTACTCAACGACAATCGTGTTTTTTTTGTAAGGATGTTTCGCTAAGCAGCTGGTAGGTTCGTAGCTGCTTTTCGATGATTTGACGTCAAAACATGACTTTCAAAGGCTTCTGCCCATCGTAAATGACCTTGCACTTGCACATTGGATCTCGTCCAAACTCAAGCGGACTGGACCATGAATACCCCTTCAAGTCTAACAGACCAATCAACAAACCTGTAAACAACATCTGGAAGCTATGAATTTTTTTAATGTTTGAACATAATAATTTAAGTGTAATCTTAATAGGTGATATTCTCGACGCGTAAACTATGCGAATTGGCGCTATTTCCTGTCAGTCACCACCTACATACCGAGTCATCTTACTTAGTTCTTAGTAGAGTATTTTTGATTATGCCAGGTACCTAATAAATTTTATGCGAATTATATCAAGCTGTTATAATTCAGCGATGACCTGAAATGTTATGAACGTAAGATTAGTTTGGGCAGTGGAGATTCCTATGAAATGTGTGTTGGAATTAAAAACAATGAAGTGTTATAAGTTAAAGACAAAAGCCACGAAGATGTAGATCTAGTTTTCAGAACTGTTCTTTTAAACAATTAAAAAACTAAAAATCTGTAGAGTCCTTTGAAAATGGTCATGTGAGAGGACGTGCCATTAAACCTCTGCCAGACAGAAATATTAGGTACATACCTACCTTACCTTTGAAAGGTAAGTAATTAAATTGGTTGTCCCACGCGTTTGCGTAGCTGCAAAAATCGCGTAATAACTGCTCTGACAAGTGCAGACAAGTCTTTATGAAGTGTACACCTTCACGTGAATGAATTCCAAGGTTTTTTCCTTACAGCTGCTATTTTATTCGGTTAATTGCATGTTGCACATTTTCTGATTCGAGATTCGAAAAACTTGCTATGTAATTAGCACTTGTATTCGTTGACAGAGTGACAACCTACCTACTTTGTTTACTTTTAACCAACAGCGAATCTGGTAGGTACCCACCTGCATAAGTATTGGTCAACCAGAGATGGTTTACGATCCGAGGGCGAATTCTGCTGGAACAAATGGAACTACTTATCTCATCATTTGAAAATGGTAGGCGCGTAGGATATTTTTTCAAAACTCTTCCCCTCACGAGTTACTTTATTTCCCTCCGTTCCTCTGTGGGGCATCTCCCTCAAACTCAAACTTCTGTTTTTAAATGAAATAATGCGTAAATTACGTTCCTGCTTCCTACTTTTTTTTTCAATACAGTAGACTCTCTCTTAACCTCAATGACTTTCCTGGAATGTGAGGAGGGGAAAAAAATCTCTCTTTCCTTGTTTGTGTAGGTAGGTATTTCATGCTGCACAGCCTTCCCGGAAAGTTAAGAAATCACCTATACAAAAAACCAAAAAGTTGTCACAAATTCACTGAAAGCAGTGCAGCCAACCCTCAAACATGAAATTTTTCTTTGTGATAATTTTACCTAACAGGGTTGTCGTCCAAAAGGTGCTTTAACTGGTAGTTCAAGTTTCTGCCACCTGTGGAACGCAATCCATCTCTGGTCCACCTATAGTTTCATTTCGTGGTGCAGCAATAATGTGCCTTAATTACTTGGACAAACAATCAAATTTATCCTTTTATTCATTCAGTACAACAAGTAAAGCTTCCTCAGTAGTGGTAATACTAAAGTATAAAACGCATGGTGTAGCTGGTGAAACTGTCTCTGCATTGGCTATGTACCTACACCACAGTACAAATGAAATTTTCAATTATTTTTTCTTCACTATTTTTCAGGTTATTTATTCTCAAAGCCTAAACGAATGAAAAACTGATTAATTATAATAGTTAGTACCTTATCCAAATTAATTTTAAAAAATCCAAAGACCTCGCACTCTACGAGAGGGACGTGGAAAGTGTACAGACAAATCGAAACTTCATCATTACAAAGTACAAATTGTCACGCATTTATGGGGCATATTTATACTTTTTAAACCTCATATTGTGTACAGCAAAACCTAGAATAAATTCGTAACGCAACTCCTTTATACTCCTAACCTCGCTTATCCAGTCTGTCGACTGCAAACACGTTCACCACTTGATCCGTATTGTTGGTAACAACTAATAATCATGCTGGAAGGCATGATTATTGTGACTATTTAGTTGAATTGAAACTTTGTTGCTACAATATTACCTTCACAAAACAAAACTGTTGAAAAATAACGTTATAACCACGCATTAGTTTGGCAAACTTATTGTGAAAAATAGGTTGGTGAAGTTGCTATTTACTGACATCTACCAGATCATGGGCGGACCTTGGTCGAAACGCAAGCCTACTACAGGGGTGACGTCACGAGAATATGGGCTATACAACGCTCGTTTCAAGTAGAATTTCTGGATCCTCTGTGGTTCATAGGGGGGGGACCCTTGGTCAAATTACACCACTACTCCCCAATCAGATTTCAGTTCAATTCACCTTTGTTCGCCAGTTTCTGGTTCTGTTCACTTCACAATAACCAAATAACCAATAGGTATTTTATAATTTGTGCACAAAAATTGTAAGCTATGAAATACATATAAATATAATAAAATAACAGTCATATTATGTTACAAAGGTGATTTCTGGTGGTGTGGCTTGTAATGGTTATATTGGGCGAGCCATGCGCTATTTGGGTTCACGCTTCGATTACAAAGTATTCACTCCACCACGGCATCTCTGTACTGACAATGGCGTCATGATCGCCTGGAACGGAATTGAAAAGTGGAAAGCTGGCCTAGACATTCATGCTTATGACGCACTTGGGTCTATCGACATTAAAGCCAAGTTAGTATCTGTCGTACTATGTTATTTTTAGCTTTTTGTCTATAGAATGTATTCGCAAATATTCGTGTGACAAGTACTCAAATACTGACACTGCTTCTTTACTACTATGTATTTGAGAACTCGAGAACAATTGGATGAAATCCTCAAAAAGTGGTTGGGTTTGATGTGCTTCCCTGTGAATTTCCTTGTGACTGGAAATCGAAACATTCTCTTCGATTGTTCTACCTCAATAATTTATTAAGAAAAAAACTGTTGATATTTGGTTTTCAATCTATTTCAATGACTTGAGATAAACATGTTGAAATAAGACATGACTTCCCATTCCCTGTCTAATTTGCTTCTTTGTGAGTGGGTAACCCATATTAATAATGAAATAAATTGATTAATTAAAGGTGACCTCTGCACCTGCGCAAATGGGGAATTCTTGAACACTGCTTTTACTTTCAAGACCACTAAAAACGAATCATCTCACAGTTCTGTAAACAAGAGCACTGTAGGTGACAGACCCGACTGGGACTGCTGAAAGCCTATTCCAACCCTTCTATAGGTCGCCCAGAGATGTTTTGCCTTCCGAGGGTGAAATCTGCTGGAGAAAATTAAACTACTTATCATTTAAAAAATTCTCGTGCGTACCATATTTTTTCACAATTTTTCCCCTTACAGGAGTCTACATTTCCCTCCGTTTCAGAGGCCTTCAAATGATAGGTTGTTACTTTATAATGGAATGATATGTAAATTGCTTTCCGACTTCATTGCCTTTTTCAGTACCTACCTACCTTTTCAATGAAACAGTACCTATGCTAATAATGCATTCCTACTTCTTCACTTTTTTTTTGTTCAATACCTTCGACTTACCTTTTTTTGTCCTAACAATTACCAAAAATTTACCTCATTACTACATTTTAAATTCAAAGTAATTCATGTTTTAGTCCCATAAGGAAATGGGAAAAAATGAGAATCTAAACTTGTACTGTAGATACACAAATCATTCCTCACAAAATTTTAGAAACGAAGAATTCTTCACAATTCATTGAACTGAGATCATCACGGTAATTGTAAACATTTAAACCTTAATAATCTGCTCTTTCCTATGTAGTTTAACGTTCTGAGTTCAGTCTGTTCAACTAGTGAATTGCGGTTTGTCTGGCAGGTCTTCCATTTGAATGATCAAATCTTACCAAACTTGTTGTCGGAGATACGTACTCTTTTCCACAGTCGAAAACTTCATCTTCCTTCAATGCTGGTTGGTACTTCACTGATGGTCGGCATCTCCTTTTGAACCCAAAAAACTCGCGAGTTTTACTACGAATGCCAGCATCATCAAATGAATTAGTGGCTATTTTCTTCCTGAGGGATATGTTCTTGTAGGAGTGACGAAGGAAGTCTGGTCAGTCATTACGATCCACCAGCTTCCACTCGTCAACTTACAAATATTCACTTTTTTACACTAGTCAGTTGTTTGCAGAAGTAACTAGTTGGCGACGATGTGACAAAGAACATCCTGTAGCTGTGTTGTTCATAACGAACAGATGAAATTAGTTATAACTAGGATATCGAAAGAAAGAGTAAAGAGAATCGATCATGGCACGCAAAAATAATTAGCAGGTACTTTACAATAGTCAATAAATGTCCGAAAAAATCAAAATGGTTGCTCCAATTCAGATTGACAAGGCAGCCAACACCCAAACTTGAAATTTCCTTTAGAGCACATCTCTGGCAATTTTACCCATCGAGGCTGTCACCGAGAGTTTGTCTCAATGTGTAGTTCAATGAAGTAGGTGCCCTCGGAATGCAAACCATTTCTGGTTGACCTATAAGTTGGTTTCATTTCATGAGTTTTAATTCGATGCACCTCATTGGTTGCCACCTCCCACTCTCCATTCATCTCTTTGGGACTATAGAGCTTTGTTCTCAGTGCGCGTTCTGACAGTTCTCAAACTCATCAGAATTGGGACGGGAAATCCCGGGGCGTTCGGGAACTTGTGGAACCGCGTTCTGCACTGCAAACAATTTCAGAACTTGAAAGTGGAATAATCTGTGTTGTTGTTTGTAACCTCACTCAACTCTTGTTACCTTCTGGTGCTCCTTTTCAGAATATTTTTAGTTCCCTAGAATATATTACTTATTATGCCCGTGAATATTACTTAACTATTACCCCACGGCAATAAAAAAAAAAAATAAATAAAAAATAAAATAAAAATAAATAAATAATAAAAATCCACGATGACTGAGGAGTCACTCCTCGAAAAAACTTGATTTTCGTGGATGTAGACGAGATCCAACTATAACTTCAATACTTAAATCTTGTCCTCATCATTTACAAATCAAATGCCATCCTCGAAACTATCGCTTTCTGTACTTGACGAGCTAGTTGACATTTCTATCATAGAATAGATACTCATACTAACGTATAGAGACTAAAGTATGATTAAGTATGATTTCGATGAAGAAGAAGAGAGTTGTTTACTCCAAGAGATCTGAAAAATTGTGAAATGCACATGCGTTAACTATGTCCTTGCGTTCGAGTTCTGACAGTTCCAGAAAAAAGGCCCTTCGGGCCTCGCAAGGGGCTCCGCCCCTTGACCCCGCGAAGGGGGCTTCGCCCCCCTGGACCCCCCCAGATGTTATTACTTTGAGCCTGACTGCTAAAATGTAAAAAAACATGGAATCATGTTTTAGCTCCTCGCTCTCACTTTATTATAGAAATGATCACGACGATTGAGCTCTTGTGAGATGATGATCTCCTAATAGAAACTCGCGAGTAAACATTCACTTTATTATATAAAGAGGCTACATACGAAATTACAGCTTCCTATAGTGTAAAGTATAGAAATTACATATTAAAATGATTTAACCACCGCTTCACAAATCAAACCGTTCTCGCAATAGTCGGATCACCGGCTATGAATCACATAATCGAAACACCAGCTCAATGAAATCATCGGAAATTAACAAGCGGTTGCAATCATGTTCACAATATCAATAATTGAGAATGATCACCTGTGTGTAAACAATTATTCATATAACCATGCTCATAACTCAGCTTGTTGGCCACGCACTTTGCAGTAGTTGATATAGTATGGTTGGATAAATCGAGAGCTTTCAAACGACTGGTCAACGAATTTTGTGGGACGAAAAACGACGAAGTATCATATCCCTAGTAACGACTCGGTTGTAAGCGGAAATCATCACAATTATTGGAGTTACTTTCATCTCACTTTATAATCTCACTTTTCGGCGGGGGATCCATCGCTAAAACATGATTCCGAAAACACTGTGAATGCCGAACTCGGCGTTCTTGGTGTTCCGGAACTAGGCGTTCTGGCACTCTGAACGACAAAACTCTACTGCGCTTGCCCAGAACCGTTCTGAACTCGCAGAACGCACACTGAGAACGAAGCTTAGAAGTTCCACTCCACTGATAGCTACATATAAAAGTTGGACTTTTTTGCAGTACCTTTAGTCAGTGTTTTTTATTGATGATATTTAGTGTTACTGATGGAATATTTATCCTAAATGTTATTTTGTAACTATTTCTTTGTGGAAAGTTACAATGTCTTTACTGAATCCGTTTCGTTATAGATTGGTACATATATTTAAATAGGTACACGGGTTTTATATCCTTACTAAGAAGACAATTTTTAAGAACCATAGAATTTTACGGGACATAGAACATGTTGTAATTTCTGTTTACTTAACCCTATTTTTTAATAAAGTCTTTTATTTGTATTTAGGTGTCCTTTGGGGAAGGATATTCGTAGAGAAGTGGAAAGAGCATTAGTGAAATCCCCACGGCTTCCAATCAATGAGCTTATCGAGGCCTGCAAGATTTAGACTCAGCAGTTCTAGTCATGCCATCCTCATCCACAATGAACCTACCCTGCAAAGTTTCTGACCAGTAGAAATGTAGAGTGTCGTCGTACAGGTTAGCTTAATCCCTATAAAAAGCAAAGCGCAAAACAAGATACCTGCAAAGAATTCTAACTTAACTATGAAACTTTCATGGATTTGATAATCAGGTGGTGTTTATATTCTTGCTGAGACTCACCTGAGTGATGAACAGTCATGATGTACCTACTTACATCTTGTATATGTTTTGTTGTACCTACATCATATATATGTACTTGTTAGTGAAACTATCTTCTAACAGTAATTGTATATATTATTTTAAACGCCCTATTAAACTAATTTCTCGGTTTGTGAGGAGTTTCTATTTTCACCTTTATTTCTTGTTCTGGTATTAAATCTAAAGGGTTATTTCCGCTAGTAGTTAAATTAAAATTATCATTTACATACCTTTCGGAGGAGTCCGTCGTCACTGGCAAGTCAGGACGTCGAAACTGAAATACTATTTACCAATCACTTGGGTGGGTAGCCTTTCCACAACCCCCCTAACCAATACTATTTACTGTAGTCAACTACTGCAGTACTGTTTCGATGACCTGATGATGATGTTTGTACATCGGAAACGCTCGCCTCCTGTACTCGACTTGCTAGTGTTGACAGACTTCTCCAAAAGATATGTAGGTAGATAAATAATTTCTTGTTCTGTTCACTAGTGAGTTCCTAAAGCTATAGGGAGATCGAGATGAGGCGCCTTATCGTGAACGGGAAAAACTACTGCGCATGTGGGGAGATGAGGTGCCTCATCTCCAATACGACAGATTTATTCCACCCTATACATAAGACGCTTTATCCCAAACCAACCTATCTCATCTCTTCCTCCCTATCGCAAAGTAACCTTACAGACCGATAACAGTGACATTCATTTCTTGTTGGTATTCATGATTCATGAAAGTTATATTAATTTTTTGGTTCATAAATTTTCAAAATCTGCCATTGCAAAACCTTTTGTGAACTAGAAAAGAACTAGGAAACTTAGAAATGCTGGAAACTGAACACACGGGATAGGCGAGAAAATCCCCGTGGGGATTCAGCGTTTCTTGTAGATAAGTAGCGTCACTTTAAGATACACACTAATTCTGCCCTCTTGACTTTATCAGGTTAGCACCCTATTCCAGGTGGCTCCCCAAGCACCTTATTCCAATTGACTTATCGTTTAGGAACTCTCTACTGTTGCCTTCCTGCTGTTTACAATGTCCAGCCTTACTTTCTGATCTATTCACTTATACCTCTATGTGCTTACTTTGAAGGCAAAAATGTTTCGTCTTAGTTTTCAAGTCTCTTTTTGAAGGCGCAGTAATTTTACGAAATCTTACATTCGTAATATTATGATTTCGTGAGGAACATTCTGAGTGCTATTGATCATCATCAGTATTGTAAGAATGAAAATCCAATCATTCTTTTTGATAAGGCTTCATGAAAACCCAGCAAAACTTTGAGTTTACAAAATTCATTTATTTCATTACCTATAATAATATACAAAGAAAGTTACACGATGTTATTCACTCATTTCAAAGAAATAGTGCCTGGAATCAAGACGCCTTGAGATCACATGCAGCACGCTTGTCCACTCCAAGTTTGCTGGTTGCAGACTCGATGCTGAAGCAGCTTGCTTCTTCCTTGCCACGCGCTCTAGCCACTCCGAAACTGGCCATATATCTATTATTCTCGGCAAACCAGACTAATAGAAGTAGATATTTTGGGACATATACAAATTCAGCTTCTTCCACGAAAATCCTCACAATTTTAGAGTTCATTCTCCTTACGTCTCTACTTTAAATTATTAGTTCTCGATGTAATAAATTGTCACATTCACTTTCAAACTTCACATTAACAAAGCACTTTGAATATTTTGTTTTAATGCATGGTAATTTTTCTCCTTCATTTTTCAATCTTCCTTCATAAAAATGTTCTAGGGAATTAAAAATGTGCCACGAATCTGTTCCTTGTATAAAATGTTGTCAGATTCAATTGACACTTTCTTGAGAAAGCGAGGTTAACCGCAGGTTACCCTCAATTTTTTGTAAGCATCGAGTTGTAGTTCAGTTCTTCAATACATCATGCCAGGGTGTATACCACTTCGATGGAAAAACACGTTGGGGTTGGTTGATAGAGTTCGCTCCACCGTCGTGTACATGCTAGAGTCCATGCCACCAGCTCCTGTATAACAATGAGAATAAACAATTACTGGTACTTGCAGAAATAATAAAACAGAGATCTCTTACTGAGGAAGAATATCGTTCGCTCAATAGGCTTAAGAAGTTGGCGTAGGTATTGCCAATATAATTTGAAAATTTGCGATGCCATCTTGTTACTCCAATTAGGGTTGAAACATAAGTGTTAGAAGTATTGTAACATGTGCTGTTGGTACCTATGAAATTATCACAATCTGTGGTGTA
This sequence comes from Adelphocoris suturalis, assembly GCA_030762985.1. Lineage (NCBI taxonomy): Eukaryota > Metazoa > Arthropoda > Insecta > Hemiptera > Miridae > Adelphocoris > Adelphocoris suturalis. Next base: position 43,002,432 of record CM061044.1, read on the forward strand.
CATCTTCCGCCTCTTCTCACCAGGTAGTGGGCGAGGAAAGTAGCAGTAAGGATAGTAATGGTGGCCGTAGCTAGGAGGGGGTGCAACCAGAGCAACACGATCTGAAACGAAATATTGAAACAAATGTAGTTCTTTGAGCACATCATCATGGAGTGAGAGAGAACCAACACCCAGAAAGCTGTTATGTTTGATAAATGGGACAGAGAACTCGTCAAGCCCTACAATCTTAGCTTCGCCCTTCGCTCCATGCTTCCATCAGTGTACCTGTCTATACTCATTTCTTCAAACATGTGTGATAAATCTGTGACTTCCTTCTATACGAAATAACATTTATGAGATTTACGTTGGCTGTATAGTTAAATTGTAACTGGTGCCTAATAAAAAAATGATGAAAAAAGCAAAGCTCTTGGGAATTATTATGAAACTTGGTAATGGTTAATTTTGTCAAACACCACGTGATTTGCAGAAGAGATGTTATCTATATGGTTGCAATCTACCACTTTAAATAACATTATATCTAGGGGCACTAGAGGGTGGTTTAACAATGTAGTGGCCTCCTGACATAATTATAAATGAACTTCACTAGGAAGTTCGTTTATTCATCAATTATTGGTTGGGTGCGAAAACCCTTCGAGTTCGAGTCCAGCGCCGGTGACGAGTGGACGTATCGTGAACAGCTCTGTGCTCTGAAGCTTGATTAAGGTGGTTTAAATCGTCAGTTTTGCCCAAATTGTGGCTTGAATTACGTGTTTCGTACCCGTGTTCTAGTGACCTCGATAGTGATCAGTTCCACCGTGAATTGGGCCTTTTCTGATAGTTTTTTCTTTTCCGTGATTTCGGTTGAATACGAGGAGAAGCAGGTTCAGGAAGTCTCCGCCATAGGTCACGGAGAGGAGGGGACAGCTGTCAAGGTCAGTCGGATCTCCCTACTCTTTGTATTTGTCATTCAGATATCATTCCCCGCTACTGATAAAATTAGTCTGCTCCGAGAGGGCTGTCAGGTGGGACCTGTGGAGACCATCTGTTCGAGTAATCCTCGAAATATTACGCGGAATCTCTCTGTCTAACTGTGCGTCGGAGTCGAATCACTGTCCGGTGATAATGGGAAGTGTTTCAAACGAACAAATTTTCGAACGCCTCAAAGTACTCGATACTATTAACGCTCAGATGTCAAACATTCTGACAACGCTTGGCACTATGAAGGATGAAATTAAGGAGAATAGGGAGAATTTAAAGACTCTATCAGAACAGGTGGCTGAATACAAAAAAGAGAACGACATTCTTAGTTGTAAGGTAGACACCTTGATAAAACAAGGGGAGACCCAAAATCGGCGTGTTGAGACTATGGAAATAGAAACCAAACGCCGTAATATTATGATTTTTAATCTCAATGATACCGAAGTAGGTACAGAGGAACTTAGGCTAGTTCTACAGTCTTTTTTCAAGGATCAACTTAAAATTGATATTGATTTCAACCAGGTGGAGAGTGTCGTACGTCTCGGGCCCAGACGAGTTAACCATACAAGGCCGGTTCGTGTCGTGTTTCTGAACTCGAGGGCAAAATGGGAAGTTATTGGTGCAGCTAAAAATCTCAGGGGCACTAAAATTTCTATAAGCCAGGACTACACATACGCACAGCGGGAGGCGAGGAGGGAGCTACTTGCCTTCAGGAAGATCGTTACGGAAGAGGGATTAAACGCTAAAATTAGGGGATTTGGATTGGAGATTGAAGGAAAAGTTAACTCCTTGGCTGATCTGAAGAGTAACTACGGCAACAAGAGGAAACGGGCGGCGATAAGCCCCGGAGGACCTGCGAAGAAATCAAACTTATAGCAACCACGGAAGAGAAAGACCTCGGACTGCCTGAATGTTGACGAAAATGGACACCCAACTTACTTTAATATTTGTTTTTTGAATGTAAATGGAAAAATGAAAATGATTGATGAAGATTTGAATTTGCAATTAAATAAATGTAATTATGATATCCTTGGTTTTGTTGAGACCTGGCATGAGTCGCAAGAGTTCCTGATCCCTGACAGCCTGAGGGAATATGATTGTTATGAAGTACCGGCGGTACGTGAGAGCAGTTATGGCAGAGCGAGTGGTGGATTAATGCTGTTTGTCAAGAAATATTATAAACCATTCTGCACAGTGATTGACAAAACTAATTATTGGATTATTCTAAAATTTGTGTTCCCTCACCTGGTATTAGCGGCTGGTATTTTTTACTTCAGCCCCTCCCTGGATGATGATGGTGCTATTGGATTAATGCAGGACGCTATAAGGCATGTGCAGAGTTCTATGCCTGCGCACTCGGTCTGGCTGTTTGGGGGTGACATTAACGCGAGGGTGGGGGAGCTTGGAGATATGGATGTTGGCATAATGTCTAGTACTCGTTTACAGCCTTGCCGTACCTCGCTGGACCGAACAACGAACAGACGGGGCCTCATGTTAAACGATATATGTGAGGAGGTGGGACTGCTGGTCTGCAATGGGCGCTCCGCGGCTGACAGTCCGGCAAATTACACTTATATAGGTGGGGGAAGGGGAAGCAGTGTCAATGACTTGGTACTTGTCAATCTCGAGGCGGCTGATCACGTTGTTGATTTGATGGTTGAAGATTTCACACTGATATCGGATCACCTGCCAGTAGTTGTGGCGCTTGAATTTCCAATCGGGTCCGGTCTTGGAGCTGCGTCTTCAGAAAGAGAGTCCCAGTGCGGTGCCCCCAGGAGCATGAGGAGATACTACGATAGGAGCCCTACGCTCCTGAAGGAGTTCGCTGTGCGTCTAAGCGGAGTGAGTCCTCCTGAGTTGGATGGGGATGGGCGTTCCGCTTGGTTTGGCGGTCTGAAGAGAGCCATTGAGAGGGCTGGCACAGAGGTTGGACTCATTAAGAATAAAGAAATCCGAGGGAAAGGCAAGTTGGTTTTGCACAAGCCCTGGTATAACCCGGAGTGTAGGACTCTGAAGTATGAAGCCAGGAAAAGTTTCAGGAAATATAAGAGGAAGGGATACCCGAATGATCTACTGGTCTTATATTTAGAGGCTAAGCGTAAATACGATGATTTTCGGAGGGAAGCTGAGTCCAACTACTATGTTAAAAGACGAGAACAGATAAATAACTGCAAGAACTCAGGGGAATTTTGGGTGTCGTTCGGCAATTGAAAAAGAGAAAAATAAATGACAATCCTATACCCTGTGAGATTTGGAAGACATACTATGCCAGGGTTTACGGCACCAGTAAACCGGGCTGTCTCCCCCGGCCTGCGACCCTAAATGTGCTAGAAAATCAGCTCGAGCTGCCGCAGGCGTCTCCTGATCAACTGGGCTTGAACGGTTTGCCCCGGTTGGTTGATGAACCTCAGCTGAGGGGTCAGAGGGAAGATGATGTTCAGCGGACAGGCATTCATCCCCACCAAGACGACATTCAAGAGATATATGTGGAGGTCCTTGACAAGGAAATCAGTGCTGAGGAACTGAACAGAGCGCTGGCGAGAACCAAAAATGGGAAGGCTCCAGGCAATGATGCGATCCCGAATGATGTATTGAAGGTCCTGCCAGAGAACTGGAGGCATCATGTCCTCCTAATGTTCAATGACATTCTAAAGAATGGAGCTGTGCCAGATGGATGGGGAGACATTTTACTACGGCTTCTGTTCAAAAAAGGTGACAAAATGGATCCTGCTTGCTATCGAGGCATAGCATTGATTAACAGTATGGCCAAACTCTTCACAAGCATGCTGGCAAATAGGCTGAAGGGGTGGGCTGAGACTAATGGAATTCTTCCAGAGGAGCAGGCGGGGTTTCGGGAGGGGAGGTCTTGTTCTGACCAAATCTTCACTCTCCATACCATTGCATGCCATACGATGCTCAAGAAGAAGCACCCTTTACTCACAATTATGGTCGACCTTTCCCGCGCTTTTGACTCTATAGAGCACGATCTACTCTGGGCCAAGTTGAGACAGTTGGGAGTGAGCTCTCGGTTCATTAAGGTGATGGAATCATTTTATGGAGGAGCCTGTTTCAATATTCAGCCACTGGCGGGCGTGGAGTTCAGCCAGGATATAACGGCGGGGGTGCTTCAGGGAGATTCACTCAGCCCCTTGTTATTCATCATTTTTATGTCTGACTGTGTCAATTTTATGAGGGAGAGAGGGTGCCATGGTATACCGATGGGTGGGCGGGAGCTACTGCTGTTGGCCTTTGCTGATGATTTGGGGCTTCTGGCGGACTCGCCACCAGACGCCCAGCGGAAAATTAATGCTTTTAAGGAATACTGCGACGTGAACAAGCTAACCATTAATCACAAAAAAACCAAAGTTATGGTCTTCTGCCGTGGAAGAATGAGAAAGATGAGACCCATAAACTGTGGAGGGGTCTCCTTGGAATATGTGCGTCAATTCCAGTATTTGGGAGTTACCTTCTCAAGCTCAGGTCAATTCAAAGTGCAGGCGAAGCAGGCAATATCCAAGAGCAAAATGGCGATGGGCTGTACTAGAGAAATCTTCTGGAGGGGGAGAGTAGTGTCATGGGATGCCAAGACTAAACTTTTTGAGACTATGGTCGAGTCGGTCCTGCTGTATGCGGCGGAGGTCTGGGGTATATGGTGCGGAGAAGAAGTTGAAGTTGTCCAGTCAGCTTTCCTAAAATCCCTATTGTGTTTGCCGAGAAATACCCCTGGACACTACCTTAGGCTTGAGTGTGGACAAGTTCGTCTTAGCGCCCACATTTTTTCACGTGCGCTCAAATATCTAGCGAAGATCTTGAAGATGAGCAGTGGGAGGTGGCCGAGAGTCTGCTTGGAGGAGTTGATGAGGTCGGATGCAGATGGGTCAAATAACGATCCAAGGTACAATTGGTTTTCTAAAATAAAATCCTCATTGTTAGCGATTGGAGCGGCGGATCTCTTGGAGGACATGACCTCTGACAGGCTGGGTGTGGAACTTGATGGCCTACTGCAGCGGTACATCAACCATTGTTGGTCCCTTGATATTCAGAGGACTTACGATTCAGCATTCAATCCGCTCTACAGGCGGATAGTCGAGTTTGGAGGAAGACAGCACTATTTGGGGAACCACAGGAACATTCATGTGGAAAGGCTCTTGGCACAAATGCGCCTTGCGTCGAAGGATATTGCCCGCTTTTACCATAAGAGAGTGGCATACACAATAGATGGCACGATGCCATGTATGCACTGCAATATGCGAGCTGTAGAGAATGCAATACATTGGGTTCTGCTATGCCCGCTGTATGAACCATATCGGCGTCATTACCTTACGTTTTACATAAAACCGGGGAAACCCCTTGGAATCATGAGTACCAGCGAGCTGGAATCGGTTCTTTGCGATATCCTGGACGTGGGTGAAGACAGTGCGAAGGCTTTCGCAGTCTACAATTTCGTGGCCCAATCTCTGATGCTGCGTGCCTTCTCTGCGAATGAATGAATAGTTTTGCCACCAATAGACTGTCGATTTATACAATTATGTTCTTTTGTGCTGTATGAAGTATTTATTATAAATTTTCTTTTTTCATATATTTATTTGATAAATGCCAGTATACATTTATTTTGTTCACGGAAGTTTTTGAACGAACTCTTGTAACGGTCAAAGGGCCTCTACAAATAAACATTATATCTATCTATCTATCTATCTATCTAGTTCTTTGAGCACATCATCATGGAGTGAGAGAGAACCAACACCCAGAAAGCTGTTATGTTTGATAAATGGGACAGAGAACTCGTCAAGCCCTACAATCTTAGCTTCGCCCTTCGCTCCATGCTTCCATCAGTGTACCTGTCTATACTCATTTCTTCAAACATGTGTGATAAATCTGTGACTTCCTTCTATACGAAATAACATTTATGAGATTTACGTTGGCTGTATAGTTAAATTGTAACTGGTGCCTAATAAAAAAATGATGAAAAAAGCAAAGCTCTTGGGAATTATTATGAAACTTGGTAATGGTTAATTTTGTCAAACACCACGTGATTTGCAGAAGAGATGTTATCTATATGGTTGCAATCTACCACTTTAAATAACATTATATCTAGGGGCACTAGAGGGTGGTTTAACAATGTAGTGGCCTCCTGACATAATTATAAATGAACTTCACTAGGAAGTTCGTTTATTCATCAATTATTGGTTGGGTGCGAAAACCCTTCAAGTACGATCGATGAATAATCCTAGTATAGTTAACCGTGGTGAAAGTTTTTCAAAATTTTATGAGCTTTTGCAATAGCTTCACTTTTTTGAAAATTCGCTAAAAGTAGCAAATGCTTTTTTTTCCTTAGAATAACATTTTGTTGTTAGAAATCATATATAGGTTGTATTCATAGGAATAGTAGAATACGGAAATATAATCGAGCGAAACAACTCTAGACCGATAAGAGAGCAAGAAACTCCTGCAGATACTACCTTAAACTCAAACGAGGCGAGTTTGCAGCAGCGGACTCGCACAGTGAGAGGAGTATAAATATAGCTACCCGTTCCGCACTGAAAACATTCACTGCTCGTCTATGAACAGATGGAGAACTCCAAAAACTGGAAGAGTAGACCAGCCTGGTTTCCTTATACAAAGCAGTCTCTAAGGATGGATACTGTATCAGCTTCACATGCAACAAAAGCCGCATGTGTTGAGGTAACTCAACAGCAGGATTTTCAGCATCATCTTACAGTTCTGTAAGAAGCAGTATGGAATTGGGTACGAAGAAAACGTTGTTTTTTCCCTCAAAATATAGTTTTCATTATCCTTAGGACGGAGCACAATTTCCCCTGCCAACTGCCTCCCCTACTTCCATGTGAGATACCTAACCTACAGAATTTCTATTACTTTTGTTCCATAATGGATCCATTTCTTCTCCCAGTCCAGATTTCTTGTTGAGTTTGCTGTTGAATAAATTACTTACCTTTCATCTTGTAATCATTTTAATATGATGTCTGTCCTTAACGTTTCGAGGTCACCGAGACCATCATCAGAAGGTTGAAAAGCTTTGCTCTCAAAGACTGCAGCGTCAGAACAGGAGGGAGCACATTAGATGAAAAATTCACAAGTTAACTAGAGCCATAAACTACACCAATATAAAGAACAACCGCAAGCCCATTTTATAGATGATTAACCCTCACCAAACGTGTTGATTACAGGCTGTTTAACTGCAGGCTTGAAGTGGAAGAAGGAGGGAGATGCAGGACGGGAGAGAGAGCTCATTTTGTCTTCTCTGTCATCCAGGTAGACGCCCTGCTTTCCCATGGCTGCCAATTGTCGTCCCTGGAACATAAAATCGAGTGAGAAATCCTCTCAATATTCCTGGTCATTTCTCAGAAGACATTTTTGGAGTTAATACCTTTGGCATGAACATGACAAGGAAGACGACCAAGGCAGACCCACTGAGGCCAAACGCCAGGCAAGCATCTCTGTTCCTCTCTACTACCATCTGTAAAATTTAAGCATGGAAACAAATTAGGGCAATACTGAATTAGTAAAAATGATCTGAATCCAAGAAATGATGAAGTATGTATTGTATAAATATATGGTGTGAGTTGTGAATTTTTAGGTACAATGATGGAAGGAGTGATCTCAGGGTTACCATTCAAGCAAATTAGTAGTATACATTTTGTAGGTTCTGGCCCAAAGTACTACAAGCCCTCTGGCTCCAATACTGCAAGCCATTCATGTCGGTTCTGACCTGTAAGGTGTCAGCTGTCCAGGTAGGTTCTTAAAACTGGTAAACAATTCTACCAAATTTTTTTTTCACTCGACCCCTCGAAGGACACATGACCTCGATCGCTACTGTAGAGATCGAGTCACTAAGCTGATAGAAATTTCTAAAGTGAACCGATAGTACATGGATGGGAAAACTCTACGCAAGATTTCGTACGGGTTTCCGTGAACCACCAGTAGATAGTAGATGCACCTTCATAAGCGTCCACCCTTCACCCCTCACCATCTGTCCAGGACGATGATCGCCATCAACCGTCGTGACTTGAATTCCGTGAATGCTGCATCAGCATGATGTGAGAACAAGGACAATAAACTTCCTGTTGGTTCCCATGGTAATTAGTAATAAGTAGGTATGAAATAAAGTTTAAAAAAACAAGCGCTCCTGGACCCCCAGGATACCTCTACTTACATACTTCAAATGAAATTAGTGAAACACAGAATGTGTTTTAGCTCACGCATTTGACGTAAACCTGTGAAACCCGTACGTAAGAATGACTCAGATTTTGCGGTGTATCTTATCACTACTATGTCAAGTTATTTTATTTATTTATCACCAGCGCCATATTTGAGACCTACTCATCATGAGCTTTCATTTGAGCCCTCAAAGAAAAATGCATAGTTTACAGCCCCCTCCCGATGGGTTTTTGGGTTCGAAGGCGCCATATTTGAAACCTCCTCATCATAAGCCTTATTTACCCCCCTCCCCCCCAGATGGGTTTGGGGTCCAAAGGCGCCATATATGAAACCTCCTCGTCATAAGCTTTCATTTTTTCATATATAGTGAATTATCAGAAATTAACAAGCGGTTGCAATCATGTTCACAATATCAATTAACTGAGAATGATCTCCAGTGAGCATACAATCATTCATATAATCATTCTTATAACTCTTGTTAAAGCTTGTTGGCCATGCACTTCGCAGTATTTAACATAATGTGGTTGGATAAATCGAGAGCTTTCGAACGAATGGTCAACGAATTTTGTGGGATGAAAAATGACGAAGTACCATTTCCCTAACAACGACTTGGTTGTAAGCGGAAATCATCAGTAAATTGTTGCAACACATTTGTTAACACAAAACGTTTCGTTTTCGGTTGGAGATGCCAAGGCTAAAACACATTCTGTGTTAAAATCGTCCGGGTACGATTTTAAACAGGGCATCACGAGCTAAACCGGTGAGGGGTCAGTTTATCAGGTACCTACCTACCTAGTTTGTTGGGAAGAATCTTATGTGGAACAAATGAGTTTGCCTGGTTGTGAATTGAGGAATCTTTCAAGGTTTACGTGTGAAAGCAGGAAACGGCAATCAATATTTCCAGTAAGTAACTTGTGTACTTCAAGCGAGACCCAGCCACAGAGGGTTAACAAGAAAGAAACATCTATTATGACATTGATCGGAACTCCAAGTTTGTACACCACATGCCTCAATAGGTAGTTTATGTTGCACTGAATCTATATAGTGCTTATATTTCTGAGAGGCATAAAAGGGTGAACAAACTACTGAAGATATTCTAATACAGGTCGCACCAAAGATGTAAACAGGCACACTATGGCTGGCAAATGAGGTACGAATTAAAAAACCTAACACTCTCATAGCTCGACAGGTTATCATGTCAATATGGTCCACAAAGGATAGCTGATGGTCATGGAGAATGCCCAGGTCACCAAGAACTTCAGGTCTTGTAAATTTATGACCTTCGATGTGATAAGGGAAACTAAAATGGGGTTGAGTTCCGAGAAATTGAAAACAACAACACGTACCGGGATTCAGAGAGATATTATTGAGTCACATCACTGCACCACATCCACCGCCACCTGCCACTCAAGGCCATCAGCAGACTAGCAAATGATCCGAAACAGTTTCAAGTCATCTCAAAAACAAGACACTGCTGTCCCTGCAGGTGGATATCATCCGTATTTACAAACAATAGGAAACACAGTAGACCCGATTGGGAACCCTTCTACCATTTCAAAAAAGAGCCACAAAACCCCAAAGATCTCAAGAAAGCCATGAGAAGGGGGTGTAACAGTTTATCGAACTCTTTCATAGAATCCACTGCCACGACATCCACCTGCAAACCCTCCTAAAATGCTTCAAGACACAACGAATTGCTAGATGATTAGGTGATTAAAAAGAAGAAAAGGCTGATAGGAAGCAGGTCTATACTGTCCCAAATTGGTATTGTCTCCTCCTTTATGAACTCGTGTCACGTGAGAAGTCTTCCAGTGCCTGTGGAATAATCCAGAGGATAATAACACTTTTAGATAACCCCAGATTCGAGTTTATCTCTCGGGTTTGTTGGCCCTAGGGTTAGCTCTTTTCCAGATACCCGGCCTTAGTAGGAAAGAAAATGGAAAGACACTCCGGAACTAGGTACTTCAGCCCCATCGAGTGAGAAGGATCCCTCCCGGAACTATTTCAGCCCTATCATTTTATTTCAGAATATAAAAAAATGAAATAAATTGATAATAATAATCAGAAAGTAATCATTTTATTATATTTTACCGAAAAAAATTTAAAAAACACGTTTAAAAAAAGGGTATTCGCTTCGAACTTTCTTTAAGAAGTGATAAAGGTTTTGAGCTGAACGCAAGTTCCTGACACTTAGCGCCTTTAGTTCCGGCCTATTATTTTGTCATTTCTTGTGAAACACTAATCAACTTGAAAGAAAATGCGCTTACATGTGGCTCACTACGTACCGGGGATAAGCAGGGAAATTTCTTAACTTGCTCGAGGGTTGCGGAAAAAAACATTGCTGGTAGGGAAAACATTACGCTGGGTTAGTGATAGCATTGCTTACCAGTCCACAGAGCGCCCAGCCAAGCCAAACAGGGATGACGCAGGCTGTGGCCAAACCAATGAAAGTCGCCTCCCTGTAGTTATCTCGTATTCCCCTGCATTTGAGGGCCAGCACTCCCACGACAGCTATGAGGAACACCGTGTACACCAAGGACATCAGAATGTGTTGATAAGGTGTGCCACACTGCCCAACTCCTCCAACCTTAGGAAGAAAATGTTACATATTACTACACCTGAAAGCTTTGAAGTTCAAGTTTTGCCAATTTTTTTCAAATTACACGACGCGCTTTGTTTTTGTTATTTTAATAAAAAATGAAGCGTGTTGTGCGGATATATAAATCATTAGGGAATGCTCTGATTGCAATCTTCTTGCTTGCCACTGTTGTAGCAAAGGTTTGTAAATAATGAAGCTATTGCAACAATTCAAAAAATTTTAAATTAAAAATTATCAAAAATTTTCTTTATTGAAATGCGTTTTAGGCATTATGAAACGAATCCTAGAGTTTAACGCTTTTTCATATGAGTATACCTATATATATATATATATATATATATATATATATATATATATGCTAAAATGCTAATGCTATAATGTGCTAAATAAATCGCTACAAATTGCTGAAAACTGTTACAAATCGTTATATTCATTTTTTAGCAGAATTTTAGTCAAAGAAGTTATATAAGCATAACAAAAGTATTTATGTACAAAATAATGCTGAAAAATGTATTTAAATTTCATAAATATTTTTCTGCAAAATTTATAAAAACTCCAATATAAAAACATGAAACCCAAAATATTTGTTGAGTTGCAGAATAGGTACCTATTATTTGGAATAAGTTTTTTCTCATAAAATTGGTAGTTAGCAATGTATTTGCATTCAAAGTGCTCAAATTTCTAAACAACGTAACATAATATACTGGGTGTCTACAAAATAATTTTTTTTCAATGTTAATTTTTTTTAATAAGGATCACAAAAATGACAACTCCTCCAACCTTGGGAAGAAAATGTTAGCATTATTACACCTGAAAGGTTTGAAGTTAACGCTCGCATGCTTCATCATAAACATCAGTAAACGGAATTTTATCATTCGCTAATGATTGACGGGACGCACAGTGGGGCTAAATGGCCAAAAAACGAAAAAACTCCGTATCTTGTAAACGGATCGTCATATTGCCTTGGGAATGGTTTTATTTAATTCAGGAAGAAAAAATACACCATAAAAGAAAAGCACAATGTTTTAGAAAATTCCAGTCATGCAGCATGACCATATGCGCAAATTTTCATGAGAAAAAAAAATCAAAAACTTTAAAAAATGTGTGAATTTAAATGTGTAAAAAATAATTACAAATTTTCTCATAAATTCTGAATTCTACGCACAACAAAATGTTCAACCGAAAATTGGATAATTATATAATTTTTTTTTTTAAATGCACAATTGCAGATTATGCACTAAAACTTTTGAAAATTTTGAAAACTTGTGTTATAAAAATGTATTGTGTTCTAAATAATGATCTAAATACATTATTCAGCGTAGAAATGCAATATTATGAAAAAAATATTGGCAAAAGACAGGTCGAGCTCGTTGGCCAGCTCGATCGCTCCAGAATTTCAGGCTTAAATTTGCAATTTTACAATTTGCAATGTAGTTTTAGCGAATTTTCGAAGAAAATGAAGCTATTGCAATGGCCCTGAAATTTTTAAAATCAAAGTTTTTGAAAAATTTCTTCATTGAAATCAGTTTTGAGGCATTCTGAAAGGAATACCTGAGTTTAACGCTTTTTCATATAAATAATATATATATATATATATATATATATATATATATATATATATATATATATATATATATATATATATATGTATGTGTGTGTGTGTGATCAAGCTTCCCAAAGGAAAGGATGAGTTTGTTGGCTAGAACTTTTGAGTACATTAAATCGGTCAAATTTCAAAAAATGTACCAAAAAAATCAATAAAATGGCTAAAATCGGCTAAAAATAGTTAAATTTATATTTTTGGTAGAATATTGCTCAAATAAAGTTTATTAACTATAAAATAGAACCTACAACAATATCTGTACCTAATTATTCTGAAAAATGTACTTAGGGTAAAGTACCCGAATTAGGCTTCAGATTGCGGTAAAATTGGAACTTGGTGCCGAAATGTCAAAAATATTCATTTTCAAGGTTGACTGGCCTATTCACGTTTTAAAAGCAGCTGACGAAATTTTCCAGTCGTGTGTCGAGATTTTGGTGGCATCCAGCGTGTTCCTTATCAGTTTGGCTAAGGAAGTGGACTAGTTAAGGTTTATCATTTAGTAACTATCAGTATCACTCAAACCATTGTGTTATTCCAACTAAATGAATGTTGTAGATTCATGATTCATTATATAGGAGGTTAGGCCCCTGTCGGCATTAGGAACATCGAAATTAGGTAATAATACCCAACAGGTCGTGAGCCATATGAATGAATTGGGTTTTTCGAGATGATTCATATATATATATATATATATATATATGCACCACCTCGTATATATATATATGCCATAAGACATATATATATATATATATGACATATATATATATATATATGTTCAAAGAGCAATGGACGATATGTATGTGTGTGTGTGTGATCAAGCTTCCCAAAGGAAAGGATGAGTTTGTTGCTATAACTTCGTTTAAATTTGTTAAAAAATCGATAAAAATTGCAAAAAATCTAAAAATTCAAAACCTCTATTTGAATAGGAGATTATTATTTGGAATGCACACAATTTCCTTGCACTCAAAAAACTCGAATTTCAAAACCATTCAACAGTATACATACAATACGGTAATTTACGAAAATTCGCTCATACGATCATGCTGCATGACTGGAACTTTTGAATTGTGCTGCATGTCCAACATTTTCTTTGCGATCTCGGTCCCCTTCAGTTTTATTCGGGACACGATTAGCTCTATTAGAAAATTTACTCTATTAGCCATGCTGCATGACAGTACTATTTTTCAATCTTTTTGGTTACCATCTTTACCTGAATGACTCGAGGAGGAGTATTGATGAGCCATTGGATCCCAATGACGAGCTGAATGAGGACTGCGAAGAAGAGCAGGAGGGCCTGGTAGGGGGCGGGCAGGTAGACGCCGCCGTTCAAGGAAATGAGGAAAACACACTTGACGAGTAGTGTCGAGAACACTAGAACATACGCCAGACCTGCTCCCAGCCTGGAATACATGCAAGAAAATATCAGAGACATGTGAGGGCAAGACGGTAAATCTACGAAAGACCCCAAACCGTTAACAAGGGCCAGCGGCCTCCCGCCAATTTTTCTCAACTTTGGGAAAAGTTTCGTAATTGGGAACTTTTATGTGTTGGAATTCTACATTTTTGACCTCAGATTCGGATTCAGCGCTCTTGAAAACCCTCAAGTACCAATTTTCATGTCAGAAGACCTTACTTTCTGTTTATCTACGCGCTACACGTTAATTTGATAGAAGATTGCACATACTTCGGTCCTGATCGACTTACATAGCTGCTCCTCAACTCGTCATCAGCACCTTGAAAACTATATAACCTTCCAAAACGATGACAGTCATGCCAAAAGTATGGAAGTTGTTTTCCAATCCAACTTAATAACATTGGAAAGGCTGTAGAATCAAGGGACCAAGAACTTTCTATCTTTACTCACTGGGCAGAAAAGCCTGGGTGGCTACAGGTCAAACATGTGAAACGTACATCACCTTACCCTACTGATGTGAAGTATTGGTAAGCCAAGACACTAAAATGAATAAATAACACATTTTCCTAATGCTAAAGAAAGATTTGGCCTAAGACCAATTGCCCATGTTAACGGTGCGGGATCTTTTGAGTTTGCTGGGGTCTGTAGGGATGATTGCAAGCTGATGTTGAATTAGACTCACAAAAAATAAAATTGTAGGCGAGTTGATTATAGAGGGGCCGTTCTTGAGTTCATTTCAACCATGTACTAGATAAGTTAAAAACCAACTTATAACTAGGACATCCACTAGGCGATCAAGTACCGACTGTAATTGAGTTGGTACAGTAGGTACTAACTACTTTAATAAGGAACTACATTTTATACTTTGCTAATAATGTTGTATATAAGTAGGTATCTACATATCTACCTCATGAGAAATCTGTTACGACCAACTAAAATGCACAATTTTGCATTTGGTATCATTACTTATTGACCTTTCTCAGATTCGTAGGATATGCTTTGCGGTTAGGTACAAATCGACATTTTGAGGGAGTTCAAGAAAAAATGGTTGAGGCCAATACACCATGACTGATCATGACCCTCCTGGGCATGAAAAAACAGGAACAACAATACTGTTTCATTTATATGAAGTAAAAATGATTAAATGATACATTTTCATCAGTTAGGTATTGTAAAATGAACTGAAGGTTTGTTTGCTGAGATCACCAAACCAGATTGCAACCCACTTGAGGCGTTCACTGAATTCCTGGTTATTAGAGCGCGCACAACCCCCCCCCCCCCCATCCGCGGTCTTGGTCCGTTTGCAGATGTTTCCAAACTAGTTTCCAACCGGCTGCGGATCTTCAAATTGATCAGAGCTTTTTCCCGCTGACCACCTTCTGATTGTTTGCCCCCTCCATTCCAAACGCACGGCAGTTAATGAAATCATTCGAATTTTAGCATTTGTTATTGCCGCTGTCCGTCCTTTATAAAATGTACGAACAACTTTTTGATTCTGACTCATCTTGAGGAGTTTCTACTTTACCAACGTTTTCGTCAACGAAGACGAAATGAGGTGTGCCTGAAGCAAAAGGTGCAAAATTATTTAAGTGAAGTTGTACCGAATTATAACGATGAAACGTTCCTGAGCCACTTTTGAGTGAGCCGGAAAATTGTGGAAGGGTTGGCGTCGAGGTACGAAACTTCGGCAGCATTTACATACCAAGTAAGTAAATAAACGTACCTAGACGTGAAGATTTTAGAAATGGGGACCTACCTACGGGACAAAAAGCTATAGGAGGGTGAAGAATAGATATTCCATGTACAAAACTTAGAGTATTGGTTGTATTGATAATTCCCAACAGTTTCTGTGTAGGTACGATTACAATATTTTTTTAAACTATGTTCTTAAAGGTGCCTTTGATTAGTAGGTACCTACAAGTTAAATACAACAGTAAAAATTATAACAGTAAGTAAATTTTAAATACCTAACCAATGAATGGGAGCACAAGGCAGAAAGAGCATAAAATAAAGTATGGAAAGCGCCAAAGCAGTGGTTTGTTGTTTTTGCACAGACACCAATCCCCAACTGATTTGAAATCAAGTTGGCTGAAGTCGCGCATGCGCACTTGGGCAGTCTCCAATAAGTTTGAAATGATTTGCAGTCTCTGCCAATTGCCTAGCGAACAAACCTTAAGAGTAATTTATTTACCTAACAGCAGCGCAGGTGAGAACAGTGGGTTGAGCGGCGAGAAGTGCGCTTACAGCGCTGCAGAGGAAGAGACCAAGAAGAAGCATCTGACCGAGGAAAAGGTGGCGTCGAGATGGTGTCGTCCTGTACGTTTTCAGTACCACAAACACCTGCAGTTACATATGATTCGGAATTAGTAATAGCAAACCATACCTAATTGAAGAAAGGGGGAAAAAAGGAAATGCATTCAAAAGGGAATCCATCTTGCTAAAGGGAATTCAGTTGTCGCCAAAGCGATAAGGTTTTAGGTACCTAAAATTTAACAAAATTAAACAAAATGGCGGCATGAATGGCGAGTAGGGGTTCGGGGTTTCACATTTATCCCCTAGCTTGGCACAAGACCTAGTCAGTGCAAGTGAAGTTCTTTCACGTTAAGGGTGAGCGCCTCCAGACTAAAGGGTGAGCCGTATTCAGACCGACTTACTTACATATTATTCTGCATGTTCAAACTATTTATCAATATGTTTCAATCTCAGTCCTCCGTAAGACAATTAATTCAAATTTCAGTATACAAAATTATATCCACAAAAATAGAAACCATCTCACACCAGAAATACTTTCATTAAATTCAGTAGTCAAATATTAAACTGAGCTCAGCAAATCGATGTCACATAGATCGGGGCTCGAGGCTCAATCCATGATCTCACATAGATCAGAGCCTAAAGCCTTCCACCACACTGGGTAGGTGGACCTGAATGATGAAGGTGGACATGCACAAAACAGTAAGATCTCAGTACAATCAAGTTTCATAAAGACACATGAGCTCAGCAGTACGATCTCATTCAGAACGGAGCTCAGGGCTCAGTCCATGATCACATAGATACGAGCCCAAGGTCCTCATCATCATAAAGAAAGGACCTCATCATGAAGGAAATTGGACAGCTCATACAAACTCAGGGCGAAACAGCCTGCAACATTTTCAGGACATACAGTTCAAAGCATTCATACTCTGCATATTCCGGGTGTGAGATGGCTTTCAAACACTATCATTATTTCATTAAGTGAGGAAAGGGGCGGTTATGAGTGGGTGTGTGTAGACCATCAGGGGAAATTCCCCTATATTCAAGAGGACTGAGATTCATTCAGACAATCATTATTCAAGTACTCTTGAAGTATATAATTATGTGTCACGGGAGTGGACATATTCATAATTCAATTCATAACTATTCACATTCATATTACATTCATTTGATTCGTGTGTCAATCATGATTCACGACATCAGTGTTATTTTTTCATATTTGGTGATTTGTGGTCTTTGTGGCATAGGAGGGCACTAGTAAGAGACCTGTGGAATCGAGGACTCCAAGCAAACATCTGACATGAAAGGATTTCTACAATGACATTCCGTTTTGCCGGTTTTTTGTTGTTGTTGTCAATCATGATTACAGGTATTACGTATGATGCAATTGTACCTAGGTACTGAATAAATAGGATGAATGAAAATATTTTAAAATGGTTATGGGGGTGTGAGGGGATGAGCAGTTGTTTGACAAGTTTTCCCATCTGTTTATTGTACATCCAAGCACTTTTGGCTAAATATCCCACATCAGGGATTATTAAGATGTAGTTAGATAGATTGGTATTTGTACATATTTCCTTTGACTGTCAAAAAGTATTTCGTATAGCATCAATTAGCATCACCTACTATTTGTTGTGAGATCTATCAGAGTTGATTGTTTAAGGCAGGGGTGCTCAAACGGTCGATCGCGAGTGCTTTTTGAGTAGATCTCGAGAAGAAAAAAATGTTTAATAAGTAGGTAACTAAACTACAAAAATTTATTACGTAATAACACTGCTTGCGGCAAAAGGCGACTTATCAAAACAAAAACATTGAGGAATTAGCTACTGAAGTAGCAAGTCAGTTTAGGAACTCATGTTCTGTTGAAAATGAGTTGGTGCAGATTATATCAGATGTACATCTCAAAGCTACAGCATCTGATACAAATTTCTGGTGTTTTATATCTGAAGATAAATATCCGAATCTAAGACAAATCTTCCTTCAACTAACGGCAACGTTTGGGTCAACTTACTTGTGCGAGTCTGCATTTAATGAAATGAAGATAATTAAGTCAAAATATCGCAATCGACTAACTGACGATCATATGTCATCATGCTTGCGATTGGCACTCAGTGGTTACGCACCATCTTATGAAAAGTATGCTGAGGACATGCAGTGCCACGCTTCAACATCCAAAGTCACTCCTTAGTTGAGTTTAACACCATATGTAACTCTTTTGTTTTGTAACAACGAATAAACTCGCAATTTTGAATAACTAGGAGTTTTTTCATTGATATTGTAGAGAAGAACTTAAGTAAACCTAACCCAAACCTTGACTAAAATAATGTAAATTGTGCGGAAAGCTAATATCTATATATGCTACGGTACACACTACCTAGGTAGGTAGGGTGTATCGTGCATGTACGACAACCCTGCATCACACATACTTGCAGCCTCTCAGAGTCGATCGTAAGTAGTCTAAAAATATTGAGGTAGATCGCCAGCAGTTCAAGTTTGAGCACCCCTGGTTTAAGGGGTGTAGTATTATAAGATGCATTATTATTTATTGAGTAATGTATAATTTGTAAAGAAAAAGGTAAAAGTTGGAAACAAAAAGGGCCACATAGGGATTTATTACTAAAACTAAAATCAGAAATTGGCCAGAAACATCCATACATAAATATAGATAGGTGCGGATTTTCCTCAAAATATGCATATTTTGTCAATATTTTTTAAATAGTGTCACTTCACTAGGCTCTATAAGTGCTCACCTCGAATAGAGCAATGAGGAGCATGGTAACCGCAGAGAACACTAGTAGAGGGAGGACCCACGACTCCGCCCGGAGGAAGCCATTGGAGTTTGGAAGTGGGACGGCCGACGGACCTGAAAAAGAACAAACATTTAATATCATAGACATCTAATAAACGCTTGAATCATAAAATATGGTCTTCAATATCCTTAGCAGGTAGGTAGTTTTAGGAACCAAATTGATGAAATTCGGCTCAAAAATTATACATATGCACATAGCTAAGGATCAGGCGCACATTAAGCTGTGTGACACAGGTGGGGCAGCACAGCACAGCGCAGTAAGAAAAAACACTGTCCACACAGCCAACTAATTCTACCCATAACCAGCTGACTGGCTTCTCCAAATACCCGATCTTTAGCGTGGAGGCACTCTGAAACTGGTGGACAAGGTTCCATAATCTGCCACTAGGGCGGGTCTCCTCTTTTGTTACCATGCCAGAAAATTGACTCTGTTAGATATGGGTCAGGTATCACACACAAGGGTGAAAGGAGGGGGGGGGGGGGGGCACACAAACAGCCAACTAATCTACCTATGACCAGCTGACTGGCTCATTGGAATATTTTTATTTTTTTGCTCTAACGTATAATGAGCTCAGCTTTCCAATGGTACCTAGTAGTAAAAGTTCTGCTGTGAGTACGCATTAACCTCTAACAGAGCGAAAACTTGCGTCCTTCTGCAACTACCTACCTCAAGCCCTGCTACGATTCCCTAGTACACACCATCATTAGACATCAGGAAAATTAGCAAACTATCTGTATTTAAATCAGTAATGAAGACTGATTCCGGTTTTATTAGTTTTGGCCCGGAACAAATGAAGCGTTGTAATTGTTTCCCTTCTTGTCTTATAATTGGATATAGGTACATAAATTTATATATATATATATATATATATATATATATATATATATATATCTGTTTTCTGTTACAGCTGTCTTAGCACTTACTGATACTGTCTAGCAGTTGCTGCACTTTTGCTAGTAGTTGTTTCCTAAAGTGTTATCAAATTTTTCGAATAGCTTCGAAATATTGCCCCCCCCCATTGCTTACTTAACTGGTGTTTTTTGATGTAAACATTTATAATGTGCTTCATTTTGCATACTTAGGTATAGTTCTGCAAACTCCTCTTCTCAGCGTAAGCTTATAGCTTAAAGAGAAAAAAGCATGTATTGATTTATGAAGGTATATAACTAAATAAATGCATTTCTTTGAAAACTATATATATAAATGTAAATGTAATTTATTGACATATAGGACATATGTCCCACCTCGCATGTCAAGTTTGTCAGAATAGGCGATAAAGTAAGAAAAACAAGAAACAAAGTAAATTAAAACTAAAGCCAGAAGGGCATCTAAATTTAAAGCCTGAAGGGCAACTTAGATTAAAAGAAGATAAGTCATGAAGAAATATATATATGGAAAAATTAGTAGACATATGGGATGAAAATACTTTAAAAAAACTAGAATTTTCAAATGTAATAAAATACTGTCAAGTTAGGGGAAGAGAGAAAGAGAAGAAGGGAAGAGAGGAAGATATGAAGAGTGAAAAGGGATAGATATCGAAAGTAGAAAGAGAGAGAAAGAGGAAGAAGTTTAATGCTCAGTGAGGAAGTGGCGCACAACAGCAGACCTGAACGCACCAAGGGAGGGAGCTCACCGCACCGAAAATGGAAGGGAATTCCATAGCCTCGCTCCTGCAACGGAAACTGACCTAGCCATGGGCATGCAAAAGTGCCGTTTAATAGCAATGTTGTTGGCTCGATCTGAACTGCCCGGTGGAAAAAGGGAATTGACAACATTTGGTAAGCAACCCTTTGTTGCTTTATAGATGATGCACAAAGAAAGAACATTATGTAAGTAATGATATCCATACCCAAGAGGCGATTAACGTAAGGAAAGATGTGTCCTTGGGATTTGAGGTGAAATACATAACGGGTACAGGTATTGAAGAGGACTCTGAGACGTTTCAGAGAGTTGAAGTCAAGGGACCAGATGAAAAGTATACAGCAATAGGTGAAGTGTGGGAGAAGAAGTGTCTGAAATAACTTGAGGCGCACATATATAATATACTAGCTGCTCCGGCTCGCTACGCTCGCCTCCACGTCCAGCCGGGGGGCTTCGCTCGCAAACGGTAGATCTCTAAGGGTAGGTTTAACTTCTGTAGGGGATGCTGCTTGCTTCGCTCGCTTGAGGAAGTTATACTGCCCACCCAACTTGGCAGACGTTTTTTTCAGTTGGGAATTCTTACAAACAAATTAAATCTTCTAAAACTACGTGGAACCACGAAAAGTTTATTCGGGGATGTTGCTCGCTTCGCTCGCAAGGTATACCTGTATATGTGTAGGGGAAAACCCGTATTTATTCTGTTGAAATGCCTCTCGCTTCGCTCGCAAGGTACCTATGTGTACCTGCTCGCCTCGCAACATTGTGAAACACCTGTGTCATCGAACCCCTTGACGTCTTCGTAGAGCCTTCTCGCGTCCGGGGCACAATTAATTTCTCATATTAATCGCTTCGCCTCGCTTCCGCTCGCAATTTGACCGAGTTCTCGTCACTTTTTTCGATATCCGATTTCGGATTCAGATTCGGCGGACCCAAAGCTGTATTTTGCCCGCGAAAACCGTTCCGAAAAACGTACCTTTATGGGGTATATTTTAATCGGAAAAAACCTAGTTTTTCGTCGGACTTTTCGAGAAAACACGGTCCGTACTCTCGCATTTTTTCGACGCATTTCCCGATACTTTTTTCGCGATCCGATCGCGCCGTCGTCTTTCTCGTAGGAAAACCTACGAAACCGGTATTTTTCCGGCATTTTCGACGGCCGTTTAGAGGGGTAGGGGAAGCGGGGAAGTCGAAAAAGCGCACATTAACCGGAACTTCGACCCCCCTCCCGCCCTACGGCCCATGGTTCGGCTGGGATTAGAAAATTTTAAATTCGCTTATACACCCTATCGGAAAATCCCAAGAAGATCCCCCCACTCGTACACTCCCCCCACTCAGCCGTTTGGCCGTGCATAGACACGACAAACAGACGGAGTTTCATTCTTATAAATAGTAGAGATAGAGATAGAGATATACAGACGATAACTCTCCTTAGGGTTGAGACAAAAATTCCATTCTTGCGGCGCCCCGAAAAATCGAGCTTTCCAAATGGAAGGAAGAGTTTTCATTGGCCAGCATTTGTGGTGCACATTAAATTGCTTACATTTTAAAAACTCTTCCCAAAAAATCTCCAGAATGGCAAAAAACGGGTAAAAACCGACAAATTGTTTAGCTTTTCAGTAGAGTTTTAGTCAAAAGAAGTTTATCAACTATACACTACAACAATAAAAAATTATGCACAAAATTGTGTAGAAAAATGGACTTGAAATTCATAATATTTGATAAAAACTGAAACAAAAGCAATATAAGAGAATTCGCTCATACAATGGAATTTTTTGTTTTGTTTTTTTCCAAAAATCTGCAAAAAATACCTGCAGTTAAAAAACTGACTGAATTGGGTTTTGGGGAACATTTTCTACAAAGGTCAAACGGTAGTGCAAAAGTAAAATCACCATAAAAAAAGCAAAATTATTTTTTTCTATTTTTGACGACTCTGGAGACGTCAAATGGTCAAACAATACTTAATCCTCTGATTGTGATGAAATGAGAAGAAATATCACTCAACAGTTTATTCAATATCGTTTCACTTGTAGTACCCAATAGATGATACAACTACCTTTGCTGGCACATATGGCACGAAATGCATTTCCTTCTATAGATCAATACAATTTGTAGGGTTGTATTTTATAGAATGAGAACAGAAACGGATAATTAGAGCGAAAATAGTTTAGTTAACTCAATAAATAACATAGTTGGATGGTATTTCATTATCTTTTATTATTATGTACTTACGTATGTTTATGTACATCTTCCAACTGACATATTCCAGATAACTGTTCAATAATATAAGTAGGTATCTGCTCCACTGCAATTCAGAGCATAACTACTGGGGATTATTGCAGCGACGATTTTGGCTCCTTTGTTTCCTTGAGTTTTATGATCAATAATTCCTCGTTATGACATCATAAATCATCTTGTTCTTCCTCATCAACAATCAAGACGGAGGCGTAAATCTATCGGTTGTAATAATTTTGCATTATTTTCTCCTAGTCTAGTATATCTTTGCCAGCGAATTTTCGTAAAAACTGAAGTTATTGCAATGGTTTCAAAATTTAATTTTTTTTTTTTTTTTTAATTCAAAATTTCCTTTATGGCATTTTAAATTTCCTGTTTCGAGGCATTCTGAAAATTATTCCTGGATTTTAACGCTTTTAAATAAGTATACACGCACGCACGTGCCCACACACACACGTATGTATACTTATACAGGGTGAACTGCCCGTAGATGCCTTTTTTTGCTTCCGAGACTGCAAGGCAGCGGAAGCTTTGTTTTCACTTTCGAAATTTCCACTCGCATTTTGCGTTTCAGAGCCTCCTGAACAAATTTTGTTCCGTGTCCGACTCTGTCTGTCTGTCCGTCCACATTTCCTTGTAACAGCCATAACGTCCACAATTTTGATCCGATTTTAACCAGATTTTCAGGGATCGTGCGGGTTTAGCTCTAGATAGTCTCCTATCAACTTCATCATGATCGAATCAACGGTAGCTTCTGCGCAGGCGCTAACGTGAACTCCTTGTGACGGTCATAACTCGGTCAATGTTGAACGGATTTCGGTCAGATTTTCAGGGATGATGTGGGTAAGGTCCCTTGAGATCCCATAAGAAAATCATCATAATTGCATTAGCGGTACGCCCTGCGAATGCGTGAACGAAATATTCTTGTTACAGTCCTTGCAACAGCCGTAATTTCCACAATTTTGATGCGATTTTCTTCAAATTTTTAGGAATCGTGCTGGTATAGCTCTACATGGTCCCCTATCAGTTCCGTCATGATCGAATCAACGGTAGTCTCTGCGCAGGCGCAAACAAAATTTTCTTGTTTCGGTCATAACTCAGGCTATTGCGAACGGATTTCGATCAGATTTTCAGGGATGATGCGGGCAAGGTTTCTTGAGGTCCCGTATCACATTCTTCATGATTATCAGCAGCGGTACGCTAGGCGCATGCGTGAAAGTGATGTTTTTGTTACGGTCACAGCTTAGTTAATTTTATCGGATTTGGTTCAAATTTTCAGAGATGATCCCGGTAGAGTCGTTTCTAGTTTTCTGGAATTTAATGGTGACGTACTGTGAAGGTCATGTGCCATTTCCTTGGCAGTGTATTTTATTTTTTTATTTTTTGCGTAAAACCACATCAAAAATTAACCACATAGAGTTATATATAGAGACCACTTAGAGTTATATATAGACCACATAGAGTATGTTGTATAGAGTGTATAGAATTTGGGTAAGTACCTCCACCTCCTGGCTACAAGCTGAGGTGCAGGGTAACTGAGTGCTCTGGTGCGGGACCAGGAAGAACTCAGAATAAGGATGTAACAGTGTAAACTAAAATGACTGGGTAGAGAGAAGGTACAGTATGAATAGCATGTATTGGGTAGATTGAATGAGTATAGAGTGGACGGTAGGGTAGGTATATAGAATTGGGGAATATATATGATGTATAGAGTGTATAGAATTTGGGTTAGTACCTCCACCACCTGCCGACAGGAGGAGCCTCGGTGTAGCAGAGTGCTAGGGCATGGAACCAGGAAGAACTCATAAGGATGTGTAGTATAAACTACACTGACTGGGTAGATAGTAGATTAAGTTTGTACAGCAGTTATTGGGTATATTGTGTAACAACATGAGGTGTTGGAAAGATTAATTATTAATTAACGCGATTAACCGGCTACACCCAGAGGATATCCTGTAAGCTGAGAGCCTAGGAAATATCCCCTTAGATGTAACATTTACAAGAATCGAGAAGGAGGAACTACTCCTATCCATCTCAATTGACTGTATTTAGAGTGGGGGGTAGGGTGTATGGATTTTGGGAATGTAAGATGTATAGTGTGTATAGAATTTGGGTAAGTATCTCCACCTCCAGCCTACAAGCTGAGCCGCGGGGGCAGCGGAGTGCTCTGGCGCGGGACCAGAAAGAACTCAGAATAAGGATGTATAAAACTCCATTATCTACACGATCTAGCTAAATATCAACACGAGAGAAAAACCGAAATGATCCCCTCTATTACACCAGATTATCCATGGCAAAAAACCGGATTGGATTATTTTGAATTCGAAAAATCATATTACCTTGCAGTGATTGATTATTATTTGCGCTTTTTGGAGGTCATCAATATGTTCACAATGACTGTGGGAGAATTGATTAAAAAATTAATGTTTGCTTTGTAAGGTTTGGCATACCTGAGGTGGTATTCTCAGATTCGGGATCTTAATTTATGAGCAAGGAATGGAAATCTTTTGCTGCAGAGTATGGTTTCCAGGTCGTCACAAATAATCCCTTATATCATCAATCGAACGGAGAAGCGGAGAGGGCGGTACAAACTTTAAAGAAAATTCTTACCAAAAAAGAAGATCCAACTCTTGAACTTTTAGAGTACCGCACTACTCCAGGTCAATCGGGGCACAGTTCAGCGGAGCTTTTGATAGGAAGAAAACTGAGAACTAGGGTTCCTGTTATTCCTTCAGAACTTTTACCGAAATCAGTAGATCACAATAGTTTTAAGAAACAGGACGCATGCTATCGTTTGGAACAAGCTGACTACTATAATCAACGTCATCGTACTCAAAAAGAAACCAGCCTTTCTATTGGATCCGTTGTGTACATTCCAGATAGGCGAGAGGTAGGTACTGTTACCAAGTAAATGGCACCTAGGTCGTACGAAGTAGCGACAACTGATGGCGAGGTAGGGAGAAACCAAGCCATGCTTCGTCTCTTCCAAATGGTCAGCAGATTGGTACCTCAAATCGAGCAAGAACAGATGTTGATCATCCTCCAACAGAACGAGCTCCCTCGGGGCGTGTACGAGCATCACCCAATCGTCTCGACCTGTGAGAAGATTATTCCTGGGAGGGGAGATGTGTGGTTGTCTCTTTAATAGTGATTGATAATTATGATAACAGGTGTTGTACTGTATCGATGTTAGCGAGTTTATATTTGTGATTCTAAAAATACATTATGATTTCTGCCTGGTTCATGTCAAGTGTTCATTTACAATTTAAAGATTCTACAGTATATAGAATTGGAGAATATATATGATGTATAGAGTGTATAGAATTTGGGCAAGTACCTCCACCGCCGGCCGACACGACGAGCCGCGGGGGCAGCGGAGTGCTCGGGCGCGGGACCAGGAAGAACTCAGTGCTCATCTCGTCGCCGCCTCCTCCGCCCATCCTGCCGCTCCGTCGATCACCGCGTCCAACCCTGCAGCTTCATCTGAAACAGAAACCATCGAGTTATTCATTTCACTTTATTTACTTCACAAATTCAATTTATTTATCTACGGCTTTCTCCAGTTATAGCTATGGTTCAACTGTGCAAACAGAAATAATAAGAATTAATCACCAATAACCAGATACCTCATTAAAATAGGTTGGTACTAAGAGAAGGTGCTTACAAACAGAAACTCTTGAAATCGTTTTAGAATACCCCAACACGGATTTAAGTGAAACGAAATATTGGAGAAAGCTTTATTATTTTTTTTCCGAAAACGTATTCTCACAAAGTTACTTAAAGACCAGACTTTCGATTTTTTCATTCCTCCCTTTCAATTCTCGAATCCACCCCTGTAAACTCCTCATTCATTCATAAGTGAAAATGTAATGATAACTAATTCCAACCTTTTTTTTTTTTGCTGCTGATTTTCTTGCCAAAAGAGGCCTTGCCAGTAGGACCAGAGCCGATTCTGGAGCCACCAAAAGTTGTTTGCGAAATGTGGCTAATGTTTGGGACATGAGAAAGTCCAGTCATGCAGCATGACCCCATGAGCGAATTTTTGAAGAAATCTTCGACATATCAGTCGCTATTGATCGTGTAGAGAAATTTTAGTTCATGATTTTGATAGACAAACATGGAATCAAATTATTAAAAATAATTAGGCCTTGGGTCTGCCTGCTAGTACGTACATAAATAGAACTTCTTCATAATTTCATGGCCGATATTTTCTAAGCCACAGTCAGTATTAAAGCTACATCAAGTCCTAAAACAGTTGAGCGTAAAACAAATTTAAGAGAGCGACCGAGAGAATCGGAGGACGGAATATTTCACAGAGTAAACTCATCAGTTGTGATTACTTTTTTTTTTTTTTTTTTTTTTTTTAAACAAGCACCACCTAGGTACTACCTACGTTTTAAACAGCATGGTTCTAGGATTGGTTATACAGGGATACTTCCATAAGAGTAGTTCAATCTGAATTTGGACAATGTTTCATGCAAATATTAACGATTTTTACAAACAAGCGAACGGCATTATTTCGATTTTTGACTGATTTTTCACCTTTGAAATTTTTGAAAACTTGATACATATTCTTATAGGACATTTTACGCTGATTCCGAATATACCACATGTTAGTGTGCTGACAAAGTTATTTCGCACAACAAATCGCAAAAAACAGGCTATTTTGAAATTTTTCTACATTTTTGAAAATTTCAACCCGAAGATGTAATCCGATCATGCTGGCCAAAGAACTTGAACTTTCGTTTTGTGTCCTTAACATTTTGAAATTTGTTTGAAGTTTCTAGCACAATTCTACGGACAGTTATCGTCTGGAATGACACATACATACATATATACATGCATACATACATACATACATAAAAAAATGCGTTAAACTTCAGAATATGATTCAGAATAGCCTGAAACGGATCTCTGCATAAATTTTTTTCAAAAATTCACATTCTACAAATTTTGAGGCGAGAGCAATAGCTTAATTTTCTTCAAAAATTCGCTAAAAGCGAGTAGAGTACTGGCGGAATCTCCCAAGCCCAAGACAGGCAAAACTATTTGTGACATTCTCGGCAAAAAAGGGGATTGATTCAATTGCCTTGCCTAAGAAGGATATCGCAATACTTAGAGGCCTATTAATGGGCCATCGCCCACTTCAATATTTATATATTAAAATTTAAAAAAAAATCTTATGGCAGTTAGTACGGCCGTTCTATCCGGCCGATTTTCTTCATTTTTTCTGTGTAATGAAAGGGATTTATGCATAGATTTGTCATCAAGCATTAAAAATCAGATAACTCAATGTAATTTACGTTTATGGAAGCGCAGAATAAACTGATGAGCTGAAAACAGTGAAATAGGTACGGTACGGGACCATCTACAACTGACAATTTCATCAAAATCGGATGAAAATTGAGAAAATTAAGGTCATTACAAGTATTTCGTATTGGCGCATGCGCAGTAGCTATTAATGATACAAACATGTTGAGATTGATATAAGATGATCAAATTGTCATACCCCGACTATCATCCGAATTTGAGCGAGATCGGACGACTAGGGCGTATGAAAATGATGCGTGGTAGAATTTACGTTTGCGCATGCGCAGAGTGAGGTATTGAGTCAGGAACAATGAAACTGACAAGGGACGGTCTACCCCCTAGCCCGCACATCCCCTGAAAATTGCATCCAAATCGGATCAAAACTGTGGAAAATAAGCTTGTTACAAGGATTTACGGACACTCGACAGACACACACACACAGACAGACAGCCACGGAACCAAAGTTGTTCAGAATGTTCTAAAACGTAAAATGCGAGTGGAATTTTCGATTTTGGAGACCAACAATTTTTTTCCCCCGAAAGTGAAAACAAAGCTTCCGCTACCTTTAGGTAGACTCGGAAGCAAAACGCTGCAAATTATTACACAAAGGTCAAGGTCACAAGGATTATTAAACAAGGTCTGCAATTATGATTTCTGTATTAGATAGCCCTTCTACGCAGATAATTGGTCTATAATAATTATTAGGCCTAAGCCTAATAACTTGGCGCATTGAGCCTCCCAAAAGGGAACCGCACCTTTACAGCTCAGGACCCCACAAGTTTACGGTTTTTTAGTAGGTGAATGTTGAAAAAATTTCTAAAAATGTCAAAACAAAAACTTAGTAAAACGGCAGGTTGAAAAAGAAAGACTCGGAAGCGAAATGGGGAGAGAGAAAACAAAAATTGCCGGGATGGTCGTGTTTTTTGACCAATTTTGCATCAATTGGGAATCGCGAAGGGGTCGAATCACATCGGAGGCAGAAGCGAAGTATCGTGACTTCAGACTGAGCTTCGGATTTATTGGCGAAGTTCGTCCGTCCTTGATGAGACGAAGACGAGGATGAGACTCGAGCTCGAGGGCCCCTCAACTATGTTTGCCCATCTCATCAACCTCCCTCGCCCTTCTCATTGACCACCTACCGATTCCAATCACCCGTCCTCACCGCACGGCACAAAGGCGCCCATTGTCCGCTCCCTAATTACATCTCCGCGCCTCTACCGCTCCTATCAATTTTTCTCTTGTGTTGGAGCTCCCTCCGCTCTTCGTCCGTCTCGCGGGGCCTGTTGAGGACGGATGGCTGGCCTGTGGAGGACGGATGACGGCATGTGGAGGCTGCACTGAGTGGTTTTCTCGCGAAATATCGTTGCTTCATCACAAGATTGACTTATACTGCCCACCCAACTTGGCAGACGTTTTTTTCTGTTTGAAATTACTTACAAACAAATTAAATCCTACAAAACTATCTGGGACCACGAAAAGTTTATTAGATTTGATAAAGATAGGCCATTATTTATTGCTGTGTAATAATTTGCTGCGTTTTCTATGTGGCACCACGAGAAGTTTAGTTTTAAGGACATTTCAATTCTTCAACTAATTCTATACGTCCATGTTACAATATGTGATGAAAAACCTCGTCGAAATCCGACGTGGGTAGGGAATATTGCTCGCTTCGCTCGCACGGTATGGGATGTATAGATGCGATGGTATATAGTGGGATACCATCGAGACCTACAGTCCATGTTACCATATGTCAGGAAGTTATACTGCCACCCAACTTGGTAGACGTTTTTTTCTGTTGGAAATTACTTACGAATAAATTAAATCTTATAAAACTATGTGGAACCACGAAAAGTTTATTAGATTTGATAAAGAGAGGTCATTATTTATTGCTGTGTAATAATTAGTTAATGTCCTATTTTCACATGAAATCATGGAAAATAATATTAATATAATAATAATATTTATTAAAATTTAGATAGGTCATTTAACTGCGTAGAAGGGCGTTTATTAGGTTTAATAAATATAGGCCATTATTTCATGTGCGTAGAATGACAAACGGGAGGCCTCCCTGAGATCATGTTTCGAAGGCAAATTTCAGAGCTACGTTTCGACGGAATAAGGTATAAAAACTAACAATTTCGTCTACATTTTCGTTCACTACAATCGGAAAAAAGAATTTCACTTCTAGCATGGGATCAAATTGAAACTTCAACAAACATTTTAAGACCAAACCGAGCGAAGACCGGCTAAATTTACTCGATTAAGGCGGAAAAAACCATAGCGGAGAACGCATTTTTTTTAAATTTCCCGCATTCTTTCTCTGATTTCTCCGAGAAGACAGCATCTTTAAGCGATTTTGACGGTACCATCGTGTTCTACGGGTCCTGAAACGTAACTTTGTCGTTGACATACGAAGTGGTCCCCATCAAATTTTAATATGGCAGCAGATAGAAGATCGCGCGCTTGGGGAAAAAACGCGCATTAAAATGGGCTCCCACCCCCCTCCCGCCGTCCAGCCAATGGTTCGGGTGGGGTTAGAACATTTTAAAATCTCTTATACACTATTCCGGAGAAATCCTGGAAGTTCCCCCCACTCGTAGACTCCCGCCACTCAGCCGTTTGGCTGTGCATAGAGACGATCGATAAACGGAGTTTCATTCTTATAACATAATCAAGATCAAGATAGAGATGTTTGGGCATTTCATACAATGCCTAAATCAGACGCTTTATCGCTAACATATAAATACATAAGGTACACATCTACGCCTTCAACAATCACACTCAGTCTCCGATCTCTATCCGTCGTAAAAGAAACATAATCACCAACTCCGTGGGTGAAGGTGTTTGTGTGTATGTGTATGTGTAGGTATGTAGGTATATGTGTACGAGCATGTATGAGAGCCTGTATGAATGCTAACTTACATCGACAGAGTGAACCATTCAAGTACAACAACTCGGTGGCTCGAGACTACAAGGACGCGATATGAAAACCTCCGGTTCGAGCACAACTTCCTATCTTCACTCCGATCGAACAATTGAAGTTCTCCGGTTAATAGGTTTGTCACGCAAGTCTCGGGCGCAGCAGCCAAGTACCATCAAGGACGAAAATGAATATAAATAATTATCGGTGCCTATTGATGAAAATCGGCTGAAAGATCTCGATTGAATACACCCTTGGACAAGCAGGATGGTACCTAATGACGTCAGCAACATCGAGATCAAGATCTCGAATATTTTCAAAATAAGTATAATTTTTTTTGGGTGAAATCAGGTCCGTAGAGAGAGGGTGGTGGCACTGGGATAATGAAATGAATACGGGAAGAGAAAGAAAGAGAGAGAAATGGGGGGGGGGGGGGGTGAAATAGGGGGGAAGGAGAGAGAGTGGCCTAGGGAGGGATAGAGAGAGACTGTATGACTGTATATTTATTAACCTGCACAGATATGAGGGTCATATGGCCCTCTCTGCCACACTGGCAGGAAACAAAAATACAGAAAAATTAACATCAGCCTTCATAATATAATGTTATTGCGCTCAGAGCTCACTTCACTAATAGTTTATTTTTTGAAGTGTCCACTCAACACAAAAACAAACAAAATATGATAATAACTCATACCAATTTATGCATAATCTGCATTATTTTATGCATAAACACAGTATTTACTCAGTATATTAAGTATCAGCTACAAACTAAGAAGTTGATCATCATATGTTTTTAATAACTTTTCTTACAGTTTTTTTCTTAAATGTACCTACTAATAGACATATCTGCATCAAACAGTTCAATGTTCTCATTGTGCATTCGCACTGTTTGAACATGAAATGATCTATTAAAAATCATTGTCCTGTGTAAGGGATATTGTAATAGCCTATCACTACCACGAGTGTTCATTGTATGACAATTACCTAAATACAGAAAATCATCAAACAAATAAGAGGGTCTACGGGACTTCAAATTTCTAAAAACAAGAACACCAAGGCGATACCTTCTCCACTCCCTGATCTTTAACCAACCAAGTGTTTGGAAATATGGCGTAACATGTTCCCACCTAGGAAATTCGAAGATGAAACGCATGCAAGCATTTCGTGCAATGTATCATACTTATCAGACGACATGTCAAGAATTGGAGAAAGCATCGTCTGCACAAGCCTGATTCGCACACTCTCAGGCAAACGGAAAGCAATACGTCAAAATTGTTACTGGTCTTTATAGGCTTTCGCTGATACCGAAGCAACTTGCTGAGAGAGAGAGGGAGAGAGAGAGAGAGAGAGAGAGAGAGAGAGAAAGTTAGACTGGTATATTTATTAATGAAAACGATTTATAGAATTTAGAGTCTTAAGGCCCTCTCTTACAAATGGACGCAAGTAAATAAACAAAACTTTGGCAGACACAATAATTAAAAATTAAATAACATTAAATCTAACTTTTTCAAAAAATAAATCATAAAATAAATTCTCAAATATTAATATAGCTATAAAAAAGAAATTAAATGGGTATCTTGCTCACACTAAAAGATCCATGTCTTATACGTACTTCTTGTGGGAATTGATGGGATACGCGCCTAAATTGATATAAGCTTATATTAATTTTTGAACAAATACTTGTTACTTGAGGTCCCCTTTTCAATTTCTCATAAATTTCTACACCCAGGCTATTTTCGTTTTGAATTTAATTCAAAATATTAGAACCAATTTTTGCTTTGGGAATAATACTAAAATCAATTTTATTCAATAATTTCGTATGGCCTGTTATCATTGCATTACTTTTTTGCGGATTAATACTTGAATGCTTACCCTCTCTTACAATTGTGGAGAAATACATTTAATTAATTAACATAAGTAATTAACATAAAATTAATGACAATCAGACTTCTACAAAATAAATGAGTGCTACTCGGGTTAACAAAGAGAGTAATTTAGAAGTGAAGTGGACATGATAGGAACAAAAACAGGAAAAAGAGGATGAATAGTAAACAGAATCAAAAATAAACAAAGATAATGAAAATAAATGTGAACAGTCTTCAATTTCAAAAAGATAGACATAGTCACAAATGTTAACTCTCAAAACAAAAATGTCAACTCTCAACATAGTTACTTAATAACAATTTTTTTACAGCGTTTTTAAATTCATTCATGGTGCTTGAATTTTTTATAAATGCTTCCAAACCGTTATATAATGATATGCCTTGGACTACGAACGAGCAACGAGGCAAACATAGTATTTCGTCTGAATTACGGGTGCCCAAATTGTGGAATTCGCCAACGAGTTTAATTGTGCGCCTTTTCATGTTCGGAGCCCCATTGCCGAACTGTTGCTATTTCTCGTGGAAGCGAAACCAGGACGCACCGGCTAGAGATCCCAATAAAAGTAACGAACATCGAAACAAACTCTCTGCAATTGGATCGACTCACTGAGCATAGCATGTGTTAGTAGATAGGGAACACAGGTAGGGTACTGTACCGTACTGGAGTCTTCTGTAGGTACTAATAAATGAAGGTTAAAAATAGTTGGAGCACGAGCGGGATTTACATAGATGAGCCTGCTGATAACCTCCATCTTCACGGAGTCGGAGATGCCGTTTTGATAGGCCAACTTTCTTCGGCACGACGCTCAACGAAAAACAGATTGCCTGGGTACACACGCCGCGAAAGGTCAAGCTTGAGCTCAGACTCGAAAATTAGATTTTATTTAATATGGACACTCCACATTTACATTAAGGACCATTCTTTCATTATTTTTATCGCGAGTAACGTGATGATTAAATCATAAAAGCCTATGCAAAATACGGTGTAGATCGTAGGAGTAAATTTCTTGACCTTCACTACATTTAAACGGCGCGGCGCGTAGCTTGACAAAACGCACTTCAATGCTATGTCTGAACAGTCAGGGTGCAATAACGCCGAGGCGGCGAAAACCTTTTTTTTTTTTCAAAATATAATTATAAAATATAATAATAAACCGTAAATAATAAAACAGTTAAGTACGCTTCTATAATCCGTGCAAATGTATCAGGAAATTACCAACTTCTTGATTGTGTCCCACAGAGTAACTATTCACTCGAAATTTCCGTCTTCCAAATCATGAAATAGGCCAAATAAAAAACCGTCTGCCAAGTTGGGTGTGGCACATAGCTTCCTCGTTTAGCTATCATCTTCTTCCAACTATCATCCAAATTTAAGAGAACTCGAATGACTAGAGAGTGAAAAGATGGAGCATGATGGAATGTACGTTTGAGCATGTGCAGAATGAAGTATTGATTTGGCAACAATGAAACTGATTGGGGACCATCTACAACCTAACCCGCGTATTCACTAACAATTTCATCGAAATCGGTTGAATATTAAGGTCGTTACAAGGATTTCACATAGGCGCATGCGCGATAGCTATTAATGATAAAAACATGTTGAGATTGATAGAAGATGATCAAATTGTCATCCCCCAACTATCATCCAAATTTGAGCGAGATCGAACGACTAGGGCGTATGAAAATGATGCGTAGTTGAATTTATGTTTACGCATGCGCAGAGTGAGGTATTGAATCAAGAACGATGAAATTGATTGGGGACCGTCCACCCCGTAGCCCGCAAATTCTTTGAAAATTTCATCCAAATCAGATGAAAACTGTGGATAATAAGATTGTTACAAGGATTTGTGGACACACGACAGACCGAAACACACACACACAACCACACGCACACACAGGCAGGTGGAAATTTTGATTTTGGAGACCAAACCTTTTTTTCCCCCGAAAAGTGAAAACAATGCTGAGTGAACCGATGATTGAATCATGAAGAAACTGATAGGGGTTCCTCTAGGGATTAATCCACACTATTCCTGAAAATGACATCGAATTCCGATCAAAATTGTGGAAGTTATGGCTCTGGCAAAGAAATATAGAAAGACAAACACTCGCGCATGCGCATAGTGTACCACTGATTTAGTCCTGATGAATGCCGTAAGGAACCTCTAGGGACCTCCCCCGCATCATACCTGAAAACCTGACTAAAATCTGTTCAATATTGACGGACTCATGGCTATCACAAGAAAATTACGTTCAGGCATGCGCAGATCGTACCGCTGATTCAATTATGATGAAACTAGTAGGGGACCACCCTTAGGGCTAAACCCACACTATTCCTGAAAATTTTATTGAAATCCAAACGAAATTGTGGAAGTTATGGCTGTGGCGCAGAACCTTTTAATGGATCAAAACCAAAACAAATCAAAACCAATTTCAAGAAAAGGTAACAACGATAAATACGATAATTTACGAAAATTCGCTCATACGATCATGCTGCATGACTGTAACTTTTTTCAAGTCAAATAGCTGTGTTTTTCATTACGTAGAATTATGTGCACTTTATTGGACAAATTTTTTGGGGAGAAGCAAGGTCACATAAACGAGGCACATTCGTAAAAATCGATTGTCCACGGATCTCTCGGTTCCAAAAGTTTTCCCTTCTGTAGATTTCCGTATTGTTGTTTTTCCGTTTCAGCGAATATCGCAGGAGACGAGAAAAACCGTCTCCCCCGACACAAACGCGACGAAAAGAGTTCCTATTTTTTCTACAAGTCGCGATCCCTCGGTTTGAATAACTTTTATGCAACATCAGGAGGACAACCGCACCTAGTTTAGACGGTGTCATTCGCTAGATTTTTTATAAAGAAAGGCCTTCTGTCCTTAAATTGATTTTTTTTTTTTTCAAAAGATACAATCCGGTACAAGAAAAATGTCGTGAAAAATATTGTACATCGATGGCTCTCGCTTTCTGACCCCAAATTTCACAAAGAAAACGCAAACGATTAAAAGTGATCCTGACGGCTAATGGGTATCCCATCAAAATGGTAGACCAAACTATACATAGCACACTTCATAGAAACACTCAGAACAGTATACCTTCAACTCAACAACCACAACCAGTCCGATATTATTAATGCCTTACGTGATAGGGGTGGCAGAGCAAATGACAAAGATTTTCGAGCCCTATAAACACGCCAAAATTGCATTTTGAACACTTAATACAAACAGACCACTATTTTCCAAACTAAAAGATTTCACACCAAAAGACAAACGTTCAGGCTTGGTATACCAGATCCCTTGTGGTAGTTAGTGGTGGGTGTGACAAAGTCAAGGTTTTTTCAAAACATGAATCGGATCTACAACAAGAAGATACAAAAAACGCGTTGGTTGCCCATTGCAGATCTTTAGGACATGGACTTCAAACATTTCAAAATTGTAGGAAGATAATCAAATTTGTAAAAAAAAAAAAAAAATTCTAGAAATGGTTAAGATAAAAAATTCAAATTCAATAAACTTCCGATAAGACACTCAAAACTTGAGCAAAATTTACTCGTAGTTGATTGAAGGACTCTTAATTTATAATTACCGACACCAGCGAAAAAGTAAAACATGCGAAAGAACATCGTTACCTACATAGACGTAAAAAAATTTAAATTTGAATTTTGAATTTGAAATTCGATTTTTAACAAAAGAAAAAAAAACTATAAGTAAGTAGATATTTTACACTTTTGAAAATTAATCTCCCTGAAGAAGCCCCTGTTCCAGGAAAGAAACGTTGGAGTGAAAAAAAAAAAAAAAAAAAACGTCACAATAAAGAAACTTTATTCGCTAGATTCACGCTCAATGTATTACGTATTGAAATGGCTCAAAAATTTTAAGTAGAAAATTTTCGGAAATTTAGGAATGAAATAAAATTCTGTTTTGCGCCTGAAAGTCAAGCTTTCCAAGCTTCCTCACATAATGTAACATGGACGTAGGGTCAGGCGGGGCAAGTGCATACCCGTTTTTCATAAATCTTTCAATCAATAAACTCATATCAACTTCAAGTCAATAAACTCTTCCACTTGTTGGCTGTCGTCTGATTCGCTGTCGGATGGGGAATCAGGATTGTGTGAGAGAGAATTTGAAGACTCCAGAATTTTGGAGAATAAGATAGAACTGAGGTTCGGGGGAAGCGTGCTGTTGTGTGTTGACAGTTTGATAATCCCATATCAATTTCAACATGACTGTATCATTAATAAATACTGCGCATGCGCAAAGTGAAATAGGTACCTACTTGTAATGACCTTAATTTCCACCGTTTTCACCCGATTTCGATGAAATGGTCAACGAATGCGCGAGTTAGGTTGTAGATGGTCCCCTATCATTGTAATTGTTGCCAAATCAATACTTCATTCTACGCATGCGCAAACGTAAATTCCACCGTGTTCCATCTTTTCACACTCTAGTCGTTCGATTTCGCTTAAATTTGGATGCTAGTTGGAAGAAGAGAAGATGACATATCAATTTCAACTCGATTGTATCATTAATAGCTACTGCGCATGCGCAAATATTAAATACTTGAAACTACCTTAATTTCCACAGTTTTCATCCAATTTTGATGTAATTGCCAGCGAATGCGAGGTTTATGTTGTCGATGGTCCCGTACCTATTTCATTGTTTTCAACTCATCAGTTGTTCATTCATTGAGTATCATTCTATCGTTTCTTAATTGACCAATTATGACATTTCAACCTACGTAATTTTTCAAGATCATTTAAAACTTTTCAATGATCTATACATTCATGATAGGTAAACGAGAAAGCTATGCGCTACACCCAACTTGGCAGACGTTTTTAACGTATTCTCGCTTGGGGTGCATATTTTGTCCATTTCGAGAGCATATTTTGACAAAATTTTCTGCCACAAAACTTACAGTCACCAGTTATGACGTAAGAACTTCACAAGAAGGTACCCAGCAAATAGTTGTTGGAATCCGTCACAATCTGTTAGATCAATCGACATTAGTCCTTCGCAATTCCTGTGCTCCAAGCGAGAAAATGCCTCAAGTTTCTTCACGAAGTTCTTCAGCTTCATTGGGAATTTTAATTGAACTTTCGTGACCCTTCAATTCCCCGCACCGTTTCTCAACCCATTAGATGGAATTAGTTGATTCAACGCTTTTCGTATCGATGGAGGGTCAGCGGAAAAACGGACCTCCGCCGTAAATCGACGAAGAAAGGATGCGTTCCTCCAGACAGCAATGAAAGTCACTAAAAGTAAAAGATCTTCGGAAATTGTGGAAACTTTCACGCCAGGCTGAAATGATCAAACTTCACATGCCTGAGAATAGTTAATTACTGTTCTGAGTGCGCAGTTCAATAAAATAGAAAGTAAATATGTCTGAATTATGGGGTACTTTATAGGCACATTAATCATTGGGTTATATGTGAAACTTAATATCGTTCAGAACAGCAACTCTATTACAGGAAGGTGTAGTTACACTATTGCAGGGGTACTAAACCGTCTTTTCTCTCTAGGTATTAATAAAATTGAATAACGTCTGCCAAGTTGGGTGTGGCACATAGCTTCCTCGTTTAGCTATCATCTTCTTCCAACTATCATCCAAATTTAAGCGAACTAGAACGACTAGACAGTGAAAATATGGAACATGATGGAATTTACGTTTTAGCATGCGCAGAATGAAGTATTGATTTGGCGACAATGAAACTGATAGGGGACCATCTACAACCTAACCCGCGCATTATCTGACAATTTCATCGAAATCGGATGAAAACAGTGGACATTAAGGTTGTTACAAGGATTTCATATATAGATAATAGACGTATGCGCAGTAGCTATTGATGATGCAATCATGTTGAAATTGATATGGGATGATCAAATCATCATCCCCCAACTATCATCCAAATTTGAGCGAGATCGGACGACTAGGGCTTACAAAAGGAGCATGATGGAATTTACGTTTGCGCATGCGCAGAGTGGAGTATTGATTTCGCGACAATGAAACTGATAGGGGACCGTATACACCCTAGCCCGCACATTTCCTGACAATTTCATCCGGATCGGATGAAAACTGTGGAAAATAAGCATGTTACAAGGATTTTATATTGGCACATGCGCAGTAATTATTAATGATACAAACATGTTGAAATCGGTATAAGATGATCAAATTGGCATCCCCCAGCTATCATCCAAATTTGAACGGGATCGAACGACTAGGGCGAGAGAAAATGAAGCTTCGGAGAGTTTACATTTGTGCATGCGCAGAGTGAGTTATTAAGTCAAGAACGATGAAACTGATAGTGAATCGTCTACCCCCTAGCCCGCACATTCCCTGAAAATTTCATCCAAATCGGATGAAAATTGTGGAAAATAAGTTAGTTACAAGGATTTGCGGACACTCGAGAGACACATGTGTATGTACACACATGAAAAAGCGTTAAGCTCTAGGATTCGTCTTAGAATGTCTCAAAACGGATTTCGAAGATGAAAGGTTTCGAGAACTTTTATTTTAAAATTTTTGGAGAGATTGCAATAGCTCCATTTTCTACAAAAATTCGCTAAAACACGAAAAAAATCTTGAAAATTGAATACCTAACCCAAAAACAATGCGGACAAAAAAAAAAAAAAAAAAAAAAAAACCCGTTCGATTAGAAATGTGCTCTAGAATCGATCCCTGAAGTCTCATTTGCCTTAAAACGAACACCCTTTACACATAGATGATGATTGGTGAACCAAGAAATAAGCCCAACAAAATTAATAACTGGATAATCTAAACGTATTCAGATTGAAACGAACCAAACAATGAAGATTGTATGTGAGGAATTGTTTACAGGGTCACTTTACTATTATGATTACAATACTACAGTAATGTCCTACAGTACTCTATTATTATCTTATCGTTAGGCACCTTCTTGCACTCGCAGAAGCATCGTAACGGAAAAACTGACGAGTGTTGATGTTCGCTCTACCGCAATTACACCTTGTTTTCACTCTCACTCGCCAAGTGTCGGTGACGGCTCAAATTCGCGAGAAAGTGAAGCTCCGCGGGCAGAACGAGCGTTTTTTAACGATGATGGACTGATGAGGACGGAGATTCGTCATCGCTTCGTGATTTTCATCAATAGGCGAACTTAATTACTGTGGGAAGATCAACATGATATATCTGTAATCAAGCCCCCCTCCCCTCCCCCTATCACAAAACCAAAGAAACCTCAAGTTTGTAATGAACTTAGGCTGCCCCAGAGGTGCAATGGGGGCCTAAATCCACACTCGTAGAGAGAGAGAGGAGAGTGACAGTACCATAAGAGATACAACTCGTACTTATAGCATATATGCTACGTTCGGAGAAGATTGGTTTTCCAGTTCTAGGATTGTACCAAACGCGGCCATCTATCGCCAAACGTGGCCTTTCAAGAACACGAGCACACGCGTGTGACGCCCGTTGGGAAACAACGGAGCGACGGCAGCGTATTCCCTTGGATCTCGAGGGAACTATCACCCCCCCCCCCCCCCCCCCCCCCTTAAAAAACATACTTGATTGAAGAGCAAGTATGTAAACTTGGTGGAATAGTTTACTGGTTGAGAACTGATGCTCACTAATAAATAGCTGCATTGGCGATTGAGGATAAAAAGGTGAAATTAAAACAGGATGGATTGTCAATGATTCTTCATATGAAGTACTCATTAGGTAGTTAACCCCCAATCGAAGATTGGAACAATCGGGAATAATATAACTTGCTCAACCAGGGGACTTACAGTAGGGAGCTGCCTATTGTGGGGACTTACGAAAATGGGAACTATGCCCTGGGGAATTAATTTGCTCAACTTTGGAGACTTACAGTGGAAGGTGCCCACTGGGGGGACTTATTTAATAGGGAACGATGCCCTGGGTTTGGGAACAATGCCCTGGGTTTGGGAACAATGCCCTTGAAAATTAAGTATGTTAAATATAAATAATATGAGGGGATAAATTGAGAAATTAATAATCAAGAACAAATGAAAGTATTTATGTTTCCAAGGGAGTATAATGGGTATTCCTTCTGGAAACCCGGGCCATGTTTCTTCTGAAACATTAACGCCCTAAAAATAGTGGATCGGATTACTAAGCGTCAGCCGTGCATAATCCTAACCATGCTCTGCTACCATGTAATGAACTTAGGCCGCCCCAGAGGTGCAATGGGGGCCTAAATCCACACTCATAGAGAGAGAGAGAGAGAGAGGAGAGTGACAGTACCATAAGAGATACAACTCGTACTAATAGCATATATGCTACGTTCGGAGAAGATTGGTTTTCCAGTTCTAGGATTGTACCAAACGCGGCCATCTATCGCCAAACGTGGCCTTTCAAGAACACGAGCACACGCGTGTGACGCCCGTTGGGAAACAACGGAGCGACGGCAGCGTATTCCCTTGGATCTCGAGGGAACTATCAAACTCCCCCCCCCCCCCTTAAAAAACATACTTGATTGAAGAGCAAGTATGTAAACTTGGTGGAATAGTTTACTGGTTGAGAACTGATGCTCACTAATAAATAGCTGCATTGGCGATTGAGGATAAAAAGGTGAAATTAAAACAGGATGGATTGTCAATGATTCTTCATATGAAGTACTCATTAGGTAGTTAACCCCCAATCGAAGATTGGAACAATCGGGAATAATATAACTTGCTCAACCAGGGGACTTACAGTAGGGAGCTGCCTATTGTGGGGACTTACGAAAATGGGAACTATGCCCTGGGGAATTAATTTGCTCAACTTTGGAGACTTACAGTGGAAGGTGCCCACTGGGGGGACTTATTTAATAGGGAACGATGCCCTGGGTTTGGGAACAATGCCCTGGGTTTGGGAACAATGCCCTTGAAAATTAAGTATGTTAAATATAAATAATATGAGGGGATAAATTGAGAAATTAATAATCAAGAACAAATGAAAGTATTTATGTTTCCAAGGGAGTATAATGGGTATTCCTTCTGGAAACCCGGGCCATGTTTCTTCTGAAACATTAACGCCCTAAAAATAGTGGATCGGATTACTAAGCGTCAGCCGTGCATAATCCTAACCATGCTCTGCTACCATGTAATGAACTTAGGCCGCCCCAGAGGTGCAATGGGGGCCTAAATCCACACTCATAGAGAGAGAGAGAGAGAGAGGAGAGTGACAGTACCATAAGAGATACAACTCGTACTTATAGCATATATGCTACGTTCGGAGAAGATTGGTTTTCCAGTTCTAGGACCACCCATCCATCG
The DNA here is from genome assembly GCA_030762985.1 of Adelphocoris suturalis. Classification (NCBI taxonomy): domain Eukaryota; kingdom Metazoa; phylum Arthropoda; class Insecta; order Hemiptera; family Miridae; genus Adelphocoris; species Adelphocoris suturalis. Next base: position 43,044,473 of record CM061044.1, read on the forward strand.
CCAAACGCGGCCTTTCAATAACACAATGACAGCGTGCGACGCCCGTTGGGAAACAACGGAGCGACGGCAGCGCATTCCCTTGGATCTCGGGGGAACTGTCACAAGTTCTGACATGCAACGGGCATAACACACAAATAATATTTATTACCTGCTGGCCCACTCGCTTGTCCTGATTGGAGATCACAGTGTAACATAATATTGCAAATTGCAAAAATTGTGCAGGTTAAAGTAATGAAAATGTCAAAATACCTCACAAAAGTAATTTTATTGGAATATAAAGGAACAAAGTGCCAAACATCACTAAAAATAGCGAAAGAACGGGATAACGCCCTTCTTGACAGCGATTGATTTCCTCACTTCTGCACTTCTGGGGTAATTTCTCAAAATACCTCTTGGCTTTTTCTGTACAGACTATCTTTAAATGAATCAAATCCCCGAATTTTAGCGAATATTCGTAGAAAATGGAGCTATTGCATATATATATATATATATATATATATATATATATATATATATATATATATATATATATATATATATATATATATATATATATATATATATATATGTCATTCCAGATGATAACTCTCTTTTGGATTGAGATAAAAATTCCGTTCTCACGCCAAAAAATCAAGCTTTACACATTATAGGATGAATTCGTTGGCCAGCACTTTTGAGCACATTAAATTGGTCAAATTTCAAAAAATGTGCTGAAAAAAATCACTAAAAAATGGCCAAAGACTGCTAAAAATCGCTGCATTTATATTTTTTTAAGCAATATATTGCTCAAATAAAGTTTATCAACTAGGTATAAAATAAAACATAAAAAATTTATGTGCATAATTATGCTGAAGATTTTATTAAATTTCATTGAAATTTGGTTTTCAAAAAAATCTATAGAAACTGCAAAAAAGAAAAGATGAAAATCCAAAATCTCTTTTCGAATCGCAGATTATTATTTAGAATACGTTTTTTGCCATAAAATTAATAGTTAACAATTTCTTTGCACTCGAAAGGGTCCAATTTCAAACAATTTAACATTATACAATATGATAATTTACGAAAATTCGCTCACTTTCCGAAGAGACGGACATTTTTCATGTAGGTTTTTGATGGGAAGTAAAATTCTGATGGGCGAAGTGGTCGCTGAGCCAAATTTGCTGAAATCTGGGCAATCGCTGTAAGCCTTTTCTTCTTTTTAGGCTGATTCGGCGTCACAAACTTGCTAGTAAATTCTTCATTATAGTTCTGAAGATTGTAAACTAGCTGAAGGCAATCAACATGAAATTTCATTTCTCTCAGCTGCCTTGACTTCATTGGAGCTTTAGGAATATACCTTGTATCAAGAAAATCCGATATTTTGATCAGGCCAAAAATCAATGAATTGATTAGCGACAGCAACAGGTCGGAAAAGTGGTAGAATGTGACATGTAAAACACAGCTAACTTCTGTTATTCACAGGCTAGATAATGAACTAACAAGGATGGGGGAAGTGGCAGCTCTAAGTTAGCTCGTTCTTTCCCTGGACCGCTCCCATAGGCCCGTTCTTTCGCTGCATACGAAATACCAACCCGATGTTTTGAAGCATTTAGACCCATTATTTCCCTATTTTGACCACACCATCGTTTTCGGCTACCACAAACAAATAAGGTACCATTCTCAACTCACTTTTGACAAAAAATCGAGATAGCCCGTTCTTTCCCAGTATTCTTCATTTGGAATTCTTTATAGGGACGTCCATGTAATGCATGCATTACTTATCAACACGTTTAAAACTTTATTTGACGAGTTTGACGACATAAGCGCGGAAATAATTGTTCCATGACGGTTTCAAACAGTCCTGGGACTCCAGAACTCCTCCGGAGCCCATTACGTATTCATCGAAGATCCTGAGCATAGAAGGAGGTCAAGGACGCGCTTTCCCGGTCACGGCGAGATGACTCGACCAGCGGAGTGCGCACGGAACCGGGTGAAAGCCTGGATGTGTGGCAGCTGGACGAGAGATGAGAGGAGCCCAAATGCATAATATCGCTACCATGGATGTAATTGTCACAAATGGTATTTTTTTTAGAAAATGAAGCTATTGCAATGGCTCGGAAAATTTTAAAATCAAAATTTAAAAAAAATTCCTTCATTGAAATCCGTTTTGAGACATTCTGAAACGATTCCTGAAGTTTGCCATTTTTCATAAATACATAAATAAATAAATAAATAAATAAATAAATAAATAAATATATATATATATATATATATATATATATATATATATATATATTAGAGATGAGTCGATACCAAAATTTATCGATTCCCATACCTAAAAAATCGATTCCCGATTCTCGATACAGATACCATCGGCGCATAATACCTAACTTACCTGTAGGTGAAAAACAAAAATTCCTCTTGAACTAGTAATATATTAAAAATGTTTTGTGTACATATACCTAACTTATACTTACAAAAAATTGATCCCAATATATTTGCAAATGAGGTAATTTTTAAATAAAAACAAAACATGAATAATAAAACCTTTATTCTCCATTTGTTCTACTTAAGGTTTTTTTTTTTTAAAGATTTATTGTCATTGGGAGTTCTTGTTCCAATGAAGCTTTAATGCTTTAGTTACTTATTAAAATTAAATAAATTTTAAAGATTAATTCTTATTGCAAATTCTAAATTTCAGATTTATATTTTCATTCAAGGCTTTAGTTAATTTGATTTGTGCAAACACAAAATTTGATATTTTTTTGTTATCTATCAAGTATCAATTAACAGGCAACTTTTATTGCCTAGGATTGATTTCTTTCTGAATAAAACAAGTTAAGCAGACTGACTTGGTTTTTTAACACATAATGTGTTTTAGCCATGGACTAACTAGCCGAAAATGGAACGCGGGATGGTAACGAAATGTGTGACGGATGATTTTCACGTACAACCGAGTCGTTGCTAGGGAAATGGTACTTCGTCGTTTTTCATCCCACAAAATTCGTTGACCATTCGTTCGAAAGCTCTCGATTTATCCAACAATATTATGTTAACTACTGCGAAGTGCGTGTCCAACAAATTGAGTTATGAGCATGGTTATATAAATAATTGTTTACACACAGGTGATCATTCTCAATAATTGATATTGTGAACATGATTGCAACCGCTTGTTAATTTCTGATGATTTCATTGAGCTTGTGTTTCGATGATTTGATTCATAGCAGGTGATCTGAGTATTACGAAAACGGTTTGATTTGTGAAGCGGAGGTTAAATAATTTGAATAGGTAATTTCTATACTTTACACTCTAGGAAGCTGTAATTTCGTTTGTAGCCTCTTTAGGACATTTACTTGACGATGCTCAGGGTCCGGATCACATATGTGGCTCTTAAAGCTAATTTCTATTCTTTACATTCTAGGAAGCTGTAATTTCGTATGTAGCCTCTTTAGGACATTTACTTGACGATGTCCAGGGTCCGGATCAGATGAGTGGCTTTTAAAGCTAATTTCTATCTTTAAACTCTAGGAAGCTGTAATTTCGTATGTAGCCTCTTTAGGACATTTACTTGATAAATCGCTCTTGATTTATCACGAATTTATTTCGTATTTTTTTTCGTAGTTTCATACTATAACTATATAAATTGATGTTATAAATGAATAGTAAACAATGACGCTTGTTTGGTTGTCACTTGGTTGCGCGACAACGCAAACACATTCTGTGTTTCAATAATTTCGTCCGAAGTATGTAAATAGAGGTAACCGGGGGTCCAGGGGGCTTGCCCCCTGGCGAGGCGCGGAGCGCCGAGTTAGTTTATCGTCGGTAACTGTAAGGTATTTCCAAATAAGACTGGCTCTAGGCTTTTATACTTGGAAAACATTGCTTTGTCTAATGCTTCTGTTGTCACAAACAAAATAACACAAGCCTACTTGTAACCAAAGTTATAATTGTAAGTTGTGTTTTGGACAATTCATGTTTCGCAACTGATTACTTCACATAACGGTTGCACGGTACAACCATCTTCGTCGTTAGATGGTTGCAATAGTACCGTAGTGTAATAAAACGGCCATCACCGGGCGGTATCGGTATCGGCTTTAGGCGATCGGTTCTCGATACCGTTACCAATGCCTAAGAATCGGTATCGGGAATAGACTCATCCCTAATATATATATATATATATATATATATATATATATATATATATGTGTGTGTGTGTGTGTGTGTGTGTGTGTGTGTGTGTGTGTGTGTGTGTGTGTGTGTTTGTCATTCCAGACGATACGATAACTCTCCTTAGGATTGAGATAAAAATCCCGTTCTCGCGCCAAAAAATCAAGCTTTCCAAAAGGAAGGATGAGTTCGTTGGGCAACAATTCTTGAGCATATTAAATTGGTCATATTTTATAATGTTAAATTGTTTTGAATTGTTAGCTTTTTTTGCAGTTTTTATCAAGTTTTTAGAAAATTTTAATGAATTTTATGTACGATTTTAATTTTGTACATAAATTTTTAAATGTTCTATTTCATAGTTAATAAACTTAATTTGAGCAATATTCTGCCAAAAAATATAAATGTAACGATTTTCAGCCGTTTTTAGCCATTTTTAGTGATTTTTTAAGTACATTTTTTGAAATTTGACCAATTTTATATGCTCGAAAAGTGCTGGCCAACGAACTCATCCTTTCGTTTGGAAAGCTTCATTTTTTGGCGCAAGAACAAATTTTGTTGCAAGAACAAAAATTTTCTACAAAATTCGCTAAAATGACTAAAAACGGCTACAAATCGTTAAATTTATGATTTTTAGGTGCTGCATGACTGGAACTTTTTGTTGGTGCGACGGCCCTGGGCACGATGTTTGATAATAATAGACCACTGATCATTATTTCTAACACAGGAATAATAAACCTTTGTGTAATAATTTACCGCGTTTTCCACTTAGGTTTAGACTGTTTCCACATCAATTTAGACCTTTTCCAGTTAGCTTATTCCTGGGTAAGCTGAGAATCTAATTCATGAAGTGAGCATTCTACTAGAGCTACATCAGCTGATACTACCACCGTAGTTTGTAAGGCGATTTTCACAATGTTCTCATTGGTTCCCGTTCACTATTTTTCTTGGTCCATTACTAAGGTAATCGCATGGAAGTCTGGATCTCTCCATCCCAGCGTGATCAGACCCCAGCTATTCTCAGAATTATATCAATTGTCAAATTTCTACGAGAACAGATTTCTGGATTTCAACGGGCAAAACCTATTCGAAATCCAAAATTATACCAAAATCAGGTGCTATGTAGGAATAGAAGAAATCGTAATTTCCTAGACATCCCTATTGTAGACCCCGAAGAATTCGAAATGTTCTATTTAGAATCGATTCCGACCACAGTAAATTCCGAATATGTAACTATCATACCGGAATTTAAATACGTCTTGAAATCAAAACTAAAGTTTATTCTCTTACTGAGCGTAAGTCACTTCGACAAATGGTTAAATGCAATAAATATTCAAGTTGTTCTCGAATTTCTCTTCTTGGAGTGTTGACCATGCCTCTGCTGATGCTTTTAATTTTGAGTACTTAAAATCAATTTGTAAATCAATCACACGAAAACACACGGCCGACTCGGGGATACGAAGTTTTTGGCATTAAGGGCACTTGGTACCCCCCCGAAAATGGCGAAATTCGTGACCCCTTATCTCGGCACTCGTTCGGCCGATTTCGATGATATTTTTTCTAACCCTGATCTGCGGAATCAGATTGAAAAAATATTAATTTGCCGCATTACAATATCGGAGCCAATTTTGGAAAAATTGGTGGTCTTTGAGGTAACTTCGATTATCTGTCCCGTAATTACAATAACTTATTTCGATAAACTATTCCCGCAGATTTATGCAGTAGGTTGAGAGATAACTTTCTAAAGAAAGAAAAATGAATTCGGTTCAGTAGATCCCAAGATAGAGGGTCCGATGCGCAAAAATATGCTACTTTTCAGGAGAGCCAATAAACGAAAAAGTAACGATATTCGCGCTTCTGCGACGTTTTGGTGAACTAATATGACTTGAATATGTGTGAATGAGTAGGAACCTCAATGACTTCGCTTCACACAGCCAGAGCAAAATACCAACGAGCCACCCAACCAGAATTATAAGATGATAACAATGATAAAATGTTCTGTTATTCTATGTTGTTTACCTTTCCACTCGTCCGTGCATCTTTCCGCGTTTTACGTATAGTTTTAGTGTTATACGTTATACCTACGCAATGACGAAAAGTAAAAGAATATTCAAGAAGGTCAACCATATCGCGAATTTCTCCAAGAAGTTGCGTGAAGATGATCCTGCATTTTGAGTCTTTCACCCGGCTCTCATCCTTTGGCTTCCTATGATCCTTCCGTTCCTGGAACTTTCTCCCCTCTTTTCCTCGTACTTCATCCGGCGACTCAAGCTGGTTATCTTCCTTCAAGAAAAATTAGGATTTGGATTATGATTAGTAAGTACCAGTATTTGGGATATTATCAACTTTCCCTAGCTGTTTGAATTTGAAGAAGCAGGGGCAGCGGACTATGAGGCGGGGCGTTAATTTCTGAGACATTTGAATTTTGAAAATATTATATACAATACATTATCTTGTTCAGGAATGAATCTAGTTTTGTTTAAGACAAAAAAAGAAACAAGGTTGAAAATTTTTTGTTGGGGTACCAAGTGCCCTTAAGTGTGGAGCAGTGCCAATCAACCCGAATCATAGAAAGATAATGAACATCACAGATAAGGAGTAATAACTACCATCTCTGTTGATCGAAATGATGCGGCTTTGGAATTCTCAGCGTGTGTCAAAGAGATGCGCTTTCGCCCTCCGATCGTTCGTCGAACTGCCCTGCACCCAACACATCCCTTCGACGACACATTTTGTCGAAAAGCAATGCCACCCTCTTACCATACCATGTCCCTATGGGCACCTACAATTGTACCCCAATTATCTAATATCCCACTTACAACCAAACTGTGAAAAATGCAGATACGGGATCTATTCTTAGTACGGCAGTATAGTCGCTACTCTATTTCCTTCTTACATTTATTTATTTTCTCCTGACATATTTCCCAAAACTAGACCAAATTCATAATTGAACCAGAAAATGATCACGATAATCTGACGAAAATAGTTGAAACATCCTGATTTATTACTGTTATCCCCTCCATTAACCCCCTTTCTTAATGAAAGTAGAAACTCCTGATATTCTCGTAGATTCTGAAGCTAGACCTAATTCATAGTTGAACAAATAAGAATCACGAAAATCAAGATTCAACATTCAAGATTCTTTATTTGGCACAACAAGAAAATAAACAAAAGGAAATATACTCATCAATAAATAAATAAATTTAAAAACAAAAAAATTTAACCAATACACGTGTGCCTACAGAGGCTTAAATTCAAAGAATTTGTGTCCCCCAGTGGAGTCGCAGCTATACCTCACGGTTATGTAAAAAATAAATCAGTATTAAGTAAAAGAAAACAATTATGAAAACATCTTCTTAGAATAAAAATAATAGGTTGCTTATATCATGAGCCAATTTCAGCAATTTTTACAATTAAATGTTTTTTAAATAATTTTAATTTGTCAAACTGACTGATATCAATTTTATGATTGTAAAAAAATTGTAACGCTACAACATATGCACTTCTTCCGTAAATTTCCAGATTAATTTTTGGAATTCTAATGTTGGATCTATTTGCGGTTGTCGTATAGTCCAACTGCGATAAATTACTGTCATCAGTACCAGTTCTACAGGGTGTCCCATCTAAACTATTTTTATCTTCAATTTTTGAGATGTTCACCACACTTTTGAAATCAGCATTAAACTATCTATCATCAGACCCCAGCGTCCATAGTCAACAATCACCATCAGGGGGATGACATTACACTTGAACCGCTTACGATTTAAAAAAAGTTTTCCAAATCGTCGTTTGAAAAAAAAAAAACCCTCAAACTGTTCAGTACACACAGAATCACTGTTCAGAATACAGTTTAAAAAATGTACCACAAGGAGACTTCCAGTCAGTTGTGTTGTGATAAATCGAAAATGCCACCTGCTCCTTCTGCAGCCTCTGCTCCTTCTCCTGCAAACTGTATTCAAGGGTCAAGAAAACAACAGCTTCTTGATACTTATTGTTCAGTCTACACTATGATCTTTATTATTTAAAGAACCTTACATTAGTCCAGAATACGGCGTTTCATACGTTCTTCTAATAAATGAGTAATAGCACTGAACAGTTTGAGGGTTTTTTTTTCTTCAAACGATTTGGAAAACTTTTTTTAAATCGTAAGCGGTTCAAGTGTAATGTCATCCCCCTGATGGTGATTGTTGATTATGGACGCTGGGGTCTGATGATAGATAGTTTAATGCTGATTTCAAAAGTGTGGTGAACATCTCAAAAATTGAAGATAAAAATAGTAAGAAAGTGTTGGTAATGTCTAAAGGAAATCGGCGATTTTCTGTATTTCGCAAAAAGTGGAATAACTCAGAAACAAAGCCCCAAAAAGAAAATTTCAAGGAGGCCTTTTCTGTTCCAAATTCAACCTAGAATCGGAAAAAGCAATAAAAAAGGGGGGTCAAGAGGAAACCGTAAGTTTCAATCAATGATTTCAGACATGGAAAAATAAAAATCGGACTTCCGCAAAAAGTGGAATAACTCAGAAACGAAACCCCAAAAAGAAAATTTCAATCAGGCATTTTCTGTTCCCAGTTCCACCCAAAAGCGAAAAAAGCAATAAAAAAGGGGGGTCAAGAGGAAACCGTCAGTTTCAATCAATGATTTGAGACCCTAAAGCATGGAAAAATAAAAATCGGACTTCCGCATCGTGAAGCTGAGTTGAAATACTATAAAAAAGGTCCAGTTCAATTTTTCGATAGCTCGCACCGTAAGGATGTAATTTCCCGATGGGCCCGTTTAGATGGGACACCCTGTATATACATGTGAACATGATTCCTTCAGAAAAATATCTCGAATTATCAACGGATACTGGATCTATTCATAGTACGGCAGTATAGTCGCTACTCTATTTCCTTCTAACATTTATTTATGAGGATACTTTTCATAGACGTCGACTATTTTAAGGGTTATCTTATCCAGTGTTCGGATCTCCCTCATACCAAGTTCAAGACTAGCAGGACTGGAAGCTGGGAGGAAGGCGATGGGACGAGGATGAGAGGGTTCGCCGTGTTGTCACTCGTTGTTAGGGGAGTCACGTTCTCATTGGCACGGACGACAATGACAGCGGTCCCCATGAGACGTCCTCTCGTCGTGGGAGGCCTTCCCGGCGTTTAACGAGCACAACGGACCCGATCCCGACTGCCCCTGTGTTTGCAGTGTATGTGTGTAAACCCTCCGTGTACATGTGAAGTCGTGGTGTGTAGAAGAGCTTCTGTGTGAGTGGGATCCGTACGATTCCGTATGAGCCCGTTACCCCTTCCCGTTGACCTTCCCGCAAAAGGTCCTCAGTAATAAATCAATTGAAAATCTGGTTGACGTTCTCTTTTGGAGCCAGAAGTCATCGACCTGAGCCGCTCAGGTGCAAATATTCCCGAGAGACTAATAAAATAAAGCTATACTTTTTTAAAGCTATTAAATAAATATTACCTACACCGATATGACGGGATTTATTATTCCTAATTATGGTTTATGATTTTAATACCTTAGTAATAGACCAAGAAAAATAGTGAACGGAAACCAATGAGAACATAGTAAAAGTCACAACTACGGTGGATCTAGTAGAAGCTCACTTCACGAAATAGATTCTCAGCTTTTCCAGGAATTAACTAACTGGAAAAGTTCTAAATTGATGTGGAAACAGTCTAAACCTAAGTGGAAAACGCGACAAATTATTACACAAAGGTTTATTATTCCTGTGTTAGAAATACTACGGAAATCATTTCATTGTTAGCGAATTTTTGAAGAAAATTAAACTATTGCTCTCGCCTCAAAATTTGTAGAATGTGAATTTTTGAAAAAAATTTATGCAGATATCCGTTTTAGGCTATTCTAAATCATATTCTGAAGTTTAACGCATTTTTTAATGTATGTATGTATGTGTGTATATATGTATGTATGTGTCATTCCAGACGATAACTGTCCGTAGAATTGTGCTAGAAACTTCAAACAAATTTTAAAATGTTAAGGACACAAAACGAAAGTTCAAGTTCGTTGGCCAGCATGATCGGATTACATCTTCGGGTTGAAATTTTCAAAAATGTAGTAAAAAATTTCAAAATAGCCTGTTTTTTTGCGATTTGTTGTGCGAAATAATTTTTTCAGCATACTAACATGTGGTATATTCGGAATCAGCGTAAAATTTCCTATAAGAATATGTATCAAGTTTCAAAAATTTCAAAGTTGAAAAATCAGTCAAAAATCGAAATAATGCCGTTCGCTAGTTGTAAAAATCGGTAATATTTGCATGAAACATTGTCCAAATTCAGATTGAACTACTCTTATGGAAGTATCCCTGTATAACCAATCCTAGAACCATGCTGTTTAAAACGTAGGTAGTAGGTGCTTGTTTAAAAAAAAAAAAAGGAATCATCATCATCAATCAAATGTCAAGATTTGATGATGTTATGATAGGATACTGTTAAGATTTCAACTGCCTTCAATACTGACCACATTGGACATCGAAATCTATGAATATTTACCTACATTTGTCTTTAAATCTACAAGATTAGTTTAATAAAAATAAAGTATGAGTACCTCCTAATTACTTTTAATAATTTGATTCCATGTTTGTCTATCAAAATCCTACACTAAAATTTCTCTACACGATCAATAGCGACTGAAATGTTGAAGATTTCTTCAAAAATTTGCTCATGGGGTCATGCTGCATGACTGGACTTTTTTTTTTTAATTGAGAAAACATATTGTATTTGAGTTATTGGGTTTATCGAGGCAGGGAGGTTTTCTTCACGTGATTTTTTCTCTTTTGTTGTTTTTCGAAATCCCTCTCCTCTTCAGTCTTCCATGTAGGGAATTCCAACTCCGTCCTCCAATCCAAGCGATAAATAACCTTTCTTGTGCCCCTTAGTCGAAGAGACACAGCTCTGATTATTGATACTTGGGTTCGTACCTTAACCCACCGTAACACACGCAAATCATTGGTCTACTATTATTGCCGATTTAATTAAACCTTTTATCAAAAGAATCAAACCTTTTGCCAAGTGAGTTAAACCTTTTGCCAAATGATTCATCCCTCTCCCAAAATAATTAACCCTTTTCCCAATAAAATTGGACTTTTTCCAAAATAATTAAACCTTTTCCCAAAACAATTAAACCACTCTCGAGAAAATATGGTATTGTATTGTGAAAAAGTTTAATAATGAATTGGGAACTACAGAAAACTAAATGTATAATAAAGGCGTACAATCGATGGGTCAACAATGTACAAAATTACAGTTAATGTAGCTGTTCTCCATTAGCTGCAGTGGGCAACAAGAGAACCTGCGGAAGGATGTGGTCTTCTCGGCCGCCGATATTCCGTCTCCGTCTTACATTTTGATTAGCGACAGCAGATTCTGATGAACGGTCATCAAACACTGTTGGGTTTGAAAAATTGTCACAAAACTACGAAGTTGTATCCCTTCCGAGTGATAAGTATCACTCGGAAGGAATTCACCAGTGGCATTTAATTCGGGAGTTGCTCACTGACTTTATACTGGATGTTATGTCGTTCATTTCTTTCCATTGCATCCCTTTTTCGCTAGAGGTTTTATAGTTTCGGAAAAAGGTTTAATTATTTTGAAAAAAAGTTTAAATTTATTGAGAAAAGGGCTAATTATTCTGGGAAAAGGATGAATTGTTTTGGCAAAAGGTTTCATTCATTTGGCGAAGCGGTTGATTTATTTGGTAAAAGGTTTAATTAAATCGACTAATGCTATATTAAACAGCGTGCCTACGGCCGACGCACCAACAGAAAGTTCCAGTCATGCAGCATGATCGTATGAGCGAATTTTCGTAAATTATCTATCGTATTATAATAGGTTAAAATGTAATGAAATTTGAGCAATTTCAGTAGAAAGTATTTGTTTATTTTATGGAAAAAAAAAAACCGAACCAGTGGAAATTGTACCACTGTAAATAATCAACAGCTGTTTGATTTTAGCGGAGACCACAACTTTGAAATGTCTCGAAGTGAACACAACGCTTCCGCTACCTATAGGTGACTTGGGAGCGTACTTAGGTACAATAATTAACAATGATTTGAGTTACACGTGATGTATGTGCTTGAAAACAATATCAGAACTCACTCAGCTTATCCCTGAGGCTCCGAGGTGAATGTTAAAAATTTAACTCAGACTGGTGCCACATATTTTTACGCTCAGAATCTTAGGGATAGAGTGATTTCTTAAGGATACGGCAAACACTCTTCCAGAAAAATTTAGATAGTAGGGCAAAGCATCTTCTAACAGGAAAACTATTCAAAGAAACGTTTGCATAAGAGTCTGCAACACATTGGGACATTTTATGTCTTTAGTTGTAGACTCGTATGTGTTGCAGACTCGTATGCAAGCTCTAAGAGCCACTCAGCTGATCCGGACCCTGGGCATCGTCAAGTAAATTTCCTGAAGAGGCTACATACGAAATTACAGCTTCCTAGAGTGTAAAGTATAGAAATTAGCTTTAAGAGCCACTCATCTGTTCCGGACCCTGGCCATCGTCAAGTAAATGTCCTAAAGAGGCTACATACGAAATTACAGCTTCCAGAGTGTAAGGTATAGAAATTACCTATTAAAATGATTTAACCACCGCTTCACAAATCAAACCGATCTCGCAATATTCGGGTCACCTGCTATGAATCAAATGATCGAAACACCAGCTCAATGAAATAATCAGAAATTAACAAGCGGTTGCAATCATTTTCACAATATCAATTACTGAGAATGATCACCTGAGTGTACACAATTATTCAAATAACCATGCTCATAACTCAGCTTGTTGGCCACGCACTTCGCAGTAGTTAACATAATATGGTTGGATAAATCGAGAGCTTTCGAAAGAATGGTCAACGAATTTTGTGGGATGAAAAACGACGAAGTACCACTTCCCTAGCAACAACTCGGTTGTAAGCGGAAATCATCAAAAAACCAACCATAACGCTTTTTCTTAATGCTTTTTATTAACGCTTTTTTCGATTATGTGCCAAAGTAAGGACATAAAATGTCAATAAACTCGATTTCGCAACGTTATAATAAATTCCATTGGAACTATATCACCTCATAATTTCAATATTGGCATTATATCAACCGATTTTTACAAGGTAATTTTTATGTATTCCAGTATTACTATCTAGCGATTTTTGATGGAATTTCGAGCTTGATCGTCTATTCAATAGACCCACTAGCAGCGCGTGATTTATGTATCTTCTCGCGCTTAGAAATTCGAAGGTTGTTTTTCGATGTTCAAGCCCTCAGGGAAAGCGAACTATCCAACAACGTACAGCGTTGCGGGTGGTTTTAATCGATTCTTTGGTACCTATTAAATTTATCATTGACAAGCAAAAAATCCCCTCCAAATTCATGAAAAAATCCCCAATATCCCCAGGAAGAACCAGAAAAACCCCTAAATTTTGGACACAATATTGATCAAAATTGAATTATTAAGTAGGTAATAAAAGGTCATGTAAGGAAAACAATGTGAAAGAAATTAAAGAGCGGATTATTACAAAAACAGGAGAAACTCCGTTACCAACAGTAGGCAGGTAATTATGGTGAATCATGTTGTCTATGAAAGAAAAACTTGATGGTTAACTTTCACACGAGTAATAAATTTGAAAAGGTTAACATCAACATGGATCAACGAAAAAATGTAAACTAACAAGTATGACTAGTAAGTAAAATAGGAAAAAATACAATTACACCCACTGCACGTGATGTAGAAAGATCATCTTTTCCTCCAAAATTTTGGAGAAAATAATTTTTCTTGGGGTTCAAACTCCTTCCCTTTCCTACATCTTCACTAACACTCGTCTGATTTGGTTTGGCAAAGTGACGTTCGTGCCTGAAACTGTCCGTTCGTGTCATTTATCGATGTTCTGAGAACGATCTAGTAGAGGCAGTGGCGTAGTTTGAGGAGGGGCAGGCCCCTCCATGAATAATAGAGGATGCAGAAGTTCTTTGTATGATACAATTAAAATTAATCATTGACGCTTCTAAATTCAAGAGGTACCTAACACCTTCAATTGGAGAATGCAATTCGTAAAAAAACAATTATTATACGAATCTGCTTGCCTAGCAACTTTAGACGATCTTAGAAATAAAGAAGCTCACGAGACCTTCTCGAACGATCAAGTTTGTCCCCCACCCCGGCAACTACATGGAACCGTTCCCTACAAGAAGAACTGTGAGTTCTTCAATTCCGTTCAACCTGTTTAGTGGACATGTAGGTCAGAATGAAGTGTATAGTTTGGTGGTCTGGATGCTCGCAAGCTCGCATCTCAAAAATACATAACATCAAGTAGTCAATCCCTTAGTAAAAATGCAGATTAGTTGGATATGTAGATCAGAATGAAGTGTATAGTTTCGTGGTCTCATAACACGATCACATAACAGTTTAGAAACGTAAATGTGACTTTTCATTCGTGACTCATGAGCTGCTCCGCGTTGAACGGAATTGAAGAACTCACAGTTCTTCTTGTAGGGAACGGTTCCAAGTAGTTGCCGGGGTGGGGGACAAACTTGATCGTTCGAGATGGTCTCGTAAGAAGCTCTTATTAGGTTCATTTGTGTTAGGGCGAAATGGCGTGGATACAGCCCCACGGAAAGGAGTAAAATCACCGTAAACGAAACGGAAATGTGGATACTAAAAACTGAAATTAAGTCGTTCCCCACCACCTTCCGGGGCTAGCCCATATGCGATTTTACCTTAGAAAAACATCCATAGTTCAGTGTGCACAAAAGTTCCCCTACGAACTCCCCTACTTTTCAATGGCCACCTGATCATGCTTGAATCTTTGATCTTTTATTAATTTTTGATTGTTGGTATATCCCAACGTTTAAAATGCCAGTTAAAATAAAGCAATAATAAAATAAATAGAAGACTACAATGGTGATTGAAATGTTTTAATAGAAATGATTAATATATTCTATTGTAGCAATATTTATATTCTAACGTTGCATATTGCCGGTTTGAGTTTGTTTACATTTTGTTTGTTTCTCGCTCTCGGTTCGCCCCGTGTTTTATTTCACGTACCTATATGATACAGTTGTGTGATATTGTAAAAGTGTTTTTCGCGCTGAAATACCTAACAATTGAGGATAAACCTGTAAGGTAAAAACGTCCACAGATATGATTTTGCAGGCAGTATGTCTAGTATAATAATAATATAATAAACGTTTGACAGCAGCTTCTAGAAATTAATACTAAAACTGTAAAATAAAATGAAATCCTTGATTTTAGCCCGTCCATAAGAAATGACTCAGCTACGCCACTGAGTGGAGGGATCATTTTTTTATTTGTATTTATGGTGGAATTCACCTTTGGATGATATGTAAGGCAGTAAAAAGATAATAGAAATCAAGAATTGTCAGTGAAGCACAAAAACCCCCCAGAAAACACCTCACACACTTCATCCCCCAGGGCTCTGAGAGCCCTTAAAAATCCCCCACGTGGGGATAAATCCCCCGCGTTGGCAACACTGCTTTTAATACAACCCTTTTGGGTTGATAAAAATTGATGCCGAGCTTCTAGGACCATCTGCACTCCAAATGTGATTTTTTAAACACAAGTTTCTATACAAGGTTCAATAGTTTGGTCTAGTATTTTCAGAGAAAAGTGGCGGACGGACGGATTTTATTTTTTAATTCGATTTTCGGATTCTACGCATATTGAAACGGAAACCAAAAAATTTTCAGGTGTTACAATTTTTTTTTCTTGGTCGATAACATAGGTTCATTATTGAAAATAATAAACCAAAAACTAGTTTTTTTTCTCCATTTTTTGTTTTTTGAACGTTAAAGGACAAGTTTGTGACATGTGGGTATATTCGGAATCAGCGTGAAATTTCCTAAAGTTGCCTATAGTTTCCTATAGATTGTTGGCTTTCTGTATTTTGGGTTGGGCCTCTCGGTCGGCCCGGGGGCGGTCTCGCCTGGTGTTTTGCTTTCTGGTGGAGTGATTGTTATGATCGTGTCTAGGGGTGCATATCCAGTAATGGGTGTGCACCCTCGGGAGGCCGCCATGGTGAGTCGGGTCCGGGCTTGGCTGGGACGCCCCGGCCAAGCCACCTTTCGGGTGGTTACAGACTGCCTATTTGGTCTGCAGCCGACATTTTAGTTTTCTTATTTATTTTATCTTTTTTATGACTTTTAAAATATAGTTCTCCTATAAAATTGTATGGCTGCATGTATAAAT
Organism: Adelphocoris suturalis; assembly: GCA_030762985.1. NCBI lineage: Eukaryota > Metazoa > Arthropoda > Insecta > Hemiptera > Miridae > Adelphocoris > Adelphocoris suturalis. The sequence goes on from CM061044.1 coordinate 43,060,838, forward strand.
TTGATCATTTGGCAGTTGGGAGTGTATTTGTTATTTGGCTTGTTTGTATTTGACTATTGTTATGCACTTATGGTGATGGCAAATAAAACTGTCTATCTCTCTTTCTATCTATCTCTCTCTATAAGAATCCGTCATGAGTAGAATTATTTTCCAAACCGACCCCAATATCAAAGCGCTGTGTAACGTCATCTGGTCAGTTCTAGAATGCACTGTTGTTGAGGTACGGCTATGAACCCAAAGAGTTTAAATTATCGTTTTTTAAATTGTTTTTTCCTTTCATTTTGAAGTTAGGAAAACTTTGGGTTTAGTTGGGAATTTAATTATCCCCCCCCCCCTCCTCCCATCAGTATTTTCGTCATGTGAGGCCCCTGGTTGGCAATGTAACTTAAAATGTTTCGGCGTATGCAATTGGATGATCTTATTTCCACCTCTCAAAAGTGATCACAATACTATTGCTCTCGGTTGGTAGATTCGAAAGCAGAATACGGAGTTCCATTGGTAGCTGCTCGCCCTTAATATTTACTTAGCAGGAAGTGGCGATATCTCCGATCTACTTTCCGCACCTGCATGATCGAGGCACCACAATTTCCCTCATTTCAGTCGTTTATCTTAAGCCTTTGGGAGCATTTACTGATCTTGGATCCTTGTTCCTTTTTTTTCCTCAGGTTCGTTCCTACAGAAGACACCTTCGTTTGGGCCGGAAGCTCCTAGGCGCAGGTAACTTTCAACAGATAAACCAAGAAGATACGAAGGGCCGTTTTGTGCCGCACATACACAACGAGAACAAACAAACCCACCAACACACCGACCTCCCTGCGCAACATACAAGATGAACCTTTTTCTCATCGACAAGCTCGTTTCCCCTGGGAACGCATTAAGTCATGACACGCCGGGGCGGATGAATTATTCGGAAAGCGTTTGGTCCCAGGATGTGTAATTCCTCATGAAAAATATTTTTTCTTTCTCCGGCGTTCATATCGGTACCTTGTCGACGGCTAAACTGTTTACCGCGGGAGGTCAAGAAACGAGCTGTGGGAAGTTGCATTATGAACAATTAGTTTTCTTTCGCAGCTTCAGATTAGCCTTTTCAGCACCGTAGTTATTCGTTTAGGAAGCCATTGAGAGGCGTGCAATTGAATGAAACTAACCCGGTTTTACAGTTTTGTTGTACATCACATCATCTATGAGTACAAGATGAACTAAAACTGTTTATTGATTGCTCTAAAGTGTATCATGATTTTATACCGCAGACGATATTTCTGTCATTTCTTCAGTTCCCTCAACTTCAACTCTCTAAGGGCAAGTTTATCAATCACATTTATCCAATGGATAAGGGGCATTTATCTGAGGGATAGCGTTATCCTCAAGATAACACAATAGGGGGTGTTTTATCCGTCCCTAGTTAAACATATCTGGCGTTTTAATTTTTCTGGTCCCTGCATGGCTGGATTACAATTATAACTGGAGGTTAATGAGATATCTAGACCTTTCTAACCTCGAACAAGTTTATTAATTTACAAAAAATCTTATTTGAATCTCAAGTTTGATTGTCTTTATTTTTGTACCTTCCAATGAATATATTTTTGGGATTTGTCTTCAAATAGCAGCAAAGGCGAAGATGCTATCGTAGCATAATTTGTTGAATGGAATAGAAGAACGTATATACCTAATGAGATGTAGATCACCTACTAATATGGGACGATTGCGTTTTTTTTTATTTATTGAGGTTTCGGATGGACAAAGAAACCGTTCTTTACATTCTTACCAAGATCGAAGGTGAAATTAAGTCCACAACTTACTGATCACAATAATTCATTCATAATAATTCAGGTTGCAAGATCGCAAGTCGTGTATGTATTTCTATTTGCGTATTAATAAGATGCAGAGCTATTAATGATGTTTCAGGATTCAGGCAGTCAAACCATACGTGCCATTACTGTCGTTTGGTTTTTGAATTTTCCAGGGGCAAAATGGCCAAACACTGATTAGCTGATGTAAGATGTGATGTTGAGTTTGGTGAATGAATGGGGATTGTATACCTAGGACATATTTCTTATTTAAGATTTACACCTTGATTGTGCTTTACACCCTAGTTGTTTTAATATTTCATATTTTTTACACCGTGGGAATGAGTGTTGAAATGACGCCAATACACTCTAGTGGATGTCTGATGAAGGTAGATCAGCTGTTCTGTATCCAAAAACAAAAAAAAAGAAATAGTAGGCACCAAGATTTGGGCATGAGAACCAAAGTATGAACATAATAACACCTAGACTAGTTATGTCTACATACATAAATTGATACTAAAATGTAACAATAATAAGTAATATCAAACAAAACTTAAATTACAATAAACTGCTTTGTCATTTGAATTTGAAAAAAGTCCAGTCATGCAGCATGACCCCATGAGCGAATTTTTGAAGAAATCTTCGACATTTCAGTCGCTTTTGATCGTGTAGAGAAATTTTAGTTTATGATTTTGATGGACAAACATGGAATCAAATTATTAAATAATTAGGAGGTACTCATACTTTATTATTATTAAACTAATCTTGTAGATTTAAAGACAAATGTAGGTAAATATTCATAGATTTTGATGTCCAATGTGGTCAGTATTGAAGGCAGTTGAAATCTTAACAGTATCCTATCATAACATCATCAAATCTTGACATGAAATAAAATACCGATTTTTACAACTAGCGAACGGCATTATTTCGATTTTTGACTGATTTTTCAACTTTGAAATTTTTGAAAACTTGATACATATTCTTATAGGAAATTTTACGCTGATTCCGAATATACCACATGTTATTATGCTGAAAAAATTATTTCGCACAACAAATCGCAAAAAACAGGCTATTTTGAAATTTTCGACTACATTTTCGAAAATTTCAACCCGAAGATGTAATCCGATCATGCTGGCCAACGAACTTGAACTTTCGTTTTGTGTCCTTAACATTTTAAAATTTGTTTGAAGTTTCTAGCACAATTCTACGGACAGTTATCGTCTGGAATGACACATACATATATACATACATACATACATACATATATACATACATATATACATACATACATACATACATACATACATAAAAAAATGCGTTAAACTTCAGAATATGATTCAGAATAGCCTAAAATGGATTTCTGCATAAATTTTTTTCAAAAATTCACATTCTACAAATTTTGAGGCGAGAGCAATAGCTTAATTTTCTTCAAAAATTCGCTAAAAAACGTAGCGGGGGCGGGTCAATTGCACAGCCAACTCGACTGTAGTGGCACGAATGCCTTGACAGGGAAACAGCGTTGAATTCAGAGCAATAGCCCTCCATCTCATTAACACTCGAAGGTATTTCTCTCTCTAGAAATGAAGCGATCAGCAAATAGCAAAAATGTGGTGGTTTCTTATTTACCGAGCATGATGGACACTGTTGTGTTGTGGACGTCAGACCTGGTTTTTTCAATAGTCGAGCCATGAAGAAAATGTAGCTCCTACTCTACTCTGTTGTGGCTCCAAGTGTAAATCGCCCTTATTTTGTCGCCTACAGACACCAATGAGGATGCTAATGGTGCTATCTACCAAACAGAATTTATCTGAGAGATAATTTTATCCAGCAAATAGTTCGGTATTGATAAACGACTCACATTCTTTATCTGGAGTAGGTATAGCGCTATACTCAGTATAGCTATCCTGCAGTTAATGTAGATAATTGATAAACTGGCCCTAAAACGTCCATTCTTGTCTTTGTTACGTATTTCACCTTAAATCACAACGATACATCATCTCTCTCTACGTAAACCACCTCTCGGGTATGGAGGTGGTATTCTTAGCACATTATCTATTGAGCAACAAATGGTTGTCCATTCCATTTTTTTACCGGGCAGTTTTTATCGAGCCAGCAATATTGCAATCAACCGGCACTTAAGCATGTCCAAGGCTAGATCTGTTTCCATTGTAGAAGCGAGGCTATGGAATTTCCTTCTAGTTTCAGTGTGCTCCCTCCCTCGTGCGTTCAGGTCTACTGTTGCGCGCCGCTTCCTCACTGAGCATTAAACTCCTTCCTCTTTTTCTTTCTCTCTCATTTCGGTAGGTATTTATCCCCTTTCATTCTTCTTCTCTTTCTCTCGTCCACTATCTTGACAAGATTTTATTATACCTGAGTGTTTAGGCAAATAGAAAGTAGGTAGGCGATAGATAAGAGCAGTTGTCTTACGAACTAAATCACTCGCGACGAAGTTGTGGAAACCCATTTCAAAAACGTTGTCTATTTCCACGAAAAAATAAAGAGTTACGATGTTAAATCGATTTATACGGTTAATTCATCATCAGTAACAAACAATAGTAACAAATCAGTAACAAAAAAAGCAGGGTTTATAAACTAAAATGTTCTTGCGGCTACGAATATTGCGGTCAAACTGGTAGGAAATTCAGGGAAAGAATAGAAGAGCATAAGGAGGACTTCAGGGAAAATAAGAGTAGGTCTACATTTGCAAAACATCTTAAGGAATCCAATCATACTTACAATTTTGAATTGACAGATAGACAGTTTGTAGAATTTATTCATTTTTGTCCAAAGGCAGGTATGTTGAATGTACTTGAAAAATTCGAAATGATCAAAAGTGACAGATATGGTAAATGTTTAAATGAGGATATCCCTCAATATATTCCACCTCTGATAATTCCATTTCTATAAAGCTTGGAATTATCCCTCAAACTGTTAAAACCAGTAATTCTTCCTCTCCTTTCATCTGATTAGCTATAATCCCCATTCACTTTGCTTGCACTTAATTGGTTATACCTCCAGCCCCCATTTTTGTGGAAATAGACAACGATTTTTCACTAACTTCCGTTTGTCCCTTGACATGCTCAAAACTAAACCAAGCTTCAGTCCGATTTTGAAGTAGTTACCTAATTTTCAGGGATTGTGCGGGTAAGCTCCTAAACTGTCCCTTACAACTTTCACTGCCGTCGGATTAACAATAGCCTGTACGTATGTGCAAACGTGAATTTCTTATTATGTCGATTTCTCATCATCTACTGGTCCGTAGGGGGTGTATATTTCAGGAAAAAATCCCTATGAATTATATCGCGATTTTATGAGTAATAATTATTGCGCATGCGTAAAACTAAAATTGATTGACACAGAAAATTCTGAGACTAATGGACCGATTTTTATGAAAATTTCAGGGATTGTGCCGATTTGCCCCTAGACGGTCCCCTATAAATTTCATTGCCATTGGATTATTCTTAGCCTGTGCACATGCGTGATTTTTATAACGTCGAGTTCTCATGATCTGACAGTCCGAATTCGTTCAAACTCGGAGAGTTGTTGGGTCCACGATGATGCCTTGTGTATTTTATCGCATTTGTTTGTGTAACAACTATTGCGCACGCGCAAAACTGGGTGGCTACAGGTACAAGCATGTGCAAGGTATTACAGTTTTGTGATAATTTTTTTCATGATAGACTAGAAGTTTCTGCATGATCAAACCCTCACGAGCTTTAAAAGGAAGGTTCCACGAGATTCTATTTTTTAACTTTTCCATGATCTAGCAGCCAGGCTAAGTTTAATCCATCCTCGTAATTAGTATGAAGGATCATAAGTTCATTAACCTCTCGCAAATGAATATCTCTACTTCGTGACGTTTTTTGGTGGATAGGCCAAAGCTAAAACATGTTCTACATGGAAACTGAAGACATGCAAGTTCCCCATAAATAGTCTCAGTCTGTGAAATATGTACTAGAACAGCTGGTTCTAGGAATAGAATAAAAAGCCTCGACCAAGCTCTTAACCCATACATTCCAAGTTGAGCTCAAACCTTTACCCACAGGCAAGTATTTATCGCCTGCCAATTATTTACGGTATGTTTGATAAAATCTCGCAATATATAAAGTTAGCTTGCTAAGGAAGATGTTGTTAATATTATAGAAGGCAAGAGCACCCTAGGGGGTTGTTTTTGAGGGACGCTCCCAAGAAAAGCGATGTCTGTTTTCTTCCCCGAGGATTGTTGTCTATCTCCAGTTCTGAAGAAGGGACTAAGCACGTCGGCGGGGCGCAACACATAAATTATGGTATCGTATTTGAAGTTTACAGCCGTGGCCACCTGCTCGGAGGTGCATTGTGTGCGCGGGCGCGGAGGTTATGGACCTTGACTGGTCTAGACGAACCCTCCTTAAAACTCCTTCTTCGAAGGCGAGTTTTACTGGCTCGGGCGCCAATTTCTTCTTCCATTTCATCGGCATCTTTGTGGCCCTTCGAGTGCAAGTGCAAGTGCGAGGTCCCGCATTTTTGTCGTCTTCTTTTTTTTCCATCTTCCCGCTTCCTCAGAAGAGGTCGCTACGTCCCTTCAGAGTGCTGACATTATGTAAAGTTCGAACGCTTCAACGCGTAACACGCCTTCAGTAAACTGCCTATCGGATAGTAGGTACACAGGGAGACTGAAGGAGGAGTTGGAAACACTTAGTTTTCTCCGTGCAAATAAGGGCCGGTTTCAACGTTTTTATTTTTATTTTTTATTTTTTTATTAAGGTTTAAGCCGCATCTCAACCAGAAGGGTCATTAGCGGCATTGAACCAGGTGTCCAAAGGGACACTGGAAGTGGCACGATTCTAAGGGGAGCCATGTTGCCATCATGGACTCCACTGGCAACTCGGAGAGGACCAAAGTTTTTAATCAACGGTTACGCATCAAACCGAAGATCTCAGCTGTTAAACAACGATATCCGGTTTCACCAACTCCGGTTCAGATAAATCAATGATCAAATGCGCTAAACCAACGATCAAAACTAACCCACCGAATTCGGGTAAGAACAGGTAGGTAGGCAGTTCTTTTCGCCATCTTTGTTTACATGACCGAAATAATTTTTTGCTACGTTTTCCAATCTAATTTGCTACATTTTCCGAGTTATTTCCTACGTTTTCCTATATGCACGAAAATGAGCCACAGACGATTGATTGGAGCATTGGTTTTCGAGGACGAATTTGACGACGTTGATATGAAGACTTTACAACTCACCGTCCTCGTTGGATGAGAGAGAGTACGGCGGTTTTCAATCTCAATGAAATCGATTTTCTGAGGAGGTACCGACTTTCAAAAACTACTGTTTTGTCAGTCCTTGAACAAATTGATGATAGCATCGAATACACAGTCACGGGTAGGTATATAGGTACATAAATGGAATGTACAAATACCGTTGTCAAATACTGTTATAAAATAGCCAACGGCTCGTCACAATTTGAAATGGCAATGTGCTTAGATGGTATCGTTGGCTGTTTTTATTGAAATGATGGGAGATACAAACATAAAAATACCTAGTTATGCATCTTGACAATAATATATTACGAGACAATTATAACCTGTTTCCTGCGCTTTTTGGGTCGAAATAACTTTGGAATCTCGGCTTCTGCAGTAGCTGCAGTTATAAGATCCATCGGATACTAACCACTGCTTTTTAGGAGACCGACTCCCGAAATTTCCAATGGAAACGAATCAAAATCGCGTTTGGATGGAGTATTCCAGTGGTTAGAAATTTCGTGTCTTTTACTTAAAATTAAAATTCAGAATTCTTGACAATAAACCCATATATTACCATCGCTGCACTAGTTTTGAAATGACAGGGCAGTAAAGGACTACCCATAAGAGTTTGTAAAACATTCATGCTATCAGAATGAATTAACAAATATAGAACCATTGAAGATTTCAGGTTGCTTACAACTGTTCTCTCACTATTATCTCGTTATCACCCTCATTTTGCGGGCAAATGCCTCCTTGATATCGTCTAAATCAACGTTTAAACTTTAAATCGATTTTTTGCTTGTCCATGATAAATGTAACCCTAAAGAATCGATTAAAACTATCCGCAACGATGCAGGTTGAACCGTTCGTTTTCTATGAGGGCTCGAACGTCGAAAAAACCTTCGGATTTCCTTCCAGTTTTGGGTTGAAAGCAATCTCACGAAATTTATACATTGACTTACCTATGTCAACCTATGAGCATCTCGGGTTGTGATGGACTCATCATAGGTTAGTGGACGAGCATGATGTTGCCCAAGTAATAAAAATACTGAAGGCATTCGTGTCCAACGGCCGTTGTAAAACTGGAAAATCATTTCAGAGGCACGAGGCACCCAGGGAACTCTAAGAAAGAGGCTCTTATTAAACGATACGTTGAGGGAAGGGAAGACGAATGTACACCACAGCATCCAGCCTCGAGCTCGATGATTCAACACAGAAGGTGAAAATAACCTATCGCAGGTGAATAACATTGAAAAAGAAAACATGACAACAGTTTACGGAGTCTCGCTTCATTAGACGAGTGGTAATAATAATCGGAAAAAGAGAAACAACTTTTGCATCTTCTTTTTGAAAATGGTCATTCAACACGAATAGCATTTACATTTATTTACGCCTAGAGTAACAGGTGGCTCGTAGGGCTGTAGAAATCATAAACTTTTACTAGCAGACACTAAATTCGAGCCATTGCAAGAGTCGACATGAATAAGGTAACTTTCGAGACTAAGAAGAAAGTACTAAGAATAAAACAGAAAGTTCCAGTCATGCAGAATGATGGTATGAGCGAATTTTCGTAAATAATCGTATAATAAACGATACATTGTTTTTAAATTCAAGCACTTTGAGTATGAAAACATTGATAGCAAACTTGATGTACTGTTGCTTGATCAACTTGATGTCAAAAACCCGTTCTAAATAATATTCTACAATTCAAAAAATAAGGTATGGATTTTTAGCATTTTTTAAAATCGATTTTTCAGCAAATATTGAAATTTGGTACATTTTTTAGCATAATTTTGTGCATAAATTTTTTAATGTTTTAGTTCATTGTTGATAAACTTCTTTTGACTAAAATTCACCTTAGCTGGTGGTTCAGCAATATTCGTCAAAAAGGAAATAGATGCGATTGAATTGAATGTCGCTAGCTCTCAATCAAAAGAGGCTACCTGTGAAATCTCTGCAGTAAGCCTAACTAATCAAAATATGACGATTCTATGTATTTATCGGCCTCCTTATCATCTCAATATTCAGAGTTTCATCGACTGCTTGGATGACGTCCTACATTCACTTACACAGAACTATATTAACAAAACTTTAGTTTTAATGGGTGATCTAAATATCCACCATGAGTACACGGAAAACAAAATCCATTTGGCTGAAAGGAAGGCTTTTTCCGATCTATTACTGAAATATGGTATTCACGTGACCTTGAAAGAAACCACCCGTATGCCCTACCATGGTCAATCAGGCAGACCAGCTTGCCTCGATATTATAGCCACGAATTTGGATCCCGTATGGTATGTTTCAGTTGTGAGTGAACTCGTTTTCTCTGACCATCGTGGAATAGAACTGCATATTCTCAAGAAATTGCAGAAGCCCGTACCTACTTTGGTCTCAACCCGCCACAAAAAGTCTGAAAACATTGAACATGGTGCTCCTGTCATCATACACATGGTTCGAGGTTTATGCTCATAAAGACCCCGAAGAAGCTACTAGGTATTGCATTTATGAACATTGTGTTAACTGCTTTAGATTTAAGCTGTCCTTGGTCAACATTCAGAGCTTCTCCTGCCAAGAAACATAATAGACCTACCCTCAATATCGAATTGTTATATCTACGGGATCGATATCTCTCCCTAAGGGGCCTCGCTGCCTCATTACGCCTTGACGAATTGAAAGTGATGGCTAGGGAAGCCAAAAGAAATTACAGGTACTCCCTCATGAAGTCCAGAAGAGACAGAAATGATTCCTCCTTAAGCACATCACAGAATAGGGTTAAAGCGGCTTGGAATGTGGTGCATAGTGAACTGGGTAATAAAAGTAAAGGCATCTCACCAACGAACTCCAGTCTCGATGCCCAAGGTTTTGGTGATTTTTTCTCCGAAATATTCAAGATGACTGGTCCTACACCCAAGACTGCTTCTGTGGATTCATTTCTCCCTCCATTATGAATGGATTCAGTCTCAGAGAGGTTGCTGTGGAAGAGGTTTTTGCAGTCATCTGCAATCTAAAAAACACATCAGCAATGGACTTTTTTGGCATCACTACGCAAATGGTAAAATCCTCCTCATCATTGATCTTGGAACCATTGACGTACCTGATTAATTTATATTTCGTAAGTGGATATTTCCCTAACAGCCTGAAATATGCTTCCATAACACCTATCCCTAAAAAAGGGAAATGCTCAAAGTATGACGATTATCGCCCAATAACTAAGCTTCCGATTTTCGTAAAAATCATCGAACACTTGGTTCTCTCTCAATTAAGAAATTTTTTGGATGGAATGAATATACTGCACTCCCAGCAGTTTGGGTTCCGCCCTGGAAGAGGTACGGTTGACGCAGCTTTCTCCCTGTTATTGCGAGTGTATGAGAGTTTGGAAAACAGAGAACAGACAGCCATTTGCCTTTATGACTTAACTAAAGCATTCGACTTGGTACCGCACAACTTGCTTTTGAAGAAGCTCGCCCACTATGGCTTCTCTGAATCTGCGGTGGCTTTTTTCGAGTGTTTTCTGGTTGGATGGCGCCAGACTGTCGTATTTGGTGGGTCGTTATCTACGGCAACAACTATTACGCATGGTGTAAAGCAGGGCTCGGTTTTGGGTCCAACTTTGTTTTTACTATTTGCAAACGATCTGATTTTCCAATTCAATAATGATGAGGGACAAGATATTTTCTTGTTCGCTGATGATATGACGGTATTGGCGACAGGTGACGACTCAGTTTCTTTGAATAATAGTCTATGCTCTTCTAATAAAATTATTGAGGAGTGGTGCGGGGCAAATGGACTCAGACTCAATAAGGAAAAGACGCAGAATATGAAATTCTGTCTTAATGGCCGTCTTGAGGGTCCGGTAAATTTTCTGGGCCTTCAACTGGACAATCGCCTCTCGTGGAGCCATCATATAGACCGTTTATACACCAAACTTGCTTCGGCTAACTTCGCACTTCGTCGTCTCTCATCTGCAGTATCATTTTCTGTTCTTCGTATGGCTTTTTTTGCCCTCTTCATGAGTCATGTATATTATATGATTGTCATGTGGGGGAACTCTTCTAATTGGGAGAAAATTTTCAAACAACAGAAAGCAGCTGTTAGGATTTTATATGGTTTGGGATACAACGAAAGTTGCAGGGGCTATTTTAAAAAACTACAGTGCCTAACCATTCCCAGCCTTTACGTGTTCAGCTGCATCAAGTTCATTCACAAAAATCCTGGATTAGCGCCTCGTGGATCGGACAAGCATAGCTACTCGACTCGATTCCGAAATAATCTCCATCCTCCCGTGACCCGACTGACGAATTCTTTGAAGTCCAATCCTTTGCAGACCGGTGTGAGACTCTATAATTGTTTACCCGAAAGTATTCGTGAGATTCCTGAAAAGCCATTTGTCAAAAAACTAAAATCTCTTCTCCTTGATGCTGAATTATATGCCGTTCAAGATTTTTTTACCATCAAGTTTTGATACATGACTGCAAATTAGATGATGTTGAAGATGTCCCTTTATTTATTATTAATTATTATATATCCGATGACGTATTAGTGTTGAGGAATATTAATAAAAGTACTCAACCTAATGAATAGTTTTTAAGTATTTATAAACAAAATCAAATTCTGTGATATATATCTGTAGAATCTGTTTTTATTATTGTTGAGTTTATTTTTATGAAAAAGTTTATTATTTATTCCTGAGTTATTGGTGGTATTATTATGCTTAAATTATACGTACTACATATGAACTGAATTTAGAGCGGATAAGTGAGATGACAATTGTAATATACATTTTGACGCATTCTGTACCAAAACATTGGTGTTTGAATAAAGATTTCTGATTGACTGACTGATAGATATATAAGTAAATTCAACAATTTTTAGCCATTTTCACTATTTTTTGGACTCACATGCTGGGTTACAGGAATTTATGAGCGTATGAATAAATTATGTTAGTTTTCTCGACCACTTGTATAACAATGAAGTTGAAGTTTAGCGAGCGTTGGTCAAAATTCAAAATTTTCTTCTACGTTTTGCTATAATTGTAAAGCATCTTCAGGGCTACAGTACAACAGAGGACAACAAATGGTACAGTGTGGCAAATAGACTATAAAGACAGCAAATCTTTAATATATATAATTCCGAACGGTCTTTGACATTGTGAAGAACTTCGCGGTCCGATTTTAGTGTTAGACTACTCATTCGAATCAGCACGGCCCCAAGTTTGTTGCAAAAGTGTCGCCGTTCGTCTCTATACCCGCCTTGATCGTGTTCTAGGCGGTCCTTATCAACGAGAGTAGTTTATTAGGCTGTGGCGGTAACAACAGTTGCCATCAATTCATGGTAAGTAAGAAACGTAGTGTAGTTACTACTTGTAACATCTAGGAGAGTTATTTCTGAACGAAGAAATTGAAACTGAAGAACTTAGCGGGCTTTATATATAATTCCCGACGGTATTTATATATAATTCCGAATCAGCACGGCCCCAAGTATCGGTAAGTAAGAAACATAGTGATGGGGTCTTTTCTGATCAGCTGAGTGAGCTAAATTCTTTCCTGTTCACTGTAGGAAGTTGAAATTTGATAGGGAGACTCTCTGTTTATTAGGTTGTGGCAGTAACAACAGTTGCCACGGTAAGTAAGAAACGTAGTGTAGTTACTAACATTTACGGAGAGTTATTGCTGAACGATCTTTGAAATTGTGAAGAACTTCGCAGACCGATTTCAGTGTTAGACGGCGAATATATATACTTTTTGTGCGTGAGTCCTTACTTACATTTTGACCGGTATTTCCTCTTTTTTAATCATTTAATAACATCGCCTTAGCTTTGCACCAGGTCACATAACGCCGCAAATAGGTAGGACTTATATCGTTACTATAATGTGCTGAGTTCCTGTTAGGTACTACTGTTATACGGACTAGATTAGGGCTTTCCAAGCCCTAACAGGCCTCTAGTCTTATATAATGTAGGTACATACTGTTAACCTTATTACTGAACATTTCATGCAAAATCTGATACATGCATTTATGTGGATACTCATAATGGATTATACCATTGCATGGATTAGACCATTATAAGAACTAAATCACTCGCAACGAAGTTGTGGAAACCCACTTCAAAACGAAAGTCCGTCGGTCTCGATACGGCGTGCGGTAACGAGAAACTTTACCGCATCTTAAAGTAACGTCAAGTCCTTACCGGATCTAGCTGTAACGCTAAATCCATGGAAGGAGGAAATTATCCCTAGGAGGTTATTTGAGTCCATGGAAGGAGGTTATTTTAGACGATTACGTTTTTTCCGGATTGCGATCCGTTGACGTATCTGTACGGAACGATGCGTCACCGTAACTCATTGTGTCAGAGTTACGGCGCTGGATTGTCAATACCGCACGATGTATTGTGTTTTACGGATCTACTAGGAACTCTCTATTGTCAACAGCGAAAAACACTAAATAAACGTATTTTTTCTTCTTCGTCTATCGCATGAGTCGTAAAAAGGAGCTATTCACGCCCTCTACTTGACCTTGAGGGTTCTTCTGGTTTTTATGTCGATACTCCTCCTGATGTTGAACTAACATGATTCGTAGGTCCGTAAACTTTTTTTTCTCGTTTCCTACATTTTTTCCCTCCGTTCAAACTGTCGTAGGTGGGTGTCAAAATAAACGACCACTTTTCATTTCGAATCGCTCGAAACAAAAGCCGGTCGTTCCCCTAAAAAAAACTTCCAATCGTTCTCGTAGTTTTCTGAAATCAAAAGCCAACAGCCTTGTAAAAGAAGAAAAAAACTCGAGCCTCAAATTAGCATAACCGGGAGTTAAGAGCCTTGGAATGGTCCCTTCAATGAATTTCAGGACGAATCTTAATCTTTCTAGTTGTGTCGAGCGCTGGATCTCGTTGTTTTATCATTTTATTCCCCATTCCGATCTCAGTCTCCGAAATCCAGCCGCGTTTACTACTTTATAATCGTCCTTCTGACCGATTTCATCCCGTGAAAAGAAGAAAAAATTGCTTCATCTTTTCCCTTTTTATTTTATTTTTTACTCGCTTTTTTTCGGAGGATCTTTAGGTGTCAGTTCTGAGGAGGAAAAAAAGGCCATCTTGGTTTCTAATTGTGCTAATTAAAAATCGTGATATCGCGGTTTAAAACCTGTCAAATTATTACGCTGTTTAATCGTTGATAAAAATGCTGCTCGTCATTTGGGATACATAATGGCGGAAATGGAAAATTGTTATTTAACATTTTTTAGATTCTCCGCTTCAGCTTCATTGTCCACGAAAATTCCTTTAAAAAATTAATAATTGTAAAGAGAATAAGAAAGAAGCGTGTGACACTTAATATGATTACCTAAAAAGCTCCAGTCATGTGCATGACCATAATGAGCGAATTCTCTTAATTTTGGGCATTATATTTATGTTAAAATATTTTTGTTATGAGCATTTTGCCGGCACATAAATTGGCAACTGTCATATTTTAGGACGAAAAATCGATTTCCAAATAATAACCTGCCATACTATCAAATTTTTAAATTTTATTTAGTTAGCTATTTTAACGGATTTTTTCCTGAAAATTCCGATGAAATTCAAGTAAATTTTCAGCACAATTTTGTCGATAAAATTCTGAAATGATGAAGTTTATAAATTTTTTCTAAGAAATGTCAATGCCAACTAACATAAATTTAACAATTTTTGGATTTTTTGTTATTATTAGTAATTTGTGTGTGTGCGTGTGTGGACATTTTTCGGTATATGAGCTACATATTTAATGTGCCCTAAATGTGCTGTCCAACGAACTCATCCTTTCTTTTCGAATGCTTGATTTTCTCGGCGGAAGAACGGATTTTTCAAATCTAAATCGCAAGGAGTGTTACCGCCTGAAATGTCTCATATGGAAACAGAAAAGGATGTGGATATACAGGTATATGGAATATTATCAAAATAATATGTATTGAAATGGGGTTCCTTCCAAATTAAATACCGCTTTCTATTACTTGGTTCCTATTTTCCTATTATTTAAAGTATTCAAACATTATGGGTATGCGGTGATTGGGACCTTTACATTTCCCTCTCGTCTAAGGTAAGAGAATTTTCCCCTCATTTGAAAGGGAATTATTCCCTCTCAATGGGAATCCTGTTTCTTTCAGGGTGCAGATTAGTGGCGTGAGGGCCGTTCGAAGGAGAGGGGCACATCTTCCGTTTCGCCAACTCTCCTTGTCGGCCAGTCCCATTCTCATATCTCGGTACCAGTTGTATATGCGATTTCAGTTTGACTTGCGATCGACGCGACACGTTGTCTGCACTCAGTATGCGATCTCACTTAGAAAATCGAAAACTTGCTTAACGAAATGGGGGAAAAGGGGCAATCTTACTGTCTGTCCTACATGCCCCTGGCTCCATTTACTTTTATATCATAACATGCTTTTACGTGCCTCCACAAGGATTCTATGGTGTGAGTGTCTGCTCCAGTAACTGGGTCGATGAAATTTTCTGAGTGGTTTAATGTCTTGTGGGTATACTGACTAGACACTTACTGGCCATATGAAAAGAGGAGGAACCGAGAGATAAGGAAGGTGAAAGGTCGAAGTTTGGCGTTTTGTGTTGAGATCGCATCCAGATCTTTGAGATCGCACATTGGAGGTTGAAAGTGCGCTGAGATCGCACATGCAACTGGTACCCATATCTCTCACACTATAGTTACCCCTCCAAAGGGTAGAGACGATTAACCTGCAACACTCAGAGGATATCCTGAAACCTGAAAAGCCCAGTAATTATTCCAAGATGCGGCAGTTACATGAAGAGAAACTACCCAAACCCATCTAAAAACTCAAATTAGACATTCCCGAAATGACCTAAAATTTTACTTATTAATTCGAAACGCACATATAGAGTCATACACAGAATTATTGGATACCCTCATTAGCACTTGTGGCCTTGAGTAATTAAATAAAAATCGTCGATTTTATCTTATCCCGAGGAAAAGAGAGAATACGCGAATTGCGGCTGGACATTGTATAATAGCAACCATTCGAAAGACACAATGGTGGCACATTCGTTGACGGTAGTTACCTTATTTGCAACGCGTTTCTCATTACAGGGGCTTTAATAGCCGGCGAAGGAACCCCTTTATCCCATATCTTCAAACCGATTATATTATACCGTATTACTTAACGATGATGCAATTCCCAAGTAGAGCGAGCATTAAGATCCGAAAAACTTTGCAAATTAGACAAAGGTTTATTTTAACATGTTTAATGTTTTAGGGCTGGGGGTCGTTCTGTGAATTCCGACACGCAAATCTGCAACGTTTTTTTTCTGATGATTTCCGCTTACAACCGAGTCGTTGCTAGGGAAATGGTACTTCGTCGTTTTTCATCCCACAAAATCCGTTGACCATTCGTTCGAAAGCTCTCGATTTATCCAACCATATTATGTTAACTACTGCGAAGTGCGTGGCCAACAAGCTGAGTTATGAGCATGGTTATTTGAATAATTGTGTACACTCAGGTGATCATTCTCAATAATTGATATTGTGAACATGATTGCAACCGCTTGTTAATTTCTGATGATTTCATTGAGTTGGTGTTTCGATGATTTGATTCATAGCAGGTGATCCGAATATTGCGAGAACGGTTTGATTTGTGAAGCGGTGGTTAAATCATTTTAATAGGTAATTTCTATACTTTACACTCTAGGAAGCTGTAATTTTGTATGTAGCCTCTTCAGGACATTTACTTGACGATGCCCAGGGTCCGGATCAGATGAGTGGCTCTTAAAGCTATTTTTTATGCTTTACACTCTAGGAAGCTGTAATTTCGTATGTAGCCTCTTTAGGACATTTACTTGACGATGCCCAGGGTCCGGATCAGATGAGTGGCTCTTAAAGCTAATTTCTATGCATTACGCTCTAGGAAGCTGTAATTTCGTGTGTAACCTCTTTGGGACATTTACTTGACGATGCCCAGGGTCCGGATCAGATGAGTGGCTCTTAAAGCTATTTTTTATGCTTTACACTCTAGCAAGCTGTAATTTCGCTTGTAGTCTCTTTAGGACATTTACTTGACGATGCCCAGGGTCCGGATCAGATGAGTGGCTCTTAAAGCTATTTTTTATGCTTTACACTCTAGCAAGCTGTAATTTCGCATGTTGCCTCTTTAGGACATTTACTTGACGATGCCCAGGGTCCGGATCAGATGAGTGGCTCTTAGAGCTAATTTCTATGCTTTACACTCTAGGAAGCTGTAATTTCGTATGTAGCCTCTTTAGGACATTTACTTGACGATGCCCAGGGTCCGGATCAGATGAGTGGCTCTTAGAGCTAATTTCTATGCTTTACGCTCTAGGAAGCTGTAATTTCGTATGTAGCCTCTTTAGGACATTTAATTGACGATGCCCAGGGTCCGGATCAGATGAGTGGCTCTTAGAGCTAATTTATATGCTTTACACTCTAGGAAGCTGTAATTTCGTATGTAGCCTCTTTAGGACATTTACTTGACGATGCCCAGGGTCCGGATCAGCTGAGTGGCTCTTAGAGCTTGCATACGAGTCTGCAACTAAAGACAGAAAATGTCCCAATGTGTTGCAGACTCGTATGCAAGCGTACTTTGGTATGAGTCCCATCAGAAATATCTAATGGTAAAATAAAAATGTATATAAATATAATAAATTGTTTTGGTTAATTAGAATCTTTTCTTCTTTCTTGACCTTAAAAAACTATATCTAATTTCTCCCTTGCGAGGGAAAAACATTAAACATGATTTAATGTTTTTCCCTCTCAAGGGAGAAATTATGAAATTTTCCTTTATTAGATAGCCCTTCATACGCAGATAACTGGTCAATAGAAAATTACTTGTCAAACTGAGTCTATGGTGCATTATCGAAATATAACTGGAAGATGTCACCTACCAAAAGAAAATAAATCAATAAACTAAAAAAACTATAAATAAAAATGTATTCCTAAGCACTAAATTTTGACAGAAAATGGAACATGTTCCTTGGGAGAACAGGAGAGAATTTAAGTCACTCAGCTGATTAGGAAAGAGCCGATCATTTCAATCGTCTCCCTATTAAGAGTTTCCCTATAAAATTTCAACTTCCAAGTTTCTTTCCAGTCTGAGATGTAAAGACATCATCATCAGGCCGTTGAAAAAGTACACCAGACACTAGGTACACAACATGTCCCGCTGTGTGCGCCCCTGCCGACCTGAATTCGAACTATCGTCGACTGGCAATGGAAAAAAGCTCCTAGCTAAGTTCTGTGATTATTCATTAGTTGATCAAGTCCTCCATACTCAAGTGGATAGCATATCAGACTTTCAAGGCGAGGGAACCGAGTTTAATTTCGACCGAGGGACGGTATTTTTTGCATTCGAATTCAACCTCCGAAACATATTATTTTTAAAAGTCATTATTATAACTGTTTTAAATAATACTTTAAAACGCCATTTTGATCTATTCGCCTAACTTATCTGTATTTTAATAAGGCTTCTTGATGTTATGTGTTTTTGAGATGAGAGCTTGCGAGCATCTAGACCACGAAACTATAGGTACAAATCATTCTGATCTATTTAAATAACTAATCTGAATCTTGACTAAGGGATTGACTACTTGATGTTATGTATTTTTGAGATGCGAGCTTGCGAGTATCCACACTACTAAACTACACAAATCATTCTGATCTATTTGTCCAACTAATCTATATTTTAGCAGCGGACATAGATTAATAAAAATTGAGGCGCCTATTCATTCAACGGAAACTATTCGTGCGAAAAGACTATGGGGAAACGCAGTTACAATTCAGCTCGGTAGGGGCGTGCACAGCGGGACATGTTGTGTACCCAACGTCAAGTAAAAAGTACTGAAGTCAGTCAGTCGATCTATCACTTTATATAGAGTTATTTGCACGTGTTTCTAATTACAGGAGCTCAAAGTAAAAAGTACTGAAGTCAGTCAGTCGATCTATCACTTTATATAGAGTTATTTGCATGTGTTTCTAATTACAGGAGCTCTAATAGCCGAAGAGTGAACTCCCTTATCCCATATCTTTAAACCGATTATGCCGTATTACTTAACGATGATGCAATTCCCAAGTAGAGCGTGCATTCAGATCTCGAAAAAAAAGGACGTGTCTTCGGCCCTACTCCGGGGTATTAGCTGCAACAAAGGGCCAACTTCGAGCGGATTAAGTCGCTACGTGACGGGAGTCTGTGGGAAGGAGTTGGGAACCGTACAATATAATCCGAAACACGACTACCGGCTTTACGAGGCTCGCGGGCTTGATGGGCAACCAGCCGGCATCTTATTAATAAACAGCCATCTCACGAGTGTTACCGCCCACTCTCCCCGGCTACTTAACTACTTGTAGAGCTCTATTATCAGCCCTAACCGCATTTACATAGGTATTGGGTAAAGATACCGATTCAGGACCCGTTGAGCCGAGGAAGATGCTCGAGGGCCAATAAAATTAATCAATCAAAATCAATTTTTCAATTAAATTTTGTTTTCTTTGCTACATACTATCCTGTATCAAAAAATGATTAGCACATAATTTATACACCTACTGAGGCTATATGCATACATTCAATGAAATTATATCTACCGAGACGCTAGTCTAGATTGTGCAAGCAGTAGATTGTGGAACCGCTTGTCATTGGAAGTTCGTTCGCTCACCACTTGGATCCTTCAGGCAACCAAAGTCCTCCTACAACCATCGTCTTCTTCCTCCTCATCTTTTCTTTTACTGTCTTCCTTTTCGATTTATATTCTCTATTCTCTTGCTATCATCTTCTCCAATCTTACCTATAATTCGAAGTATATGCCAAATTTCGTTCCCAAATAGGTATGGTACATTATTTTCTTTCGATCTTATTACTTCAATTTCTGTTATCTCCTTATTATACTCCACCAATAATTATTTATGTTATCTTTCAATTTTAGTTACTTGCGAAGATTATACTCTAGGGGGGTCAATGATCCTATGTACTTATTAAGAAACACAAAGTACAGAGTACAATACGATGCAAAGTAAGAAACACAAATCAATAAATAAATAAAAAATTAATTAAATAAAATAAAATAGAAAAATAAAAAAATGAATAAATAAAATAATAATAATAATAACTAAATAAAAAACTTACTAGTCGCCACTGTAATAGACGCGCTGAGATAAGTAACAAAGTAAAACTGCGGCCCAACTTTGGCCCCTTCCAAGGTATTACCTACATAAACGCAAACAATTTTAAATTTCATTTTTTTTAACTTGTTAATTTTGAATTCGATTTTTTATCACAAAAAAGAAAACGATACGTGGATATTTTACAAATTTTTAATGTGATATTCTGAATTTCGTCTCCCTGAAGAAGCTCCAGTTCCTGGGGGAGAAACGTTGAAGATTATTGAAAAAACCTATTTTAGTCTTGTTATAATTTGAAACACAGGCTACATTTGACTTGACAAAGCGCCTTTTGGGGTGTCGGGGTCGCTACAACCAAGGGGATTTTAAGGGAGGGGTTAAATATGAAATTATCTCCCGTTCACCCTTGGAAGTTGAAATTTGATAGCGAGGTTCTCTGTGGCCTGGGACATGAAGATACGAATAAACTCAGGGGCTCTTTCCAAATCAGCTGATTGAGCTGAATTCTCTCTTGTTCACTATAGGATGTTGAAATTTTATATGAAGACTGAAGACTCCCTAGGACATTAAGAGAAGAGTGAAATGCTCCCTCCTGATCAGCTGAGTTAGCTAAATTCTCTCCTGTTCACTATAGGAAGTTGAAATTTTATATGAAGAATCTCTGGGATATGTAACAGCTATCGAAAACGTTACGGTGATTCGTTGGTATCCCTAACGTTCACCGGTCCGCTTGCTTCAATTGTTGTTCAACCTTCAGAACGGTGAGTCTACCTCTCTCTTACATTTTGCGTTAATATAAATAATATTATATAAACTCCCATTGTTTATACTAATACCTAATCCATTACTATCCCACATACTTTTCTCTCTCTCCTGCGGTATTTCTCTCATCTTTAAAAGAAGTGAATATAAGAAAATAATCAACCGACAGGTTAGATAGAAAAATCTCCAGAACCCTTGAAAGTCGTTACATTCACTTCGCATAAACCATATATAAATTTCTCCCTTGAGGGGATTAACAATAGATCATGAATATGTCAAAGTTGTAGGCATTACTTTACACTCTGTTGGGAAAGTAAAAATGGACATTACTTTCCACTCTGTTGGGAACGTAAAAATGAACATTACTTTCCACTCTGTTGGGATGTTGGGGAAGTAAAAATGAACATCACTTTCCACTCTGTTGGGATGTTGGGAAAGTAAAAATGGACATTAATTTCCACTCTGTTGGGAAAGTAAAGACTCCCGCGCTACTTTCGTTGCATGCTAAAACAGAAGACTAAGTCGGTTGTTGAGGAAGGCGGAATTAGGTACTTCATTGCGGTAGTACCTCATTAATTTCTACCTAGCCTTCACTTTTCGAGTGAATAATAATCTAAAGTGCCAGAGCGTTGCATTTTGTGTGGAGAAAAAAAAGTGAAGCGAAAAATTCCTTGACCCCCAGCCAAAAGACATCCACGTCAAAAAACCCCTAATTACCTTTCTTCTGAAGCGACATAATGAAAAGCGTAATAAATTATCCAGTGATTAAAATCTTGTTCTAATTATTTCACCTGAGTTCCAAAATTACATCGAAAGATTGAAATACACTATAGAAATCCAAGAATTTTGATCATGACAATCGGAAAATTGTCATGAACATTAAGAGACGAATGAAATTACGGGCTCTGTCCTGATCAGCTGTGTTAGCTAAATTCTCTTCTGTTCCCTAGGAAGTTGAAATTGTATATGAAGACTCTCTGGGACATTAAGGGACGAATGAAATTACGGGCTCAATCCTGATCAGCTGAGTTAGCTAAATTCTTTCCTCTTCACCAAAAGATGATGAAATTCGGTATGGAACCTGTATTATACCGATACAAAAGGTAAAAGCATGTCCCGCGTTCCCCAATGTTTAGCCGTTTGGCTCTATAAAGGAGGAAAGAAAGGAGGATCACTCGCATTGATGCGTGGACCACCGAGTTTTTCTTGGATGATTACAAAGGTTCATTATTGAAATTAACATGCCATAATAGGAAGAATGATTCAAGATACAATTCCATACAAAGCCAGGTAGTAAGTTTCTTCGGTAAACAGGGGAGACCAAACGAAGATTAACATTTAAATGCTTGATAAATCTGACTGAAACACGCCAACTTTCTCTCAGGTGGCCAAGTTGAGAAGTCAACACAATGCGATCTCCTTGAAAAATTGGACCCACCGCCGCGATCGGTCGCCGCAACCTGTTACAACATATTTATCCAACAGCCGGAGCCCGTAGGGACAACGGAAAGGGCAGAACCCGAAGGTTTTTCAAGGTTCTATTAGACTTTCAGATGCCTTTTTTGAAAATCAATTATATGCAAATCGCCGGGGGAGTGAGGTGGGGGGAAGTGGGAAGGGTGGGAGGTAGGCCATTGTACGGGTGACAGATTTATGTGATCATTGTCAAAAGGTTTTGTAGGTAAAGGGGGCTTACTCTTCACCGCCGTCCGCTTGCTCTTCGCGCTGTGGGATGAAAAAACAAGAAACTTTTTCTTGTCTTTTACGTTTTTCGTGACTTCGGTCTTCTCGCATCCTTTTGTCTTGAAGATATGGTGGGATCTCTACAGAACTACGGCCTGAGCGAGTATCCTATATAATGGAATAAGGATTCTTGGTTAGAAATGTTCGAGCCAATCTATTTAGACCGTTGCAAATAATTGGATCCATAGTAGGTATCTAAAATGTTTGGGAGCAATTCAATCATCGGATACTGCTAATCATTTAAGCAAAACAGATTGTGTGACACTTATTTATAAATATTTTATTATAAAAATCTAAATATTCACATTATTTTATATGCGGTTATTTATTTGACACTTCGAAGAACAGCTGCTGTGCGCTCCCGGCAGGATTGCGTTAAACATGTAGATTTTTACCATCCATATTCCATACCTATTATTTTATGATGTTTTTGATAAGTTAATAGATGGTACGAGTTCTTTCCATTCAGTATGTGGGCAATTTAAAAGAGTCCATAGTTGATAAATCATGAAGTGCCATGAATTCCTGAAAGAAAGGTAGTTTTCACTTACAACTGTGGTGAGTGAGTAAGGACAATCAACCCACAGTGTCTTCTATCTTCTCCATCTGGGTAAAGAAAACTCCTCTATGAAAACCTTCTCTCTGTTACCTGACACTCATGGCTTACGTCACTGCAATCCTTCAAGGCATGTTCCATGTGTTAATAATGTTTAATAATAATAATAATAATAATAAAATAAAAAAATAAAAAATCGGCGCTCTGCGACCCGCCAGGGGCTATTTACATACTTCGAATGAAATTATTAAAACACACAATGTTTTTTAGCTCACACGCACATAAATCCGTGAAACCCGCATAAATAAGAATAACTCAGATTTTGTTGTGTATCTACCTTATCACTACTATGTCAAGTTTCTTATTTATTTATCACCAGCGCAACGACTCACTACCACCTCAATGAAATAATCGGAAATTAACAAGCGGTACCAATCATGTTCACAATCAATTATTGAGAAAGTCACCTGTGTGTAAACAATTATTCAAATAACCATACTCATAACTTTGTTGGCCACGCACTTCGCAGTAGTTATCATAACATGGTTGGATAAATCGAGAGCTTTCGAACGAATGATCAACGAATTTTGTGGGATGAAAAATGACGAAGTACCATTTTCCTAGCAACGACTCGGTTGTAAGCCATTTTGTTACACATTTTCGTTACAAATAAACATTTCGTTTTCGGTTGGAGATGCCAAGGCTAAAACACGTGTATTCTGTGTTAAAATGAAACCTTATATATAAGGTTATATACCCGATGGGCGAATGATCGGGGTATCGATGCGTGATGCTTAGCGGAAGAAGTGTAAGTATAGCCGTGTTGGTTGTAGAAGACATTTTAATAATTAAAAAAAATAAACTAGAGGGCGAGGAAACGATAATGCAAATGAAAAAGTAAGGTACGGGGTATGAACGATGATAATTATCTTAGGGGTATACAAACAGGGGATTATAATTTTGATTCATAATGCTTCAATTAAAAAATTAAACGATGCTTCTTCATTTTCATCTGTTCCTCTTCCTCATTAGTGGCCCCCAATTCTCTTTTGGCAGACGGTATGATCTCGTTGTGCATCATCCGTCTCAGTAGAGGACGTTGTAAGAACAGGCAGCTTAACTCTTCGTTTCTTCGTGCAGACAGTTGCTAAAACATCGCGACTTTTTCTTCTGCCAGTATCAGGTTGCAGAAACAGCACAGGGTGCAGGGTGCTTTTGCACAAAACCCCGTTCAAATTCAACAAATTTTCGGTTGTGCTGCACCTGGTTACCAATAATCAACAAAACAATTGGTGTTATGTTGAGCAGTCGCAGTCATGTTGCTCCGCGATTCCTTGGAAACCAAACAATCGGGTTGCGGAGCCGGTTACCCGTGCGTTGCAAGGACCCACATGTACATGTACGAAAGACCCCATAATTTTAAACGTTTCCCGATGTTCCAGCCCCAATAGAAATATTAAAAACGGTTGCATTTTATAATACAAATTTCCGCACTCACGTAGGTCAGCCAATAGACATATCCATGTCAAAATGTTGTCACACGCCAAATTTGTCGGTTTTATAGTAAATCTTTTCAAGGTTTTGTGCCAAAGCAAAGACATAAAAATGGCAAAAATGAATTTTTGGATTTGTTTAGTTGAATAAAATGCTTTCTTCTTCCACTATTATTATATTATGTATCGCGGTTGGTGCATTGCCAACATTACACGTCCCCAATAAAAATTAGTTATGGAAAGCTTCAACCGAGCGTACGCAAAGTTCCGGAGTGTTCCGCTCAAACACCAAGGAACTCGATAATAGGGCAGGGAGAAAGTAAACCTTCTGATATAGGAAGGTCGACAAAAAGTTAATAACCTTTGATCGCGAAA
Source organism: Adelphocoris suturalis (assembly GCA_030762985.1). NCBI lineage: Eukaryota > Metazoa > Arthropoda > Insecta > Hemiptera > Miridae > Adelphocoris > Adelphocoris suturalis. The sequence continues at coordinate 43,085,898 of CM061044.1, forward strand.
AATGGGAGGCATGAGTGGTCTTTCGGGCGAATCTCACAAAGAAGTAATGATACGGTTCTACATGGCGGCCACATACCTACCACGTGTTCTATTGAAGGAAAACACGTCATTACTACTGTGGGTCACGTCTCGACCCACAATGAATAAATATTTAATGCAACATCAAGAGAAAGCGGGCATTTAGTGATTTCATTAGATTTCTGGAAAATTTTTGAGTAAGATTGAGCTAAAAGCCCAACAGCGGCCTCGCAGTGGGATCTACGAACGGGTTTTATGAGAAGGAGGTATTAATTTTTATCATTTTGGTTAATGTGTTATTTTCAATACTGAACCTTTGTAATTGACCAAGAAAACAAAATGTTAACCCCCCCCCCCCAAATCTGATGTTTTAAGTTTCAATATAAGAATCCAAAAATTTGACCAATTTAACGTGCTCAAAGAGTGTAGGCCAACGAACTCATCCTTTCGTTTGGAAAGCTTGGTTTTCGGCGCAAGAACCTGGTGCGATGTACCAACTAGGTAGTGAAGTATTGGTACCTAAATGCTAAATTTCATCTCTTAAATTGCTCCCAAGTCTACCTATAGGTAGCGGAAGCATTGTTTCCACGTTCGAGAGATTTAAAAGTTGAGGACAATATTCAACCGGTCCTTATGAAATAATGTTCATGGTATGTGCGGGTGAGGGTGAACATGGTCCCCTATGATTTTCGTTGTTCCAAAATCAATACTTCACTCGGCGCATGCACAAACGTAAATTCCATCAACCATCATTTTCTCACGCCCCGTTGTCCGATCTCGGTCAAATTTGGATGCTAGGTGGAAGAGCAACCCCCCCCCCCCCAACAACAACAAAAAACAACTAATTAGCAAATCCCAACAACAAAAGAAAGCAACAACAAGCAAATTACAGATTAGCAATTTCCCAACAACCAATTTCCCCTTGCAATTTCAACTTAATCCTATCACAAGTAGTTCTTGCGCATGTGCGAATATGCATTCCTTTTTAAACGAGCCTAATTTCAACAGTTTTCATCTGATTTTGATAAAATTTAGGGAATGTGCGGGTTAGTTAGGCTGTAAATGGTCCACTATTAATTCCATGCCTTTCAAATCAGTACTCCATTTTGCGCCTGCTCAAATTTGGTGCATAGTTGGGGGACAATGGTTTAATTATTCCATGTTAATTTCCACATGATTGCATCATTATTAGCTCCTGCGCAAGCGCGAAAGTGTACTCCGAGGAACAAGGTCTAGTTTTCATCAGATTTTGATTACATTGTCTGGGATTTTGTGGTTTGGGCTGTAGATTGCACCCTAACAATTTCATTTTTCTTAAGTCATTAATCCATTCTGCGCATGCGCTAACGTAACTTACTTCAAGCATAATTTTCCCGTTTTTTAAACACTACTGTGAAGCGTTAAATTGCGGGGTTTTGGAACTGTAAAAGTGTGAACCCTTCTCAGAGGGACGATGCGCCGTGTTCTGATCATATATCACAGACGGGGTTTAATAATAACAGACCAATGATCTGCGTAGAATGGCTATCTAACACAGAAATAATAAACCATTGTGTAATAATTTGCATAGTTTTTGGATTCTACGCATCTATAAACCATCTGTAAAACAAAAAATTTTCAGGGGGTGTTATTTTTTTCTAGGTCGGTTACAAAGGTTCATTATTGAAAATAATAAACCAAAATCACTTCTCTCGAGAAAAATGCTCAGATTCCATTCGGTTTTGGCTCATGTCAGAGCTTGATATCGCTGGTCTTTCTCCGCGTTTGAGAAAAAACAAAAATAATAGGGTGCATCCCATCTCCATTAGGTACCTAATCATGAGATATAATATGAACTTTGTCAGATTGATCTGGGATCTTTGATGTCTACAAGAATAATTGATCTCTTAATTCTTTTGAGGTGTGTAGTTTAAGGCAAAAAAAGTGTTGCATCTCCGAGCTATTCACTCTGTATTGTAAGCTCTTTGAGCCTAGTGTTCACGTTAAGAAGTATGGCGAAAAACGAGGAACCGTTTAAGAAGAAAGGTAGGGGTGTGAAAGGATATAAAAAGTAATTAACAGAGACCCAGAGCTGGTCGCTGGGACTTCTCGGGAGAGCACGACGATTTAGAATGTCTCCCAAGACCCTTGAAATGGTGCGTGACCCTATGCAATTATTCCTGATCGGGAATTGAGAATCTCCCCATCATTGAAGAACAAAGTGAAGTGTGAAGATCATCTCACAGTTACAGATGACATTCCTAACCCAGCAGCTTTAAGACTTGATGAACTGATTAATCATTTCCGCTGAATGAAGGAGAAAATCCGATTATGCCAGCCATCAGAATAAGTTGAAATCAAATACACTCCTTCTCCACTTTTCAGTTTATAATAATTTGTCTGTATTCCAATAATTACAACTTGTCATGTACGATGAACATCCTATCGTGTACTTAACACCGTTTTTATATTATGATTCGCTGACAAACTCCAATTTCGGTATCCCGCTTGACGTTGTTCATTTCGTTTGTCCCCACACGCCATTTTTCTTTTCTGCTACACTTGTAAACTTAGCTTCTACAAGTGTAACTTTTCTACACTTGTACTCTTTGTTTTGGTGAAACACTTGTTCTAGTTTACCGTGCATTACAAGTACCTATACTTGTTAACTTGTACACTTGTAACTTGTTGTTTTATGAAATAGGCCCCTGGCAACCCTGCTCCGAACTGTTCACCCTTTACGAGGTCTGTCCGGAAAGTTGGTATAAATATTTTCTGTTGGAGCCTGAAGGCTAGGGGATGGAGCAGCCGACCGGTTTTTCCTCTCTAGACAACCTACAGAATTTCGGAGAACCTGCTGTTGCTCGAATTTTTTATCCTAACCTTTTTTTCACCAACTGTCGGAAAGAGGGTGGCATGCTGTAAGGACTGGTAGGAAGCTGAAGTCGCGAAATTTTGGCCAGTAGCAGCTTCAATGGAATCCCTCCCCCCTCCCCATTCACCAGATTTGGCACCTTCAGTTCCTTAAACGAACTGGAGCTTTGGGGGCGACATTTGGGTGATGTGAAGGCAATTAATCTGCAACGACAAGGCTGCTGAAGAACCTGGAAACAGAAGACTCCCAATGAGCCTTCAAGCAGTGGAAACGGCGATGGCGCGAGTGCATTGTGTCTGGTGGAGAGTATTGAAGGAGAGAACATTGATTTAACTACATTATTGAATGTAAAAGAATTTTTATTTCACTTTTATACGAACTTTCCGGACAGACCTCGTATTTTAGCTCTTTGAGTCTAGTGTTCACGTTAAGAAGTATGGCGAACAACGAGGAACCGTTTAAGAAGAAAGGTAGGGGTGTGAAAGGATATAAAAAGTAATTAACAGGGACCCAGAGCTGGTCGCAGGGACTTCTCGGGAGAGCACGACAAACACGAGTCGTCTCACCTTGACCCTCCGCTCGAACTCGGGAGCCCAACAACCTACCGGTCGTGAATTGATTCTAGAAACGCCAACCGCCGTCTGGGCCCCTCTATAGCTGCCCCCTGCCTATAGTCGTGAACGGAGAAAAACTTCTTCATGTAAGACTTCATGATGTATTATAAAATAAAAAAGGAAATGAGTCTTTTTTTGTATGAGCTGGGAGGAGAGTTTTTTTTGCGTGAAATCCTCTCCAATCTTTGAAGACGAGTTGAAAGAAAGAGTGGCCTGACGTCCAGGCGTTGCTCCTGGAGGCATTAGCGTGGATAAGTGAGAGGGGAAGAACGGAAAGAGGTGGTCGTATATGGGCGCAACACTTCGGGCCAACTGCAAGAAAAGGGAGTTTACAGGTTGTAGAGACAGAAGGAAAAAACAGGCTCATTGGCGATCGCACTATGAAATCTGGAAATAGTTTTGCGGGGATCCAAGAAAAAGATGAAAGCCGGTTGAACCAACGCATCTACTACGTCTGTATTTTATTTATTATTTTCAATAATGAGCCCTTGTAATCGAACCAGAACAAAACAAAACAAGCAAAAATGTAAACCCCCTCAAAATTTGCTTTTTTACTATTCAAGATGCGTAGAATCTACAAATCAAATTTATTTTTTAAAATCCGACTTTCTGCTGTCCACCGCACACTGGTTCCTAACGTCGAAAAACGGGATAAAAGTCCATTTTTGACACTTTCGCGGTGCCATAAAATGGTATAATCAGTTAATGTGGTACCTAAGTTGTTCAGAACCGATGGTATCTAAGCTCTGGTCTTTATATTGTTGCTTTAGAGTTTACCTAAAGGTAGCAGAAGAACTGTTTTCACTTGCGGGGGGGAAAAAAAATTTGGTCTCCAATTCAAAATTTCCTCTTGCATTTTACGTTCATCATTCTGAACAACTTTGGTTCCGTGTCTGTGTGTGTGTGTCTATCGTGTGTCCGCAAATCCTTGTAACAAGCTTATTTTCCACAGTCTTCTTCCGATTTGGATGAAATTTTCAGGGGATGTGCGGGAAGGGGCAAACAGCCACCTGTCAGTTTCATCCTCGCCAAATCAATACTTCACTCTGCGCATGCGCAAACGTAAATTCCATTATGCTCCACTTTTTCACGCCCTAGTCGTTTGATCTCGCTCAAATTTGGATGATAATTGGGGATGACAATATGATCATCTTATATCAATTTCAACATGATTGTATCATTAATAGCTACTGCGCATGCACCAATATAAAATCCTTGTAACAAACTTTTTATCCACAGTTTTCATCCGATCTGGATGAAATTTTCAGGGAATTTGCGTGCTATGGGGTAGACGGTCCCCTGTAAGTTTCATTGTTGCTAAATCAATAGTTCACTCTGCGCTTGCGCAAACGTAAATTCTATTATGCTCGGTTTTCCACGCCCTGGTCGTCTGACATCGCTCAAATTTAAGTGATAGTTGGAAGAAGATGACTTGATTACCTCATATCAATTTCAACACGATTGTATCATTATTGGTTATTGCGCATGCGCCAATGTGAAATATTTGTAACGACCTTAATTCCCACTGGTTTCATCCGATTTTGATGAAATTGTCAGTTGTAGATGGTCCCGTGCCTATTCCATTGTTTTCAACTCATCAGTTCATTCTGCGCTTGCACAAACATAAATTACATTTATTATTTAAAACTTTCAATGATCTATAAATAAATTCATGATAGGTAAACAAGGAAGCTATGTGCCACACCCATCTGGGCAGATGTTTTTTTTTCCTCCTTTGCCTTAAGCCATAAAGTATTACTGGTATTCGACCTCTTCCCGCCCAGTATAATTTTGAGATCTTCGAACATTTGGTTTCGTCAAGTAGGAACGTACTTCTCAAGTCCTCAAACTCATCTACTTGAAGAAAAAGTAAGGAGTTAACAACAAACGAGAAAATCGCGAGGAAAAGCCAAGTTTTGTAATGATGGGTAAACAATATTTCAAGCTTATTTTAAAATTATCCTTCAATGGCTTTCTTTTACAGGGCAAAAAATGAAGCTAGCACGTTATAATTCACATTCGGGAAAATGTAACTATAAGGTGCGCTTAGATCGTTAAATATAAGAAAAAACCTAGTTTTTATACATTATTTACTATTTTAGAAGCTTATAGCTCTACTGCTTCCACCTGCTTTTGAAAAGTTGATTCGTGTTCATACAGGTTTTGGACATAAACAGAAGTGATTTGAACACATACAGAAGTGATTTGAACATAAATTAGCTGCTACCAAGTGCGACCCTTAATTCTAGATTCTATTAGTGGAGACAAACGCGTCTGTTTATCTATATTCTGAGTATTCGACTCGCTATCGAACATGAAAGAAATATACCAAACGTGGTCCAGTGATGGTATCTATTTAATATAATATTTTTCAATAAACTTTCTTCATGTACTTTTCGGTCTAAACTTACACATCATGTAGTTTTTTTCCAAATTAATCGGGGCAATAGTTTTATTGTGAGGACCTGCCTATGCTTATGTGCTGTGACCCCATGTCATGTCATGTATTTATTTACCAATAACTTTTTCACACTAAAAACCATTAGAGAAAGAGATGATCGACCCACAGTATGTATGTTTCGATCGACCCATGTCAAAATTTCGGTTTACATGAAACCATCATCAGGTCCACACCATGATAGGTGTTCACATGGTTTTATTTGAGCAGGCTGGATGTTGTTGTTGAATTGTTGTATCTTGCTGTTTTTTCTAGTTATGAAATTTAACTTGTGAACCATGACCGTGTCCTATATTTTGACACCATAGAAGATCCTTGAGTAAGTTGCCTACCTATAGACTTCATTAAGTAGTAGTGGTTGTTGTTATTATTTTATTTTATGTTGGCCTAATGTATATATATTTTCTTTGAGTTCATCTTGTGCTATTGTTATTGTTTTATTATTGTTTCTGTGCTGAGCCTGAAAGTTTCTGTTCTAATTGTTATAGGCACTGATGATGGTTTTATATACACCGAAAGCTCAGCCATAAGGATTTTTATTAGTTTTGACCCTTATCCTGATAATTTTTGGCAACGCAAAAACTGGTGACTAGGTGGAAAACTCACCTAATATTTTTGTGGTTGTTGAATAAGTAACGTAAACTAACACCAGTGCATTCAGTGTAATAAATCCCATTGAAAATCATGGGTTGCACTTTATATTTGTGAAAGTTGTTTTGTGTCTATTTTCGGACTTCACCAGTTTTCCATCAAGGGCAATCTATACCTTCATCACAAATGTGAGAAGAAAATATTTGAGGCGAGCTTTACTGTTTTGCAGATTTTGTCCCGTTTTTCGTCGTTAGGAACCAGTGCGCGCCGTCTACTACAGGACCAAACTGTATGAAACTTGGGTTAAAAATCACATTTGGGGGTCTGGATGATATAGTTAGCTCGGCATCAATTTCTATCAACCCTAAAGGGTAACTTTGAAGGGCTGACATATTCAAAAATCGAGATCTCGAAATCTTTCAAGGTAATAGTAATGAAATTGTGGTTATCATTGATCAATATTATCCCAAAGAATCGAATAAAACCACCCGGAACGCTGTACGTGAATCCCCGTTCGCACTCCCTAAGGACTTCGGGAAAAAAAACCCTTGGATTTATAACAAGCCTTATAAAAAAGGCCTTCTGTCCTTAAATTGGTTTTTTAAATCAAACTCCAAAGTTTCTCCCCAGGAACTGGGGCTTTTTCAGGGTGATTCAGAAATGTGAAATATCAACTTACTTATAGTTTTCTTTTTGTTGTTGTTAATAATCGAATTTAAAGTTATGGGTTCGATTGTTAACAATAACAAAAAGAAAACTATAAGTAGATATTTTACATTTCTGAATCTCCCTGAAGAAGCCCCAGTTCCTGGGGAGAAACGTTAGAGTTTAATTAAAAATTAAGGACAGAAGGCCTTTTTAATAAAGTTTGTTATAATTTGAACTGTCCGAATTAAGAAACTTGGATTTATAGGCGCGAGAATATAGAGAAATCATGCGCTGCTAACGAATCTTTGAATTAGCGAGTCAATCGCTAAATTTCATGAATGACTGCTAGAGAGTGGGATTGTAACAAATAAAATTCGCATTCTTAGTATCAGCTGATATAGTTCCAATGGAATTCTAACTCTGCGAAATCGAGTTTATAAACTATTGTCCGTGCGGATGGACTAGTGAAGTATTAGCAGAAGCTTTATTTTATCTCATAGATTTTCCAGTGGTAGCTTAGCTACCTGTTCGTAATTTAATATCGCTGTTGTTGTGTGTATCGTTGGAAGATCGGAGGGGGGGGGGGGGGCTGGTAAAGTGTAGATGTTTTAATTAAAAGCATTAGTTTTCCCTCTACAAGTACCTACATACATAACATTTGATGACGAACTACAGATTTGCAATTTGAAATGGAGCTCCTTTGTGATAGCCAGAATTCAATATCAGTGAACACTGATTAGCTGAGGGGCCTCTGAGTCTAATACATTTCTTAATCGACTTATGATGCTGAAACCTGAAATGTAGCTTCTTTTGGACATCTAGTTTCAGCCTAATTTCTTAGTCGACTTATGATGCTAAAACCTGGAACGTAGCGCCTTTTGGACATCTGATTTCAGCACCGTGAGTCAATCAAGAAAGAAATCAGCCTCAGATGTTCTTAAGTTGATCACAACCTCTCCACTCCATACTTTATAATTATTACAAAGTATGGAGACACTCTGATCAACTTCGGAACCTCTGAGGCCGATTTCTTTCCTAATCGACTCACGGCGCTAAAATTTAGATAGAGCTCCTTTGGGACACCTCAAAAATGATTGCGAGGTACGGAGGCACAGTGATCATTGCTACATTTTCCCCTCTGAGGCTAATTTCTTCCCTTTTCTACGCCTTATTTTTACACTTTTAAAAAACATTTTTCGAAAATTGTAAGGTCCGAGATTTTTGTACGAAAATCAAAAGCTTATCGCTAGATCCAGCAATTCCAGATTCTCCAATAATCAATCCCCCCCCCCCCCCTCCACCAAGACCAAAAGAAGTGCGCGGGATTCAAAAGGAATAACTTCTATTTGAATACCTTCTAGATTCGTGTTCACCTATAAATACTTTCAAACTTGTGTAATCACCAGAGCATGATGTGGAAAATAACTAAAATAAACCCGATTGTTTTCTCGAGAAAATCTCCATTGCGAGAAACCAAAATTAACGACCTTAACGATCAGCTGATCTGCGGTGTTTACTCAAACCGCGAACTCGGCGGCTCTTGTTAGTAGTTCGTAGCCTCGTCCTCCACCCGCGCTTCATTAAACATCTGATGCGAGGCTTCGCACTACTTTCCATACTTGTTTGGATGCAATTGCGATGTCGGGTCGTATCTTGGAAAAATGACTTATATATATATATATATATATATATATATATATATATATATATATATATATATATATATATATATATATGAAAAAGCGTCAAACTCTAGAATTCGTTTCAGAATGTCCCAAAACGGATTCCAATGAAAGAAATTTTCAAAAATTTTGATTTTAAAATTTTTGGAGCCATTGCAATATTTCCATTTTCTACGAATATACGCTAGAAGTGCAAAAACATTGTTTTTTAGTCGGTTTTTCGGACATTACCGTTTCTAGAATAATTTTCTGCGCATGAGAGGTATTGGATGATGATTATTATCCCCAAGAAGAGTAACTTCTGTGAGTTCCAACAACAATTTTTGAAGGTTTTTTGCTAATTGACACCCTCAGAGTATTTTCCCAGGTATTAGGATATCATTCCGACCCAGAAGAAGAGTAACTCTTGTAAGTTTCATCAAAATACCTCGAGCCATTTTGGAGAAAAGGAAAAAAAGTGCTAAAAACGACGTTTTTTCACCTATTCTGTTACTTTTAACCCCCTAAAAATGATCATTTTAAGCTGATTTTTCTTCAGTAGCTAGCTCTTGGGTATAAAAACCCCACCCTGAAATTTGAATTTTTTTTATCTCGTACTGTAAGGTCGCAATCGTGTGCACGAGTTACATACATGCATACACAAATACACACATACACGCATTTTCATGAAACGTTTAGATATGGTTGAACTATCTTGAACAAACTTGAACAAATCTTGAAAATTGGCCAAATAAATGCTCAGGCCGGAAGGGCGAAACGCGTCATGATTCGACTTGTGCACGGCGAAGGGTTCGATGCCCCGGCGGGAATGTTACTGAATCCCTTTAAGACCTTTGGGGAAATGACGCAACGATTTTTCGGGTCGGGAGCCTCGTAGACGTAGGTAGCTGAATCCCTCTTCAATCAATTTCTACGGCTTATCTTCCTCCGCCTGCCTTTGGGCTATTTCCAGGATTTATATGGGGAGATCTAATCAAGTTGAGCCTATTACCAGCCGCAGCCCTTTTAACCTCTTCCCCATCAAGTCGCCTTGGAACAGTATAAAATCGTTTCGTTTTCGATTTGCTAACATCATAATCCTAATGTAATACAATCCGGTAATGCAATCAATGTTTAATTTTCATGTTTTAACAAACAACAACTTTATTTAACAAAACAAAGCGGGCTGCCCAACTTAAGAAGTTTCCACAACGAACACAGCCTACTGCCCCCTTTGATCAAGTATAATAGTATGAGTAGAATATTTTCTACTCCCACCCGAACGATGGACTGGATGGCGGGAGGGGGTTGGGGTCAGTTTGTTTAGGTTAGGCAATAACCCGCAAGACCAGGCGGTCTTGAAGGCGAGGTCGCTTTTTGCCCCTTGCTGGATAGCGGCTTTTTGGCGGGACCCCCGTGTAATACGTATTTTTTGCGTCTACACAAGTCGGATTTCGACAGGGTTTTTCCTACAAACTCGGGATGGACTCAACAGTAACATCCCACCCCGAGCGAGAGAGAAAACTTCACAGTAGTGAAGGGTTTGATTAGGAATACCTACTTTGCCCTTGTCCAGTCTCACTTGATCCATGGGCTGGTGACCTGGGGTGGGGCTTCAGCGAACTAAGCCCACTAATCAGCGTTCAAAATAAAATTACGGAGATACTTTTGAGATCGAGTATCGGGAGTCATTTGGAGAATAACTTCAAAATACTAAGAGTGTTGACCGTTTGACAAGCTGAGACTGAGGTCTTTAATATTATATTCGCATTCCCACAGGAATAGATTCTCTAGGGATAAGCATGGAAAGAGGACGAGTGTTGAAATCAATAAAAGATACCTGACCCTGAAAATTAATTCTTCATCAAGCTAGCTAAATTGGGGTTTTCTTTCCCCAGCATTACTCAATCAGCTGGACCATAGCCTACACGGTAAACCTCTAAAAAATTGGTTGTTAACAACATACCCCTTTTTCTTACAAGATTATTCTCGGCGACCTGGAAACTAGTAATTAAGCAAGATCGTGAACTTTTGGCTTAATAATGCATTTCCTGTAAGTTGAAGTTTTTTTCCCCACGAACTTTGTACTGATTTCTTCAGAATCTTACCTCATCTTAATTATTCGTATTTTTTTCCCCTTTTCGTTTATTTTTTATCTCGTATTGAATGTTAGTCAAGTCCATTCATTCAAAAGTATTATCCTTATTTTATATTTTGTACTATGATGTTACCTCCCGCCGAGAATTGACTGCCTCAGCCCTACAACACAATGCCCCACAAGCACTGCTTATTGTGGAGGGTCTATGTAGTGACATCCCTATAATAGGGTAACTAGATGAATATGGTCTTTTGTTATATTTTTATTGTTATTTTAAAACATAATGTATATTAATGAGTATGCTAAATAAAAAAAAACATGTATTAAAAAACGCTGCAAAATTATTACACAGAGGTTTAACATTTATGTATTGTATAGCTCTACTACGCGGAACACCAGTCTATATCATTAAACGAATCACTAGGTAGGTATCTAATGTGTCTGCATAGGTGTAGAAGAAAATCGTACGGCTTTCCAAATGATTTCATTCTATTTGTTGGGAAAATATAATATATGTAAATGACAAAAAAAGAAAGGAAAAAAAAAACCAAAACTGTCTCCTTGAAAGTTTTTGAGATCTCGATTTTTCAACATTTCAGGGTTGATCACCCCGGCCGATTTATGCATCTTGAAACGTAAACCATCACATTTTTAGGGGGGTTAAAAAAATTGTTTTTCTTGCTCAATTAAAAAGGTTCATTATTGAAAATAATAAACCAAAAAATTACATATACTGTGGTTCAAAGGCTTCAACGCCATTATTTGTTCAGATTCCCTCAGTATTTTACAGACGATGTCCAACCCTTACTTATCGAAAATTAAAAATCATCTAGAGGTTGAAGCGGTGAAACTGGTTGGGAAGTGTAGGGACAAAGTGATCGGAGTGCATTTCTTGTGGGTGAAGTCCCATGTAGGGTTGCTGTATAACGAGCGTGGGGATCAAGCGACGAAGACTGCAGCTCGAGAGGGCATGGCTTTAAATGTTGGATTGCCAAAGGAAGAGTTTTATGCCATTTATGGAGTGCTGGCAGGAACAGAATAAGACTGGACCAAAGGGTCAATTTTACAAACAAATGACAACAGAATGGATATTGTATCATGGTATAGGATTGTCAGCAAACTTGAATGTTTTATTAGAATATTTTGTCGACTTAGGGCCAACCATGCCATTTGTCCGGAATATTTACACCGTATCGGAAGAAGAGACAAACAAGAGTGTGACTGTGGACATCCTATCGAAAGTATAGAACACATTATTATGACATGCCCCATACATCAAATGGAAAGGGAAATAATGTTTAGGATACACAAACTAGTTGTTAACCCTTTTAACTACCAATCATTGTTAGTAATAAAAAATTATGAAGTTTGGGAAGAAATGTATGATTTCCTTATGAAATCAAAAATTAGAATCTAAATACAAATTATTTATAAATAAATACATTTCTATGTGCCTATAAAATAATATCTATTTGTCTATAAAATAAATATTAATTAATTTTTTTTTTTAAAGGTTTAAGCCGCATCTTAACCAGAAGGATTAGCGGCATTGAACGAGGTGTCTAAAGGGACACTGGAAGTGGCACGATTCTAAGGGGGGCCATGTTGCCATCCTTGACTAAAAAGGAGCGCCATCATGGACTCCACTGGCAACTCGGAGGGGAGAAAAATATGAGGGGTGCAGTGATGACCACTGTTTAGCCCCCAAAGTGGATTTAAAAAACCCAAAAATAAAATAGTACAACTAAGCCTAGATATAAAATAGGCTAATAACTATATACATGCTACTATATACAATCAGTAAAATAAAATAAAACTACAACTAGATGTATATAAATATATCACAGATCAGATATCACAGTTCGTAGTTGAGCTCAGCGGCTCTCAGGTACAACAACAGGGGTCGGACCTTGTATGAACCGGATATGGTCCGGATATATGTGTATTATAACTTATTATGTACTAATTTAGTATCATGTGCTACCTTTCAACTTACTGAGTGTAAATTGTGTATATATATTGAACAATGACTTCAATTACTCTATTATCCGTTACATATTACATAAAATCTTAATATTTATGACTGAATGTTATAAAAACTGTGCCAATAATATTTAAAAAAGGCTTCAAAAACTGCTTACTGTTTTGTTGATTAACTATTTTTTTAAAGACTTCATTGAGGAAAAAAAAACAATGATATACGAGGCGATTCATACAAACAGAACGTACCCCTAAACCTTTAGTACAATAACAGTAATCATCTGGAACTGCTCTCATGAGCATAATGGATGGCCTGCGCACTAGCATTGACATTCCAGCAAAGGTGGTGTTTTGAAGTCCGGCCCTGTTTTTTCTCCTCCAAGAACGGGTTTAAATTGAATGGGGAGAAAATAATAAATAATTCGCCTGTATGAAAGTATGAAAGGAGGCATTTCATGGGCAAATAGGCTAGTCATAAAATCACGAACGGTTTCCATATAAGTGCCAGTAAATCAAACAGGAAGTTCGTTGTCATGTGGGCGGCTCTGCTGAGGTTGCTCCTATATAGCCGGATCCAATAGCTTTGTCGAGCTTTTTAACGTATAGGAAAAAATTGCAAGTCGTAAAAACATGGAGGTTTTATATACAAGCGAAAGATATCTTAAGTTCGACCTCCAGCGCTGTTCATCTTGGGACGAAGTGCCGACACCCATTTGCTCTATTATGTTCCTATTTACCAAACCCACGTTTTTCATCGTTTTTATGCTTCGGTGAGGGAATTAATAGATTCGTGTCCGCCGGATCGATGACCTTTCCTCAATAAATGAAAGAATCCCTTCCTTCTGCAGCTACTAGACTTATTTTGTGTGCTCCGAATCTACAGCTTTCCCCAATAATATTCAACATTCATCCAATCAAATCCAATTAGCGAATTTCAGTAAAAAATGAAGCTATTGCGATGGCTCAAAACTTTTTCGAACATTTTCTTCATTGAAATCCGAAATTGAGACATTCTGAAACGAATCCTAGAGTTTAACGCTTTTTCATATAAAGGGTGTCCCAAAAAAATGCCCCCACCCCCTGCTAAAATCGTTGAAATAATGGGTCAAAACACTAATTTTTTTTTCAATTTTAATGTTTTTCTGTAAGGATCTCAAAAATGACAAAATTGTGCACCGCACACGCGCAAACGTGCGCAGATGACATCAAGTTCGTTATTTTAAATAGGAACCCCCATTTTTCATTGCAGATTTGAATCTTACGAGAAATTTCATGAATAAATTATCCATCACTCGATTTTTTAAGTGCGCGCAAATGGGTGCAATTCTGCTCTAAAAATGCATTGAAATACTGCGTTTTTGAAGATATCCAATTGCCACAAGTAATATATGATTTTGGAGTATTTTTTCGTGCTGAACCTCGTAATGATGTTCATATATTGATATTTGCAACACCAACTTGGGAAAACACGGAAAAAATGACCAGAATTGGACTTTTCTTACACATTTTCACAAACCACAAAGTATACTAAAATGTAAGTCTTTCGGTGTTTCCTAAGTTGTGGTTACAAATATCAATAAATGGACATCATTACGAGGTTCAGCACGAACAAATATTCCAAAATCATGTAGTACATGTGGCAATTGAGTATCTTCAAAAACTCAGTATTTCACATTTATTGCATTTTAGAGCGGAATTGCGCCCGTTTGCGCGCACTTGAAAAAATCGAGTGATGAGTCATTTCTTCATGAAATTTCTCGTAAAATTCAAATCCACATTAAAAAAGGGGGGTTCCCATCTAAAATAACGATGTTTATGTCAATTGCACAAGTTTGCGCACATGCGCAATTTTGTCATTTTTGAGCCTTGCAAATAAACATTAAGATTGGAAAAAAAAAAAAATTAAGATTTTAGGAGGGGGTTTTCGGAGACATCCTGTATAAGGTGTGTGTGCGTGTGTTTGTGTGTGTGTGTGTGCAATTACGTTCTTGTGCCAAAAAATCATGCTTTTCAAAAAAAAAAAAAAAAAAAAGGATGAGTTTGTTGGCCAGCATTTTTTACTGACATTAAATTGCTCGAATTTGAAAAAAAAAAAAAAAAATCTGCTTAAAAAATCACTAAAAATGGCAATACGGCTAAAAATTGATGAATTTGTATTTTTTCGGAGAATGTTGTTCAAAAAAGTATATGAACGGTGAAATAGAACATTATAAAATTCAGGCGTAAAGTTATGCTGAAAAATGTCGGTAATATTTGCTGGAAAATCTTTCAAATAAAAACTGCCAAAAAAAGCTAAAAATCCAAAATCTTTTATAATTGCAGAATATTATTCAGAACGAGTTTTTTTGTTTGCCATAAAATTGGTATTCAACAATTTCTTTACATCTAAAGTGCTAAAATTTCAAAATAATATAACGTTATGATGTACGATGATTTACGAAAATTCACTAAAATAATCATGCAGCACGACTGAAACTTTTTAAAGATACTATTTACTATTATGCTCTAGCGAGTTTCGGTTAATTATTTCCAATGTAATCGTATAGGGGGAAAAAAAAGTATGTCAAAATTTGTCAGTTCACGTTTCAAGGTGCGTAGAATCCAAAGCTGCAATGTCCGTTCGCCGTTCAGGTCATAAGAGGCCTTCAACTTGATGAAAAAAATCCACCCTCACCCATATGGACTCCACTTGGGGTCTACTTGGTCCTAGAATCTAGCCAGCCCGATCGCTTCAGACGCATCAATGCTATGAACCAAAAATGGGCCGAAAACGGGCTTTTTTTCCGCATATTTTTCCTCATACATAGGTTTTTCTATTTCTATTGATTTTCACGTACAACCAATGCGTTACTAGCGAAGTGTAACTCCCTTAGTTTTCATAGCAGGAAAATCGTTCGCCACTTTTTGGAATGCTCTCATTTTATCACAACATCTCATGATCCCTAAGCCATTGCAGTGTCAAGGAAAGCTGATTTATTACGCTAAGTTATAAACTAATATTGATGAGTAACCATAATGAACTAATAATGTGTAAAATTAATCATTATTAAATGATCTGACTGTAGAACCGTAGGTCTACCGTCCGTTTTTTCTCTCCGAAAAATGACTATTTGGCACTAGGTGCATGTTAGTTATACTATTGAGTAGTAGGTAGTTGTAAGCAGTAGGTGCTAGACGATTGCAGTTATTGGCTCTTTCCTAATCAGCTGTGAGCTAAAGTCTCTCCTGTTCATCCTAGGATGTTGAAATTAGATATGGTGACTCTGTGGGACACTAAGAGACGATTGAATTGATTGATTGGGTCTTTTCTGATCAGCTAATTTAATTGAGACGTTTTTTAGTTGAGACAAAAAGCATACTTCACAAGGGGAACAATAAGGAACAATAACATGTACCGATGGATAGGTATATGCATGTAGCGTAGATTTTTCTTTCGGTATGTGACATCGTCCAGTTATATTTCGATTATACACCTTAGACTCAGTTTGGTAGGTAATGTTTTTGGACCAGTGTTCGGCTGGCTAGCTAATACAGGTTTACTATGCACGGGGCATAATAATAATTCATTGATATCATCCCAAAGAATCAAAAGAAACCACCCAGGTATCTGTAACTTCATAGGTTTCCTCTCCTTCCTAAGGGCCAGAACTTTAACAAGGAAAAAAATCAACATGGGATGTATCGCAAAAGGTGACAGTAAAAATGACCTAATAAACAATGACGATTGTATCATCTGATATAATTCCAAAGGAGTTCAGATTATCATAACTTTTGTCACCTATAAATGGAGCTGCGAAGCGTTGGTATTTTATATAATTAATTTTCAGTGGGTAAAGTAATTAACGTAATTAATTGAGTAATTAACACAGCTTGTGTTGAATTCAAAAGACTAGTATATTGTAGGTGTTTTAAATTTAATTTCTCCTCGGTAGGCGTCTATGCCACTGCAAATGTATTTAGAAAATGAATAACAGACTTCGTTTAAAGGGCTGTCTAATACATAAATAATAAACCTTTGTGTAATAGTTTGCAGCGTTTTTATTTATTCGCTCGTTAACTGATAAATAAATGAGATTGTCATAGGCGCTGGCTGTTGTCGACCATTTCTCAGCGACCCGGGCGTACGCAGGGCAATGACAATCATCCGCACAGTTGCGTAAGTTTTTTTGCGCTTGAGAACATTCTTATGAGAATCTAATAATGTTGTGAGGAAGAAAAGGGAAGCAGACTCCTTCGTGAAGACTTTCTTCTAATGACATCTCGTGTCCAGGAGAAATGGGGCTATTAGAGGGACATCTCCAGTCCGAACTGGACAATGGGGGAGTTCTAGTAAGGAAATGGAAGCGAGTTGGTTATGCATACGCTCCCAACGTGTACAGCAACACATGTACAATCTTACGCATTACCTATTCAAAGTTCAAAAGCCTGAACTCGCGTACGATTCGGTCTGATTCGAAGTTTGAAGTTTCAAAGTATGGTAAATCAGCTATGGATTTTATTACTTGGCGTGCATTGCGGAATTCGCATAATAATAAATTTGTGGACATTCAAAATTAAAACGATGAAGATATTAACATTCACTATCAAATATAGGATTTGAAACGCCGCAAATTATTACATTATTACTTCTGTATTAGATATCTTCTGCGCAGAACATTGGTCTATAATATTACCACCAAAACATAGCGCACCGTACCAACCGAATGGGTTCATACTTTTACAACTCTAGGACCCTAAAGTCTAACGCTTCTTAGAATGATTTAGAAAAAAAAAAAAAAATCAGCGCTCACGAAGTGAGTCACACGATAGCGCATTTTCTTGTAAGGAGATCCGCGTGAAACAGACGATTCCTGCGTTGAATAGGAGAAAAAATGGCTTTGGAGCTCACTCAGCTGATCGATGACCTTTCAGTCGTCTTCAGCATTCTCCCTTGAGCCTCCCTCTCAAATTTCAGCTTCCTGCGTCAAATAAGAGACAAAATGGCTTTGAATTCACTCCGCTGATCGATGATTTCTCATGCGTCTTCAGCATTCTCCCTATACACTCTCTCTCATATTTCAGCTTCCTGCATTGAATAGTAGAGAAAATGGCTTTGGAGCTCACTCAGCTAATCAGTAATCCCTCAGTCGTCTTCAGCATTCTCCCTTGAGCCTCCCTCTCACATTTCAGCTTCCTGCGTCAAATTAGAGACAAAACAGCTTTGAATTCACTACGCTGATCAATGACCTCTCATGCGTCAGCGGCCTCTGATAGGTACATCTTTATCCTCGCCATGTTACAGATTACATCCATACCAAGTTTCATCAAAATCGGAAGTCGGGAAGTGGCATTTAAAACGGTTTTAATAGGACATATATACACACGTCAACGGACAAAGTGAACACAGTAGCTCATTTTTCCATTTTTGAAAGAATGTCAGAAAAAACATGTTGGTAAGTAATGCATTACAGGGACGTCCGTATGAATGGATTGTATATAATTTTGGTGAGAGTTAAAATAAAACAAAAAACAAAAATACAATGACTTCTCGGAATTGACAGTTGTTGACAGTAAATGTCAACCATAAAACATCCAGCATGAAATTTGAAACTCCTGAAATATTTCTCAAATTTTGACCTAATTCAGAATTGCCAAAAAAAAAAAAAAAAAAAAAACTACAACAATCTGACGAGATTAGTTAATACATTAGTTAATACATCATGATTTATTACTATTATCCCCTCCATTAACCCCCTCCCATGATGAAATTTGAAACTTCTGACATTTTATCCTAAACTAGACCGAGTTAATAGATGAACGAAAGAAGAATCACGAAAGTCGGGTGAAAACTGTTAAAACATCATGACTTATTACTATTACCCCCCTCCATTCACCCCCTGCCATAATGAAATTTGAATCCTGATATAACTTTCTAAACTACACGGAAATCATAGTTGAACAAAAAAGAATCTACCACGAGTACGATCAACAGAATTCAGGTGACCCAAAGTAGGGTTCTCCGTATCATTTCTGGGGACGCCCTGGAATGGTCGCAACTCCACTCTTCATAACGACCTCGGTATACCAGCCGTTCAAGAATTAATTCGACGCTCGTATAAAAGTATAGAAGATAGAATGTCACTATTACCCTTGATTGCTCACATTTCACAGAACCCACCTCCACCACCCACCATACCGAAAGGTGACTCAAGAAGAAAAGACTCCCAGACTTCTAGATTGTTTAATTGTTGTTATTAATCGTTACAATAACAATTCTAGTATAGGTCAGCCAGTGGGCTGGACCAAGGTGATTATTATATTACTTGTGATTATTTTATCATGTGGTTATTATATTACCTTATACACACAACTAGAATGTCAACAAAGACAATAAAGTTTACAATAAGGAAAAGAAAGAAGTCTGCCAAGTTAGGTGGGCATACATAGGGCTTCCTCACATATTGCAACATGGGCGTGTAGAATTAGTTGAAGAACAAAGTACGAGTCGAAATGATTGATAAGTCAACGTTATCAGAAATTAACGTTTGCGCATGCGCACAGACAACTATTAATCCAACGGCAATGTACTTTTTATAGGGGAACGTCTAGGAGCTAAACCGCACAATCTTTGAAAATATAAAAATCAGTCCATTAGTCTCGGGGTATTGTCTGTGTCGATCAATTTTAGTCTTGCTCGTACGCTATAGTTATTGATCCACCTGTCGCGATATAATTCATAGGGAATTTTCCAGGAACATATATCCACTTACTTCCCGAGTGTGAACGAAATCGGACCAATATATTATATTATGTTAAGAAATCGACGTTACAATGATTTAAAGTTTACGCATGCGCGCAGACTACTATTTATGTGACTGCAATGAAAGTTATAGGGGATCGTCTAGGAGCTAACCCGCACAATCCCTGAAAATTTCATCGGAATCGGTCTAAAACTTGGTGTAGTTTGGGACGTGAGAAGGATTTACCACAGACAGACAGACACGGAACCAAAATTGATCAGCAAGCTCTGAAACGCAAAAAGCAAGTGGAAATTTTGATTTTGAAGGTCACGAATTTTTTCGACCTCAATCACGAACCCAAAGCTTCCCTACCTTCGGTTGTGAGGAAGAAAATGATCCTCATCTAAATTTTAGCACCGTAAGTCGACCAGGAAATTAATCAGCCTCAACGGTTTGATCAGGTATCAGCAATGATGATTCGATAGAGATCTGAACTGATGAGAAATATAAATATGTAGGATTTCATGAGATAGTGTAGTTTTTGGACCGCAACCCGATGCGCTATAGAAATATTCTTTTCGGCCAGACGCTTCCGACATATTTCGAACGCGCAACACCTCATCAGTTCCAGCTCACTTAAACATCGGAATCCCGACCATCTCGAAAACCATACAGGAGAAACCCTCCACCATGCCTTCCCGATGGGGTTTCCGAAGAAAACTCGACTAAGAAAAAAATATTTGCCGCTTAAAGTAGGTACCTACCTTGTTAGTTCCGGAAGCCCGTGTTACTTACCTCCATTGCAGGAGATAACGTACTCCAGGCATAAGGGAAAGTCAAGATACATGGACATGTTAATTTCGACCGGCAATATCCTTCAAAGTACGTAGTTTCCTATGAAAACGTTCTCCCTTTTATGAGCGGAAACGTTCGAAACGGCCGGTGAAAGTTGGGAGGCGATTCATCAGTCGCGAATTTTCTTGCTCAATTAGAGCGGTCGTAGGTGAAGTCTGGCTTTTCCAAGATCTTGGCTGGGCTTTTATTAGAAACTACTAGTTCGAGGGTTATGACTGCTTTCATTCAATATAGGCTCAGGCTGGGAAAGTGCGTCTCTTCGTTTTATTTCGCTATGAGGCCACTCTATTTTAATAAGTTTCTTAGCAAATGAAAGAACAGGTGTTTATTATCACCTGATAAATAGTTTAATCCTCAGTGAACAAGTGAGACAGTGAGAGTTGAGAGGTGAGACAGTGAGAGTTGAGAGATGAGAGTAATTTGAACCATTTCCCGCGAAGCCTTCGTCCGATATCAGAGTGTGAATCTGAGGGAGGTACAGTTTTCAATGGTTTTATTGTATAAAAACCCTTCCTTTCGTGTTTATTCCACTACTTATCTTTCAACCTTTTGTCTCTGTATGAACTGCGCACACGATAACTTGAAGGCTACAAAAAATTCTGCAGTTGATTAATAAAACGTTCTAGCCTCTCTTTTTTTGACGATCATTGAAAACCACATGAAACTCCCAGGAAAAATAAGAAAATAAAGGTCATGAAGCCTAGTTTCCATCCAGAACCTCTTCCTCAACCCTCACGCACAACCGCACGCTTCTCCCAAACCTCAGTCCTATCTTATTCTTCAAAACTCTAGAGTCTTCAAATTCTCTCTCACGCAAACCTCATTCCCCAACCTACGGCGAACCAGAGGACAGCCAACAAGTGGATGAGTTTATTGACCGTTTTATTAACTCAGGAATTCATGTTGAGTTGCTAAAAATTATCTATTTTGCGGCGTTTTATCTTTCATTAACAATCCATTTTAAATTCTACCTAAAATCTACTTACATTGGTTTGAAAGTTGAAATCGCACCTGCCCCACTATCCTGAATGCTCTAGGTTTTTCCCAATTCTTAATGACTTACTAGCTTCAATTCATTATGTCCACACTTTTTTCGACGTAGAAATGTCTGGGGAATCTAATAAAACTGCAGTCATTATTTAACTTGTAATTTGAGAGAAATGGTAGTCAGATTTATGAAAAACAGGTAGGTACGCACTTGCCCCCACTGACCCTACCTACATACGATAGGTATTGTGTATCCCAAATCCAAAAGTTTCAGTCATGCAGCATGACCATATGAGCGAATTTTTATAATTATCTTTGATATTGTGATACGTTGTTTAGAAATGTGAGCACTTTGTGGTCGCAGGTGAAGTCTGGCTTTTCCAATATCTTGGCTGGGCTCCAATTAGAAAACTACTAGTTCGAGGGTTTATGACTGCTTTCACTCAATATACCTACCATATCATAGGTATTCTGTATCCCAAATCCAAAAGTTCCACTCATGCCGCATGATAATATGAGCGAATTTTTATAATTATTGTATGACATTATGATACATTGTTTAGAACTTAGAGCACTTTGCATGCAAATAACTTGTCAACTACCAATTTTATGGCAGAAAACTCGTTCCAAATAATGTTCTGCAATCCAAAAAAATATGTTGGGTTTAAAGTTTTAATTTAGCCGTTTTTATAGTTTTTTCAATAAAAATTATTAATGAAATTTAGGTACATTTTCCACATAATTTTGTAAATAATTGTGTTTTAAATATTCTAGTTCAACGTTGATACACTATTTTTTCACTTAAATTCTGCTCAAAAATATATGTTTTACATGAGCAATTTGGTGTTCTCAAAAAGTGCTGGCTAACGAAGTCATCATTTCGTTTGGGAAGCTTCGTTTTTTAGCGCAGGAACGGAATTTTATCTCAGTCCTAAGGAGAGTTATCATCTGGAAGGACAAACACGCACGCACGCTCGCACACACACACACACCCACACACGCGCACATACCCCACACAGGAGAGAGAGAGAGAGAGAGAGAGAGAGAGATTATACAAAAATGGGCAATTTAGATGGCTTCAAAAATTTAAATGTGGAAGGGGAGGGGGCGGAGACCCCTACAAATCCGTTTCATACATCAAAGAAAACAATCCTAGATTTTAACGTCGCATGTATATGTATATATATATATATATATATATATATATATATATATATATATATATATATATATAAATTATTCATTAATTGATTCATAGGTGTATTTCCTTCCTTAAAATACGGAGTAAAAATTTCCTTCCAACACAGAAAAATCTATCTGTGTAAAAGAGAGGTCTTGTTCGTTGGCGAGTTGGCGAGCCCGATAGCTCCAGAATTTCACGTTCAAATTTACGTTTTAGTGGCAAAAAAAAAAAAAAAAAAATGGTTTTTTGACAGTAAGGCATATGGGGTGTCTCAGTTGAAGTATTTACGTCGATTGCGAGTCGAATTGATTTTTAAGTGACAAAAATGCGTTTGATTGAATAAAAGTGTGTAGTTTTCGAGTTGTGTTGCGTGTCCTGAAATTTCCTCAGCAATTTCATCTCACGGTTATCCCAGCTCGATTATTGAGGATATTATGGTTGATCTCTATGAGCGAAAAAAGTACACAGTTTGATATTATGCATAGGTTTTTTTTTTTTTTTTTTTTTTTTTTTTTTTTTTTTTTTTTTTTGTGCGAATTTCAAAGTGCAAGAAAAGGCTTCAAGATTTCAAAAATCAATCAAGATTTCAATTTTCAAAATTTCAAAAGATTTCAAAATTTCAAAGTGCAAGAAAAGACCTACTACAAAAACGCTGCATGCTTCAGTTTTTAGATTCTGTTCTGCTGCATGGCAACTACTGTTCAAACCCATCCATACAAAAATGGTCGACGTTTATTTAATACCTAGTCACTAGCATTTTCGACTTTTTCAAATGCCAAAATTGTAGATCGTTTTATGCGTAGGCTTAGAAGCCTACAATTATTATTAGTAATTTTAACTGATTTGTGGAATGTACGAGATTGTGTTATGTGTAATATTGGTTCAATTTATTATTTATTCATTATTTATACATTTACATCTACCTTGGCAATGTATTTATTATGTTTTTTGTTTGAATCCATTATCAAATCCATTCTTTAATTTTAATGTATTATTTTGTTTATCTATGGCTATGATTACGTCTATGAGTATTATTTAAGTTCAAATTATCTATAAAAGCATGTTTTCATTAATTCACTCAGGTAATATTTATCAAGTCTTCACCAACCACTTTCAGATTGTACCGAGAAGTTGACCACGAAAAAAAGAATCCGATAAAATGAAGTCTTTTACTGCGGAGGAACCATCGAAATGCTCGAGCGACCTCGGTGATTGTGGCGTGGCCCGTGCCATCCGCTGTAATTCACCCTGACATCAGAAGTGGGAACCGGGCCCCATTGGACACCGTTAGCTTACCGCCCGTAATGATTATGATATCACCTCCACGCCTCCGCCCATCTGGATGACTTGGAGCCCGACTTATAACCTCACTATAACCTCCCTCTCCCGTAAAAAAACATCCTTTTCGTTGTTAGTCGTTTTTGTTTCAATTCCCACAATCCAGTTTTCACTCGTAAACGAGTGTTTAGCTTCTAAACTTGCCCGCCCTCATGCAAGTTCGCACGGTGCGTTTTTTTGTGTTCTTTGAAAATTCGACGAAAAATAAAAACCTCTTTGACCGGAACTGTTGTACACAAGGTGCCTTTCTTCCTCTTTCTAACTGATCTTCTCTCAGGGTGGATGACCATTTTGCTTCAAGATTCTAATTAGGGCTTTCCGTTGTATCGTAATTATCCACGGATGCCTTGGTATTCCCTGAAGACAGCGGCATTTGTGATCTTGACCTCGCAGGAACAGCCATTCCACCTACATTCAGGTTCTTCGCTGGAATTTTATTGTTATTTTATTTTATTTATTTATCTACCTAAAGATAGCGGAAGCATTGTTTTCACTTTCGGGAGAAAAACAAATTTTTGGTCTCCGAAATCGGGCTAGGTAATACTTCATTATTGTTGTGAGGAAGGAGGGAATAAATATGTTTTAGCTGAAAATGGCTGAGTGTGCAGGAAACTTCAGCATACTTGTCACTGAATCAGTGCTGCCAACTCGAGGGATTTATCCCACCCTGAGGGATTTTTAAGGGCTCTCAGAGCCCTGGGGGGGGGGGGGGATGATGTCTGGGGGTGGGGGGTTTCTAGGGGATTTTTGATCTTCACTGCCAATCTTTAATTTCTATTATTTTTCGATTGCCATACATATTAATCAAAGGTGAATTTCACCATAATTACAAATGGAAAAAACGATCCCTCCACTAGATGGTATTCTCAGAACAACTACAAGTAGGCAATAGTTAGAGAAGATGCAAGGAAAGGGAAGGAGTTTGAACCCCCGAGAAAAATAATTTCTCCAACATTTTGGAGACAAAATTAATGGAGCTATCTAATTATGTACCTACTGCAGATTAGTACTATAGGTGTACTAGTATTTTTTTCCGTTACTTACGAGTCATACTTGTGGGTTTACATTTTTTCGGTGATCAATTTATGTTGACGTTACCCAATTCAAAAACATTACTCGCGTGAAAGTTTCCCATCAAGTTTTTCTTTTATTGACAACATGATTGAATGTAGCTACCTACTGTTGGTAATGGAGTTTCTCCGTTCTCTTGTGGTAATTAACCGCTGTTTAACTTATTTCAAACATTTTCCTTGTTATATGACCTTTTATTTGGTAATTAATAATTCAGTTTTGTGATCAATATTGTGTCCAAAATTGCTGTTATCGGCACCTTAAATTTAGGGGGATTTTCTGGTTCATCCTGGGGGATTTTGGTAATTTTTTGCCGAAACGGGTTGGCAGCACTGCACTGAACACCCTTCAAGTTTCCCTGCGTGTCGTTAAGCGATGATTGTGTGTTTTGTTATCGCCACTCTTGTTCTTGGAGGCTGACGACTCCACGGGCCGCCGGTTCGCCGAAGGAAGTCCTCCGAACAGGGACAACTGTACCCGCGTCACCGAACCTTGCAGAGCACATCCGTTCGCTCCCTTCCGCATTTTCAGCCTATTTCAAAAAAATTCATATAAAAAAAGTTCCAGTCATGCAGCATGATCGTATGAGTTAGAATGTATTGGAATTTGAGCGTTTTGAGTGCAAGGAAATGTTTATCTATTAATTTTATGGCAAACAACGTACCTATTCTAAATAATAACCTATTCAAATAGAGGTTTTGAATCGTTAGCATTTATTGCAATTTATATCAATTTTTAAAGCAAATTTTGATGAAGTTTGAGTACTTTTATCAGCATAATTTTGTACATCAATTTTTTAATGTCTATTTGATGGTTAATAAACTTTATTTGAGCAATATTCTGCCAAAAAATATAAATTTAACGTTTCTTTTTAAGCCGTTTTTATCAATTTTTAGTACTCACCTATCCTTTCATTTAGAAAGCTTGATTTTTTGGCGCAAGAAAGGAATATTTATCTCAAGAATGGATTTTTTATCTCAATCCTAAGGAGAGTTAACGTCTGGAATGACACACACACACACACACATATAAATATATTAATTGCTATGCAATTCTTAGGCCGACCCCCAATAATTTTTTTTGTAATGTCCGTAACGAAATTAACGATGATTTTCACGTACAACCGAGTAGTTGAGTAGTTGCTATAGATTGTGTCACAATTTCAGTGATTTTCACGTACAACCCAGCCGTTGTTAGGGGAATGGAACTTCCGTAGTTTTCATCGCACAGAAATCGTTCGCCACTCGTTGGAAAGCGCTTGATTAATGTGATAAATGTTCACATTTCAAGCTTCCAATTTCCCTCTCCTTACGTACCTGGCTACATCCCAAAACTAAGTTGATTCAGGCTAAGAATTCAGGCTATATATACACACACACACATATATATATATATATATATATATATATATATATATATATATATATATATATATATATATATATATATATATATAATATATATATATATTAAAACGCTGTAAACTCTAGGATTTGTTTTAGAATGCCTCGAAACGGATTTCAATGAAGAAATTTTTCAGAAATTTTGATTTTAAAACTTTTTGAGCCATTGCAATAGCTTCTTTTTTTTTTTTTTTAATGAAAATTTGCTAAAACTTCAGTTAATCCCAAGAAAGTCCTCTGCAGGTGCATATATTGACGTCAACCTTCGGTTCTGCAATTTGATATGGACCTCCTTTGTGATATCAAAAATTCAATACCAGAGCACACTGATCATCTGTGGGGCCTCTGGGCCTAATTTGTTTTTTAATTGACTTATGATGCTGAAACCTGAGTTGAAGCAACTTTTTGGGGATCTGAAATATAATTACAAAGTATGCAGGGACTCTTGTCAGCTTCGGAACCTCCGAGGGTAACTTTCCTTTTCGACTCACGGTGTTGTTATTTAGATGGAGATTCTCTTGGACACATCAGAAACAATTACGAGGTACGGAGGAGCACTGATCAGATGACAGGCCTCTGAAACTATATTCTTTCCTTACCTAACGACCTCTTTTTAAACATTTGTACTGTGAAGCGTAAAATAGCGGGGTCTTGGAACTGTAAAAGTGTGAACACCTCTTGGAGGTAAGAGGCGTCATGTTCTGATCAAATATTACATACGGGTTTAGATAATTATATACCAATGATCTGCGTTGAGGGGCTAACACAGAAATAATAAACTATTGTGTAATAATTTGCAGTGTTTTTCAAAGTTGTCCTGACCTACCGATTCCTCTCTTTCATGGAAATCCTCGACAAGTGAGTCGTAGGTCACAAAAACTTTGAAAAATCACAAAAAATCTAGGAAAAGAATTAGAGAACTGGCGGTGGTCTCATTCGATACACAATGCCTTCCTCTACAACTACTTTTATATCGCACGAAAAAAATTAATGTTATATTAATAACATCAATATAACGATGTTATAATAATAACATTAATATAACGATGTTATAATATTAACATTAATATAACGATATTAATATAACGATGTTATATTAATAACAATAAAGTTTTCATTTGGTATTAAAAAAATTAAAAATAAAATAAAAATAAATAAATAAAAAAAACGAAAAAAAAACGGGTCAGTTCCAAAGGTCAAAAAGTGAGAAAAATTCTCATAATTCTTCTTCTAGGTAGAACCTATTTTAGGTATATGGACATGGGGTATATTCGGAATCACCGCAGAATTTCTTATAAGAGTTGATATGTCCATAAAATAATTATGTCCACCTAGAATCGATTTTCGGCCCACTGTGCGCCGTCTTGCATTTCAGGTGACAGTGCTCAAAAATTGAATAATGCTTAAATAAAATTTCTTTAGATCAAACGAAAAATAATTACCCAACATACAACCCCCAAATTCATTTAAGAATTTAAACCTTGGAAACTGTTGTTGTTGTTGGACAACCGTACGCATTATCTGTTATGATATTGTTTAGTCCATTCACTTACCAATACTTCGCTTCAGGATCAGAGTTGACTGGTCAGATCATCGAATTCTCAAACAGAATCTAACAGCAACGTACCTGTAAACGGAACAAACAGATAAAAATGTATTACTAACAAAGTCATTAGGTTGACAAGAACTCGTGTGATACATATGAATTACGCAATTACGATCACATAAGTTAGAAGAAGAAGATTTATTGGCAAAACAAACATTTTATACACATAAGCCTCGTTGGCCTTTTAATTGTGTAAAAAAATGAAATTACAGCAAAATAAAAATCAGTTGTTTTTTGAGAGCATAGAGCTACTGATTATAGGTGAATGAATAAATGAATTTTACTTCATTAAATGAATAAATGAAATTTCTAAAGATGATTTTATTTGTAAATCAATGTTGCACATCTCAGTTGATGTAAATGCTTTGAATGGAGTTTGGAACTACATAATTAACATGAAGTTTGGAGGAGCAACAGGCCCAATGGCTTCCCTCCGATTAAAAATAGAGAAGTCATTCTCTCTTGTGATTTGGTGTCTTCTTGTGTGTCCAACATGTCCGCAGGAATGTGTGTTGCTATAGCGTTTACTGATAGATTTGTGTGAGTTGTCATTGATGTGTGTAGTCTATTGTAACGTGTCTTGATAACTTCTTCTACCCAGGGGATTTTCAGATCATTATGGATTATGGTGTTGCGTAGAAACCATGGAGTACCTACTATGGTCCTTAGGTAGAGGTTTTGTTTTGTCTGTATTTTTTTTAATTTGTGATTTGCAGGCTGAATTCCAGATTTTACACCCGTACATCCATATGGGGCGCACAAGGGTTAGGCATATTAGTCTTTTGAGGTGGAGAGGGAGGCGCGATTCAGCTGTATCAAGGACTTAGGTACCCTCCAGAGGTGCAATGGGGCCTAAAGCCTCGAAAGGGAGAGAGGAGAGTGACAGTATCCCGAGAGAGAGATACCACTCCTACTAATAGCATTAATGTGCTATGATCGGAGTACATTGATTTTCCAGTTCTTGGATCACCCATCCAACCCCAAACGCAGCCTTTCGAAAACATGAGAAGAGGCTTGCGACGCCCGTTGGGTAACAACGGAGCGACGGCAGCGCTTTCTCTGGGATTCTGACGGGAACTCTGTCACAGCTGACACTAAGAACTTTAGTTGCTTGGTCCTCATGTGAGCTTTGAATCAAGGATGAGACCAAGATATCTTACCTTGTTCACTTGTGGAATCGTTTCTTTATTGAATGTGATTGGGGCATTATTTATTCGCTTTTTATAGGTGAATTTCACAACCTTCGATTTTTGCGGATTCATTTTGACTCTCCATTTGTCACACCAGTCTTAACAGGTTCTTTCCCCATCTCACCTGGTAACCCTGCTGAGGACCAAACAAATTTAGCTGCAGTAAGCCCCTAGGAAATAGAAATATCTATTATAATGAGGACTAGAACTCACCAGGGCCAATCTACCGGTATTACGAAAAGAGAATAATGCCGGGCTATGGAAGGTGGGAAACAGGAAGCTCCTTTGTGAGGTACAAACGAAATAAAATTACGATCCTTCAAGGCCAATTCCCACAAGTAATTGCCGGTTGTCATAAGTTTTCGACGAATAGATCTCGCAAATCGTTATGGAGAGGACTTTGGACCGAGAGAATCCTTCTGGAAAGAAAACTTTGGGATGGTTGTTGTTTATTGGGGTCTTTTTCGTTATACGACCCATTCAATTTCAATAGGGCGTCCCTCCTATAATATGTCAAACTAATCTGTATTGCTTCCGAGACTGCAAGGCAGCGGAAGCTTTGTTTTCACTTTCGAAATGAAAAAAATTTTCTCCAAAATCAAAATTTCCACTCGCATTTTGTGTTTCAGAGCCTCCTGAACAAATTTGGTTCCGTGTCTGTCTGTCCGTCCACATTTCCTTGTAACAGCCATAACTTCCACAATTCTGATCCGATTTTAACCAAATTTTCAGTGATCGTGCGGGTTAAGCTCTAAATGGTCCCCTATCAACTTCATCATGATCGAATAAACGGTAGCTTCTGCGCAGGCGCTAACGTGAATTCCTTATGACGGTCATAACTCGGTCAATGTTGAACGGATTTCGGTGAGATTTTCAGGGATGATGTGGGTAAGGTCCCTTGAGGTCCCATAAGACAATCATCATAATTGCATTAGCGGTACGCTCTGTGCATGCGTGAACGAAATATTCTTGTTGCGGTCCTTGCAACAGCCGTAATTTTAGGGAACATGCGGACTACATGCTGGATGGTCCCATATTAAAATCAAAATTTTCCGTATTAATTTCATTTATTATATGTACCATTCAGCTTCCAATGTCCCACCTTATGAATTCCCTGATGCCAGAACCGGTCGTTTCTAGTTTTCTGGAATTTAATGGTGACGTACTGTGAAGGTCACGAGGAAGCTCATGTGCTATTTCCTTGGCAGTGTATTTTTACTGAGGGATCCATCCAGACCACCAATCTATTCACATCATTCTGACCTACATGTCGTACTAATCTGTATTGCGTCCGAGTCTACCTAAAGATAGCAGAAGCATTGTTTTCACTTTCGGGGAAAAAATTGTTGGTCTCCAAAATCCACTCTTGGTTGGTTTCCACACTTCCACTCTTCTTGCATTTTACGTATTAGACCAATTAGAACAACTTTGGTTCCGTGTCTGTCTGTCTGTCTGTGTCTATGTGTGTGTTTGTCGTGTGTCAGCAAATCCTTGTAACAAGCTTATTTTCCACAGCTTTCATCCAATTTGGATGAAATTTTCAGGGAATGTGGGCTAGGGGGTATAATTTTCCCTATCAATTTCATCGTTCTTGACTCAATACCTCACTTGTTTTCAGTGAAAATTAAAAAATGTCTACCAAATTGGGTATGGCACACAGCTTCCTCGTTTACGTTCATTGTGCGTGTGTCTGTCGTAACGTTTCTTTATTCGGACAGTTCAGATTATAACAAGCTTTATGAAAAGGCCTTCCGTCTTTGAATTGGTTGTGTCTGTCGTGTCCGCCAATCCTTGTAACAAGCTTATTTTCCATAGTTTTCATCCAATTTGGATGACAATGTCAGGGAACGTACGGGCTAGGGTGCAGACGGTCCCCTATCAGTTGCATCGTTCCTGACTCAATACTTCACTCCGCGCATGCGCAAACGTAAATTCTACCAAGCATTATCTTCTCATGCCCTAGTCGTCCGATCTCCCTCAAATTTGGGTGATAATTAGGGGATGACGATTTGATCATCCCATATCAATTTCAACATGATTGTATCATTAATAGCTACTGCGCATGCGCCCATGCGAAATCCTTGTAACGACTTCAATTTCCACTGTTTTGATCCGATTTCGATGAAATTGTCAGATAATGCGCGGATTAGGTTATAGAACCCTATCAATTTCATTGTTGCCAAATCAATATCCCATTCTGCGCATACGTAAACGTAAATTCCATTATGCTCCATTTTTCACGCTCTAGTCGTTTATTTCGCTTGAATTTGGGTGATAGTTGGAAGAAGATGACTTCATTACCTCATTTCAATTTCAACATGATTGTATCAATAATAGCTACTGCACATGCGCCAATGTGAAATACTTGTAACGACCTTAATTTCCACAGTTTTCATCCGATTTTGATGGCATTGTCAGCGAATGCACGGTTTAGGTTGTAGATGGTCCCGTACCTATTTCATTTTTTTTCAAATCATCAGTTCATTCTACTCTTGCACAAACGTAAATTACATTGAGTATCATTTTTTCGTTTCTTAATTGGCCAATTATGCAATTTCAGGCTACTTCTTGATTTACTCATTTCCGCTATGGAATTGTTCAAGATCATTTAAAACTTTTCAATGATCTATGCATTCATGATATGTAAACGAGGAAGCTATGTGCCACACCCAACTTGGCAGACGTTTTTTTCATTGACTAGCTGTAGTACTCTACCAAACCCTAAGCCTCCATTCCATATTTCGGCATCGTTAGTTAATTAGGAACAAGATTGGCTAAATAGCTGACTCAGCAGATTTCAGTGGTTCTCCGAGTTGAATGAATGAATGATAGCATGATTTTATACACCCAGATTATAGTATGGTTATAGTATAGTAACATGATATATAGGCTGTGGTATTCAATACTTTCAGCCAACGTTCACTGTTTAGTGGAAGCATAGCAATTTCAGCATGTGGTATTTACACCGTAATGTAGATATTTTTTAAAATTGTTAGATTTTTGTATCAATAATATTGTCTTTATAAGATTTGTGTCGTTGTAATTAGTCGGGATGCGGCCCAGGGGAAAAAATTTGAATTTATTTCATGTTGTTTATTGAGCGACGTTTCGTCCTCTTACTAAGGACATCTCCAGGTTTGGTGTGTCCAGGAAAAATATAATCATCCGAATATAACGGACTTGTCAAATATGTTCTTGAGAATATCAAGAAAGTTTAAAATAAATGTCACCAGAAAAAATATACAGAATGGAATGGAATCTGTATAATTTTTCTGGAGACATTTATTTTGACCTTTCTTGATATTCTCAAGAACAAGAAGAGTCTTCGACTTATTTGATTGGGTGAACCACTGTTATTGTTACATATTTGACAAGTCCTATATATTCGGATGATTATATTTTTCCTGGACACACCAAACCTGAAGATGTCCTCAGTAAGAGGACGAAACGTCGCTTGATAAACAACATGAAATAAATTCAATTTTTTTCCTGGGCCGCATCCCGACTAATTCCAACGACAAGTACTTACAGCCGACTAAACTACCAACATTATATGATTTGATGTATTAGATAATTTAATTTTAATGATATTTTTGAATGATGAACTTTTCAATGATCTATGCATTCACGATAGGTAAACGAGGAAGCTATGTGCCACACCCAACTTGGCAGATGTTTTTACTTTCCGAGCGGGAAATCTCCGTGAAAATCCCTACGCCGGAGGTCAGTAGGAGATGAGAATCGCGACGCTCTCGCCCGGCCTGGCGCGACCTTCCCCAATGGCTCCTAGTTCACTGACCCACCTGCCCATCCTGACCCCGAATCAACAAACATCCCCGACCGGGTTAGTCCTTTTTTTCCTCCGGTCACCAGCCGAGTTTTCACATTCAGCGGTTTTTCATTAAGAAAGGAAGAAGAAGGTCGACTCGTTCTAAAACTGTAATTTGCTTCGCGGTTGTATCGAATGACCAGAACTTTTCAATTAACGCCGTGGAGCTGTGCAGCAGGCCAGAATTGAGCAAGATGGTACTTACTATAACGAAGTACATAGAAGTTAACAGCGATAGTTAGCATTAGTCAGAGTTGAAATCCAAGTCCTGCCTTCATGTTGTTATAGTTCATAGGTATGTTCATTAACCTGGCCCGTTGAAAACATTGTTTACATTTAAAAAATATATTGACATAGATATGTCTTTTGGCTGGGGGTCATGACAGAATAAGCGTGATCATGATCACAAGATGTGATGGGTAACTAGGTTGTTACCTACTTTCATTACATTACTAATCGCGCCACTCACATGGCGCGAAAATGAGGACGTCACTATTTCTCAGCAATTAACAAAACAACAGCAAAACAATTCGAATTTCTGATTTAAGTGATTTCACCTACTGTTTCTTATCTTACCTACAAGTTAAGTAGCGTAATAGGTCCTACCAAATACATATCTATGCATGAGTTTTTTCCGTGCAAGCGGTAAAAATTTAGAAGTTTCCGTTTGCTTCATCCCATTTGAGTTTTGATTCTTCTTTTCAGTACTTGGCGTTCAAGAGCACCGTCATAACCCCCACAACCAGCCTCCGGATAACAAACCGGCCTTCTTATAAACCATAATCGGCCTCCGTATAAAGAAACAGGCTTGCTTAATAGATAAGACTGATTTTTATAGTTTGGTGGTCTGGATATTATTTAATTATGAGAGGTTATGGGCCTCAACATCGCTCACTGCAACAAAACAAATTAGGTATAGATATAAGTGCTTTTGAAAATCAAGTTAAGTACAAAGAAAAATAATGTAATTATGGATTTCCTATTCAATCCACCCCGTGAGGGGAAAAGAAAATTATGTCACTTGGGCAAACCAGGCAAAGAAATTGCTTCGAGAGTACGGAAACAGTGACCAGGTAGTGATTGGTCCAGTGACAGAATCTTCAGAGTGGATGCAAAAGGAAGTACAGGTGAAGGCCGATTTGATATCATCTATAGGAGGAGCTCCTGTGATTCGTGTAATTAAAAACTGCAAAATTTCAAACGAAATTTGGAAAAAACTGCAGAAAGTATACGTCTGTTTTCCTTCACAAAAGGAAATTAAAATAGAAAATCTATTACTCACTAATGCAGAACAAACAGAAAATGAAGCTGATCCAAAAATTGAGCGAAAAACTAGAACCACTATCTCAAATGGAGGGATCAAAGCTGAAATCAAAATCGACGAAAAAATGGACAATACAAGAAAATTTGAGTATAAAAAAATATCTGAATCTTTAGCACAGGTTGTTCAAAACGTACTTAGGTACGAGTATAACGATGAAAATTAATGTGAAAGACGTATGAACGATCTTGTAGTTGAAAATAAGTGCAACATGCAAAGCCAACGGCCTGAGTCGCTTATTTTCACAAAACAATGTAAGACTAATAGAAAAATACAAAATCAAACGACCAAATACTGAGTACCTAGCTTCAGAGGGACGTCCTTAAAGCGAATTCAACGATTGGAGCCCAGCCTATTTGTCTCAAATCTATTTCAATAGGACGTCCCTCTGAAGCTAGATAATATTAGCAAGGCTTCGCATATTATAGGAGGGACGCCCTATTGAAATTGATGACCGTGACGCATTTTTATGGTTTGTATTCGTGTAATCGCTGACAGACGAATACGATTACTCGAATACGAATATAATCGCAGTTGACTCAGAATCGAAGAGTAATTATCGCGATTACAATCGAATTCGTATTCGACGATAAGATTAAGCCCAACACTGAATGGCAGTTTGTTTCTTTTCGTGGACGATATTGCGCTGATTAGTATAGGAGACTTCTAGGAACAGTACACAATATGATACTTAAGTGATTTTTAATCTAGCAATGAGCGTTTAGATTGTCATTAACTGTAAATTTGAACAAATGTGTACACAGATAACGTACATAAAAAAAAGACCTCTAGGATTCGTTTCAGAATGTCTCAAAATGGTTTTCAATGAACAAATTTTTCAAAAATTTTTTGAGCTTCATTATATAGCTTCATTTTCTACTAAAATTCGCAAAAAGACGATCCTCGCAGGGGAAGGAAGGATAGATGTGTTTTCGTCTACTCATCCCACATCCCTGCAGGGACACAGATATGGCCACATTTAGTTATTCAAATAATTTCACATACAACCCACACGTAGGAAGTGTTAGGCATAATCTTGTCGGCGAATACGAATAGGATTGTAATCGCGATAATTATTCGTTGATTCTGAGTCAGCTGCGATTATATTCGTATTCGTGCAATCGTATTCGTGTTCATCAATTTCAATAGGGCGCTCCTCCTATAATATGCGAAGCCTTGCTAATAAATATTACCTTAAAGCGAAATCTACGATTGGAGCCCAGCCTATTTGACTCAAATCTATTTCAAAAGGACGTCCTTCTGATGATAGGTAATATTAGCAAAGCTTCGCATATTATAGGAGGGACGCCCTATTGAAATTGATGACCGTGACGCATTTTTATGGGTTGTATTCGTGTAATCGCCGACAGACGAATACGATCACTCGTTTACAAATATAATCGCAGCTGACTCAGAATCAACGAATAATTATCGCGATTACAATCGTATTCGTTTTCGACGATAAGATTATGCCCAACACTGCCTGTGATGCATGCATTAGGTACTTTATGTTTCAGCATCTGGACATTTCCAGGGATTGTGTACAACTTGTGCATCAGTTTGAGTAACTGTCACTTTACAGTTCCCGTAGAGTCAACTCGTCTGAATGTATTTTCAAAGGACGAATCAAACAAATGTGGAACGAGGAGGAAAAGCGCTTTTTTTCTGTCGGGATCTCGGAGATCCGTGTCGGAGGCTACCGAAGGTCGAGCAGCTGTGGACAATCAATGGGGATACACCTTCCACGTTCCACCCTCAATCACCAATGCCCAGACGGTATTTAACCTTAACCGAGTTGAACGGGATAACGCGACACTGACCACGGTTTAACCATTTCATTCCTTGACGGCACACCTGCCGACTCGGTGGATACACAACATCTTATCGGATATCATATAAGGAGTATTGCTGGTCCCGCAATTTCGACGTCGAAACATCGAATCGTCAAAACTTCAGTTTCGACGGGCTCCAATGCGCATGAACAACAGGCAGAAGCCTTTGAAAGTTGATTTAAAAAAGATGGCGAAATCTGTGGATTATTCCCTGCAGGGGTGTGGAAAATGAAAAAAAGATCTTCGAATCCTTACTTCCCCTGTAAGTTCAGTTAATTAAGCAAATAATGTACCAGTTTCGATCTGCTAACACGGACCCTCTTCAGCAATTTTGGGACTGCTGGATAAAATATCTGGTCATTTTATCCAGCAGTCCCAAAATTACACAGCACAAGCTACTATATGTAACAGCATAAATGGTAATTACAATGCCCGTAGCGGAGCACGGGTAGCAGCTACACAGCTGGTGAAATATGGTTGGATCTTGTGGAAATATTGGTTGTCCCACAGTCTTGGTTTCACTACTGTGGAAAGTTTTAGCGAATTTTCGTAAAAAATGAACTATTGCAATGGCTCGGAAAATTCTAAAATAAAAATTTTTGAAAAATTGCATCTATGAAATCCGTTTTGAGGCATTCTGAAACGAATCCTAGAGTTTAACGCTTTTTCATATATATGTCGCAGTCATTTTGTCAAATCCGTCATTTTACTAAATGCCGAGGCAAACTGTCAAATATTCGTTTTTGTTGGAAGAAAACACACATTTGACAGATTGCCTAGGCATTTAGTAAAATGACTAGGCAATTAGTAAAATGACTAGGCGTTTAACTAAATGACGGACAGGGGTCCGGCAAATTGTCAAACCATATTCTTGTGATCAATGTTATTATTATTAATACAAAATTTGACAGAGATCGTCAAGAAGTCAGAGTCAGGGTCCTATTACTTAATGTGATTATACTCCACAATATACAATATTATAGTACAATACTATTAATATAAAATTTGACGGAGATCGTCAAGAAGTCAGAGTTAGGGTCCTATTACTTATTTTCACATGGAGAGCTTTCATGGCAGCGAGATGAGCACTTGATTTTTTTCTTCAGGAACACCTGCTGGACGAACATTTTTTCGCTGAGGCCTTGCAGTTGCATTTCACCATACCTTGACCTTCGAACTGGGAAAAAAATGCAACTGCCTCTCGAATCGAGTACTGTTGTTGGGTCTTGGACGATGTTGAGGTTTTCATATTTTGCAATTCGGTAATTTTAGCATTAAATTCGTGTTCCGTCCACAGTTTTTCTCGTTCCCCACGGTGTTCGTGGTTCATGTTGAAAGGAGCGAAGTGTTCAGAGGCTCCTGAAGAGGCCTTTTATAAGCGAAACTAGTTGTGAAGAAATACAATTATATAAAGGAAGAAGCTACCTAACTTCCACCCTCATACCACTACTCCCGTGAGAAATGATGGCTACCACCACGAATACCTAGTTATTAGTCCTGCTTTTATCTTTGTGAAGATCTTTTATGCAGTTTTTTATTATGATAAAACGAATTTTCAAATTGTTCGTCCATAGAGCCTCAGTTCTCAAAATTCAAATCTGTGAAGAAATACCGTACGGTACCGGAGAGCAGCGAGCGGTACGGGGACCATCTGGCGGAGGAGGCGTGGGCAGCCGCCCGGCCACTTATCTGAACTGATTCATTGGCCTTCAGATCAGCTGATATCATTATCTGCTCTTGGACAAGCCCTGCAGCCTGCTGGCACCTGGATCGGCCGGTAAAAAGAGACAATCCCTACAAACAGGGCGGGATTGAGAGGCGTAAAGGTGGAAGTGAGAGAGGGAAGGACACGAAGGGAAGGAGGGAGAACGTCTGAGAGGATGGAAGGGAAAGAGTGAGAGAGGGTGGGAGGAGAGAGAGAGAAGAGAGAGAGAGAGGGAGGGAGAGCGATAGGGTGTGATAGAGGGGGAGGGGAGATCGGGTGGCAGAGAGGGAGAGGGAGGGGGAGGGAGAGATAGGGTGGGAGATAGAGAGAGAGAGAGAGAGAGAGAGAAGAGTATAAATTATTGTCATTATTTGTCTAAAAAATTTAAAACGCTAGTAACAAGTTTAATTTCTACAGTTTTCCTCCAATTTTGATGACATTTTCAGGAAATGAACGAGTTAACCTGTAGGTGGTCTCCTGTCAGTTTCATTGTTCCAAAATCAATACCTACTTCACTCTGCGCATGCACAAATTGAATTAGATAGATAGATTTATTTCAATAAAGACACATACATATGATGATAGTAAAAAAGTAGTTCTAGCCTACTCGCCTAGCTTACTTTTCCAACGGTAGGCTTGGCCCCTGCTGTTGGTTAAGGTCTGGGCGATTTACCCATAATTTCAAACATAGCACGTTGACATAACATCGCATATGCGACTACATAATCCACACATAGCTTAAATATTATAACTAAAATGGTATTTGATGTCCCTATCTTCTATAAGTAGAAAAACTTTCTTCAGTAAAATTATTGTTTTATAATATTATACATAAATGCTGTTTGCCATAGTTTCGCAATCAATCCCCATTTTTCACAAGCCACGTTAAAATTTGCTTTTGGTAGTTTGGTCTAGTATAATTGTGAGCTCTTTTCATATGACTATCTAGCGCTCTGTGAATGATTTACATAATAAATTTTGGACTGTGTATTGACAGCGTTAATCTTGGTCTTGGTGCAATCACATTTCCTGCGACTACATATCTTGTGGTATACTCTGGATTACGCTGTGAATTTTTAACATTTATAGATGGCGTCCATTATTTTCATAATGATATTCTGGCGTACGTGCAAATTATTTGTATGTGAGGAGTATGCCCCCCCCCCCCCCCCCCCTACGCTATTATTCCATATTGAAGCACAGACTGTAGCATACTGTAATAAATAAGTTTTATCGAGAGTATAGTCAATGTGGGGTTTCCAATTTAGCTCTTCGTCCAAGACTATACCAAGATACTTATGCATGGCAACGCGCTATTGCGCCACATGAACAGATGATATTTGGTTTACATGTATGTAGTGTGATGCATAAATCTTTCTCATCAACATATGTTTTGTGACTTCCATAAATAATCAATCTTGACTTTTTTGTCTTCAACGTTAGATAGTTTTCATAGAACCATTTTCCTACCTCGTTCATCACTAGGTTTCGATTGGCAAATACATTTGCCCATGTGTCACCTTCAACTAACATGGCAGTGCTCCATTTCCAATTCCATCAGCATTATTTTCTTACGCCCTCTAGTCTACCGATCTCGCGTAGATTTCTAGGATTGTTGGGGGAAGACGATTTGAGCATTCTATATCAATTTCAGCATGATTGGCTCTATGGGCCCCATCTATAGGGTTTACGTAGTTTTGGGGATGGGTCATATGTTTGTGGGTGCAACCATGAGTGCCGAGGGTTCGGTAGGCGGGTCCACTCATCGGAAACTATAGTGTAGGTACTTTCAGCAGCGATTTATCTCTTTATTTGCAGTCTATCGCGTTTTTCAAAGATGAGCAATCGTAGATCGCATTCAACAGTGTCAACCCACCTAATCGCACTCAGCTTGAACAAATCGTTTCGGTAGATCAACTTATCTCTGTAGATCGCATAAGACATGCGTTACCGCTTCTCGCTGGCTCCGAAACTGCTGCTGTACCCGCTTAGTCCAGTAGTCAAGGTGGAAAATATGTAGTAATTTCAGGAGAAAGTTTGAGATTAGATTTTGAAGATTTAGTCCGTTCTTAATGAAAAAATCGTTGTCTTCCATCTCAAAATTAGTAGAACACAAAATGGCGGCCGCATTAATATGGCTTAATTCGCCCAATTTAGAGCATTCCTCTAACAATTCGGAAACCATTCAACAGAGATTTTTATACAAGTTGTAGAACATAAAAATACAAAGCATTATACAACAGGTACGA
The DNA here is from genome assembly GCA_030762985.1 of Adelphocoris suturalis. NCBI lineage: Eukaryota > Metazoa > Arthropoda > Insecta > Hemiptera > Miridae > Adelphocoris > Adelphocoris suturalis. The sequence goes on from CM061044.1 coordinate 43,126,108, forward strand.
TAATTTATGAAAATTCGCTCATACGATCACGCTGCATGACTGTTTTTAAAATATAATCTCAAACCTTCTCCTTGAATTTCCACCTACTTTCGGCCTTGGCTCCTGGATTAACTGGCTTATAGCCGTTGAAACCCGAAAGAGGCCAAAGTCCGGTGGTCAACCAGCCGAATGGTCGATGGAAAGACCGATGGGACACCAGAGTGCACTGACCCGCCCATCCTCCCGCAATGCGCCAGGAAACTGTTAACGCCGCGTGAGCTCTAACTCGGAAGACACGACTTACTCGATAAATGGATTTTCGTCTTATCGTCTTCGTCCTTTTTTTCCCGTCCATTTTTCCTCTCGAGTCCCGAATCATGACGTCCACGGAGCGTGTTCCTCCTCGAGGCACATTGTTTCTTCGAAGGACGCTCCCGGTGAATGACACTGATGAAGGCGAGGGGTCCAACCCGAAACACAGGTTTCAGTTTCTATCCCGGAATCGCACGTCCACTCCCTTCTCCATGATTGCAGGGTATTCGAGTGAGTCCTTCTTTTATTTATAACCTCAAATTTGGATTTCGCATCTCAGAAAACCCTCGTTGTAAGAAATTCGGTAATTTGACGGGGTAATTTTCAATTACATTTTTATTGCAAAAATGTACCTGCATATCCACATTTTTTCGTCCATTCCCTTCTCCATGATTGCAGGGTGTTCGAGCGAGTCCTTCTTTTATTTGTAACCTCAAATTTGGATTTCGCATCTCCGAAAACCCTCGATGTAAGAAATTCGGTAATTAGACGTGGTAATTTTCAATAATGAACTCCTCAGATTGAAAAAGTCCAAAAATACGGCGAATAAGATCCCCCCCCCCCCTCCTTCCCTTCTTGGTCACCCCAATTTCCGTTCGCTATTTTCAATCATGAATCTTTATAATTCACCGAGAAAAAAAATTTTGTCATCTTGGGGTCATATTTTAAAACGAAACAACACTCATGTGAACATGATTGCAGAAACATCAATTTCGACTATCTTACTGAATCAATATTGCAACTGCATATCCACATATTTTTCGTCCACTCCCTTCTCCATGATTGCAGGGTATTCTCGCGGGTCCTTCTTTTATTCATAACCTCAAATTTGGATTTCGCATCTCCGGAAACCCTCGATGTAAGAAATTCGGTAATTTGATAGGGTAATTTTCAATAATGAACTCCCCAGATTGAAAAACACCAAAAAGTCCAAAAATACGACGAATAAGATTTTCCTGCTTTTCCTTCTTGGTCACCAAAATTTCCGTTCGTTATTTTTAATCTTTATAATGTACCGAGAAAAAAGGTTTTTCATCTTGGGGTCACATTTTAAATCAATCAACATCACTTTCATAAACATGTTTGCGGATTCATCGATTTCGACAATCTAACTGAATTAATGTTTCAAGTTTATTGCAAAAATGTACCTGCATATCCACAATTATTTCGTCCACTCCCTTCTCCATGACTGCAGGGTATTCGAGCGAGTCCTTCTCCGGAAACCCTCGACGTAAGAAATTCGGTAATTTGACGGGGTAATTTTCAATTTTGAACTCCCCAGATCGAAAAACACCAAAAAGTCCAAAAATACGACGAATAAGATTTTCCTGCTTTTCCTTCTTGGTCACCAAAATTTCCGTTCGTTATTTTTAATCTTTATAATGTACCGAGAAAAAAGGTTTTTCATCTTGGGGTCACATTTTAAATCAATCAACATCACTTTCATAAACATGTTTGCGGATTCATCGATTTCGACAATCTAACTGAATTAATGTTTCAAGTTTATTGCAAAAATGTACCTGCATATCCACAATTATTTCGTCCACTCCCTTCTCCATGACTGCAGGGTATTCGAGCGAGTCCTTCTTTTATACTAGCCGCTCCGGCTCGCTACGCTCGCCTCCACGTCCAGCCGGGGGGCAAGCCCCCCGGACCCCCCATTCAATTGCTCGCTTCGCTCGCAAAGTGTGGCATGTAGAGAATGTTGCTCGCTTCGCTCGCAAACGATAGATCCCTAAGGGTAGGTTTAACTTCTGTAAGGGATGCTGCTCGCTTCGCTCGCTTGAGGAAGTTATACTGCCCACCCAACTTGGCAGACGTTTTTTTCTGTTGGAAATTCTTACAAACAAATTAAATCTTATGAAACTACGTGGAACCACAAAAAGTTTATTCGGGGATGTTGCTCGCTTCGCTCGCAAGGTATTGCTGTATATTTGTAGGAAAAAATCCGAATTTATTCTGTTGACATGGCTCTCGCTTCGCTCGCAAGGTATACCTGTATACCCTTCAAGACGTAAGTGCGTGAACCCCTGACTTCGTAGAGCCTTCTCGCTTCCGGGGCCCAATTAATTTCACATATTAATCGTTTCGCCTCGCTTCTGCTCGCAATTTGACCTACTTCCCGTCACTTTTTTCGATATCCGATTTCGGATTCAGATTCGGCGGACCCAAAGCTGTATTTCGCCCGCGAAAACCGTTCCGAAAAACGTACCTTTATGGGGTATATTTTAATCGGAAAAAACCAAGTTTTTCGGCGGACTTTTCAAAAAAACGGGTCCGTACTCTCGCATTTTTTTGACGCATTTCCCGATACTTTTTTCGCGATCCGATCGCGCCGTCGTCTTCCTCGTAGGAAAACCTACGAAACCCGTATTTTTCCGGAATTGTCAATGGCCGTTTAGAGGGGTAGGGGAAGCGGGGAAGTGGAAAAAGCGCACATTAACCGGAACTTCGACCCCCCTCCCGCCCTACGGCCATGGTTCGGGTGGGATTAAACAATTTTAAATTCGCTCGCTCCCACTTTTGGAAAATCCCAAGAAGATCCCCCCACTCGTAGACGCCCCCCACTCAGCCGTTTGGCCATGCATAGTACGGACAGACAAACGGACGGAGTTTCATTCTTATTAATAACTAGCCGCTCCGTTAAATTGCTCGCTTCGCTCGCAAAGTGTGGCATGTAGGGAATATTGCTCGCTTCGCTCGCAAAGTGTGGCATGTAGGGAATGTTGCTCGCTTCGCTCGCAAAGTGTGGCATGTAGGGAATGTTGCTCACTTCGCTCGCAAAGTGTGGCTGTATACATGCGATGTATTACAATTGAAACGTGTAGGGGATGTTGCTCGCTTCGCTCACAAACGGTAGATCTCTAAGGGTAGTTTTAACTTCTGTAGGGGATGTTGCTCGCTCCGCTCGCTTGAGGAAGTTATACTGCCCACCCAACTTGGCAGACGTTTTTTTTCTGTTGGAAATTCTTACAAACAAATTAAATCTTATAAAACTACGTGGAACCACGAAAAGTTTATTAGGGGATGTTGCTCGCTTCGCTCGCAAGGTACACCTGTATATCCTTGAGGAAGTTATACTGCCCACCCAACTTGGCAGACGTTTTTTTCTGTTGGAAATTCTTACAAACAAATTAAATCTTATAAAATTACGTGGAACCACAAAAAGTTTATTCGGGGATGTTGCTCGCTTCGCTCGCAAGGTATTGCTGTATATTTGTAGGAAAAAATCCGAATTTATTCTGTTGACATGGCTCTCGCTTCGCTCGCAAGGTACCTATGTGTACCTGCTCGCAAAACCCTAACACCGAAACCTGTACCTGAGTTATCGAACCCCAAACACGTCTGTCTTCCTAGAGCCTTCTCGCGTCCACAGCACATATAATTTCTCATTTTAATAGCTTAGTCTCGCTTCCCCTCGCAATTCGACCGACTTAAGGTCACTTTTTTCGATATCCGATTTCGGATTCAGATTCGGCGGGATCAAACCTTTATTTCGCCCGCGAAAACCGTTCCGAAAAACGTACCTTTATGGGGTATATTTTAATTTTTAAAAAACCAAGTTTTTCGTCGGAATTTTCGAGAAAACGGGTCCGTACTCTCGCATTTTTTTGACGCATTTCCCGATACTTTTTTCGCGATCCGATCGCGCCGTCGTCTTCCTCGTAGGAAAACCTACGAAACCGGTATTTTTCCGGAATTTTCGACGGCCGTTTAGAGGGGTAGGGGAAGCGGGGAAGTCCAAAAAGCGCACATTAATTCTTACTTCGACCCCCCTCCCGCCCTACGGCCCATGGTTCGGGTGGGATTAGAAAATTTTAAATTCGCTCGCTCCCACTTTTGGAAAATCCCAAGAAGATCCCCCCACTCGTACACTCCCCCCACTCAGCCGTTTGGCCGTGCATAGCACGGACAGACAAACAGACAAACAGACAGACGGAGTTTCATTCTTATAAATAACTAGCCGCTCCGGCTCGCTACGCTCGCCTCCACGTCCAGCCGGGGGGCAAGCCCCCCGGACCCCCCATTGAGTTGCTCGCTTCGCTCGCAACGTGTGGCGTGTAGGGAATATTGCTCGCTTCGCTCGCAAAGTCTGGCATGTAGGATATGTTGCTCGCTTCGCTCGCAAAGTCTGGCATGTAGAAAATGTTGCTCGCTTCGCTCGCAAAGTATGGCATTTAGGGGATGTTGCTCGGTTTGCTCGCAAACGGTAGATCTCTAAGGGTAGGTTTAACTTCTGTAGGGGATGCTGCTCGCTTCGCTCGCAAACCGTAGATCTCTAAGGGTAGGTTTAACTTCTGTAGGGGATGCTGCTCGCTTCGCTCGCTTGAGGAAGTTATACTGTTCACCCAACTTGGCAGACGTTTTTTTCAGTTGGGAATTCTTACAAACAAATTAAATCTTATAAAACTACGTGGAACCACGAAAAGTTTAGTGTGGTATGTAGGGAATGTTGCTCGCTTCGCTCGCAAAGTGTGGCTGTATACATGCAATGTATTACAATTGAAACATGTAGGGGATGTTGCTCGCTTCGCTCGCAAATGGTAGATCCCTAAGGGTAGGTTTTACTTCTGTAGGGGATGCTGCTCGCTTCGCTCGCTTGAAGAAGTTATACTGCCCACCCAACTTGGCAGACGTTTTTTTCTGTTGGAAATTCTTACATTCAAATTAATTCTTATAAAACTACGTGGAACCACGAAAAGTTTATTAGGGAATGTTGTACTGCCCACCCAACTTGGCAGACGTTTTTTTCAGTTGGGAATTCTTACAAACAAATTAAATCTTATAAAACTACCTGGAACCACGAAAAGTTTATTCGGGGATGTTGCTTCGCTCGCAAGGTAGACCTGTATATGTGTAGGACAAAGTCCGTATTTATTATTTGAAATGGCTCTCTCTTCGCTCGCAAGGTAGGTACCTATGTATACCTGTTCGCCTCGAACCCTTCACGTCAATTCTTGAGCCTTCTCTCGTCCACGGCACAATTTTAATCACTTTGCTCGCTTCCGCTCGCAATTTGACCGAGTTCTCGTCACTTTTTTCGATATCCGATTTCGGATTCAGATTCGGCGGGATCAAACCTTTATTTCGCCCGCGAAAACCGTTCCGAAAAACCTACCTTTATGGGGTATATTTTAATTTTAAAAAACCAAGTTTTTTGTCGGAATTTTCGAGAATACGGGTCCGTACTCTCGCATTTTTTTTACGCATTTCCCGATACTTTTTTCGCGATCCGATCGCGCCGTCGTCTTCCTCGCAGGAAAACCTACGAAACCGGTATTTTTCCGGAATTTTCGACGGCCGTTTAGAGGGGTAGGGGAAGCGGGGAAGTCCAAAAAGCGCACATTAATTCTTACTTCGACCCCCCTCCCGCCCTACGGCCCATGGTTCGGGTGGGATTAGAAAATTTTAAATTCGCTCGCTCCCACTTTTGGAAAATCCCAAGAAGATCCCCCCACTCGTAGACTCCCCCCACTCAGCCGTTTGGCCGTGCATAGCACGGACAGACAGACAAACGGAGTTTCATTCTTATTAATAATAGAGATAGAGATAAATAATAGAGATATAACCTCGAATTTGGATTTCGCATCTCCGGAAACCCTCGACGTAAGAAATTCGGTAATTTGACGGGGTAATTTTCAATACTCGTCGGATCACCGCAAACACGAGCGGATTTTGTCAGTGGATCTCATCTTCGGATCAGATAATATATTCTCACGGATCGATCCGCTCGTGGGTGGGCTACGACAGACCTGTGATCCGCTGATGAGGTATATGCAGTGGCGTAAGTAGTTTGAGAAGGGGCGGGTGATCAGAGCCCCTCCATCAATCATAGAGAATGCAGAATTTCGTTTTATGGATAGAATTAAAATTAATAATTGTAGCCTTCTATTTTCAGTACCTACACCGTCAATTGGATAATGTAATTCGTAAGAAACAATATACTATCATACGAATCTGCTTGCCTAGAAAACTTTAGACGGTCTTAGAAATAAAGAAATTCTTATTAGGTTCATTTGTGTTAGGGCAAAATGGCGTGGATATTATTTATTTGAGTTTGTTAACATTTTGTTTTGTTCCTCGCTATCGGTTTCATGCCTCGTATTTTGTTTCACGTACTTATAAAATACAATTGTGTGATATTGTCCAGAAAAAGTATTTTCACGCTGAAATACCTAACAATTGCGGATGAACCTCTAAGGGAGAAACGTCCACAGATATGATTTTGCAGGCAATAAGTCTAGTATAATAGTATATGATAGGCCACTATTCATATTTATCGCCGTTTTTAATGTTCGGATTAGTTATTGTGTGATATTTTCTTCAAGACAGTATTATGCTTTAATAATGAATATGTAGGTTTGTGAATATGAAAGCTTACGTGATTAAAATCATGACAAAAAGTCATTGAACATGCATATGAACGTTTGGCAGTTTATTATACAGTCTTCGTATATTCAGCAAGTATTAGAACTTAATACTAAAAAGATATAATAAAATGAAATCCCTGACTTTTGCCCCTCAATAAGAAATGACTTAGTTATGCCACTGGGCATGTGAGAAAATGGGGGGACCTGGTCCGCGGATCTGATCCGCCGAAAAAATACGCTCCTGTATGCCCAGCTGATGATGTTCACGACAGGGTTGTCAACCTTTTGGATTTGAGAAGTTGCTTTGTTCAAATAAGCATACACGTCCACGATGTTTGTGGTTCGGAAGGATTGTTGTGGGAAACATCAGTGAAGCTGTAAATCTGAGCCGTCCGACGCAACCTAAACAAATCGGTTCAAGGATAAGGAAACAATCAAGGCAGCCCGGGTGACACGCCCGGTCCCTCCAGCCATATTGTACAACCGAGTCAGCGCTTTCGTTGGCTGTTAACTGTGGACGAGGATTTATCTTTGTTTAAAAGGAGATTTCCGTCCGTGCAGGGATTTAATCTGTTGGACATGACTTCCGCCTGCCATCAGCATTCTGGACAAAATAACCACGTGCCTTTTCATTTATTTGTGGGAGTTCAGTACTTCCCAGTAATTTGGGCAATTTTAGTTACATTTTTTACAGCTCCTGTTGAAACTATTTTGATAAATTTTTATTTTTTTCATCCACTCTTAGTTTTTTAGTGAAAATGCAAAAAATGTCTACCTAGTTGGGTATGGCACAAATGGCACATATCATGAATGTTTAGATCATTGAAAAGTTTTACTTAAATGACCTTGAAAAATTCCATAGCGGAAAAGAGTTAATCGAGAAGTTGGTCAATTAAGAAACGAAAAAATGATACTCAACGTGATTTACATTTGTGCAAGCGCAGAATGAACTGATGAGTTGAAAAAAATGAAATAGGTACGGGACCATCTACAACCTAAGCCGCGCATTTGCCGACAATTTCAACCAAATCTGATGAAAACGGTGGAAATTAGGGTCTCTACAAGTATTTCACACTGGCGCATACGCAGTAGATACCAAGATACAATCTTGGTTGGTTGGTAGGGTAACTGTGCGGTTGCGCGAACTTGAATTTCTATTAGCCAATTTTTGTAGTTGCAATGACTCCAAAAGTTGTAAAATCGAAATTTTCGAAAAATTTCTTCATTTAAATCCGTTTTGAGACATTTTGAAACGAATCCCAGAGTTTAACGCTTTTTGATGAGTTTTAACGCTTTTATATATATATATATATATATATATATATATATATATATATATATATATATATATATATATGGCATTCCAGACGATAACTCTCCTTAGAATTAAGATAAAAAATTCCGTTCTTGCACCAAAAAATCAAGCTTTGCAATCGAAAGGACGATTGGTCAGCAAATTTTGAGCACATTAAATTGGTCAAATTTCAAAAAATGTGTTTAAAAAATCACTAAAAATGACTGAAAACGTCTAAAAATCGTTAAATTTATATTTTATAAGAATTTTAGTCGAAAGAAGTTTATTTAAGATGAACTAAAACATTAAAAAATTTATTCACCTAATTATCGTGAAAAATGTACTTAAATTTCATTAATATTTGCTGAAAAATCGATTAAGAAACTGAAAAATGTCTAAATATCCAAAATCTGTTTTGAATTGTAGAATATGATTTAGAACGAGTTTATTTGCCATAAAATTGGTGGTTAACAATTTCTTTGTACTCGAATTGCTCAAATTCCAAAATAATTTAACATAATGTAGTACGATAATTTACGAAAATTTGTTCATACGATCATGCCGCATGACCGGAACTTGTTAACAGAGGTGGATTGTACAAATTCATTATGAACTTGACAAAGCGAGAAAGCGGCTTATTTCAAAGATGAAAAATTCTATAGGTACATAATTGTGGTGGGGTACAACTTAAAACCTTAACTCAGAAGACATAATTGTGATTAAAATTCCCAGATTTATTTATAGATGTCAACCTCATATTTAACATTTCTTTTGAGAATTTTGTTCTCAAGGTTGAGAAGTAGTCTTATATCTTTAAGAGAAGATCAATGGATACTTCCGAATCAGCGACTTGCCATCTTAGTCTACCGCCAGAATGACCCCACGTAAATGGAATTAGAAAAAAAATCGGTTTCTCTAGAATATACTTAAATGTATAAGACGCTTTATATTTAAACTTTTTACATTGTCGATTTCTGGAATCTCAGGTTTCAAGTTCGCGGAATGTCAGACTCATGGGGCTCTGGTGGCTTATCTTGATGGGAAGCCACAATTTGTCTTGGGCTCAGTATTTGCGTGTAGGTTTCAAGTATTACAATGTCTCTTGGACAGTGGCATGTTAAATATTTTGTACCATTAAGATGACAAGTCTGTTAAGAGTACGTTGGATTTACTAAGAAAATTTATCGTAGGTACTAACAGGGAGCATATTTCAGCTAATGTATTTTAGACCACTGCCAGAAAACTTTATTCCATACCTGTACGAATATGCGACAGAAAACGCGGCAAATATTTACACAGCGGCTTATTTGTTTATGAAAGCCCTCTCTGCGATTATGGGTGAAATAAAATTAATAAAATAAAATGCTCACCTAAGTACGAGATTCTCGGTGAAAACGATTATTTCATGAGCTATTCTTATAGAAAAGTCAGTGCTGGTCTCGAATACAGCCCAGGTTCCTATATTTTTCGTGAAAAAAAACCAAGATTTTCAACATAGTTTTCAACTTTCCTCCCACAAGTAGGATTCACAAAAAATAAAATTGTTTTGAATCCTTAAATGAGTTATAGAGGATAAAATTCTGCGTCGATTGACCATCAGCAATTCTTAAATTTGATAGAGACTAGTTGTATTTTCCGAGTACTACAATAGTTAAAATAAAATTACTTTCTTATGAATCAATTAATTTAAGAAATTCTTGTGGTAATTCGTGAAAGCAAAAGGTTATGAGATTTGCACGGCGGCGGTTTGAGAGAAGAGATGAATGGAGCAAGTTGGCGAGTTTTTCACTTTAGTTTGATGAATGACAGATTTGAAGTTGGGGAGACCCCAGACCCCCTTTTGCTTTCACCTTGAGCCTCGGCTAAACGTGGAGGGAACGTGGAACACGTTTCATAGGTTGAATAGCAAAATGCATCTAGGACCAACTAGGGTCCATAAGTGATTTTTATTCCATAACCTTTCGACTTTACACTAAAAAAAGAAATAATGAACAAAAACCAACATAAAATTAGGCATACAAAATAAATTCAAAGTTTGTCAAGTAAGCGAAACTCGTTTATAACAGAGATGACACAAGTGTACAGAGACAAGTGTTACACATTCGATTCCGCCGGAACCCTTTGGTTCGTTGAGATCATTTTTCAAGTAAAATCAGGATTTGTTAGAAGACACTCACGTTTTTCATTATTAGAACACCATTTTCTCCCTTAACTAGCAAAATAAAAGTAAAACTTGCTATAAAATTGTATTAAGGATATTTAAACAAGTGTATTGAGGAAATTTCATTTAAACAATTTTTTGTTCACCACAAAATCAATGTCACAGAAAGATTCTCTAAGAAGAAGAAAAAAAACTGTAAGTAAAAATTTTGGTTCAGTAAAAATGTGAAAATTAAAGGGTTTAAATGTTAAAAATCAGGAATTCAAAAACTTTTGAAATATGAAAAGTGATTTTTTTAAAAATATATTTACATGTACCTAGATAAACAATAGTTCATTTTTATTTGTTTTCTTTTTGAAATTCTCTCTCTTGCTCTCTCTCTCTCTCTCTCTCTCTCTCTCTCTCTCTCTCTCTCTCTCTCTCTCTCTCTCTCCCTCTCCTTTTTGATGAAAATTCCAGGCCCCGGGGGTAATGTAACCAGTGCCCCCACCCTCTGACTGGAACTTTTTTGGGCGTTTCAAGGAATTGCCACAAAGAGATCGAACCAAAATTAATCAGCAAGATCTGATACGCCAAAGACAAGTGGAAATTTTGTTTGGAGAACAATTTTTCAACTTCTTGCACCAACAAAAGTATTTTGCTACAGTGAGGAAACAAACTTACGAGTAGGTACGAAGTTCAGATAGTACATAGCATGAGGAATGTATGAACCCGCTGAGCGAGCGATCATGTTAGTGGAATATATGATGAGATCATGGATGAGTAGGTACTGACTGAGGTTTTATAGAGGCTCGAAGCAACAGAAATATCTTTTCATCGCTAGTCTCCACCACGCGGGGTCCTACCAGGTGTTAACCTCCAGTTGTTACGTGGCTTTCTATGTTCGATGCACGCTCGAACCCGTTACCAGACGCACAGACATTGTTTGAGAATTCCATAACGAACGAAAAACAGTCCATTTGAAACCTCTGAGTTTACAATACGAACACGAAGTGCGATCGAACCCCAATGTTTTTACGGGCGATGGAGCCTCGTAAATCGGAAGATTTCCCGTGAGAATGTTTGCTCATCCTACGCAAAATGTTTTGCTATCGGCGTTTCTTCCAGCAACAGTTTTATTATTGGCTGTCGTCCCTACGTTATCGTCGTATCGTTATATTGTGGGTTCTCCGAACCTTATAGGGTGCGAATCCACGCCTGCACTCAGAAGTTATGGTCTCCGCTAAAACACCGGCGTGTGGAAGGGTCTAACGGGTTTTCGAGTTGGCACATCGTTGGCGAAATGGCCACTGGATGAGCGCATTTTAATTCTTCCGTAACATAAAGAAGTGAGAATAACCTTTGACGCGTACGAAAAATTCTGCCAAGTTGAGTGGGCAGTATAGCCCCCTGGACCCCCGGTTACCTCTATTTACCACACTAGCGATTTTTTTTTCAAAATGAAATGCGCCATTTTCAATTACTAGGTAGTCAATTTTTCATGTAAACAAAAATCAAGCAACATATAGTTATATTTTTTGACTAGTGGGACTGACTCCACTTATTCACTGTAAAATAGTTTTTATCTTGTAGCCATTGTTAATTTTATGTCAGTAACCGAGGAATTTTATAAAAGTACTCGAGTTAGCTTTTTATATATTTATAATGACTGTGATAACTTAATTGTTGAATATTTATATTTTTTTAGATTTATATAAGTTGTATTAGTTATTGTTTTAGTGTATTTGTAGTTTATCGAGCGTATGGCTTTATAGCGAGCTAATTATTATTTAGGTTCGGGGCTCTCGATCGGTTCGGGGGCGGTCTCGCCTGTTGAACTTCGGTTGCGCGATTTACGAATCGCAGCAAGGGGTGCTTACCTAGAAATAGGTCCCCCCCCCCCCCCCCCCCCCCCCCGGGAGGCAGCCATGGTGGGTCGGGTCCGGGCTCGATCGGGAAGCCTGGCCGAGCCGCCTTTTAGGCGGATTAATGACCAGCATACACTCTTTTATTTCTCTCTCCTTATTGGCAACATGAATTTTAATATACCTTATACAACAATATTACAATATTACATTAAAAATTGTCCTACATTACATCATGTTTTGACAGTATATACAATTCTGATTCTTTACATACTTCGAATGAAATTATTGAAACACAGATTGTGTTTTAGCTCACGCGGTTCACATAAACCCGTGAAACCCGCATATAAGAATGGCTCAGATTTTGCGGTGTACCTTATCACTACTATATCTAGTTGTTTAATTTATTTATAACCAGCGCAAGGACTCACCAACAGCTCAATGAAATCATCAGAAATTAACAAGCGGTTGCAATCATATTCACAATATCAATTATTGAGAATGATCACCCGTGTGTAAACAATTTAGCGGACTCATCTGATCATGAAAGGAACCATCATTTCAATCGTCTTCTAATTACCCAGAGAGTCTCTATCAAATTTAAACTTCTTAGGGGTAACAGGAGAGAATTTTGCTCACTCAGCTGATTGGGAAAGAGCCAATCATTTCAATTTCGTGGTATGTAATTTACTACGTAATTGGGCACATGCCCGTAAATAATAATAATAAATAAATAAATAGATATAAAGATGAACCCAACCACGCCAAAATTCAAACGAAATCGTACTAATAGATGATGAAAAGTAGACGTTATAAGGCATTCACGTTTGCCTACTATTAATCCAACGCTAACGATATTTAGGACATCCTTTAGGTACTTTAACCCGCAAAATCCCAGGAAATGTCATGAAAATCGGACCATCAGTCGCGGAGTTTCGCCTGTCAATTAACTTTAGTTTAGCACATGCGTAATAGTTATGTATTACGCAGCTAATCATGATTTAATTTTGCTTCCGAGTCTACCTAAAGGTAGCGAAAGCATTGTTTTCACTTTCGGGAGAAAAAAAATTTTGGTCTCCAAAATAAAAATTTCCACTCGCATTTTACATTTTAGACCATTCTGAACAACTCTGGTTCCGTGTCTGTCTGTGTGTGTGTTTTTCTGTCGTGTGTCCGCAAATCCTTGTAACAAGCTTATTTTCCACATTTTTCATCCGATTTGGATGAAATTTTCAGGGAATGTGCGGGCTAGGGTGTAGACGGTCCCCTATCAGTTTCATTGTCGTAAAATCAATACTCCACTCTGCGCATGCGCAAACGTAAATTCCATTACGCTCCTTCTTTACACCCTAGTTGTCAGATCTCGCTAAAATTTAGATGGTAGTTGGGGGATGACGATTTGATCATCCCATATCAATTTCAACATGATTGTATCATTAATAGCTACTGCGCATGCGCCTATGTGAAATCTTTATAACGACCTTCATTTCCACTGTTTTCATCCGATTTCGATGAAATTGTTAGAGAATGCGCGGGCTTGGGGGTAGATGGTCCCCTATCAGTTTTATTGTTGCCAAATCAATACTTCACTCTGCTCATGCGCAAACGAAAATTTCATAATGATCATTTTTTCACACTCTAGTCGTTCGATTTTGCTTATATATGGATGATACTTGGAAGAAGATGACTTGATTACCTCATATCAATTTCAACACGATTGTATCAATAATAGTTACTGCGCAGGCGCCTATGTGAAATGATTATATCATTAATAACTACTATGCATGCGTCAATGTTAAATACTTGTAATGACCTTATTTTCCACAATTTTCATCCGATTCTGATGAAATCGTCAGCGAATGCGCGGTTTAGGTTATAGATGGTCCCGTACCTATTTCATTGTTTTCAACTCATCAGTTCATTCTGCGCTTGCACAAACTTAAATTTCATTGAGTATCATTTTTTCGTTTCTTAATTGACCAATTATGACATTTCACGCTACTTCTTGATTTACTCTTTTCCGTTATGGAATTTTTCAAGATTCTTCAAAACTTTTCAATGATCTATACATTCATGATAGGTAAACGAGGAAGCTATGTGCAACAACCAACTTGGCAGACTTTTTTTTTTTTTTTTTCATTTTAAATGAAATTTTTTACATTTATTTTGGGGAAAGGAAAACTGAGAATCACAGAATAGTTGGATGAGCAATTTGGATCTTGTTAGAGTATGGAGATTTGGATGTCAGACGACCAGCCAAGGCAAGCCTGCTCCGTCTACCAATTCAAGTGGTCGAACTTTTCTTCTGGCTTAATTCTTTAAAGATCTTCCTGGAACATGACACTTAAAATTTTTCAACCCTCAAAAGGCTACATCACTCTGCAAATTGTGAATATTTATTTTTAAGCTGTTTCACAACAAAATTGATTGTTCCTGTTTACTCCAAAAGAAAGCTTGGGGGACGTTTTTGGGGACACTCCGTATGTGGGGAAGCTACACTGCCCACCCAACTTGGCCTTTTTTTATTTGCAAGTCATTTAAAACATTAAGTGGTAAATGTATTCCAATAGGTAGGTATTCCATTTGTGACCGAACCTTTCGATTTTTCTCCATCCATCCAACCGTGTTAATTACAATCAATGCAACAAGTTGGAGTGATAATAATTATTTTTCTTCTTCCAAGCCAAACCCGTTTTCCCTCATTAATGCGTTTCCATCCCGCTTGCACCTGTTACTTGAAAATGCGATCACCGGCCAACCTCCCTCCCGATCAACGAGATTCTTGTGCCATTAGAATGCTGATGGCTCGGGAAACTTTAATTCGTCCCGTTATGTCTTCCTATTGAGCGAATTGACCCGTTAGGGCCTATAAGAAATTCTTGGGCGATAAAAACAGCTCCCACGAGCTGCTCATCGCACTGCTGTCGAGCGAACCGGGTAATTAATATACCTGAGTAATACACGGGGAAGTTTGTACAGCTAATCAACATGTTAAGGATATGGAGGTATTCGTTGTAGCTGTATATTAGAGAGTTCCTGGTTACTACGGTGTTCTAATACGGTGTACGTGAATCTAGGGAAAATCGAAGTTTCGCTAACACGCTGGCTGTTACTACGGTGCAAGCTTAGTGTTTCACGCGTCTTTACACGTCTTCTCTTATCAAATGTTTTGTAATACGCTGATTCCGAAATTCGCCAACTTGTATTTCTCCGACTGTGCTTTCCTTCAACCTGATCTCAGTTTCCACCATCCATAATCGTGTTGTTTTATTGTTTTGTTTTCGATTCGTTGTGAAATTTGGAAAATGAACCTCTGTATTCGACCAAGAAATTTGTTTAACCCTCCTCTCAAAATTTTTTGGTTACGTTTCATGATACCTAGATTTAAAAAATCGAATCTTTCTGTCTTCCGTCTGTCCGCTGTTTTATTTGAGCAATGAAATTCAGCGAGAAGTATTAGACTTCGTAGTATTATATATCACGCAAGTTTATTTAGCAGAGAAGAGCTCGACGATGTGTTCCAAGTTTATCTTGAGGACGCATCCATCAGGAACACTGGCGATCGTTCAAGTAAGCTCTCGGTCAACTTTGTTAGTAGTAATATTGGTATATGTAGATATATAGAGGTTGGTGTATACAGATTGTATGCATTTTGTGGAGAAACTCAGTAAAATAATACATGATGGTATCTTATTAGTTTACTGTTTGTATCTTGAAAAAGTTAGATATGATTGGAATGAATTCCAAAGGTATTTCAATATGATTACACAATATATATTACACAAAGGTGACCAGAGTTTTTAAAATAGGTATTGGTTCTCCCTCTGACCGCCGTCTAATAACTTTTCTCATTTAAAGTTAAACCCGTGATAAATATAATTATACTATTAAATCAAATTCCGTTGACTACGTGAACGAAGTACCTACATAGTGCAACAGCCAGATATCCTGTTCACCTACTTGGGAATGAATGCAGATATCGATACCTACTATCGATCGAGCATCTACATGTACATTTCGTACAACAAAGTTGTATCTGCCAACATAAAGATTCAGACAACGAGAAGCTTTGTGATTAAATAATACGATTTTATATAAAAGCTGTTGTCAGTTCAAAAACAAATTGAGTAGGTTGGTAGTAAAATTTGTTCTAGGAATCAGATCATGGAAACTACGATTTGATAAAGCAGGGAAGGCACTCAAAACGAACTATTCCACGAGGCCTGATTAAGTAAACTTGATGTAGATAGATAAAAAATTAAATGATGAGACAAAAAATTTAAAAAAAATGTCAATATTGCGATGCTCCCGGGCGGTCACCCATCCAAGTACTAACCAAGCCCGTCGTTTCTTATATTCGGTGATCTAACGAGAATCGATGTATTCAACGAGATATATGGGCGTGGGTGGATACATTTTTTTCTTAGGTCGTAGGTCTGCACAGAAACCTAGCTATTCCATGCCAGTGAAGATAGCTGATAAGGCAGTGTAAAATGATTTCAAACTTCTTCAACTCGATCTCGAATTCAAGAGAATCGTTGACATTGAAATACTACAGAGACTTTAGAGTGGCGCTAGCGATTGGTTATTCGTGTACATACGTGTATGAATACGTGCAGAAATACGTGAAGAGCTAACATCTGTAGTTGTTTGTTCTAGACGCTGCTATACTTTTTATTGGTTGTTTATAATACATGTTGGAATGCATTTGAAGTTATTCACGATTTTTTCAATCTTGAAAAATTTGTTCTCCATTTGGATGTTTTGTCCTCCATCAAGTCCTCCATTCGTATTTTTCCATATGGTAACCCTATTTATAAGTACCTATACTTGGAAGCAACCTTTGAGTAATAATTCACTTTTGTTATTAGCCATCATGGCAACGAGGTTGCGGCTGTATTGTAACTCCTTGATATTGCTGGCAATTTTTCACATAAGGAAAAATTAGGTTTTAAACATTGGACCCGGCTGATGATTTACATAATAGATCAATTGCCGAGATTACAATTGGCTACTTTTGGATTATACGGTTGGTTGCTTAGCACGTGTTGAACACTCAGCAGAACGTGGAAGTGGCGAGGTGATAATGACTCGAGAGTCCTCCGGCTCAGCTGTCCGTTCTGCATGCCATCGAAGGATAATACGATCGTAGAGAGCAGTTGCCATCAAAGCCAATTTCCAAGGCGTTGGAACGCAAGTAGAAGAAGAATCCTTGGCACGACTCCGGATAGAAGTCACCATCTGTCATAGTCTGTTCCTGCATACGGGTCAAACCCGACGGTTCCGAAGATGGTTCCAGAGGACATCACACCCAGCTGACCTTCGGGTCCCTCCGGTCAAGCTCGGATTTGACCGGCGGATGCGAATGATGAAGATGGAGCTTGATAGAAGATCCTTGATAGAGATTGAAAGCATCCGCTCGTTGTGAAGGGCTCGGCACGAATTTTTCCGTCAGTCTCCTGATATAGGTGTTTATTTATTTATTTGTATTTATACGGGCCAAGCCCAATGATATGCATATTTGTATGCGTCAGAAAACATTCACTATAATGATTTATACAGGTTGTATTGCATCAGATGACAATACTGACGGGGATTAAACTCGACAAAAACTTTAGTTCAACGCCGCCAACTGTACCTCTCTATCTCAATGGAAGGAACACATAAGTTGTGTAAACCTGTACACTTACGTTCGAACGCTCATCAAAATTGACGTCATCATCCTGGAGCTGTTTTTTCCGCATAAAAACGCACGAAAATAACTGAGATATGGTTGATTTTAAGCTCCAAACCGGCCTATACTGAAGGTTTTTTGCTTGGAAACGCACACGCATAGTAAAATTACATGATGCCTGCTTTTTAGATAGCAAAAAAGGAACAAAAGAACCATGTTCGGGAGCTAAAAAATTCATTGATTTGGCGCGCAATGGTGGTGTGGCCGCCAGCAAACAGGCGTATGAAAATCTCATAGTAGGGTAAACCTGTACACTTACATTCTATTAAGTGTAGCAGCAGCGGAGAGGAGGCGGCAGCAACACACCAAGTCGATGTGTACAAGTTTACAATGTATCATAGATTATAATGGGGATGCCCCCCAAAAGCATGAAACGCACACGAATTGGCCAAGAGAGCCTTTCCCATCGTATTGACATTTTTATACGCCTATTTGCTGGCGGCCACACCACGAGTGCGCGCCAAATTAATGCATTTTTCGGCTCCCGACCATGGTTTTTTTGTTCCTTTTTGTACTAACTAAAAAGTTGGGTCACATATTCGGTATGGAATAAGGGTTTATGGTCATGCTTCTCATTATCTGTTGAACAGGATTGAAGGAATCCAGGCCAAGAATAAACAGAAGTTAGTGAAAAAACGTCTATTTCTACAAAAAATGAAGAGTTACAATGTTAAATCGATTTTGACGGTTAGGCCATCATCAGTAACAAACAATAACTTTGTTATATACAGGGTGATTCCCTCGCAGATGCAAAAAAATTTTGGGTAAAACTACATCAAAAATGGAGTAAAATGCCGCCAACTGCATATTTTTATCTCAATCCGTTCTCGAGATATGATTTTTTAAAGGGTTTTTCAGGAAAACCGTGTTTTTTTCCTTTTAAACTCAAATGTCTCCACTTTACTTGATTCAATTTTAACTGTTGACCACATTTTCGGAATCAGCATTAAATTTTCTATAACAATAGTGTACTTGGGTTCTTAAAAAGTACCATCCCAAGGCCCTCACATCAGCTCAAACATTGACGATTTTGAAAAAAGAATATTTCTGAAAATCTTTAAAACTTTACTACTCTTCCAAAACGAATCCTGGAAACTGGCAAATCTCATGAAAACTGCTTCGTCTAATACTCTTTCCAACGGTATAATCAAGTTTACTTTTATTTTGTTATTTAGTGGAGAAAATTATGTTTTAATGTTAAAAAATGTGGGTTTTTCAATGAAATTGTTGGTTTTCTCGAAAGATGATTTTCCTGAAAAAACCTTTAAAAAATCATATCTCGAGAACGGATTGAGATAAAAATATGCAGTTGGCGGCATTTTACTACATTTTTGATGTCGTTTCACCCAAATTTTTTGTTTACATCTGCGAGGGAATCACCCTGTATAAACTTGTTAACTTTGGTATTTGTAAACTTGTCAACTTTGTATTGTAGTCGTTATAACTTAGTATTGTTTGTTACTGATGATGGCCTAACCGTCGAAATCGATTTGACATTGTAACTCTTTATTCTTAGTGGAAATAGACAACGTTTTTTCACTAACTTCTGTTTTGAAATGGGTTTCCACAACTTCGTCGAGAGTGATTTAAGTTGTACCAGGCCAAGACTTTTAGCCTGTTAGCCAAAAGATATGGTAATATATCTAGGAAGAAGGAAGGATTTGAAATTTTAAATTGTCTCACAGAAAAAAATTATTTGATTATGTAACTATAGTGGATCACTTCTTTTCAGATAAGTACAAATATGTCAAGAACAATAAATATCCAGTTAAGCGAAATCTGTACCTGTATCTGTATTCTAAACTAAATAATTAACTATGAAAATTATTTAATTAATTATCGTATTTAATGAAATTATTAGTTAAATAATTTCTTTACTAAATATAACTACGAAAATTGGGGGGATCTGGTGTGCCCAGTACCACGGGGGGAGGGGAGGGGAGTAGGGACCTCAATAATTCGAAAGGCTTACTAGACCGTCTGGATCTTAGCTGCGTGCTAAATGTCCCCTGACGAACGAAACCAAAATTTGTCTGTTCTGTAACAGATGTTCCTTGATTAGCGTGATGATATGATTGATGGTCTTGTATCCGCTGATGATTAGTTAAGGAGTTCCAAAACTGTATTCGAGGCTAGTTGTGTAAATACCTATCATACATTTTTATTTGAAGTAGGAAAATTATATTTATATCCTGCTAAATCCAATGTTTTACTGCATTTGTAGACATTTTAGCAAAGTTCAGTGCACAAAATCTGCTGTCAAAATTAACTTTTTTTCCTTTTGTTTCCTGTTTTGGTAAAATATTGAATTTTTTATCTCGACCTTTAAGTTAAATGACATCAGAAATATATCATACATATCATACATTTAAAATCATATACGCATCCCACACATATGACATATACTTGTATTTAAACATACATATTTATAAAACTTACATAATAAATTTATACAATCCTTTATGTATGAATTTACTAAGTATACATATAAAAATGTGTTGCGATTCAGGAATCGGTTCTCTCTGGAACTGATTAGTTGAAGAATTGGTAGTTGACAATAAATTAAGGATTTCTTCAATTCTAAAGTCATTGAACAACTAAATAATTAACTACGAAATCACTTAATTAATTATCGTATTTACTAAAATTATTAGTTGAATAATTTCTTAACTTAATAATAGTTATAACTGCGAAAACTGGGTGATCTGGTGTGTCCATTTACCGCGTTGAGGGGGGGCTACGAAAATTCGCTAAAGGCTTGCCAGACCACCAGGATCTTAGCTGCGAGCTAAATGTCCCCTGAGGTACGAAACCCAAATTTGTCTGTTCTATAACAGATGTTCCTTGATTAGCGTGATGATATGATTGATGGTCTCGTATCCGCTGATTCTCCCAGACATGATTGAGCACCTGTCAGCCGGAGTTTAACCGACAGTTAAGTGCTGGTCAGTAAACCCCCGCTAGGATTTCGGAACGCGGGGGAAGAGCCGATTCGGCATTTCTTCCCCCGAAACCCCGATTCTTTTTCGGGGTCCGGGGCCGCGAAGGGGGCGGTCAGTTCTGGGAGGGCCATAAGGCACCACCTTAGTCCGAGTGTGAACTCTCTCATTAGCGTCGGTCTCATCATCGTCGTGAGAGTCTCATCGTGTGGCCCCGAGGCTGACACACGATCCCGTAAATAACCAACAAGTGCGAGAGGGGCCGTTTAGCGGCGAAGGATATGTTTAGCGTTAGCGCTTCCCAGTCAAGCGCTTCTCTGCAGCTCCGCCCTTCATCTCCGATCTGCGATCTTCTCAGATAACCCCTCGTCACAGCGATCGTGAATCATCGTGACTTGATGGCAGACGCGAATCTGAAGATGAATCAATGCATCACGATTTACCTGTTCCATATGTCAAAAACGATAAATTGTTATTGGATACCTACTATAGAATATAGTAATTCACTATTTATATAGAATCGAATCAAAATGTTGAAATGCATGATTAAAACAATTCAATTCAAGGTAGGAATTTGTATCCCTAGACAGAAAAAAAAATCCCTTTTGATCCTAGATTGTTGAGATTCACACCTTGATAGAACAATACTAAATTAACTACAGTCTGGTTTTGATGAAGATTTCAGGGATGATGCGGGTTAGCCTCTAAAAAGTCCCTTATATGTTGCAGCACCGAAGGACAAAAGGAGCGTGTGGGTATGTGCGACCGTAATTTAATGAATCGTTTTCTCTATCATCATATAATGGTGGTACAGTGTGATGGCCATGACCAAGGTCTGGAAATTCGTTGTTAGATGTAAAATTTCAAAATGGATAATAACAACATTTTCTGCGGTTGTGTGGTTTAGGCCCAAGAAGGTCTCCTAAGAATAGCACCGACGTCGGACTATAACTAGCTAAAACTCGTGCATTATGACAAGTCAGTTGTAGGAGGGCACTTCTATGACCAGGTGGGAGAACAGTCTCATTACTGTTAGTCTCATCATATTGATTATCTCATCATCGCGATCGTCTCATCGTGTGGCCCAGAGGTTGGTTGTATACATGAACCCGTACACAACCAAAAAGTGCGAGAGGGGCAGTTTAGCAGCGAAGGATATGTTTAGCGTTAGCGCTTCCCAGTCGAGCGCTTCTCTGCAGCTCCGCCCTTCATTTCCGATCTGAGATCTTCCCAGATAACCCCTCGTCGCAGTGATCTTGAATCATCCTGACTTTATGGCAGGAGCAAATCTGACGATGAATCACGCCACGATTTACCCGTTTCATATGTCAAAAACACAGATTGTTTTTTGAAACTATAATATACTACTATAATACAATATACTTCACTATTTATATCAAATGGGATCAAAATGTTTAAATTCATAATCAAAACAATTTAATTCAAGGCAGGAGAGCTTTGTATTCAAGCAAAAGTTTAGACAGAAAAAAAATCCCACTTGATTGATGAGCTTCACACCTTGATTCCTTGAAAAAACAGTACTAAATTGCCTAAACTGTGGTTTGATGAAGTTTTCAGGGATGATGCGGGTTAGCCTCTAGATGGTCCCTTATATGCTTCAGCACAGAAGGACGAATGGAGCGTGTGGATGAGTGCAAATGTGAATTTAATGAATAGATTTCCCATATCCAATTGTTGCACAGTAGTGTGGTTATTAGTTGTCAGATGTAAAATTCCAAAATTCCTAATTAATGAAACCTTGTGGGGTTACTCTTAAAAGTTGCGCCGCCGTCGGACTGTCACAAAAAGAGAGGACCGTGCACTATGAGAGATCAGTTGTAGGAGTGCGCGTCTATGACTAGGCGTGAGAACACTCACATAACTGTTAGTAGTAGTAGTAGTAGTAGTAGTAAGTTGTTTATTGTATTAAATCAATGATTATTACAATGAGTTCAGGTCCACTTACACATCATCATTAGAAAAATATAAAATGAATAAATTAATAAATTAAATAGCTTCTTCCTAATAGTTAACAGGGCATTACAGCTTAATAAAGTACATGCAAAATAAACAAAGTCATCGACATGAAATTAATATAAAGAATAATTATCCGTTTGAATCCATAACATCCACACTGTACCTGTATTACTCGTACAATATCCACAAACAAGCCTATCCTGTTGTACAATATACAATGCTAATGCTGTACATATTCGACACCTATTCAGTGAGCGCAAATGATCGAAGTGCTAGTGCACTAGAAACAAAATTAAATAAATTTAACATTTTCTCCCTATCATCACAAAAATCGAGCAAATTAGCCAGACGATCCTCATCCTCAACCACTGGGAGCCCACAGATGTATTTCGCAATGAATTGCCTTCGGTACGGTTCTAAGATCGGGCAACGTAGACAAAAAAGGTAGAGGGTGTCAGCTTCTTTCATATTGCATATATTGTATAAGCTCTCGCTTCTAAACTTATGAGAAGTACCCCTATATTAACACATTACTGTTAGTCTCATCATATTGATCGTCTCATCATCATCGCGATCATCTAATCCTGTGGCCTAGAGGCTGACGCCATGTGCACCCATGCATTCATTTCGCATTTTTCCTCGATATTTCTTAGTATAATTTTGACATATATTAAACGAAAATTGATTAAAATTCTAGAAGTCACTTAGATCACATCGGCATTGCATATTCAAAAAGCAAGATTACTCAACTTCAGTATTGTTTCCATTTGAATCTAGGAACTCATTAACAAAGAAATTAATCATTTTCTTCTGCGAATGATTCATAAATTAGCTAGGCATTCCGACGCTTGAGTCCGTCGATTCCGATACGAAAATTAATATGGGTAGCGAATCAAACAAAACGCCATACGGTAATTATCGTACGGAGTCTGGGCGTAGGGGAAAGTGGGGAGCGTAAATAATCGTGCGATCGCAGGGTTTCGACACGGCTGCCCTTTTAATCCAATCGCCAGGGAAAATTCCGGGGGGGCGGAAGACGATCGGAGATCTGTTTGTCTGCTGACGCGGCCTTGGACGTCTAATGAAGGGAATATCGCTCGACGTCGTGAAATCGTCAAACAATGAAATCAACGATATTCACCAGCACTCAAAAGGTTGAAGGAATGAGGTAATCAGCGCAATTATGAACGAACCGTATAGTAATACTAATTACCGTAAGACTGATAGTAAACAAATAAATAAGTAAATTTAATTTTTTGATTGTTTAGGACAGTGTTTCTTAAACTTTTTCCCATGTACTCTCCGAGCAGAAACGAGAATGGATATGCAACCCCCCCCCCCCCCCCTACAGTCGTACACTCACCATCCGTAAAACATTATTAACACATATAGGTACTGAATTAATAATAAAATTCAAACTGCTATGGAAACACTGTGAGTTCCTCTTCGCTAGTAACACATTGTTTGTACGTGAAATTCAATAGAAATAGAAAAACCTAGGTATGAGGAAAATCAAAAGAAACAAACTGAAGAAAAATTCAAATCAAACGAAACGCTTGCATACGAGCCTGCAACACATTGGGACATTTTATGTCTTTAGTTGCAGACTCGTATGTGTTGCAGACTCGTATCGTATGCAAGCTCTAAGAGCCAATCATCGGATCCGGACCCTGGGCATCGTCAAGTAAATGTCCTAAAGAGGCTACATACGAAATTACAGCTTCCTAGAGTGTAAAGCATAGAAATTAGCTTTAAGAGCCACTCATCTGATCCAGGCCCTGGGCATCGTCAAGTAAATGTTACTGAGAGTTTTTTAATTAGTTTTTTGGAATCTACATGCGTATATTGAAACGTAAACCAACATATTCTGAAAGGTAAGGGGAGGGATAATAACAATTATTATTATTATTAATAAATCAAAATAGAAGTCCAGTCATGCAGCATGACCTCATGAGCGAATTTTTGAAGAAATCTTCGACATTTCAGTCGCTAAAGCTACATCAAGTCCTAAAACAGTTGAGCGTAAAACATTAAAGAGAGCGACCGAGAGAATCAGAGGACGGAATATTTCACAGAGTAAACTCATCAGTTGTGATTACTTTTTTTTTTTTTTTTTTTTTTTTTTTTTAAACAAGCACCTACTACTACCTACGTTTTAAACAGCATGGTTCTAGGATTGGTTATACAGGGATACTTCCATAAGAGTAGTTCAATCTGAATTTGGACAATGTTTCATGCGAATATTACCGATTTTTACAACTAGCGAACGGCATTATTTCGATTTTTGACTGATTTTTCAACTTTGAAATTTTTGAAAACTTGATACATATTCTTATAGGAAATTTTACGCTGATTCCGAATATACCACATATTAGTATGCTGAAAAAATTATTTCGCACAACAAATCGCAAAAAAACAGGTTATTTTGAAATTTTTGACTACATTTTTGAAAATTTTAACCCGAAGATGTAATCCGATCATGCTGGCCAACGAACTTGAACTTTCGTTTTGTGTCCTTAACATTTTAAAATTTGTTTGAAGTTTCTAGCACAATTCTACGGACAGTTATCGTCTGGAATGACACATACATACATACATACATACATACATACATATATACATACATACATACATACATTAAAAAATGCGTTAAACTTCAGAATATGATTCAGAATAGCCTGAAACGGATTTCTGCTTAAAATTTTTTCAAAAATTCACATTCTACAAATTTTGAGGCGAGAGCAATAGCTTAATTTTCTTCAAAAATTCGCTAAAATTGAGCGCGATATGATGAACAGCAACTGAGAATTGTGAACGAAAATTGAAAAACTCCCTCACTTCCCTCCAATTATTTCCCCACCTTAGTCCCGTTCCCTCATCTAATACCATTATAAATTACCTGTTATTGTTCTTGTGCATTCTTTTCATGTCATAGAATTTTCGTAATCGATTCGATTAAAAACCAACTCCTACAGTTTATTACTCTAAATAATATTGCCTAATCTTCTATATTTTACAATAGTACTTACCATACAACTTGGAACACATATTTCGTCAGACGCGAGAATATATCCCACAGTGCGAGCATCATTCTTGGACATACAATCACCTTGGACGACTTGTAGGTTCAATGAAACCATCTGGTCAATTTCGACATTCATTCATTGCGATCGCTTTGAAATGTAACAATGGCCTTTTAAAGGGAATCTTCAAAACGCGATGCGGTCAAAACCAATACGCCGTCATGTCCATCACAAAAACAAATGCAGACGAGGAATCGCGAGTGTTTCCAAAGATGTGAAAAACTGTCGCAACGTTCACAACCATATTCACATTTCACTGGGCGGCCGCGCGGGAAACGGCCGATCCTTTATCTGCCTTTTCTATAGTTCTTATTATAATACTCCCACACGCATCAGCCTTTTTATTATTTTTGTTCCCTTCTTAATATCATTATAATGAAAAACGGTGGACACGCCTGTGTTGACACCGCTGGAGAAGGTCAGATTCTTTACTTTCTGGTGATTTTTTTTTTGTCTCCCAGATTTTTTTTTTTTGTCTTGATTCAGACTCGTGTCTAGAGTTACAAGATTCTCAAGGTTCGGAAGAGTATGTTTCAACCGCAGAGACGAGCGATGGTCACATGATATGATATCATCATAATGCATCGCAAAGACCAGCTTCCGTGGGCCCAATCAAGTGGTATCGGCTTTTTTTGTTTCGATTTTGTGACGTAATTTCTCCATACAACCATATTACTGTGGACATACCAGTACCAATTGTTGTGCCGTAAGGAATGAAAGAATAATGAATGAATGAAGAAAAAATTATTCCGAATAATATACATTAAATAAATTATAATACAGTGTAAGAAAGGTACACAGAGCAATTAAATACTAAATATGAATCCCCAGTCAAATTTAAGTTTCCTACGGGGAATAAAAGGGAATTTAGCTAGGGATCAAGAAAGAACCCATCATTTTATTAGCGGTATATATGTGTCATTCCAGACGATAACTCTCCTTAGGATTGAGATAAAATCCCGTACTTGCGCCGAAAAATCAAGCTTTCTAAACGAAAGGATGAGTTCGTTGGCCACAAATGGCACATTAAATTGGTCAAATTTCAAAAAATGTACTAAAAAAATCACTAAATATGACTAAAAACGGCCAAAAATAGTTGAAAATATAATTTGTAGCAGAGTTTCACTCAAAACAAAATTAACAAAAATAAACTCTATAAAATCTATAAAAACTGCAAAAAACCCCAAAATCTTTTATGAATAGTATTTTATTTTGCATTTTAGTTTTTTGCCATAGAATTGGTTTTTAACAATTTCTTTCTACTGAAATCGCTCAAAATTCAATACAGTTCAACACATTATAATACGGTTGAAAAATAATTGAAGAAAATTCGCTGATAAGATCATGCTGCATGACTGGAACATTTGTCTCTTGATGTCCCAGAGAGGCTGCCTATCATATGACAACATCGTAGGGCGAAAAGGAGAGAATAGAGCTCACACAGCTGATTTGGAGAGTTCCCGTCATTTCATTTTTCTCGGAGTCCCAGAGAGGCCATGAGAGAACTGGGACGTAAAATTTGACCATTTTAATGTACTCAACAAGAGCTGGTTAAAGAACTCAGCCTTTCATTCGGACAGCTTGATTTTTTGGCGCAAGTACAGAAATTGTATCTCAATCCTAAGGATAGTTATCGTCTTGAAATAAATGAATAAATAAATAAATAAATAAATATATATATATATATATATATATATATATATATATATAAACTATACTATTCGTTGCTGAATACAGAACGTTTTGATTTTAAAATTTTAGAATCATTGCAATAGTTTCATTTTCTACGAATATTCGATAAAATGGGAAATTAATTATGTTAATCACTTAGTTTGTCTCACTTGCCAACATACTCTTAAACCCAACAACTTCGGAAACCAGAAGAAAACATTGTAGAGAAAGATCCGCCTCAAACGATTATTTGAAGTTGATGCTTGTTTATAAACCTAGAAAACACTCTTCGGATGAAGAAAACCGCCATCAACTCTCGCTTCTAAAAGTGACAGCTCTTTTGACACAGATGTTCGGGGAAAAAAGGGAAAACGCGATAACGTCAAATGACTCGAGACGAGCGGCGTCAGAGTTGGGATGAGCCGGGATGGGCTTCAGTAATTATCTGGGCAACTCCGGGAGTTGAGGATCCCCCTGAGAACTTTTGTCGTCATCTGAATCTCATCCACGCGTGATTTTCAGTCGAAGATGGAAGTTACACCATTCGAGAGGGCATCTGCTGTTGTTGGGTATTAGGTGGAGAATAGTTAAAAATAAAACATTTGACACACAAAAATAAAAGAAAGAGAACTCGGCCCCTTGACCCCACTGGGATCAAAAATTGATTTTCGTATATAAAATAACAGAAAATAAATATAAAATCTGGAATCGATTTTTTCACAACGATAGTCTAAAAAAACCGGGCATATATTTTTTAATATATACCTTCGGGCCTCGCAAGGGTTCTGCCCCTAGACACCGCTGGGGGGGAGGGGGGGGGGGCAGACCCACGGATGTTATTACTTAGAGCCCGTGGCCAAATTTCAAGGAACATGGAACATGCTTGGCAGAAGTGACCAAGTAACAAAAACGAAAATTTTCAGGAGCTCCATACGACTAAATAGAGTCGAAATGAGAAGGAATAACCTAGGTAGGTAATTTTCTGTTATGGTGCGCGTCTACAATTACTATAACCAAGATTAACTTCTCAACCAAGTGACAACAAAACAAGCGGCATTGTTTACTATATCCATTTCTAACATGAATAAATATAAAACTACGACATGAATAGAAGAACAAGTACGAAAGAAATGCGTGATAAATCGAAAGCTTTCCAACGAATGGAGAACGGTTTTCGTCCGATGAAAACTAAAGAAGTTTCATTTCCCAAGCAACGGATTGATTGAACGAGAGAATCATTAAAAAATTTCATGACACTTCGCGTAATGTTTTCGGGCAGTTAGCTCAAGGCTAAAGCATGTTCCATGCTAAAACACTTACGCAGTTAGTGGTTAGCAGACCCAACTTTCCGAACAGAGATAGGTAAAATATTCGTAGGTGATAAGTCAAGCTTCATACGTGAAAGTCAAGTTTCACTAAACAAATTTCGGTGATCATGTGTCGCTAGGTGGCGGTGGTTGACTTAATCACTGGACAATTTGTTTACAAAATGCTTTCCTATTTAGGTAGGTTCGTGCCTGTTACAAAAAACGCCACGCGAATCGGTCAGTTGGAGTCCGTCATTTATTCGCCCCTTGATGTCCTAGAAAGGCTACGTATCAAATTTTGAGTTCCTACAGTGAATAGGGGAGATTTGAGCACGATTTTGCCATCATCATGATTGATATTACGGCTCGTGGTCAGCTTATCCTCACCAAAGTCAGCGAGGCACAAGTTGCGACATGGTGATACAACATATCAAAATGTGGTCCAAATTGGACGGTTTCGGAGGAGTAGGGAGCACAAAATGTTGTCCATAGATAGATAAATAAATATATAGGTATATAAATGAAGAAATCTGAAAATGAATTACTATTGTAAACGTGTTCTACACCCTCTGAAACGTAAAGAAAATGTATCCCCACCCCCAAGTGCCGAAGTGCCGTCGTGCCAACGGCTGTAATACCCATTTTCTATGAAAAGTTGTGTAAAAAAAGTATGTCAAGCTGGGTGTGGCACCTATCATGAATGTATAGGTCACTGAAATGTTTTAAATGAACTTGAAAAATTCCATAGTGGAAAAGATTAAATCAAGAAGTAGCGTGAAAATTCATAAATGGCCATTTAAGAAACGAAAAAATTATACTCAATGTAATAGAGCGCAGAATGAACTAATGATTTGAGAACAATGAAATAGGTACGGGACCATCTACAACCTAAAACCGCGCATTCACTCACAATTTCATCAAAATCGGATGAAAACAGTGGAAATTAAGGTCGTTACTATTATTTTAAATTGGCGCATGCGCAGTAGCTATTGATGATACAATCATGTTGAAATTGATATGGGGCAATCAAGTCGTCTTCTTCCAACTATCACCCAAATTTAAACGAAATCAAACGACTACAGTGTGAAAAAATAGAACATATTGGAATTAACGTGTGCGCAGGCGCAAAATGAAGTATTGATGTGGCAACAATGAAACTGATACGGTACCATCTAAAACCTAAACCGCGCATTCCCGAACTATTTAATCAAAATCGGATGAAAACTGTAGAAATTAAGGTCGTTACAAGAATTTCACATTGGCGCATGCGCAGAGTTTTCGTATCTAGACGTCCCCGAAAGTCCTACTATCAAATTTCAACTTCCTAGGGTGAACGGGAGAGAATTTAATTCACTCAGCTGATCATGAGATAACCCCTTGGTTTGTTCGTATCTAGACGTCCCAAAGACGTTTCTTGCCGATTTTCCAATTCTTAGTGTGAACGGGACGGACACTAGCTCACTCAGCTGATCTGGGAAGAGTCCCTGAGAGTTTCGTATTTAAATGTTCCAGAGAGTCTTGCTATCAAATTTCAACTTCGTACAGTGAACGGGAGGGAATTTAATTCACTCAGCTGATCTGGAAAGAGTCCCTCAGTGTGTTCGTCTCCTGATATCCCAGAGACGTTTCCTACCGATTTTCCAATTCATTGAGTGAACAGGACAGAAATTAGATCACTCACTTGATCTGCAAAGAGCCCCAGAGAGTTTTCGTATCTAGATGCCCCAGAGAGCCTAGCTATCAAATTTCAACTTCCTATAGGGTGAACGGGAGATAACCCCCTCCGGTCAGCTCAAATGCAGCCTATGTTTCATCATCAAATTTCATCAAAATTGGCTGAGAATCGGTATAAGGTGATACGAGGAAAAAAGAAGAAAATCCAAATACATGCATTTTGACGCCTAGTTTTAGCTTACATAGAATCGATGTACCGTTACATATTTGGCATCAGGCGACGCAAGAGGCATATCCCTCCCAGGATATGCAAAACAAAATAATTTTGATCCTACAGGGTGAGGTCGATAAAGAGCCAAAGTTGGGACGAAGTTCTACTTTGTTACTTATCTTGGCGCGTCTCGCTGCAATCGTATATTGAAGGCTTGGCAATGCTTGCGTACCGTCCAGCTGGGTGATCAAACCGTCGGAATGGATCTAAAATTGTGGAAATAGACCACTTCCTTAACTTCCGTTTTCTTCATAGAAAACATGATGGGTTTCCACAATTTCATCGCAAATTATTTAGTTCGGACTGGAAAGGTTCAAATAGAAAATAATAAACCAAAAAGAAAAAAACGAATACGGTGAAAAGAACAGGGTGGCCCCCAACTGGAAAACCTGGAATTGTCAGGGGATTCTTTGCGTCGAGAAAATTCTGGGAAATGTCAGGGAATTTCGCAAAAACCACCAAATGTCAGCACACCAAGAGTAAACCATTTGAGAGAAATATCAACTGAGTATTGAACTAGGGAGAAAAAAACCCAGCAGAGTAGTGGATTGATCCAGTAAGAGCCCCAAAACTAGTTTGTATATGTAAGCTAGGACTTCTCAGAAGGGTTAAGGAGGGGGAAATTGGCCCATTGGAATGTGAAGTAATGTGTTATAAACTCACAGAGCAACTTTCCAATGAACGAGTTTTGTGGGATGGGAAATCAAGAAGTTATAAGTTTTTTTTTTTTTTTTTTTTGCTGTCGGACGAAAATTTTGAATTATCCCCAGAGCTAAGTAATCCATGTAAGGAAAAATGTACTTGAACAAATAACTTCGGATCACAAATTGAGAGACCATAAAATATTAAATAAAAAGTCATGCAGCATGATCGTATGGGTGAATTTTCGTAAATTATCGTATTACATTTAGGATAAATTGTTAAGATATTTGTTTACTTCGAGGGCAATGAAATTGTTAAATATGAGTAGACTACATATAAGTAGTGTTTTTTCCTTTAAATTATACGATTTTCGTTTTAGAAGTATTAAAGGTACTATAAAATGACGAGAAAACAACAAAAATTTGAATTTGATATTTTTTGTCAGGGAAATCCGAAGTTTGGTCAGGGAAATATCAGGGAAATTAAAAATTTTCATTTGGGGGCCACCCTGAAAGAAGATTGATGCGGTGTTGGACATGAACCATGCAAACCAAAACGGTTGGCAAGTCCATCCACATGAGACTTTTCTTGTGATATGTGAGTTCGTCTTTGTTAAATCCTCTTCATTTGTCTCTTGAATAAGTAACATTTTTGCACGGACCGTACCTTCGCTTTTTCTCATTGCAGAGGTGAAACCTCGAAAATTCTGCAATAAAATCGTGTTTACTTGTTTTTGGCCCGAATCCAACTAGCATCACCGACAAGAAAATGACTCCTGTCCATTTTAGCGTGTGTTGTCGAGTCAGATCCGAAAGAAAGTTTTTTTGAGACTTGATATCCATTCGTGGATGGAAAATCTACTTATCATCCCGCGAATAGCAGTTAGGCCTGCACACTGAAGGAATGTAGGTACCTACCTAAACCCAACAGATGGAAACGTCTTCCTGACCCACATCTGAGTCATGGCGCGTCAGGGGTAAAGCAGTTTGTGCCATCAAGGAAGAAGTGGGTTTGAAAGTGAAAGAAAAATCTAAATTTCTAGCTTCAAGTGTGTCACAGTTCTTGGGGAAGAGCAAGAAGCAGGGGAAAGTGATACACAGCAAGGATTCGTGCCAAATAGGGCCACAAAGATGATTACAAGTGTCTTGAATTCAGGCACTGGGTCATGTTTACGAGTATTATATCACTAGGGACTGGAATTACATATTCTGCATACCTATGTGTTTTGCTTCCGAGTCTACCTAAAAGTAGCGGAAACATATTTTTCACTTTCGGCAGAAAAAAAAATTTTGGTTTCTAAAATCAAAATTTTTACTCGCATTTTACGTTTTAGACCATTCTGAACAACTTTGGTTCCGTGACTGTCTGTGTTTGTGTCTGTGTGTGTCTGTCTTGTGTCCGCAAATCCTTGAAACAAGCTTATTTTCCACAGTTTTCATTCGATTTGGATGAAATTTTCAGGGGATGTGCATGCTAGGGTGTAGAACGTCACCTATCAGTTTCATCGTTCTTGACTTATTACCTCACCCTGCGCATGCGCAAACGTAAATTGTAACAAGCATCATTTTCTCACGCCCTAGTCGTCCAATCTCGCTCAAATTCGGATGATAGTTGGAGGATGACAATTTGATCATCACTTATCGATTTCATCATGATTGTATCATTAATAGCTACTGCGCATGCGCCTATGTGAAATCCTTGTAACGACATTTATTTCCACTGTTTTTATCCGATCTGGATGAAATTTTCAGGGAATGTGCGGGCTAGGGGTCAGACGGTCCCTTGTCAGTTTCATAATTGCCAAATCAATACTTCACTCTGCTCATGCGCTAACGTAAATTCTATTATACTCCATTTTTCCACGCCCTAGTCGTCCGATCTCGCTCAAATTTGGATGATAGCTGGGGGATTGATGACTGGATTGGATGACGATTTGATCATCCCATATCAATTTCAACATGATTGTATCATTAATAGCGCCTTTGTGAAATCCTTGTAACGACCTTAATTTTCACTGTTTCCATCTGATTTCGATGAAATTGTCAGAGAATGCGCGGGTTAGGTTGTAGGTGGTCCCCTATCAGTTTCATTGTTGCTAAATCACACCTACCTACGCTTCAGCAGTCCATCTATAGGTTACAAAAGATATTAGTTATAATAAACTCGATTTCTTGAAGAGTCAATTTTTTTGAGAACTCTCAGAGAATATCAGCTGGTGCGATTTCGTGGTTGATAGTTGAGATGTTAATGTTGATCCCCCCCCCCCCCCCCCCCCCCCCCCCCCCCCCCTCCCCCCCCCCCCCCCCAATCGTCTTTTCTGAGCCAACGGATGAACGTCCTGTGAACATGGTGGTCTCGAATGCGAGTCTTTGAGATAAAAATCTATGAATAACACTTTAAAAAACCATTTTCCATCGAGATCCAGATTTTATAATAGTATTTCAACCCACCGACTTTACCCTTTGTAAACAAACCATGAACTAAGAAGACAGTGAATATTCAATAACTATTTATTTTAATATGAAGTGAAGTCAATGAAATCAAAATCATGTGTTTAGTACTTACGTCTGTTTACGAATTAAAATTGATCAAATTGAGTAGTAATTTATTCTCCATTCGCCTCTTTTCAGTCCGTATAAGTCCATAACGATTTCAATACCTGAAACAAAGTATATTTTAATATAACCACTTCTATCTGTTGCACTTCTATCTGTTCAATATGTATATATATTTTCTTACTATTACACTCGAATTTTGCCTTTTTTCGAAACCACACAAGTAGGTAGGCATGTAAATTCCGATATTTCCCCCGGGCTAAATTTCAGATGTTTACTGTTTCATTTCGCATTATTGCCAACAAAACCAAACATCAGACAGAAGAGATTAGTGGTCGAAGCAGTATTTTTGCACAGTACCTATTAGCACTTATTGGTTTCTATAGTTGTCTTTTATTATTAATTTTTTTTTGTTCTAAAGGCTGTAATTGCCGATTTACTGATCTGTAGGGGTTTCGTCGATTTTTCATGAACTATTGGTCCGATTTGGCTTTCATAATCGAGGGTAGTAGGGTAATAGGTACCTAATCCAAATAGGTATGGATGGGTATCAATACTCAATTTTTTTAATAAATCGATCTATCAACTTCAAAAATCGATTATCGTATTTAAAATAACAGAAAATGAATATAAAATCTGGAATCGATTTTTTCACAACGATATTCTAAAAAAACCGGGCATATATTGTAGACAAAACAGCAAAATACTTACTGCCACATTCTTATTACTTAATTGTAATTATTTCGAAACAATTTAACATTAGACGATACGATAAGAAGAAGAAGAAATGTTTATTAATGCGAACGCAATATAACACAAAAACAAATCAAACAAACATTACTTTGACGATGGCATCATCTTGCAGCACATATAAGTATAAACGTACACAGGCTGTATAAACATGTACCTACAATAAACTGAAAGTATGAAAAGAAAGGCTGTGGCAATCCATGCGAGCATATTACCTATATGATATTCACAAATATTAGAGGGCATATAGCCAAACATTTTAACAACTAATTTTTACAAATAACTTGGAAAACAGTACCCCAAATAACTTACTGTAGGGAGATCAAATCCATTCAAATTACCTACAAACAAACATTTTAAAATGTCCCTATTTGTTGACCTTATAATTTAAGTTCTATATGGGCAACGAATCCATATCCCAACGGTTGTTGTGAGAATGGGGCCCCTCACTTAGAAATAAATATACTCCCTCAACAACTCTTTCCTGTAGCGTTGCGAAGTGACAATGTAAAGATGCAATTTTTGCCAGTTATTACCATTTAGCGTCATAATCAATTCCTCATCTGTCAATACAGTTTTCCTCAAGTAGCAAAATCGAAATTCCGCCAAAATTGGGCGTCTTGCCAGGTAGTGTGCATTACCCACCGGAACCCCCATATTACACAAGGCGCAATTATACTGTCGATCCGTCCTATTTGGCATTGTTTTCAAATCAAATAATTCACCCATAGCCTTTAAAATATTACCAACCATCCAGATATTACTGATTTTTGTGTATCCCGTACTATCACGGTTCAACCTAGCATAAAATCAGTGATGCTCTGAATTTCTCCATTGTTCCTTCACTCAGTCCACAAAATCCATTCTTAATTCATTTAATAGTTGTTTTTTGACCCTTTTAAATTCTTGGACATCCTCAAAGATCCCATTCAAATCCCCTGCATATTTCCGTACAAGACCTTTCCAAGCTTTATACCAGTCACCGTCCATTTCAATTTGCTGCTTCGCTGGATAATTCGTTAACCTACTCTCCGGCCTACAAGTACCCTACCCATATAATCCCAATGGATTTTCTGTGTATATTCTTAAATCTTTGGCAAATTTAGTTCATTATAAATCATATAGGTAATTGGGCGAGGTTTGAGGCAACCTAAACACTCTCTTTACGAAATACCTTAATAATTTCTCCACATATACGATACGATAATTTACGGAAAATTTCTCATACGATCATGCTGCATGACTTGAACTTTTTGTTTTCAATACCTATTACGAAGTGTGACTATTGAATATAAAATTTGAACCAAAAGCCGGGGAATTTTCTATTTAGGGGGAATAAATGTGTTGTGAAGTGGTAGGTTATGTTAGGCCGCACTGTTATCCCCGAGTCGGTTGCAGGAGGTGGTCCATTGTTAGTTTGAAGTTGTGATATCTGAGCTTTATCTATCGAACGCCCTTGTGAACTCGAGACAGACATAAAGCAAAGTCGCTGGAAGGGATTGTGTAACTTATCTCCAGGGCCCCGGGACCACACCTCCGTCCATCCGCCATCCAGTCCACGTGTTCCGAGGGGTTTTTACGATTTCTGCCTCTCCCCGGCATCCTTTTGTGAGTGCGAGCTAACCCATAACTATTGATACCCTGTAAAATAAATATCGGACGGCATAAAATATCAGATTTCGCTCGATGGGCTCAACGTTATAATAAGAATCGCGAGGGTTCCATAATAACTTCAGGGTGAATCACGATCTGGTGAAGCAGAATTTTATAGTTCTGAATCGGATTTGTGTGTGATCGGCTAGAGGCATCTTCTTAGAAATCTTTAAGGCATTTCATTCTAGATTATCTATAAATCATGTTAAATTCTACATTATTATTTATTTTCAATACGGGCAAGCCCAATGGATAATGATGAAATAACAATATGATTATACAGGGTGACCCAAATGTCAATCCCCCCCCCCCCCCCCCCACACCACCCCCTAACTTTTAAAAATAATTTTTGAGATATCGAAGTGGAACTTGGAGAGAGTTTTCAGGGTGCCTGATTCAAAGTTTTAAGCAAATAAAAATCAGGAAAATAATCCAAAAGTTGTCTCACCCCGGCATCCTTTTGTGAATGCGAGCTACCCAACTATTGATATCCTGTGTAATATAAATGATACCCTGTATAAAAAACTACTGATACCCTGTAAAATAAATATCGGGTAGCACAAAATATCAGATTTCGTTCGATGGGCTCAACGTTATAATAAGAATCGCGAGGGTTCCATAACTTCAGAGAGACGTCCTATTGAAATAGATTTAAGACAAATAGCTCCAATCGTTGAATTCGCTTTAAAGACGTCCCTCTGAAGCTAGGTAAATTAGCAAGGCTTCGCATATATTAGGAGGGACGCCCTGTTGAAATTAATGACGTGACGCATTTTTATGGTTTGTATTCGTGTAATCGCCGACAGATGAATACGATTACACGAATACGAATATAATCGCAGTTGACTCAGAATCAACGAATAATTATCGCGATGACAATCGTATTCGTATTCGACGATAAGATTATGCCCAACACTGCCTCAGGTGACTGTTTCAATTTTATCAATTGAAATCGAGCTGTCTCAGTCAATTGATTATTTGGACATAGTTATATTACAGTTGTATTATAAATGTACGAGTATAATAAAAGAGACTATGTACCTATCTTGAAAGTTAATAAGATTTTGCGGTGTGTGCGCCATCTTAAACTTTGTAATTATTGGTTCACTATGGACTGTTATTTCATTTTATTTAACCCATGAGATATGGAAACATATCTTAGGTCAGGCGGACGGTGATCCAGAATCTTTCATTAGTTTATTGAACATAATAGTGGTTTAAGGTACAAGAAAGAGTAGGTACTGAAGCTGTCAAG
Source organism: Adelphocoris suturalis (assembly GCA_030762985.1). NCBI lineage: Eukaryota > Metazoa > Arthropoda > Insecta > Hemiptera > Miridae > Adelphocoris > Adelphocoris suturalis. The sequence continues at coordinate 43,163,580 of CM061044.1, forward strand.
CAATAATAAATCTAATTGAGAGACATAATTTTAATTTTGTAAAAGGCGCAAAAGTTCACGAAAACTGTATTTTTGGACCTTAAATTTCAACAATTTTCCCGGGGAAGGCCCTCGGACCCCCTCCCCCCCCCCTTTTTTAACTCCTGGTAGGGACATAAAGTTTGAGTCTTGCACACTTGCAATTTTCGCCTTAGGCCGGCCATGTCTGGCTGGAGATAATCATATACATATACATATATATATATATATATATATATATATATATATATATATATATATATATATATATATATATATATATATATATATTCCCAACCTTGATGATGGTTTCGATTCAATCACCTAAACCCTTTCTAAATAGATTTAAAACGAAATGAAATTAAAATGATTTATTCATAACTGTCTTACGTAAGTTAATGAAAATGTATAATATATGAGTCTAAATGGAATGGAGGGACATAAAGCGAGAAGGTCCTTACTTTCTACTTTCCTTTATCCTCCCAACTTCACCCAAGATCGTTCCCTTTGTCATAACCCTTCAAAACCCTAAAAGCGGTATTTCACTTCCTGCATTTTTTCTGTTCTTTTTCTTTTTTTTTCACATTTTTAATGCCCGAACATGAGGTAGGATAAGTGCTTTTTTCCAAGGTCAGCTTTTTCGAACATTGCGCATATTGGCGGAGCATTTGTAAACTCACTTGGGAAAATTAGAACATGTTCTAATTTTTACCTCGACGCAAGAAAAATGCCAACACGTAGCCTTCAGGAAGGTTACAATTCAATGGAAAACCCCTACGAGGCCCTAACCTGACAGACTTAATAAAATTGCACTCCACCAGAATGCGCTGTTTTTGCAGTAAGTCTTGTTCAGTTGCTATTTTCGAACTCGCAATTCAGCAGAAAATCCAGGGGGGGGGGGGGGGGGGAGGGGGGTAGAAAAATGTTAGTATGATACAGTGCTGGGCGACCTTAAAGCGAATTCAACGATTGGAGCTATTTGTCTCAAATCTATTTCAATAGGACGTCCCTCTGAAGCTAGGTAATATTAACAGGGCTTTGCATATTATAGGAGGGACGCCCTATTGAAATTGATGACCGTGAAGCATTTTTATAGGCTGTGTTCGTGTAATCGTCGACAGACGAATACGATTACACGAATACGAATATAATCGCAGTTGACTCAGAATCAACGAATAATTATCGAGATTACAATCGTGTTCGTATTCGATGATAAGATTATGCCCAACACTGGTGTGATACGGCCTTAAGCCATGTACTAACTAAACTAAAACTAACTTCACTGCTGTGCGAAATTACGGAATCTCTGTCGATAAAACTCAGTTTCGGATTCGTGGTGGCCGGTTCGTAAAATACCTGTCCGCTGAGACAAAATCTCACATTTCGGTAAATAGACATACCGGAAAAAAGTTTACGACAAATCCCAGCTCAATAGAATGGTCCGGTACACGAAGAACACATTTTGCGAAAAAATCGATTTTCGCGTCTTCAAATGGTCGTCCAATTGGTCTCTTTCAAGGTTTGTTAGGTCATTAAAAAGCTGAGTTCATGCTGAACCATTTTTTGGAAAATCGACAAAAATTGTTCATTATTTAAGGTTTTACAGCCAAAATTTTGCATAAAAAAATCAAGCAATTTAAAAAAAAAATTGTTTACAAAATTAGGTGATCACTGTGTTTTGGGTTTTTAGCTAATTTTCGTAGAAAATGAAGCTATTGCAATGGCTCAAAAAATTTTAAAATCAAAATTTTTGATTGAAATCCGTTTTGAGACATTCTAAAACGAATCCTAGAGTTTAACGCTTTTTCATTTGTATATATATATAGGTAGGTATATATATGTCCTTCCGGTAAATAACTCTCCTTAGGATGGAGTTGAAAATTCCGTTCATGCGCCAAAAAACAAGCTTTCCAAACGAAAGGATGCATTTCTTGAGCACATTTAATTGGTCATATTTTTAGATTAACTGCTCAAAAATCAATAAAAATGGTTCAAAAATGCAGAAAGACGTTAAATTTATATTTTGATCTGTATTTTAGTCAAAAGAAGTTTATTATTAACGATGAACTAGAAAATTAAAATATTTATGCAGTACTGTTTGCTGAAAAGTACTTGAATTCATTAATATTGGCTGACAAATCTGTTTTGAATGGCACAATATTATTTAGAACAAGTTTTTGCCATAAAATAGGTAGTAAACAATTTATTTTTCTTAAAGTCCTGAATTTTCAGAACAATTTAACGCAGTACGACAATTTACGAAAATTCGTTCATACGATCATGCTGCATGACTGGAACTTCTTTGCTCAGCAGTGTATAATAAGTACCTTCCTTACACGGCAAACGGATTTTCATAACTAGATGACAAGATAGGTACTCCCATTTAATTTTTTTTTTTTTTTAACCGCAAGAGGAAAAGTATCAAAGACATAAAAAGTTTATTTCCTATACATAATAGACTTTTTCTTTCCACTTTCATATGCGTTTGCCATCCGTTGCACAATATACATTTCTAGGCGTATAGTTTTATACTTTTTCCTAAGTCGTTTGCGAACTACAATGAAAAGGATAAAATGCTTTTTGTAGGACTCCTCGGCAAGGACAACCAAGGCGTGCACAGTTTTTTACTCCCCCAGATAAGGTCAAGGAGCTTCGACGTGTTTATTGGAACTTTTGAACGGTCGTAAAAAAAGGCCTGCAAAATACGCGATAAAACCTGGCAGACCAATCGACAGGTGGAATCTTCACACTAGCTATTTTATGATCTAAGCTGTATCGCATCTAACGTGGAAACTTTCCTGTTACCGGTTCAAATTTTATGTGAAAACAGTAAAAAAAACTAATAAAAGTACCTCTTTAGCTGCACGTATTGTACTAGCTGGTTAACCCGTGCGTTGCTCAGAATGACTGATGTAGAATACAGATTCCGAAACACAATCGTAACAGTTGATGATTGCCTCAGTAAGATTGCATCAGCTTTATTGATGGATACCAGCCTACTATACAGGGTGAACTCGCTTAACCACCAGTGTGCGGACCCTATGTTTGAGCACTTACGGGCGGACCGTGTCTGTCAGACACCTAGTACCAAAATCTCTCATATAATGCGGGGTTTCCCTGAATTTGGTAACAGTGTGAACAGAAGACTGTTTAGTATAATGTATTTGTTCATTTTAAAATGTTTCGTGCATTGAAACTTTGAAACAAACAATAAAACTTGAATGAAAATATTATAAAATATGCAGCTGTAGTAGATACCTACCGACGTTGCCAATTGTCGCGATTCAATGTATGATGGATTGATAATCTCTCTCATATGAGTATGAATAAACTATTTTATGTCAGAAACAAGTTTTAGAAAATTTGAAACAATCAAACTGTTGTAAGAAAAATTAGCTATTTTTTCAGACATTGGATGCAAATGTTTAATATCATCCAAATCCTCCCAGTCAAAATCAGGAGACTCGTCGGTTTCACCATCATTGTGAACTGGTGGATTTACAACTGTCTCATTTTCATCACATTCAGACTGGGATTCATCATCAGAAGCAAAACTCGTCTGGGTCAGAATTTTGCAATAGGAGGGATCTCACTCGATCTTCAAAATCGGGATCAGCTGTTGAAATCCTGTCCACTCCCCTCCTAACATCGCTAGTACTTGGTTCCTGGGACATTGAGAGAGATCACGGTGACTAAAAAATACGACTGAAAGGATTCGACTAGACGTATAGGGCGGACCGTGTCTGAAAAACACTTACATTACTGTTGCTTATGGGCGGACCCGTGTCCAGAGGACACTGCAGATAGCGGGAAAACCGACATAACACTCATCTTGTGACATCTGTCATGATAATAACCACTCCCTCTATTTCAGCAGGCCCCAAAGAGAAGGTATTAGGACGGTGGGGTTCAGAAGCCACTCCAATGTTGCCAACTGACAAACATGAAATTTGGCAAGTGTCTGACAGACATGGTCCATCCATTAAGGGTTAAGCTATTACAAACTTTAGGAGTCAATTTTAGAGCTGATTAATCAACGAAAGTTCCTCTTGAGATTTTTTGAAACGCTTTGTTTCGAGTTATTCAATTTTTAAGATTTTTTTTTTTTCCATGTTTTACCACACAACATTAAAACGGCCATAACTCCCTCCAGAATCACTGTAAACATAAAAAAACGTCTTCCAAGTAGGGTGTGGCCCATAGCTTCCTCATTACCTATCATGAATGAACAGATCATTGAAAAGTTATTAATCAAGAAGTAGCGTGAAATGTCATAATTGGTCAATTAAGAAACGAAAAAAATTATACTCAATGTAATTTAAGTTTGTGCAAAGCGCAAAATGAACTGAGGAGTTGAAAACAATGAAATAGGTACGGGATCATCTATAACCTAAGCCGCTCATTCGCTGACAATTTCATCAGAATCGGATGAAAACGGTGGAAATTAAGGTCATCACATTGGAGCACGCGCATTAGATATTAATGATACAACTAGGGATGATTCGATTCCCGATACCGATTCTCGATACCACCGATTCTTAGGCATTGGTATCGGTATCGAGAATCGATCGCCTAAAGCCGATACCGATACCGCCCGGTGATGGGCGTTTTATTACACTACGGTACTATTGCAACCATCTAACAATGAAGATGGTTGTACCGTTCAACCGTTGTGTGAAGTTAGCAGTTGCGAAACATGAATTGTCCAAAACACAACTTACAATTATAACTTTGTTTACAATTAGGCTTGTGTTATTTTGTTTGTGACAACAGAAGCATTAGACAAAGCTATGTTTTCCAAGTATAAAAGCCTAGAGCCAGTCTTATTTGAAAGTACCTTACAGTTACCGACGAAAAACTAAAAAACCAAGTCAGTCTGCTTAACTTGTTTTATTCAGAAAGAAATCAATCCTAGGCAATAGGTAAAAGTTGCCTAATAATTGATACTTGATAGATAACAAAAAAATATCAAATTTTGTATTTGCACAAGTCAAATTAACTAAAGCCTTGAATGAAAATATAAATCTGAAATTTAGAATTTGTAATAAGAATTAATCTTATTAAGAAGAGCTGTCGCAGTATTTGGGAGAGCGGCTATTGGATCCAAAAAAAGCTGAAAAGTTAGGGTCGTACTGGTTTTCTAGTCCCCACTCAAGACTGAGAAAATTAGCTGTAAAATATCTGTGTGTGCCTCCTTCTACTGTTTTTAGCGAGGGACTTTTTACGTACTAAAAAGTACGCAGGAAACATTTGCGACCAGAAGAGAAATCGTCTGGACCCAGACAGAAATAAAATGTTGGTCTTTTTAAACAAAAACTACGAACAAATGGAGAATAAAGGTTTTATTATCCATGTTTTGTTTTTATTTAAAAATTACCTCATTTGCAAATATATTGGGATCAATTTTTTGTAAGTATAAGTTATATGTTGTACAAAAAAAAATTGAATATATTACCTACTAGTTCAAGAGGAATTTTTGTTTTTCACCTACAGGTAAGTTAGGTATTATGCCTCGATGGTATCGGTATCGAGAATCGGGAATCGATTTTTTAGGTATCGGTATCGGGAATCGATAAATTTTGGTATCGACTCATCTCTAGATACAACCGTGTTGAAATTGATATGAGGCAGGTAATCAAGTCATCTTCTTCAAACTTTCATCCAAATTTAAGTGAAATCGAACGTCTATAGTGTGAAAAAATGGAGCAAAGTGGAATTCACGGTTGCACATGCGCAGAATTAAGTATTGGTTTGGCAACAATGAAACTGATAGGGGACCCCCCCGTCTACCCCCTAGCGCGCACATCCCCTGAAAATTTCATCCAAATCGGATGAAAGCTGTGGAAAATAAGCTTGTTACAAGGATTTGCGGCTACACGACAGACACACACAACACACACACACACAGACACGGAACCAAAGTTGTTCAGAATGGTCTAAAACGTAAAATGCGAGTGAAAATTTTGATTTTGGAGACCAAAAATTGCCTTTCCCCTGAAAGTGAAAACATTGCGCTTCTGCTACATTTTTGAAAAAGCGTTAAACTTCCTGCCTCTCTGATGTCAAACCAAACTTTTTTGAGTAGCCCTAAAGCGTAAGAAAGGAGGGAAAATTACAAATTTCGAAAATTTTCGAAAATTTGGTTTTTTTTCTATCCGTTTTTCAGCTCCGAATTACATACTTATTGTGAAAAGCACTTTTAAGGAAACACTTTTAGTGAATCTCAGCGTTCCAAAGGTATGAATGTTGAATATAACTTTTACCAAAATCTTTGTAAAATTGTGAAACTTCGTATAGGTACTTACGTTTTTAAAATTATGAAAATTCGTACTTTTACGTAATTCTGTTAAAATATTGATTTTTTACAGCAAATTTGAGTTCAGCGACTCGAAAGACATAAGAATACGAATTTTCATAATTTTACAATAAATTTTGAAAAACTGTCATTTTTTGACGTTTTTGAGATTTCGAACTGACAAAAGTTGTTGCTGTCGGCTTCCCAAAACCCAAAAACCCAAAAACGTAAGTATATACGAAGTTTCACAATTTTACAATGAAGTCTGTAAAAGTTATATTCAAAAGTCTGATATTGGCAAAAAAGCTTATTTCAAAAACCAAAATCGAGCTACCGGCGTAGGTTTTTGTGATGCAAAAAATTTTAAAAAATTCAGGGGTCATTTTTTTGTCATTTTAAACAAAATTTCGGGTGGAGGTCATCAAATTTCTACCTTTCTCAAAATAGCGGGCACCCGAACCTACATGAAAGTCTTCGCTTAGCCATTCAATGAAGATTGCAATAGAAGAAGAAGATTGGAGCTGCGAGAGCAAGGAGCGCATCCCGCAGAACCGTCAAACAGGCCGTTATGCAGCTATAAGAAAGTGGAGATGAGGAAATTTCGGCATGAACCCATCAGTAGATTCCTAGCTCGGTTGAGAAACAATCGGATACAACAATAATTCTCCCATCCTGAATGCCGGCACTAAAATGCAGCTGTATTATAGCAGTATAATGCACAGAGTAGGTATAGTGGTACCTATAATAGGGGGAGGTTGTCGCAACTTGAACTTTGAACCGCCCAGACATGTCCACGCCCTCGGGGTCTCGCAATACACGAAAAATTTCCAACGTGAGTGCGGAGGGGGCTCTCCGGATCGTAATTTACCCGGCTTTTATGTGAGGAACTTGTCACGGGGGAGTGATAACACAAAAGCTTCTTGGTGAGTATCGATGGCGTAAAATCGACCGTGCCACATGACCCAGTTTGAGAATGTGTTGGAGGGAATTTTTTCGGGGTTACGTAAGGAATGTGGCAGCCGGGAGGGAGCGCTTCGAGAAAATGACAATGACGGCAGGAATCGTTTCGCCGCCGTTTATCAAGCCGAGCTGAAGAGTACAGACGGATCTCTCATTGTTCAAAGGTCCACGTACAGAAACCATCTACAGAAATTGGGGCCATAGGCAACTTGTCGTTGGGTACACAACATGTCCCGCTGTGCGCCCCTACTAGGTTTGCCAGATTTTTTCGGATCATATAAAGTATATCCTGGCTGCAACCAAGGAAAAGTAAACTATTTCAATGAAAGTTAAAGTATACATTAAAGTTAACGTTCTCGACTTACAAACTAAGGTATTTTTCATTCAGCATCTGCACACAAGGGCTTGAATGTGTCAGATGACTGTAAAATTCCTGGCAACGACTTGGTTGTGCGTGAAAATCATTGTAACCATTTAAAGGACCGACCAAAGACGATAAGGTTGTATTCGATAATCATCAGAAACGCTTGCATACGAGTCTGCAACACATTGGGACATTTTATGCCTTTAGTTGCAGACTCGTATGTGTTGCAGACTCGTACGCAAGCTTTAAGAGCCACTCAGCTGACCCGGACCCTGGACATCGTCAAGTAAATGTCCTAAAGAGGCTACATACGAAATTAAAGCTTCCTAGAGAGTAAAGCATAGAAATTACCTATTAAAATGACTCAACCACCGCTTCACAAATCAAACAGTTCTCGCAATATTCGGATCACCTGCTATGAATCAAATCATCGAAACACCAGCTCAATGAAATCATCAGAAATTAACAAGCGGTTGCAATCATGTTCACAGTATTAATTTTTGAGAATGATCACCTGTGTGTAAACAATTTATTCATATAACCCTGCTCATAACTCATCTTGTTGGCCCCGCACTTTAGTAGTTAACATAATATGATTGGATAAATCGAGAGCTTTCGAACGAATGGTCAACGAATTTTGTGGGATGAAAAACGACGAAGTACAATTTCCCTAGCAACGACTCGGTTGTAAGCGGAAATCATCAGAAATTTTTCATAACACTTTCTTTGTCACACTTTTCGAGTTATGTGCCATAGTAAAGACATAAAATGTCAATAAGAAAGTTCGGTTTGAGGATTTAAAAAAGAACCATGGATAGTAATATTTTTACTGTACGTAGTTAGTAAAAGTTACATTCATTCAGTCCCTCTTTCGTTCTCTGAAACACTGTACCTATAAAATATTAAAAATTCGGAAAAGAGCTGAAATTGAAAATTCAGAAAATTAACAATTTGAAAGAAATCTTTATACTTGACAAAAAAGTAAATTAGATCTTGTCCTTGACTAGTAAGTAGGTGCGGGGGCTGAACTTTTCTTCTTCGTTTCAAATATTAAGTATTTTGGTCTACTTTAAATTTGTTATAAAGTATACAGTATTTTGAACAAAAATAAAGAAGGATACCTTAAATTAAAGTAGATCTGGCAACCCTAGCCCCTACCCAGCTGAATTGTAACTACGTTCTCCCATAGTCTTTTCGCACAAATAGATTCCGTTGAATGAAATGGCGCCTCAATTTTTTTAAATCTATGTCCGCTGCTAAAATATAGATTAGTTGGACGAATAGATCAGAATGATTTGTGTAGTTCGGTGGTCTGGGTGCTCGCAAGCTCGCATCTCAAAAATACAAAACATCAAGTAGTCAATCTCTTAGTAAAAATGCAGATTAGTTGGACAAATAGATCAGAATTATGTGTATAGTTTCGCGATCTGAATGCTCGCAAGGTCGCTTCTCAACATTACATAACATTAAGTAGTCAATCCCTTAGCAAAATACAGATGAGTTAGACGAATAGATCAAATAGACGTTTTAATGTAGGTATGATTTAAAACATAAGAATAATGACGTTTAAAAATATGGTTCGGAGGTTGAATTCGGTTGTATACACATTTTAAAGCTCGTGCTTGGGATCGAACTTAGTGTCCCTTACTTTAGAAGTCCGATACGCTATCTACAACACCACAGGTGACATTAAAAATCAATAAATAATTACAGATCTCATTTGCCCATAAGGGAGCTTATTTCCATTGTCAGTTGACGCTATTTTGCATTCAGGTCAGCAGGGGCGCGCACAGCGGGACATGTTGTGTACCTAGTGTCTGCTCGATAGGTGGCGTGTATCAACCATGGAAAAGTAACATAAACTGGATATTGATGGTAACACTGGGTGACATTGATGGTAACACTGGGTCTGACAGGATTGAACACCCATAGAAACATTTGCAAAGTGCCAACAATTTATTCATTCTGGTTCACTATTTTCGAATTAATTCAACTTAAACACCGAAAGAAAATAATTGAAAAAAAGTTTTTTTTCCTCAACAATCATCATACCATCTGAACTTTTTTGTATATGGATAAACTAATTAGCCTTCACTCTTGCTGTCATTGTCTGCTAGTAATATTTGAAAGAATAAAAAAACATGTAACAGTTTTTATCTTAGAAGAGGGGAATCACAGGTGCCTATCATTTAACATATTGGTAAGTAATGTATGCATTACAGGGGCGTCTCCCAATCAATGAATTAAATATAATTTTGATGAAAATTGAGAGAAAAAACCAAAAATCTCATGATTTCTTGGAATCCCCCTCTTAACCTACTGTAAATTTGAAACGTCCAAGGATGCATAACTGGACTAAAATCTGGATCGAAAAAAATATAAAAACTGTCACGAAAATTAGATGAATACAGTTAAAATATTACGAATGATCGCTATTACCCCCTCCATCAACTCCCTTCCATAATGAAATTTGAAACCTCTTACACATTTTCCAAAACTAGACCAAAGTCATAATTGAACAAAAAACGAATGATGAAAATCGGAATAGTTAAAACATTATGATTTATCAGTATTACCACCTCCATTCACCCCCTCTCTTGATGGAATTTGAAAATCCTGACATACTATCCAAAACTAAATCGAATTATTAATGGGGCAAAATGAGAATCACGAAAAACGGTCGATATTTATAGCTTGGGGAGCGCTTGAGAAAATCTGAAATTATTCCCTCTACCTTGACGGCAAATCCGAAATTCCCAAGGTTTGTTGCACAAATAAACTAAAATCGGAATCGAACAAAATAAGAATCACGAAAATCAGTTGAGAGTAGAAAAGAAAAGGTTTGTGAGACGCAGTCTAATAATTTCCTATCGAGAGGGCCATAATAAAGACATGGCATGTCAATTAATCCGTATCTCTTTTGCATTCATACCGTATTATACCGAAATTGAATCGTTTATTTCAGAAACCACCTTAGTGCGCTTTTTTCAAATTTTGGAAAACTAAAAAAAAAAAACTGTTTTGCAGCTTAAGTATAGGTCTAGTCTCCTTCAAATATATATATATATTTTTTTTTACCAAGTCAAGAACATGCTATTGGAATTATCTATTAACACAGAATGTGTTTTAGCCATGGACTAACTAGCCGAAAATGGAACGCGGGATGGGAACGAAATGTGTGACGGATGATTTTCACGTACAACCGAGCCGTTGGTAGGGAAATGGAATTTCCGCCATTTTAATCGCACAGAAATCGTTCACCATTCGTTGGAAAGCTCTTGATTTATCACGAATTTATTTCGTATTTTTTTTTTTTTTTTTTTTTTTTGTAGTTTCATACTATAACTATATAAATTGATGTTATAAATGAATAGTAAACAATGACGCTTGTTTGGTTGTCACTTGGTTGCGCGACAACGCAATTTTCGTAGTTTCATACTATAACTATATAAATTGATGTTATAAATGAATAGTAAACAATGACGCTTGTTTGGTTGTCACTTGGTTGCGCGACAACGCAAACACATTCTGTGTTTCAATAATTTCGTCCGAAGTATGTAAATAGAGGTAACCGGGGGTCCAGGGGGCTTGCCCCCTGGCGAGGCGCGGAGCGCCGAGTTTTTTTAAATTTTTTTCCTTTGAGTATTTTGCATTTAAGTGGTTTCTGCAATAAATGAATAAATCCATAGTGATTTTTTTAAAATTATTATTGAAATAAATTAAGTCAAACGATTAATTTTTAATCCGTTTTGGTATCAAAGGTAAGTGAGAGACACACTTAAGTATAAAAAAGAGTGGTTTTTACTAGGCATTAAACGGAAAATACTCTTACAAGTAGACTACACGCTTGAATGCGCTTGGGCTACAGCGACGGCGCTTGGGTTCCTTCTGAAATAAACGTATTCTTTTCTAGGCTGTCAAATGGAATTGGTGATATGGAACATTGGTTATTTCTGAATTAAACGATGTATTCACCTCTGAAGTGAACAGTACCACCAAAACAACATTATTTGAATTTTTGTCGCTTAGGTGGTTTCTGAAATAAACGATTAAATCACTCTATCGGGATATACACCACTACAATAAATGCTTTGTGATCCAACTTTATTGAGATACGGAAATGTGCAAAGTGCTCTAGAATAAAGAAAGTAATCTCTACATTATAACTGATACGGAAAGGTAGGAAACTAATATGCACGTAGAAAGTTGGATGTTTTTATCACGGAATCATCCGGGTTATCATCTTATCCTATAAATGGAATCTAATTTCGACTTCAGGCATTCCACAGCAGGATGATCTAATAACTCTGGAGCTACTTCTGTAGTTCTCATTATCAGATTATGGTAATCAGTTAGATAACGATTTATTATTACAGGAGGTAAACTCGACGTTATGTTGGTGAAACGTCTAATTAAATGCGGCTTGTGACATGATGTAATGACGCTGTCACCACGATGGGAGATATAGACGTCTATCTTCGTGACCTTTTTCTGCACTGACTGTGAATAATGAGTTGCAACATTATAACATGACATATGATAGAGCAGCGCGAGAAAAGCACCAGAAGTACGACGCCGGTCGTCATGTCGTCAAATATTAGGGAGTTTTTGCATTTTTCCATCTGATTCGTTCAGCTGAGTCGTTGTACAAATAGAGGTTTTCCTAGCGCGAGCAAACCAGAAGCTAACCACTGAGTCGTACTGTACGAATAGGGAATCGTTGTACGATTGAATTAAAGGCCTGTTTTCCTAGCGACAGGTTTTTTGCGCAGCAGGAACCGAATTAGCCTGTAAAACGTCGGCAGGAGCGCGAAATATATGACGCTGCGTCAAAAGTGTTTTCCTAGCGCCGTGTTTTATCTGTTCAGTTGGATTTGAATTGTGTTTAAGGTACCACGTGTTTGTGTGTGTGTGTGTGAAAACATTTACCTACTGCTGAAATGGAGAACATGATGAGAAAGAGAAATGTACCTAATGCATTGATAATTGAAGAAATAATAGATGGTGACGAAGAACAAGAGTTCATATTAAAAAAATATGCCATAGTAAGGAAACGTGTGAGTGTATATTCAAGTGTATTCTCAAACCACAGAAATGTTCAGCAGTTTAATCAAGACAGCAGTCTAGCAGCAAGCGCGGCGGTATGTTCAGCGATTTCATCTTCTTGACGATGAAGAGAAATTCCAAAGATAGTACTGCCCAGAGAAAGATTTGGGATGTCCCAAGAAGACCGGGCTTTGGGACATCTTGAAAACCTTTTAAATCGAAAATGGGGCAACACAAACACCGGAATCCAAGGCAATCGCGCCAGCGTACTGCGAAGTCGACTCCTCCTCGAGCAGTCGGGCCAGCCGCGTCAACGCAAAACGTTCTGCGCTGACGTGATGCGTTCTCTAGGAAAACACCCTAACTAAATTCAAGGGAATCAGTGGCCAAAACGGCTCAAAAAACCTGTCGCTAGGAAAACAGGCCTTAAACGATTCAAAAGCCACACTAACGTGACTACACTACTCGAAATCTCCATAATTAAGCCCGAGTAATAGATTACTTAACGTGTAATGTATTATTTTTCTTTCATAATGGAAGAAGTACCTAAATATTAAATTAGCTACAACTGTATCTATCTACGTGGTTTAATTTTTTCACTAGAAATAGATGTGGTAGAAGAAGGAAAGGAACTTGGAAGGGTAGTTGTTAAGGCGACATTGAAATTCGCCTTGGGTTTGGGGAATCTCTTTCAGGAACTTCAACATAATCAATGATCAAGATGTACCAATATTGTGAATATGTACCCTACCTACATGTACCTATTACCTACATATGTACGATATTCTACACTTTTTTTTCGGACAATTACGTTTTATTATTGAAAATAACGAACCATTTTTGAATATGTGGATACCTCCTAATACGCGACGAAGAGCGAAGACAGCAGCTTCTGCCTGTGTCTAGATCTTCTCTAGAAGTGGCACAATCCCTACCCACTTCATCAAAATCGATCTATCAGTATCGGAGCATCGTCTATAACCAATTTCAGGGTTGACACGTGTAATGGTAACTTATTTCGACAAAATTAGTAGGATGCCATACTGAGACTTGTACCCAAATACCTTCGAGCGAAATCGGACTGATGGTAGATCTCCGAAATGCTCCATTTCTATTCGTAGTTCCTCCCACACGACTTCGACTCAGTTTCGAAAACTCCCTATTAATGAGTTTTTGAATTTTTCCATCTGAATCGTTCAGCTGAGGTTTTTCAAGCGCAAGCAAACCAGAAGCTAACCAGTGAGTCGTACAGTACAAATAAGAAATCGTCCTACGATTCAAAAGTCACAGTAACGTTACTAAATTTCAAATATGTCATTTTATTTTTTCAGTACAAATAAATCTGGTTGAAGAGAGAAGGGAACTTGGAAGTGTAAGTTACTAATTACTTAGGCAACATCGAAATTCGCCATGGGTTAGGAGAATCTCATTTGGGAACTTCATCATGATCAACGACCAAGATGTACATTTTACAGGGTGTACACAAAACAGGTCCGCCAAATTGTAGGAGTTGACTCTAGAGCTCATTTCTGATCAAAAGTTCCTCCTAGAGATTTTTTTTAACACTTAGTTTTCTAGTAATTCAACTTTTAGGATTTTTTCGTGTTTTCGACCTTTTGTCACTAAAACGGTCATATCTCCCTTAATTTGTTGTGTAAATTCAAATTTGAGGATGCTGTCAGAAAAAGCATTAAATTTCCTATCGGAGAGATGCCTGACCGTTTTTAAGAATTCAGGTTTGGGATACGAAAAAGTCCTGTGAAAAACAAAATTAATTACAATTTTTACAATATTCAACCGGTACTGATGCAATTTTCATGGTATGTGCGGGTTAGGGTGAAGATTATCACCTATGAGTTTCGTTGTTCCCAAATAAATACTTCACTCGGCACCTTATGTTGCATGAGCAAACATAAATTCAATTAGGCACCGTTGTCCGATATCTCTCAAATTTGGAGGATAAGTGAAAGAGCCTAAGTTGAGCATTCCTTAGCAATTTCAATTTAATCCCATCATTGGTAGCAACTGCGCATGCGCGAATATGTATTCCATTTCAAACGAGCCTAATTTCAATAGTTTTCATCTGATTTTGATGCAATTTTCAGGGAATGTGCGGGTTAGGCTGTAAATGGTTCACTATTAATTCCATACTCCTCAAATCAATATTTGATTTTGCCCATACGCAAACGTAAATTCCTTCAAGCATCCCCTAGTCGTCCAATCCCGCTTGAGTTTGGTGCATAGTTGAGGGACAATGGTTTAATTATTCCATGTCAATTTCAACATGATCGCATCATTATTAGCTCCTGCGTCAACGCGAAAGTGTACTCCCATCAGGAGTCTTTTTTCCATCAGATTTTGATTGCATTTTCTGGGACTTTATGGGTTAGGCTGTAAATTGTCCCCTACTAATTATTATTCCATTCTGCGCATGCGCTAACGTTAATTACTTCATGCCCAATATTTTTTTCAGAATGCAAGAACGGTAATAACTGCGCCGAGACCTTTCCAACGATGTAATCAATAAAACTTTTACTTCGCTAACTACGGGAGAAAACTATCTTTTAATGCTGAAAAACATTGTTTTTTCAATGAAATCGAGAATTATCAGGAAAAATGACCTTCTATTTTAAAAAACGAGTTTGGGATTGGTTTTCACGTATTGACATGGATATGTCTTTTGGCTGGGGGTCAAGGAATTTTTCGCGACACTTTTTTTTCCCGACCGGCACATTTTCTATTGATTTTCGCGTGCAACCAAGGCGTTACTAGGGAAGACCTTTAGTTTTCATAGTAGGAAAATCGTTCGCCACTTTTTGGAATGCTCTCATTTTACCACGACATTTCGTGACCTCTAAAGCACTGTAGTGTCAAGGAATGCTGATTTATTACTCTAAGTTAAAAACTAATATTGTTTTGTAACCATAACGGAATAACCTTGTGAAAAAAAGGCACTACATGGTTGGTATACAATTGAGTAGTAGGTACCAACTGGTAAGCAGTAGGTATTTTTTTAATGCTTAATCGAATGGCAACACTTGCATTTCTCCCCGACCCCGTTATAACCAAGCTTAACACTTTAACTCACAAATTTGAGTTCATTTGGTATGACAAATTTTATGTGTTTTTAGGAGTGAAACTAGTCACTGAAGTATAGAACTCGGTTATAACGGGGTTGGAAAGATCTGTGAGTGTTACCGTTCGATTCAGCGTAAAAAAAAAAGTAGAAGCCGACCCCAACCTCATATTTTTGTAGAGTTCATTTTTCAAAAACTCTCAATTTCATGTTTAAAAAAATAAGAAAAGTTTTTCAACATTAAAACATTGCTTTTCCCCCTAATTAGCGAAGTAAAAGTGAAATTGACTACACTATTGGAAAGTAAATATTTTGGCGCAGTTTTAACCGTTATTTAATCTTGAGAAAATATTGGTTCTCATAGTATGATTTCCAATCGAAAAAACTCAAGGACTGGTGGTAGAACGTGAAGCTTTATTATAAGGTATTAGCATAATTAAAGTGAAGATGAATCCTGCAAACCAACCACCTTTTTTGAAAATCACGAGTATTACAAGGTGCATGACATGCTACCTCGAAATAGGAACCAAAATAAACTAATATTAAAGGTTATCGTCATGGGAGGTTAATGCATATTCCGAGCTGTATTCGGCTTCCCTTCAGCTCCGAATAGGATTTTTCTATTCGTACAACGAATAAAACACTAACCGTTAGCATTTTACACGCATGCGCAATGGTCCATTTCTATTTGTAGTTCCTACTAATCGACTACGTCACAGCGTTGTAAAAAGTTATATTACTATATAAGTCAGGAAGCTAAACCTACTGCCCGCCTCAAGTTGACAGACGTTCTTCTGATTGAGGGAAGTAATTATTTTAATTTCAGTAATTACGATTGCTCTACTTACCGCTGTATGTGTTATCTGACAGAATAAAGATAATCTGATTTGATTTGCTGCTGTCTGAACCTCAGCATTGAACATAGAAGAAACTGAAATAGCGTAAAGACGTGCATTTCCCGCTGGATGGCCGTCAGTTGGTGGCGTTCCCTCGCAAAAAGCAATGGATTATTACTCGGCCGGATCCTCCGCCTCCTTCTATAAACAAACCAGTCCCATCTCCGAGGAGACCAGTTTTGTTCTCATGGGGTTCAGGTCCCGTTGCTTTGGGCTTCTGATTCCACCGTCCGAACGAAAGTGAAGACCTCGGCAGCGCTCTTCTCGATTTCATATGTGCCGTCTTTATTGTGCTGTAATATCTCTTGTTGTGTTTAGGTGAAGAAGATTCCTAATAGGTACCGTAAATTGGGGTAACTACGGTCCACTTTTTGAGGTTTTTCAGCTCTCACGCCTCTCAGTTTTACAATAACATTTCCATGTATTTTTTTCAGAAACTACATCAGTGATGATTCGATCTATCAGCGGAGTTTTTTAGTGGTGGACAATTTCTTTAAGGTTATCAGACGACGAGTAAATAATTTTCAAAGTTGGTCTAATCTCTCCTTGTAAAATGGGGAGACTATGGTCCACTGACTTTTTCGCCTATTGCTTCCGAGTCTACCTAAAAGGAAGAATTGTTTTCTCTTTCGGGGGAAATAAAATTGTTGGTCAAAATTCCAACCCGCAATTTTACTTTATTAGACTATGGTTCCACGCGCGCGCGCGTGTGTGTGTGTGTGTCTGTCTGTCTGTCGTGTTTCCGCAAATCCTTGTAACAAGCTTATTTTCCAAAATTTTCATGCGATTTGTATGAAATTTTCAGGGGATGTACGGGCTAGGGGGTAGACGGTCCCCTATCAGTTTCATCGTTCTTGACTCAATACCTCGCTCTGCGCATGCGCAAACGTAAATTCTTACAAGCATAATTTTCTCACGTCTTAGTCGTCCGATCTCGCTAAAATTTGAATGATAGTTGGGGGATGACAATTTGATCATTTAATATCAATTTCAACATAATTGTGTAAATAATAGCTACTGCGAATGCGCCAATATGAAATCCTTGTAACAAGCTTATTTTCCACAGTTATCATCCGATCTGTACGCAAATTTCAGGGAATGTGCGGGCTACGGAGTAGACGGGTCCCCGTTCAGTTTTATTGTTGCCAAATCAATACTTCACTTTGCGCATGCGCAAACGTAATTTCCATTATGCTATATTTTTTCCCTTCCTCGAGGGGGGGGGGGGCTCGACTAATGTCAGAAATTTTAATCGATATCACTAATCGATGTTTTTTAATTCGATAACTACCTATAATTATAACAGGTCACAGTTATCAGTGATTATTTTAATATTTATTTTCAGCCCACACTCCAATTTTCCAAATAATTTTGATTTTGGATACCATCACCCCTTCAAAATGCACGCTGAATTCAACTGAGAAAATTACTGTTTTGAGATAAAATGGCCATTATGTATATATAATTTTATTTTAATCCTAGTCAGAGGAGCTCGATGAAGCTCGACAAAGTTAAAGTAGTTGAAAAGTAAAAATCGTTTTATAGTGCTCTGAAACAGATATCAATAGGAAGATTTTTTTTAATAGTGGTAACTACCCATCCTGCCGAAATATGAACTAGGTTTTCCTAAGGTTTTAGCCGTCACTTACCATTTTCAATTCAGTTATAATTAGGAATGGGTTTCGATTGAATAAAATTATCAATGTTTTGTCTTAATAATCTATGTTGATTAATGATGATTGATATATGCTTTCAACATAATCCCAATCTACATTGTCCATCACTCACGAAGCATTTGTGTTCCTATCTATGGTGATGCTGACAGCATGGCTCTGGGAGTGGTATCTGTAGTATAAATATAAATGGTGAACCACTATGTGACACACTCTGGCAGGGTAGACCTTGTAAGAAATTTAGGTCTCTTTTATGATTATACTGTGCTCTGATCGCTGTCCAACCTCTTAGGTGTGGTGGGGGGAGGGGGGGGGGGGAGCGAGAGAGAGAAAGAACATTTCTACAGAGAGAGAGAGAAGCATCGAGGCATCATCGAGGGGTAGTTGCATTGGTTTGTTTATGTTGTCAGTTCTTCATCATGAAGTTTATTGTATGAGCCCCGAAGCATCGAGGCATCATCGGGGGTAGTTGTATTGGTTTGTATATGTTGTCATAATATTTTGATTAGGTACTTCTTATCTAGTAGTAGCACATCAGTTATGTAGGTATATTATGTATGTTATTAATATTGTCACATATATAATCAAAGCCATATAATCAATGTTTCATTGATGGCAGAGGCAAATGGAAGGAGAAGAAGAAATCATCCACCAGTTAGTAATTCATTGAGTAGGTACATATATTAGATCAAGCAAGAAACATGAACTGGAGAAGTTCCAGGAGATCTACCCAAAAAGGCATATAGATATAGCTGCGAAGAATATTGGAGATTTTCTGATTCTTGATTGGTGAATATAGCCTATGAGAGACAATTACGTTTTCGTCTTCCAAAAATTCGCTCACGATTTTTCAACTAGGCAATTCATCGATTATGATCTTAGCCACAATTAATCAGTAAATACATTAATTTCAAACACTTTTCAGCATGTGTTTTAGCCTTGGCATCTCCAACCAAAAACGAAGCGTTCATGTGTAACGAAAATATGTTGCAACAATTTCTGATGATTTAAGCTTACAACCGAGTCGTTGCTATAAAAATGGTAGGTACTTCGTCTTTTTTCATCCCACAAAATTCTTTGATCATTCGTTCGAAAGCTCTCAATTTATCCAACCATATTATGTTAACTACTGCGAAGTGCGTGGTCAACAAGCTGAGTTATGAGCATAGTTATTTGAATAATTGTTCACACACATGTGATTATTCTCAATAATTGATATTGTGAACATGATTGCAACCGCTAGTTAATTTCTGATGATTTCATTGAGCTGGTGGTGAGTAAGGGTTGCCCGTGCATGCCTTTTAACATCCATTTTATTGCTGAGAATAGAAATAATAATAACAATAATAATTGATATCTCTAACCGATATTTTATAATTCGGTAATACATCTAATTATGATCAGTCATTTTAGCAATTATCAGCAATCAATTGCGTGCACTCTGATTCCCAAAATATTTGCGATTTTGGATACCATCAGATACTTACCTTCGTAATACACGCTGAATTTGACTGAGAAAATCACTGGTTTGGAATAAAGTGATTATTATCTTTAAACAAAATCCCGGTCAGCGGGGATCCCCCGCTCGCATCGATGTAGAAGCGAACATCGCTCCCGTTATGGTAATTTTTAGTAATTATGGCCCCAAACGGCAGAATCTAGAATAAATAGAGCTCAGCATCTGCGGGCTTCTCTCAAACAACGGGAGTGGAACTGAAGGCGCTTTCGCATCTTCTTTTGCCTTCGTGGTGAAAGTGACGTAGATGTGGGGAGAAGGTTAATAACAAGGTCAGGCCGCGCCGAGCAGGTAATGACCCTCCGCAACGACTATCATCATATCTCTTTATGTCTATTAGAAATGTCAGTTCATTGTTCTTGTGGTTTTGTGAATGGAACAGATATAGATAGGAAGTAATTGTATAAGTATATTTATATATACCTATACCTATGAGCATGCCTATTCCCATTCCCAGAAGTGGATTCTGAACACTACGAAAAGAATAGAAATAGTACCTATTTCACGTCATATTTATGGCAAACTGATAAGTATTACAGAAAATATTACTTATCAAACTGTAGCAAAACAATCGTTTTTTTAATAATATTGCTCTATATATATATATATTTTATGGATTTAACGTTTTCAAACACAATTCAGTGCCCAAAGTTCTGAATGAGTGCATAGCTTATAATCTATTTCTATGATTATTCTATTCTATTCTGGGTTTTTCCCGCATGTTCCCAAAAGTTGGGTTTGGTCAGATACGGGACCTATTCTTAGTACAGCAGCATAGATAGCCAATACTTTTTAAAGCCGTTAATTTGAAATGGAAAACCGTTAATTTACTTTGGAAATTGTTAATTTACTTTGGAAAACCGTTCAATCAATATAGAAAACCGTTAAATCAAAATGGGAAACCGTTGATTCAATAAAAGAGAGGCTGGATGGGGGGGGGGGGGGGGGGGGGAACCACGCTCAGCTACCATATAACAACAAGAGGCGATGGAAAGAGAGTAGTTAACTCGGTGGGAGGAGGGGGGAGCGGCGCCAAGTCATTCAATAATGGAGGGTGGCGAGGGTGTGGATCGAAACCACGCTCTGCTACCATGTGACAATGAGAGGTGATGGTAATTGAGTGTATCCTCCTTCAAGGGGGAGAAGCGATTAACCTGCTACACCCAAAGGACATCCTGGACGCTAATAGGCCAGGAACATCCCCTTAGATGTAACATTTGCAAGGATCGAGAAGGAGGAACTACTCCTATCCATCACAAACAATAAGCCATTTTTTGCCAATTTTTTGATTTTTTTTCTCGCAATCATGTTGCTTCCCTGTCTACCCAATAGAAGCTGAAGCATTGTTTTCACTTGATGAAGAAAAAAGTTTCTCCAACATCTAAATTCCCTCTCACGTTTTAAGTTGTAAACCATTCTGAACACTTTCCATCTGTGTGTGTTGGTCTGTGCATCCCCCAAATCTACGCAATACAAATTCTTCAGTTTTCATCCGATATTGGTCAATGTGATGGTTAGGCTTTATACGTACCGCTACTAGTTATTCAGAAATCATTCATCACTCTGTAAAATCTAACAAGCATAATTTTCTCAGGGCCAACTTGTCTGATCTCGATCAAAGTCGGAGGGCAGTCGGGAAATCATGCCATATCAATTTCAACACGATCGTACTTTTCGTAGCTGCTGCGCATGGGCTAACACGAAACCCTTGTAACAAGCAAAACTTCTACGGTTTTCATCAGATTTCGATCACATTTCCCGGGATTGAATAGTTTGTCTTTCAAGACGATTTAAAAACTACGAGTATCTATAAATTCGAGTAACGGACACATGGGTCGCACCCAACAGGCTTTTTCGAAATTTGAGCAGTTTTTTGTGCTCTAAAAGGGATGCTCAACGAACTCATCCTTTTCTTTTGCAGTGCTTGACATTTTTTGGCGATAGAATGGATTTTCTATCATCATTTTTGAAGAAAATCGTCGTTCATATTTGGAAAGTGTTGAAATCCAGGATCCATTTCTGATTGCCTCAGAACAAATTTCCATGAAGACATTTGTTTTCCACGAAAATTGGCAAAAACTGCAAATTATTACACAAAAGTTTATTATTACTTTATAACATCAGAAAAACTTTCTGCGAATATCAGCTTATAGATAATTATTGAGTTTTATAGTAGGTACATCATTATCCAAGTTAACTAAGTGATGACGTAGGCGCCTAACGAACAAAGAATAGATTGATGAAATAAAATGAAACACCTATCTACGAGTCACCAGTCAGTTCACATATAAAAAAAGTCATAATGAACTGGAACTCATGACAAAGGAATTCTTTTGTGTTTAAATCAACTGGTTCGGTCAGAGTAATTAATATGTGGATGTTTACTACGCGTGTTGTCGTTCATACGCATTAGTGAATTTTGTAGAAAATGAAGCTATTGAAATGGCTATAAAAAATTTTAAATTGCATTTTTCTGAAATTTTCCCTCTTTTATCCTGTTGGGTCGCCAGCATCAGGCGAAAGTGGTGGATGGTGTGCTTTGTCATGCAGTCACCCACCCCCACCCGATCAGAGTTGACCAAATCGAACTTGCAAGTACAAAGTACGAGTACAAGTAATAGAAAAGTAATGCCAAGTACAAGCACATGAGTACTTGTACTTGTGAAATAAGCAAGTACAAGTACACCAGTACTTGTAATTGTACTTACTTTAAGCAACGCAAGTGCCTCCCCTTTCCCTCTCAAATCTTGAGAATAAGTCGGTGATCACTGAATTTCTGACGATGAGCTAGTCGGTGGTAAACATTGCATTTTTGAAGGTAAAATATGAGCTATTTTAATGCTTCAACATTTTGTTAAATTTGATATTAGGGAGCTTTCTCGTGACTTGAACTTAAATTTTAAGAAAAGGTAAGCCTCCGATAGATTTCATTCGGAAACGGAAAGACGTTCCGAAGCGAAATATTATTGATTAAAAAAATGGTAATGTACTTGCTGTACTTGAATTACAATTACAAGTTACAAGTACTTGTAATTATACAAGCGCTAGTAGAAGTAATCGTAATTGAAACTAGACTCCAATGGATACAAGTACTTGTCTTTGTAATTACAAGTACTTGTACTTGTGCGGCTTGAAGTCGAAAAAGGTAAAGTAATTGTGCTTGTACTTGGCAAGTACTTTCAAAGTACTTGAAGCTGTTGAATAACTAATCCCATTCTGCGCCTTTCATTATTATGCCTCTGAACCGGAAAATGTAAGTTCCAACGGTAGTAAATTGAAATAAGTACCTACTGAAGTACTAGGGTACTACAGTACTTAAGTAGTTTCAACTCTGCACCCGATCCGTGCTGGAGGTTTGGCAGTACCTTGGAGTTGACTTCATGGGTGTAGCCAACATTGCTGCAAGCCATGTGGACCTTAGTGAAGCCACAGCAGAAACGAACTAAATACGAACTAAATCAAGCGCAAAGAAGTTTTGGAAACCCATTTCAATAAAAAAAACGGAAGCTAAAGAAGAACGTTGTCAAATTCCACGAAAATAAGGAGTTACAATGTTAGATCGACTTCGAACATCAGTAACAAACAATAACACAACAATAAGAGTAACTATAAGAATTCACAAAAAGCGAAAAAGTTCCAGTCATGCAGCATGATTATATGACCAGATTTTCGTGAATTATCGTATTATATTATTTTACATTGTTTTGAAAATTGAGAACTTTAAGTGAAATAAAATTGTTAACTACCAATTCCATGCAAACAAACTCATTCAAAATAATAATCTGCTAAATGAAAAGAAATTTTAGACTTTAAACTTTATTGCAGTTTTTACCGATTTTTTAGCACATTTTAGTGAAATTTATGTACTTTTTATAGCATAAATGTGTACATAAACATGGTTAATGTTCTATTTTATAGTTAATAAACTTTATTTGAGCAACATTCTGCAACAAAATATAAATTTAACGATTTTCAGCCGTTTTTTTGCTATTTTTAGTGATTTATTCAGCACTTTTTTGAAATTTGACCAGTGTGTTAAAAAAATGCTGGCTGGCCAACGAACTCGTCCTTTCGTTTGGAAAGCTTGATTTTTTTGGCGCAAGAACGGAATTTTTATCTCAATTCTAAGGAGAGTTATCGTCTGGAAGGACACACACACTAAAAAAGTGGGGAGGACGCCCAGGTTTACCCGACGCCGGCTCTAGGGATAAGGGATGTTGCAGGACGAGGAGGAAGAATGGGATGAAAGGAAGTGCCCCTATAAAATGACCACCAGTTCAAGTAAGAACCCCTCAGGACGCGGGTGGTGATACCACGGAGTACTCCTGCCGAGATGCCCAACTCGAGCAACTCCGTGGCACTTTTCCCGCACCACACCCCGCGCCATGACACGGTCGCGGCAATGACCTTGATGTTATTAGGTGCCACTCCTTTTAGCTCAGATATCGCTTGACGCAGATCATTTCTATCATATTTACTTTTCTTAGCCCGCCAGGTCTGCTCCATGTCCAAGCTGCCACTGACAACCTGGACATCCAGGATTATGGCAGACCCATCGGGCTTGATCGCAACGATATCTGGCTTCTTGCCCCGGTCACTCGGCATATGGTATAGTCTCTCTCTTTCGACATCCCAACCGCTAGATGACAAAGCGCCTGCTATCTGCTTGGCAACCGCATCGTGACGTAGAATGCGGCCACCGTGAGTACGAGGACACTGCTGCACCACATGATAAAGATTCTCATTTTTACCCCGACAGGCACGGCAAAGGGTGTCTACTGTCCCGCGACTACTCCTCGAACACCTCACCGAGGTGGCTAACGTAGCCACCCGGACGGCGTGAAAATGGCGATAGTCGCGGGCCCCAATGCCCTCTGAAGCCCATTCCACCCACTGAGTAGAAATGGGGGATTCAGAGCACTGTCGGAGTTCTTTACCATCTACTGACTCATGCAGTGCAGCAGCGAACTCAGCAGATGAGCTGGGTTTTGGAGCAGTTGGTGTTGCTCGATCGCACCACAACAACTGCTGCCGGACAAAGTCCAGGTCAGCAGCAGTGCGGGCGACCTCCCAGCTCGAGCCCCTAAGGGCAAGCAGGCGCTGGCGGCGTAAAGATGGGATGCTGGCAGAAAGAGAGACAATACCGAGCCCACCGGCCTTGACCGGTGCGTGGATGTAAGCACTTGGGACACCAGGTGGAAAGCCTAGCCAAGAGCGCACAGCAGAGCGAACTTCACGATCTAACTCAAGCAGCCTCCCCGCAGTAAGCCTGCCAAAGACTAACCCATAGGTTAGCTTTGGCAGTAAGTACGTGCGAAGGAGGCGCAGCTTCTGCTGTGGCTTCAATGGAGCCTTGGTGACACGAGCTAATGCTCCACCAAGGTCCACACGGCTTGCGGCTATAGTGGCCACACCCATGAAGTCGACCCCAAGGTACCGCCAGACCTCCAACACGGATCGGGCGGGGATCGTTGTCTAACCTAAGACAAAGCACTCCTCATCCACCACCTTCACCTTATGTTGGCGGCCAGACGGGACCAAGGAGACCGACCCACACTTAGAAGGGTTGACCACTAGACCACACCTGGCTAGCTGCTCAGCAAAGGCATTGAGGGCGACCTGCAAGCCCTCGCGGGTTTCTGCGAGTAGGATGACATCATCGGCAAAAGCCAATGCACCTACTCGCACCCCAGGGGCGAGATCAAACCCTATTTCATCCGGCAGCTTACCCAAGGCTGTATCCACGACCAGGTTGAAGAGGAGTGGCGACAGAGGATCCCCCTGGCGTACCCCGCGCCCAATGACAACATCCCCTGACATCTCACCTTGTGCCTCGAGGACCGTCACGCCTTCGTGGTACAGACAGGCAACATACTCAATTAAACGAGCAG
This sequence comes from Adelphocoris suturalis, assembly GCA_030762985.1. Classification (NCBI taxonomy): domain Eukaryota; kingdom Metazoa; phylum Arthropoda; class Insecta; order Hemiptera; family Miridae; genus Adelphocoris; species Adelphocoris suturalis. The sequence goes on from CM061044.1 coordinate 43,189,315, forward strand.
GTGCCCCGACACCACGAAGACAATCGGTCAGGGCAAAGTGGCTAACTGTGTCAAAGGCCTTAGCGACGTCCAGAGCGGCAAGATGGAGCTGCCGTTTCTTGATGCGGGCCAGCGAAATGACAGTTTGGAGAACTGTTAGGTTCTCCGCTGTGCCATCCGCTGGCCGAAATGCTCTCTGGACGTCACCTATGACACCAGCCACTTGAAAGCGAGATGCCAGAATCTTTTGGAAGTGGCGGAAAACTACCGATGATATTGAAATCGGACGGTAGCCTCCAGGCCCACTTCCTCCTTTCTTTGGGATGAAGATGGTTCGGGCACGGGTCAACGCTTTCGGGGGCCTTCCCGATAGAAGTAACAGGTTGAGGATAAGCAGCTTGACACATTTTGGGGCTTTATTCCAGCGTCGGGCAGAAATACCATCAGGTCCAGCAGACGTGGAGTTTTTGACACGGCACTTATGTGCCTCGTCATGAAGCACCGGCGTGCACATAATGCCACGTAAGGAATCCCTGGTGGAAGCTGGGGGTACCACTGGCACACCAGGGTTGTGGCTGGGAGCACTCAAAAGTGGCTCCCAAAATTCCACCCCCGGCACACACACACACACACACACACACACACACACACACACACACATATATATATATACGAGTATATATATATGAATATATATATATATATATATATATATATATATATATATATATATTAGATATACAAATATAAAAAAGCGTTTAACTCTGGGATTCGTTTCAGAATGCCTCAAAACGGATTTCAATTAAGAAACTTTTCCAAGATTTTGATTTTAAAATTTTTGGAGCCAATGCTTCATTTTTTACGAAAATTCGCTAAAAATCCCGTATATATTTTTAACTGCAGAATTTCGAACTCAAAGTGCTCAAATTTAAGAACAATGTAACATAAGTACCTAATGAAACACGATAATTTACAAAAATGCGCTCATACTATCATGCTGCATTACAGGAATTTGCTATTTTAAATTGATTAAGTCAGGTTTATTTCGTGTCAACTTAAAACATTAGAGAATATTTTAAACAGCAAAAGAAAGTAGTGAGAAGCCTCCCACTTTTTTTTCCTCCAAGCTGAATGCTGGAAGCTATTTATTTAGAGGAGACGAAATCCCAGGTAAGTCAAACATTATAAGAGTAAACATCTGTTGAAATAAAGAATAACAAATGGACGGGCTAATAACACCCTTCCGATCCCCCTTGGGTGAGTTGGCAAATGAGTTGGGGTCTAACCGACACCTTCGGGATCTCACGAAATTGAACGCCTGATAATTGGCGGTTCGGAGCCAGCAGATCAATTTACTAATCGCCGATAAGTCAGTCTGCGGTCTTCGTACAACCGAGTGCAGTGCAATATGTAAATTCTAGTCATGCAGCATGATCGTAAGAGCGAATTTTCTTAAATTACCTATCTTATTATAATATGTTAATTAGTTTTTGAAATTTGAGAGAGTTCAGTAGAAAGAAATTGTTAAAAACCAATTCTATGGCAACACAAACTCATACTAGATAAAATTCGGTGATTCAAAAATGATTTTGGACTTTTAGGCTTTTTTTTTTTTTGCAGTTTTTACAGATTTTTCAGCAAATATTAATGAAATTTTAATATCTTTTTTAGCAAAATTTTGTGCAAATTTTTTTTAATGAGTAACTCGTTGATCATTTTTTTTTTTTTTTACTAAAACTGGTAAAAATTATAAATTTAACGATTTTTGGCCTTTTTATCCATTTTTGGTGATTTTCTGAGTACATTTTTTGAAATTTGTCCAATTTATTGTGCTCAAAAATTGTCGGCCAAGGAACTCATCCTTTCGTTTGGAATGCTTAATTTTTTGGCACAAGAACGGAATTTTTATCTCAATCCTAAGAAGAGTTATCGTCTGGAATAAGACACACACACACACACACACACATATATATATATATATATATATATATATATATATATATATATATAAAATCGAAATCGGGCGTGGAAAAAATTCTGTACATGTTTGTTTACCACACAACCACACCGAAAGGCCTGTTCAGATTACCAGTGATAACCTCGTACAATGTTGTTATCGTGTACAGGCATTTCTTTCGGACGACTTCTCGTCAATTTCAGTAAGTGTATCCGACATTTTTTTATTCTTGGATATATTCTTGGTATATACTGATATTATTTTCAATATATGGTTTGTTGGGGTCTTGAGGTTCAGTCAGAAAATTATACCACGGTATGTCGAGGCATGCGTTACATGGAGTAGAGATACTAATATTATAGTATGTCTACCCAGTGGACCTCACCTGGTGGACGGTGTCGCTCATTTCCACTTAATGGACGTAGGGTTAATCAAAGAGACTCAGCTAGAAAAGGATGAGGCCCTTCTTTATTTGGGCAAGTGCGGATTCGGCGTGCGTTTCTAAGTACCTATTTGGACGTATCATGGCTCGTGTCCACACCTACGAGGTTGCATGAACATTATTTTTATCACAAACCTCGCTAAAAACCTCAAGGCGAGGTAGTTACATGAAGTAGCGATAGTAATATTATAGTATGTCTACCCGGTGCGAGTGCGAGCGGCGGAGAGCGGTGGGATACGGCGTAGGAACGTGTTTTACGGTCACGGAGCTTCACGCTATTTGTACCAGAAAGGCGATTAGCTTCTAGAAAGGTCCTTGAACGCTACGATAACGTTCACTTCCAAACCGTATTAGGAACTGTTTTTGTTGAGTGTAAGTTGTGACAAAAAAGTAAATTCATTTAGGAGATCTCTTGAGTACTAATTTAACTAATTTACTAAAGTTGATAGAAACACCTGCCATGGGCGTACCCAGCTACGTATCAAAAGCAAAAAATAATACTAAAAAAATAAGAATGAAAATAATGATAATAATAATAATAATGAAAAATAATTCTACTCATGACCATTTGAGCAAATTTATGACGATTGTCGTATTATACTACCTTTGTTACACTGTTTTGAAATTTGACCACTTTGAGTGCAAAGAAATTTTTACCTACCAATCATACAATTGAATGGCGCAAAATATAATATTCTGCGATCAAAAAAAGATTTTGACATTTTTGCTGATTGTTGCAGTTTTTATCGATTATCCAGCCAATTTGATGAAATTTAAGTACATTTGTTAGCCTAATTTGGTGCATAAATTTCTTAATGTTCTATCTCATCATTGATACAATTTTTATGACTTAAATATCATATATATATATATATATATATATATATATATATATATATATATATATATATATACATATATATATATATTTAACAATTTTTAGCCGTTATTGCCATTATTTAGAAATTTTGTAGCATATTTTTGAAATTTCAGCAATTTAATGTACTCAAAAAGTGCTGGCCAACGAACTCATCCTTTCATTTGGAAAGTTTGATTTCGTGGTGCAAGAACGGATTCTTTATCTCATTCTCAAGGAGAGTCATCCCCTGGAATGACACGAACATATTATATAAATAAGTATTATATTCGTATACACACATATGTACATATATTTCACTCATGTGTATTATATATATGAAAAAGTTTTACAATCCAGAAATTGTTTCAAAACGACACAAATCGGATTTTAATGAAGAATGGTTTTGAAATGTTTGGAGCCATTGCAATAGCTTCATTTTCTACGAAAATTTGCTTATCAAATAAGAAGGTCTTTGTGTAATAACTTGCTGCGTTTTGCCTCGGTGATGTTATCCAGGTTTCCAAAAGAATGGTTTCATTCAAGGATCGAATCCCTCGCACTTTGAATGTTGAATGTCTCTTTCCTGCCTGGAAGTGTTTCACAAAACAAGTATGTGAAAAGCGGATGAGATCGAAATGAATCGTTCCACGAGGACTTCAGCAAAAGTTCTTTAGGCATTGGCGGCGCGGCGGTGGCTCCAAGGCTTTTTTTTACGCTACAGGCGTTCAATTTTCTCGCAGAGGTGAAAAAAAGGTCACACACGCTAGGGAGCGGAAGCTTTGCTTACTCATTGCATCAGAAACAGTTTGAAGAGACCGTGAAGATGAAGAAAGATGATGTGAAGAAGGCGGGCGAAGAGGGCTGCTAAGTAAATTCGATGTGATGATCCTTTTGGGGCTGGGCTCAGAAAAGGAGGGTCTTTTCTTCTTGGCCGTTGGCCTTCCCGTCAAGATGGGATTGGATGCAATGTGGCTCCGATGGCAAAAGCTCGGACAATGGGCGTAGCCGGCTCTCCGGGGCAGACCCCAAAATAACGTGGCCGTTCACCTCTAGGAACAATTAATCCCTCTCTTTAACGCTGGTATAATTAGCAGGAGATGAGTATACACACAACAATGTGTGCCCTGCCCCCTAGGGGCCCCTTCAGGCCTCCTTCATTCAATGTCCGGGGTACTTTTTTTTTTTAATTTTTAACCACAACCGCAGATGAGCTTTCTTTGATTGACTTCTCTTTGTCTCGTCCATCTTAATTCCTGTAGAAGTAAATGAGTTTGCCAAACACGTCTTCCACAACCTCAGGCTCAGGTATTCGGTACTACACCCGCATGGACGAGACTTGCACCGCACGCCCTTACGGCCGTAAATCTTGCCCTCCCATCTCCGGGCGTCCTTTTTTCCTCCTATCATCTTCGGGGAATGATTTTCCTTTGTTGGCGTGACTTTTAAATCTGCAGTAAAATCGTTGTACAACCATTTATAAACACGCGCGTTAACTGAGCTCACAAAAGTCTCATGATGACTTCCCAGAGAAGATTGGATTTAACTGGAGGATCCTGGTCTCCAAGTGAGACAGACCTTATAAACGGTATCTAATCCTTCAATACCTAACACACGTGAATCCTCGATCCTGTTTATTGAGGCAGAAATTGAACATTCCCATCAATAGGTGTGTAGTTAACAGTGTTATGGTGTAGAAGCAATTTGTTATTCAGGACTCTAAAATTGAGAAATAAAATCAAACTCAGGAATGAGCGCTCAGCAGTTTGTATAGTTAACAAATACTGGCGGCTTTCAAGATTATCAAAGACAAGCGCTAGGTGAGCTCAGTAAAGTCTCATGATGGCTTCTATGATAAGATTGGATCTAACTGGAGGATCTTGGTGTCCAACTCAGGCGTACCTTATAAACGGTATCTAATTCCTCAATAACACATATAAATTCTCGGTCCTATATTTGTTGAGGTGGAAATTGAACATTCCCAATAGGTATGTAGTTAACAGTGTAATGGTGTAAAGGCAATTTGTTATTTAGAACTCAAAAATTGAGAACCAAACCCAGGAATGAGCGCTTAGATGCGTTTACAGTATTAACGAACATTGGCGGCTTTCATGATTATCAAAGACACGCACTAGGTGAGCTCACAAAATGACCACATGATGACTTCCCAGAGAAGATTGGATTTAACTGGAGGATCCTGGTCTCCAAGTCAGACATGCCTTATAAACGGTATCTAGGATCCTCTAGGATCTAGGTTCTTCTAGGATCTAGGATCGGTATCTAGGATCCGGTACATAGGGTCCTACATCCTTTTGTTGAAGTAGAAATTGAACATTCCCAATAGGTATGTAGTTAACAGTGTAATGGTGTAGAATCAGTTTGTTATTCAGGACTCAAAAATTGCGAACCAAACCCAGGAATGAACGCTCAGATGTGTTTACAGTTAACAAACATTGGCGGCTTTCACGATGATCAAAAAAACGCTCTAGGTGAGTTCACAATAGACCTCATGATGGCTTTCCTGAGAAGATTGGATCTAACCGGAGGATCTCGGTCTCCATGTCAGACATACCGTATAAACGGTATCTAATCCCACAATTACATGAATGAATCCTCGATCCTATGTTTGTCAAGGTGGAAATTGAACTTTTCCAATAGTTATGCAGTTAACACTGTAATGGTGTAAAGGCAATTTGTTATTCAGGACTCAAAATTTGAGAAATAACCCCAAACCCAAGAATGAACGCTCAGTAGTTTCTACAGTTGACAAAAAATACTGACAGGTTTCACGATCATCAACGACACGCGGTATGCGCAGAGTGGAGTATTAAATTGGGATCAATGAAACTGATAGGGGACCATTTACACTCTAATCCGCACATTCCCTGAAAATGTCATCAAAATCGGATGAAAACTGTGGAAATTAAGGTTGTTAGAAGGATTTGTGGACACAAGTTAGACACACAGACAGACAGACATGGAACAAAAGTCTTTCAGAATAGTCTAACATGTAAAATATGAGTGGAAATTTTATTTTGGAGACAAACATTTTTTCATCTCCCGAAAGTCTCCGCTACCTACTTATAAATAGACTCGGAAGAAAAATCATGGCTCCTGGAATTATGAAGATATTAAAATTTTATTTTATACAACTGTTGTAAAATTTGGAGAGAGGGAGAGAGTGTATATTTGTAGAAGTACTGTGTAAATCACAATTATGGTCATATTGGTCATGTTAGTATAAGGCTAACCCTAAAATATCAACTATAATGCAAACGTCGATACATAAGATAATTCATAATCACTTATCTGTCAAAGTATATGACTGCACAGGGCTATTGCCAAAATAACCTAAACTTTAGAGGAAGAACACAAAAAACACGTTATCAACACTAGCCACACAAAAAAAGAAAAAAAATTGTGAAATCTCTTGCATGAGAAATATGAATGAATTTTAAAGAAATGCCAGCCGACATGCCTGCCCACCCAAAAAGCGCCTCGGCCGGCGCGTTCCAGCTGAGCCCGGACCCGACCCACCATGGCGGCCTCCCGAGGGTGCCCACCCATTGCTGGATGAGCTTGACGCGATTAAATCAATCGCTCCACTATAGACAACACCAGGCGAGACTGCCTCCGGTCCGACCGAGAGCCCCAAGCCGAAAACCAAACAAACACACTACCAAACACTCCATAAATTACATGCATACTAAATATGTTCTAGTTTATAAAGAATAAATAAAAAGAAGTATGAAGAAAAACAATTTTTTTACTGTTCCTTGGATGACAGCACACTCTTCTAAAATTTATAGGCTAGATAATTTACAAATATGGGGGAAGTAAAACCAAACCGAAGATTGAACAACCAGCAATTTGTATGTACGCAAACATCGGCGGCTTTCACGATTATCAAACACTTGCGTTCATCCTGTTCATCGGTTGTGGATTCCATCATTCATTCAGATCTTTATACCTTATCCCAATCACTGGGGCATATCAACTACCCCGCAGTGTCCGAACTACCTACCTCGTCCTCGGATCCTATCAGAGGCCCATCTTGATTACCGATTTAATTTCACAACGTTTGCAGAAGGTGCAGCCTTGACTCACTTGTGAGCGAATCAAGAGGTATAATTTGCTTCTTTGCCAATGATGGGATGATAGGCGTTCAATCGTTCGTCGGTACGTGATGACCCGAAGCTACCACATTTTTGATTTATCGGTTTTGATACGGAGGCGATTGCGTCGCCGAAGACCTATTTATTTGATGGATTACGAATCACTTTAGGATTTAATGATTGTTGAATCACATATATCATTTATATTGGTTTATTAGACAGATTAGCAATAGAGTTGAGTTTAGCAATAATAAATAATGATTATGAAAATTGCAAGGCACTTATTTTTCGGTAACAGCAACATCAAAAAACGTCTGCCAAGTTGGGTGTGGCACATACCTTCCTCGTTCACATTTCATAAATGTATAGATCGTTGAAGAGTTTTAAATGATTTCGAAAAATTCCATGGCGGAATAGAGAAAACAAGAAGTAGGTACCTACCTAGCGTGAAACGTCGTAATTGATCAATTAAGAAACAAACAAATAGGGTATACTCAATATAGTTTATTTTCGCGCATGCACAGAATGAACTGAGGGGTGGAACTACGAAACAGGTATCTACAACCTAACCCGCGCATTCACTGACAAGTTCATCAAAATCGGATAAAAACTGTGAAAATAAGGGTCGTTACAAGGATTTCACATCGGCCCATATGCAGTAGCTATTAATGATATAATCATTTTGAAATTGATGTGGGGTAATTAAATCGTCTTCTCCAAACTATCACCCAAATTTAAGAGAAATCAAACAACTAGAGTGTCAAAAAATGGAGCATAATGGAAAATTATATTTGCGCATGCGCAGAGTGAAGTATTGATTTCACAACAATGAAGCTGACAGGGGACTATCAACATCACCCGAGAATATCATCAAAATCGGATGAAAACTGTGGAAATTAAGGTCGTTACAAAGATTTTGCATTGGCACGTGCGCAGTAGCTATTAATGATACCATCATGTTGAAATTGATATGGGATAATCAAATCAACATCCTTCTACTATCATCCAAATTTGAGCAAGATCTGACGACTAGGGAGTTGTTCAGAATGGTCTAAAACGTAAAATGCGAGAGAAAATTTAGATTTTGGAGACCAAAAATTTTTTTCCTCCTGAAAGTGAAAACGATGCTTCCGCTACCTATAAGGTAGACTCGGAAGCAAAATATTTGGGAAAATGTGTGTCAAAGTGTCCAATACCAAAGTGTCCAATAAGTGTTCGTCCCCATCTGGAGTATGGAAGTGCGATTTGGTCTTCATACTACCAAGAACATAACAGACATATTGAATCAGTACAACATAAATTTCTGCCGTTATATTGCTTTTAAAAAACGTGTTCAGCAGGATGATTTTGCGTGTGATTCTCTGATGACCGGGTGTGGTCTTCTATCACTCCATGATAGACGAGTCGCGGGTGATCTTTTATTTTTGTTCAAATTACACAATTACAAAATTGACTGCCCCCAGTTATATCTTATTTTGATTTTCGTACGCCGATCCATCCCACAAGAATTAACGACTTATTTTCGGCTCCTTTTGTCGTGTTTAATTATTTGTTAAATAACCCCCTTTATTGCATGGCTAGACATTATAATTTAATATCAGTAGAAAATAATTGCCTTGATTCTTTTTTCAATAGTAGTAGTAATTATTAACAATAGTATACCATTTTTAAAAACCGTATCATTTCCGATTGTTCAAAATATCCAACCTCGTAAAAGTTTATTATTAGTAATTATTATTAACCTAGTAAAAGTAAAATATTATTATTTTGCTTCCAAGTCTACCTAAAGGTAGCGGAAGCATTGTCGTATATGTTCCAGAAAAATTCCCTATAAATTATATCAAGATTGGTGGAGAAATAGCTACAACGCATGCGCAAAACTAAAATTGATCGACACAGACAAAACTCCGAGACTGATGTATATGATATTTTCAAGGATTGTGCGGTTTAGCTCCTAGACGTTCTCCAATAAATTTCATTGTCGTTAGAAAAATAGGTCAGTGCCCATGCGCAAACATTATTTTCTTATAACGTTGACTTAGCAAGCATTTCGGCTCGTACTTCGTTCTTCAGCTACTCTATACGTCCATGTTACATTATGTGAGGAAGCTACAATGCTCACCCAACATTTTGAGCGTAGAGGCTAATCAACACAATATAAATAAACCGATTCTCTTGAACTTGGCATACTTCTTGTCGGGACGTATGATGGGATTGTTAGGTTTGTCTCTGCAGTCATCAGACCGCACAATGTAAACAGATCTGAACGCGAACCGCATTCAGGACAACTGCAGCCGGTCGAGCGATGCCGTGGGAGGCAGCCGTCACCTACATTGGATAAGAATCCTACGGCTCGAAATGAAAAAAATAAACGATCACCAGCCCTTTCGTATGGTCGCTAACGAACGAGACTGAAGACAAACGCGTGGGATGGTGCATTGCATAACGAGTCAAGCCTGGAAGAAATATATACCTATTGCTTCTTTAAAATAATTCCGGAATATACTTAGGAGCCTATTATAACGAAACATGTCTCGACTTGAAAGGGAACATAATATGTTACTACTATGTACTACTATATAATACCTACCCCATTCAACATGTTGGGTTCAAATTGTAGGATGATGTTATAGTGTTGACAAACGTACATGTACCGGATTTTATCTTTGTGAGCCGAGGTACCGGCTCATGCCTCAAATTTCCCGGTACTTCCAGTTTTTAACAGAATACCTATTAGGTAAAACAGGAGTCAAATCACTAAGCTACCAAGGCTTCAAAAAGTCTTCTAGTACACATTCGAAACCACCAACCAACCATTTCCTGTTCTGTGGACATGCGATCTGAGTGTTGACAACGCGTACGATAATGTAGATTTCATGCGGTAATATAGATCACCGTAAGACAGACATCAAACATGAATTGTACCAATACCTATTTAGGTTGCAAGGTTGTACCACTGCACACCGATTTCGGAAAGTATAATATGTCCCAAGGAGTCTCCCCATCGAAGTTCAACTTCTCAAGGTGAATCGGAGAGAATTCAGCTCACTCAGCTGATCAGGAAGGATCCCATTACGTTAACTGTCTCTTAATGTCCCAAAGAGTCTTACTATCAAATTTCAACTTCCAGGGTGAACAGGAGAGAATTCAGCTCAATCAGCCGAACAGGAAAGAGCCCGTTATTCATATCGGAGCTTCGTCTATAACAACCAATTTCAGGTTTGGCAGGTGCAATGGTTACCTATTTCAACAAAATTAGTAGGATGACATCCTGAGACTTGTACCCGAAAACCCTCGAACGAAATCGGACTGATGGTAGATCGTGAAGTTTCAGCATCCAAGATCCATTATAAAGTATCAGCATAATTTAGGTTAGGATGAATCCTAAAAACCAACCACCTTTTTTAAAAATCACGAATATTACAATGTGCATGTCATGCCACCTTGAAATAGAAACTAAAAAGTAAATCAAACGCGGCAGGCCACTCGTACTTTCTCTCTTATGAGAGAAGAGCTATGAGCATTGAAAATGACTCAGTAATTTCAATGTTTTTTATTGTTTTAAATAAAATAACATAAAAGAAGTTTCATTTCCCCAGCAACGGCTTGGTTGTACGTGAAAATCAAAAGAAAAGAACTTAGAGTGGAAATTAAACCGTGTCTTACACCTTATTGTGTTGACTATATACTTTCAAAACTATTTCCGCTAATTTGTTTTCGTTACTACGCCTACTACAAGAAGGATGAAATCAAATCCTTGTGAAGTCCTTGTCAAAGTGTTGTGAAGCTTTCAAACATTTTATGTCTTTACTTAGGCACATAAACGAAAAAAATGTTAAAACTATGGTGCCGTAAAATTAGCGATAGGTATGTCAGCATTTGGGGAAACACTTGAACAAAAGACCTTCACTATAAACTCGTTGAAACTGAAATGTAAAATGTAACTGAATTGTGGCTTAGAGAATGTATCAAAACACAAACGGTGGGTACAGCTTTCGTACAAGTACGCAACCACGAGGGACATTTTATCGGTGTCCGGCGTGGTTGTGATGTGGTAAGTGTGTCATCGGCATTTGTCGTACTCGTACGCAGTTTTTTGCGCAAACGATATTCAGCATCAACTCCTTGGCCGATTTGGGAAGTTTCCGTTTCGTCGATGGTCCATTGTTTTTACTTACATAAAGCTTGCAATTTTGTTCACAATATAAATTATTGAGAATGATCACCTGTGTGTAAACAATTATTTAAACAATCATGCTCATACCGTAGCTTGTCGGCTACGCACTCCGCAGTGGTTAACGTAATATGGTTAGGTAAATCGAGAGCTATCCAACGAGTGGTGAACGATTTTTGTACGATGATAACTGGCGAAGTTAAAGTTCCGTAGCAACGAATCGGTTGTACGTGAAAATCATTAGAAAATTTTCATAACGCTTTCTTCGTCACACCTAACGTCACACTTTTTGAGTTAGGTATGTGCCATAATAAAGACATAATTTCGTTCTCTCACTGAGGACATCTTCAGATCTTGCTTTCTTGACATTGAGTTGACTTGGTGAGCCACTGTTTTATTTGACAAATCCGTTATATTCGGATGTTTATAAATTTTTTCCTGCACACACCAAGATCTGAAGATGTCCTCAGTAAGAGGACGAAACGTAATCAAATAAAACAAAAAATGAAATAATTTCATTTATTTTCCCTGGGCCGCATCCCGACTAATTCCAACAAAACAACAGTTTACTTATAGAAATGTTGAAAATAACTGTGGAGATAAGCCACTACAATGAGTTGTTGTTTACAGTCGACTGCTGTTAAGAAGATGATAATGTTTCCTATGGAGTGGAGTAAATGATACTATTGCTTTACGTTAAGAATATTGTAACCGGCTTATTAAAATTGTTTATAGTCCAATCAACTTAGTTTAGGAATGTAGCCAGGTACGTAAGGAGGGGGAAATTGGTAGCTTGAGATGTGAACATTTATCACATAAATCAATTATTGACACACAATTACTGAATTCACTGTAAGCCAGTCTTGACGATGCCCAATTCTTCCACGAATACGAATTCACAGGTAGGTAATTTTCTGTTATAGTGTGCGTCTACAATTACTATAACCTATAACCAAGATTCTTCTCAACCAAGTGACAACAAAACAAGCGGCATTGTTTACTATATCCATTTATAACATAAATAAATATAAAACTACGACTTGAATAAAAGAACAAGTACGAAAGAAATGCATGATAAATCGAGAGCTTTACAACGAGTGGAGAACGATTTTTGTCCGGTGAAAACTAAAGAAGTTTCATTTCCCCAGCAACGGCTTGGTTGTACGTGAAAATCAAAAGAAAACAACACCTAACTTGTTTATAGGTTGCGTGACGTTTTTTTCTTTGTGTAACAAAATTTCCGGTTGACCCGTCGACTTAGACATTTTCAATGTAAACAAATTTATTATAGCATTATAGGATTTTGTCATGGAAGGTTACATGCGTATTCGGTTTCCCTTGAGCTCCGAATGGGATTTTTCAATTCGTACAACTAATGGACCGCTAACCGTTTTCGCGCATGCGCAATGCTCCATTTCTATTCGTAGTTCCTCTTATTCGACTACGACTCAGCGTTGCAAAAACTCCCTAATAGTTCTTGGTGACGGACGATTTCGGGTACCCGATGAGATCTGTTCTCTTTATCTTGGAAAAGACTGTTGGTATTCCTTCTACTCCAATCGGAAGTCAGGCCATGTAGGTACGAGTATATCCAACCTCGAATGGCATTCCTTTCCCAGACTCAAAAGATTTCTTCTGTCTAGGAAGTGTAGCCTCCAATACTTGATGGAAGCAGTAGACAAATAGCAGGAGATCGGTCGCCTTTAGCAGGCGGTCGTGCATACGTGATAACACGCGGCTATCGCCACCAGACGCAAGCGTTGCGTAAGTTTTCAACAAAACGACGTGCGGCGTCAACAGAGGAGCAGATTAAGGCCAACTCCAGAGGCGGCCCAAAGTCCCCCTTCTCGACGCTGTTGAACCCTTTTTCTGTTCATAATCTTCTGGTCTGGAGGCGGCTGTCCAGAAGGTGATTAGTTAGGAAAGAAGGCCTCTGTCGAAATATTTTTTCACTTTCTTTCGGAGGGGCGAACAAGAATGTTGATGGGGGGATGAAGGGGGGCTTGTGGCGGTCTCCAGCAATATTAACTACTTTAAACAGTTTAAAACATTTTCAAGAATGAAGTACCTATCGAGATACTTTTGTCGAAAACTAAGTACTTTTGCTTCAGAGTCTACCTAAAGGTAGCGGAAGCATTGTTTTCACTTTAGGGAGAAAAAACTTTTTAATCTCCAAAATCAACATTTCCACTCGCATTTTACGTTTTATACCATTCTGAACAACTTTGGTTCCGTGTCTGTCTGTCTGTGTGTGATGTGTCAAGAAGCAGATGCACTTTCGAGAAATCCTGTTTTAGAAACTTTTGAGAATATAGATGATATATTACAAGTGGTTAACTTGGTCTCAATCCAAGATCTTCAGCAAGACCAACAAAATAATCAGAATGAACTTACCCTAGACAACAGTACATGCAAAAAAGGTGATCTTCTGTATAAAAAGGTGAGAGATAGAGAACATATTTATGTATCCAAGGAATTTGACTCTGACCTGATTTAAAAAATCCATTCATACTATGGCCACATTGGTCATATAAAAGACAAAATACGAGTATTTTATCATTTCAAGCGGATGGATGCAATGATGAAGGGATTTTGTAACCATATGAGATCATGTTACTCGATACTATAGGCAGCTTTGGAGGATACCATTCTTCTAAACGTAATCTTCATCTTCTAGCTGATCATTTCACGAGATTTGCATACACGTATCAGCTCCAAGCTCCAAGGGTCAATAAGCTAATGATCTCATTCATTTCTTACGACCTATTTAGGAGAAGAATAAAGTAAAAATTATCCTCGCTGATCAATATGCAGGTATCAATTCCAAAAAAATTAAGACATTCCTACGTAGTTATGGGGTAGCTCTGGTTTTCAGAGCAGTGGATTGCCCTTTTTCCAATGGTTTGAATGAGCGGCTTAATCAAACTCTGGTGAACCGAATTCGTTGTAAAAGAGATGAACAACCTTCCCCATGGTCCAATCTTGCTAAGGAATGTGCTGATGAATACAATCGAACAATCCATAGCGTGACGAAATTTTCCCCACTGTACTTGCTTACAAGAAATGATTCTGCAATAATACCCTAAACTCTCTGTCAACCACAAGATTTGACGCAAGACAGACTGATAGCATTTGAAAACTCTCGGAAAAATCACAGGATCAATAAAGCAAGAGTTGATAATAAGAACAGACGAGATCACGAATTTCAAGTTGGAGACTTGGTTTAAACGTGGAAACGGGGAATCGCCTCTACAGAAACAAATTAGACACTATAAGAAGAGGACCGTTCGCAGTATTATGCGGTGTATCATCTACTATTTATGAAGTTAGTAGCGATCGACGTAGATCTCAAGCTAATTTTGTGCACAGTAGCAAACTGTTGCCGTTCCGAGGGGGGGGGTTGTAAAAGTGAAGGACCTACTCCACTTTTGAATGTATGTTTGTTATTTCGTTTCGTAACAACGTTGTGTTGACAACAGTTGTTAACAAGTATGTAAAGTTTAATTCCTTCTATTTGTTCGTATTCGTAACTTGCGCGTTGAACTTTTAGAAGAAACGACTATAAAAACCGATTTTCTTTAAGGTAAGAAGAATTCATTTGGAATATTCATGAAGCAGATATACCTAGTTAACATGTGACTCTAATCAATAAATATTTTCTTTAAGGACAAACCACGGTCTGTCGTCGTTAGTTATTCTATTCACCCAGAAACTGACAATTATATATATATATATATATATATATATATATATATATATATATATATATATATATATATATCAAAATTTTCGAAAAATTTCTTAATTGAAATCCGTTTTGAGACATTTTGAAAACGAATCCTAGAGTTAAACGCTTTTTCGTATATATATATATATATATATATATATATATATATATATATATATATACGAAAAAGCGTTTAACTCTAGGATTCGTTTTCAAAATGTCTCAAAACGGATTTCAATTAAGAAATTTTGATTTAATAAATTTTTGGAGCCATTGCAATAGCTTCATTTTCTATTAAAATTCGCTAAAAGAGTTTCAGAAACTAGTAAAATATCGATTTTATTGGAATGAAATCATGGAAATTAGAATTGGACGTTGCATTCTTTGTTAAAATTACATTATGCGTATCTGTCAGCACATACTTGTAAATATAATTTGTCACTACGTACACTACGTACTATACGTAATTGTTGGCTGGATGGTTTTTTAAAGTAAACAGAGAAGAAGACTTCTCTTGTAGCAAATTTTTGTAGAAAAATTTGGAAATTGTTGAAATGTCCTCCTTAAAAATCTATTTTGGAACATCCTTTCTTTACGAAATAGACGACCGTCGTTGATACCTACTGTGAAATGAGAGAGCAGAAATACCCCAGCTTAGCGAGAAGTGAAACCAACGCCACTTTATTCTAGACGGTTTCTTTGTCTGAAGGACTCGAATCTCTGGCGAGGCTGTTATTCGCAGTTGTGTAAGGGAGAAGTACGCAGGTACCAACTCACATCCGAGTGTTTGGAAGTACCAAGAACTCACCAGCGGAACTTAACTGCAGTGTGGGGCCTCTAAATACCCTGTGAAACTCCGTCTATAAAACGCTTGAACAAGTCGAAACGGCAGTTGTAAAGCGTCCGTCTTGACCAGTAAAATCAAAAGTACCTACCTACCTACATAACAGGTGGAGCTTCTATGTGTTATTTTAGTCCTACTGTTTAGGAAGTGGTTTGCGCTGGTATGCATGTGTGATCCTCGTTGTCAAACAACCTGACGACCGTCATACAAGAAAATAATCTACTCCCCTAACAACCCAAACCCTCTACAACCTAAACCGCGCCTTCGCTGAATATTTCATCAAAATCTTATGAAAACTGTGGAAATTAAGGTCATTACAATTAGTTCACATTGACGCATGCGCAGTAGCTATCAATGATGCAATCGTGTTGAAATTGATATGAGGAAATCAAGTCATCTTCTACCAACTATCATCCAATTTTAATTTAATAATTTCATCGAAATCTGATGAAAACAGTGGAAATTAAGGTCGTTGCAAGGATTCCATATAGACGCATGCACAGTAGCTATTAGCTATTAATGATACAATCGTTTTGAAATTGATAAGGGATGATCAAATCATCATCCCCCAACTGTCATCCAAATTTGATCGAGATCGGAGAAAATGATGCTTGGTAGAATTTACGTTTGCAGATTTGGTAACAGTGAAACTGGCAGGGGACCGTCTACCCCCTAGCCCCCACAACCCCTGCAAATTTCATCCAGATCGGATGAAAACTGTGGAAAATACGCATATTACAAGTACTAGCCGCTCCGGCTCGCTACGCTCGCCTCCACGTCCAGCCGGGGGGCAAGCCCCCCGGACCCCCCATTAAATTGCTCGCTTCGCTCGCAAAGTGTGGCATATAGGGGACGTTGCTCGCTTCGCTCGCAAAGTGTGGCATGTATGGAATGTTGCTCGCTTCGCTCGCAAACAAAAACCCTGGACCCCTCATTAAGTTGCTCTCTTCGCTCCCAAGGTGTGGCTGTACACATGCAATGTATAACAATTGACACATGTGGAGGATGTTGCTCGCTTCGCTCGCAAACGGTAGATCCCTAAGGGTAGGTTTAACTTCTGTAAGGGATGCTGCTCGCTTCGCTCGCTTGAGGAAGTTATACTGCCCACCCAACTTGGCAGACGTTTTTTTCTGTTGGAAATTCTTACAAACAAATTAAATCTTATAAAACTACGTGGAACCACAAAAAGTTTATTTGGGAATGTTGCTCGCTTCGCTCGCAAGGTATACCTGTATATGAGTAGGGAAAAACCCGTATTTATTCCGTTGAAATGAGTCATCGAGTCCCTTCAAGACGTAAGTGCGTAGGCCTGGCTCGCAACATTGTGAAACGGGGCGGCGGTCTCGATTAAAAATGTCAATTTAAACGCTTCGTCTCGCTTACGCTCGCATTTTGACCGACTTCACGTCACTTTTTTCGATATCCGATTTCGGATTCAGATTCGGCGGGATCAAACCTTTATTCGCCTGTGAAAACCGTTCCGAAAAACGTACCTTTACGGGGTATATTTTAATGGGGAAAAACGTAGTTTTTCGTCGGACTTTTCGAGAAAACGGGTCCGTACTCTCGCATTTTTTTGACGCATTTCCCGAAACTTTTTTCGCCATCCGATCGCGTCGTCGTCTTCCTCATAGGAAAACCTACGAAAACGGTATTTTTCCGGAATTTTCGACGGCCGTTTAGAGGGGTAGATGAAGCGAGTCCAAAAAGCGCACATTAATTCTTACTTCGACCCCCCTCCCGCCCTACGGCCCATGGTTCGGGTGGGATTAGAAAATTTTAAATTCGCTCGTTCCCCCTTTCGGGAAATCCCAAGAAGATAGACACGACAGACAGACGGAGTTTCATTCTTATAAAATAGTATAGATATAGATATAGATATAGATATAGATATAGATAGATATAGATATAGATTTGCGGACACAAGACAGACACACACATAGACACACCCACAGACAGACGGATACGGAACCAAAGTTGTTCAGAATGGTCTAAAAGGTAAAATACGAGGGGAAAATTTGATTTTGGAGACCAAAAATATTTTTCCAAGTAAGTAAGTGAGAGGTAAGTGAGTCTACTTTTAGGTAAACTCGGAAGCCATATTTCAATCATAGTTCAAAGCAATCTTATTTAGTAAATTTTAGAAGATAAAGATGCTGTTTCGTTATTTGAATTAGCTATATAATGAACATTTGTAATTGACCAAGTTTCTTACATTCCAGTTTCTTAAGCCCCAGAGAGTCTCCCAATCAAATTTAAACTTCTTATGGTGATTATGAGAGAAATTAGCTCACTCATCTGATTGGGAACGTACCCATTATTTCAATCGTCTCAAAGAGTCTCCCCTATCAATTCCAACTGCCTATAATATAAGGGTAGTTTGATGAGATGAGAGTTGATTATTGGCTTCTCCTCATCAAGATTTATTTACAATTCCAATTTCCAAGTACTTTCGCCTCATCAGGGATATTTTCAAGTTTAATGTGGTAGATACAGTATTATGCGTTATTCTCTTCATACATAGGTTAATAGGGAATTACTTTCGCTCCAGGTTAGGGAAATGGTTACTTAGGGCCGGTTTCACCAAAGTTTTTAATCAACGATTATTCATTAAACCAAAGAAGCCTAAGAAACCAAGATATTCGGTTTCACCTACTTCGGTTCAAATAAATCAATGTTCAAATGCACTAAATCAACGATCAAAACTAGCCAACCGAATTTGGGTGGTTAGCGTTCAAAATCAACGATTTACTAAGTAGGTAGTTCTTTTCGCCATCTTTGTTTAATTACTGAAATCATTTTTTGCTACGTTTTCCCATCTAATTTGCTACATTTTCCTAGTTATTTCCTGGTTTTCCTACATCCGTCCGTACGCTGTACACCGTCCGCAGCTTTTCTCAAAAAGTATTGGACTAAACTTTAACAAATTTGGCTTAAAAATCATTTATGGTCGGGGGTGTGCCAGTAACAACTCTGAAGGTTAGAACCCTTAGGGCTGAAATATTCAAAAATCGAGATCTTAAAATCTTTCTATGTAACAGTAATGATTTTTTGAGTTTCATTGATAGGTATCCGCCCAAAGAATCGAACGAAACCACCCCGGTCGCTATGCGTTTATTCGTTTGCTTTCCCTAAGGACTAAAAGCATCGACAAGAAAAAAATACATCAACACGAGAGTGAATCGTAACCAGTAAAACATGTCAAAAAACGCCTTGAAAACTATGACAATTGCATCGTCTGATAATATAATTTCCAATGGAATTCTGACTTCCCGAAATCGAGTTTATTATAACTTCTGTATCCTATTGGGCTTGTGAAGCGTAGGTAGGTAATCACCTACTTTAACTATATTAATTAATTAAATTATTGATAAGTAAATACCTAGGAATTACTCCTAATTAATTTATTACTTCTATTCCAACAACAGAAGGTTAATTACTTTCGAGTCTACCAAGGTCGGAACGTTTTAGCCAACATTCTAAGAAAATTAAACTCTTGCAATGAATCGAAAATTTCCTTCATGGAAATTCATTTTGAAATTCCTTGAGTTTAGAGCTTTTTGATATGTATATGTTACCGTTAAAGTGTGTAATTCAGTTAATGTATAAAATAACTAGTTAGTATATAGAATAACGAGCGGTTGTAGGTAGTGTGTATAATTCAAAGTTTTCTATATGCTTTCCCTAGGGAATATATGAAATAACTAGGTATTATGTAAAGTAACGAAACACCAATCGTTGAAGTGTAGAATCGACTGCTTTTCTTGGGGAGGCGCTACTAGAATGATATTATTCAGGAGAAATGAATGGATTGAAGAATTGGCATGCATTTTCATTACAAATACAGTAAGGTAGGTAAGGAAAATACACGTCAAAAGTCAAAAATTGTGAAATCACTTATTTGAACATGGGTTGCTTTGATGGCATTTTGAGTTGCACAGAACCTTATTTTTGACACACTTGCATCTGTTTGAGGTGTATTTTGTGGTGCAGTGGCACCGGAAAAATCCTTCCCCGTCCCCAAGAGCTTGGGCTGTCGCCACCGATCGAACGGATGCTTCGTTTGGAGGTATTTCGCTGGCATCCAAGAATCTTTCTTCGCAAACGCTGAACTGCGATCTAGCATAGAGCTGTCGGAGAATTCCGTTTTTCGTCCCCAGATTTCGTTTTGGCCAGTACAACACTGTTATGAGCCACTTTCTCAAAGATCAGCCTTTGATTGAATTTAATGTTAAAGTCACCCACATCCTCGTTATCTTGTAGAGCACTTGATGAGGAACTTGCCATGTTGAGGCAACTCAGAATTGAGGATAACTCAGAATTGAATTGGAGGAACAGATAGGAAGGTCCCTTTTGAACTGAATGAACCTCAACCTCTGACTCCTCTACTGACTTCTCAACAAAATCCCATTCATACTTGAACCCAATAATATTATTATACACTTTCACGGCTGGCCTCCCGTTATTTTATATAATAACTAGTTAAAGTGTCTAATTCGAGGAATTGCACACTTTAACTGGTCTCCGTAGTTATTCTATATACTAACTAGTTATTTTATATACTAACTGATTTCACACTTTAACGGTAACATATATATTATTTAGAGTTTGATCAAAACTTTCTGGTTCTTTTCAATTTGCACGCAAACAGATGGTTTGTAACTTCTTGATGGACAGTTATGAGTCACCTGGTTATTTTGTATTGCTGTAATAGGTAGATACTCTTAGTTCTCGTGTTATTCTGATCGGCTTCGGAACCTCCGAGGCTGAATTCTTTCCTAATCGAATAACGTTGCTGAAATTTAATGGAGCTCGTTCGGGACACCTCAAAAACAATTACGAGGTTCGGAGGACCACTGAGTAGCTGATGTGGCCTCAGAGGCTAAATTTTTTCCTTTCAAACCTGTTTTGTACTGATACGAATATTTATTTTTTTTTTATTTTATTATTTTTTTTTTTTTTTCAACTCCTCACTTATATTGTATAATGAAATGAACCATATTAATATTGTATAGGGCTAAGCCCGCATTGATAATAAATAAAATTTCTCCCGTGTTTGTGGACTCGTACTCGTCTTTGGTTTACTGTAACTGTGGACAATGGACTTCTCCGGTCTGGCAGACCTGAGGTCAAACCCTTTGGCCCTGAGATTCCTTCCCTCATGCGTTCTTTGGTATTCCGAGCCTCGCAGAAGAGTTAGCAGTAATGAGGGGCAGACGCGTCCCGCATGCAAAGAAGGATCAGGACTTGAGCTGAGTCACATCGTGGCACAGGCATCTGAAGTAGATAGAAATTTATATATATATATATATATATATATATATATATATATATATATATACGAGTATATATAACTTATACAGGGTGATTCCCTCGCAGATGCAAACAAAAATTTGGGTGAAACTACATCAAAAATGGAGAAAAATACCGCCAACCGCGTATTTTTATCTCAATCCGTAATATATATGATTTTAATCCGAGATATGATTTTTTAAAGGTTTTTTCAGGAATACCGTGTTTTTCCATTTTAAACTCGGATTTCTCCACTTTGCCTCATTTAATTTTAACTTTCAACCTCATTTTCGGTATCAGCATTAAATTTCCTATAAGAATAGTGTACTTGGGTTCTTAAAAAGTACCATCCGAAGACCCTCACATCAGCTCAAACATTGACGATTTTGAAAAAATAATATTTCTGAAAAGCTTTAAAACTTTACTACTGTTTTACAAAGAATCCTGGAAACTGGCAAATCTCATGAAAACTGCTTCATGTAGTATGTTTTCCAACGGTATTATCAATTTTACTTTTATTTTGTTATTTAGGGGAGAAAATAATGTTTTAATATTAAAAAATGTGGGGTTTTCAATGAAATTGTTGGTTTTCTCGAAAGATGACCCTCCATGAACCAACGAGTATGGGGTCGGTTTCTATGTATTTTTTCTCGCTGGATCGAATGGAAACTCTTGCAGATCTCTCAACTACGTTATAATCGAGTTTTCCACTTTAATTAACCAGTTTTACCCCATAACACACATACATTTAATCGTAACAAACAAACTAAACATTTAAGATTTTAAGTGTAAAACTCGGTTATAACGGAGTTAGAGAGATCTACAAATGTTACCATTCGATACAGCGTGAAAAAGTACATAGAAACCGACCCCGTACTCGTAGGTTCATGGAGGGTCATCTTTCGAGAAAACCAACAATTTCATTTAAAAACCCACATTTTTTAACATTAAAACATAATTTTCTCCACTAAATAACAATATAAAAGTAAACTTGATTATACCGTTGGAAAGAGTATTAGACGAAGCAGTTTTCATGAGATTTGCCAGTTTCCAGGATTCGTTTTGGAAGAGTAGTAAAGTTTTAAAGATTTTCAGAAATATTCTTTTTTCAAAATCGTCAATGTTTGAGCTGATGTGAGGGCCATTGGATGGTCCTTTTTAAGAACCCAAGTACACTACTCTTATAGCAAATTTAATGCTGATTCCGAAAATGTGGTCAAAAGTTAAAATTGAATGAAGTAAAGTGGAGAAATTCGGGTTTAAAAGAAAAAAACACGGTTTTCCTGAAAAAACCTTTAAAAAATCATATCTCGAGAACGGATTGAGATAAAAATATGCAGTTGGCGGCATTTTACTCCATTTTTGATATAGTTTTACCCAAAAATTTTTTTGCATCTGCGAGGGAATCACCCTGTATAATGACTAATGTTCTTGACACTCAGTATTAAATTTTCGTATTTAGGTTCTTGAGGTTTGGTCTGTAGATTGAACAACTCAACTAGGCCGACGTTTCGATTTATTTGTAAATCTTCTTCAGGGCTGTAATATAGGAAAAACTACCTTAGTTGGTTACATTTGGCAACTCATGTACCTATCTATCAACTGCAAGTGGAGACTCATGGAGACTAATATTTGTACAACAATCTATACATATTAAGTAGGTAGGTAATTGACACCCTTATTTATTACATTATGAATAACTTAAGATATTTGGACAGTTTACCTTAGATAAAATCTCATAGTCATGTCATGTCAAGTCAATCATTCTCATCTATCAACTTTTTCGTTTAACTTTATAAGCAAAAACCGAAAATTTCTCTCTATTATAAGTTCATAACTTAGTAAGTTGTTAGTAGGTAGTGAGTTCAATAGTTGAAGTTACCCTGATGAAGAACGGATGCTATGTAACCTACATGCAATAATAATGCAATCACCATCTAAGGTAAACTGTCCAAATATCTTAAGTTATTCATAATGTAACAAATAAGGGTGTCAATTACCTACCTAATTATATGTATAGAATATCGTACAAATATTAGTCTCCATGAGTCTCCACTTGCAGTTGATAGATATGTACATGAGTTCTTGACTCAATACCTCACTCTCCACATGCGCAAACGTAAATTCTACCAAGCATCATTTTCCCACGCCCTAGTCGTCCGATCTCGCTCAAATTTGGAAGATAGATGGGGGATGACAATTTGATCATCTTATATCAATTTCAACATGGTTGTATCATTAATAGCGACTGCTCTTGCGCTAATATGAAATGCTTGTAATAAGCTTATTTCCCACAATTTCCATCCGATCTGGATGCAATTTTCAGGGTATATATATATATATATATATATATATATATATGGAATAGCGATGAACTCTAGGATTCGTTACAGATGCCTCAAAACGGATTTCAATGGAGAAATTTTTCAAAAAATTTTGATTTTAAAATTTTCCGAGCCATTGCAATAGTTCATTTTCTATGAAAATTCGCTAAAACACGGTTTTCCATAAAAACCCGCAAAAAATCATATTTAACGAACGGATTGAGATAAAAATATGCGGTAGGCAGCATTTTTCTCCATTTTTATTGTAGGTAATTTAAGACAAACAATTTTTGCTTCTACGAGCAGATCACCATTTACATAAAGGAAAAAGAGTTAAACTCTGGGATTCATTTCAGAAATTTTTGTAAAATTTTTATTTAATAATTTTTGGAGACTTTTTCAATAGCGTCATTCGCTAAAAGACCATTTTGTGGAAATTTTTTCGACCAGGTTATCCGACTATGTTTTCAAATTGCAACTAATTGGCCAGGAGTGCAATTTCTTATAGGTAAGGTAGGATGTTAAGGAAGGTTGGTAAGGTAGGTTACCTACCTGTTCCCGTGCCGGAGTTGATTTAAGGGGCGCCCGCATGAGTTTGGCGCAGGACAGGAGAAGGACACAGACCGTCTCCCTGGGGAACTTCGCATTCGTACCTGTCTAACCTAACGTACCTACCTAACATAACTCATATCTCACTAACTTATCTGTGGTTTCACCACTACTGACCGGCTCAACGTTGCAAATTCTCTACCTGTACTGCAGAGCATCGGATTTGTTTTACGAAACACAGTGTTGAAGATTTGTTAAATTTCTCAGATTTGTTGATTCAGAAATGCATAAAAATTGGAGTCATTGAGTATCTACACTACATAAAGATACATCGGTACATGGACACGTCTTACTTTTTCCCCAGTGAAATATGTGTTTTGTGTCTTAAGTTAAAAATTTCTCAACTAAATTAGCTTAGTAAGCTGATCAGAAAAGACCGAATCAATTCAATCGTCTCTTAGTGTCCCAAAGAGTCACCATATCTAATTTCAACTTCCTAGGATGATCAGGAGAGAATTTAGCTCACTCATTTGAGTAGGAATGCGCCAATCATTTCAATCATCTCTTAATTTCAGCTTCAGAGATTAAATACGATAGGAATCATCAGCTTTAGGAGCCCATCAGCTGATCAGAGGTCTATGTATCGTTTAGTATCTACTGCTTACAAGTACCTACTACTCAATAGTATACCTACCAAGTACCTAGAGCCTTCTTTTCACATTATTAGTTAATTATGGTTACTTAGCAAAATTAATTTATAACAAAGCGTAATAAATCAACTTTCCTTGATACTACAATGGCTTAGGAATCATGAGATGTTGTGATAAAATGAGAGCATTTCAAAAAGTACCGAACGATTTTCCTGCTATGAAAACTAAGGGAGTTACACTTCGCTAGTAACGCATTGATTGCACGTAAAAATCAATATACTTAAATAGAAGAAAACCGTTGCATTTTTATAGTAGAAATTTTCGCACTCACGTAGCTCAGCCAATAGACATATCCATGAAATAAAAAAAATTAAATAAAAAATAAATTGCAATGCATGCATGTAATACAACATGTGTGTGTTTGCATGTGTGTTGCACGTTTGTAATTCGCATTTATGGAATGATTTGCATCGTTTGTCTCAGAGAGCTTAGATTGAGGATCGGTAAAATGATAAGTATAGCACTCTTATCTTCAAGAAATATATTTTTCCTACATTCTACATACCTTACTTTGGTAAACAAATAAACGGCCACGACCGTGTCTTAGTAGGTAAGGGTTAAACGGGAGAAAGAACAAAGCAAACTTGGGGTCGATAAATAAATGCGACCCTCGAGAGACCCGATTAGCAGGACTCGAGTTCTGTCCACGACACTCGCCAATTCATTTGCTGGGCAACTTCCCCCACTACGAGCTAGGTAACTATACATAAATATATTTTTTATATACATACATATATTTATATACCTATATAATATAACGGAATGAAATGGCTCTACAAGAGCATGTACATATTCAAACAATTTTTAAGGAAAATCAGTAATTGACAACATGAAACTACTTTTTATATTTCGGCTTATGACTTTTTCAAACTACGATAAAGGAAAATTTGATTTTTGTAACTTGGTGAGAAAATCTAGCCATGGAGAAGCGTGGTTGCCCAGTTAACGCCTGATATTCAGCCCTGCAGGATCATACGCGCCCAAAACATTCAAGTGAGCTCTCTCTGACTGAAGCAGCCTCAATTTATTTTCCTTGGGCCTCATTTTCTTCAATACCTTCATACCATAGCAGTCATCAAACGTAGCATCATGCGGCGAGGCATGGCGGCTTACCGGCATATCTTCTTTTTTTATAACTACTGATGGTCTATGGTTATTTACCCGCAAGTTAAGTGCTGTCTCCGTCTTTCCTAGGTAGAAGGCAGGACATTCTTTGCACAACAACTAATACTCACACAGGCGTCTGGCAATCTGCTGACCCTTTGCATGCGTATGGGTTAGGGTTATTAGCAGACGTGAAGTGATCCTCCTCTATAACCTGTGGGCAAACTTTACATCTTCGCTTGCCACAAGGATGCAAACCTCTTGGTGGTGGCACCGTCCTATCTGATCTTCTATGGGTCAGGATATCTCCGATAGACGATCCTTGTCGATAAGACATTGATGGTACTTCTGAGAAGACTCTTTTAGTTACTGGGTTTCCTGAGAGGAATGGGTGAAGAAGATCTTTTAGAATTTGGTTCATCTTCTCAATGCCGAAAAAGAATTTTGTTGTGAGTTGGACTTTTTTGATCGGATTTCGGGGTGTCGGGTGGTGTTTAATGTGCGAAGTATAAAATTTAGTTTAAAAGTGCGAAATATAAAAATTAGTTTCATGTAGTCAATTATTGTTTTTCCTTAAAAATTGTTTGAATATATATGAAAAATGATATAATCCAGGAATCGTTTCAGAATGCCACTAAACGGATTTCGAAGAAGCAAATTTTGAAAAAGTTTGATTTTAAAAGTTTTGGAGCCATGGTAATTGCTCCATTTTCAACAAAAAGTCGCTGATTGTGAGAAAGCCGCCCTTTTTGTACTTTTTAGGAGCCACAGACCTGCGGCCTTTTACCCAGTAATAAGTCGCGTATTTTCTTGCATTTAGCGAATTTTCGAAGAAAATGAAACTACAGTATTGTTATAATCCTAAGTATATTATGTAGTTATAAATTACACACTCGGGTGAAGTTAGATGAAGAATGAACTTTTTTATTGAATGTAAACAAACGTTACCATGATTATCTATTAAATCATGTGTAGTTATACTATAACATCTCCCCTTTTTACACCCCAGCGGCTACCCCCTCCGGAGTCCTCTTGAGGTATCTTCTGTTTCTCTCGTACAATCTTCCGCTTGGTGCCTTAATGATGTACTTTCGGTAAGATCCTTTTTCCATGACTTCTCCACACATGTCCCATCTTTTAGTGAGCGGATTTTGCATCCTTACAAACGTGCCTATTTGAAGAGGTTCCAATTCCCTGGCTGTTTTATTGTATCTAGTGGCGACCTTCAGCTTTTTATTAGCGATTTCCTTATCATACCCGTCTGCTGTTTTCTGCCACTCTTTGGAAAATGACGTATAATGCGCGGGCACTAGAGATCTGAGAGGGTGACCAAATAAAACTTGAGAGGGTGATTGGCCATTAGCTGTAGGAGTATTTCGAAATTCCAACAACCCAGCATTGTATGCTTCTTCGTCAAGCATAGCATTTCTCATGCATTTAACGAGTAATGCTTTCATGGCTTTGACACCAGCCTCTGCGTGGCCGTTACTTTGAGGAAAGTAAGGAGAAGAAGGTGACATAACTATATTCCATCTTTTGAGAAATTGTTTGAACTCAAAAGAAGAAAACTGGGGACCACCGTCGCATCTGACTCGGATAGGTACACCCGTGTCCGCGAAGATTCTTCTGAGGCTAGAAATAATGGTCTGGCTGCTAGGGCACCGCGAACCAAATTGACACACGATCGGCCATCCCGATAGCCTATCGATGTAGACCATAAAATTCTTCCCACCTGCTGCGAATAAGTCCATGGATATGTCTACAAAAGGTCTGTCTGGAACTGAGTCCTGAATCATGGTTTCCTTTGGAAGTGATGGTCTTGATTCCTGGCACGAATTGCATGCTTCTACAGTGTTCTTTATGTCACTGTTCATAGCTGGCCAATATACAGTTTGTCGAGCTCGTCTAATAGTCTTTTCAATTCCCTGGTGGGATGCGTGGAGTTTAGCCAGTATTTCTTTTCTCGCTACTTTTGGTATCAAAAGTTGACATCCTTTCAAAATAAGACTTCCGTCTAGAGTTAGGTCATTTTTAACTCTCCAGTATGGAGTTAGTTCCTTTGTTAGATTGTTTCTGCATGATGGAAATCCTTCTAATATTTGACGTTTCAATGCCTGATATTCCTTGTCACTTCTTGAGCATTCAACAATTGTTGTCAACAACGGGTCCTGGCATATGTTACGATCTTCGTTTTCTCTAGTTAAGAAAGTTATCTGCTGTGTAAGGGTCGAATTTACTGTTCCATTTTCATCCTCAGCTAGCATATCACTCTCTTCTGGGTGCTCATTGGGTGCTCTTGATAAACTGTCTGGAATGAGATGGGTTTTTCCTCTTTTCCATTCAGCTGTGAAATTAAAACCGGACAACTTTTCCTTGAGGCGCCGTAACCTCGGATTTTGGATGGCATCCAGGGTTTGTCCATTCAGAATTGGTAATAGCGGTTTATGGTCCGAAATGACAGCAAATGAACTTAGACCTTGCAAATACATCTTGCATTTCAGAATTGCCCATGTTATTCCCAACATTTCAATTTCGATCATCGCATACCTTCTTTCAGTGTCGGATATGAAGCGTGATCCACACTGAATGAGCTTCCACACTCCCTTATGTTCCTGGAGAAGGACATAACCCAATCCATTATTCCGTGACGCGTCAACGTGAAGAGCGGTTTTCCGATCTAACTCAAAGTGAGTTAGGACTGGGGGTTCGGTTAACATCCTTTTAACAGATGCAAAGGCTTCTGAATGGGTTGAACTCCATAGAAACTCATTCTTTGAGCTCAACAGGTCTCTAAGTGGCCCTGCTGCAGCACTAATGTTGGGAGAAAAACTTCCAAGCTGATTTACCATACCCAGGAAGGATCGTAATTCGGTCAAATTTTTGGGTTCACGAAATTTAGTGATTGCCTCAATTTTCTTCGGATCCACTTTTATCCCTGATCTTCCCACAATGTATCCAGCATATGGTAACTCAGACTTTGCAAAAATAAATTTATCCCTGTTCAGTGTGATGGAATGTGCTCGACATCTGTCCAATATCTCTTTGATTCTAATGCAATGAGTCTCGAAATCCTTGTCGTAAGCCAAAATGTCGTCCACAACTTTTTGTATATTTTTGACTCCACTTAATGCCTCATCTCCACGTCGACAAAATTCATCTCCAGAGCTCACTAGTCCCATAGGAGTTCTTAGGAATTGATATCGCCCCCACGGAGTTAAGAATGTGGTTAGTTTTTGACTTTCTTCATCAAGTTCCAACTGGAAGTATCCAGAAGCTGCATCCATACTTGAGAAAAATTTGTTTCCATTACTAATATCGGAGACTGCTTCCCACGGTGCTTTAAACGGATGAATTGGTCTTTTCACGTACTTATTAAGTTTCGTGAAGTCCACACAAACCCGAATTTTTCCACTAGGTTTGGGAACCACAACCAGAGGGCTAACAAAATCAGTAGCTTCTTCTGGCGATGACCTGATTATGTTGTTCGAAACCATATCATCGAGCTCAAGTTTAACCTGATTTCTCCAAGCGAAAGGCACTTTTCTTGGGCAAGTGATGGCAAATGGGACTGCGTTTTCCTTTAGCTCAATATGAACTTTTCGACCTTTCATAGGTTTCAGAGGCTTAGTATCGAAGACATCTTCATATTCACTTAACAACTTCTCTTTAAATTGCTCTATTTCTTCAATTGAAGGCTCTTGAGATGATGACGTGATTCTTCTAATATTACCAAAGCCAGAAATGGGGCGGGGAAAATCTTGGTGGATCACTTTTAGGGTACGTAAGGTCGCTCTGTCGACGAGCAAGTCTCGTACACCCACACAGATGTATATGTACAAATCTGCCTTACAGTCCTCGTATTTAATAACAAGGCAATTTCCCTATCTCTCAAATCCCTGATCCATTGGCAGTGGTGAGATTTATACGCGTTCTGGTCATTCGCTTTGAAGGTCCTTCAAGAGGTTCATTCCAGCTACGCATACTTCTGCCCATGCGTCTAGAATTGCCAAGTTAGTGCTGTTTTATGACTTCTCTATTTAAATTACTCACCACTGTGACCTTGAATTGGCATGGAGTTGATTGGTTCGCCACCCCATTGATTTTCATGTAGCTGATTTGTACGTCCTCCTCTTCCTCTTCGGGTTCCATTACCCTCATCAAAATCTTAGATCTGCAACATTTAGCAAAATGACCACGTTTTTTTAGAAGTATGGCATTCACTATTTTTCGCTGGGCATTCTTTGAGGGATTGATGCCAAATATTGTTACATCGAGGACATTTCTTTTGTTTTTGCGTTATCTTCGAAATCGTTCCTAATTCGCCCGTTTCTTCTTTTGATATCATCTCCTCCGCCTCACATATTTTAACTATTTCAGACAAACTGGAAGAGTCAGGCAGTGCCCTGCACTTCCTTCTCACTTTTTCATCGCGGAGACTCTCTATAACATTGTCTGCTAGACACCGCTGGTAACAATTAGGGCATGGGTCGGAAATTTGAAATAACTTTGTTTTTTCACGATAAAAGGACATGAAGTTTTCACCCTCCTGTTGTCTACGGTTGATGAATTGACTCCTTCGGATTCTACCATTTTCTTTTTTTTGATAATACTCGTTCAATGTATTAAGTACACCTTCATAATTACTTCCGATAGGAATGTTTAACACTAGTCTCAACACGTCTGATATTTCTTGGCTAAGAAATGAGAAAAGGATAGCGTTTGATTGTTCTGTTGGCGCTATATGTGCACCTTGAGCTTTGAGATAATTCACATATCTTCGCTGCCAATCTTGAAACTGTGAAAAGGAGTAATGTTCTTCGAGCTGTTCTGGTTTTGGGATTCCAGACAACTTTATGTTTCCTTGTTCACTCGCTCTTGTTGAGATAGGAGCAGAAGATGTCTCAGGTTCTGGTGTTGATCGATGCGAAGAAGTATTAGGGGGTAGGCTTCTTGTAGAGGACACAACTGCTTCCGTCAACGTTTCAAGTTGGTTTCTTATCGCTTCAATTGCTGACTCAACCGGGCCCAAACGCTCCTCAAGCTTCTCATCCACCTTCGACTTCCTTGTAGTCTTCTTTGGCATGTGGAATCGTAGGAATTCAACTACTGCTGCGCCATGTTATAATCCTAAGTATATTATGTAGTTATAAATTACACACTCGGGTGAAGTTAGATGAAGAATGAACTTTTTTATTGAATGTAAACAAACGTTACCATGATTATCTATTAAATCATGTGTAGTTATACTATAACAATTATTGATCTTTTTTTTTAATTTTCTTCATTGAAAGCCGATTTGAAATATTCTGAAACAAGTCCAGGAGTTTAACACTTTTTCATTTGTTTATTTATTTATACATACATATATTTATATATAATTGATTGAAATCGGAAATTTCGGGTGGTTATTGAGGTGCGGTCGATTAAAGACTGGTTTGTTTTACCAAACTTTCGTGAGTTTATTCGTACCTCTTCAGGGTTCTATAACAGAGATGATAAACATAAGAACTTAGTCTAACTTTTCTTTTAGCGAATTTTCTTAGAAAATAAAGCTATTGCAATGGCTCCAAAAATTTTAAAATAAAAATTTTCAAAAATTTTCTTCATCGAAATCTGTTTTGAGGCATTCTGAAATGATTCCTGGATTTTAACGCTTTTTTATATGTATATATATGTATGTGTCATTCCAGACGATAACTCTCGATAGAATTGAGATAAAAACTTCGTTCTTTCGCCAAAAAATCAAGCATTTCAAAAGAAAGGATGAGTTCGTTGGACAACAATTTTTGAGCACATTAAATTGGTCAAATTTCGAAAAAATGTACCCAAAAAATCACTAAAAATGGCTAAAAACGGCCAAAAATCGTTAAATTTCTATTTTTTTGCAGAATTTTAGTCAAAACTAAATTTTCAACGATTAACTAGGACATTAAAAATTTTTGCTGAAAATTATGATGAAAAACGTACTTAAATGTCATTAAAATTTGCTAAAATATCTATAAAAACTGCAAACAAATTTAAAAATCAAAAATCCCTTTTGAATCAGTAGAATTTTATTTAGAATAAGTTTTTTGCCATAAAATTGGTTTTTAACCATTTCTGTCAACTAAAATTGCTCCAATTTCAATGCAATTTAACATACTATAGTACGATAGTTTATGAAAATTCGCTCATACGATCATGCTGCATGACTGGAACTTTTTCTTTGTTTCACTGTACAACATTCCACACAATCATGTTACAGATATCATTCCATTAACTCATTAATCTACCGTTAGACTAAGTTCCCATGTTTATTATATCTGTTATAGAACCCTGAAGAGGTACGAATAAACGTACGAAACGTTGGTAAAAGAAACCAGTGTCCTTAATCGACCGCATATCAATAGCCACCCGAAATCTTCGATTTCAATCAACTATATGATTCACGGCCAACATTTATTTCATATATATATATACGGTTACACTCCTGGAATTGAGACAGAAATTCCATTCTTGCTCTAAATAAATTGAGCTTTTCTGTTGAAATGATGAGTTCCTTGGCCAGCACTTTTTGAGTAGGTACATTAAATTGGTCAAGTTTCAAAAAATGTGCTCAGAAAATCACTAAGAATCATTAAATTTATATTTTTAGCAGGCGCTTTGGTCAATAGAAGCTTATCAACTATAAATTAGAGCATTGAAAAATCTATACACAAAATAATGCTGATAACTATTCATCAATTTCATTAATATTTACTGAAAAACAGATAAAACTGCCAAAAAAGATTGAAATCCAAAATCTTTCTTATGAATTACAGAATAGCATTTAGAAAAAGTTTATTTGCTACTATGATGGTAGTTGCTAATATTTCTTTGCATTCAGTGCTCAAATTCAAAAACATTGGCAACATTTATTTTTTATTAAATAATGAAAAGTCGTCCTGCTAATGAATGCATGACTGGAGCATTTTATTATTTCAATATAACGATGAAATGAATTATTTTTTCATTTTTGTCAATTTCTACAATTTTTATCATTCCAACGTGGAGTTTCTTTTACTTTTGTGTTGATAATTTAGTCTATGTGCGTGCGAAAAATCAACCAAACTCACCTGATGGAAACAGCAGAAGAGCGAAAGACGTTCGTTGGGGAGGCGGGAGCTGCCGCGATCTGCTTGCGAGGACGTTCAGCTGAGCGGGCGGAATGTGCGGAGCGATCACTTGAGACGTCACGCGAGCGGACGGAACGAGCGACTGGCCGCGAGTGATGCGACCGCGACGGGGGCCCCTCCCCCTCCCCACCCCTCGCATCAAGCAGCAACACATCGCGCCCCTCCGCTCCTTTGGGACTTTAAGGGTGCCCCCTCCCCCCATCCTTGCCACTCGTCTCTTTAGGGAATTTTTGAAGAAAATTAAGCTATTGCTCTCGCCTCAAAATTTGTAGAATGTGAATTTTTGAAAACATTTTATGCAGAAATCCGTTTCAGGCTATTCTGAATCATATTCTGAAGTTTAACGCATTTTTTTATGTATGTATGTATGTATGTATATATGTATGTATATATGTATGTATGTATGTTTAGTTCTCCAAACTGTCATTTCGCTGGCCCGTATCAAGAAACGGCAGCTCCATCTTGCCGCTCTGGACGTCGCTAAGGCCTTTGACACAGTTAGCCACTTTGCCCTGACCGATTGTCTTCGTGGTGTCGGGGCACCTGCTCGTTTAATTGAGTATGTTGCCTGTCTGTACCACGAAGGCGTGACGGTCCTCGAGGCACGAGGTGAGATGTCAGGGGATGTTGTTATTGGGCGCGGGGTACGCCAGGGGGATCCTCTGTCGCCACTCCTCTTCAACCTGGTCGTGGATACGGCTTTGGGTAAGCTGCCAGCTGAAATAGGGTTTGATCTCGCCCCTGGGGTGCGAGTAGGTGCATTGGCTTTTGCTGATGATGTCATCCTACTCGCAGAAACCCGCGAGGGCTTGCAGATCTCCCTCAACGCATTTGCTGAGCAGCTAGCCAGGTGTGGTTTGGTGGTCAACCCAGCTAAGTGTGGGTCGGTCTCCTTGGTCCCGTCAGGTCGCCAGCATAAGGTGAAGGTAGTGGATGAGGAGTGTTTTGTCTTAGGACAAACTTCCATCCCTGCCCGATCCGTGTTGGAGGTCTGGCGGTACCTTGGGGTCGACTTCATGGGTGTGGCCACTATAGCTGCAAGCCGTGTGGACCTTGGTGGAGCATTAGCTCGTGTCACCAAGGCTCCATTGAAGCCACAGCAGAAGCTGCGCCTCCTTCGCACGTACTTACTGCCAAAGCTAACCTATGGGCTGGTCTTTGGCAGGCTTACTGCGGGGAGGCTGCTTGAGTTAGATCGTGAAGTTCGCTCTGCTGTGCGCTCTTGGCTAGGCTTTCCACCTGGTGTCCCAAGTGCTTACATCCACGCACCGGTCAAGGCCGGTGGGCTCGGTATTGTCTCTCTTTCTGCCAGCATCCCATCTTTACGCCGCCAGCGCCTGCTTGCCCTTAGGGGCTCGAGCTGGGAGGTCGCCCGCACTGCTGCTGACCTGGACTTTGTCCGGCAGCAGTTGTTGTGGTGTGATTGAGCAACACCAACTGCTCCAAAACCCAGCTCATCTGCTGAGTTCGCTGCTGCACTGCATGAGTCAGTAGATGGTAAAGAACTCCGACAGTGCTCTGAATCCCCCATTTCTACCCAGTGGGTGGAATGGGCTTCAGAGGGCATTGGGGCCCGCGACTACCGCCATTTTCACGCCGCCCGGGTGGCTACGTTAGCCACCTCGGTGAGGTGTTCGAGGAGTAGTCGCGGGACAGTAGATACCCTTTGCCGTGCCTGTCGGGGTAAAAATGAGAATCTTTATCATGTGGTGCAGCAGTGTCCCCGTACTCATGGTGGCCGCATTTTACGTCACGATGCGGTTGCCAAGCAGATAGCAGGTGCTTTGTCATCTAGCGGTTGGGATGTCGAAAGGGAGAGACTATACCACATGCCGAGTGACCGGGGCAAGAAGCCAGATATCGTTGCAATCAAGCCCGATGGGTCTGCCATAATCCTGGATGTCCAAGTTGTCAGTGGCAGCGTGGACATGGAGCAGACCTGGCGGGCTAAGTAAAGTAAATATGATAGAGGTGATCTGCGACAAGCGATATCTGAGCTGAAAGGAGTGGCACCTAGTAACATCAAGGTCATGGCCGCGACCGTCTCATGGCGCGGGGTGTGGTGCGGGAAAAGTGCCACGGAGCTTCTCGAGTTGGGCATCTCGGCAGGAGTTCTCCGGGGTATCACCACCCGCGTCCTTCGGGGCTCTTATCTTAATTGGTGGTCATTTTATAGGGGCACTTCCTTTCATCCCATTCTTCCTCCTCGTCCTGCAACTTCCCTTATCCCTAGAGCCGGCGTCGGGTAAACCTGGGCGTCCTCCCCACTTTTTTATTTTATTTGTTTATTTTCCAATTTAATGGCGTGCCCCCTCCGTCTTTGAGGGGAGGTAAAAAAAAAAAAAAGTATATATGTATGTATATATGTATGTATGTATGTATGTATGTATGTGTCATTCCAGACGATAACTGTCCGTAGAATTGTGCTAGAAACTTCAAACAAATTTTAAAATGTTAAGGACACAAAACGAAAGTTCAAGTTCGTTGGCCAGCATGATCGGATTACATCTTCGGGTTGAAATTTTCAAAAATGTAGTCAAAAATTTCAAAGTAGCTTGTTTTTTGCGATTTGTTGTGCGAAATAATTTTTTCAGCATACTAACATGTGGTATATTCGGAATCAGCGTAAAATTTCCTATAAGAATATGTATCAAGTTTTCAAAAATTTCAAAGTTGAAAAATCAGTCAAAAATTGAAATAATGCCGTTCGCTAGTTGTAAAAATCGGTAATATTTGCATGAAACATTGTCCAAATTCAGATTGAACTACTCTTATGGAAGTATCCCTGTATAACCAATCCTAGAACCATGCTGTTTAAAACGTAGGTAGTAGGTGCTTGTTTAAAATTTCATTCCATGTTTGTCTATCAAAATCATAGACTAAAATTTCTCCACACGATCAATAGCGACTGAAATGTCGAAGATTTCTTCAAAAATTCGCTCATGGGGTCATGCTGCATGACTGGACTTTTTTAGATACCCAATAAGGATTTAAGGGGAGTCGTGGGGGTCAGGGGGTGAAAAAATCGATTTTGAGTTTCACAGTAATTTGAATAATAGACTTTATGTAGAATGAAAAAATGTAATTACCGAACTGTTTAGGAACATGGATCATATTGAAAACGATGAAGAAATGTAAGGTATCTGGGTTGGGTTTGCGCTCTAAAAGGCGCCTGTCTCGTACGATGGTCCACCTTCTGCTGTCTCAAATGTCAGCAAAATCTTTCATATCCACAATATCGAAGGAACTATCGTCTTTGAATTCTTTATAAGCTGCTATTCCAGCAGACAGTTTCTTTGCGGACGTTGATTCGAAGCTGTTGAAGTCGTCAGGTGAACTGTTTTTCTTCTGCAGGGGAGGAGGCACCCGAGACCTAGCTTTTTTAGAATTGAAATTCTTCGCCCGCGGCATGATTTCCGATAAACGATTGGAGGCTTCCAAAATGGACACAAAAAGATGAAATCTAACTTAGTAGAACTCAAAAAACAGCGGTAAAACACTGATAATAATAAAACAGTAAACAACAACTGTAAACAAGTTGGTACCTAGGTACAAAGTGATTGCTGTTGTTGTTATGGTTTTTCAGACTTTTTCTTCTCATTCTATCTGATCCTTGGTCAACACATGGAAGAATAATTCCACTCAGAAACGAAAAAAGGAGAGATCACAGAGTATCCAAACTATCTAAAGTAATGGGGGAGACGCGAGCCGATGAGCGCGACCGCTGTATGGTCACCTCTCGGAAGTTCAAAAACTTTGAACGCGTTTTTCTCGGAACAACGTTTTTCGCCCATTAGGAACATTTATTTCGGGTTCTACTGAAGATATCCGCTTGATTTTTTTTTTTTTAAATTATTTGGAAGGAAAGTTTATGCTGAGAATGGTGTTTCCAACATGAATGTGCATTGGGTTGTGTCCGTAATAGAGACGCCAAACACCAACGTTTTTCGTTCCGTTTGTTTACTTCTGCCAGACAACAGTAACAACATTATTTCTCACATCATTTTGAAACTTATAATATATCGAGCAAAATGGTGAAACTTTCAGCAAAATCGGTTGAAAAATGGGCGCACAGTGCGTACCGCAAGTACCCCCTTATTTACGTACTATTGTGACACCCCCACGACTTCCCTTAAGAGTGTAGTTTAGGGTGTCCGCTATTTTGAGAAAGTTCCAGTTTTGCAGCATGATCGCATGAGCGAATTTTCGGAAATCATCGTATTATATAATATTAAATTGTTTTGAAATTTGAGCTTTTTGAGTGCAAGTAAATTGTTAACTATTGATTTTATTGCAAAAAACGTATTCTAAATAATAATCTCCAGTTCAAATAGAGGTTTTAAATTTTTAGCTTTTTTGCAGTTTTCATCGATTTTTTAGCAAATTTTAATGAATTTTAAGTACATTTTACAGCATAATTTTTTACATAAATGTTTGAATGTTCTATTTCATAGTTAATTGAATGACCTAGAAAAACTCGGCGCTCTACGCCTCGCCAGGGGGCAAGCCCCCTGGATCCCCGGTTACCTCTATTTACATACTTCGGACGAAATTATTGAAACACAGAATGTGTTTGCGTTGTCGCGCAACCAAGTGACAACCAAACAAGCGTCATTGTTTACTATTCATTTACTATTCATGCTCATAACTCAGGTTGATGGCCACGCACTTCACAGTAGTTAACATAATATGGTTGGATAAATCAGGAGCTTTCCAACGAATGGTGAACGATTTCTGTGCGATTAAAATTGCGGAAGTTCCATTTCCCTACCAACGGCTCGGTTGTACGTGAAAATCATAAGAAAATTTACAAGCGGTTGCAATCATGTTGACAATATCAATTATTGAGAATGATCATCTGTGTGTAAACAATTGATTCAAATAACCATGCTCATAACTCAGGTTGATGGCCACGCACTTCGCAGTAGTTAACATAATATGGTTGGATAAATCAGGAGCTTTCCAACGAATGGTGAACGATTTCTGTGCGATTAAAATTGCGGAAGTTCCATTTCCCTACCAACGGCTCGGTTGTACGTGAAAATCATCACCGTCACACATTTCGTTACCATCCCGCGTTCCATTTTCGGCTAGTTAGTCCATGGCTAAAACACATTCTGTGTTAAAACATATATTCATGCCTCGAAAACAGAGCCGGTCCAAGCCATTTTTGTTACCCATGCAGAAGGGCTGGTTGCGCCCCCCCCCCCCCCCCCCCCCCCCTATTATATTGGAAGCCTTAAAAAGGCAAACTTTTTACGATTCGTATTTTTAAAAGATAGAAATGAAATCCAAAAATACAAGCGACTTACTATGTTTAGTGCATCACATGAGACCGAGACGAGACCGCCGCCTGAAAAAACGAGACGAGACCGAGACCGATTTCGAGTTTCGTACAAGAGTTTCGGATCTCGAAAAAGATTCCTTCGCCATTTACTAATTATGTATGAACATTTCCAGTAAATATTTCGATTGTTAAATGATCTTGAGGTCACATGTTTCTAAGAGTTGAGCAGATAGTGAATGACACATTGTGACAGAAGAGTGGCCAAATAAAATGAGCTTGCGGTTTTTTACAGTAGTGAGGGTAAAGGAAAGTACCAGGCAACATATACATAAATAAATTCAATTCCTTCAATAATTAACACAAAAAACAAACCAATTTATTCAATACTATAATAAATTAGTTCAATAAATTTAAAAATGTATTTTTCTGGCTTTCAATCATTTCAATCTTTTAAAATTGAATCGGTGTCCAAGCTATTTAGTACCTCATTTTCTATGGATAAGGTCGCCAGTCCATTAAGCCGTTCTTGAGAAATGGTTGATCTCAAGTAAGTTTTTGTAATTTTGAGTTTTGAAAAACCTGTACATATTCTTCATGCATTAATTATATTTTCATAGTAATATTTATTTCTCGGCGGGTTTTACAATTATCTCGGGATAAATTTTTTAACTTGGGGCGCCTTTCCAAAAGGCAGGGGCGCCCCCTCCTGACCGGCGCCCCAAGCGGCCGCTTGGTTCGCATGCGCATAGGACCGGCTCTGCTCGAAAAAGGCACTTTTTCACTTATTTTTGGCTCATAGCACCCATGGCGAGAAGTTAGGACCAACTAGACCCCAAGTGGAGTCTATGTGCGAAAGAACGGATTTTTTTAAGTCAATTCTAAGGCCTTTTAAGGCCCGGACGGCGGACGGATATGCAAATTTGGATCCTACACACTTTGAAACGTAAAATGACAAAGTTTGATGGGGGGTTATAAAAATGTTTTGCTATACGATCACATAGGATTATTATTGAAAATAATAAACCAAAAAGACCACATACAGGGTGTCCCAGAAGTAAACCCCCACCCCTAACTTTTCCCCACAATTTTAGAAATATCGAAGTGTAACTTGGAGATCATTTTTGGGGTGCCTAATACTAATTTTTAGGCAAATAAAAATCAGGAAACAAATCCATAATTTTGTGGACTTCTCAAAAGATTGAATGAGTTCTTCGACAAAAAATAATTTTTTTTTTCTCTTCTGTTTACTGCCGAGTGACACCTCATTTTTAAGATCGTTTAGTACTGAATCGATGGTGAAACCAAAATTGTGATATCTTATTCGGTTCTCGGATTTCCGTGCAGATACAACACTTTCACGTGAGCACTGTAGGATTAAAGGGCCATATTGCCATATTTTTAAGTAGGGACCTCTCATAACTTCCAGATTTTTGGTACCTCGCCCTTTTTCTACAACATTTATGCCATTTAAGTTATGCAGATATCTCAGTAAATAGATTTAATTTGTATAAGATGAAACTTTAGGGTCCCCTCCCCACCCTTACCACTTGTCTCTTGAGAGTCACCCAATAAGGATTTCTGCGCGCACACAACTTTCAAGTGAACACAGTAGGATAGAAGTACAATATACAGGGTGTCCCAGAAGTAAACCCCCACCCCTAACGTTTTCCCCACAATTTTTGCAATATCAAAAACGGAACTTGGAGAGCGTTTTTGAATTGCCTGATACTAAGTTAAAGCAAATTAAGATACAACATTCATGTAAGCAATGAAGAGTTGAAGGACCATATAGGTATATTGGCATATCTTTAAACAGGGGCGACTAATAACTTTTTAATTTTTGGTAGATAGGTGTGTAGGTCTTTGTCCAAAACATTTATAACATTTTGAGTTATGCAGTAAACATTTTGATATTACAGTAAATTATTTAATACAAATAAAATTAGAAATTATGACTATTTGCTCTTCATCTCCACTCTATTCCTTAATTACCCAGTTTCCTCCACCCCTTCCCCATTTTCTCAGACGCCGTTTTCTCTTCCCCTGTGCCATTTTCTCCTCCTCTGCGCCATTATTTCTTCGTTCTTATGAATTGTAATCTTGACAAATTATAAAAATCTCGTGTTTCACCATGATATAACCATCTTTTACAGGTTTAATCTCGTGTATCCTTGAGTTTATTCAAAACAGTAATCCTTTACTCTTTATAATACAAATGATAGCATGTGTTATGTGTATGTACTAATTGGATCAAGGAAGTAAGCAATGAAACCAATCAAATTTAAGTAGAAATAATTTTAATATATATAAAGTAAGACAGTTCATCCGACTCTGATAAGTTCCAACTAGAAATACATTTCTTTCCATACTGATTATGATATAAATTATACTTAGAAAATCACAGAACCTATGCAGAATGAGTTAAAAACAAAAACTAAAAAATAAATAAAAAAATTGTAGTAATTTGTAATAAGTATAAATAAACAAACTAAAATATAAATTATTCACACAACCATCAGACGTGGAGCGATGTTCATGGACATGAGCTCTTGGAACAACAGCTTTGCAGCGTAGGGAAGACGGACTTGGGAAATTTGAGTCTTGTTTTTACAACCTGAAAATGATCGAGTGAGACTTGAATTAGATAGATGTTGTGGGAGAAAATAAGGAAACAAATTTTTGCAAGGATCTCTACTGCGCCAAATATTTCCTCTTCATGAGAGTACAGCAGAGCCGATTGAT
Organism: Adelphocoris suturalis; assembly: GCA_030762985.1. Classification (NCBI taxonomy): domain Eukaryota; kingdom Metazoa; phylum Arthropoda; class Insecta; order Hemiptera; family Miridae; genus Adelphocoris; species Adelphocoris suturalis. The sequence continues at coordinate 43,230,571 of CM061044.1, forward strand.
GAGTTTCACAGGGCTATACAAATAAATGGTAAAAATTGGAGGAAAAGGTTTTTATTTATTCGAATCAGTAGGAAATATAGTTTTTGTACTTAAGTTTTGAAATAATATAAGAAAAAGCTATTGGTGTTCCCAATCTTACTTCAGTAAAAGAACAGAAGTCTACCTTTAAGGTGAAAACATCTATCTTGAACAATTACAGAGCTCCGATTGACTTTGCAGACCCGAACTTGAGCCAATGTAGCTCGAAACGCTCGGGAAAACCTAAATCAGATTCAAACCCCAGCTCCACTGGGAGAAATCACCCTCTTGTCGATTTTGACCAAAATCAAAAATATGAACAAACGCCTCATGGCACTTGAAAGTAAATTAGGCTTAAGCCATCAAAGAAAACCGCAATGAAAAAGGCAATACGTATTATGAGTTGGAATGCCAATGGATTGAATCAGTGATCAAAGATATTAGAGATAACCTTAAATATCAACAATATTGACATCTGCCTAATTTCTGAAACACATTTCACGAAGGAAACATTTTTTAGAATGAAAGGATACGAATGCTATCACGCCATGTACCCAAGTAATCAGGGAAGAGGCGGTAGCGCAGTACTTGTAAAAGAAAATATCTACCATCATGAATCGACAAAAATCGAGATTGAAAAGTTTCAGATCAGTGGAATCAAAATCAAGACGCAACTGAATTCATTGGAAGTGGCCAGCATTTACAGCCTGCCAAAGTAAAACTTCAGCCAAGAAGACTACGAAGACATCTTTAACCAACTTGAAAAGCGCTTCATCTTAGGAGGCGATTTCAACGCAAAACACACCAGATGGGGATCACGCCTTAGCAAGACCAAAGGATACGGTTTGAACAGAGCAATGTATGAGCTCAACTGCGAGACTCATTCAACAGGGAAGCCGACCTATTGGCCCACTGATCCAAACAAAATACCTGATCTGGTAGATTTTTTCATAACACGAAACCTCTCAGAGAACTATTTGCTGATAGAAGACAACTACGATCTCAGCTCCGACCATTCACCAATTATTATTACGTTGAGTGAACATATCATTCAAAAGGCACATAACCCAGCTCTCATCAATAATAAAACGAACTGGGCAAGCTTCAAAGCAGATCTTAGCTCAAATATTAATCTCTCTATTACCTGTTCTATTCAGGATGCAGCAAAAAAGAACACACCAATGATTAAAAGAAAAATCAAAGGTATCAACTACCCCTATGAAATAATTGTTGTAGTGAAAGATGAAAGAAAAGCTAGAAAGCGATGGCAGGCTTCGCGGGATCCTGACCTAAAACCTAAGTAGTATAAAGCTGCAGCAGAACTCAGAGAAATTAAGCAAGAAATCGACGATGAACAAACCCAAGCGTACCGTAGCGAGTTGACCAGTGATCATCTTACTGATTACTCACTCTGGAAGGCAACTAAACACACCAATAGACCAGTTGTCCACGCACCATCAATACATAAACCTGATGGGGAATGGGCAAGGGATAATCAGACGAAAGCTGATGTGTTTGCTGAGCACTTAGCGAATATATTCACACCTAATCTTGATTCAGCGAATGAGGAACCACTGTACAATTTTCCAGAACAGGAACCACTGATCAATATACCACCAGTAAATTTCAAAGAAGTTGCTAAAATGATCAAGCAGGAAATTAATCCAAAGAAGATGCCTGCATTTAACCTTATAAATGGGCAGATAATGAAGAATCTTCCTAGAAAAGCTATCGTAAAAATAACGCAAATCAACAATGCAGCTATCTCACATCGCCATGTCCCACAACTGTGGAAAATTGCCGAGGTAATTATGATCCTAAAACCTGGAAAACCAACTGATCAGCTAACATCTTACAGGCCCATTTCATTGCTGCCTGTGATGTCGAAACTTTTTGAAAAACTCATCAATAAACGATTGCTAGAGTAAGCTGATCCCAAAGCATCAGTTTGGCTTTCGACAGCAGCACTCCACCATTGACCAGATTCACTGAATAGTCAACATCATCGAAGAAGCGCAGGAACAAAAGAAGGTATGCTCAGCCATCTTTCTGGACGTGTCTCAAGCATTCAACAAAGTCTGGCACGAAGGCCTGAATTACAAACTGAAGAAGATGCTACCATATCAGTATGTTGAGCTGCTTGAATCCTACCTATCAGACCGGTACTTTCGCATCAAACAGGACGATGCGTACTCAGAGCCAATGAAAATAAATGCTGGTGTACCGCAAGGAAGTGTATTGGGCCCACTCCTGTACCTTCTGTACACCAGCGATTTACCAGAAGTTGAACATAACACCACAGCAACATTTGCAGGCGACACTACTAGGACAGTACTGCCAGGACGGCAGTTGGTGACACCAATAATGAATCAATATCAAAACAATAAGTCCATCTCCAAAATCAGTCTTTGGATAACAAAATGGAGGATCAAACTGAATGAGGCCAAGTCGGTGCATGTTGATTTTACCAACCGTAAGATAAACTACATCCCTGCTTTCCTCAACAATGTGGCAATTCCCTACGCGAATGAAGCCAAATACCTGGGCATGACGCTAGACGCCAAGCTCAGGTGGAAGGAACATGTCAAAAAGAAGAGGACAGAGCTCGCATTGAAACTTAGAAGGATGTATTGGCTAATCGGCCGACGATCCACCATGACCATTGGTAACAAGCTGCTGCTTTACAATCAAGTACTCAAGCCAGTTTGGATGTATGGAGCGCAGTTGTGACCAATAGACAGATCATTCAACGTTTCCAGAACTCTGTACTACAATGTATCACTGATGCGCCGTGGTACTTCCAAAATGAGGCACTCCACCGTGAACTTCAAGTTGACAGTGTGAATGAGGTGATCAAAAAGCGAGCAACGGCTCAACGGTAAAGCTCCTGGATGTGCAAGATCTAACTCGACACAGTTTGAAACCGCATGAGCTTGTGTAGGAAGTGAACGTGATATGTTCGAGAGACAAGAGACAAAGTCATGCATTTCAAGTCCTGAATAGTGTATTGTAGCAATATAAGTCAGATTTGTATTGTTAATGAGATTACTCAGTACAATAAAAGCTTAAAAAAAAAAAAAAAAAAAAAAAAATTCGAATCAGTAGGAAATACAGTTTTTGTACTTAAGTTTTGAAAACGATATAGCTAAGATGGCGGTCGTCAGCAGCGGTACACTGATGTAGTCGTTTTCGGAAGTTGTCGACCACATTTTGGCATATGGCAAGCGGTATGCCCGATATCTTCGGTTATTTGCTGCTTGAGTTGTGGCAGGGTGTGTGGACGATGTTTAAAGATCTTTAAGGGCACCCCATAGAAAGAAGTCACGCAATAACAGTTATTGTTAGTTACTGATGATGGCCTAACCGTCGAAATCGATTTAATATTGTAACTCTTTATTTTTCGTGGAAATAGGCAACGTTTATTTCACAACTTCCGTTTTGAGCCCCTTCACCTTCTCCCCGAGTCGGGTCGAGTCTCAAGTAAATTTGGAAATACTATAGTCTAGGTTTCCTCTCATGCAGAGACATAGATTAGATATACCTACAGCATTGATAAAGTGGGGCGTCAATTTCTTAGTTTTTACATCTATATCTTGTCAATTGTATACATTTGTATGGATTTTCTAGGTAATCCATTGATCCTCGGAAACCACGCATTCAAAAATTGATTACGGCCTCAAACTTCGATTCTGTGAGGAAAAATATTGAATTGTAGGTTATAATATGACCTTACTCCATGTTTCCTACAACCAAAATTGTCTGATACCCTCCATAATACACTTTTTTGGATAGCTGCCTTTGAGATCATTTAGCTGATGTAACCAAATAAACTAGGCGAAATTGTATATTACCTTTGCATTCGAAAGTGTTGTTCCTAAGATTTGCTATAGCGATGAGACCACAGAGGTTGCACACGTGAATTCTGTACGGGTCGGACACTTCGAACAGGCGCTCCCTCAGAAACTGGGCCGCTCCATGGGAAATCTGACAGTCGCGCTCCATCTCCCCAAAACGCAGGCCACCGTCTCTGGCCCTACCTGAAAGACAAGAATCAAATTGATTGTAGATACACCTTCGGCTATTTCAATCATCATGTTGCAAGTCATCATAAGTGAATACATTTCAATCAATACCCCACCCGCTTCTCGGCATATTCTCTAAGACAGGGCTTTCCAAAATGTGGTCCGCGGACCCCTCAAAGATCCGCCAGCAGTTCCTTCTTAGAGGTTCATGACCAACTTTGCCCCAAAGTGAAAAATAATGAGTAAAATTATCATTTGAATACAAGAAAATGTAATTCATTGATGTAAACATATATTTTTACGTCAGCTCGGTAGTCAACGATTTTGTACAAAACTGTGTGAAGTTAAGGGAACATACATCGTTCACTACTTCTCCACAATACCGAATTAGTAGACATTAATGAAGATTGGCAACGACTGGCTTATTTGGTAGACATTTTCTTCGAAATGAACGAAATGATTATTTCACTGAACAGGAAGTGTATAACAACAATCACTGCCGAATTGCTGGGTAGGGAGGTACGTCGTGGTCTGGGGTAGTCCTGATTTTACTGACATCAGGTTGTTACATTGTTTCATAACTCAAGTACGTACCTACCAAGACAATCTTAAGTAATGTATGAATATACTTCTACTATACGTAGAGAGACAATGTAGGGACTAGGGGGTGCAGTACAAAAACACAGATACAATGTGTTTGCAGCTCTCGCTGTTGCCAGCTTTGCAGCTGCACGTAAACTGAAATATTTCCTTCACGTCCAAGGAAATTGTCCCCCTGAGGGTGTCAGGATGTTCATTTATTGCAGAAATTCGCAACACAATCGCATAATAATGTTGTCCGTGTCAGCATCTATGTTCTCACCTCCATGTACACCACATATTATTACATGTTAGGCGTTCACAAGCTCCTCCACAAAGGGATTTTGTATTGTACTTTATGTAAGATAATACCTATTAAATAACACTTTAGCATTTTCGAAATAAATTAACATTTAACAATAAAAGGAATACGTGAAAGGTAATAAAAGGAACATTTAAACAGAGAGAAATCTCCATGACAACAAAATTAGACACAGCATTTGGCGTACCATTTAGGATGCGTTCGCAGCACAGCCAACAGTTCCCGAAAACGCGAATTGAAACAGACGGCCCTGGTGATACTAGAGATTTTTTGGTGACCACTAACGTACCTTTAACGTCACCCTAACGTACCCAAGAGTGCGTGACCTTGAGGGGACGTTAGAAACGTCGTACATTAGAATGGCTCATTTAACGTCACCCATTTGGGGACCTAAAGGCACACGACACCAGCCTAACCTTCCTGTAAACGTAACACTACTGGGCATCTCATAATTACTCGAATACTGGTGAAGTAACTAATAGTTTTTCTTTTCAAATGCCTCATTACCAACTAATTATGTTGGTGTAGCGGGTAGGTTTTTGAACACCCCTCAAACTTGGTTATTCTACGTTTCAAGTCGCGTAGAAACCGTCTGAAGTCCGCCTCCGCTGTCTAGCTATACTAGCCTTTAAGTCGATCGAAAAAAATGTGTGCTCAGGCTCTATTTGGTCGATTAGAGCATTGTTTCTACTATTAATTTCACATATTTCAAATGAGAAAACTGTGTTTTAAAACACTACGTCTTCGCAGTATTGTTCTTACTTTGCCTGATCTCTACTATTTTCTCATGAACATTGCGTGAAAAACTGCCTCCACTGATGATTGTGTCAGGTAAAATACTGGTTCATTGTCATAGAGATAAATATTTTTTCATACTTGTTGATAATTTACCCAACGGAAAACCCAATATCATGAAGTTCGTAACGACTAATGACCTATAAGTGCAACTAAAACGCGGAGTTCCACACTTGAGGATTGCTGTTAAATCCATGCCCTGTTTACGAATAGACAACTAAAAATGAGAAATTAGCCCGTATTTGTACTGAAACTAACATGTAATTCGAATACAGGATTGAAAATCTTTTGTTTCATATCGAAATGAAGAAGTTGATTAGTCAACCAGTAGACAGCTGGGAGAAAATATCACGTTGCCCAACCACCGTGACATCAAAATTAAGGCAACCGTTCCATTTGGGTTAGCATCTTCATTTGCTCCCTGAAGACTATGGTAACGGGTGACGTTAAGTTGAGTCGCCAAAAACTCTCTACTTATTCAAAGTAATGATAATAACCAAATAAAAATTGAATAACAATACGTTAAGGAGATAATTATTGTCAGCTGCTTTTCCCTAACCTTCCATAGGCTGTCGTACGAGGATCTGAACGGGTCCTCTTGCCCTGGAATGGATTTTGTCGTCCACCATATGTTTCAGTCTCTGGTAGTAAGTCGGGCCCAAGAAAATCTGAGCGTTAATTTTCCTTCCCGAGTGCCCATTGTACATGACTTCGTTGCCTCTGAGCTGGTAGCCATACTCCTGAAGGAGAGTCGAGATCTTCTGCACGTTGACAGCATCGTTGAAGGGAGTCGCGTCTCCGATTTCTCCTTTGTTGGAAGAAACTTTGCCCTGAAGGCACTCGATCAAGTGACCAATCGTCATACGGGAGGGGATGGCATGGGGGTTGATGATGATATCAGGCGTGAGCCCTTCGCACGTAAATATCATGTCTTCCTGCCTGTGAAACACATCAAGTTGAGAACAAATTTTCCAAGGTAAAAACATCAAACAGAATAAAATATTTATCTGTGAACAGTAGGTACAAATACAAAATTTAAGGTGAGCGCAATATAGGTGATATTTTAAAATTGATTGCAGGTCTATAATTGCCTGAAGGTAGGCTTGGCCAGTGGTGCAAGGCAATAAGACAGTAGCCATCGTGTCATGCTTTACATCCTCTTATCTATAATATACTATAATACCCTAAAGTCTATACAAATATTGATGACTGGGTGCAGAAGGTGTAGCATGGTCCAAGTCATTTATAATTACTTTTCCTACTCGAGGTCAGCTTAATTCATAGTTAGCTCCACATGTGCAGTATGGAGTGGCACAACAACTGAGATAAAGTTTAGAATGTTATAGAGAGGGTTTAAAGGATTTTCCTACGGCAAAAACCATCTCAAGAACTTGCTAATGATTTTGCAAAATACCGCATTCAAACCGATCCAGCCATTTGAGCACAATTCACTAAATATCATCTTCTATGCTTTCCACTCCTAGTTGATCGGTATTTGTACGTATATGGCTAGGTGTATGTGTTCTGAGTAAATATCGTCATAATTAGAGGTTGATTATTTGTGACTACGTCACACGTGATCTTCCTACCCACTTATTGGCCAAACTAAACGGTCTTTTAAGCTGAAAATTGCTACTAGGAGGTTTTCATGAGCACTGTATCTGAAGTCAAAAATGCGAAATCCCCACAGATTAATGTTCTCCATTAAGCTAACCACGAATAAGTAAAGAAAATAAATGCTTCTGGCACACCGATCCCGGCAACGCCCGTACAATTTACTGGTGTAAAATATTAGTTAAGCACGTTCATTATACATGCAGGAAACTTGGCAGATTATGCAAACTCACCTATACTGAACACCACAGGTTCCTTTCTGCCCATGACGGGAAGCAAATTTGTCACCGATCTGTGGGATTCGTACAGAACGAACGCGAATTTTGCAAAACTTGTAAGCATCAGCATTCAGTGTTAGCATCACCTGATCGACGATTCCCGTCTCGGAGTTTCTCAGGAAAGTCGAAGCGTCTCTCTTGGTGAATTTCTTAGTTGTTCCTTCAAGCTGCAATAATAAAAACATAGTTACAAGAGAGTAGTAGAAGCATTTCATGTCATTTTGAAGGAAAAAGGCTTGCAGAAATCGTCTCCATTAGTTGATAAGTAGTAGAAACTTTCGAGGGACTACATTATAAGAAATTTAATCGAAACGCATTAGCAAGAGACCTGCCAGTTTGTTATCAACCATCATTCGCGATCTGTAGCTCGGTTTATGAAAAATATTAGAAAAGTGAGCAACAAATACCAGTAAAATAAGTTTGAAACCACATTTTCCCACACCATAATGTACAAAAATATTTTTGGTCTTGGAATTATGAATGTATAATCTGGTTTTATTCAATGCACCAAAAGAAGCATTAAGGACATGTTACACAAAAGGGAAATAAATTGCGACATGAACCTACAAGTAATTTGTGGTTCATTATTGAAAATAATGCGTCCCGTGAGTGAACATATTTGAAATCGACCAAGGGAAAAGTTAACCCCCTTTTCCATCAAAATTTGTTGTTTATGTTCCAAGATACGGTAAACCTAAAAACTGGAATAAGTAGCTTAATTTTCTCTGTCAGTCGCATGCCATCAAGAGATTTTTTACAGGAACAAAGATGATGATACTTGGGTGAAAATCACATAGAGGTCCATGTTGGTAAATAATTATTATCGATCTCTTTTGATCAAACCTACAGGGTATAAAACTGAAGTGTCGACAAATCAGAAAATCATAATGATCTCGAAAACTTTTGAAACAACAATATAGTTTACTATGCAATAGTGTTTGTTGATGGATTTCATTTTAGTGAATCAAGTGAGACCGCCTGAATCACCGATTCCATTGCGGGAGTAATTTACATCTATAAAAGTAGTGCCACAGTTTTCCTGGCTTCAGCTGGAAGTCATATCTCCTAATATAGTGCTGCAGTTTGCTACCTCAATTAAATATTCGCTCTTACAGAAGTGCAGCAGTTTCCTCCATTAGAGGAGTACTTGCTCATACAAAAAAGGAGTACGGCAGTTTTCCTGGGTTCAGCTGGAAGTACTCACTTCTAATATAGTGCTGCTGTTTGCTACTTCAATGGAAAGTTCGCTCCAACAGAAGCACAGCAGTTTCCTCCATCAGAGGAGTACAAGCTCTCACAAGAGTAGTACAGTAGTTTTCCTGTCATCAGCAAGAAGTATTCGCTCCTAAAAGTGCTGCAGTTTGCTACTTCATTAAATATTCGCTCTTACAGAAATGCAGCAGTTTCCTCCATTGAAGGAGTACTTGCTCCTACAAAAAATTGTGCCGCGGTTTGCCTGACTTCAGCTGGAAGTACTTGCTCCTAATATAGTGCTGCAGTTTGCCTCTTCAATGAAATATTCGCTCCAACAGAAGTGCAGCAGTTCCCTTCATTAGAAGCGCACTTGCTCTGACAAAACAGTAGTGCAGTTGGCTACTTCAATAAAATATTCGCTTCTACAGAAGTGCAGCAGTTTCCTCCATTGGTGGAATACTTGATCCTACACAAAATATAACGATATCCAGGTTCTCACAATAAATATAATTCAAACTCACTTCGTCATCACTTTCTGGCAATGTGATGGTTTTACCGATGACAACATCGTCACCAGAGACTCGAAGGCCAGGAGCAATAATTCCATCGTCATCCAGTTTGTCGTAAATGGCATTCCTCATCCCCTACATCAATCACAAAAGAAAAATATCAAGTGAGTGAAATTAGCTACTTTCTTTGAATATTAAAAAACTGACCACAGACAAGTATACAACGTTGTAGAAACTACCTGGCATGTTTGTCTCATGGGTTTTTCAAACTGCTCTTCCTGGTCACCGACCCTCTTGGATTCAGCATCCTTGTAAGACCGGAAGAACACGGACCTGCGAGCAAAACCATTAATGAAATAGAATAATTCCCATGTATAATAACCCAGACTAAAGGCACAAACATGTCAATTGGCTTCTGAATATTCCAAGACATAGTTTAAATTTATTTCTAGCATATCATCAGACTGAATGTACTGACTGGAATAAAAAATTGTCTTGATAATGAAAATCGATTAGATAACAAGAATGTGAAATGATCTCGAATAAGGAAGCTATCTAATTGAAGCTCCATGATCGAACTTATGAAGAAAATGAAGCTAAATAAATTAAATTGCTCCAAAATGTGTAAAAAAAAAACATAATTTTGAAAATTTTCTTTGTAGAATCCGTTTTAAGGGTGTGTGTGTGTGTGTGTGGGCGTGGAGAGGGGGGGGGAGTAGGTGTGAGTGGGACAGTCATTCCAAACCATAACTCTCCTAAGAATTGAGATAAGAAATCAATTCTTTCACCAAAAAATCAAGCTTTCCAAAAGAAAAGGTGAGTTTTTTTGGGCACTTTTTGAGAATTGGTTTTTATTGGAGGATACATTAGAGAAAAAGTATGACATAAATTTGGACTAAAAACTTCCTTTTGTTTCTTTTTCTTCTACAATTGGCATTAGCTAAAAGCCATAGAATTAATCACCTCGCAATATTCAGCTTTGCAAAAAAACTAGAAGTGAAAGGAGGAACCAGAAATTGCTGATCGAATTATGTTCGTTAAGCCTGTGTATTATCTAATATATAACTTGAACTCGAAGCAGGAACCAATCTATCAGCAATTTTCTTCTCAAATGAAGAGGGGGTTCGTTACATTCATGTAGCATTACGACGATTGGAGTCAATTGTAGATATCCGATTGATATTCGTAAACACTTGTATTGTGACATGAATATGTCATTTGGCACTGTGTAGGTGGTCCAAAATCCTTATCGAACAAAACGAAAGCTCACTCAGCTGATCAAGAAATATTCTATCATTGCAATTGTCGCTTTGACCCAGAGAGTCTCCCAAATTTCAACTTCCAAGGGTGAACCGGAGATAATTCAGTTCATGCAGCTGAACTGATCATATAAGAACCCATAATTTCAATCATCTCCTAATGCACCAATAGTGGTTGCAATCATGTTTAAAAAATTAATTAAGAAGTACCATCTATGTAAACAATTATTCACATAACCACGCTTATGCCTCAGATTGGTGTCCACGCACTGTGAAGTGGTCAAGGCTGGTGGACTCGATATCGTCTCTCTCTCTACCAGCATTTCATCTGTACAGTTTCTGCCCTTTAATTAAGCCTAAGAAATTTTATCAAGGTAAGAAGATTTATTTCGCAATAAAGAACACACACCATATTTAAAGTCCAGAACATTAACACGAATGTACAAAAACGATACGTCGCTTCATAAAAATTCGAGATGTTCAAGATTCTTTTTTCAAAATATAATAATAGAGAAAGGGAAGCCATCCATCAGATAGGTAACAACTCCCAGATAAGCTACGTATTTCTTACATTTTAATTCAAAAATTACGAAGGAATGCATCCAAAACCTGAATGGTACAAGACACTCACAAAGCAAACAATAATGAAGAGTGAACTAAATAGATTCACCTGAAAAATCCTCTTTCAACGGCAGACGCATTCAAGATGACAGAGTCCTCTTGATTGTAACCCGTGTAACAAGCAATGGCTACGACAGAGTTAATTCCAGCTGGAAGTTCTCTGAACCGAAGATATTCCATGGATCGGGTCGTCACCAAAGGCTTGTGGGGATAGTAAAGAACGTGGGCCAGGGTGTCCATCCGGACGTGGAAGTTGGTAATGTAAACGCCCATAGCTTGTTTGCCCATAGCACTCTGAAAATAATATAAAATTGTGACAGAACTATAGCTATAGAAACACGTATTTTTTAAAATTCCTTACGATAAGGAGGAAGGAGTTGGATGAGGCGTGCACTACCTAATCAGCCAACTCACTGAAAAACAAGTAGGTTAAGGTTCTGTTTGCTACGTCAAGCCTCATATTTTTTTGCACTAAGCTGCAAACTCACTTGATAAGTGTTTCTTGGGCTCTGGTTGTGATCGGGGAATGGGATGATAGATGCGCAAACTCCAAGGATCATAGCCGGGTGGATCTCGCAGTGAGTGTAAGTAGTACAATATGCGTACTCTTTGTCTTGCCGTAGGTCATCCGGTGATATGGCGATCATCGTTGTCTCTTCTTCCAGGGTATCGATGTACTCGACGACACCACTCGACACAAGAACTTGCCAACTGGAAGAGAATACGAGGTTATCACCAAGCTCAATAAACCCAAGAAGATAATATATAACATACCATCAAGTGGGAAGAATTCCTCCTCATCTCAAAAACTTTTATTGATATCGATGTCTTAAGCCTGGGGGTCAGAGAAGTGTACTATCAAAATGAATGATACGGCTTCTTTTGTACCAACTCTTTACCTATACGCCATGTGCACAGGATGCACATGAGAGCGCTCTGTCAGGAGAAAGCAAGATTGCTGGAGTAGCCATGGGGGCGGGTCTCAGGTCAAACAACCCAAAAACCCTGATTTTCTAGCACAGAATCGCAACACACTCATCTGTAATAAATTAACGATTTCGCAACAGGTGACCAATAAATCAATAGTGCTTACCCATAATTATTATAATCTCGTTCTTTGAGATTCTCAATGTGTTTCTTCTTCAAAAGGAGTGAGCCGTTCTCAACAATTAGAAGTGGCCTACAAATCCTTCCTGCATCAGTGTAAATCCTAATTTCTCTGTCCCTGATGTCTCGGATGATGGATACCTACAATTCAAATACGGAAAATTTGTAGCATCACTTCCAGAAAGTGGAAAATTAGACAAAAATGAAATGTTTTATTGTTTCGTATGGATCACGCACTTCACTAACGATGATGTCCATCTGTCTTCTCAGTTTCCTCAGAGTTCCCATCAACTGCTCAGGGTCTCTGTGAATGCCGACCTGAAAGTTATAAATAATAATTTATTTCGTGGCAATTTTAAGCGATAAAAAGCTCACCTCTTTATTTAAGCGGTTAACAAGAAGTTTGAAAATATTTTAAACCAACCCAACAACCGTTGACGAATATTTTCGTAGCATCTGCAATAGCAGAAGGTGCGATTTCCTCGAGGTTCTCCATGGACCACTCCTCCAAGAACTCTAGGATGGGCGAGGGTTGGGAACCGACAGAAATGTAAGCCATGAGGGCGAGATTTTTTACGAGACCTACAGCTGCTCCTTCAGGCGTTTCTGCAGGACAGATCATGCCTGAAACCAAAGTTTTTACGTTCAGACTCTTCATGATATGTAAAATCAATTAGTTAAAAAGTGAGAATGAATAATTTTAGAATGCAATAATTGACTTCTGTCTGCGGAGTGAAGATCTGGGCATTGGGTGGGTCTTCTTGGTTACCGTCGGTGATCTCCATGGGAGAGTTGGTCACCCTTATCTCTTTATCACTAGTGTATTCCCTTCTACGTGGTGAGTAGTAGAGTCGAATCTTTTTTGATATGTTTAGTTATTGGGAAATGATCATCAGGGACGTCTAGAGATGGATAGGCTTTCCTAACTATCTCTGACATCGATATGTCCAAATGCCTATAAATTAAAACAAAAATTGACCCCCCCCTCCCGGTACAGATAACAGCGTATAAACGTGCATTAAACCCTCTAAACAAGAGATTGATTCGAAATTACGATCTCTTACACTGTAGTCAGCCATCTTATCCTGTTTGACCTTCACATCAAATCATAATTACTGCCATCCTATCCGCACCTTCAGGTAGTTCCCGAACACTCCGCTAGAATTCTCACTCTCATAATCTATTCATCGAAACTCGAAATGTCTCTCTTTTTCCAGCAAATAGAACAATTGTGAATAAGCACCAAATTAATTTCCCAATTTAAATCTCGTTGATAATCGCAAGAAGAATTGAAACAAATCAAAGACTTTCTGCCTCTAGAAGGCTTCAGATATTAGCTTTTACGGTTGCCCCAGGAGGGGCGAACAGCCATGTTTTCTCCGCCATTTACTCTGTCAGTCAAGTTCGTTCAGTCTTTTGCGCTCCCAAGTTGTATTGGTTTCAATCATAAATTCTACAAGTGAGTTTAGTTCAAGTTTATTCCTTTCCACATTTATTATCCATTACTGCACATAGGCTGCATTGATGCTATCTGTTCCAGATCCCTGAGGACTCATGGTTTCCTGAAGAAGTCTGCTCACGAGTTTACCAGCCCAGCAGCCTTTTGTGCTTTTGCACAAGACCCTTGTCCTGTCAATCCTACATTATTGCAGCATCGTGTGGTCACCTCACTATGCCGTGCACACTGATGGCTTGGAGAGGGTCCAGCGCAGGTTTTTGCGCTTTCTGACTTACCGGATCAGTATAGCAAGAGCGTATATTAATTTTCCAGAACTCCTGAAGCAGTTCAACATCCATTGGAGATTAGGAGGAAGAATGCCGACATAAGGGCTGAGGTGATTAACACGAAACAAAGCAAGCGCCTCCTACTCCATCCAGTCCCTCACTCTCTTTGAGCCGTATACACACTATGCAGAAAGAGGGTGGCACCATGTCGGATCAGCAAAAGGCGAAGTGTAGACGTGCGGAAGTTGACGACAATTGAGGTAGAAGACGATCCAGCAGACGGCGATCGCAACCCAACTCATGTTGGTGTGAATCAAAAACGGGCAATCCACACAATTTGAAGTTAGCAATATGGATCACCCTCAGTTGAATCATATTCGTAGCTTATGACACTTGTATTATCAACTCGTGACAATTTTATCGTATAGTTATTACTAATAGCTAAAGGAGGAGGAAAATTAAATTGCCAATGGTTCCAAAGTAATTAAAAGCAAAATTTGCTGCTCAAATTTCGCTTTAAAAATCACTAAAAACTTCTCAAAATTGTTAAGATTATGTGTTTAAGCAGAATATTACTTGGAAAAGTCTATCAACTATGAATTATTGAATATTCAGAAATTATACACAATATCGAGCTGAAAATTATATTTGAAACTACACTTTTAACTAGTGATATTATTCAAATACGTACCCCAAAGAGTGTTATGTAGCTGACGAGGTTTGGCCAGCTTACCATCTCGACCAATGGGTGAATTTACACGTCTCAAGTGAGACAATGTGCTGGCGAAAGTGAGTCTGTTCAACACCTAAACAACAATAAAAATTTGGAAAGTGGATATTGTTTATAGCAATAGGAGTAGATAAATATCACGGATGCTGAATGTGGTTGGTTAAAGTTGTTTAAACTACAAAAAGTAAGGTGGTTCTTCATAATCGTACACAGACATAATTAGAATTCGTGCCTGGAATCGGTCAATAATATGTTTTCGCGCGTTCAATAGTTATGTGCATAAATGCAGTATTATGACTAGAGTAAAATATTATACATTCCCTTGGATGTAAAACTTGGGGAAAATCATTTGAATAATACATGAAGGAAAGTCGAACTTTCTTACTGAAGTTACAATGAGTGTTCTATGATTTTAAACAAAAAATACATAAGTACTAGATGGGACGCATTGCAATTATGGAGTAAATGGCAGATTCACTAGTTCAGTTCTCAATGCTGCAATCTGTGGCAAAACCCCCATATGTTCTCTGTGATGGATAGGAGTAGTTCCTCCTTCTCGATTCTTGCAAATGTTACATCAACCTGGATATTTCATGGGCTCTTAGCTTACAGGATATCCTCTGGGTGTAGCAGGCCTCTCCTCTTCGAAGGAGTAACTGCTCTCTTTCCATCACCTCTCATTGTTACACTCATATTTGTCATCTTATAGCAAACAGAGCCAGCCCACGATACAACAGGCAGGTGACGAGGGTGTATTATCAAAAACAAGGCATCTGATCTGACCTTTGAAGATCTGAAATGTTGTTTCAACTCACCCACAAATGACAAAGTACATACTGATAGGTAGGTTTATTAAAATATTGGAAACCATCCAAAACATACCTGAGATACTCCAGCTCGAGCTTGATGGGCTTTCTTCTGATCACCCCAGTTGCCAGTAGCAAGAGAGTAACGCAGGCCATCGGTGATTATTTTTGTTTTTATTGCAAGCTCTAAGTTGAAATCTTTTCCTCTATCTATGAACTTCTGAGCGTACATTCTGACTTCCTTCATTAAATTTTTGAACAACCTAGAAAAATGTTACTTAGCCATTTAATTAAAGTTAAAATCTTTGTGATAGGCAAAGGATGAAAAATTTGAATACTGTAAGTTAATTAAAAGTATAATAAAATATGACATACCCTCTAAACAAGAAAGCTAAAAGTGGTCCAGCGAGATCCAGACGTTTGTTACCATAGTGATCACGATCGTCTAACTCACGGCGACCCAGAGCAGCCAACAGGAGTCTGTGTACCATATAACTGGAACGGAAGATTATATTGAAATGCAAGCATTTCACAAGGGTCAGACAATTAGGAATGAATAATAGATAAACATAATGGTAAGGAATTGGCAAGCAATATTAATTAAGTAATAATTGGCAAGCAATTACAGGGACGTCCCTACGTATATGCGTTGAATATTGTTTTGGTATGAATGGCGAACAGATCATATTTTACTGGATGCACCATCTCCATTATAATCTAACATGAATATGTTTCGAACAACCCCACCCCTTTCTTCCTCACAACAATTATAAAGTATGAACTGCTTTACGGACGCATCACAGAATGACAGACAGATTGACGAAAATAGTTTGAAAATATCACAATATATCGGTATTGAACCCCCCCCCCCCTCTCAACACAATCATTATGACACTTTGATTTCTTGAGAATAGAATCAGGGAGAGACCAAATATTTCAAATAAAATAGAAAAATAATGATATCCAAGATAGGTGAATTGCACATCTAAACCAAAAGACCGATTTGTGCAGATTTTCTTATGATTTGTGTAGTTTGGTCACAACCGCATTTACCCCACCGAAAATAAATTCGAAGCTCCCAAGGTTTATTGCATAACTGAACAGGATTTCTAATTAGGGGTAAAAAAATGACGAAAATCGGTCGAGAATTGAAAGTTGGGCAGTGCCGAAAAGGATAAGCTATAACCCAAGCCACCTTCCTATCCCGATGGTAAATGCAAATTCCCATGGTTTGATGCACAATTGGAAGAAAATTGGATTCAAACAAAGAATGAATAACGAAAATTAGTTAAGAATAGTAGCTTGGGCAGCACTTATTAGGATCGGCTGTTACCACCTTGCGTCTCTGCTGCTATGAAGGGAATTTCAGAGCGCTCTTGCGGTTGCTCTGTAAGCTTCTTTCAGATTGAAAACATGATTCCTCGATAGCTAAAGCCGGTTTCACATGGAGCGGTATGAGCGTACAACCGGAAAGACGGAAGGCCGAAAAATCCAGTGGGGGGGGCGGCGGAATGCCGTTTCATGCCAAATGAAACGGCGGCGGAATGCCGAATTTCATGTTGTTCACATGAAACGGCACCTTGGTGAACGGAATCATAACTTTCCTACTGAAACTCTCTCTCATCTGAAACCTCTGCTTGACATTCCTGTCCAATGAGCTTGTGCAACGCTCGACGGCAAGTGGCGACGGTATACAAATTTCTACCGCCGACCTCCTACCGCCCATACCGTCAACATGGCAGCCACCATCCTCAACTGTTGTCCCAACAGCCAATCACATTACGTTCCGTCTTTCCGTCTCCGGACATACCGCTCCATGTGAAATCGGCTTAACTCTCGTTCAAACCTTCTCTCTCCTATTTTCAAATGATTATAGTTTGATTAAAATTCATTCTATTTTTATATTAGTCAAACTAGTTCGCAATACCGGAAAATCATTGTTTGATTCCGTCACCTTCTGTCACCAAAAACTCTTCAAGTAAAATATAGATTAGTTGGACAAATAGATAAGAATGCTGTGTATAGTTTGGTGGTCTGGATGCTCGTAAGCTCGCATCTCAAAAATACATAACATCAAGAAGTCAATCTCTCAGTGAAAATTCAGATTAGTTAAACCAATAGATCAGAATGATTTGTCTAGTTTGGTGGTCAAAAATAAATTAAACCCTAAATCAAATCCTTTTAGTAAAATACTGATTAATTGAACAAATAGATCAAAATGACATTTGAAAATATGCTTCGAAAATTGAAATTCGAATCCTTCCGAATTGAAATTCGAAACTTTAGTTTCGCACTGGACTCGGAACCCGGGACCTTCCGCTCAGAAGTCCATATTGCTGCGGAGTACCTTCACGGAGATGTAACAATTACAGCATATCACTCTACGTGTGGTCTAGCTTTGAAGCATTGCCCGTTCGGAGCGCTAGTAGAGCCTTACGAAGGACTCGCTGCAGCCTCTCCTGAAAAGCCCTACATTGCAGCAAAGAGACGCAAGACCACCCCTACCATATGGCAAATTCAAAATTTCCAAGGTTTTTCGTACAACTAGAGTAAAATTTGGATCGAACGAAAAAAAAAAAAAACACGAAATTGTTTAAGAAATTGTAGTTTGGGCAGCACATTGAAGGTTCGGCTACTATCCCCTCATCTGTTGAAAAATCCAAAATTCCCAAGGTTTATTGCACAACTAGACTAAAATTGGGATCGAACAAAGAAAGAATCTTGAAAATCGGTTGAGAATTGTAGCCCGGGCAGCGTCGACAAAATTTGTCACACACACACAATACACCTATGGTTTTTCCCACGAATTCGGTCTAGAATGGTCTGAAACGGATTTGTATTCGGTTTTTACCCCTCATATTTAGGTTGTCCCCCACCCCCTGAATCAATTTCCATAGGTGTCCCTCTTATTTATGAAGCTTTTCCTTTAAGACATAGCTTCAGGGAGACGTCTTAAAAACCGCTACCATTTAATGGGATGCTGATTTTCTGAAATGATGTAAATCAAGCAAATTATCATGCATAGCCAGATTGACTCTCTCCTGATGCAAAATATTGTAAGGTAACGCAAATCCTAGAAAAAGCGGTTGAGAGATCAATCAAGGTTAATTTACTTTTCCCCAAACTGATATCATCCTATGATTAAGAACAATATGAAATGGGCTTTATTAGGCAAAGATCGTTCGGTATTCAAAACAAAAGATAATATCAGCAATTAAATTTTTCCTCAACTTCCTCACTAAAGTGGTTTTTCGAAATCTTAGTATTCAACTTAAGACAAACAAAAATGTTTTCGATTCATTTGAGATCAACTCACCCTAAGAAATAAGCCTTTTTAGTTTCACAGAAATCCGATACACCGACATGAGGTAACATTTCCTTTTGCAGGATTTCTCTAGCGTACTTGATACGTTTTTCTTTCGTAACACCAGGTCGAGCACCTCTCGACCCAATGAAGTTCAATGCCACGTTTTGTTCTTGAATCACAAAAGCTTCGTCCAAAGACGGTTTTACCTAAACAAGAAAACAGAAGCAATAGATTTATGAACTCTAACATCAACAAATGAAATTTCCAGCCACACAAGGTACTAGGCTTGCTCAGATCAGCAATATAAAATAATTATGACACGTCTGGATGCGCTCACCATTTCCATCATTTCAGGGTCATCAAAATCATAGATGATGTGCTCTAGGATGTCACGATCTGCAACGAACCCAAGTGCTCTGAACACAATCATAATGGGAATCTCTTGTTTAATGTAAGGCAGAATAGCGATAATCCTTTGGCCGATAGCAGATTTTTTTATACTCTGGAAAAACAGTTCTTACATGACACACAGTTGATAACCACGACTATAAATTAATCAAGAAAGAAAGTGTGTGCTCACTTGGCCTCCTCTGGCCATCATGTTGACCCAAAGGGTGGAAGTCGGTCGGGACGAGTGCTCTAAACAAGACCGAATTTCTGCTTTGTAAGCGAATTTTCCGTCTTTCATACTGAAAACGTATACTGTATTGGTTGCCATTTTCTCCTGAGCGATCAGCACCTGAAATAATGTAGGAGTGTATTTTACAGAACTCAGACTTTACTTAGGTACTGAAAATATGTAAGGATTCCGAATCAAAATGAAGAACTATAGTGAACAGGAATTCGATAGTATTTAGGTATTAAGCTGAATACACTAAATATGAGTTGACTCGAAGAAACGTGAATTTCATGCAAGGCAATTCAGGCACGTCTCCAGTCGATGAGTGATTTTTTACCAAATTTCATAAACGTTGGTCCAGAAGTTTTGGAAACAAGCGTCAGACAGAAGATAGACATCTTTTCCTTTTTTTTTTTTAAATTGATTTAGAGGTAAGACAACAAATTTTGAGGTGGGGTTAGAGTTTTTCCTTCTTGGCAGATTGCAAGGTTAATTACTTACTTACAGAAAATAATAAACCAATATTTTGAACATGAAAATTTGAATATACTGCTTTTGTGACCAATATTGCATTTTTTGTTCAGAAATCATGTTTGTCAGCTTAGTTGATAGTTGGACAGACACAAATACTATTAAACGCGCATTTAAATACTATGTGAACGATACAAATTAATGGCTAACAGTAAACGATCATGAAATTGCTGCAATAAATGTACCTTTTCTGAGCCGTTAATAATGAAATAACCGCCAGGGTCGAGAGGGCACTCGTTCAACTCTGTCAAATCTCGATCCGTCAATCCATTCAGCAAACAGTAAGTCGAACGTAACATAATGGGGATTTTTCCTAAAAGACATTAGGAAAATATTTACAACAAAATAAGATCAATAAGAAATATCAAAAAAATAATCAATAATAACATGTTGAAAGTAGATTTCGAAGGGGCTAAAAATAAATTATTATATGCGACCATCCTTTTGGATCATCATAATACGTACCTGAAGGTCACAAGTAGACGTTCTTAAATTAACATACGCCGAAGGAATAGAATTAAAAAGTACAATTTAGAATCATGATTAGGTAGAATAGCAGGTCAGATCGTGCTGGCCTGTTATAATCCCCCCCCCCCCCTTTAATTAGTCAGATACACTAATACGAGAGAGCACAAGAGATACGGTGCCTATAAAACAGGTATACAAGAAGCTGGGAATCTTTTGAAAGGAAACCTATGAATTTTCCCAACAAAGTTCCTTTTGGCAATTATTTTGGACCGTTAGGTTGGCAATTCAAGTTTTTCGCGCGCAAATCACTTATTCCAACATATAACTGGTCTTAAATGGAAAATTGGAGATTGCCGCTGGAAAGCTCATTTAAGGACCCCACTGTTTTCTTATGGTATTTGGGTTTCACACAAGGACCTGTATGGTATTATTTCCATGCGTAATACTACCACACAATACAACTTTAGCATGCGTCTATAATAATAGTATGACATAATAGTAATTTATAGTATACCGATGAAAGATTTTTGGTGCTGTTTCTCAATGGGATCTTCCCGCTCTTTGACTATAGTTTTCATGATGTCTACATAAAGTGGTGCAGAGTAGGTCAAGTTTCTCAGGCGAGCTTCGTTCGGCATCATAGGGGAGGGGGATCCATCTTTCTCCCAGTGTGTCGGTTTTGATAAGTAAATCTGCTCGAATTTCAATAGATATCTTGGCTGTGAATAAAAAATAAAGGGGGTGAAATAATTGCTTTGAACTAACCTAAACCTTCTCTATTTACACAAACCACAGTTACAGTGTTAGATTGATCTTGACGATTCATCATCAGTGACAGCAGGCATAGCAGAGATAGGTATAGCAGTGATAGCAGGATTACACTTTCGACATTTTATCAAACCAAAACTAGTTTTAACCCAGCTTGGAATAACGGAGTTAGGGCAAACTGTGTAACAAAAAGTTTGACGATTTGAATAAAGTGCCAGGACAATAAATCTGCCACAACACCACCACCACCTGTTGATCAGTCCTGCTTCCATTTTATATACCAAATAATAACATTATTTCATAATTTTGTGCACGAAATTGGGAAGATTTGTATAGAATCTTATCAATATCGTAGGAACTCTATTATTAGGGCATCAAAGGGACTCATACTATTCATCATCCCCCATCATTATGCTAGGATCATGATCGCCACATAATATTCCTCTTATCCTTGAACTTGGCTGCTAAACGATGTCTATACAGTTTTTATTGGTCCATCCCTTGAATACACCCATGTATGAACGCACCAACTCGTGCAGCAAACCCACATAGAAGAAGGGGTTAAAGTCTTCACATACACACTAGATCTTCGAATACAAAGGGACCAAGTTCCTTCAATAGCTGGTTTCGCTCAGTCAAAAGTACACACGGTGGTTGTTGGGCGGTAATGGACATTGCCTCTGTGATAGCGTAGGTAAGCTATCTGAGGTCCTAGGTTCGAATCCTAGATGCTATTGATTTGGGGGGGGGGGGGGGGGGAGTTAATACACATAAATAGACTCACGCCAGTTAGACCTGTAGATTTGGGGGCTGTTAATGTCTTTTTGTATTTGTCAGACATTGGGAAAGATGATTCTAGAGATGACGTCTAGAGAGGGTTAGTTATGGATTTAATCATATTTTCCAAATGGCTTGACTCCACTATCCAAAAAGACTTGACTATTACCAAGAATGAGTGATGAGAATACATTGGTGATAAGAAATAAGGGTTGCCACCACCCCCTACTCTTCACCTCGTGAAATTGAAGAAACTTGGTCCCTTCATTTTAGCACATCTAGTAAGATACACATTTTTAACTAATTGCCTATGTAATGGTACCTAGCAGTATAGCTGCAGTTGGAACCTTCAAGGAAATGGTTTCCACTACATTGGAGCTACCATTGATTTGGCAGCTAAGAAATAGATAGGAAACAATCCAGAGCCAAACCGGCACAATCCTTCAGAATTTCTCTGAAATAGGATGAAAAACTGAAGCTATAATGGGTACAATCATTTTACGTTTTGCGCTACCATTGATTGGAATAAAATAATTGGAAATATCCAGACGCCAACCCCGCACAATTCCTGAAAATCATGTCCAAATTGGACTGATAAAATTAGCATAGTGTTGCCAGTAGCAAGGAGTAGTAGTGGAGACGAAAAATGAAAGTGGCAATTGTCATTTTGCAGGTTTTTTAACCATCTGACATTCATTTTTAAAAACACCTACAATAAGTTGCGGGGTTTTATGGTCATATATTTAAAGGTCAAGAAGAGAAAATCAGATGTTTGAGAGCATAAGTATACTAATTTGGGATATGGTAAGTGAACCAAGACGGTATTCAATCATTTGGAAAGTAAAAGATTTCAGTTTAAGAACGTAAATCGTGAAAAAATATTAAATGAAGCAAGGGCACTTGATACACAGATGCAATAACAGTTATTCTCATTTTTATGAATATCCCTGATAAGCATTAAATAATACAATATTATTTCCACACTTTTTATGTTTGCCACAAAAGCAACAAGATAGAACGCATCTAACGAAAACAAAAATGTTGAGTAATTTATAAATGTCTTACAGGGTTTTCGGCTTCAGTCGAAGTATGCTGAGCTTCTGCTTGCAGATCGATTTGTGGTGAGTCTTCAACGATTCTCTGAACAGACATCTGGATGAACTCGTCGAATGAGTCCAGCTGTTGACGGACGAGACCTTTCTCGTCAAAATAAGCGTTGATAACAATCCAACAAGCCTCCTGCCACAGCTCGGACGATATCTCCTCCGCCTCATCCTCTTCATACACATCTATTCAACAGAAATTTTGTCTTAACTGTGAACATCTTGAAGAATAATCCTAATACTTATAGTCCGCAAGTTCGAACCTCACAAGTAAAGTCTTAAGAAATAGTGTCAAACAAAAATTTGCTCTTGGTAGAACTGCAACTTTTGAAAGTGAATTTTTGAAAAAGATGGGACAATTGCAATTCCTCCAAGATTATGACTTTGAAGAGTTCAGTTTGAACAAGAAAAATTGTCATATGGTATGGAGTTATGTAATCTGAATCAAACCCTGTGTCGCAAAACTAGGTTATAAAAGGTAGGTTAACAGAGAGTTCCTGGATGAACCAGCCAATCGTAACAATAAAACCTTCGGAGGTTTTTCTACATCTTGGGTAAGCACAGCAGATGCTATCCACCACTGAAGATATTGGTGTTCCTAGTAAGATCTTTTGTATCAATATTACGGCATGGTATTTACAATCTAGGGCAAACAATAGCGGATGCCAACAAAATAGTGGTGAAATCTACGATATAGCATGATATCTGGTCTGATGCCCATGTTATTACCCAAAAATATTTGATACCCCAACAGAGTTCAAACTTGTGTCTTTACTTACTAAGGAGGAATTTCTCTTTAGTTGCAACACTCCAACGGGTTGAGCTATGAGGCCTATTTAAACAAAACTCTTCATATGTGAGTTTTCCTTGAGCACATCATTTTCCCAGATTCAAATACCAGTAGTCTCAGCAAGTTTGGGGTCTGACAAACGATGAAGTGAAACTGCAGGTCACTGGCTCTGCAAATGCCCGCTGGAAGAATTCTCCGTGTGCCCTAACAATCCAATGCACTCCACCTTATATACAGAAAATGAGCGCAGTTAATCCAATAAAATCAGCAAAACCAGATCGTTGATGAAAGCACAAAGCTTGACCCATGCTGCAACGTTGCTGGTTCCCTGTATCATCAGCACAACAAACAACATAATATACGAATCGGCTGCGTACGGATTGCAAGCAACTAGGTGTGGCAAGAGAGACTGAAACCAGAACCGCCAGCATAAACCCAGCATAAACCAAAATTCGGAGTTCAAAACTAATTAAGCAGCTTTTTGCCTTCCCCTGATCAGTACTCAGTTTATACAGACCACTATTTATTTCATAAACAGTATATACAGCAATATTCATCCAGGTAAAATATAAAATAGAGCAAGCTTGTGCAACACTTGAGCTTCTGCAAGCAACTAGGTGTTGAAAAGAACCACCAGCAAAATCGGAGTACTAAAAGCTCCCCTGTATTCAATGCAATTCCAGTCCTCAATAGAGTTCAAAACTCATTAAGCTTTTTGCCTTCCGTTTTCCTAAGCTATGATATGTTTAGTAAGCGATCAGTACTCAGTTTATACAGACCACTATTTATTTCATAAACAAGTAGAAATAATTTACTATATACAGCAATATTCATCCAGGTAAAATATAAATATAGAGCAAGCTTGTGCAACACTTGAGCTTCTTAAAATTGCAAGCAACTAGGTGTGGCAAGAGAGACTGAAACCAGAACCGCCAGCATAAACCAAAATCGGAGTACTAAAAGCTCCCCTGTATTCAATGCAATTCCAGTCCTCAATAGAGTTTAAAACTCATTAAGCAGCTTTTTGCCTTCCGTTTTCTTAAGCTGATATGATATGTTTAGTAAGCGATCAGTACTCAGTTTATACAGACCACTATTTATTTCATAAACAAGTAGAAATAATTTACTATATACAGCAATATTCATCCAGGTAAAATATAAATATAGAGCAAGCTTGTGCAACACTTGAGCTTCTTAAAATCTCACCTTCTTCCAATTCATACATGACGACTGGGTGATCTCACTTCCGAACTCTAGGTAGGGATTTTGAGTGTAATACAAATACTGGTTATCACTACAAAATCAATTCATCCTTCTCTATAATACTTTATTGTAACAGCCGTGTAAAGTTTTCCAGTTTTCTATGCGCTGTGCGCTGAGCCATGAACACAGCAGGCAACAAGGCAACAACTAATTTCCAAGATGGCAGCTGGTGTGCTACAACAACAACAACTTTTGTTTAGTTGGCAATTCTGCGGTCGACATGGAAGTTCTGATTGCATGGAAACACAAAGATGCTGTTTGTAGATCCATGTTGACTTTCGATCTGTTTTGCACGGGACTTTCTAGAAGACGGGTACGCCGGATCCGGCGGATCCCCAAAAACACATGCGAACCTAGCAGCAGCGAGATGAACTATGTAGTTCCTGACTCCGACTCTCGTGTCATTCACTAAGTTCGCATGTCCTGAACCTACCATTCGGAGAACAATCTAGAACCGGTAGAAAAGCGAAAACTCAGAAAAATCAAATCAAAAATCATGTTAGTACACCATCCGACCTGGCAGAATTTGAGCGTGGGAGGAGGAATTTTGGGATAGGTGAAACAATAACAAATGGGATATCAACAGTTTCCATTGAATAATCCTGCCGGGTCTGCATGCCACATTTTAGGGCTTAAAAATCATTCATGAAAAAATTCCGACCCTGTAAATTTATGCGCGGGAGGGGGATTTTTAGGAGGGGGGGGGAGTGAAACAAAAACCAATTAAATTTCGACCATTTCCATTGAGAAATCCTGCCGGGTCGGCCTGCCACCTTGTAGCGCTGAACAAATCATGT
Organism: Adelphocoris suturalis; assembly: GCA_030762985.1. Classification (NCBI taxonomy): domain Eukaryota; kingdom Metazoa; phylum Arthropoda; class Insecta; order Hemiptera; family Miridae; genus Adelphocoris; species Adelphocoris suturalis. The sequence continues at coordinate 43,256,573 of CM061044.1, forward strand.
TAGAAAACTATCCGACCCGGCAGAATTTATGTGCAGAAGGGGGGTTTTAGGGGGGGTGAAAAATGGAAAATGGGATTTCGACCATTTCCATTGAGAAATCCTGCCGGGTCGGCCTGCCACCTTGTAGAGCTGAAAAAATCATGTTAGAGAACCATTCGAAACGGCAGAATTTATGGTCGGAAGGGGGGTTTTAGGGGGGGGGGGGGGGTGAAACATTGCCCAATGCAATTTCGACCATTTCCATTGAGAAGTCCTGCCGGGTCGGCCTGCCACCTTTTAGAGCTGAAAAAATCATGTTAGAAAACTATCCGACCCGGCAGAATTTAGGCGCAGAAGGGGGGTTTTAAGGGGGCTGAAACAATGGAAAATGGGACTTCGACCATTTTTAAATTATGGAAGAAATCAAATCGTCTAGCTGTGGTTTGATCCATTTCAATAGGTAGCTCAATTGTTTGTAATGTTAAAATGTATTTCTGTACATTACCTGCTAATTTAATCACTGATCTTTGAAACAATCTATATATACATTATATACAATACAGATTCTTAATGGATTTAATTAGGCTATTTCTCTCAACGCATATTTGGGGTAAAACAATCATTCGAGAAGTTAGTTTAAAAAAATACCTTGTAAACCTAAATGATTAATTTTTCTTGCTCGTTACTCACCCAAAAGCAAAACAGCAAAGGATTTAATAAAATGATTACCAAACTCACCCATACAGGTAGTCCATTACCCAATAAATTAACGCCGATAGGTCCTCTAAACAAAATCTTAAGGCAACAATGAAAGAATTATTTGCAAGAAAGCGGTGAAAGGTGGGTGATTTCAAGATACGCGGATCAGGAGCTGGGTGTCGTGTTGGAGGTAGTTGGTGACACCAGACACACACACAACATGTCCTGCTGTGCGCGCCCCTGCCGACTTGAATTCGAACTAGCGTCAACTGGAAATAAGCTCCTTTATGGGTAGCAAAGTTCTGTGATTATTCATTAGTTGCTATAGTCCTCCTCGGTATAGTGACATCTAAGTCGAGTAGAGTGACCCGGGTTCGAACCAAACTCGGGACAATATTTTTTTGCATTTGAATTCAACCTCCAAAACATATTTTTAAATTTCATTGCAATAAATTTTTTAAAACAACCTTCAAAACATCATTTTGATCTATTCTTCTAACTAATCTGTATTTTGCTAAGGGATTGACTACTTGATGTTATGTATTTTTGCATCCAGATCATTGTAAGGGGCTAAAAATATTTGATACCTCGACAGGAGTTCGAACTCGCGTCGTCACAACTACGACAAATTACGGGAAATTCCTCGGACTTGCGACACTCTAACGATCAGAGCTATGAGCCCTGGGTGACCAAACCTCTTTGACTGTGAGAGTTATTTTCCTGGAGCCAAACTACAAAAATCATTCTGATCTATTTGTCAAACTAATCTATATTTTAGCAGCGGACATATTTTGAGGCGCCAATTCATTCAACGGATCCTATTCGTGAGAAAAGACTACAGGGGAAGAAGTTACAATTCAGCTCGGTAGGGGCGCGCACAGCGAGACATGTTGTGTACAGTGTACCCAACATCGGGTGTTGGCAACACTTGCTTCAAGGCGAATGCCTCTTCTACTCTTTTTTTGTGTTCTGTGAACAGAGCCCTAGCTTGATTCCCAATTTCTAAAATATTTAACGATTGTTTGATAATAAATGAGTCTGAATGGTGTTAAATAAATATTAAAATCATAAGTTAGTGATCATAGATAGGTAATTCAACGTTGATTCCGATAATGCGGTCAACAGTTTAGAAAAGTTGATTTAAAGAAAAATATGGGTTATGCCAAAAAATCAGGCTTTTCTCGAGAAAAAACTTCAATAAATCATATTTCGCATTTCGGGAACAGATTGAGATAGAAAAGTGTGATTGGCAGTGTTTTGCTCCATTTTTAGTATATTTTTACACACATAAATTTCTCACACCAAAGGCGGGGTCACCCAGTATATCCGAATGCCTTCATATAGCTGCTCAATTTGCGGTATCCACCAACATTTAGCAATAACCTCGTCTTTCAACACATACGCAATGTCCATAATTCATTTTAACATAGATATGTTCTTTATATTCCACAAAAAAAGGGAGCAACGTTTTTTATGGAAATCAAATGTCTTACTCCTTGGAAGAGTGAAACTGATGTACAGTAGTTACCTACCTATCGTGGGACTTATATCACTTCTTTTATTTTATTCATTTTTTTAATTTGATTAAGTTAATATCATTTTGGTTTATTTTCAATTAAAAAAAAAAAAAAAACCTTTGTAAAAATCAAATCCGCCCGTTCGCAGTTTAGTGCCCCCCCCCCCCCCCCCCCCTCCCAAAAGTACTGTACCAAAGTTAATGAAATTTGGCTCAAAAATCGGCTAGAAGTGGAAATGGAGGAGGTCAATACTGTGATTGATACGGAGCACCACCGGTAGTTTCTATGGGAGGTCTAAGCCCAGGAGATTTACACCTCGATCGGATTTTGCTAAAAATTAGGACGTAGGTAAACTGTTCTCCCAAATGTGTCTGTTGCCCTTTCATTGGTATGTTTCGTCCGTCGGTTGCAGTAACTTGGATGGTGGAAAGTATTAGTATGCACCCTCACATACCGGTCACAGTAGGACGTATGCTTGGGCGCCGGTGTCGACTATCATACAAACAGGTTGATCGTTTAGCTTGATAAAACATTTATGACTGAACAAGTCCTGGCATTGAGTAAGGGAATTCGCAGAGATGATTCATTAGGATAGGAGGATATACTCTGTGACTATGGTCTCATCGCACCCGCACCTTCCTGCCTGGGTATTAGTAGCAAACTGGGTCGAGATGACAGCACGCAATTAGAACCACACTCTTTTGATTTATTTTCAATAATGAACCTTAGTAATCAACCAAGAAAACCAAAGGTTTAACCCCCTCAAAATTTGTTGCGCAAACAAAGAATATAAATGAAAATAAATCGAATGAGACCATCTGGGTTGCAATACGTTCATTCGTTCGTTTCCCATACTAGAAGGAATACTTCGGAGGTCGATGTCAGATGATGCGGATTTATCATCAATGCTTCGTAGCAGAGGGATCGTGCAAGACTGCAGCGCTGGGTAGCAACTTTGCTAGGTTCGCATCCTACCGGCAACATTATATTTTTTCATTCCTCAGTTTTTTCTTTTCTTTTCTTCAAATTATTTATTTTTTTAGTTTATTTTCATTTGGTAGATTAATTGTCCATTTATATTCTTATAATGCACTACACACTCAGTAATAAAGCCAATCAGAGCTAGGTAATAAAAGCAAATCAACAGGGGTTTTGAAGAAATCCAAAATTCTGGTTTTTATAAAGTCGATGTATTCTGTAGATAGCTGAAAACACAGTAACGGCAATCAATACTTTTAAAATACTAAGGAGGCAATTTAAGAGAAAGGTGGATGACCTTTTAACCTGGTAAGTCTTTAAAAAAAAAAAAAAAAAAAAAAGTGAGGTCAAGAGAAGGGATAGCAATTGAAATGCAAGGAAAATGAGACGAGATGAGGAGAGTTATCAATATTATTTCTCTTGAGGACATCCCTTTTTTCACGCCTCCAGTATGAAGTAGCAGGCAATGGCCAATTTGAATAAAATCGGAGTTCGATAGGTATCATTCAGCATTAGGAAGTCAATACACAATCGGAGAAGCTTAAATAGGCAAAGCAAACAGAGATCATAGTCCTAGCACACAACACGTTGGCTCAGAAGAGAAGTGATGCATTTACATAGACAACAGCAGACATGAACTGTGGATCATTGTTTGTTCGAGCGAAGTCGAGCGAGTCCTGCTCGTTCTTCTTCATCATCGCTCAGGTGCGAAGTCATGACTCCTCTAGGTGAAGTTGCTTTCATAAGCTCTTGGTCAGGGCCATTTCGGTTTTCATAGAGAAGAATGTTAAGAGCTTCTTCGTAAATGCGTGCTTCCGGGAACTCGACCTGAAACAACATCAATATTGTTGATAATAAATTGAAAAAGTAGTGTAACCAACAATGAAGTCAGATAAAACATTGAATATATGAATCCAGGAGCGTAGCGTGGCTCTGGAGTGGAGGGTACCGTACTCAAACCCCCCCTCCATATCCAAAGTCTCCCACTAAACGAAGATAGAAATGTAAAGCAGTTGTTAGCAAGCTGTTTTTGATCAAAGGAATCGTACCATTATTATACTGGCATTCTAACACTAGTTAGAAACTAAAAACTCCCACGCAACTAGCCAGTATCCAGGACTTGTCAACGTGGAGGCAACTGCTTGTAAGTCCTCCCAGTCCGCCCCAACTACCCATCACCCAACCATGGCGAATTACCTATACGAATTGTTTAAAAAATAAAATAAAAAGTAGGAACAGGTGAACTTGGCGGGAACCTTTGCTCAATAACCAAAAAAGCCCAGCCTCGTTGTCGGTGCTTAAGTAAAGCATTCAGCTAGCTACCCCAATATAAAAAATAAAAATAATTACAACAAGTAATTTGATCAACAAAAGTTATTCCACTATTGAACTGCAATTTGAGACAATGGTAGACGTGTTAAACGATAACGGTACTAAAAGGTTACGATGTAGCTGCCTGAATATATCTGTATGGTTACTCTTCGAGTGTCAGTTTCTGTCTGCCGTTTTGCTACAACCACGAGCTACACCCAAACCTTCCTCCAGGATCCACCTGGAACAGCCAGATAGACAAACTTTGCAAGCAGCACTTTCCACTTCTATTAATAGAACCATTGCACCATTTTCAACCAGCTTTAGAAGTGAGTATAAAATAACTGCTACGGCCCAAAAATATTCGATGCCTTGACAGAGTTCGAATTCATGTCTTTAATTGCAAAGGGAAAAAAGTTCTAATCATACAGCATGATCGTATGAGCGAATTTTGTTAAATTACAACCATTCATATTAGGTATATAATATGTAAAATTGTATTGAAATTTGAGCAACTTGAGTACAAAGCAATTGTTAAAAACCTATTTTATGGCAAAAAAAACTCGCACTAGATAAAATTCGGCAAACCAAAAATGATTTTGGATTTTTAGATTTGTTTGCAGTTAGTTTTTTTAAAGCAAATATTAATGACATTAAAGTACCTACGTTTTTCGGCATGATTTTATCCAATAATTTTTTAATGCTCCATGCTCCATCGTTGATAAGATTATCAAGGAGCAGTTTTTACAGATGTTTTTAGCAAATATTAATGAAATTTACTTGAGTACCTACGTTTTTCAGAATGATTTTGTGCAAAATTTTTTTAATTTCCCATTTAATTGCTGATAATTTTGTTTTGACTGAAATTCTGCTAAAAATTATAAATTCAACGATTTTTATCCGTTTTTAGTGATTTTTTTAGCACATTTTTTTGAAACTTGACCAATTTAATGTGCTCAAAAAATGCTGTCTAACGAACTCATCCTTCTACTTGGAAAGCTTGATTTTTTGGAGCTAGAACTGGATTTTTATCTTAATCCTAAGGAGAGTTATCGTCTGGAATGGTACACACACACACACGCTATATATATATATATATATATATATATATATATATATATATATGTGTGTGTGTGTGTGTGTGTGTGTGTGTGTGTGTGTTAAACTCTAGGATTCGTCTCAGAATGCCTCAAAACGGATTTCAATGAAGAAATGTTTTCAAAAATTTTGAATTCAAAATTTTCCGACCCATTGCAATAGTTTTATTTTCTACCGAAATTCGCACTTCTTTAGTGACTGCGCTCCAACCAGATGAGCTATTAGCCCGATTCAATCAAACCTCTGCAACTGCGGAAAATTTCCTTGAATGTAGCATAATCAGGTAAGTTTGTACCAGAGGCTTCTGGCAGAGAGAAGTCCGACACTTCACACTACTCTTGCAAAATATCTGGTGCGAGAAGAGTACCTCTAAAGACAGCATAGCTTCGTCCTTCATGTTGGATAGCCTTTGCAGTTAATCATGCCTCAAGTATGCTCCTACATAGTACAAGGAAGAAATGGAGGAGTGCAGACAAGCTTTTCGGTGTTGATAATTGTGCAGCTCTACAATCCCGATTTTCCAACATTTTTGGAAAAGCATGAAGTAACATAGGCATAAGTTAACTGCAGGGAAAGCATGAAATTCGGCTACATCCTTCCAATATAAAAATTGGTTGCATTCATTACTCTTCAGGAATAAATACTTAAAAATTAGTAATAAGCAAATGTAGGCATACTCCCCCCTTTAATACAGATTACAATGGTTTATGATCGAACAATCAAAATTAAACCATATAGGTAATATCTTAGAAACATTTTGAGGTAGCTAGTAGCTGTGAGACTAATGTTACATACTAAGGTAAGGCATACTAAGGTAAGGCAATGGGTAGATTTCAGCTAAATCATTAGAACCAACACTGAGTCTCCCTTTGGAGAACACCTGATAAAGTCCGAGACGTCATAATTGGGAATCAGATGAAAATTGAACCTAAAATGGTTGTTGTACACAAATTTTACTCACCACTCCTTGAAAAACGTACTTTTGTATGTTTTTTGTCAGTTGCATACACTATTGAAGTGCAGCAAACTTCAGCAACTTTCTTTCCATGACCATAGAAGCTCCAGCAACAGATTTCACTGGATCCCACAACGTCTTTAATAAAAAGAACTCGCCCACTGAATCGAAGTGAAAGTTTGTCAAATAACTCTATGTTTTTCAAAAGGTTGTCATCAGAAGAACTGCAACAAAGTATGTACTATGCAGTAGGTCCGTAAATTATAATTAACAAAAAACACTGTTTTGAATATTGCGGTAGAAATATCCTTACCTGGTGTACGAGTATTTATTATTGTGGCGATTGATTAACAATTTTATGATAGGCTGAAACGTAAATGATTTAGGTATATAAGAATTCTGAAGTTTTAATGATCATAATAAACAAATTTTAATTATTTAAATAATATAAGTAAGTATTTGAAAAATACAGAATCACCAGGATACCTTGGATGTAGCTCCAAGGATATTTTGTTCCTCTTTGGGAGACGTGACTAAGGGCACTTTGCACATGGAGTCTGCTTTAGATGACTCCGTCTCCTGTGAATACATGAAGCAGCTGAATGAGCTAATATTTAGTTCAATAATCCAAATAAATATCAGAAATTCTAGCTTTGGTCGATCTTATAGAAATTAGAAAAAAAGAAATAGTGAAGTGTGAATTATAGCTGTGACTACTTCTAGCTTGGATGCAGGGGAATTATAAGAGCAGGAAGTTAGATTGATGAATGTGTATTTTGTGGCCACTCCTGGCTCTTATATATAGGTCGGTCTGGATGAGGGGGTATTCCCACCAGGCAGAGATAAAATGAGTACAGTCCACGGGAAAGGCGCTCTCATTACACCTCCCCTTCCTGGGATTTTATTTAATAAATGATAAAATTACATTTTGTTTAGCTTTGTTGTCACGTTACAATTAGAACGATTGAAGAATGAGTTGTTGCTGTTGTGGTGCTGAGAGTGGTGAAGAATTGAGCGGAGAAAGGAATCGTGAGAGAGTGAAGGAGCAGCATGAGTCAGGAAGGATGAACAAAAACGACTGTGCCCCCGAATTGTTTTTTAGTCGTGTCAATGAGCCGTTTGTTCACTAGGTCTACGAGAAGACCGAAGTGTTTGAAAAAATCAGCTTCTATGGTTGGTGAAGTAACATATGTGACTATGAAGTTCCATTCGTAAGTAGGTAGGGAGGTTGATGTACAGAGACAAGGTGTTAGCCGAAGGTCCGGATCTTGCCACCGTTGGCCGAGTAGAGAGTGTAGGGGGATACTTTTGATCTACGGAGAAGAGCGTCACTGCCTATTCCATTAGTATGTTGACTTGTGATCGCCTACATTTGAATGAAAGACGGAAATAAGTGTGAAGCGTGGACGTTACCGTCGATCTGCCTGAGTGAAGTAGTTTCTCGAAGGCTGAGAATGGGTCCAGGTGCAATGCTGGGGGCAACTGCGAGCAGCTGGGCACCATCGGGTGTGATACCAATCCAATGTCCGGGGAGAAGATGATCGACGGTGAAACCGTTGTCTAGAGCGTGGAGGAGGAGCCAGTGGTCTCGAAAAGTACTGAGGTGGTGAGTGAGGCAGAGGGTGGACAGAGATAGTAGGAATCCTGGGTGCAGCGCGACTAGCCGATAAGTTCCGAGAGCTCCTGAACCCTTCCTAAGAATCCTCTTTTAACTAGTCATAACTAGTGTAAACTCGTCTACAACCACTCCTAGAGATATTTTATACGGATAATTTTTTAGCATAGATCAGTGGTCTGGATGCTCACATATAAAAAATACATAACATCAAGTAGTCAATCCCTTAGTAAAAATTCAGATTAGTTGGACGTATAGATTAGTATCAGGGTGGCAGAACGATAACAGTGAAATACGATGCAATTTTTTTTATTTGAATGGGGTTTGAACCCGTGATCTCCTGCTCTGTAGGCGGATACGCTAGCCATTTGGCTGCAGAGGGCCTTCAATCCAGGATGAAATGGCTAGTTGCGATGCGCCCAGACACTCCTTAAAACGAATACCTGCCACTTCTGAGAAACAGAATCATATGATACTGAACACATGATGTGCTACTGGTACTTGGTCAAATCAGATAAAATATGATTGGAAACGATGCATTATCTCCTGATTAAACTCCTAAGGTGGCATACGCGATCTTCTCCGGTTTGCTAAAACAAAAGGGAAAAAGGTTTTTGAAAAACCAGGCAGATTACTATTGTCAAATACAGTTGTAAGGTTGGATACATGGGCTTGTTATGTTGGCAGCCCTGTAGGTACAGTTAGTTTGCATTTTTTCTTTGTTCTTGAGCCGGTTGGAGAATTGTTGGTGGCCACCTAATAGTTAAGTTTACATTTGAGCATTTGATTATTAAAACAGAGTTTTAAAGAATAAACAGTTGTTGTCAATAATACAACAGTCTTAGGGCAATCCACAATGGATCCTTTGAGTTGGAACTCGGAAACAAAAATCCCTCTACCGCTATTAAGAGGGAAAGGGGAAAAAAATTATGGTTACTTGAAGATACTTGAAGAGTTTGTGGGAGGAATCGGAAACAGAAAGTTTTCTGAATAGAATGGAAGATGGAAATAGCCATCGCCTAATAAAACCTAAGATATGTTTCAAAATCTGACAAACTACCAATACTTCCCCAAGGATTGCTGACCATAGAACCACATGAATCTAGCTCGAGGAAGGAGTGGGGACCTTTTTAACTTGGATAGATTTTAAATTTGATAAGTAACGTGTTACGTATTATAGGTACCTACCCTTCTTGATAATGGGAATATTTAAAATATATTTATATTGGTCACAATATATTGATAACTCCTTTTTTACCTTCTCCTTTTTGATTGACGCCACATCGCAAGCTTGCATGAGTTCTGTGATGCAATAATATTTAGCTTCAGCCATGTGTAAGTTCACTCGCAAGAATTTGAAAGGGTGAGCTATTCATTTCTTGAGTTATCCAAACTGTCGACGGAAGTTAATTGTAACAAAATTCAACCTGAAAACAATTTTTGGTTAAGTTACTGTTCACTTGAAATGTTGAGAAAAATTAAGGCCACTATGGCTTAAGGAAAGAATGGGTGAAAGACATTTTTGTCTGGCAGCACCATTTTTGTCTAACCGTAGGAAGATCTCTCTCCAAAGAGCTTTTTCAGCTACTTTTGAAACAAAATAAATCTGTCAATAACATATTATTACAGTGAAAGCGCATATTAGGCATCTGGCATTTCTGGGTTTTTGTGGGTGACTGCGACAACCTTGATTTCACAGGGATGGTACCTCTAGCACCAAAACAATCAATGTACATGACGGGTTCAGGTTTCTTTGTAACAAGCTTGTTATTACTCTGGAACTACATCCACTTCTCCTGTAGGTAGGTGGGGGAAAATGAGTGTTGAGTAATGTCTTGTCTAGTCGCCATACTGCAGCCTAACTGCGGCGTTTCCCTTTCCTGTACCTCTTTGCGATCTGTGCGTGAGGAGCTTTAAGTGACCCCTACTTCTGCAAGCGCCACCATAAGAAAATATCCCAGCACATTGACCTCCTAGAGTGGTTTTCGAGTGATGAGCAAAATAACGAAACTTAATGCTCGAACGAAAATCAATGAAGATCTGTGCTGGTGACTTCGTCTCATTCTCCAGTGTTTCCGACAGTGCTGGTAGGTCAAGGGTGAACTATGTACAAGTGAAATAATGTTTTGATGGGGAAACAGGATTATGTCGTAGTAATGTTGATTGTGAAAAATCCAAGATTTTTTTCCAGTCAAAGAAAGTTTTGTAGAGAAGGAAGAGATGGCAAAGTTTGGTTAAGTAACTGAAGTCGGTGAAGATTCCTTAGGATGTCTAGTTTTCGGTCTTTTACGCATATTGAGTTATCAAACCATAGGTAACTCAACATATAAAGTACCAGTCATTCTGCAGGGGGGCGAAGACCCCCTACAAGTCCGTTTCATACATCAAAGAACACAATCCTAGGTTTTAACGTCATATATTTACGGGGTGTATTTCCAGATGATAACTCCCTTAAAATACGACGTAAAAAATTCGCTCAAACCCAGAAAAATCCGTCTTCGAAAAAGACAGGTCGAGTTTGTCGGCCAGCCCAATCGCTTCAGAATTTCAGGTTCAAATACAACTGAGTGTTCCAAAAAATGCTAAAAAATCGGTTTTTTGACAATAGGGCATGTGGGGTGCCACAGTTGAAGTATTTTCAGCGCTATGTCGATTGCGACCACTCCCGAATCTCTAAGATTCATAGTAAGGGGGGTTAATCGACTAGATTTTGACAATATTTCATATGGGGTGTCACTGTCAAAGTATTTTTTTTAGCTAGTCGATTGCACCTACTCCCAGATCTCTAAGATTCATAAAATTAGTGCGAAAAATAGATTGTTAGGTGAAACATGCCCATAATCGACTAAATTTTTGAGTTCAGCTGCGTGTCCAAAATTTTCTTTGCGATCTTGTCACACGGCTGTTCCCTCAGTTTTATTCACGACTTTTCTTTTAAAATTCGCTCTATTAGCCATTACCGACTTTATAGCAAATTTTAATGGAATGTAAGTACATTTTTCAGAAAATTTGTGTACCTACATAAATATTTTAATGTTCTATTTTAAATTAGATAAACTTTATTTGAGCAATATTCAGCTAAAAAATTATAAATTTAACGATATTTAGGCGTTTTTAGTGATTTTTTTCCGGCCTCAAAACGGATTTCAATGAAGGTATTTTTCAAAAATTTTCGAGCCACTGCAATAGCTTCTTAATATTTTATACCAAATTGTACGCTTTATGTAAGACAGTAACTTGAAAATTTGATTTTGATGCAATACGTGATATTTATTTTTTTATTCAACAAAATAAAGTGATAATCCAAGTTTTCCTATTTACTTTTTAAAACGATTTTCCTTCTTAGCGATTTTCATATTCTCCGGGTCAAAAACCCGAAAATAGCACAAATTTATGGGTTTTCAAAGTTTTCAGCCGTTTGAGGTATTCAATCGACGCAAAATTCAACTGTCTACAACTTTTCAGTTGGGGGAAAGAGAAAAAAAATTTGGCAGTAGCAAAGGGGCTAAAGATGTTGAAAAATAGAATAGACAACACATCTTTTAAACCCTAGATCCGTAATTTGTCCCACTGTGCGCCATCTACGAGGTCTGTCCGGAAAGTTCGTATAAATATTTTCTATAGGGGGGCCTAAGGGTTAGGGGGAGAAGCAGCCGACCGGTTTCTCCTCTCCAGACAACCCACAGAATGTTTAGAGTGAGACCAGCAGCTCTTGGGGAAAGTTTGAGTCTTGATCGAATTTTTGAACCTAACCCACTTTTCACGTGCTGTCAGAACGAAGGTGGCATGCTGTAAAGGCAGGTAGGAAGCTGAACAGAGTGGGGGACTTTTTGAACCACGTCATCCCTGGAGAACCGTGTCATTCGCAGAACCATGGCACATCTCTAGGAATGACACGGTTCAAAAAGTCGCCCACCCTCTTCAGCTTCCTACCTGCCTTTACAGCACACCACCTTCCTTCCGACAGCACGAGAAAAGTAGGTTAGGTTCAAAAATTTGATCAAGACTCGAAAGTTCTCCAAGAGCTGCTGGGCTCACTCTAGAGGTGGGCAAGAGAATCGATTCTTTTGAATCGTTCATCTAAAAGAGCGCTCTTCTGAGCGATTACTTGAAAAGAACTGTGACTCTTCTTGCCTTCCCCCACTATCTCAACTTTCTCGTCCATCCCAATTCCGACTCTTAACTCACTTTGCAATTCTTTTAGTCATTCGACTCTTTTGAGATTCGATTCTTTTAGCAATTCTTCAACTCATAACGACTCTTCGAATGAGATGATTCTTCAAGTGACAAGTTCTTTTCCGGACTCCCGATTCTTCAACTCCTAACGACTCTTCAATTGAGTCGATTCTTCAATTCACCAGTTCTTTCCCGGACTTTCGATTCTTTTGATCTTCCAACTCCCAAGTCATAGTTACCCTTTCCTAACCTGGACTAGACCGACGACTCCCGATTCTTTTTTCGATCCTTTTTGGTGTTTGGATCATTCTTTCTTCCGTCAGCTTGATTTGAACAATCAACGTAATTATTTGTTTTCCGAGTTATTTTATTTATTTATTCCCTATTATGAATGCCCTATTTATGATGGCTCACAATGGTAAGTGTAATACTGTGTACATCCTTGAGGAATCAGATGATGATAATAATAATTTAACCACCTTTTGCTAAACTCAATGTATTTTTCACTGGTTTTAAATAACATCTGGAAGAATTGGAAAAGGTTTATTGAAAAAAGAATCGAAGAATCAATCAAAAGAATCGATTCTTTTTGGTGAGTGAATCGAATCTGAATCACTCAGTTGAAAGAATCGTTTCGCCCATCTCTAGCTCACTCTAAACATTTTGTGGGTTGTCTTGAGAGGAGAAACCGGTCAGCTAATCCTCCCTCTAGCCCTCAGGCCCCTAGAGAAAATTTTTATACAAACTTTCCCGACAGACCTCGTATTGTAAGCCAAACCCTGCACATATCCTCTTCCATTCATAACACGTGTATATCAGTACCTCTATATCCATCACACATGAAACATAACTATCATTCACTGAGACTTGGGAGTTTGGTTAGAAATATCTTTACAAGGACACCTTTATATTTTTGATGTAGACTTTATTGAATTACCATACAGCCTTTCTAGCACAAACACTATTTCTTAAAGTAAACTGGCATCAATTCAGAATACAGTGAATTCGATAAATCATTATTTACACATTACTCAAGTAGAGAAAACTGATAAAATAAATTAAAATTAATACTATTTGTTGAATTATTAATGTTGATAAAAGTACCTGGCATTCACCAATCGTCATTAAAAGTAAATTCAGTCTTGGATTTTGCAATTGAACTACGTACTAAACAAATAAGTGAAATTTATTTTTGTGGCATCCATAGTGAAAAAATGACGAACTAGCGAAAGAGTAGATGATACCTACGAATTGAAAAATACAGTGTGTTGAAATAAGTAGGAGCCAAAAAGAAAAAAGTCAATCGAGCAGAAAATATAGCATTGCAGACCATCAGAATTTTGTTATTAAGCAAGCAGGAAAGCAGAAACAATCGTTAGCAGTTCTACATAATATACGTAGTGGGTAGAAACCGATATTGTTGGAAATGTAACCTTTGAAGAGTTGGTATAATAAATAAACAAGACATAAAAATATACAAAGTACTTGCTAGAGTACAATTGGCTACCAACTTGAAAAACAATCGGCAAAAATACATAGCATGTATCTTTATCTTGAGTAGTAGCAAGTTTAACATTTATGGAAAGCTCTCAACTAAGAAACAATACACAGAAATAAGAAACTGTAACTGAACTAGAGGTCAGCTAAATAGCTGGTACAGGTATAAAATTTATGTACAAAGTAACGGGTGGGTATGGGAAATATTTCAATAAGAAAGCTGCAGACCTGTACAAAGTCAACCATTCTCATCTTGCTCAGTTGTCGTTGATTCTTCCGATGGTTTTTTGAAATACTTTAGAAGACTGCCACGTGCATTAGATTTACTATTCCGATAAAGTGTTCTTCGGGCTTTCTTAGAGCTGGATCCAGGTTTCTTGATCGGGGGTGGTGTGGCAGCAATGAGCTTACTCAACCAATCAGCTTCAGGGGCAGGTGACTGGCAAAGCTTGGACGGCGGGTCGTGAGGTGATCTGCCATCAACCACGAAGTTGGGAAGTTCCGAAAGGGCAAGCTCAAGTTTTTTGGGAGTAACGTCGGCTTTTTTGGGAGATGAAAAGTTTTTAGAAGGAGAGATTTCAAGGGAGAGTGATCTTTTACGCTTTCTTGAAGGAGCGGTTGGGTGTGAGGCATAGTACTTGGTTTTAAATCTCCGTTTCGATGTTGAGACCAGAGGAGCGTACGGTTCAGCGAAACCACCATAGGCACCTTCCGAAGTTTCAGTGTTTACCTTCCAAATTCTATAAGTTCCATCATCTGAACAGGAAGCCAACTTGAGTTTGCCATATTTACACCAATCAATGCAAGTAACTTCTTCTGTATGACCATTCAAAGAAACTAAATGCATTTCTGGATTTGCAACTGACCAGATATAACCCAAGCCACCAGAAGACCCACTGGACAAAAACCTCCCGTCAGGGCTAAGATTGATCTTACAGAAAAAACTTGAACTTCCATTACTTCTATAGGTGGCAAGAGGTTCAGTAGTGTACGTTCCAATATTGAAAGCATACACTTTAGCATCGGTGCAGCAAGCGTACAATTTCAGCCTACAAGGACTAACGGCAAGGCTGGTATATCCTGCTCGGCTCGTGGTTCGACATTCTCTGGATATTGTAAACATTGGTGTGGGAAGGCCTTTGAATGCCGAGTATGTTTTCCGGGTGTCCCAAACTTTTATGTATTTATCCGTAGACGAGCAAGATATAATGGCAGTCGGGTCTTGATAAACAACGCTTGAAATGCACTGTGAATTGTCCATAGACTTGTCGACGTTTTTGCGACCCATACCTGTAAGAGCAGATTTCAAATGAGAGAATTTAATCATTTTATCAGCTTTGACGCTTCGGAAACCTTCTTCGTCGCTAACGTTGCTTCGACAGGGATTGATCCTGATGTCCCATTGCATGATGATACCATCTCTAGCACCGCTTGTGAACACATTGGGATCACCAGGTTTGCATGCCATAGCCTTGACACTCCCGTAGTGTCCTACCATTCTCGCGATGGGAACTGCATCGCCTTTTCCTAAATCCCATAGCAAAGCTGAATGATCGCCCGAACAAGTAACCAATTTCACTTCGCTTTCGAGCCAAACTATATCGAAAATTGCATTGTAGTGGGCCTGAAAGGTCTCCACAGGGTTAGATTCGCGACCACGCCTTGAATCGTGCAATCGCACAGTACCATCTTCATTTGCTACAGCAACTAGATGACAGGACTCCCTCACATTACAAAACCTTATTGCATACCACGGACTGGATGGCAAAACATCTTCTTGAAATCTATTCACATCCTGCAATGAACATTTCAAGCTTCGATACAAAAACTCCTCATTTCTGGGCGGAGCCAAGCCCAGCTTCGAATACTCCGAGATATACGCGAAATTCATTCTGCGGAAGTTAGTATTTCAATTTACCGTTTCTCATAGCATCTGCGACGAAAACTCATTAAATCATAAGCCAAAATATTATCAACTCGACAAAAACATCACAAAGAATGAGAGCGGGAAGGTACTGGCCAGACAGCTTAACCTATAGGTATCGTATCCCAAATTTGATAATTCCGTTTACTTACTTTACAAGTGAATTCAAATGCTGACCTACCATAGCACTGTTCGAATGATTATATTGACAGCATCCACATCATAGAAATGCAATTAAATTTTAAATGAATTTTCGTCAAGTAAGAATCCGTTTCCAAACAAGCTCCTACGTAAATAACCACAAAGAAGTTATGTGATGTCAACATCACAAAAAGTCAACTTAAAACTCTGCGTTGACTAATTACTTGTAAGAAGACATTTACTTTTGAATTTTATTTACCTGTATATTTGATATACAATTTTTAAATTCCCAAAGCTGCAACAAAGATTATGAATAAGGATATTAAAATCTAGTGTACTAATAACCAAACATACATGGATCCTCAAGGGAGAATTTCGGCATGGAACCAAACTACAAAAACAACACTCTTTGATAGTGGTGCTGGGTGGTCGGCCTATGAGGCTCCGAGCTAACAAGGTCCACCTCTAGGAGCGTTAGGGAGCGAAAGACAAGGAGCATGGTGGTTGACATGATTTTCCCCTTGATACCTTGCGTTGTCCCTTTTTGCTCTACAATTTGTTCCCTGTCTATCGATAACACCACTGCTGGTCAAAAATGAGAATTATAAAGTGGATAAATAAATTATGATCATTAAAAAACACACTTAAAAAAAACTTGTATCCGTCACGACTGCCCAACAAAAGAAGAGCAAATCTGTAAGGTCCTTGTTTACGTGCTGCGCTCTACCTCGAGCTTCTCATGTCCGAAACCCAATAGGTAGGTACGACTTTTCTTTTACGTTCCAGTAGCCCCATAGTAGCCTTTTTGTGAAATGATATTGGTTTCAGTAGAGATGCCCTCAGTAGAGAGTTCATACTAGCTACTGTCTTACTTAAGGTCAACCAAATCAGATGCTTGTAACATTTTATTGTGCATCTGAGCATGCGCTCGGGGTACCGATTTTCTTGATGCCCGTGGAATTCTTGCGGTGAACTGAATAGCCCGCATACTTACGGTATGAATTCTACTAGTCATCAGTGGAACATTTCCTGAAAATCGGCACAGATGTTCCTTTCAGCTTCGTGAATAATTTAGTGAAAGTCTATAAGAAGAAATTCAAGCCTGGCTGGGATTTGAACCCACGACCTCGCGGGTTCGCGTAGCGGGACAAGAAAATATGACTGTAATTACAGGGGAAAATCGGCGGTAACGGGCTGGTTTATAGGAAGAATCGTTTATTAGGCAAAAATCACATTAAAAATTTATCCCTTGATGGGAAAAACAAAAGATCATGGATATGTCTAGTACCTACTGCTTACCAGTTGGTACCTACTACTCAATTGTATACCAACCATGTAGTGCCTTCTTTTCACAAGATTATTCCATTATGGTTACAAAACAATATTAGTTTTTAACTTAGAGTAATAAATCAGCATTCCTTGACACTACAATGGCTTAGAGGTCATGAAATGTCGTGGTAAAATGAGAGCATTCCAAAAAGTGGCGAACGATTTTCCTACTATGAAAACTATGGGAGTTACTCTTCCCTAGTAACGCCTTGGTTGTACGTGAAAATCAATAGAAAATGTGCCGGTCGGGAAAAAAAGTGTCGGTTGGGAAAAAAAAGTGTGAACAAAAAATTCCTTGACCCCCAGCCAAAAGACATATCCATGTCAATAAAACTGAAAAACTGTAGAAGACAGGAATTTAAGGTGACTTCAATATTCGTAAAACCACCAAACAGTCAATTTTTCTGGTTAGCTTCGAATTAGCTCGCCCTAGCCTACGGGCTGAGCCAGATGCCCATAGTAGATGTTCTTAACGTCTTCGAGTCGGTAGGAACTATTTACGCTCAATGGAATGGACATGGTAGGTACCTACCTATTAGTTAGGTACAGTTTGTCAATAAATAGGTATCTGTAATTTTCATTTTGGTTAATTATTTTCAATAATGACCCAAAGAAAAAATGTTTAACCTCTCCTTCAAAATTGTTTTGATGAATTACGTTTCAAAATAATTGAATTCCGAAAATCGAAAAGAATTCTTTTGTTGCTATCTGAAGCTTCTCTCCGAAGCTCCTGGACCACAGTTTACAAAAAGCCTAAAAAATAACTGATACCTACATCTACCTGGGATCTCGGCATCATTTTGAATCAATCCCTTGGGGTAGAAAACTTGGATACCCACCTATTGAAAATTTAAAAAATCTTAAAACCATTTTATCTTTTGTTGCCTTACGTAGGTGGGTACCTACCTACATACTTATACCTACCTACTACAAGGTAAATACACATGCAAAATCTTTTGATTCATTAGGGGTAAAAACGTATCTGTATACTTATGGCGTTGTGCAGAAAGCTCATCACGAACTCTTCTCATTAGGTAACTTTTGACTTTGAGCTGACTCACCATCCTCATTGAAAACATTTCAAAGGGTTCTGGTAGAGCTAGAACATTGCTAATAAAAACGGTATAGGTGTCAAAAGAAAACTCCCAAAAGAATCCAAAAAGGTTTAATTCATGGGAAAATATTGTGAAGCCTCGTGCCAGATCTTTAAGAGATAAGATAGGTCTTTAATACGACCCTTATATCTTCGTTGCTACATTAATCAATTGTTCTCTATTTATCTTGCTAGTCTGTAATTGTAATGTTATCCGGTAATGGATTCATCTGTACTACAGCTATGATCGAAGTCGACGCAACAGCAGCAATCTGAAAATAGATAAAATATATTTCTAGATTCTCTATAAAATTGTCTCTATTTTCCATTAAATCTATTTACAATGAACAACTACATATCAATGTCTTAAAGAACACCTACGCCAAAAACACCAATTCCACACTTCCATAAGGCCAGGAGGCAAAGGCAAAAAAAGGTCGAGTCATGCAGTGTGATCATAGGTTTGTTTGCTGAGGCGATTGGTGGTGACTAGCAAACCATTTCAAACTCGGAGACTGATCAAGCGCGCATGCACGACTTCAGCCAACTTTCAAATTGATTTCAAACCAGTTGGGGACTGGAGTCCATCCATTTTATACTTGAATGTTTGGGGAAAATATTCGGAGGCGTGAAACATTGGTGAAAACAGAGGCTAAAATTCGAATGATTTCATTGGCTGCTGTGAGTTTGGAATGGAGGGGGCAAACAGTCAGAAAGTAGTCAGCTAGAAAAAGCTCTGTCCGATTTGACAATCCGCAACAGGTTGGAAATCAGTTTGAAAACAACTTTTATTGGTTACGTATTTATGGTGCTGTGTATTGAAATATTGATTGGAAAATTATTTTTTTAAATTTGTCCAGCATAATGTGGAGAAAAATCAAAATATATAAACTCAGATTTGACCTCTGGCACGTTAAGATCCCTTTTCCCTTGCATTGTTATATATATCTGTACAAATATAATGTAGGATTTAATGATGTGTAATGACTTTCTCGATTAAATGGGAACAACACTCCGGTGCAAACCCTGTCACCCCGCCGAATTTCAAAACAATTTAACTTAAATTTAATGCGGGAAATGACATACGGATATTCGATGATTTATTGCTATTTTTGCAAAATCAAATTAAAGGACAGCAGCACCTTTAAAATTAAGCCAGCTCTGATGATTACGAAGTTCCTCGCAGTTATCTGTATATTTCTGCGGTGTAGGAGCTCTGAGTAAGAATGGATCTGTAAATGTGTAATGTATAATATATTGGATTATTGGGGTTATAAAGATAATATGACCACTATTTATTCAATTTTAACTAATTTGTTTATTTCATTTTTTTTTTTACATAAATATTTTATTGCAACAAAAGGGTTTTTCGGAGTAGTACAATTATTATTATTTTTTGGCAGTGTAATGAAAAATCATCATTATAACAATATCACACTTGCCTATGTGCACTGGCTGCTATTGGTACAACAGCAATGAAATTTATAGGGGACCATCTACGAGCTAACTCGCACTATCCCTAACAATTTCATCAAAATTAAACTAAAGCTGGCATCTGTTCATCGAAAAAACAGATAGACAAACGCAGAAGCAGGTCTCTTTTACCCACTAAAGTGTTTGGTCTACTTTATCCATTAAATTTTACCCACTAAAGTGTTAGGTTCTCCAGATTACTACTAGAATGAGTTGGCGGCGTTCATGAATGTAATGTTCAGCTGAGCTTGTATAGAGAATGAGTAGGCTTGATTAGCAAATGTCAGACTCACCACATGGCCTTGCCAGGCTCTGATGACAATTACATCAGTTCGACTTGAATGGTACTGCAGAAGCTGACTAAATTCATAGCACTGCAACATTAATTTTGTGTCATTGGATATTTCAATTTCATACGGGTTTCATACTGCGTTGCTATGCAGGGTGTCCTGCATAAGGTGGTCCTTTGAGGATACCGTTGGAAAGAGCATTAAATTTGCAATCAGATCAAGATGCCCAAGCTTTTTAAAGAGAGGTTTGAGACATGAAAAAGCTCTCTGAAAAGCAAATTTTACCTAAGATGGGGAACCTTGAGTTTTTTCAAACGGAAATTGAACAATGAAAAACAATCTTTTTTCACAAGAACGGTGAAAAACTGCGCCAAAATCTCATATTTTCAACGGTATAGTCAATTTTACTTTTACTTTGCTAATGAGAGAAGGAAACTATGTTTCAATGTTGGAAAACATCGTTTTCTCACTGAAATCGAGGGTTTTCTTGAAAAATTAATGACCTACGAAAAACGCTTGCATACGAGTCTGCAACACATTGGGACATTTTATGTCTTTAGTTGAAGACAAGTATGTGTTGCAGACTCATATGCAAGCTCTAAGAGCCACTCATCTGATCCAGACCCTGGGCATCGTTAAGTAAATGTCCTAAAGAGGCTACATACATACGAAATTACAGCTTCCTAGAGTGTAAAGCATAGAAATTAACTATTAAAATGATTTAATCACCGCTTCACAAATCAAACCGTTCTCGCAATATTTGGATCACCTGCTATGAATCAAATCATCGAAACACCAGCTCAATGAAATCATCAGAAATTAACAAGCGGTGGCAATCATGTTCACAATATCAATTATTGAGAATGATCACCTGAGTGTACACAATTATTCATATTACCTTGCTCATAACTCGGCTTGTTGGCCACGTACTTCGCAGTAGTTAACAATATGGTTGGATAAATCGAGAGCTTTCGAACGAATGGTAAACGAATTTTGTGGGATGAAAAACGACGAAGTACCATTTCCCTAGCAACGACTCGGTTGTAAGCGGAAATCATCAAAATTTCCATCGGAAATCATTAACAATTTTTTCGTGAGTAATTTTCCGTATAATATGTCAAAACTTTAATGTCCACATTGACAATAAAGTTAACTTGTTAAATAAAATTAAAAAAAGAAAAAAAAAAAAAAAAATTTCCGTGACGTTTTTTTAGTTTATGTGCCATAGCAAAGACATAAAATGTCATTAAGAGTTTTACAACTCAACTCACAAATTTGTGTTCATTTGGTATGATAAATGTTATTTGATTTCAGTATGAAACCGACCCCAAACTCGCATTTTCATATAAGGTCATTTTCAAGAAAATCCCCGAGTTCAGTGAAGAAACGACGTTTTTCAACATTAAAACTTGGTTTCCTTTCCTAGCTAGTAAAGTAAAAGTAAAATTTACCTCACCGTTGAAAAGGTGAGATTTTGACGCAGTTTTTACCGTTCTTGTGTCTTGAAAAAATATTAGTTCTCATAGTTCAATTCCAGATTTAGAAAAACGCATAGTTTTTCAAATTCGGTAAAATTGGCTTTTCAGAGGGCTTCTTCATGTCTCAAACCTTAATTCGTAAGAATGCTCAGGCATCTATCCTATAGAAAATGTATTGCTTTTTCCAGATATAATATAATATATCTATAATTTGCAGATATAATTTACACAGCAAATTAAGGGAGTTATGATCGCATTAGTGACAAAAAGGTCGAAAACACGAAAAAAATCTTAAATATTAAATTACTCTTGAGAAAAAAAAATAGAAATGAGCAATTAGAACAATTAGATTACAATTAGAAATGAGCTTTAGAATTGACCCCTGAAGTACCACCTTATGCGGGACACCCTGTATAGTACACCAGGAAAAACTAAACAAATGGTCAAGTGCTCACCTGGGTCACCACTGTGGATGCCTCCATGCAAATTGAGGACAGTATGAAAATCGGAAGAAAAGTGTCGATAATTTGATACAAATCATTGCCATTATCAGGTAAGTTGGAAAGCAAATTTAAATAAATCATACCAGCTACTTGTAACTCCTTGTACACCAGAGTTACCAGAAATAACGGTCCTAAGAAGTTGGATGCTTGTTTTAATATGGAAACGGTGTGCCAATGGTCATTCAGTAGGGCGTCTATTTGCATGAAATTTCGTGTACAAGTTGTTTGATCAAGTTTAAAATTTAGGACATTGAAATGTATTTCAATCAAGAATAAGCAAGTCAGCAGAAAATTATCAAAAGAATGAATTATACATTTTGTGTAAATGAGAAAGAAAGACTGGAGAGCATACATTGACGATTCAATATATTCTAGTGTGATTTTTCTAAGTAATTCAATTATAATCAAAACGTATATAGAGAAATACTTGATAGACATTTTAAAGAAGAAATTTTTTTTGACTCGATGAGTTGAACAAATGTGCGAAGATATATTACAAAGCAAATCACTTAAAGAATTTGGTAAAACAAACAGGGCAATGAAAACCAGAGTGAATGCATAGCAAGCCTCTATCACAGTCACGTAGGACTGTGAACAATCCAAAGTTGCTAAGCAGATATTTAAATGCATGAAGGATCTGTAGATGAAGGCACCTTCACAGATTAGGGCAGCCAGAACGCACAGCCTCCGCCATTTACAAATTCGAAATTCATCTGAAATGAAGAGGAGAGGAGAGGACACAAGAAATATAAAGTAGGTACCTAGCGATAGGCTAACTAGTTTCAAAATGTTGAGCTATTTCTGAATCAAATGCTAGTTATAATCGAAAATCGATCACTTATTAACGGATCAAGAGAGAAAATAAGATTGATTCATTTGGGTGTTGCCTCGTAGCCGACTGCACTGTGAGAAGCAAATGGGTATACAGCTATCTTCTATATAGTGAAGAAGAATTTGTTCCTAAGGTTAAATTTGTTCCTATGAACATTAGATCGCAACTTGAGAACAACTTTAATCAGCTGAGTGAACTCGATAAGTACCTACTTTATGGCATGGTACAGTAAAATTAAAACGTAAGAAACCACACTAATCAGCAGAGTGAGATTTATAAAATTTTTGTTGCTATTCAAGATGCTGAACATTACGGAGCCTCTCTGTGTTTTAGAGTGTAATTATAACCAGAAGAACCTCTCGATAGTCCAGTTAAACTCAAACGGTGCCCAAAAAGGGGTTTGGATAACAAAATTTGGGGGAGTTTTTTTTATTGTCTTCCTTTATGTTTGATGAAGTTCTGACACGAATTTATAGCTTAAACCAAAAATTTGGCGCCAAAATCGGTCAAAATCGCAAAAAAGTAAATTTACGTCCTTGATTTTTTGTCAGACCATTATTTAGGGCGTAATATCAAACTGAAATTTTATGCAGTCTGTGTCTTAGTTATGCATATTTACTCGCAATCCTAACAACCCCCCCCCCCCCCCCTCTTCAGATCACTATACAGGGTGTCCAGCATAAGGTGGTCAGTACTTCAGGGGGTGATTCTGGAGCTCATTTCTGATCGAAAGTTTCTCTTAGAGATTTTTTTCAAACGATTTACTTTCGAGTTATTCAGTTTTTAAGCATTTTTTCGTGTTTTCGAATTCAAGTTACTAAAATGGCCATAATTACCTTGATTTTAGAGTAAACAAAAAGCCGAGGATGCCATTGGAAAGATCCTTAAATTCCTTTAGAATAGGTCACCTAACGTCCTACATTATGCAGGTAACATAGAAATCTCACTGATGTCAAATAATTGTCAAAAATGGAAAACTACGAATTTTTTTACCCGCTTGACGGCATAGATTCCACAGAATTCTCGTGCCTGCTACAGGAGAAACTTCCGCAAACTGTCAGCTTTTGAACGGTTGAGACAATTTTACTTTTACTCCGCTTATTGGGGGAGAAAAGTAGGTATGCTTGTATGTTGAAAAACTTACTTTTGTTGAGAAGGCACTTGGAAAAATTTAAAATCAAAATTTTTGAAAAATGCCTTCATTGAAATCCGATTTGAGGCGTTCTGGAACTATTCCTGAAGTGTGAGCTTTTTCATATGTATGTATATATATATATATATATATATATATATATATATATATATATATATATATATATTCGGGAGGTTGAATGACCAGTCTAGTCTTGAGTTTATAGTTTTTACTCACGACGTTTCTACCCAGGAGCTGGGTCCTATTCATGTAAATTATTGATGTCCTGGATCTTCGAAGTCAGATGCTGAGACTTATGAAAAGTAGTAAACAACACAAGTTGTTGGTGAAGCCAGTTGACATATTGATTGTATGGCAACTGGCTTCACCAACAACTTGTTGACACATGAATAGGACCCAGCTCCTGGGCAGAAACGTCGTGAATAAACAACTAAAAACTCAAGACTAGACTGGTCATTCAACCTCCCGAATATAGATATATATTTACGAGTCAACCAAATACCAAATTATATATATATATATATATATATATATATATATCATTCCAGACGATAACGCTCTCCTTAGGATTGAGATACAAATTCCGCTCTTGCGCCAAAAAATCAAGCTTTCCAAACGATCGGATGAGTTCGTTGGTCAGCACTTTTTGAGCAAATTAAGTTGGTCAAATTTCAAAAAATGTGCAGAAAAAATCACTAAAAATGGTTAAATTCATAATTGTCAGCAGAATATTGCTCTAATAATGTTTATAAAATATACAATAGGACATGAAAACATTTATGTACAAAATTATGCTGAAAAATGTACCTACTTAAAAATCATTAAAATTTGCTATACAATCAATAAAAACTTTAAAAAAGCGAAAAATTCAAAAGCTCTTTTTGAATAGCAGTTTAGAATTTAAATGCGTTTTTCGCCATAAAAATAATGGTTAACATTTTCTTGGCACTGAAAAGGTTCAAATTTTCAAACAATTTAACGTAATATAGTACGATAATTCGCTTAAACGATCATGACTGAACTTCTTCGCCTGCATGACTGGAACTTTTTTTTTACTATGGAATCGAGGGTTTTTCTGAAAAATGACGCCCTAAGAAAATACGAGTTTGGGACCGGCTTCTACGTATTTTTTCAGGCTGAATCGAACGGTCATACCCGCAGGTCTCTCCTACTACGTTGTAACCGAGTTTTACACTTTAAATCACGAGTTTTTAATTTATTTGTTATGCTCGATTTTATGTATTTTTAAGGGTAAAACTAGTTAGTTAAAGTGTAGAACTCGGTTAAAACGGAGGTGGGAAAGTCTGCGAGTATGACCATTCGATTCATCATAAAAAAATACGTGGAAACCGGTTCCAAACTCGTATTTTCTTAGGAGGTAAATTTTTCACGAACACCCTCGATTTCAAAGGGAATAAAACCTGTTTTTCAACATACAAACATAGTACTTTTCTCCCCCAATTAGCGAAGTAAAAATAAAATGACTAGACCAGGGGTGCTCAAACTTGAACTGCTGGCGATCTACCTCAATATTTTTAGACTACTTACGATCGACTCTGAGAGGCTGCAAGTATGTGTGGTGCAGGGTTGTCGTACCAACACGATACACCCTACCTACCTAGGTAGGGTGTACCGTAGCATATATAGATATTAGCTTTCCGCACAATTTACATTATTTTAGTCAAGGTTTGGGTTAGGTTTACTTAAATTCTTCTCTACAATATCAATGAAAAAACTCCTAGTTATTCAAAATTGCGAGTTTATTTGTTGTTACAAAACAAAAGAGTTACATATGGTGTTAAACTCAACTAAGGAGTGACTTTGGATGTTGAAGCGTGGCACTGCATGTCCTCAGCATACTTTTCATAAGATGGTGCGTAACCACTGAGTGCCAATCGCAAGCATGATGACATATGATCGTCAGTTAGTCATTGCGATATTTTGACTTAATTATCTTCATTTCAGAAAATGCAAACTCGCACAAGTAGGTTGACCCAAACATTGCCATCAGCTGAAGGGCGATTTGCCTTAGATTCGGATATTTATCTTCAGATATAAAACACCAGAAATTTGTATCAGATGCTGTAGCTTTGAGATGTATATCTGATATAATCTGCACCAACTCATTTTCAACAGAACATGAGTTCATATTAAACTGACTTGCTACTTCAGTAGCTAATTCCTCAATGTTTTTACATGAAAAAGGATAACTCATAAATGATGCTATATTTGCCAATTTACTGCAATCATAAATATTGTCCCATGATAATTCAGCCTCATACGTATCATAATTCAACTGAGGAATCCTTGCTTTCAAAGACGGAAAATGTTTCAGATCCTTTCTTTTCAGTTGATCTATCATAAGTTGCAATTTACTTTTGAATGCGTTTACTGCGCTAATCATCTCAATAATAGTTTTTCCTTTACCTTGAAGCTCCAAGTTAATGGTGTTTAGTTAGTAATTTTTGTAGTTTAGTTACCTACTTATAAAAAAATTTTTTTCTTCTCGAGATCTACTCAAAAAGCACTCGCGATTGACCGGTCGATCGCGATCGACCATTTGAGCACCCCTGGACTAGACCGTTCAAAAGCTGACAGTTTGCGAAAGTTTATCCAGTAGCAGGCTCGAGAATTCCGTAGGATTATCCATGACGTCTAGCGGGATAAAAAATAGGTTGGAACCCCGAATGTTGGAAAACGATAGAACCAGAAACGCTGAGAATCTCTGGTATTATCGCAATATTTATTTACACTTATACATTTAGATAAGGAGTAATTACTCACGAATTTTTCGTTTTGTTTTTTTACGGCTGATAGGCAAGGCGAACGTGAATGTTGAATAATAGAAAGCCAATAACAACATGAAGTGCGTGCTGATGACAGGTTTCTCGAACATGTTAACACCTACACACTTCTTTGGTAGACTTCAAGTGAATTTGAATTAGAACTCTTAAAGGCAAATGGCCCAAAACTATAATCAATAGGTACAAGAAAAAAGTGATCAATGAGAAATCGACAAATACCCAACTCAAGTGGATAGCGTGAGTCTAGTATAATATTCATGATAAATTATGATGATGTGTCAGGTTCCCTAACGACAAAACCATTAATGAATCCACGACTAACAACCTATGTCACATACCGATCGATGCACTCCAGTTGTAAAGAATTGCCCAATATAAGCTACCTAAGTAGATAATGGTCCTCCCAGATTTTTTTCTCTCTGTTGATAAATGCGAGTTGAACATACCTTCCACGAGAACTCAGCGCAAATCACGCTCATCAACAGCTCAGCAACTCAGCTCATTTATTGTATTATTTAAAATGTTACTATTTATTAAATAAGATATTTGACATGTTACTATACCTAATTAATGACTCCCTGTGATTGTGTATCAATTTATAATTATAAATGTATTGATATTGATAATAATTATATATAAGCTGATCGCCAGTTTCATTAGTAGTTCAAACAACCTTCGTAGTACCTATTTCAAAATCTATACTGACATTTTCCCAAGTAGATTATGATATCGGTGGATCACCCGGAGTGTACCACCGGTTTTTCTGGGATTGTGGAGCAAAATTCCTCGGGAAGAGAGCCGGGGGTGAGAGCCCCTTTATTTCTGAGCTGGGAGTGAAACCTCGAACCCCCGCCGATCCACAGCCGGGAGCAAAAAAACCAATAAATTCTGAATGCCCAGCGTCGTAGCGAAAACCCACTCTGTTCAATAAAAAGCAACGGAGGGAAATCCAGACCGCCCACGATTATACTCTTTGTTTCCATACCTACCTACCTAAATTGCTCCTTAATGCGTTTTTCTTAGAAAAACCACTTTTTCCAACGGTTCTCCTATAGATACAATTCTATACAATTTTATTTCTAAAAACGTCTGCCAAGTTGGGTATGGCACATAGCTTCCTCGTTTACCTATCATGAATGCATAGATCATTGAAATTTTTAAATGATCTTGAAAAATTACATAGCGGAAAAGAGTAACTCAAGAAGTAGTGTAAAATGTCATAATTGGTCAATTAAGAAACGAAAAAATGATAATGCAATTTACGTTTGTGCAAGCGCAGTATGAACTGATGAGTTGAAAACAATGAAATAGATACGGGACCATCTACAACCTAACCCACGAATTCTCTGACAATTTCATCAAAATTTGATGAAAACAGAGGAAATTAAGGTCGTTACAAGGATTTCAAATAGGCGCTATTAATGATACAATCATATTGAAATTGATATGGGATGATCAAATCGTCAGCCTGCAACAATCGTCCAAATTTGAGCGAGATCGGACGACTGGGGCGTGAAAAAATGGAGCATAATGGAATTTACGTTTGTGCATGCGCAGAGTGAAGTATTGAATTGGCAACAATGAAACCGAAAGAGGACCGTCTTCCCCTAGCCCGCGCATTCCCTGAACATTTCAGACAGATCGGACGAAAACTGTGGAAAATAAGCCTGTTAAAAGGATTTCATATTGGCGCAAGCGCAGTAGCTATTAATTATACAATCATGTTGAAATCGATATAAGATGATCAAATTGTCATCCCTCAACTATCAACTAAATTTGAGCGAGACCGGACGACTAGGGCGTGAGAAAATTATGCTTGGTAGAATTTACATTTGCACATGGGCAGAGTGGGATATTGAGTCAAGAAGTCAAGAATTTCCCCTGAAAATTTCATACAACTCGGATGAAAACTGTGGAAAATAAGCTTGTTACAAGGATTTGCAGACACGACACACACAGCTGCCGTGCATTCATTCAGAGCAGTGCAGCCAACCCTCAAATGCGAAACAGGGTTGTCTTCCAAAAGTTGGTTCGAGGGTGCGCCCTCGGAACAGAGACCATCTCTGGTCAACATATAAACAATGAATGCACAAAATTATGCTGAATAATGTATTTAAATGTCATAAATATTTGCTGAAAAATTTATAAAACTGCAAAAAGCTATAAACCCAAAATTTATTTTTGAATCACTGAATAGTATTTAGAACAAGTTGTTTTGTCATAAAATAAGTAGTTAACAATCTTTTAGCATTCAAAGTGATTTCAAAACAATGTATGTAACATAATTTAGGAAAAATTTGTTTGTCTGATCATCCTGCACGATTTTTTTTTTTTCAGTTATTGCCTAGAATAAATGAATAAGATTTTAGATCCATTAACTCCTACAACTTCACTGTGTGGGCAGATCCAAACCATCAGTGCGATCACAGTGATTTTGTTCCAATCCGTGTGGATCAGTAAAAGTGGGAGCGGATACCGATCTGTTCCGATCCCACTGCGGATTCGATCCTTGTATCGCTCTCCCGGAACGGTCCACCCCTATCCGATAGAAACAATCAATAACATTCTATATTGGAGTAAATAAAACAAATTTACCGTTAATTAATCACAGTTTTATTAAAAATGAACTCATCATAACCATATACACATAAATCTACAGCGCTTGATGATAAATATTTACATCAATGGTAATTCAGCACAGTATTGAGAATATTAAAAAATAAATATCTCAAGAACATTGCAAAGGCTGAGAGGGGTGGTTATCAATCAATGAAGACTTGTGTAGGGTCAATCTACTTAATCCTAAGAGTGATGGAAGTAATACGCACTTACGAACTTGAGTGGAACTATATAGGATGAATAATAAACCATTAATTAAATTGTCATTTCAGATCAAAAAGATATAGATACATAAAAGGAAGACGTTTAACAATGTTTCAGAGAAAGAGACAACAAATTGAAAAAATAGGTCTATAATATCACAGAATTCATTTAAACGAAACTATAAATGCTGATAAACGGAAGTACATATATAAATAATAAGTTGGTACGAGATTCAAGGAAGGTAATGAAAGTGATGAACAACATACCACAAATGAAAATCAAAAGAACCCGAATAATCGAATGTATGCGTTGTTCGTTCCTGAGTTAAATTGGGGAGTAAGTCAGGAAATTGAATTTCAATGGTGTAGGAGAAATTCACTAAAAAGAGGCCAAAACCAATTTCAAATTGGACCATAGTAGGAGCTACTATTAACGGACCTACAAGTGAAATGGATAGTCTTGTGGTCAGTAAATGAGATGGCGACATCAGCAGAAATCTTCAGATTCTTTACCATTGGTGGTTTTTCAGAATATTAATTCACTTTTAGTGCACTTCGCCTTTTCCATTTTCGATTATTGAGATTTGTCGTCCAGAGAGACTGTCAATTTGGAAGAGAGATATTCTTCCTTTAAATAAAATTAAAGCCAAACTGTTTCACTCACTATTAGTGAATCTCACTTAAGCTTTGTGTTACTTCATTGTGGACGAATGCGTCAAGAGATTCTTCATTGTTAATCTTTCCACTCAATAATTTATTATGAGAAACAAGAAAAGGAGGAAATGAAAAACGCTTTGTACAAAGGGATCAGAAGAGTAAGGATGTGCATTGAGACCCTTCCCCTCACGTCCGACTTATCCTCTTTCTAAGAGCCTCTGTGCACACCAGCTCTTACTAGATACACCGAAAGAGGTAGATGAGGGGATGTGGAAATCGAACAATGCGAACTTTTGCCATAAGATCTGGAGAAACCGCCTAGGTTACAGTGCGCAACCTCTACCATAATGACGAATGGACTGAAATGGCAACAGAAAATGAATAACATGAATGTTCATGTTCATACATGAAACTCTCGCTTAATTTTTAGAAGTAGATGGTACACGTGGGTCGAAATTTGTTTTTTCCTCTATTTTCATCAAAACGGGATTTCATCCCTTCAAAAATCAGTTTATCAATTTGCAGATCGAAACTGTGTTTGGTTAAGGTAATAAACGGCTGAAAAAATTAGGTGCCATCGTTACTAATTATAAAGCTTTCTCAATAACGAATAAGATAATTCGACGTTTTCGAAAAGCGGGATTAAACAAATATATCACAAGGAAAAATAATCATACTCGGTTTTGTCTAGATGACTCAAAGTGGCAACAGAAACATGCATTTCGGGGCATGATCTCATGTAAAGAGCGTTCATTCATTGGTCTCTTGAGATTGCGATGGGTAGACAACCAGAGAAAGACGACTTGATATCCTTTCACAATATACCCTCCCTCCAAGATATTTTAACCAAGAACGAAAGGTAAATTAAATACAGGAACTCTCTAACATGACCAAATATTCACTTTCTGGTGAAAATGATTAATCTGAAGGGCGTACAAGCTAAAAGACATGAGTCAGCGAGGAAGATAAGTGATTTCAAGTAGGCACCCACTTTGTCTATTATATCATTCAATAAACTCTCCAATTGTACAAATAAACAATCAATCACTCAAACAAGAAACTTCAGACTGAAGAGGTGCTTGAAAACTACGTACATTCTCGGAAAATCGAGTTATGAAATGGACATTAATGTGAAATATTTTCACATTTATATTTTTTGTGAAATATCGTCCTGAGTTTACGAGAGTATGTTTGTATGCAACAAGAATTTTGATTGCATTTTCAAATTATTATCAAACAGATTCACATCAAACCACTTTTTTCTCTATCTGAATATTTCAAATCACAGTACCCCTTTACCCCCATAGATGTTGATGCACCTTGTACTTTCTCTTATTTCTTTCTATGAGGCATCCAGAACTGCATCACCCCAGTTTTTTCTTGGGGTGTTATTTACTACTGCCCCCCCATTCGAAATGAGATTTCTCCCATTCAAAACATCACTTTCTCATTTTGAACTCTTCAATACTCCCTATTTTTTACTATTATCATTTGAAACAACCCAAGTATGAATCACGTGGGGCAGTAGTAAAGTTTTTGCCGAGTGAAAAACTTTACTACTACCCCCAATTTTTTTAAACCAAAATATTAATTAATGTTAATCGTTTCAAATTATAACAGTAAAAAAGAGGGAGTTTTGAAGAGTCCAAAAAGTATTTTCAAAATGAAAAAGCGATATTTTGAAAGGGAGAAACATGACATTGAAAATGGGGGGCAGTAGTAAAGAACACCCCAAGAAAAAACTGGGGCGATGCAGTTCTGGATGCCTCATAGAAATAAGAGAAAGTACAAGGTGCATCAACATCTATGGTTGAGAAAAATGGAGGGAGTGCCCCGATAAAATGATCACCAGTTGAGGAAAGAGCCCCGAAGGTCACAGGAGGTGATACCTCGAAGCACTCCTTTCGAGATGCACAACTCGAGTAACTTCGTGGTACTTTTACCGCACCACACCCCATGCTGTGACACGGTCACGGCCACGACCTTGATGCTATTTGACGCCACTCCTTTTAGCTCAGATATTGCTTTAATAAATTAATACATGCATTCCTATTGATACACTTGAATGCATACTCGTAATTGATAATATTTTGGACTTTTTACTGAAGATCCTATACATCATGACCCAACAGAAGTGATTTACTCTTCTGGTTGATGTTTTTGAATTTAACTACTACGCCCTTCACGTAAATGGCTTCTAAGGTTTTCTGAATCTACGAAAAAAAGCATTAAAAACTGCTCCTAGATAGTGAACAGTGCTCAGTTGTTTTCCTGCACGAGTGAACTTATATTCCTTGGCTTTTCCCCTCTTTCTAAATATAAGAATTTTCGTTTTATTGGAATTTACCACCAGTTCATTTTCAAAACCATTTTCTTCCAGTCGCAGTCAAGCAAGAAGTCGTTTCATCCTCTCAATTTTCATTTGACTCACTCATCAAAACAAGGTCATCGGCATAAAATAAACAAATAATGTCGTCCCCATCGTCCGCAGACACCAGTCCGCCTGTCGCAACACATTTAACGCAGTTAGTACGCCGTTTTGGCTAATTTTACATTGGTTTTCGCAGTTTTCAACGCTATTTTTGTACTTTCAGCGATGAGAGGATATGTACTGCATATCAAATTTGTCTACCCATAAAAAAATCACGTCATTTTAGGGTTTTGGGTAAAAGTTCAACCTATCTTATATACATAAAAATAAATACGTATAATTAATTACGAGTATTCATTCAATTGTGAGAATAGTAAGGCAATCGTATTCGGGTTCATGAATATGGATATTCCTGTACTCTCACATGTGAGTATGAATAAACTTATAATCGTATACACATGTGTAATTACGAATATATTCGTAATCATGGAATTTTCTGCGAAGATATTCGTATTCACGATTAACGAATATGCCCATCCCTGCCTACACACGTACCTTCCCTTGCAGCCCACCTCACCCTTTTTCTATGCTTCCATCACTCCACCCCATTTCTCTCGTTACAGGCTTCCATCCAGCCATCAGCACTATAATATTTCAACTTTGACTTTCTTAGTCTGCATAGTGGTAGAATTCCCTGAAATGACATATGAGGGCTGGAGTTCAAATAGTGGGAACAGAATCTAGAAGAGGTGCAAGAGCAAATGTGCGAAGTACTCCAAATACTCTGCTTGTAGCAGTGTTGTAAGATAGGACAAAGCATATTTTTATGGGGGACTGGAATAACTAACTCCACGCTGAAAGCAGATAAGAAACCCCTTGGCACCGATATAGCTTTCATATTTGAACGAAGATTTGAAAAGGAGTGCTAAGCTTCACACCAAACGTGAGCTCTAACTGTTATTCCAAATTTCAACAACTAAGGTAGGAATATCCCAAAACCTGGACGTCGTCCCTTTGCTGGCCCTTTTCCTGAAGTAAAGATGTTTAATACATTTAGTCTAAAAAATCAACTCCTTAAGGGTTCTTTCAAGTGGGTTCTTTCGTCTCGAAAATACCTGTTTTGATGGGAAGCGAAGGAATGAGTTGGATAAGGTCATCGGTAAGGATGAATAGGTGTTTGTGTTCGGATCACATCGTTCATTAAATGACCATAATAGAGCTAATGGAGAACGAAACACCGTATTATCTTAATATTGTTTGGTACGAAGTGAGCTTGAACTGACAACGCCTCTAAATAGGATGGGAGTAGGTGATGATACAATTATATCAGGCGAAAATAGAAAGCATAAAATAAATTCAAAATACAAATTTTGAATCAAATCCCTATTGAGACTAGGAAACGTAGAGTTGATTTTCATTAAAGCATCAACTTTAGGTACTACTAGGTACTTCAATTTCAATTTCTCTACAATAAATGTAGGTTAACAATCCAACTTTATCAGAGAAGTCTTATTCTTGTATCCAATAAAGTTACCTTTCAAAGCAAAAATGTAAAAAATTAATTCTAGCGGAGGTATCTAGCACATTATATGTAAAAGTACTGTCAACAATGAACGATTGGGGTGGCACTGTTGTAAGAAACACATTACACATGATGGTCAGATGAGTTTGATGGCAACATTTCATGTACCTAACAGCCTCAACTCTAACAATCATTATGATTTGAATAAATGTTTAATTTCAACGCTTCCGGTGGAAGTCAAAGATTGGGCAAAGTAAGTGAAAAAAGAAGTACTAGACATGCTGAAGTTGCTCCCTGTCGCGTATGGAAGCATCAATTTTTTCATTTACGCCAAAAGTTACAGTATTTGAAAATTCTGAGTCAGTTAATTGTTGAGTCAAAAAACATAGTCCTACTAAGTAGTTAGTCATAATTACCTACAGCAATGCACGTTTGTGGGTATCCTGGAGCAACTGATAATACACAGGATTATATCATAGTATTTACCAAATTATAGAACTCAGTGCAGAAAAGAATAACAAAGACAACATAACATTACTATATAACAACTAAGTTGTAAAATTAAGAATTTTGATGTTGATCCGTCTGCTCTAGGTCAGATACAGCAACTAGTCCATAAGAAGCATTACAGTGGGTAGAATAAGGGTCATAAGACGAAGCTCGAGAAGTTATGCCACTATCACAATCCTCAGCAATTATAGTGAAGTAGGTTATGTAAGTACGGAGAGTATAAGCCGATTATGGTGCCTGAAACTCTTTTCCAGTGGAAACCCCGAGCAGTGAGTGAAGTAGGTTGTAATTCAAGGTGATTTACTGAGAAAATGATGAAAAAGAAAGTGCACCAGTAAATGTACAAGCCTTTTCCACTAAGATTTCATTACACACAGAAGAAAACTCGCTCAATGTGTATTTGTAGAAGTGGACTTTAACCTACTTATTATTGTGATGTGTTTAAACCTTACCCATTAACTGCGGAAGTTACCCTGGTACATACGAAACAGTATGATTCGTAAAATTATTAGTTGCCACAGATTGATATAAGCTAAAAGTTGTCAATAAACTTTGCTAATCAAGACTATTGAGTCAACATGTATACGTCAAGTTACTTACACACTCTCTTAAGTTGGATGAATTGCCGATCTTCGTGACGAAACTACGTTGCTAAGAAAATTAAAATATTAAACAAACAAAATCACACGCAACAAAACCCAAAAAGCAAACTTGTCACACACAAAAAGGTTGGTTGGAAATAATTTGAAAATAAATTAATCCATGATCACATAATATAGATTCAGAAGATGATACTATCTATGATGAGGCAGCGTGATAGCATGCGGGTGGTTATCAATATTGGAATCCAGCTAGATGGTACAGTATTATCTGCTATTCTTCATTTATTGTTGCGACGATTCGAGTGCAACATACATCTCAGGGTTGGTATACCCTGCGGTATACTGCAACCTATACGAATGGGAAGATTTTTTTGCTGAATTCCAACAAATAAATTAATACTTCAATAACAATGACCACCACGGAAATCCAGTTCCCACGGTGAACAGTTTTTGTCTCATTACATTTTCAACTTCAATTCTTTCATTCAGCTTTTAAATTTGATTGAACGTAGAAAATTATTATCATCATTACTTTAATTAACAAGTACCTGTGAGGAGATATTACTCATCGATTACTTGCGTTACCTGAGCCAAACGATAGCTACATTGCGGACATTTCTTTTGATTTTCAAAATTTAAAACCACTAAGAAGTTATCGCTAGCTCCACGAGATGTCGTAGCCTTTCCACCGTGGCATAGGAGCCAAGTATACACGTCGGCCTTTGTAGAATATGCTGACAACACCTCGGTATCCAGTTCTTGGAACGCCACTCTGAAATAAGTTATAAAAAAAAGATAGGTAGGTACATAATTTAAAATTAAACAAATTTAATGGGGAGTACTGAAGAAAAGAATTCCAAGTAACCTCGATATTTTACCCCATTAAGAAACTTTACTCTTAGGGCCCGTTTGACAGAAACAGGAAAGTCTGACAGCAAATAACCGAGTTCTGAGTAACCATAAAAAACGTTTGACCAAGTGGTATCAGAACGGGTCACACTATTTACCGTTTGGGTATGGATGGTAGAGTAAGGAGCCCAATAGTTGGATAGGCGGTTACATAATTGTAGCTTGAACTCTCCCTGCCTCTTGTAAACAACCTTAGGTCGAGTGGGGGCCAATCACCCATCCCCCCACTAGCCTTTAGTATAAAAAGACAGGGATATGCCGATAAAAACATACTTCAACTACAGCTTTTGAGTTGATCATTTATCCTCATATCTTCAACAACAAGTGGTAACTCCAATGTTCAAAAAGCGATCACAGCCCCTCCTCCAACCGACCACCAGCCGTGTTGTAGCCCCCCCACCTGACCATCCAGCCACTATATATTATATTCTTCACACCTCCCATCAGGCGACTGAAAACTTTCGCCTTCGTCAGACCTTCCCTAGAAACACAAGTCTGACAGCCTCTCACACGTGTATGATATTCCGACACAGACCGTCCAGAGAAATTACAAGCCCAGCGATCCCCAACACTTCTACTGAAAAAACTCGTCTCCCTTACCTGCTGAAAACCAACGAGTTTTTCCCAAGTTCAGTAGACCACTGGAATTCACGAAAAATCGCCTCCCAGTCGGACAAGACATACGATTTTTTCTGTTTCCTGGCTCGACACACTTGAGAAATGCAAGTTTTCTGTTCTTGGCTCGAGACTTTTGCGCCAAGCTTCGTGGGTTAGCTGCTCGCCCAAGTAGTTGTGACAGGGTTGTTTGCCGTCCCTCAAGGTCTGTTAAAGCCTCTCTGCTGCGGATTGACCAAAAGTTTTTACAGCTAAAAGGTCGACACCGAGGCACTTTTTCCTCTGATTTTCTGTAATTTCAGATCACCAATGTGCGTACATGAAGGATGGCCCAGACAAAGGCACTGGCTCCGACCTCCCAGGTTAATCTACCTCCTTGCGATTTCTCCTCCACTACAATCTGGCTGAAGCAACTAGACCTCGCCTACGCTTCTGAGGGCCTTGCTGCTGAGACAAATAAATTTTGTTGAGCTATCCTCGCTTTGGACTCGAAAACAGCTGAATTAGAGGTGGCCATCGATCCCAATAGACACCTTACATGACCTTTTTGCAACCGCTTAAAAGTAACTCATAAGCCAGCAAACAAACTCTCTCTCTCTCTCTCTCTCTGATGACAGCAAACTCTCTAAACTCCTGGAACACAGGAACAAGACTTTGAAGCATTGATTCTTTTATTCCCACACAAAACAGAATCCTCCCAGATAAATTTATCGCCCCTAACCTGTGGTTTAGGGGATTCAAACTGAGACACAAATACACTGACTGTATTAATAAACAGAATTAATACACAAGTTACATACATCAAGGTTCAAGTGGATAAATACAACTAAATACTGAACGTTGCCATGGGCTCAAAAAATAAAATAGTCCAACACGCAAGTATTTCATTTCTTGCGAGTTTTCGCCATTGCATCACTTCTGTCAGGCTGTGACCGTTGTCCTGTGACTCTGTTAGTCTCAAAATTCTCAGAATGGAATTGGCTGTCGCAAAAATAATAATTGAAGTTCGTAGCTACCCAAGGGTGAGTATTTCTCATTCATTTTCACTCCTAACATCAAATTTGGAACAACGAATCCTGACAGATCGTGGTCAGGGCACCAGCGATAATGCCGGATCTTCAAAATTACAATCATCGCTCTGGTATCACCAAGAATTGATTGTAAACCAGATTTTAGAAAATTACATAGAAAGGAAAGTTACAGAAGTTGCAGGTTTATTGAGAATTATTGATGGTGAAGCATTGAATCAAAGAAATATAAGATTTGGAGCCATATTGTTTTGGTATGCACCAGCTTTCTTTCTCAATCAGTAGAAAACTAGACAAGCCACTGAATCACGAAATTCCGAAGTAACAACACACAAATCGGGGCATCACGCTCTCTTGAAACTCTGTATCACCGAGAAAATAATCTATTACCTACTGTTCATCGTAAAATGACAAATTTTCTGAAACTCAGAATTCCCCTCAGAGTTTGGGGTTATTCAATTCTGTCCAACCCTTAGTAATGTGCAGCGTACCGAATACAATAGCTTGTGAACGCTTACCCGGAAATCGTCCATCAGACCCAGAGATCTGGCGGTGAGTTTGTATCTAGTCTTCGAGTTATAAGGGATCCTAACAGGGCCTTCTGCAACGATGGTACCTGCTCTCAATTCTTGTTGTGTGACGATTGGGCTTTCATAGACTGCTTTTACAAAAGCCGTATCATAGTTATCCTGAAAACATCGAAATCTGGTTTGCAAAAGACATGAGGGTTTATTAAAATTATTAAGCTTAATAAGTGCTGCCCAAAACGTAAAACAAAATAAACAAGAGATGAGGAGCAACTTGCTGAATCATCTCTAGCCGTATCCAATCAAATGATGACGTTAAAATTTGATACGACGTACCTTCAGCAAGTATGATAAGTTTTTAGTTTTAAAGTCCACAAATCTGTCATTGAGATGAATGTACTTCAAGTGCTTCTCATAAAACAGACCACTGTAACAAACAACAAAATTGATAAATTCAAGATAATTTAATTATGTACCGAGGTAAGTAAATAAAATTCATGGGTCATTTACAAAACAGGGCAAATTTTGGCATACATTTTTAAAGGTGGGAATAATAACATAATTTTGGTTTATTATTTTCAATAATAAGCCTATGTGATCGTATAGCAAAACATTTTTATAACCCCCCTCAAACTTTGTCACTTTACGTTTCAAGGTGCGTAGAATCCAAATTTGAAATGTCCGTCCGCCGTTCGGGCCATTGAAAGGCTTAAGAATTGACTTTAAAAACCCGTTCTTTCGCACATAGACTCTATTTGGGGTCTAGTTGGTCCTAACGTTTAATCATCCCGATCGCTTTACTCGCATAGATGCTATGGGCCAAAAACGGGCGAAAAAGTGTCTTTTTCGAGGCTTTGAGTGTTAGACTTACGCACGCGCGCACGCCTGGCAGGGGGTCACAGTGGGGGGGGGGGGGGGGGGGGGTGGAGTGAGAGGAGGCGCCGCGGCACCTTGTGGTGGCTGGGGTGACATGGGGCGTAGCAGAGGGGTGTAGGAGAATGGATATTTATTACTTTTACGTGTTATACCCATATAATACGCCGCGCCAACCTGAGGGGGGTACGACATTAGGGGCATAGTGGAACAGAATCTAGGGGGTAGCAGAAAGGCGTCCGGGGCTTATCGGAACGGATATATTATATATTTTATATTATATTTTATTACTTTTACCCCATATAACATTTAACCTACCTTGAACACACTAGTATATTTAGTACTTTAGTATGTTACAAAAATAATTGATCCATCCCATCTAAAATCCTTCGTTCTTCTTCTTCCCAAAATCTTCTCAGATAGTTCGGAGCAAATCGTTTTTAAATTAAAATTGCATTACATGGGCATGTTGGAGTCTGAACCCTCTGGATGAATAGCTGTTTACTTATATTTCTGCCTAGGTAAGTGGGGTGTCGTCACCCAAGTAATTTCGGAAGCAGAATCGATTGGGATATGTCCCAGATGCTTTTGGAATCCAGTGTACCTACGGTTTTAGTTTGATTCCTATAGAAATTAGCTCTGTGGATTGAATGAGACCACTCGGGTGGCTGTACGATCATCCATTTGCTCCCCATCGGGAGCGCAGCCTGTAACACGAGAACAGAGGTGGATACTAGATAAGAGACTGGCGAAAGCCCCAGAGCATGCTGGATACTACAGCTGGCTATCTGATTCAGAAATAAAAACCATTATGTAATAGTTTGCAGCGTTTTTGTTATAGGATGGTTAGGTACTTCGTGTAATGTACTTAGTTGTTAACTACCTTAATAGTGGAAAGGAATGAGGGTATATAACTCACTTGCTGACGCCAATTTTTCCAAACGTCCTTGTCCTAGAGACTTCTGGCCTGATGCAGGCCCTACCTTTCCGCTGTTCTGGCTGTCTAATCCAATCGTCCCAATAGCTAAAATAAAAAGTTGGAAAAAAATAAATACAAATAATAAAAATTTCAAACAATACCGATACAGAGTGATAGAATGTATTCGTTCTCTAGACATCTCTCCATTTTCTTTATGCTCATCCCAAGCATCGAGTTCCATTTCCTCTTTAAAAAATATGTTACAAACATCACAAACAAGATATCTTGAAAGTATTGGATGAGTTCTACTTCACTGAAACTTCATAAAAATGTCAGCTAGCATAAATATCAACACCCTTCTATGACCCACTAGTTCTACTTCAAAACGTCATAAATTTATGCTGTTGTAAATTGAGCTTGCCCATAATGTAAATAAATACAGACTAAATTAAACATACAAGATTGTATGCTTACACAACAGCACGCTCTAAACTCTAAGCCATGCCTATCCTGTCATTCTTACCATTCGTGGAATTTGTGTGGTCACCGATAGAGGTTATTAGCAGTTGATGTATAGTAGTTGGTGTTTATACACTCTAATCTAACACTTACAGTACGATACCGGCGGAGGATCGATATGAGTACTGGTATCGGTATGGAATGAAGAGTATCGAAACCAATCAAAGAAAAAGTATCGATAGAGAGTCCCTAAAGCGATAAGGCGCCTTATTGTGAATGGAAAACACTACAAACACACGGGGCTCAAGCGGCCCAATAAGGGATAAGTACCCTTTTCTCAATACTGCTCATTTTTTCCGATACCAGTATCAACATCAAACATATTATCGACACCAAAAGTATCGGTATCAGAAGACACGTATCGATACTGAATTGATCTCGATCAATATTGTTTATCCCTACCTGTAGACATATTGCAACATACTCTCCATATATAGTATCATAATGTTACCAATATATGTACGCCTCACTAAATAATAACCATCTGCTACAGCCCAAAAATGTATGATAACATACTTTTTCCTTCTTTGAGAGAGAAGCTCTGAAAATACCGTGCTACTAACCATTGACCTACCAACGCCAAGTAATCAAACCTCTTCGACTGCATGAGTTTTCCCTAAGCATAACAGTTAGTATGCCAACTACGAAAACTCCCCTTCATCTTACATTTATTGATCGTATCCTTTGATGAACAATTTCTGTACTTGATCGTTTGTAAAAAAAAACTTAAAAACTAACCTAGCAGGCCATTTTACAGACAGCTCTCGCCATACATCTTTGGTCAGCATCCACCCAAGTCCAGGGAAAAAATCAGTTCTGTGCAGAAGATCAGGTGAATCAACGTCAATCAGATCGAATTTGCCATTGTCATTCCATGCCGAAACGCACCACAGCGTTGGGTCTTGTCGAAGAAGAGGTAGAGTAGACAAGAAGAATGAAAATATGTCTGGAGAAACATCCAAATCGTCTGAAAAGTATCGAAGAGATTCTTATTTAGAATGAATGGTTTCGAACCTGATTCTGTGTAGGTACTATTGAATAATTTGATAGCTGGGTATTTCATGTTATCAATGAAGCCATACCTTCGATGATAATCGCAGTAGAAAAATTGTAAACTAAAAATGTTTGATTCAAGGCCCAACCGTAGTGCCTGGCTATCTTGAAATACCCTCGAAATTTCTTCTCCTTAGGAGGAACGTAAATTTCACTTTGATCCGGTTGCTGAAACAAGAAACCAAAGAGTGAACACAGGCAGTAACTCCATGCAAAATTACTAAATTTGAATGCCTTAACATCAAATAAATATGAAAATGTGGTGAACCAGAGGCCAGTTATACGTGGTATGAAAATCCCTTACTTTTAAATGAAACACCTGCTCTGCATAAGCGTCAATGGCATCTGACGTGGCTTGATGTTGGCAGTCTTGGGAAACAATAATGGGAAATCTTTCAGCGTTGGGCCGATATTTAATAAGTTGATCCAAACAACGAGTGACAGTTACTCGGGAACAAGCAAAAACCAGAACGGCTACCACTTCTGGCCCTGACACTGCCTAAAACCATGACGAAAATAACAGTTGTTACGTGATGACGCTTTGTGTCTTGTTATTATTGTTTCTCATATCAATTCACATAGGTGAGAGATAGCTCACAGTAAAGCTGTGTGACATACACAAATCAGGACCTACCTGCAGTCGACGTTCATCTTCTTTTCTTTCCTCCTCATCTTGCACAGCCTTTTCTTCAGCTAAAACCCGATTGTTTTCCTCTGAAAATTTTAAAATGTACAGTGGATTTTTATAAGGCATATATATATATATTCAATACTGTTTCAGGGTTGTTGATTTGGTCAATGTAGACAAATATTATAGGTTATTGTGAATTTTGATAGTTGTTGGAGAGAACCAAGGTTTTAGCCATTGCAAAGTTCATTTTCAACTATATGTCATGTTTATTTTTGAATATCCACCTCAGGGCCGTCAGAAGACAATATTGACAAATTAATCATCATGGAAGAATAGACAAGAAAAGCCCACTAGAGGTAGGAATGAGCATGCAGCTTTTGAGAGTAGCTCTACTTGTACGATACTCCAATGATTCTTATAATCTCCACTAGATCGCGACATATGCTCGCTCTCTTCTCATTATTATCACTCAAAGGCTTTCTCTATTTATTACAGTGGGTATCGTACGTTATGAATATTACAGTTCTCTAACAATCTAACGTGTCTAGTTTTTTCCTTGCGACTCTAGTTTCTAATGATAAATTAGAGTTATAAGTGAATGGATTTCAGTAGGTAAGAAGGCAAATATCATGTAAGATTCGCAATGCAGATCACACCTTCGCAGATGCAGAAAAGCCTGTAATTTTATTATTTGTTAATCATCCTTTGAAGTATTTTAATGGAATATCATACCCATCACAAGGTTTCACTAAACTACTTCTATGAGAAGTTCATGGAAAACAATGCAGGTATATTGGATACCTGTACCAATATTACACTGACAAGATAAAAGGGTAGTTCTTTTGCATCATTTAGTGGCTTTATTGAAGGAAAGACCACAAAAGTGCTAAAAAGGTGCTAAAAATGGAGTTTTTCACCTATTTTTGAAGGTTTTTTGCTAATTACCGCCCTTTGAGTATTTTCCCAGGTATGAGGAGTATGGGATATCATTTCTACCCAGAAGAGGAGTAACTCTTGTGAATTTCATCAAAATCCCTCGAGTCATTTTGGAGAAAAGGCAAAAAATGTGCTAAAAACGACGTTTTTTCACCTATTTTGATTTTTTTAACCCCCCAAAAATTATCATTTAA
The DNA here is from genome assembly GCA_030762985.1 of Adelphocoris suturalis. NCBI lineage: Eukaryota > Metazoa > Arthropoda > Insecta > Hemiptera > Miridae > Adelphocoris > Adelphocoris suturalis. The sequence goes on from CM061044.1 coordinate 43,300,106, forward strand.
AGCTGATTTTCCTACAGCAGCTAGCTTTTAGGTATAAAAACCCAACCCCGAAATTGCAATTTTTTAAATGTATTTTTTTAATTTACCGTAAGATCGCGATCGTGCACACGAGTTACTTACATACATTTTCATGAAACGTATAGATAAGGGTTCAGGTTGAACAAAATACCCAGCGTTTCAGAAATTCATTTTCAGGGTGATTGCAACACTTTCCCTTCACCCATCGGGTTAATTAACCCCTTCGCGACGGGCGTCGTTCAACCACTGCAACGCGCCTGGCCTGACTGCCTCGGAGCCCTCCAACCCCCTGTGCGTGAATAATTGGCCCTCCACGCGCGATGAACCACCTTCGCTTTTCGGAACTGGATCAAGAATATCAGAATTTGAAATTTCCCGAATATCATGATCACCATTATCGAGAAAATTGTCAAAACAATTGACTTTGAGTTGATCCAAAAAGTTTGTCGAACGAGCTTCAATTTCAACGTCAATCACATCACTCACAGTCACTCCCGGTTATTATTTCTTTAAGAATTTCTTCATCCGTCCACCTGCGGTGGACCATGGTGAGGAATAAAAACGTAAAAGAAAGTACAAGTATGGAAACAGGTATGAGTAAAATTATGACAGACCGAATGCGGGCAAAAAACAAAACAGTGACCAAGACAACGTTTTTCCTGCTATTTTGATGTGAATAAAAACTCTCAACAACGTCTTTGATCTCAGCGCATTCTATTAGATACTAGACGTAAATGTTAGTTCCAATGCCTATCAACGGATGGCATGAGAGTCGATAGAATGGAGGGAAATTCGAAAACGCCAAAATACGTCAGCAGACGTTACGGAGCACTTGGTGGCCGACGTATTAATACGTCGTCAGGCGTTATGGAGGTCATCTGTGCTGACGTATTAATACGGCGGCCGTCGCGAAAGGGTTAAGGAATGTAAAAAGGCGGAGTTCGTTATGTGATCCTGATTGACAGCACGATCTGTAAACTATGGTAACTCCAAGGATGGTCACAAAGGTACCGCCTTGGTTGTATATAGTATCCACAAGTGAAACAGTCTAACAAAGGAGTGAACCTTCCTTAACTCTTCTTCATGAAAAACCATAATACCACCATATCGAAATTTGATAAATGCCAAAATGTGTTATACCAGATAATTTTCTGGTAGTCAAACAATTTTAGAGTGAAGTTTAGTAGAATGGATCTGTGAGATCCATTCTTGATTCAGTGAAACCAGTAATTTGATGCGTTAACTGAGCAGAAATTAGCAGCTGCACATTTGGGTGCATTCCTGTCCAAAAAGCCACAAGTGGAAAAGAGCGGAGGTGTAAAGGTAGGGGAGGTGCTCTCAGGTTTTAGAAGTGCAAAAGGAGCGGGACAGCGCTGCAGCAGGCCGATGAGAGACGATGGGAGACTGGACCGTTCGTGGCCCCCTCCCCTCCTCATCCCCCTCTCATAGGTGAATTCGTGGATCATGATTCACAGCAGCCCGCGGTGAAAAGGGCAAATCACGATCCGCTAGTTCATCTATGAGGGGGTGAAGAGGAGGGGAGGGGGCCACAAACGGCCCAGTCTCCCATCAGCCCGCCACTCCCCCGTCCCCGGTCCTTCTGCATTTCTTAATCCTGAGAGAGCTCTACCTAATGGTTGGAGTGAAGGCGTTGAAATGATCGTTACCCTGTTCAACAGTTATCCGTGAAGTTGACCGTGAGTATTCCCTTACATCACACAAAACTGTTGCTGATTCTAGTGGTCCAGCTTTATACTGGAAGACCCTTCCGAGGTGGCAAAACCACCTGTTATACAATGTTATCTGATTATCATCAAGTGCATATCATGAAGTAGCTGCTGTTTTGTTCAGCTTAAGTAAAGAAAGAAAAAATAAATAAACTGTCTGGAAGATCAATAAAAAGAATGGGAAATGTCTAAGTATTTTTATTCAGTGAAGTAAGCCCCTAATGAGTTAAAGTTATTTTTCACGTAACTTTTATGGTTACTAAGATACTTACTCTGCGATTCGAGTACTTTCTGAACGTCAGATAAGAGCTGAGCATTGGCTTTGAACTCTTCCTTTATTTGAGCTTCTAATTTCCCAAGGCTGTATCCAGCTTCAGGAGAAATAACCTTAAACAGAACAAAAATAATCCTTCCTAGTGAAGTTCATTCATAATTATGTCAGGGTGTTTTAATAATGTAGTGGCCCACAGCCATGTGTCGGGCAGAGCTGGTTTCAAAGGAACTCAAAAACTAGCGGCAGCAGCAGGGAGATTGTACCGACCAACATTTCGCCCCGCCATGATGGCAGCACTGTCCGCAACCATCTGCATTCTCACTAGTTTAGAGAGTCCCAAAACACCCTCTAAGTAGTGCCCCTGACATAATTATGAATGAACTTCACTAGGAAGTTTGTTTATTCATCAATTATATCCAGGGGCACTAGAGGGTGTTTTAACCATGTAGATGTTTAAGGGGAAACAAAACTATTACAAAATCATAGACCCCCAGGTCCAGACCTGGACAGTTTTACCCCCTGACAGAGAACCTCTGCCACCCAAGGTGGAAAAGGGAGGGGGGAAGTGCCACTCCTGGCCTGTGTTCACTAGACCCCATTACCTGCCCCTCTCCGTCACAAAGCTCCCATCCCCCCCCCCCCCCCCCCTCATGACAGTGGCGGCCGGTGGTCTGCAAAAGGAGTGGGGCACAAAAATATTTACCTATTTGACAGTCAAGAAGAGCATTGAGGTTTTTCTTCCATTTGTTTTGTTTTCAGTGTGAATTAACTTTGACCTAAACACATGATACATAAATCTCACTTGGGTCATGTCATGCCTTGGGCAACTGTTATGAAAGAATATGGCGGCTAAATAATAATCAATCATTATCATTAAATATTATTGATAAATTAAATATAAATTAAAAATACTATCTTATAGGTACCTACTTACTAAGTATCTAAAAATCTTAGAATGGACTATATTATTATTAAAAGTACTAACAATTATCAAGGCTTCGATTGTATTGCACTAATGAACTACTTAGGAGAAATAATTCTGAAGGAATATTAAGGAACTCGAATTAAATTATGATGAAATGATAGAATGTGACGTCAGACGTCAATTAAAAATTGGATATTTCAAAACGTTATAGAAATGCTGTCTAACCCCACAACCACCACTCACTTATGTATAACCTTTTTCTTTAATGCAACATATTCAGAATGATCAATATTCTACAAAGTTCCTCACTTATAACTCATTCAAGGAAGTAAGCTCTTCATACTTATTTCCTAAGACCTGGAACTTGGCTGTAATGGCGGTAGCGTCAATAGGTTCAAAATCAAACAAGGGTCGTCAATAGGTTCAAAATCAAACAAGGGTAACAAAGTATTGTAGAGCCGGGTGAATACTGTCCTACACACTCGCCGTTTTTTGATGTTATTGGACATGATGAAGAAATATCAACTAAATAAAAATGTCAAAATTAGTACCTGACTAAACTTTTTACGTAAATCCGTCGATGAACGTCGTCCTTTGGTGCGAATTCTATTCAAAGTTATCGTTGCTTCTTCTTCATTCCCCACAAGGGATGCCAAAATTTTGTTGTAACTACCGACGGAAAAGGGTTATGAAGCTCTATACATAAAACAACGCACTCCAACTCGACCGACAATACAAAGGACTTTATTACAAAAGACGTACTCAACAACTTAGGACTGAATAAAAATAGGTACTTATAGCACAACGCTATAATACGGACTTCACTTTAGAGTAAATTCTTGGGAACAACCACATGCCCGAACGATCTTAAAGAAACATCATAAATTACCTGCAGAGACAACAAAACACTACTACCAACTATTGAACATTCTCAACGGGGAACTCTTAGCATGGAGTGACCAGAAGAAATCAGTTTGACTAATGGAATAAACCGAAACTCCTCTAGTGGAAGCCACTCATGACATAAATTTCATTCTACGGTCTTTAGAAAAGTGGAAACACTGTCTGGGGCAAAGCCCCGAATATCATCAGAAATATCCCATTATGACCTCTTTTTCCCGTCCCTTGCCCTTTATTTCCCGTTCCTTGCCCTTTATTTCCCTGTACTTTCCCCTTCACAGTCTAACCTGAATCAACGAAATTTCTCTCTCGATATTATTGCAATCTACGTACTTTTTCGCTGGTAGATGGATCTTAGACCTCCTTGGATGGAGCGTAAACCTATTCCTTCTAGCATCCACCTTGGAGCCACAGCATGGAGCTATATGCTGGGCTTTTTGTTCTAATTTGAAACGATGAGTTGTTTGTAAAGTCTTCATTCCAGTTTGTTACTTTTTTCCCAAAAGTACTGGGGCAATGTCCCGATGCCCCCCCCCCCTCACCAGCCGCCCCTGCCTCATGGTGTTCTAAGACCCCAGGGGGGAACAGGGCTAGGGTGGATCTGAAAAGGACCCGGCCTTACTCAACCTATAGGGGTAAGCAGCCAATGATAATCATTGTTAAATCAGGAATTGACCATAGCTTGTCAGTATAAAAATTCATTTTATGCATAATATAACATGTTCATAACATATTAAACATCCAATCATAATAGTTGTAAGCTTATTGCAAAGAATGGTAAACGGAATATTTTAGATACAAAACGGTTGTTTGTGGAAAAGCAAAACAAGCTCAAGATGTGGTTGGCAAGCAACCCAAATAGTAAGAGAGCTTCTGGTTTTATATATATACCCCAGGAGTTCACACCTGGAAGCAAAATAGATTGTTGTTATGTGTAGGCATGTAAGAAAATTACCGCTAAGGACAGAATATAGGTGTGCGAGCCAAAAAACAACTGCAAGCACATAAGCAAGGTACTTATTACTAAGAACCTGAAATAGGTGTGTCAGCTGAGAAAACGGCTGCAAGCACAGGAGGTTGAACTCTGGCCCTATCATAAAACCTAGCAAACACAGGAGGAGGGTGTACAGCCCGCCACTAGGAAAATTGTATCCAGGGGGGGGGGGGGGGGGGCTCTCCCTCTCTTTGCCACAGAGACTGAACCAGGTCTGGTCGAGTGGGGCCTAAAGGCACCATCAACTCCAGCACTGGTCAACACTTCGCAAAACCACTTCACCAATATTTGGCGTGAGGCAGGTCCAAATGGTCATTTGACTGTAAGGAATAAGGAGTGCTCCTGGTTGCTACACTTTGAGGCTGTCTGGGCCAAATATTCCACTGTAAGTGATGCCTCCTGCAGAAGGGGCTGTTCCAGGAAAAAGGGCAGAAGAAAACAAGGGTGGGGCCTCAAAGTCTCAAATTCACTATATGTAGATGAAAAAATTGGTTACCCCATTTCTCCTTCAGCTGAGTAGAAGCTATCGTTTGGGGTCATTGCCCAAATAAACAGAAGGAGGGTCACTATGTTTAGATACATCCCCTAGACTCTCTATAGGCCTTTCCAGAACTCCCAGAATCAATTGTGGGTCGCATATGACTTCGTGTCACGGAAGGGGGGTCTAGGTCTAATACACGTCATTCCCTTCAGTAGTCTCTTAATCAGGGAATTACCACAGTCCGTTGAGGATCCCAAGGATCGAACCTCTGTGTCTCGCCAAACGTCCACCATCATTTGAAGCAGTTGTACTGGGCCTGTGTTGCCATTGATCACGATGTTAACATGGCATTGGTCACGGCTAATGGGATACCTTTCCTTAGGAATGCCTCCCTAATAACTTGGCCACCAGTAAAAAAGGAGACTCCGCTTGAGGATGGATTTGATATTTGAAAGGGAGAAAAACAAGGTCATTGGCTGGGACCAAGCATGTAGGTTCAGTGACTAAAAGTTCTCTTAACAGGGGAGTACCATGCCAGTGTGGCTAGTTAGGTACCACCACAAGACCCATTGCCTGATCCCTTACTATTTTTCTCAACACTTCAAGGATTATTGAAAATTGGAAAAGCGAAAAAGTTCAGTCGAAACAGGAAAAGGTAAAGGCATCCACTCCTGCTCTAGGGTCCTGGAACCACGAAAAAAGAACTTCAGGCACTTGGTATTGGCCACTGAGGCGAATGAGTAGATCCCAAGGGAGCCGAACCTCTGAACAATTTCAATAAAATAAGTGTCCCGCAAAGACCATTAATCGTCCATAATCAATTTTAAGAAGATTGTATCATCATTAACTGCTGCGCATGCGCGAATGTGAAATCCTTGTACCATGCATTACCACTACAGTTATCATTCAATTTTAAGGACATTTTCTGGGAATGCACGATGGTTCCTTGTAAATTTCACCAATCAAAAATTAATAGTTTCCACAGCGAAAATCCATGAAGCCACATTTTCTCATTGCCTATTCGACTGGTCTCCCTAAATTCGGAAAGGGTGGGGGGGGGGGGGCTGACGATTTGATCACCCATATGAGTTTAAAAGGGATCGTATCATTAGCTGCTGGTGCGCATAGGCGAATTTCAAATCCTAGTAACAAGTATGACTTCTACAGTTTTCATCATTTTTCGATGACATTTTCGGGGATTGAATGGTTTTAAAGATTATTTAAAACATATCAATTATTTAAACATTCATATTACGGATACAAGGAGGCTATGTGCCACACAGACTGGCAGACGTTTTTCTGATTTGAACCATTTCTGATCAACTTCGGTTTCGTTACCCATCCCTCTCTCGACATCCACGTTTCCATAGAATTCTATGGAAATTTTCGTCTATTGAGCAATACCTATGGCTGAATGTAAGCTTAAGCAGAATGCGTGGGGACAGAACTAAAATGTCGAAATATGAAGTATAAAAACAAAAATAAAGGTTGGATTTCCAGCCCTTCACTTCAGCTTACAGCGTTTGAAATCGAGTGCCTAATCAATGGCACGTACAGTATTAACTCCCTTATTAAAATTTTCTCCCCCTGAACTTTCGAAATTGAAGAGTAACGAGAAAAATTAAAACTCAATTTTATGTGATGCTCACGCTGTTCAAACTGTTTTGAAGAAGGTGCAAATAGGTAGTGACTAGCTCCCCAACGATTTTTAGTTTTCAAAACTTCCGTTATTGTGGCGCTTCAGTCGGTGTATTTCCTACTGAGTAGTGAAATACTGTGATTGATTCTTGAAACGATAGTTGTGGCGTAGCTCAATGGTTATGATACCGGTCTTGTGAGACGAAGGTCGTGGGTTCGAGTCCTGATGCATGGTCATTTTTTTTTAGCTCGTACAACTCCCGAAATTATTCTAAAACATCATTCTGACCTGCATATCCAACTAATCTGAATTGTCACTAAGGCATTAACTACTTGATGTTATGTATTTTTGAGATGTGAGCTTGCAAGCATCCAGATCACCAAACTATACACTTCATTCTGACCTACATGTCCACTAATCTGCATTTTTACTAAGGGATTGACTACTTGATGTTATGTATTTTTGATATGCGAGCTTGCGAGCATCCAGACCACCAAACTACACAAATCATTCTGATCTTTTTGTCCCACTAATCTATATTTTAGCAGCGGACATAGATTAATAAAAATTGAGGCGCCGCTGTAGCGGAAGTTTCGAAAACTAAAAATCGTTGGGGAGCATCACTGCCGTGCAAATATTTTGGTGTTACCCCACCACGAGTGAAATAGAAAAGGATTGCGTAGGATTATAAACGAAGGTACGTACCTACATGGCCAAAAAAATCAGTACAAGTCAATTGTTTATTCTATTCTTTCAATATATTCAATTCGTAGTACTCACCGATGAATGATGAGGTCGGTCATATAAGATCATGTAGATGATGACTACCCATGTGAAAACTGATACGACCAGAATCGCAGCCAAGTGGTTCCGCCGCATCTCATTCCCATCACATCTGAAGCACAATTGATATTGTTTCAATTTTGAATTCATTGCATATTTAGTTTTTTTTTTAAATTCTAATACGCTGGTAATTTTCATTTCTACAGTCGGATAAAACTATATCGTGAACACATTCTTAGCTAACAAAAGATTACTTATTTGATATTTGATGCAAATTTCTGGAAATTTGGAAATATCAATTGCTTTCGAGTCTAAATAGTCGAGATGTGATAACTTTCGGGAAACTAAAATAACCTTCTGTAATGAAAAACTCCACTCGCATTTTACATTATACATCTAACCTAAAGGTCGTATCACACTTGCATTTTTTCATCCTTTTTCTCGCATTTTTAATGCTCAAACGTGAAGAAGGCAAAGTGCTTTTTTCCTAGGTCAGCTGTGAATGTTGAAGAGGAATAAGTGCAAAAACAGCGCATTCTGGCGGAATGCAGTTTTATTAAAGCTGTCAGGTTAAGGCTCCTGGTTTTCCGTTGAATTGTTACCTTCCCAAGGGTTACATTTGAGCATTTTTCTTGCGACGAGGTAAAAATTAGAACATGTTTAATTTTCTCAAGTGAGTCTAAAAATGCTCTGCCAGGATGCATAATTGTTGAAAAAGCTGACCTTGGAAAAAAGCACTTTGCCTTCTTCATGTTCGAGCATTAAAAATGCGAGAAAAAAGCTGAAAAAATGCAAGTGTGATACGGCCTTAACGGAATATATAACTTGATATAGATTCGGATACATACGTAGAATGGGACGAAGTGGAACAAACAAATTTTTTTTTAAATTTCTCCACTGTGAAATGCGCAGGAACGTTCTCCTTCCAAATATATAATCCTTATGGTTTTGGCAATTATTAAGTATAAAGAAAAAAAATTGGTGAGGAAGGGGGGGGGGGCACACCCTGCCCCTTTTTGGTTTAATTCTATCCTGGTTCGCCCCACCTATACGATGAAATGGGACCACTTTGATTGTTTTTAAAAAACGAATAATGCCAAATAACAAAGTAAAGTTGATAAAAATAGGTGTGAGTAAAAAATATATATAATTTTTTTATTATGTTTTGATACTTTCTTAAAGTAGGAACTGACCAAACTGAACAATAATTAAACTGTACTTTCCAATAAATGAAAGGTATGAATAGAAGAAATCACAAATTGAGAGCGAAAAGTAAAAACAAGAACAAGTTACAAAATTAGCTTTCTTATCTATTTATTTATTTTTTCAAGCCTTCTTCCTCTTTCTTAAAAAAAAAAAAACTTATTCTTACTTAAATGTACGTATTCTTTTGAAAATTGTTTTCAATGTTTCCTTTAAAAAAATTTTTTGGGAGGTGGGAGGTGGGGGTGAGGGAGAAGAAGCTAAGGTACAAAACGTGTGTGCATATTACCACAAAACCACCATAAAATTCAATCACACGTCAAAGTCAACTATAAGAAGAGATTGACCTGAACTAGCCAGCTTTAAAACCAACGTTGAACTTAAGCTTAGTAAAAAATTAACACAGAGATACCCAAGTAACTCCCCACTATTTTAAGTGTCCCGCTTTACCCTCACTTAGACAGTTTATTTATAAAAATGGGAGCAAAATCACCATTGATAGGTGGAAAAGGCCCAAAATTTAGTGAGACCATCCCAGGTAGTGCACAACCGAAGCACTCGCGAAAAATCGTTCACACTTACCGGTTTGACACACCAGCTGAGGTTTCCGTCATTATGCTAAAAAACGGTAAAATTGGTTTATTGTGATGAAAATCCTTGAAATACGAACGTTGCAGTGAACAACTTCATTTTTATAAACAATGAAGCAAGAAGTATTGGAAGTAACATTGATAACTTGTACCTCCCGAGAAAAATCATCTAGGAAGAGCCCAGCGGGGGCTAACCAGCCAAAGTCACAAACTTCCCGCTTTACCCCACTGTACGCAGTATTTCCTGTTACAATACTAAGGAACAATCATTGAAAAATGGTGAACTTAATATGAGCTTATAGAATTAGGTTTAGTTTGCTACAGTAATCTGACTGGTTCCTAACTTTCAAATCTATAATTTTGTTATTATCAAATTATTGTTATTATGATTACTATGAAGGATATGAAGTGAGGGAGATCTGACTTTCTATCTGGTGAACTACTGAAACTGAAGAAAACGATAGCCAACCATGCACTTCTCACACAATTTGATCCCTCAAAGCCAATAACTGTGCAAGCTGACTCCAGCCAGTATGCAATGGTTTGCGCTTTGATGCAGGACGGGAAACCTGTCATTCATGCCTCACGGTCACTCTTGGAGACTGAGCAAAATTATGCTCAGATCGAAAAAGAACTTTTATCCGTTGTTTTTGCTTTCCAAAAATTCCATAATTTTGTGTATGGTCATAACAGTGTCACTGTGTGCATATATCACAGTCCACTGACCTCTATCATCTCAAAGGAACTTAATAAAATCACTCATAACAGATTCAGACGATTGAGACTCAAACTTTTGCCTTACACATCCAAACTCAACTACCTAGCAGGAAAAATATGCATATAGCAGATCTATTGTCACGAAATTGCCTACCCACCAAATCTGAGATCTTTAAATTAAAAATAAGCCCGTTAACTTGGTAGATTTGCAACAAAACACTTATGACTATGTACCTACAAGTGGATCTTGGGAACCAATGCACATCGAAACATACAATCACGGATCCCGACTCTGTAAACCATTATATTAAAGTTTCAATGTGACATCAGGTTAACTAATCTGTCGATCTACTCGTAGTACTTGTAAATTTATTTGAATTCGAAGCTTTGACTGAATTGCATCACAAAACATTAGAATGTAAAGGCGTTCAGAAGTCAAAAATCATTAAAAATGTTCGATTACTAGAATATCTGATACTTGAGCTATACAATCAACGAGCTGAAGATAACAAAAATAATTTTTTTCCTATGATGGCGAAGAAAATTATGCGCAATTCTGGAAGACAAACATCATTTGCTAATATAAAAATGTATTGTAGGGATTTTAAATAATGGATCAGTGGGAAAAATTCGTACACAAAGTAAGGAACGTGATAGTATCATAGCACTATTCTTGTCTTTTTCCAGAGCTTTTCTCAGCACTACTCATCCAATTCAAGCGAATTTTCGTAAAAAAAAAAGGAGCTAGGAAATTACATTATTTGCGACACTTCGTCACATTCACAGGTTCGTATTCCTACATTTCGTGGCGACATCACCCTCCAAGAAAGGAATTTCATCACCACTGAAATACCTACTTGCGTTATGACAGCTGCTACCCTCCACATACAAAACGTCTGAGATCATTATCTATTTGAGGTCATCAAATTAATAACAAACAACAAATCTCGAATCCTATCTGTCAAGCCTACAAAACGAAAGGGATGCCCAAAGAAACTTGTTAAAGGTCGTTTAGTGCCTGCCCACGTACAGTATGCAGCACAGCAACAACCCAGGCTACTACAGATCGACTACCACTAATAACTACGTTCTTCTTTGGAGCCCAAAAATTAAAAAGTTTGCTTCGTGATCTATGTCCAAATTTGAGAACCAACGGGCTAGGGAAATTTTCCACGAGTGACTTACTGTCAAGATAAAATATCGGTATAATCTAGCCGCACTGTCACTTTCAACCAACGCAGTCTACAGAGTCTCATTAACCTGGGTTACATCCTTGTGGCCAACTCAGATGCAAACTTTACAACGTCGTAATAGAAAGAGCTAACCTAATATCGGAAAACAGCACACATTCCTACAAATGTGTTATCTTAGCAGAGTGACAGTCTAAAATGTGTGTTGACCAATTAATATGCCAAAAATGTAACAATAATCAAGTCTCTTTCTTACAACAATAGATAGCCAATAACAACGCTATGTTGTCATTCGTTCGTTGGCTCGTCAACAGAGAGCTCTTGCAGCCATACGACTCACAAGCCGAGTTACAAGTAGAGATCAGTAAGAATGAAAATGAGTGACTGCTCATGCACGAGGATCTTGTAATGAGACGAATGAGCAGATGCCACAAGTCATAAAAGATTGGAAGCCCGAGCAGGCTCCCAGAAAGAGAAGTAACCTGCACTAAAGGTAACCGCATACCAGCAATCTTCATTCTGTTTTTACTGTTGATGGTAAACATTTGATCTGTTGTGAAAGTGAAGAACCGATCTGTGATCTGTTGTGTTGATGGACCGTGAAGAAGAACAACCACAAACCTCAAAGGTTTGCCAAATGGTTTGCGATGATCCCGAGAGTTGATGTCGAATACCAAAACGTTGCCTCAAAGTCCGACTATCTGTATGGGTTAACCCTAGCACAAATGCCGTAGCACTTACGTGCGAATAATTACCACTGCTCATTTCTTAACAAATAGTATTGTGAAACTGAAAGTTAAATGATTGAATTGTTTCCCTAATTCTGTGATCAATACTTCTAAATAAAAATATCAGGGTTTGTTTCTTCTTCTATTTCTTGGTCAAATTTCTTCTAAACCATAAAGCATATATAGTTCAGTGGAACTGCACCGATACAAAACGTTTTACACACACACACACACACACAACGTTGGGCAGCAATTTTCAAATCTCTAGAAATGGCAAAAAAAAAGAATAAAAATCGTTGTTTACATTTATTAGCAGGATATTCTCAAACAAATTTTATCAACCATAAATTAGAACATTCAAAAATTTATAGACAAAATTATGCTGAGAAATAAACTTAAATTCATCATCATGTGCTAAGCAACTAAATAAAACATGCAAATCCAAACTCTTTTTTTATTGTTTTCAATTTTAATTAATTTATTTTAACTATTATTTTTTTAATATTAGATAGTTATTATTTGATGTTGCCATACAATTAATAGTTGAAATATTCCTTCGCACTCTAAGTGATAAAATTTCAAAACAATCCAACATGAGTATAATCAGAAATTTACGAAAATTTGCTCATACATGATCATGCTGCATGACTGGGACTTTTTCAAATTTGAATTGAATGAATTTACAAACGAAGTAGAAGGTAATTTTTGAAAAGTTTCAGTCAATCAGCATGAATGCAATGACGATATTTATAAAGTTCAAGTGAAGTACTTTTCAGCATAATTTTTTGGGTACATTTTTTAAAGTATTATACTTCATAGCGGATACACTTTTTTGAGTAATGCTCCACTATAAATGATAAAAGTAACACTTTTAGCGGTTTTTGTCATTTTTAGTGATTTTTTTGAAATTAGACCAATTCATTGTGCTCAAAAATTGCTATCCAACGACCTCAACCTCATCCTTTCTTTTGGAATGTTTGATTTTTTGGTGAAAGAACGGATTTACACCTCACACCAGTATTTAGTACGAAGTAATGGCTACCTGCACGAATACCTATATGAAGTCATTTTTTTGAAAATTTGAATTTTAAAATTTTTGGAGACGTGAAATAGTTTTATTTTTTACGAAAATTCGCTAAAATAAGATTTTTTCTCCACCGAGTTATATAAGCAGGTATATACATTTTACGTGTAATTTACAATATTAATTCAATTTGTCAAAAAATATGAACACACGATATCCAAAAAGAATCATTACAATTTCATTTATGATTGCGGAAAAAGAAGATCATTTCGAAGGAACAAATCTATAGGTACAGATTCCCGAACGCCCTTAAATGAAAAGAGTTCGCATCAAAGTAAAAATGATTAGCGGCCACGATAAACTGAACACGTCCCGAATGGGTATCTTCATACCAACTGAAGAATAAAAGTCGTCTCACGGACTGAGTTATCACGGATTTCTGACATTTTATTTTTATCACTGCATCTGCGCAAGGTCTAAAAGATAAAACAGTTTATTGCTGACATCGAACACTCATTACGTATCAGTTGGCGACGATAAATCCATCCAAAGTCAACGTCAATGAAATAAAACGATTGTGTAAATATATACGGTGAGCAGACATTTAGAAAACACATTGGGTACTTTTGGTTTATTATTTTCAGTAATGAACCTTTGTAATTGACCATGGACCCCCCCCCCCCCCATCCTTCTTTTCTCACTTATAAAAAGGAGGTATAGATTTACGTTTCAAGAAGCGTAAAACGGAGAAAATAATAATAAATAAAATCATAAGATGACAAAAATTGGTCCATCACCCGTCCGTATTTTTTTTCCCAAACTACTGGACGAAAATTTATTGAAGAATGGTCAAAAATCACAAATGGAATCCTGTAGGCTTTGATTCCTCGGCATTATTTCTTGATCAACCATAAATGGACAGACTTTCTCTGTAAAATGCGGAGAAGCACTATCTAACTCTAAATCAATGAAATCAGGAGTGTCCCATGGGAGTGTTCTCGGTCCCTTCTAATTCCCTCTCTACACAGTTTGCAGATGACACAGCTATGCTGACAAAAACCGACACTTTCTACGAAGCTGGAGAGGTACTCCAACATCACCTAAGTGAAATAGCGGAATGGTCAAGTAAAAGGAGACTCAAGATCAACAGCTCAGTCAGCTGCAGCTATTTGAGACAGAACTTGACGGACCAACTTACGATGAACAATGAAACAATACCCATGTGACAACCTTGGTCTTCAAGATGAACTTAGAAGGAGCACTTCACCTACCTGAAAAATATGATCCGACAGCGAATTCACCAGCACATTTCCCTCTCTTCATTTCAACAAAACGACTGGGGTGTAGTTCCGTATGTGTCCCCACTTTTGAGTCGGTATAAATCTGTTATTCTCCCACGAAAAAGAGATATGAAATAGTGTTTCAGAAACCTCTGAATCTCCTCTTTTACTTATTGGAATAATAAATTCCCCTTTCCCACGGCGAACATGAGAAATATGCGGTAAAAAAAAAGTGGGGACACATACGGAACTATTACCCCAGTGAAAAAGTTCCGTATGTGACCCCACAAAGAAGAAGAAGAAATTCACCGAAAAATTATGCTTTATTATTTATATATATTTTACAATGATTATTAATGATTTCACAAGTTCGGATTATATGGTATTTAATGATTTCCAGCAATTCGTCGAACGCATCACGATTACGCAGAGCGAGGTTCCTCCTCCATAAAAATTCACATAGGTGGGAATATAAAGCGGTACGATTCCCTCCGCTGTGAAAGCCGCGCTTCACCGATCGCCATGTGGACTCAATCGTTTGAGTGTGCGCCATGGTTTGTGGATTGACAAAGTTAACCGAATGGTTAACTGTCAAATGTTGATAATTTGGAGACGATGAAAGCTGGCTATAACTTCTCCATACGTCTGTTATTATCACAGTCCCTGGCTTTACATGTTTATATATCATAGGCAAAAGTGTAGCAGCATCACGTCGGTTGTTGGGACACCAACGGTTTCTTTCGGGTGAAACCCCCTTTCTTTCTACACATTATAAACATCAACTGTGTATGATCAACGTTCAGGAGCGGTAGGGTCCACTATTCCGCTGTATCGCTCAAAAATAGCGTGGGGACACATACGGAACTTTTACACTGGGGTAATAGTTCCGTATGTGTCCCCACTTTTTTTGACCGCATATTTCTCATGTATTCTCTATGTATCTCTCATTTATTATAGAAACAAGTAAAAGAGGAGATTCAGAGGTTTCTGAAACACTATTTTATACCTCTTTTTTCGTGGGAGAATAACAGAATTATACCGATTCAAAAGTGGGGACACATACGGAACTACACCCAACGACTGATATATCATTCTCTCATATGGACCTAATCATGTGGACTGTGGGGAGCGGCTACATGTCCATTAAGAAAATCCAAGTGTTACGAAACCGGGTATTGCCGTGATAACTGGAGCCGACTGGTTTGTTCGAAACTCAGTTATCCACAATGATCTTGACATCCCAATGGCGGAAATTGTGATCAAGGACACGTATGTGATAATAAGCAGCGAAAAGGTGGATCGCACCAATCCCTAAATAGCATCCATTCCCATCAACTCACCTGAACTTCCACCAAACCGTCGCCTAAAAAAACGCCTACGAAGTAAGCAGAAATGGACTAAACTGAATGAAGGGTAGCCTCTGGGCTACAACACATGTGCCGAGTAAATTAGGATCTCTATCTTACTGTATTTCTTTCCCAGCAAAACAGTGATGCTTTTAAACAATAAAGTTATCAAGCGAGACAATGCAGAAAGGGTGAGGCGAGGGAGGGGGGGGGGGAGATTTAAAGTGGTCGGATTTCGACGGGATCAACTCTCCTATCGACACCACACCACCCTGGGGAACCACTGTAGGACGTATCCCAAACATTTTCAGAGTGGGTGGGTGGTGGAGGGGGTAAAGCTAAAAGTGGTCGGATTTCGAAGAGATCAACTCCTATAGACACAGATAGACAGAGATCAGTTTTCTTTTTCTTCCGATCCTGGCATGAAGTTCTCTATCCATCGTCCCATTTTTGCTGATGCATACCCCCAGATGAAAATCTGCACCTGCTCCAGGGTTCTTACATTTAGTGTGATGTGATGTGCATGCGATAACCATAGTCTTCATCTTTTTGCGGCTGATTTTAATTCCTGTCTTTTTTAGCTTGATTTTTCAATAGTTCAACCCTTAAATTTTACCCCTTTTGGTCAATCAAAAGTGAAGCCGAGATTACAGGAACATGTATTTATGCCAACCGACGTACGATTTTTGAGCTCAATTTAGTAAACTATGATCCAGTAGATTTGAGAAAAATCCATACAAAATACCTTGAAGTCCAACAACCGTCCAAAAATTCGGATCAATAGACAGTTGAATCTAGCGATTCGTTAAATGTTATTGAAAAAGTTTTGTTTGACTTTACCATTGCAATGGACGTATATAAGAGTAATCCATTAACGAAGATCGGTTTTCCAGTTTAGTACTCCCGACCTGAAACAGACAAATAACACCGCCATTGATGAAAAATACGCAAATATAGAGACTGACGTTTACAACATTAAGCTGAGATAGGGTACCCTACTGTTAATGATAGTGCAATAGTGTTCACATAATGCCTGATTCACATGGATAAAAAGTTGCATTCTGTCAGGAAGAGGTTCAGTACAATAGGTTCCAACATAAGGAATCTGTATCCAGTATCTTATGGAACTGTGGGGACAGCTGAGCCCCTGGGAAATAGGTCAAAGGGTCGAAGGGGTCAAGGAGTTGGTCAACACCTCAAAAAAAGAAATGTTGCCATAATTTAACTGTATGCCACGCGGTTTTCAATTTTTGTAGGTTATTTGTAATCATTTTTATGAACGTTTCATTCCCTTTAGGTTTACAAATACAAATTTTTGAAATAGTTCTATCTAATCAAACCACAGATACAATCTACTTAAAAATATGATTAAACTGTGCAATTTAGCTTAAAAACTTCAAAATTTTCTAGGGGTCCCAGACTCCCCTATCCTTTACTGTGGGGTATCTCATACCCCCTGATCCTGCAGAAGGCCTATTGACCCTCGGGTCTGAGGTGGCTCCGCCATGCCTGCAACCAGCGCACAGTGCGTCAATGATACTGGGCCAAAGTGGACAAAATTCTGTTCTTGATGAATGATAATCCTAGAGTTGTCGAGGGTGAGAATTAGAGATCAGCTTCTCGTATTATGTACTTTATTTTAGTTAAGCGCTTTTGCCTATTAGTAGATCAAGAGTTACTCCATGTGAAATAATGTGACAAGAGTACAAATGTTTAGAATTTTGGATGTTTAGGTAGATTTCTAGCTTCAATTTCCAGAAGATAACTGCACCTTGATGAAGGTAGGTCCTCTAGAAATCACGGCAGAGTTCGTAAGATAGCAACCAACAATAGGACCCACAACAACTGGGAATGTGACGCTCTTCAGAGTGATTTTCGCCTTGACAGTTTGCTAAAAAAAACCTGTTGTCCGGGTCAAAACAGGGCACCTGGCAACTCTGGGTGTGGCCGACCCCACCTATTGCTCAATTGCCCAGCCAGCACCTTCAAAAAACTGTCCATTTGTGGTGCAAAGTGAGCATCAACCGAGCAGACTAACGGAGTAAAAGATGCACGTCGCTCTTCACATGCCACTGCATACTTACTCTTTATCTCTTCTTCTGTTGCAACGAAAACTGCTGCAACAGGGCGGGAAACACGGGAGAGACCCTCATGCAGGATGATCGTATGATTCGCTTGCAGGAATTGAACTCAAATTCAAATTGTGATGGACAGGTACAATCCACATTATTGATAGATCACAATAATCCTGGAAGAAGCTCATTGGGTAATTCTATAGTAAAGTGGTCTCAGAACCAATCTTTTCCATATTCATACACAATAAAGTAGAATGCATGAAACACGATATTTGATAAGAATTGGACCCCGCAAAGCATTTTTAGACATGTACGGAGCCTAATCAGATAAGAGCGGGCAAAGTACAACTGATTAGACCGGCCGGCCACTGAGCGCAACAGTTCAGTGAGTGAACCTACATGTCCAACTAATCTGTATTTTTACTAAGGGATTGACTAGTTGATGTTATGTAATTTTGAGATGCGAGCTTGCGAGCATCCTGACCACCAACCTATTCAGAATGCTGTGTATAGGTTGGTGATCTGGATGCTCGCAAGCTCGCATCTCAAAATTACATAACATCAAGTAGTCAATCCCTTAGTAAAAATACAGATTAGTTGGACATGTAGGTTCACTCACTGAACGGTTGCGGCCGGTCTAATCTTCGCCCGCTCTTATCTGATTCATGCATTCTACTTTATTGTGTATGAATATGGAAAAGATTGGTGCTGAGGCCACTATACTATAGAATTACCGCTCATTGTTATATGTGGTGCTACATTTCACCATCTGACATTGAGCTCGTTAAATCTAGGCAACAAATACCGATCTGAGAGTACCTACTGCTCACCTTTTGGAGGAATGTTCGCCTGACAATGCTAATAAAACGACGACAGATGTTGTACCTAACACACAAAAACCCGAACGCAAACATGAACTTTTTTACGAGGTAAGAATCACAGCCTTGACAATGAAAAATGCAACAAACGTCAATTATTGGACGAACGGTGGCTTTGTAAAACATTATTGCTACAGTCGGGCTTCCATTGAACTACCATTCTCAATACACATTTTATTCAGTTACTCCTCACCGTCTGAAAAGAAGTGATCACTTAGGGTCTTAAAATCAAACCATTCTTTATTTCCTTGACTTTTTACAAAGTTTGGATAAGTTTGTCAATTGACGGATACGTCATTTTTGTGGTGTGATTATTATTAAAAATAGGTTTTTTGTCATCAAATTAATAGTTGACAATTTCCTTGCACTCAAAAAGCTCAAATTTCAAAACAATCTGACATTACCTATACGATACGATAATTTACGAAAATTCGCTTAAACGCTCATGCTGCATAACTGGAACTATTCTAAGTAAAAAAATTTGTTTGAATGGCAGATTAAGGAATTGAATAAGGGTTGTTAAAATGTCAATATCAAAGGACACACGAACCTACTGCCGTAACAGTTTTGGCAAATCGGGAAATATTTGAACCTACCCAGCTTAGGTGTAAATCAATTCTATCAACCAGCACATTCCCCTTCCTCGAGCAAGTCTTTTTAACACATACAACACCAATGTACCTACTGAATTTGAATGGAATAGAGATGAGGCACAGGAAGGAGTACCTAATATGATCCAAATCTTCATGTCACAGAAACACAATGGACAGATGTAGTCAAAGAAGAAATGTCTCATTCTAGGTAGGTACTCCTATTACATATATTTAACCATAGTTCTCAAATTGATACTTGGTATGATAGAACAAACATTATTAAATGTAATGCTATTGTGATTAGAAAATTTGAAAAAATCTCAACAACTGGTCCGTTTCCTTATATTATCGTGGGCGAGATAAACAGAGCATTGGTATAAATACTGTGTTACTCTTGTGGTACATACCTACCTCACGAATGATTGTCACTTTCAAGCATACGGACTTTCTAGATTCACGTTTGGGCAATAAATATGCAGAAAAAAAGCAGGAAAATGCTAGTGTAATATGCAGAAAAAAAGCAGGAAAATGCTAGTGTAATATGCAATACAATAGGAATATTTTTTCGAAGGAATAGGATAGGAAGATAATCAGAAATATCTCTGAGTTACATACACTTGAAGGATGTTACCTACCTACTCAAATTGGGGAAAACAACAGGGATGAATTGTTGAGGGTAGGAGTAACAATCAATATCATCTCTTTTCTTCATAGTAATATTTCCAGTGGTAATCAAGCAAACTTCAAAAATAACTTACACAAAGAGGTAAGTTTGGATAGGAAAGTACCATATCATTATATCTTCCTTACTGATAAGGGTGGTTATAAATAGGAGAGGGTGAAGAAGTATGCTAGCGCTTTACAAGAAAATTCCACGACAATTTTATACGTCTGAACGTAGTTTAACTTTACCTCAATTGTAAATGGGTGAATACATGAAGCAACGGGAACTAGAATGGTGACGGTCCAACTCAGACTAGATCACGGGATGCTGAATCTAGATGGGTTATCTCCGAAGGCCGGAGTTGCCAGAAAGGTCAATAAGCGAGGACGGAACCAGAAGATAATGAAATTACTTGTTATCAAAATATTTGAACAGTCTCCGTTAGAGCCAATACAACAAAACCACAACTACGATCAACAATCAACACCTCCAACGACAACCAACTAAAGAACTCAACGTAGCAAGTAGCAACCACCCCCACTTTTGTCAAAGAAAGGTACCTATTCTATGGAAGGGTAATCGCAATCGCAACACGATCGGTAATCATAACTTTATTCTTCTTCGTTTAGTTAATGACAGGTCCGGCAGTTCTGTACAGCATAGGAGGGAGCATGGACATGCTGAGGAATGGAAATTATCACCTCCCTTCACGATCGCGAGTGAGTCACGTAGTGATGAAAAAGTAAACTACCAGGAAGCAGTTCGAATAAATCGGAAGGTAGACCAGGGCTCCATAAATATAGTTCCGAAAAAAAGGTCCTAAAATAATATTGAACGATAATGGTTTTTGAGAGTTGAGAAATTTTATGAAGGCTTCTCAAATTTTTATGGTTTATTACTGAGCGCTTTCGCCTTATATCGGCCTCATCAGAGCTTGAATTTAATGGTTGGATGTTAATCTTTGCTTATTTGGGGCCTCTTCAGCATCTTAGAAGGTAGGTATCTTAGAAGGTAGGTGTCATTGTCTGGTTGGTATCTCTACTATGTCCTTATACGTTCAAGGTGTAGCGGGTGCTACAGTTATTTTTGGCTTCCAAATCATCTGATGTTTTGGTTTCGAGGTTTTGTTGAATATTGTTTACAATTCATTTTTTCAAGAAATCTCGTTGTTATCAAGTTCGGCCAATTTTTAAAATCCATTATTTTTGTTTTACAATACTTATTGATAGTTTGTATTCTTTAATTCAAAAATATATTTCGCCTATTCTTTTACCTAATTGGAGTCAAATCTATCTACTACTTATTTATTGTTGTGGTCCGTATTAACAACACCACCAAAAATGATGTCTTTTGAAATTGAGAAATAAAGATGCAAGGTAGAGAGATTCACTTTTAAAATTGATAAAAGATAATCATTCTCTGATTTTGATGGGGAATGGAAACTACTTCCAAGGAGGCCAAATCTGAAGGCATCCAAGTTTCGTGGCTTTCCCAAGCTTTGCAGAGCTTCTGGACCCACTGTAATAGTTGGTTTTCTAAAGGGCTGAGCGGTCGGGTGAAAACCTACTACTACGCTTGCCCAACGTTAAAACTAGGTAGGTTAAGGTACTTACCAGCACGGGGACTGGATCTATGAAGTCGCAGCAGACCAGACGTCAGGGTCGTTGACTAGGCGTCCCGAGGGATCGCCGAAAAATGACTCTACTATTTATTAAATTATCCAGATACTGCTGGATGACTCTAAGGTTTTTCAGAGTAAGTGAAACTTCGAAAATTTTGAAGAAGAGTAATAGAATTCGGAGCACCTCGGCTTCCGTTCAAAATGAAGTAAAAGGTAAGTAATTATATTTCAAAACCTTGGGTAATGGGGTTAAGCCCCTGAATATTATTGTTAAATTTGGTTTACTTTTCGTATATCACCAGGAAGAGGTCCAGTCAATAATAATGCCGTTTATAGGAACACATTAATAATTTAATTTAATAAAAGCATAAAAATCCACACAAATAAAAAAATAGTATATGAGATAATTTACACTTATAACTATTCAACTGAACTCAAAAGGAACGAGAGTCTGGACGGGAATAAGATACCCGTATATTAAGTAAAACAGATATATAAGTCGGCGGAGGGCCGAATTCAATTAGAGAAATGGACAATTCTTATAACAATTTAAGAACTTGAAAAAGAAATAAAACTCTTGGCGGGGATAAGATACCCGAACGAAATGGGCTGAGAGCCGAAACAAATTAAAGGGGGGTGCGCGTCTCCAACTGGGACGTGAATGTTTGGCAAAATGGCGACCGGGGTGAAGCCCCAACAGGAATCGAACAAGTGGGCTTACCACTTTGAAATAAAATATATGATTACGATGAATAAAATCTGAGGGAACCACAATAAAACTGTACAATCATTACATCTAAATTTACCGGTGGGTATGGTACAAGCAGAGTCCGTTTACTAGGTCCTTGGGAAATGTCCGGGTTGGCGTGAGGTTCCACTTCGGCTGGGAGGGCGTACCGGTGCACCAGATGTATCCAAGAGGGGTTCCACAACGTGTCGGGGGGTTTCGGGCTTACAAATTACTGAGATCGACTTTCAACTTCACTGTTCCTGTATCTATTACTCCACTTTCACTGACTGACTATACGTTTCGCACTGACTAATACTTTAACTGACAACTGTATCGGGACTCGCGCCGGTTCGCTTATGGTCGCGGTCCGGGTCACTTGGGAGGGGTTCCTGCTTCAGGATAGGTCTGTTGAGTGGCTCGACTATGACGCGACTGCCGGGCGTTGCGGCGGCCAGTCGCTTCCTTCCCCCTTTCTCCCACCATGTTCCCTTACTCCCTCTCCGGCTGCGCGTTGCCTCCTGCGCTTCTTCCCCTCCTGCCGGTCCCACCAGCTGGTCCGCCGCATGGATCGGCTTGACATGGAGCCCCAGCATGGAGCAGCCTCTTTCTTACTAGCGCCTGTGGCGCCCCATCACACCCCTCCTTTCCCCGGAGGCCGATGCCCTCATCGGCAATTCGCCGTCCCTCCGGCGTTACTGCAGGGAGTGGCAGAGGCAACCCCGGACGGGCCCCCAGCAGCGCCCGCTCGTATCTCCAGCGTCTGCAACCCGGGCATTTTGGCGGTCGGGAGTCCAGGTGTTCCTTGCTTCCGCATGCGCGCGGGTGGCTCGGATGGCCTGGTGGGAACCTCTTCCCCTTCGTCACCAGCCTGTTCCAAAAGGTTTTACAGGAGTGGCACCTGAAACCTATAATCAACTTCCCGGGGAGATTACACACGGGGCAGGTGCTCAGTATTATCTTGACGGACGTAGTGGCATCCCTGCGTGGGGGCGTGATGGGCGAGTACGGCGGCGGGTCCCCGCTTTCCGCATCCTCCGGCTCCATCGGTGCGGCCAGACCAGCGATCGGCTCTGTGGATGGCCGCCCCGGCGTTGACGCCGCGTCCGGTGCCTCTGGTCAGCCGGCAAGGCTCCATCCGCTCAACTCGGCAACCGTTTCGTTTTGGCCTTGCGCCAGCTGTTCCTGCAGAGCGTGGACCTGGTACCGCAGCATTGCGATATCGCGCTCCGAAGATGCCGTCGATGGTTCGGGTCGCTCGGGCTCCGCGACGATCGCCGCCAGCTGCGTGACGCACCTTGTCAGTACCTGCAACTGTTTGGGCATCCCCTCGAAAGTCTCGGAGATTCGTCCGATGGCTTCGATCGCCCTTAGGGTGATCCCCCTCTTCTCCTCCAAAGTCCTACCGCTTCCGCTGCCGTCCGGCAATCGTGGCGTCGCCATACCCCAGCCGGTTCCCCCTGAAACAAAGAGACATGGCCGCGGTCACCACACGAACCATCACTCCCACCTCATACCTTCATGCACATGCACATCAATGTGGCGGCCGCGATTGGTCGCCCCGGCCCGGACCCCAATCCCTCCTACCCCCAGACGGGTCCCAACCACACGTCGGCGCGTCGAGCGGGAGCAACCGGACACAGAATAAAACGACCGGACTCTTGTGGCCGGAAAGCAAACTTGGTTTATTCGTAAGTATATTGATTGATTGACATCGATTTCTTGTATTTTACAGTTTTTTTTTTTCATTTCATGGCATGGTGTTCATAAACAAAAATTTTACACTTATTACTAAATTAATCAAAACATTTATATAACACATTTCTTTTCTTTCAGGTTTCGTTTTTTTTTTTTTTTTTTCCCAGGTTCCCTTTTGTTTTTAGATGCCTTCTGCGGACGACGATTGCTGCGCCCCGCTATGCATCCGAGCGTAATCAACGCGTGGTCGTCGTCGTAAGTTGTATCCGGGGGACTCCGCTGATTCGTTCGTCTCCTCTGCCCTGGTGGTGAGAGCGGTCCCCCTTGGGGACTGGTCTTGCTGCTTGGGTCCCGGTTCTTGGGGCAAGCGCGATGGTGGATCCTCGTCCTCCTCGAGCCATTCTGACTCATCGAGCCCTCCTGGAGGCGACGACATTTCGTGGGGCGGCACCTGCGGTCCGGCGCTGGGCATGTCGGTGGTTGTGGCCTCGTCCGGCACCCAACCCAGAAAGGCGGGCTTCAGTCTGCTCAGGTGATGACGTGAGACCTGGCCCATCACGTCCACAACCTCGTAGTTAACTTCTGTTAACTTTCTCTTGACCGTGAGCGGGCCGATCCATGGGCTCCAGAATTTCTTTATGGCCCCTTGTGGCGGTACCATCTGTTTGGCGTAGACGCGCTGTCCTTCGCGGAAGCTCCGCGCATGCCGCCTCTGGTTGATGGCTCTCTCGCGCGCGTACCATGCACGTCGCAGCTGGCCCTCGGTGAGTCTCCTTACTTTCCGGATCTCTTGTGTCCGTTTGTGGGGTCCTGTGGCGGGGGTGGGTACGGCTTCAAGTTCCGCTATGTGTGGTAGCCGTAACTCCCTCCCGTACAGTATCTTATTCGGAGAATAGCCGGTACTGTGGTGCGGAAGGCTCCGATAGGCCGCTAGTGCCATAGGTAAGGCGGTTTCCCAGTCCGTGGTCTCGGAGCGGATCTTGGCCACGATGTTCGCCAAGGTGCGGTGAAACCGCTCACAAACTCCGTTACTCTGTGGGTGGTACGCAGACGTCTTGACTTGTCTGATGGCCCACACCTCGCACAGCTCCTTGAGAAGCCCCGACACGAACGCGGCTCCCCTGTCCGAAACCAATTGTTCGGGAGCGCCATGTGCGGGAATGTACCGGGTCGTCAGTATCCTTGCGGTAGTGGCTGCTGTACAATCGGCGGTGACGTAAGCTTCGGCGTATTTCGAGAAGTGGTCGATTACAGTGAGGATGTACCTGGTCCCAGTTTCTCCTGGTATGGGTCCTACGAAGTCGATCCCGACGATCTGTCCGATCCTGGAGGGCAATTCTGGTTTCTGTATTGGGGCTTCTAATCCGGTTGGGGAGTTTCGTCGTTGACAGGCCGCACAGCTCCGGACGAACGCCTCCACGTCCCTCATCATCTTGCTCCAGTAGCCGTACCGCTGGGCAATTCTTTTTGTGGTGTCGATACCTGGGTGTCCAGCCCATTGATGCTCATGGCAATTCGTCAGATACCATGTTCGTAATGTGCTTGGTATCAGCGGGACAAAGGCGCTGCCTTCGTTCTGGTTCACCCGGATCTTCCATATACCGTCCACCTTCTGGACTTTCCCGTTCTCGTGCGCTTGGATCATCGTTTGCACCCAAGGGTCCAGGGTTTGACCGGCGATGAGCAGCTCCCTGGGCATACTCAGGACAGATACGGCGCCGATGGTCAAACGGCTGAGACCGTCAACATGCGTCATCTGGGCTCCGGGGCGGTATCTGGGTTCGTACTCGTACTCGGTGAGCCTCAGTATCCAGCGTCCGATCCGGGATGTCGGGTCCCTGATGTTCATGGCGGCAGTCAGGGCCGCGTGATCCGTCTGGAGGACGAACTTCCTTCCCAGGAGGTACTCCTGGAAGTGGCCCGTGGCCCACATCACGGCCAGGAGTTCGCGCTCCGTGGTGGAATATCTTGTCTCGGTGTCTTTGAGGGTCCTGCTGGCAAAGGCGATTGGGTGCTCCCCGTCTTCGAATTCCTGGGACAGAACAGCCCCGAGGGCTGTGCCAGAAGCGTCGGTGGCCAGGATGAAAACCCGCTCGAAGTCCGGGTAGGCCAACACAGGTCGCGACGTCAACGAGGCCTTCAGTCCATCGAACGCCTCCTGCTGCTCGTTTTCCCACAAAAATGGTTGCCCCTTCCGAAGCAACTTCGTAAGGGGGCGGCTGATGACGGAGTAGCCCTGCACGAAGCGTCGATAAAACCCGGCGAGACCCAAGAAGGCTCGCAGCTCTCTGACGGTGGTCGGCGCACGCTGGCCCTGAATGGCGGATATTTTCTCGGGGTCCATCTCCACTCCGTCCCTCGATACGACGTGACCCAGGTAGTTCACCTGAGCCCGCATAAAGGAACACTTGGCCAGGTTCACCCGGAAACCCGCCTCCTCGAACCTTCGGAATACCTCCTGCAAGAGTCGGAGATGCGACTCGACGTCCGGAGTGAACAGGATCACGTCGTCCAGGTAGATCAGACAGCCCTCTCCGATGATGCCGTCCAGGGCGTCGTTCATGGCGGCCTGAAATGTTGCCGGTGCGTTTTTGAGCCCAAAAGGCATACGGGCGCATTCGAAGTGCCTGTTCAGGGCAGTGAAGGCAGTCTTCTCTCGGGAGTCCGGGGCCACCGGGATCTGATGGTATCCCATGGTCAGGTCGAGGGTGGAGAACCACTTACTTCCACCCATCAGTGATAGAGTCTCCTGAAGTCTGGGGAGGGGGTATTTGTTACCCTTGGTGACCTGGTTCAGGCCTCTGTAATCAATGCAGAACCTCCAACGCTGCGGCTCGCCAGGTGGAGTCTTTTTCTTGGCCATGACCACGGGCGCATTCCATGGGCTCCGTGAGGGGGTGATGACGCCGTCCGCCAACATGTCCTGCACCTGCGTCTCCACGAATTCTCGCAGGGCATGGGGCACCGGATATGGTCGTCTGGCCACCGGCTCGGCGTCTCCGGTGTCAATGTCGTGCGCTACCGGCAGAGTACACCCCGTCTTGCCCGGTTTACCAAACAGGTGGGCGTTCTGAAAAAGGCAGTCTTCCAGCCGGCCGCGTTCCGTCCCGGTCAAGTGCTCCACATGGGCGAGGATTTGCTGTGAGAGTTCCTCGGGTGAGGCGGCCTCGTCCCATTCCTCAGTAGGAAGCGGCTCAGGCTCATCGTGGTTGGTCATGGTAGAGTTAGGTCGGTGCTCCTTGTGGAAGGCAGCACTGGTGGGTTCCTCGTGGTTCATCATCGGGTTGGTGGTTGGCATTCTCGGGGTTTGAAGTCCCGCAGACAGTCGTTCCAGACGACGCTGAGTCTCCGGGTCCCGCACTATTGCTCCGACGGTGAGACGCTCGCCGGTCCTCGGGTGGTTCATCTCCACTGCGCCCGTGTCCGTTCGGATGCAGATCGGGAACTTCCGCAAGAGATCCAGCCCCAACAGGTTCAACCCCGAGTCCGGTCTGTCGAAAACGAAAAACTCGTGGGTGGTCTGAACGGGTCCGATAACCACGGGTGCGGTTTGGACCCCACGGAGCGGAATGCGCTGGCCGTCCGCTCCCCACAGCTCGGCCGCCGTCGGTCGGAGATCCACTCCCGGTATGGCATCGGACAGAGCTGACACTGCGGCTCCTGTGTCCAAAACCATACGGCGCTCCGCTGTCCCCAGTTTCACGGTGACCGAGACCATTGGTCTCGCAGTGAACGCCACGGTTGTTTGGAATGCCACCACCTCGTCGCCTCGAATCTCTTCATCGGGTTCGCCCGCCGGGTCGGCGGTTATCGCAGCCGCCGGGGCTCCTGCTTGGACGTCCGTCGGGGAGGGACCCATCATCCTTCGCTTCCTGAAGCAGTCGGCTTCGTGATGTCCCCCACCACCGCAGAAGTCGCAACAGTCATCTTCGGCCCGTTTTCGTGGGCAGACTGCCGGGAAGTGTGTCGTCTCGCCGCAGAAGCAGCATGGTCGTCGTGGTTTCGGGGCGGCGGTGCCCCACGTCGGCGGTTTCCGCCGATTTTCCCCATAGTACGGTGGTACTGGGGAGGCCGCTTGACTGGTAGTGACGCCTCCTCGATGAGGGCATCGGAGAGCGAAATGGCCGACCTCCCCGCAGTTGTAGCATTTCCGGGGTTCCTGGTTCGTGATTCCCGCTACGTCCCAGCGCAGCTCCGGGTCGTCATCCGCTCGGCCGTCGCCTTCCCAGTCCTCGGCCTTATCCACCGCGTCCTCCAGAGTTTCGAGGGGCCCCCGTCGCAGGAAGAGGCTGGTCTCTCGGTCCACTCCGTGGACGAAGGCTCTCAGGGTCTTTTCTCGAATCCAGCTCGGTCGGCGTGCTAGCGGCACATCTCGTTCGGCCTCCACGGCGCGTGACGCCAGGCCCAACAATCGTTCGGCGAACTTCCGGACGGGCTCTCCGGGCTGTCGTCGGGTAGACCAAAGTTTGGCGGTGGCCTGCTCTGGATCTTCTTTCCGGTACCATCTGAGGATATGGGTTTTCAGCCGCTCGTACGGCTGGTCACCGGTGGCTTCCGACAGGAATCGCTTGGCCATCCCTTTCAGCCGGGATCTGAGGAATCGTACCCGCTGCTCCTGTGTGAGGTTGACGGTGGCCTGTTCCACCTCCTGGAAAAACTGTTGGGCAGGGATGCTGCCAGCCTCATCTGGGTTCCAGACATCCACCTCCAGGAACAGGGATCTGGGCAGTCCGGCGCCCGGTTCTTCAGTGCGTCGATTCCCTTCTTGGGTGGCGAAATAGCCTCCCATCTGAGCCATGGCCGTAGTTACGGCCTCCAGAAGTTCCTGGGTTGAGGTCGGTTCACAGTCACTTGTAGACATGTTGTACGGTGGTTATTGGTGACGTCACAAATAAGAAAAAAAATTCACAATGGTTGAAAGAGAATATACAAAAACACAAAACACTGGAAATTGGCACTATTCGGTGGAATGTATCGGTGCGCCGTACCGGGTCACCCTGTTGTGTCGGGTCGCCCTGCTGTATCGGGTCGCCCTGTTGTGTCGGGTCGATTGGCTTGGGGTGTGTCGGGTCGCCCTGCCGTGCCGGGTCGCCCTGCTGTACCGAATCACCCTGTCGTGCCGGATCGCCCTGTTGTGTCGGGTCGATTGGCTTGGGGTGTGTCGGGTCTGTCTCGAGTCGTCGCCTCTATGCCCGGTGACCCGCCCACGAGTCGACCCGGAACAGTTCCCTGATCCGGACCGATCGAACACGCGTGAGGTCGCCCCAACCGTCTGAGGCGGCACAGATCCGGACCGCAACGACCAACTCGACCCGTTAGCCACTGAGTGTGCTGTCCCCAGCGCTCGATCTCTCTCTCGCACGCCTCTCTCTGATGGTGTTTTCGTGTCCGCGGCCCTATCTCCTTGTTTTTACAGAAATAGTATCCTAGGATCGTGTTATTTAGTCGCAATATCGTGTAGTCAAACAATAATAAAAAAAAAAATCAGACAAAATTCAATACGGCTCTGGCCAACCTCCTGGTGATTTGCTAACTCCTAGTCCACGTTGGGCTTCGAACTGAGGGTTCGTGACAATCGAAATTGTCCTAAAAATCCCAGACGCTGCCACCAATTGTAATAGTTGGTTTTCTAAAGGGCTGAGCGGTCGGGTGAAAACCTACTACTACGCTTGCCCAACGTTAAAACTAGGTAGGTTAAGGTACTTACCAGCACGGGGACTGGATCTATGAAGTCGCAGCAGACCAGACGTCAGGGTCGTTGACTAGGCGTCCCGAGGGATCGCCGAAAAATGACTCTACTATTTATTAAATTATCCAGATACTGCTGGATGACTCTAAGGTTTTTCAGAGTAAGTGAAACTTCGAAAATTTTGAAGAAGAGTAATAGAATTCGGAGCACCTCGGCTTCCGTTCAAAATGAAGTAAAAGGTAAGTAATTATATTTCAAAACCTTGGGTAATGGGGTTAAGCCCCTGAATATTATTGTTAAATTTGGTTTACTTTTCGTATATCACCAGGAAGAGGTCCAGTCAATAATAATGCCGTTTATAGGAACACATTAATAATTGAATTTAATAAAAGCATAAAAATCCACACAAATAAAAAAATAGTATATGAGATAATTTACACTTATAACTATTCAACTGAACTCAAAAGGAACGAGAGTCTGGACGGGAATAAGATACCCGTATATTAAGTAAAACAGATATATAAGTCGGCGGAGGGCCGAATTCAATTAGAGAAATGGACAATTCTTATAACAATTTAAGAACTTGAAAAAGAAATAAAACTCTTGGCGGGGATAAGATACCCGAACGAAATGGGCTGAGAGCCGAAACAAATTAAAGGGGGGGGGTGCGCGTCTCCAACTGGGACGTGAAAGTTTGGCAAAATGGCGACCGGGGTGAAGCCCCAACAGGAATCAAACAAGTGGGCTTACCACTTTGAAATAAAATATATGATTACGATGAATAAAATCTGAGGGAACCACAATAAAACTGTACAATCATTACATCTAAATTTACCGGTGGGTATGGTACAAGCAGAGTCCGTTTACTAGGTCCTTGGGAAATGTCCGGGTTGGCGTGAGGTTCCACTTCGGCTGGGAGGGCGTACCGGTGCACCAGGTGTATCCAAGAGGGGTTCCACAACGTGTCGGGGGGTTTCGGGCTTACAAATTACTGAGATCGACTTTCAACTTCACTGTTCCTGTATCTATTACTCCGCTTTCACTGACTGACTATACGTTTCGCACTGACTAATACTTTAACTGACAACTGTATCGGGACTCGCGCTGGTTCGCTTATGGTCGCGGTCCGGGTCACTTGGGAGGGGTTCCTGCTTCAGGATAGGTCTGTTGAGTGGCTCGACTATGACGCGACTGCCGGGCGTTGCGGCGGCCAGTCGCTTCCTTCCCCCTTTCTCCCACCATGTTCCCTTACTCCCTCTCCGGCTGCGCGTTGCCTCCTGCGCTTCTTCCCCTCCTGCCGGTCCCACCAGCTGGTCCGCCGCATGGATCGGCTTGAAATGGAGCCCCAGCATGGAGCAGCCTCTTTCTTACTAGCGCCTGTGGCGCCCCATCACACCACCACCCTCGACAAGTATAATGATCTCAAGTCCTTGAAAGACTGTGGTATTTAACAAGACTGTCATTTGTTTTATGATCTCCTCCCACACCAAACGAACAGTATAAGAGAAGAGAAAAGGAGACTGCAAGGATCAAAATGTAAGAAGGCTGATTCTGTAGAAGACTGAGGACATATAATGTGGCTTCAACGTGGAAAAATAATGTAATGTTTACTGTAAGCTAATTTTAGAAGAATAAGCTCAATTGGTCTTACTTGATTCTCAGCAAGAAGCGTGTGTCTATGTTGACATTACTATTAATTTTAGATCAAAAGAAGTCTATTTTATTATCCATAAAGGAATTAATCAAAAGGAACAAACTCTGATTGCTTCTCTTTCTCCTGTTATTTTATTCTTCAGAATATAATAATTAGGTATCTTGCTCTTGTGCCTTGCTCTGTAATAATTAAAAATAATCGTCGTTAAAAAATCGGCCGATATTTTATCGGTAGCAGGTGATTGCAAACTCATCGGATTTTTATCGGCAAAACAATCAGTTGCTTAGTGTTCATGACGCGAGATTCTTGAACATCAATGAATCCTAAACGTGTTAATTGCTATGTGGTTGTTTTATTGCCGCATTAAGGTCCGTAGGATTGTGCACAAGTGGTTGATTCTTCCTATCAATCAAAGAAGGGAACACAGTGGAACATTCTACACTCTTTTTGAAGAACTGAAGCGTGATGGTACTAAGTTTTTCATATATAAATTTGAATATAATTCATATAATAAATCAATCATTTTTTAAAACACGCACTTGGTAATCCGAAATCACAAAGCTAGTCCTATATCACGAGAGCACTCAAATGAAATATAAGATGCGTAGCGACTAGCGAGAACTGCTGAAATCGGTCGGTAAACAATACTTAGTGTGCAAGCGTGTATTTAGTCATGTACGCCACTGTGGGGTCGGGTCTTCCCGGTACCGGCGGTCTGCAGTGGCAGTGGCCGGCTGCTCCCCTATATTTTACCGGTATTATTTTACGGTCGGCGTGTGTGCCAAGTCCCGTTCCATCCAATGGTTAACTATTGGAATTTGGACGGCCAGAATAAAACCGACCGTCCAAAATCGGTGTGTGTGCAATAACACTAAGGATACCAAGCAGATCTTGCAGGTAAATGTGAGTTGATAAACAGCCAACGAGAAGTTATCCGAGTTCCTTGAGTTTGCCTGGGCTTTACCACCTGTGGTTGATGGACGGTAAGCCAGCGCTACTAGCGTATTCATCACAAAACAGCTCAAAATTAATGGTTCTCCCGACCACTCCTCTGTTCACTTTGTTATCTACTCTGTGGTTTTAACATTAGCCTTCCTCTCTGTTACACTGTGTTCACTGTTCCGCTTCATACAAGGTTCCGCTGTACGGTT
Source organism: Adelphocoris suturalis (assembly GCA_030762985.1). Lineage (NCBI taxonomy): Eukaryota > Metazoa > Arthropoda > Insecta > Hemiptera > Miridae > Adelphocoris > Adelphocoris suturalis. The sequence goes on from CM061044.1 coordinate 43,332,675, forward strand.
CTGTCATGCGCAGTAGGTTAGTGCGCCGAATTTAACGAAAAAATGTGATTCACGATAATGGGAGGACAACAACTAATTGCTAGTTGTCTGTGGGTTTATAATCTTGGTTTGCCGATCTGTGACCGTATTTTATCAAAGAATGAATTTTCCTTCGTGTTCTATCATGTTTGGAGATTGATTTAAAGTTCAAGTTCCCGTCAATACTGATGACGTGGTTCAATAGAAACATCCCTGTTTACATTGGAAACTTGGTGTTTTCACGAAATATTACATCAGATTCCAGCTGCTGAGTCCAGAGAGGAGATCCTGCGTTCTGTTCATGAGATCCCCATTGACTCTGGTTTGAGCGCACCTAGAACTTGAACGTAATCTTTTGGCTTGGGCTGCTTAAGACATGTAAGTTGAGTGTTTACGTTTGCCATAAATATCAATGGAGATACATATTTACATAATGTACTTACCCATATAATAATGCAGAGGGTTGCCAGATTTTTTCGGATCATATAAAGTATATCCTGGCTGCAACCAAGGAAAAGTAAAGTATTTCAATGAAAGTTAAAGTATACATTAAAGTTAACGTTCTCGACTTACACACTAAGGTATTTTTCATTCATCATCTGCACACAAGGTGTAGGATCTACCTAGGTACTTCTACCTACAAGTACCGATGACTCAGCTAAAGAAGAAGAGGTTCTAAAAAAACCGAGTCGTTCTTTTGGGAGTCATTTTCCGCTAGTTTAAGCAAACAACATCATAAATAGGCACCTACTCATTAAAAATAACCAAAAGAAACAGACCCAGGGATGACATCCAAAAAGTAAACAGAATCATTGTTGAACCGTTCGTTGCTGTTGTGGTGGTGTATGGGGTTGAGCGCCCGGAGAGAGATGGTCAGCCTTCTCAACTTCTCGAGTATACGTGAGCGACCCTAGACCAATTTTCGTCCATGCAGGTAGGTATGGGAACCTTGTCCTTGACTAGTAAGTAGGTGCGGGGCCTGAACTTTTCTTCTTCGTTTCAAAGTATTTTGGTTAACTTTAAATTTGTTATAAAGTATACAGTATTTTGAACAAAAATAAAGTAGGATACTTTAAATTAAAGTAGATCTGGCACCCCTAGTTGCAACCTCCGGCGTAGAAAAACGATTCACTTGCAATCCTGGGCATGGTGGCATTTTATGGCATGTTCACATACGTATTGCGATGATTAGGTACGATTCAGGCAATCATGCCAACATGAAGGTTGTCGTTTTCCTGGAATCCATTTTGCTTTTCTCGCAGAACGACCATGCCGTGTATACATACGTTCCTGGTTTCTTTCTAAATTCGAGGAAATTCTTCCTACAACATCCTCATATAGTTGAACCTCACATGTCCGAACCTTGCTGGAACTCCGACCCCTCGTATCCAATAGAGGCCCACTCGAATCCACATAGTCCGTGGTGCGTTATGTTATAATTCAGGGCGTAGTATTAAATGATAAGTTGAATTGGTCGAGTAGGTACATTTGTATTCAACAATCTGCTATCATAGCAAGTTTTTTTACCTATTGTCTCAAAGAATCTGGAGTTTAATGATGCGCGTGGGAGTACACGTACCTATTGGATATATTTTGTACCCACGAGAAGAAGGACCTTGGGAAACGTCACATGAAAATTCTCCTTGGTTCAAACTAGACCAATGTCAGTTAGTTTATCTATCAATTCTTTGGAGGAGGGAAACAAAGTCAGCACTAACAAAGTAGTTAATGAGTAAATGTGGAAAGTTGTTGGAAGTCAGTGGTGGTTGTGTTGGTGGGGGGGTTAATAACTAACATACTTGCCTCAATATAGATCCTAAACCATGTTGTTACATTATTTTATGCTGGCCAATTGGATTGTTACAATTGAGATGAACTTCCACTGAGCCCCAAGCTGATGGTAATTGAATTTCCTCCATACCGTTTCTGAAATGATTGTTTGTTCCAGGGAAGGTAAAACACCTGTCACTGTTCTCCAGGAGCTGCTTGTGAAAAGGAATATAATTCCAGTATACAACCTCATTGTTAATGGTGTAGGAACGCATGAACCAGTATTCGAGTATGAAGTGATTGTTGGGGGTGATAAAGGTAAGAAGGTTTGAACATTATTAAAGAGTCCCTTTAATAAGGACAAAAATAAGGACATAGAGATGACTTTCATCTCTTGGCTGCAATGTAGGGATTTCCAGAGCGCTCTTGCGGTTGTCCTGTAAGCTCCTATCTATAACAGATTCTAATGATAACGCATTGACACTTTGACAGCTACTTTTCATTTCATTATCACTTGGAATGATCAGTTCATAAGTAACACAATTATCACTTTATTAGTATCACTTGGAAGTGCAAATACTTAGGATTCTGATTTTTCGTGTCATTGCCAACCAAAAACATCCCTCTGTGATTTTCTTTGTAAACACTTAGTTTTCAAATTATCTGAATATTAAGATTTTTTCCCGCTATTTTACCTTACATCAAAATAGCAATAACTCCCTCTAATTACAAGATAAAATTAGAATTAATAACTATGTTGGAAAGGTCGATAAATTTTCTATGAGAATACGGCTCTAACACCATTATTTTTAGGACAATCAGCAGGCAAAAATTTGGAATAAAAACCAAACGTCATAAAAATTAAAAAACTGTATTTTTTTCTTATGGCTGTAACTGCGAATGTTCAACAATATATTGGGGGTGTCACTATAATCAAAAATAGGAACATAATCTCCTATTTTCAGTGGTATAGTTGAGCTTACTTTTACTTTGCTAATTAGGGGAAAAAATTACCTTTAATGTTTAAAAACCTAGTTTTTTCTGAAAGAAATCGAAAGTTATTTTGAAAAATTACCCGCTATGAACCAACAAGTTTGGGGTCGGTCTCTACAAAATAGTTCATGCTGAATCGAATGGTAACACGTTCAGATCTCAAACACTCCGTTCTAACCGAGTTTCACACTTCAACAAGTTTTACCCGAAAAACATTCCTTTCTATTTAAGTAAAATCTTGCTGTGGTAAATTTGCGTTTAATCAAGTGAGCAAAAATGAAAATGAAAATTGAGTCCTCTCAAAAGATTCTATACTTGTACTCCATCTGATTTAAAGCGCTATTTGTTGGTTGGTGATGCGATCGGGACCCACGAGCCACACCCATCACCCATGTAAGTTTTGTTGTTGAAAAGAAACTCCTGTTTTTTTTTTTCTGGAATTGTTTTATTCTATTCATTTACTAGCTGCTCCGCCTTGCTTTGCTCGCCTCCACGTCCAGCCAGTAGCGGGGGGGGGGGGGGGGGGGGGGGACCCCATTAAGTTGCTCGCTTCACTCACAAGGTGTGGTTGTATACATGCGATGGTCTTTTACTCCCCCCCCCCCCCCCCCCCCCCTCATTCAATTGTATTACAATTGAAACTTGTACGGGATGTTGCTCACTTCACTAAGGGTGATGTAGGTCCCTAAAAGACGTGTGTGGGGGATGTTGCTTGCTTCACTCGCTCGGTATGGCTGTATATGTGTAGGAAAACCCTCGTTGAAATCTGATGCATGTAGGGAATGTTGCTTGCTTCGCTCGCTCGGTATGGCAGTATATGTGTAGGAAAAACCATATTATTCTGTTGAAATGTCTTTCAAACGGAAAGTTTCCTTCCTTCAGGTAAAAAGAGTCTGCTCGTAGATTCCTTTTACGGCAGGCTTAATTAACTTCTCATTTTTTTGATTCGCCTCCCTTCCCCTCGCATTCTGTCCAACTTGCCGTCACATTTTTTAGATATCCTATTTCGGATTCATATTTTGCGGAATCAAAAATATATTTCGCCTGCACACACCATCCCGAAAAACGCCTCTTTATGAGGTATATTTTAATGGAAAAAAAAACGAAGTTTTTCATCGGAATTTCGAGAAAATGGGTCCGTATTCTATAATTTTTTTGACGCATTTCCCGATACTTTTTTTGTAGTCCCATCACGCTGTCGTCTTTCTTGTACAAAAACCTACGATACCGGTATTTTTCCAGAATTTTTGACGGCTGTTTAGAGGGGTAGGGGAAGTTGAAAAGAACGAGAAAAAGCGCCCGACAAACGTCATAATTTAGGTAAAAAACGGAATTTTAAGGTCGGAAGAGTTGCGGGAAAACGAATAAAATATAGCCTATAGTCTGACCAGGAGATTTCCGGTCGCGATAAAAAAAACCCCCCCGTTCGGATCCCTTTGTCTGTTCGGCTGTTAAAGCAACACAGACAGACAGACTCACAGACTTTCATTCTTATAAATAATAGAGATAATGGAATGGATCCATTTCAGTATCTATAGGAAAGACATTTCAAGAGCAAGTTTTAGATGCAACAGTTGATAGGTGTGTTTGACACCTGCACTGAGCAATGGAATAACACAGAGAAGAAAGTTGAAGGGGGACAGGGCAGAAAGTGAATTGCACGGCTACTAGCGCTCCCCATGGCGGGCAGTGTAAAACTGCTGCCTGAGGAAGGCTCTAGTTTCGGACTCCCTCTAAAAGTCACTACTCAACCAGGACTCGCCGGAGGCGGTTCTCCAACCTATTTTATTATTTTTACAAAACCCATTTTCATTGTTGTATATATATATATATATATATATATATATATATATATATATATATATATATATATATATATATATATAAGCATTTAAGGGAAACTTCTAATAACACAGTGAGTTGTTTTGTACCATTCGATCCTTATATATAAATGTTTGAAAAAGCGTTAATTTCTTAAGATTCGTTTCAGAATGTCTCAAAACGGATTTCAATGAAAAATTCGCTAACACGTTTTCCAACATTAAAACATAATTTTCTCTCCCAATTAGCAAAGTAAAAGTTAAGTTGACTATACTGTTGGAAAGAGTATTGAATGAAGCAGCTTTTGTGAAATTTGGTGGTTCCAAAGATCAATTTTAAGGGAGTGGCTAATTTTTAAACATTTTTTAAAAGTCCCAATTTCTAAACGGAAACCTTTTGTTTTTCATGAATGAGTTTAAATGGTATTACATGAATATGAAAATCGCCTGGTCTCAAAGACAATTTTAGCGCTGATTCCGAAAATGTGGTCAAAAGTTGAGAAAAGTTCATTGTGTGTGTGTTGGGGGGGGGGGTGTCAATAACGTGGTTTCCTCGAAAAAACCTTTAAAAATCAGATCTAGGCAACAGATTGAGGTAGAAAGGACCCACGGGTCGGTAGGACGGATTGAGGAAGACTGCCCTTTTAGTGGCAGTCTATTCCAGCCGTCCGGGCCATAAAAGGCCTTAGAATTGACTTAAAAAATCTGTTCTTTCGCACATAGACTCCACTTGGGGTCTAGTTGGTCCTAACCTCTCGCCAGCTCGATCGCTCCACTCTCATGGGTGCTATGAGCCAAAAATAGGTGAAAAAGTGTCTTTTTTTTGTATATTTCAAGTTGTATAGAAATTGGAGATTTATGAGTGAAAAGAAAATGTTAGCTATTAGTTTTATGAAAAAAAAAGTATTCTAAATGATACTCTTCTATTCAAAAAGAGATTTTGGATTTTATGCAATTTTTTGCAATTTTATAGATTTTTTAATACAAAATTTAATGAAATTCAAGTGCTTAGCATAATTTCATACATAAATTTTTGAATGTTTTATTTCATAGTTGATAAACTTTATTTGACCAATCTTATGCTAAAAAATACCAATTTAACAATTCTTAGCCATTTTCAGTGATTTTGTCAGCACATTTTTTGAAATTTGACCAATTAGATTTTTTGATCTAGTTTCACGCAATTTTTCATGAAGTTGCGAAGGAATCACCCTGTATATTTAATCAACGTTGGTTGCGATTTCATTCCTATTTAAACCTTCTACGTTGAATTTCGAAATGTAGCCTTCTTTCAACTGGTAGATGAAAACCAAGTAAAGAACCTTCTTGATCAGCTTAGTGAAGTTTGAAAATTAAACATTCCTAGGTTTTATCTTTTATTTACTAGACGCCAAATAGGGGATTCTTAGAGGAGGGATTTCATTCAAGGTGTAGGTATCTTTGGATTTGTTATTTATTCCTGTGTCTTCTATTACGTGATTTGGGTTGATTGGGTGCCTCTCTTAAGCTGGGTACGCATTTGAACAAACGTCTGTACCGATCCCCAAACCTTCTACTTTCTACTCGAGACATCGCAGCGTTCTGAACATCGTACCGTTGCACATTGGGTTTGGGTGAGAGCATATGTTTAATTGCATTGAGTTCTCATCGTGGCATCGCAAGAGCAAGTGGCAGCAGCCACGTACATTTTGATGATATATTGTGGGAAAATGGAAGAAGAAACTACGTTGGTGCTTAGACATAGTTTTATAAATTGACAAAGTTTATTGTTACAGTGGGGGTGATTTGGGTCCCACAACACTTTGTACTCCTTGTATACCCTTTGTAGGGTGTACTTTTTTTCCTACTCCATTTACACGTTGAAACAAATACCAAATGTCCATTCCACATTGAAACAAGAACACGAACTGATGAAATTATGGAAATAATGCACAAAACCATGAGAAGGGTGATGAGCGGTGGAGAAGAATTTCAAGGTATGGTACGTTGCAACTTTGACCCCGTCCACATTAGTCTCATCCAGCTCCGAGCATCCCTTTGATACGCCTGGAAAAACCACCAATAGGTGGATCAGCTCGGTATCGTTCCTTCGAACCTCAATTTCTGTGAAGTTTTGCTGCCCCGAACCTCGGATTTATTTAGTTCGGAGGTTTGTTACTCATGCGTACGCAGCTTTATACAAGTTGTCAGAGTTACTTAGTGCATGGGACTTTCCTTTCTGATCGCATCACTTGTTTCAATATTCCGTTGTTTTTAAGCTTTAACGAAATAACTTATGTGGTTTTTCAGCCACAGGATCGGGGAAGTCGAAAAAAGAAGCGAAACAGAATGCTGCTTTCCAGTTTTTGCAGGCTCTGAAAAAGGTGGACTCAACCATTGATCGACTGTCCGATGATGTGTAAGAAACGTTTAAAGACGAATATACTTGCTTGTTCTTTTAACATTTACAACTTGGGACATGGTTTTAGTCATGACCTATTTACTTTTTGTCGAAATAATAGCTTGTACCCCAGCACCATATGTTCATGTTTAAATTATTTTCCATTTTGTTTATGATTCGTTGATCAGTAAAGTAGTAGGTAATGTCAGCAATGTCTATGAAATGTTCAGGGATTGTGCAAAATAAAGCCATCGATGGTCATCTATATGTTTCTTCTCAGCCCATTAGCATGTTCAGTACGGATTTTCCCTGTATGCGTACCCCGTCAGTCGGAACCATTTTTTCTTCTTGTAAATCAATCCAAAATGCAAAAATGTTGAAACCATTTGAAACTGCCAGCAACACTATTTAGTGATAGAACTAGTTATAGGATGGGAAAACAAGCTTGGGACCTTTGTGCTAGTTGGAAAAAAGAAAACCCAGTTTGAAATCACAAGTGCATAAGACGTACCATGGGCGTGATCTGCCTGGTAGACAGGACAGCAAAGATGCAGTAGGTAAATGATCTGCACAGTGCGTGTTAATGGTAGCCTTTCCACTTGTGTAAATGCTTTTTAATAATCATAACCTCCAAAGTTTTAAGGAGTCAGTAGGTACCTATCTGAAAAATTCTATCAAAACTCTTGTGTGATTTTGATGATGTTTTCTGGGATAGTGCAGGTAAGGCGCTACATTCTTCCTTAAATTTCGTTGCTGTTTGACCAATACCTCCCACAACATATAATCCTAGTAGCAATCATAACTGCTACAGTTTTGGCCTGGGTTCCATGGAATTTCGAGAGAATCTTGGGCAGATTGGGCACCAGATAATCCTCTAAGGGCGGATCTAGAACGGGTGTCAGGGATTACCCCTGTGTTGATAAGGCGTATATAAAACTGAGGTTAGCCCCCAAAGTGGGGTACTCCTGTCCTAGCTGTGAACGGAGGGTTAGCTCGCTGATTGCCAGGGCTATCAGGAAGATGGCATTGTATGCAAACTCCTCTCGTTTCTTCAATTAGCAGTCTAATTGCAATAGAATTCTCACTTAACGAAATCGAATTGGTTTATTACTTCTGTCACCCAAAAATGGACTTGTGAAGCATAGGCAGTTCAGTTAAAGCTTAGCAAGATAGTGCTTACAATTACTGGGTCAACTGCCAAACTCCATTAGTTACTGCTAGGGAGCGAATTTGGTTGTAATGAAGGTAGGTATCCTCTCATCAGGTGCAAGCGGTTTTTGCTTTTGTAATGCACCGTTTTGTCGTCATTGATGGAAGCGTGAGTGTTTTAATGTACCACTGAACTAAATACGTTGCATTTCGTACGATTGGTATATGAACATGTAGTATTGTATACCATATCAGCTGGTCTAACCGTGACTCATGATTCAGTTACGCTTTGTAGATAACCCTTGACTCGAGTATATCTCGCAGGTTTGCTACCCCTAGTGTTAGCTCTGTCTAGGTACCCGTCCTAAGAATGTCTGATCTCTCTGATCAGCTAGGCTCTCATGTACGAACATAAAATTCTTATAACAAGCTTCAAGTGTTATAGTTTTCATCCATTTTAGATGCATTTCTCAGAGTATGTGGGGGCCAGGTCGAGATAATCCTTTGTGAATTCCATAGCTGATACAGCTAAAGTAGTATCCGCGCATGAGCAAACGTATATAGGATAGGAACCTGCTACTGCAATCTTAGCGATTGCTATTCATTCTTTTCACTGTTTATTCAACTATTGCTTCTGTAAGTTTTTCAATTACCTAATCTATTGTTCTAGAGTTTCACCTTATGAAGGCATCTTGAAAGATAATGCTGTTGGAGAGCTCCAAGATTTCTGCGTTGCGCATCAGCTGATGTCTCCAGAGTACAAACTAATTGGGGAGGAAGGACTGTCTCACGTAAAAGTGTATTATTTGTCGTGCACAGTTTCATCATTCACCACTCAAGGTAAATGAATTTGCCCCATGGAATTTCATAAATTTGTTAGTGTTAGCTTTTTGTGTTTTTTATTTATGTACTGGCGATGGTTCAGTGAAGTTTAGCTGTCCTTCAAAAGACTCAATTCGAATATTAAAAATTACTGTTGCGAGATACTCGTATTTAATAATGAATGGGCAATATCATGAAAGTATACTTTATGAGCCCCTCTTGGCCGAAAAGGGACTCTAATGCCTTTTGCTGTTAATAGAAGTTTATTTTAACGAATTTTCGTAGACAATTAAGCTATATCAATGGCTGTATGTAACCTGGTTACAGGTATACACAAGCAGCCAACCAATCCTACATATATAATCAGGTGACTGGCTTCCACAAATACCCACTCTTTTGACTGGAGGCACACTGAAAGGGGTGGACAAGGTTCCCCAATCCTCCACTAGGGTGGGTTGGAGTTGTCTCGTCTCTTGTTCCCATGCCTGCCGGCAGAAGTCTGGCAAGTTGACTTGATGTGCAGTTGTGTTTTTGTCCATTTGTTTGTGAAGCGATAAAGGCCCCAATTCTGGACCTATGCCTTGAAATGTTGAGAGTATACTCCTCATACACACAAATCCCTGTATAGCTTTTGGTGTTGATCGGATCTGGTAGCGCCAGAACCGTTAACGTAGCGCAAACGCCACACCATTTCTTAGTTTATTGTGCCTATAACTTCTAAACTTGGGTTTTCAAGGGTTTTTTTTGTTCAGGCCATAACATCTAGAGAAACAAACTTCCTACAAAATCTGCTGCCATAATTTTTCTTCTAGGACAAATACTTTCTGACATACAACTGCTCAATGTTAGAGGAAGAAACCCATGTTATAATATACACTGCATAGGACAAATATCGGTGAAGCCAATAAGGACTAATAATAGGAAACCCCGGTTAATTACAGTTAAATGTACGTGATCGTCCTAGAGAGGCTCAGTGCTATAAGCTCTATCAGAATTTTTCAATAAGCGCGTCAATTTTAAGGTAAGATAACCAAATCATAAACATTATTCTTATCTATTTGACTTACTAATTTGTATTTTAGGAGTTTTTTATTTTTTATATGCAAGGTTGTGAGTATCCAGACCACAAAACTATACACATACACCAATTGGAAATGAGTCAGTGGAGCCTGAAAACAAGTTGCTCTTTTCCATGCTGAATTTGATCGTTTTTGTTGTACTTACTTGTGCTTTTCGTAAAGGATTTGCTACAAACTGTTACGCTCCAGGAAAATATCTCTCACAGTCGAAGAGGTTTGGTCACCCTGGCCTCTTAGCTCTGGTCGTTAGAGCGTTGCAACTCCGGGAAATTAATAATAATTTCTCGTAGTTGTGACGATGCGAGTTCGAACTCCTGTCGAGGTATCAAATATTTTTAGCCCGTTACAAAACTGTGGTCTATATGTCCCACTGACCTTTAGGTACATTTCGCTAATAGGATTGTTTTTGGATGTTTTTCATTTTTGAGATACTAGCTTGTGAGCATCCACACCACCAAACTATTCGCATGCATCAATTGGGAATGAGTTTGTGAAGCCTGAAAACAAATTGCGCTTTTCCACACTGAATGTGATCGTATTTTTTGTAATTACTTGAGCTTTTCGTTAAAGGATTTGCTATCAGGATTTTACAAATAGACACTCATTGGCAGTTGACCATTCCAGCCAAAAATACGCAATACGAATTATAGTACAGAATGTAGTATACTGAACATTAGTTTTTTACTCTCAACATACATTTTATACCTTCTCAACCATTTTATCTTGGGTAATATTGAAGACCTATTTCCAACCATTGCATGTTCATTATTTTCCCACAAAATGTTGCGTGAGGCTTCTGGTCAGCCGACCCAGTAGTTTATAATGAACCTTCGTAATCAAGCAAGCTCGTTATAATCAATGTTGAATAAGATACACATAACCATTTTAATTAACCTGTGAAATGAAAAATCACGAATAAACACAAGAATTATAATCAAGCACAGCAATCTCAAACCAAGGGGATTTTGTAGTGATAAAACAGCATGGCGTCCGTTTTATTGTAAATATTGTGGTTGCTCTTGGAGTTAGCTCTAAACCCCACGCTCTAAAGCTCTAAATAAAGTAGGGAATAAAATCTGGGAGCTAACGCGGTCACTAACCCAGGGGTTACGATTGTCGAGGAGTGGAGAAACATATTTCACGATGCTATCTCCAGGATAGCTGTAACTCAAACACTAACTCGAGGTGGTGAAACCTGCCATTAGTGTTAGTTTACGTTAGAATAAAAACAGTCATGCTCAAGTTTGAGAAAATTTCGGTAAACTCTTGTATATTATATTAATGTTAGGTTGTTTTGAAATTTTAGCTCTTAGAGAGCAATGAAGTTGTTGAGCATCAGTTTGATGGCAATTAACTTGATCTAAAAATATTCTTTAATTCAAACAAGGATTTTGAATATTTGAAATTTTTTTTTTTTGCATAAATGTATGCATTATTCTGATTCCTACTACTACTAAGTTGGGATTATTTACACTTCAGTTAAATAATTATTATTGATCTTTGTGGGTGTGTAATTCTTTAGCGAATCTTCGTAGAAAATGAAGCTACTGCAATGAGTCAGAACATTTTAAAATAAAAATTTTTGAAAAATTTCTTCATTAAAATTCGTTTTGAGGCATTCTGAGACGAATCCTAGAGTAACACTTTTTTATATAAGGTATATATATATATATATATATATATATATATGTGTGTGTGTGTGTGTGTGTGTGTGTGTGTGTGTGTGTCATTCCAGACGATAACTCTCCTTAGGATTGAGATAAAAATCCTGTTCTTGCGCCAAAAAATCAAGCTTTCCAAATGAAAAGATAAGTTCGTTGCCCAGCACTTTTTGAGCACATTAAATTGGTACAATTTCTAAAATTGTGATAAAAAATCTCTAAAAATGGCCAAAAATCGTTAAATTTATAATTTTCAGCAGAGTTTTATTCAAAACGAGATTATCAACGATTAAATAGGACATTAAAAAATTGTTGCTCAAAATTATGCAGAAAAAGTACTTAAATTTTAATAATATTTGCTGAAAAATCGACAAAAACTGCAAAAAAACTGAAACCCCTAAATCTTTCTTGAACCGTTAAATTTTATTTAGTGCGAGTTTTTTTGCCATAAAATTGGTTTTTAACAAGTTCTTTGTACTCAGGTTACTCAAATTTCAATACAATTTAACATAAATATTATACACCTAATACGAAAGGTGAAAACTTAAGAAAATTCGCTCATACGACCATGCTGCACGACTGTAACTCTTTTGCGTTTGGGTATTTTAAATGTAAAGGTTACCTACAACTGAAACCTTGGGTTTTATTGGAAACATTATCGAAACAAATATGTCAATTAGACCAAATCTACTCTTGTTGACTTATGAAACTTTACACTTCTTGTTTTCTTGTAGGCAAACTCAGAAATGACATCTTCATTATATAAACTTGTTCTTAAATATTTTTCAATGGCTAAAACTGCAAGGAAGTTTCGCGTTTTTGTAGTTGTTGACCCTCACGAGAGTAGATAACGATCTCTCTGCAGAGCAGTTTGAAGGAGGAGTGCAGAGACATATTAATATGTTTTATGACTGGACCTACGTTTTTTCTCATTATCATTCGTAATTGTTTAGAAAAAGGATAACTCTTGTCAAGATGACTCTTTTTTCTCAAAAGAAAGAGAAAAAAAAAAGCCACAGTTCCTTTGAGCCTGACGGCTAAAATTAAAAAACATGAATATGCTTTAGCCGTACACGACTCACTCCTCGTCGATTCTCTGAACCCGACCCCCCATCGGCCTCTGAACTCTGTTTATCATTCAAAACAAAAAAATGTTTTAGCTCCTCGCTCTCACTTTATTATAGAAATGATCACGACCATTGAGCTCTTGTGAGATGATGATCTCCTAATAGAAACTCGCGAGTAAACATTCACTTTATTATAGAAATGATCACGACGATTGAGCTCTTGTGAGATGATGATCTCCTAATAGAAACTCGCGAGTAAACATTCACTTTATTATAGAAAGAGGCTACATACGAAATTACAGCTTCCTATAGTGTAAAGTATAGAAATTACCTATTAAAATAATTTAACCTCCGCTTCACAAATCTAACCGTTCTCGCAATATTCGGATCACCTGCTATGAATCACATAATCGAAACACCAGCTCAATGAAATCATCAGAAATTAACAAGCGGTTGCAATCATGTTCACAATATCAATAATTGAGAATGATCACCTGTGTGTAAACAATTATTCATATAACCATGCTCATAACTCAGCTTGTTGGCCACGCACTTCGCAGTAGTTAATATAGTATGGTTGGATAAATCGAGAGCTTTCGAACGAATGGTCAAAGAATTTTGTGGGATGAAAAACGACGAAGTATCATATCCCTAGCAACGACTCGGTTGTAAGCGGAAATCATCACAATTATTGGCGCTACTTTCGTTGCACTCTCGTGGGACATTTTTCGGTAGTTAGGTCACGGCTAAAGCATATTCATGCTAAAATTAACTTTTCATAATAGGTGGGTGAAGAAGTGTTTGGTGTATCCCAATATTTGCCACCATTTCTCAAACCGAAAGAAAAGGATTGGCACTGAAGCCTTTTCATAGATGTGTCTGGCACCTTCCTAGACCATGAAAATCCAATTTTCAAGAGGTTTCGACTTACACCTTTTGATCAAGATTCCCCTAATTTATTGATAGATAGATAAAGCATGCTTTATTGATAAGTACATTAATATTGCATCAGATGATGAATTTAATCAAGGAGCTATGCAAACTATTGTTGTCATACAATGACCGATGGATTCGCAGTCCAACACAATGTTAAAGAGATAACAAATAGATAACAATAATTGCTCGTTAAAAAAAATATTAATAATTATAGTAACAAATTTTACAATAAGTACATAACGCATACCATAATAAATGAATAATTCTTAAAATTCTACATAACACATTCATAAACATTCATAGATAGTTTCATTTTTCCTCAAGAATAGTTAAAACCGTATTCAATCATCGCCTTATATATTAGATTCCAAGCCACAGTACAATATTTTATCGAATTAGAGCTTATGGACTTTATTAATCCTATATACCTATTGGCAAAAATTTATTTCAAAAACCCCAAAATATTTCCTTCTCAATGCACACAGTTGTTACGCTCCAGTAAAATAACTTTCACAGTCGAAGAGGTTTGATGGCCCTGGCCTCATAGCTCTGATCGTTGGAGTGTTGCAACTTCGGGAAATTTCCCGTAGTTGTAACGAGTTCGAACTCCTTTCGAGGTATCAAATATTTTTGGGCCGTTACACAGTGCACTACACCTAGCAATGAAATGGAAACAACTCTCAATATCTCCACTGCTGCACAAGTCACAGGTCTGGTTGGTGGATTCGTATTTTCTGCAATTTAACGCCAAGGAGGAATTTTAAACAGCCACTTACAATGTTGAAAGTTTTGCATAAGTGGTACTACTTTATTCTCAACTCTGAGGGCACGACATTGAGGGTGATTCAGAGAACATAACGTATTTAGCTCATACTCACCAACCGTTTCTCTCCCTCTATCTTGATAAGGCTCTCTTCAATTCTTTCTTTCACGCAAAGTCTTTCCAATTGCCCTCCTCTAGAGTCATTGAAGGATTACCTAACCTGACCTAATTTATTGATTACCCTAATAAAACTGGTTTCTTGCAAAAATTCGCTGGTTATGCTATGCTATTTGGCTGTAATATTTAAGATGGTGACCTCTACAATGCTACCCAGTATTCTACTTCATCAAAACTGCAAATCATTTTACTATTTTAGCGACTGCCAGAACGAAGAGAGACGCCAAACGAATGGTAGCGGTCAAGATGTTAAGGAAGCTTAAAGAATGTATGGATGATATAATTGTAGCTCCGATTGTGTCTCCTGCCCAACTACGAAATGATGAAGTGAGTTGATACGACAGTCTAGGAGAGCATGTTTGTTCTGCATTATATGATTCCAAGTAGGTAAATGTAATATTAATTGTCTATCGGTATGTTGTTGACAAAGTCATCCGTTCATCTGACCTCAGCAAAATTGTGTTACACAAATCGCTCACAAAATTACATTATACCTGAGGGACCCCTGAGGTCAATTTCTCCCAATTTACCTATTGTGCATTAATTTGAAGTGGAGTGATTGCCTTTACGACACCTAGAGAATAATTACGAGGTACAGAGGCGCACTGATCATCTGAGAGGCCAATTTCTTTCCTTGTCGACCTACTGGCTGAAATTGGAAATGGAACACTTTTAGGACTCTTAGAACCTATGTCGACCTATGCTGCTTTGATTTGAAAGCCTTTGGGACACCTTGAAAACAATTACCAGGTATGGAGGCACACTGATCAGTTGAAGGGGAAACATCTGAGACTAATTTCTATCCTAATCGACATACACGGAAAAATAACCTAAAGGCGGTTGTTACAAAAAAATAAAAAAGTAAGCCGAAAATGCGAACAAAAATATTAGCAACAAACAAAAAATAATAATAATAAATTAAATAAAAATAAGCCAAGTTGTGTGACGCTTTGCACAGAGTTGTATATTGTGTTATCGTCATACTAAAATATTACCTATGAATTTTTCCACTGTAAAGAAATTGATTAGGGTTGAATTTATTGATTGGGAAAATAGTCTTTTTAGGGGTGGGAGGTATGCCAGAGTATGAAATTCATTTGAGATATTGTGGGCTGCATCTATACGCTTTGGAGGGGAACCGCAAAGAAGGGGGTGGGCCAAAGATATGCTGGGTTTCATAATGGGGCAGCCTTGCCACTGGGCCTCACCTGCCAATAAGTAACTACCTGTCGAAGGACGTTTCCCTTCCAAGATAAACTGGAAGGCCTTTGGACTTGATCAAATTAACCTACTTTTATTAGCTTTACTTATCCCCCCCCCCCCCCCCATTTATTGATTTTGCAGTTATTATAAATAAATTGTTTATGATTTTAAAAAATGTATTGTAAAAGACGGTTTTTTTATTTTTATTTTTTTTAATTTTAGAAATTTGCGAATTCAATTATCGTTGTTTCATAAATTTGCTTCATTATAGATGGACGATATCCTTGATAAAGTGATCGAGAGAATGCCAGCTAGTTTCCGAAAGCTCAATTTCAAAGGCAATCATAATTTGAATCTAAAAGATGTATGTTATACGTTCACCGAAGAAAACATGCCAGGTTTAGATTACCTCGATTCTATCAAGGTTTGTTGAAATAAATTATTCACTTTTTTTTCCAAATCGTGGTGTTTTTTCATTAGTCAGAATGGGTCATGCGATCTATTTTATTGAATCAGCTGAAAGACCTTGAAGAGAGCTTGAAAGAAAAAGGTTGTAAGTGACAAAGGTGATAGTGAAGAGTTGCTCCTTCCAAGAGCAGAGGCGATTGGCCAGCCACATCTAGAGAACAGAGTGGAGCATTATTTAACTAATTTATTAGTTCAATTAACGCTATTACTAATAACTATTAGTTATTATTTGACACCCATAACTAAATTTGATAACCTAATTTTTTGGTGTAACGAGCTTCGTGATTGATAACTGATTTCAATTTATTAGTTATAGCTAAATTACCCTTAATTTGTTTTTAGTTACAACCCTTCAACTAATAGATGATTTTGGAGAAATTAGTTGAACCAATAGCTAATAGGTAATTGGTGTTTAGTTACAACCCTTCAACTAATAGATGATGTTGGAGAAATTAGTTGAACTAATAACAAATAGGTAATTGGTGTTTGATTATTCGTTACATGAACGTGAAACTAATAACTTAGTTATTCGTTACATGCAATGAAACTAATAACTAAATTAGTAACAAAATTTTGTATAACTAAATCAGTTATTAGTTTCATTGCATAACTAAATTATTTATACATAAATTTGTTGCTACCAGTAACTAATTAGTTTTTAGTCATTATTCGCGCAAATAATAACTAATAGATAACTTTTTTTTGCTGAAAACATCTAAATCTAAACCAGTCAAAAAATTACTTTATGTGGTAGTTATTATGTAAAACAACAATAAATAATTAGTGTTTACATGTATTTTGACCCAAAAAATCTAAATGTGTTCAGTATTTTGGCGCAATTATAAAAATAAATCTTAAGAAATTCGCTCATGTAGTCATGTTACTAACATGTCATCTTCCGAGAGAGAAAACAATATTTCCGGCACTTACAGGTAAACTCGGAACCAAATTTAGTTATTATAAGGCGCGAATAATGTCTTGAAACTAATTAGTTATTAGTATTAACTAAATAGTGTAACAAAATTAGTTGTTAGTTACTAGTTGTAATTAATCGAATAACTGGATTAGTTACTCTGAAAATAATAACTAATAGATAATTAGTAGTAGTTATCATTCGCCATTGTAGTAACTAATTAATTGTTATTAGTCGTAACTACTTTTTGCCCAATACTGCCAGAGAATATCCTGGAAGCTAAAATACTCCAAATGTAATGGAGGAGCGGCCAGGAAGGGGAAATAGGAACCCGTCCATCACTTGAGATCATGAGCACCTGTGTCTCCCCACCGTGTGACACAGGCCTATTGGTTGTGGTGCCATCCACTTTTCATAGTTTTTTATATACATAAAAATTACCAAAGTAACGTTATACAGCAGATCAATATTCAAGGATGTATTCCAGTATATCAATCCTTTTAGTATGTAATGCAATGCATATATTTGATGTATCAGAATTACGTTTAAAAATATGTTTCAAAGGTTGAAGTATAAAGAAAACAACTGTTTCCTGTTGGATTCGAACCTGAGATCCTCTCTCTCCTCCAAATGCGAGCGCTCTATGCTCTCCACCTTTGAGAAGCTTGAAAGGATTTATGCGCGGAAACCCTATTTTTATACGGCCCAATAATTCTATATAATAAAACTGCACAGCGAGAATGATGTTGAGGATCAAAAAGATCGCCCATTTTGGCTCAACGGAACCCTAATATTAGTACTCAAATTAAAGCCCTGGATCTCCTGACCAACAGAAAAATCTTAGTTTTCCAAAGTTTCAAACCATATTCGTTTAAATTGCGAGAGTGTGCCAAAAAATGGTTAGATAAAAAAACAAAGGGTTGTCCCCCTTTGTTTGAAGAGATGGATTTTTGCGACCTTCTTCACTCACCTCCTACTTCCAAGGTGTGGGCGGTTCCTGTCTTTGCCTGCACTCCCGCTGCCACCTCCTGCCCGTCAGGCCCCGATGGGTGCTCTGTCAAGCCACAATGACGGGGGTTGGCAGTCGAAACCTGTAAGGGGTACCCCTAGTAGATTTTGAAAATATAGTCCATCTAGTGAAAAAATCGTTAACTGCCACTTTGAAAGTGGTGAAATTTAAAAAGGCCCAGCCTCATAAAGATGGCTTAATTTGTCCATCTAAAAGTGTTTATTTTAGTAATTCGTAAACCATTCATCCTACAGAAATTAAACCCAATAACTATGAACTATCTCCCAAAATAAGCGAATTACAAACGATTGAAAATCAGGCCAATTTCAGTCCTCATTGACTCTCTTGCTGTGATGGGTGTCGGCTTTAACCAGCTGTTGCTTGTCGGGGTGCATTTGGCCTGGCTTCTGGTGGTGGAGGGAGTCGAGGTGTTAACGTTGAATCCTTCAATCATGGTTGACAAGTCTGGGAGGCCGCTGTGGTGGGTGAGGGCTGGTCAGCGGGTGCCCTCACGACTCCGGATATTCAATCAAAGCATCTTATTCTATACTGTACCTACTTCCTTTTAGTTGACATATCATTACTTTGTAAAACATCAAGGAAATGAAGAATGATTTGATGATGTTGAACTTTGAAAGGGGGCTTCTCTTGTGATAGAGTGGGCATCTGTATGTTTGTTCCCATCACTGGAAAGTTGTTCGTTCCATTACAGAAATATACTCTCATTCCCACAATGCAAGTTCGTTCCCGTCGCTGAATATAGGTATTGTAGTTTTAAATAAAGCATCATTTTCAGTAAAACACCTGTGTATAATATAGGTAGGTATATAATTTGGTATTACATTAAAAATATCAAGGTTATCAGCAACTAAAAATATCATTGTTCATAATCTGCAACTATATGCTGAAATTTATGCGAAATTATCTTGACAAAGGCGTATAGTGAAATCCTGCCTTTGTCAAACTTCTTGATGGTGCGTGCCACCCAACTTTCCTACCGGGCGAACCAGCCCACGGCTTTGAATTTTCCTAAACCAGCTTTGTGCTAAGTGGAATTTGCATCCTCTGATGTGGACTTGTGGCCACACAGTTTTCACGGCATTTTGAAGAGCGACTTCAAAGTCAACCACTCATGTCGGCGGTGACAGTTCTTCATTCAGCACTTCTTCACATTTCGATGCAATACTCTCGAGACACAACCGATACGTACTTTCATCTTTGGTGGGCAGCAAGTAGAAAACAAGAGGGATGTAAAAGCCTCGGTTCGGAAAATCACGGTGCCCCCTCGCTTGGTTCCCTCTTCAATGAGGCTGGTTGAAGGCCCGTCCATAGCACGGTCGCATTAACTACGGATATAGTTCAGTCAATGAATGCTCAAAAGGGGGGTGTAGAGTGCAATTGGGGTACGAGTTTTGTTTGCTTCAGGGATGCATTTAGGGTCGTTAGGAGGTAAACATACTAAAAGTCCCCGCCCCTAGAGGGCGAGGCAAGGGGGGGAGGGAGGCGCAAAGTTGAAAAATTCGGACTTTTTTCGGTTTTTCGCTTATAACTCGGAAACTAAGCGTTCTACAGAAAAAATTACTCTTTGCAAAATGAAAGCTGAGTAAATTTCCCACAAAAATTGTTACTTGAAAAGTTTTCTAGATTGAACCGTTCCCAAAATATTAGCTTATAAAAAACGGCCATGTCCGGAAA
Source organism: Adelphocoris suturalis (assembly GCA_030762985.1). Taxonomy (NCBI): domain Eukaryota; kingdom Metazoa; phylum Arthropoda; class Insecta; order Hemiptera; family Miridae; genus Adelphocoris; species Adelphocoris suturalis. Next base: position 43,352,598 of record CM061044.1, read on the forward strand.
TTTTCTTTTTGGGCTACTTTTTTCATCAAACTCAACTCCTAAACCCCTCGAATCTCCTTTTTAGAACATCAAAGGACATCAAAATATGTTGTACTGCTTTCTAACTATAAATACATAACATGATCACGTATGAATATTTGTAGATACATATGTATATATACGTAAGCTGTGTTCAGCTCAAATGTTGGATTTTACGATTTCGTTCTGTTCTACTTCCTACTTGAAATTAGTTATATCGCTACATGGCTCTTACAAAATCCTCATTTAAATTTTATATAAGCCACGTTTTTAAAATTTACCCTATTGTAATATAAAGGCTTAAAGAGAAAAGTTCAGTAGGAGATATTTCAGTTATTTGATGGTATTCAAAGAAAAAATTGGCGTCGAGCAAGCGCCCTTCCGGGTTCGCCCAATAGGGACCCCTTTAACAGTAAAAAAAAGCTTTCCTCGATTTTTTCGATGGCTACAGTAACTCAGCAAAAAGTAAAAAAGTATCAACAGATTCGCAGATATCGCCTCAAGAAGTAGGTATGTTAATATACAGTTTACTATGGAAACACCAATCAACGTCAAACAAGCTATCTTCCTCTCCAACGCCCACAACAAGAACCTTCTTAACCAGCTGCTGGTGTCAAAACTTGAAGAAAATATGTAGTATCGACACCATCCAAGCTGATGATGATGCAGACTTGACTATCATTTTAACGGCCATCGACAAATTGACATCATCTCAAGTGGCAGTGAGGATGTGGACTTGGTCGTGTTGTTATTGGCAAAAGCCCCTCCCCAACAAGATATTTTTCTCGTCAAGCCAGGCAGAGGGAAGGTGGCAGCCACATACTCTTCGCAGGAGCTTCAGGAGCTGGGCCTGCGTCATATTCTTTCTATAGACGCATTCACAGGCTGCGACACCACCTCAGCAGCCTTCCGTAGAAGCAAGGTTGGCTTTGCCAACCTGTACAAAAGAAACAGGGCTTTGCAAGAAGCAGCAGGCATTTTCACCAGCCCTTCGTCCACAGCATCTGACGTTGAAAGGGCTGGCAATATAGCTATTCTGTTATGGTATGGGGCTCCAGCCAAACTAACATCCCTGAATGCGTATAGATATATACGTCTTTCTTGAAGTCAGTTGAAGTAATCAAACCTGACATATCCTCTTCCCACCCACTGAGGGTGCAAATAAATACCATTGCCATCGGGTGTACAACCAGATCCATCTGTGGTTGAAAAACACTCTGTCCTCAGATGTTTGGGGAGAAGGAATCCCGGGATGGGAGACCGGAAATGGCCAGCTAGCACCGAAGCTAACTCATGAAGACCCAGCTCCTGAAGACCTCTTGAAAACAATATTCTGCCGCTGTCAGAAAACTGCGACAGTGGCAGATGTACCTGCAAAGAGGCCTCGCTTAATTGCACTGGGGCGTGCTTTCACTGCCAGGGGAATTGCCTCAATGGCGTTCCATTGAACGAGGACGAAGAAGAAGAGGACATGGACCCCGAACGTGACGTTTCTTTTACAAGTACTTTTTCTAGTTGAATTGGCTAAGGAACACCCCGAGCAATCAGTTTAAAAAAATCGTTTTAATAAAAGCAGTTCATTATACTTTGTATTGGCAGATTTTTTTACTTTACCCTCATTCGTAGCTGTGAGAATACATAGGTACCTACTACTAATACAAATAATATTTACTTATATGCAGAAAGGTAACGGTCAAGCAGTACAACATATTTTGATGTCCTTTGATGTTCTAAAAAGGAGATTCGAGGGGTGTAGGAGTTGAGTTTGATGAAAAAAGTAGCCTGAAAAGAAAATTTCCGGACATGGCCGTTTTTTATAAGCGAATATCTTGGGAACGGTTCAATCTAGAAAACTTTTCAAGTAACAATTTTTGTGGGAAATTTACTCAGCTTTCATTTTGCAAAGAGTAATTGTTTCTGTAGAACGCTTAGTTTCCAAGTTATAAGCGAAAAACCGAAAAAAGTCCGAATTTTTCAACTTTGCGCCTCCCTCCCCCCCTTGCCTCGCCCTCTAGGGGCGGGGACTTTTAGTATGTTTACCTCCTAACGACCCTAAATGCATCCCCGAAGCAAACAAAACTCGTACCCCAATTGCACTCTATAATCATTCATTGACTGGACTAATAAAGTAATGCATCTTTCGCTCGACGGTCAAGTTTCAACGGCATGTTTCTACGGGAACGCAAGTTCATTTCCCCAGATTGCCAACAATTACTCGCTGGGAACCAAAATACACTCGCTCGAGTGAAAGTTCACAATCTTTCTCCTCACCGGGAACGAACATACCATTGACCGATAGAGTATAAGTAGTCAACAAGAGGAACTACTCTTCATCAGCTGAGCAGGCTTTGTAACTAATTTTATTCCTATTCAAGTTGAGTTGCTGGATTTTAGAACGATGCCTTTCTGGCTGTGTTAGTCTGTAATTGCAGTTACTATTTTCTTGGCAGTATTGACACAGTTGATTAGAAATATTATTCAATGGAGATCTGCATTTAGGTCTTGGACAACAGCTGTGCGAGCTGGCACAGCTAGAATTATATATTAGTCCAGAGTTTTCCATTTACTGAAAAGTAGCTAATGACACCAATCATCTTCAAATAATATGAGATGGAAAAGAAACAGACAATTTTATCATTTCCTCGTAATCTGATAAATGGATTGGATTGGAATGGATTGTTATAAGTGTTCATCATCTCTTTTGGAAGAAGAAGCTATCCATTGCTCGGCATGCCAACTGACTTTTCATTTTGGCTGCGTGGGATTCCTAGAAACAAATTTCAGAAAAATGTCAAGGGCTACTAAATCAGCTTGGAAGTGTTTGGATTGCAAATCACGTCCTACCAGTTCCGAGTTGTGTACTAAATCTGATCTCGAATTGTTATTTCAGAGGTACACTACTGAGATGAAAGCCTCTTTGGAGAACACGATCAAGACTGAAATAAAGAAGCATATATCCGTGTTCGAACAGCGTGTGACCGTGGTTGAGTCTCAAATAAAAACTATTATTGATGATATTAATGAATTGAAAAATGGGCTGGAGCATCAAGGCCAAAAATCTGTTAATGCCGACACAGTTTCACGTCAACATTCTTACCAGTCCTTAGAGGAAACAATGGTCGAATTAAAAGAGAGGCAGCGTAGATCTCATAACTTATTGTTCCATGGGCTCAATGAATCCACCGCATCTTCGCCAATGCTCCGTCTTAATGACGATACTGCTGTAATCAAGGAGATACTATCAAAATTTTCCGTCGATTTTAATACTTGCGTTCGTAAAGTAGTCCGCATCGGTAAGGGAGATATCAATAAAGTTCGCCCCACCGTTGTCTCATTTGATGACCCGTCTACTGCACTGAAAATTATGGCTGAAGGCCGTGCATCATCTTCTCCAGTGGCAATTTCACTTGATCGAACTCAAATGTAACGTACGTTTCTGCGTGACTTGCGAGCTGAACTTGATAAACGTACGATGGCAGGTGAACCAAATTTAACCATCCGTTACGTCAATGGGATTCCGCGGATTGTGTCACAATCCCCTCAAAAGATGTCTAACCGTTCGTCAAAAAACTACTAAGCAGCCTTACAATTTTCTATCAGAATGTCCGGGGTATCAAAACACCAAATTGAATTATTTCCGTTCGCAAGCTGCAACTTTTTCCTTCGATATGATTTTTCTCACTGAAACATGGCTTACTGCATCTGTCGAGTCTTCTGAGCTTGGTCTATCTCCGCACTTCATTGTCTACAGGACTGATCGTTCTCGTTTAAACTCGTCAAAGCTGTGTGGAGGTGGTGTACTTTTGGGAGTGTCCAGGAGGATTAGCTCAGTGAAGTGGATAAATCACTTTAATAATATTGAACAACTATTTGTTTTGTTACCTGATTACAAATTAATTTTAGGCTGTATTTATTTTCCGGACTACTTGTCCGATACACATATTACTCAATTCTCCGAAGAGATTGAACGTATAACTCTTTTGAACCCCGATTATGAAATTTTTATTGTAGGCGATTTTAATTTACCTGGTTTGGTGTGGGATGTGAGGTCTAAGACAGTTGATAATGTTTCGGTTATGTCCGCTAAGGCAAGAGCTTTGATTGACTTAATTAATGGGTCAAATCTATATCAATTTAATTATATAAAAAATCCTCATGGGAATATTCTTGATCTATGTTTTTCCACTTTATCTGACATAAATTTAAAACCTGCTGAACCTATTGTTAAACTTGATCTACCTCATCCTGCTTTCGAATGTTGTATTTCTTGTCATGTTTCTGTAGAGGAAAATGTTTCTATACCCTCAAAATTTCGCTACAACTTCAAAAAAGCTAACTACTTGGAGATGAATAAGTTTTTTCTCAACATCGATTGGAACTTTTGTGTTTCCCTGCCTTTTGAAGACGCTATTAATAAATTCTATGAAATCCTCGAAAAAGCCATATCAATGTTTGTACCATTAGTTAGGGAAATAAATGCAGCCTTTCCGAAATGGTTTAGTGCTGAGCTGATCAAAATGGTCAAATTTAAAAATTTTGTACATGCTAGATTTAGAGAAACTAACTTGAATTCGTATTACGATATATATTCAGAACTAGCGAGGAAATGTAAAGCTAAATCTTGCAGTCTGTACCAGGATTGGGTGAATAGTGTTCAAAATTCCCTTAAATCAGACATAAAAGAATTTTGGAATTATTTCAACTATTTGCACAAGAGCTCTGCCATGCCCAATTTAATGTATTATGGTACTACATCAGCTACTAAGCAGGAGGACATAGTTAACCTGTTTGCTAAGCACTTTTCCTCAGTTTATGATCCTACTTCCAACTTGCTACTCGATGATGATACATCGTTTTCGACTTTTTCCCTTGGCTCACTTGTAATTGACAGGGACTTAATCTCTCGTGAAATGATGTCCTTGGAAATCACAAAGGTATGGGTCCTGATGGCATTCCCCCAAGTTTACTCAAGTCTTGTTATGAAAGTATTTCTCTACCTTTATACTACCTATTCAACAGGTCCCTAAAACTTGGTATCTTCCCTTCTAAATGGAAAATGTCCTTTGTTACTCCCATTCCAATGAAAGGGGATAACTCTAATGTCGAAGAGTATCGTCCTATTTGCACTATCTCTTCTATTCCGAAGATTTTGGAAAAGTTAGTCAAATCAGACCTTTAATCAGTAGCTTCATCACTCCATATCAACATGGGTTTTTAAGTAAAAGATCTACTATAACTAATTTACTTTGCTTACAGCAATATATTTTATTCGCTTTTGAATTAGGGTACCAAGTTGACTGTGTCTATACAGATTTCTCCAAATGTTTTGACAAGGTCCCACACTCGCTAATGATCAGCAAAATGAAAGCTTTCGGCTTTTTTGGTGCTATGCTAAACTGGTTCTCCAGTTATCTTACCGATCGCTTCCAAATTGTTAAACTAAAATCTTCTTGTTCATATCCATTTGCTACCACATCCGGGGTTCCGCAGGGTTCCCATGTTGGTCCTTTTTGTTTTCTTATTTTTGTCAACGACATATCCTTGACTTTTCCTGAAAATGTTCATTTTTCGCTCTTTGCTGATGACTTAAAGATTTATTCAATAGTCAAATCCGAATCCGATTCTCACAATATTCAATTAGCCCTAGATTTATTGAATGGATGGTGCAACAGAAATAACTTGTTTCTCAATATTGATAAATGCGCTACAATCACGTTCAGCAGATCGCTTGCCCCATTGCATTTCAATTATTGCGTAAGTGGGGAGAGGTTGAGTCGTGTGACGTCAATCAAGGACTTAGGTGTGCTTTTTGATGCTCATTTAACATTCTTGCCTCACATTGACAATATTTGTGCTAAAGCAATGAAATCCCTGGGTTTTTTAAAGCGAAATACGCGAGACTTTAGTGACGTAAGTGCTTTAGTGGTCCTTTATAACGCATTTGTGAGGTCCATTCTGGAATATGGCGCTATTGTATGGGCTCCGTTTTATGCTAATGCTGCTGAGCGTATTGAGAGAGTGCAACGTCGATTTGCACGGTATGTTGCTTTTAAGCAGGGTGTAGAATTTTCAGATTTCAATTATAGGGATATTTTACAACAATGCAATCTTTCCACCCTGGAAAGTCGACGTCATACTGCAGATTGTTTATTTATTTTTAAGCTATTTCACAACAAAATTGATTGTCCCCATTTACTCCAAAAACTTAATTTTCATGTACCTCCCTACAGTACTAGAAGTAATGTTTTATTTTATAACCCTACATCACCAACGAATTACCTCCTCAACAGTCCGATTCGCAGGGCTCAAACAGCATTCAATCACATAAAGAGCGATAGTTTTGATTTATTTTTTGATTCGATAGTTGCACTTAAGCGGACTCTAAATTGATTTTTTCTTTTTCTTTGCAGTATAGCTAATTGTTCTGTTATTTTTTTCTGTATCTTGTTTTAAGATAAAAATATAGTTTATTACTTTTAGCTCTTCGAGTTTATCATCTGATTTTATGTTTTAAATATATTTCACGGTATGTACGTAATGACGTTCTGAATATTGTAGATACATACACATATATCCAGGTGTGCCATGTAGAGATTTGCATAGATGGAGCCATTCTGGTACCCATAGCCGTACCTTTCAATTGAAGAAAGAGCTGATCTCCAAATTTAAAAACGTTTTTGGTCAGAACAAAATTTGTCAACATAACTAAAAATGAAGTTGAACTTTTTTGAGGGTGTGATCTTAGATCCAAATCTCTACATATCATATGCAAATCTCTACATGGCACACCTGGAGCAAAACTTTCTTTCAACACGGACACTTGTGCCATTACTTTGGAAACGATTTATCGATGACATTTTTTTAGTTTGGACGCACGGAGAAGAAACTCTCAAAACATTTCTGAATGATTTAAATTCAGAATTTTCGGTAAAATTCACATGGACATATACAACAACCACAGCTACATTCCTGGACGTAAACATAAAACTTACTGGCCATCGGCTAACTACCTCAGTCCACATTAAACCAACAAACAAACAATTATACTTACATTATGAAAGTTGCCACCCCCGCCATACGAAACAATCCATACCAGGGCTCTCTCAATTAGGGGACACAGAATTTGCAGTGAGCAGAATGAAAGAGATTCATATATGAAAGATTTGTCCAACAAGCTTCTAGCCCGCGGATATCCAGCAACAATGGTGAAAAAGAGAATAATCCCACCCCACATAGGCTATCGCCCAACGATCCGCAATGAGCACGGGAAGGTCCAAATGACCACAACATTCTTCTTTGGAATTGAGCGAATGAATGGAATTTTGAAAGAATTGTACCCACTGCCATCCTCTAATCCTACAACTAGAATGGTTTTTCCCAAGGCACCTTTGCTAACCTATCGGCAGGCAGCTTCAATTGGAGATATCTTAACACACCGGCGATCGGTTAGGACGGAACCACCAGCCCCCTGCAAAGGGCTGCATCCATGTAAAAGGCGCCGATGCAAAGCTTGCCCGATAGTAATTGAAGAGGATCATTTCAAGTCACCCAATAATCCTAACTCATACACATGCAAAGGATCAGTAGAATGCCAAACTCCAATGTGTGTGTATGAGTTGGTTTGTAAGGAGTGCCCTGCCTTTTATGTGGGAAAGGGAGAAACGCAACTGAACCTGAGAGTGAACAATCATCGGGCATCCATGGTCAGTTCCAACGAGGACCTGCCAGTGAGCAGGCATGCTATGGTCCATGGTTCATCGTTCGATGATTGTTTCGGGATAAAAGTTTTAAAGAAAATGGGACCCAAAGACAACAAGCGGTTGCTTCACCAGTCCGAAAAGGCGCATAGCAACGTTTTGAGAGCCTACGATCAACCAGGACTAAATATTAGGAGATAATGCAACTGTCCTAAGCAACTCAAGTTTCTTTGCCAACGTTGTAATTCTGTAAATTAACTCTTCAAAAAAATTTATTTTACTCTTGTATTTTGAAAAAGGCATCTAAGCCGAAATATTAAAACTAGTCTGTGTAGTGTATTTCTGTGTGTTCTTCTCTTTGTTTCATATATTAGCTCTCTTAGAGCCACTAATCAAGTGATTTATATATATATATATATATATATATATATATATATATATATATATATATATATATATATATATATATATATGTAAACTTGAATGTGATAGATAAAGTAGAAAGATATTGTGACAAAAACTTTTGATAAAATGGAAAAATACCTCAATTTTTCAGCGACTTGCTGTGATCATGAGTGGAAAGATAGTATATATTATATATATATATATATATATATATATATATATATATATATATATATATATATAAGGTGACATGGGGTAAGTGCACTTTCGGGGCAAGTGCACAATTGGCCTTGATTTTTTAATGGTTTTTGTTGATGACGTTGCCATCTAGTGAGCCAAGAGTAAACCATATTATCTAAGTTCTGGGACCGATAGATAGCTCTAGTGTAAACTGTGAACAGTCTGTAACCTTCTAAAGTCAGGCCTTCCATTTTACTAGTGATGTGGAGTCAGGCAAGTTTTAATTCATCCAAGTTCATCCATAGCTACAGTGCAGTTCTTTGATTTCTAACAAGGTAAGTTAATACAACTAATGTTATAGTTTAATAATAGCATTGGTGTTTTGCTTAAGTTTCTTTTGTTTGCAAAAAAAACCACGTTGTGCTCTTCCCCCACAAAAATGTAGGTGTAGGGGAGAGTGCACAGCAATTCGAAGGGAAAGTGCACAGTAGTGTGCACTTCCCCCATTTAAATCTCAAGTACCTACTTGTTTAAATAGGTACTTATTTACTTTTTGAATTATCAAGCAAGTAGATAGGTACTGGTGTAAGTACTAACTTTTCCACTAACCACTTGATCAAGACACTTTCCGAACAAGATTCATCGAGACACCATGATGTATACCGAACTCAGTACAACATAAATTATTCCAAGAGTTGCATCTAGAAACCATTCAAAGCCACAAGTTGCCAGGTGAAAAGAAGAAGACGAGGGTTGCACGAGGATCAGAAGTAATAACATCAGAAGAAGCATATGAAAGACTTTTAGTCCTACAGAAAGAGAGGGAAGAAAAGGAAAAGTTACAAGAAGAGAAGAAAGCTGCTAAGTTGGAAAAAAATAACAGTAAAATAACAAGCGAAAATAAAAACCTCAAGAATGTCAGTGGAAAACTTAAGAACAAAAAATCCAAAAAGAGGAAGTGCTCTTCAGACTCAAGGGATGACTTTAGAGATTCCGATGAAGAGGATTTTGATGCATATGTAACAAGAATGGCTCAAGAAGAAGCTGAAAGTGGAGCTGAAAGAGAAACTGATGAATGGCTAACACAGAGCAATGAAGAAAACGCAAGCAAGAAAAAGGCTGTGACTGTTGACATATCTCAAAATAAAAAACCTGAAGAAACGACCACCATGGAATCAGGGAATGACGATTTTAGTTCTGCAGGCTCTCATCATGAACATAGATATCCAACTTTTGCAGAGGGGATTCATACAGGAGGAGAATATTCATGAAATGACACCACTGGGTTGGCTGTTGGTGATTGGGGTGTTGTGAAGTTTGATGGAAGGACAACCACCAAACATTTTATTGGAGAGGTGATTTCATTTGAGCTAGGTGAACCCATTTTTAGATATGTAAGAAAACATTCTGTAATAAATGATAAGACTGTTTTGTGCAAGTTACCTGGTGATGACACAAGTTTAGCATCAATGGAAGATGTAACAAAAATTCCATCTCCAAAAATTGGTAGAAGGGGGGAATTCGTTTTTACTTTCGAGTTTTCCAAATTTAATTTACATTAAGGACTCACAGTGATTTTGAGTCGACTTTTTCTTTCTTTTCAAGTATTTCCTATTTTTCCAAGTTAATTCTATTCAAAGCGTTCGTGATTTCTATTCTAGTTTTTATTCTACCGTGTTCGTGATTTAAACAACTCTAAGTCACTCTATAAGTTTCAAAGTTTATGTCCTACGGAGTCAACAAAAATTTTGTAACCAATAAGTACATATTTTCTACTTTTTGTAAATATTTTTTTTTGCTTGCCTGTTTTCCCTCACTCAGAAACTGACATTTTACTATTAGTTCTTTTTTTTCTTGAATTTGCCTATTTTCACATGTTACACGATTTGCCGGGTGTCAAATATGATATCTTGCTAAATTTCAATCCGATTTTGAAAAATCTTGGAGCAAAATGATCGTCAGAATATGAACTATTTGGCATTTGCCCCTGCGTTGTTCTCACGTAAAAAGAATGCTGATAGAACGCCACTTGTGCACTTACCCCGCAACGACGGGGCAAGTGCACAACTCGGACTTTGAAAACATTTTGTTTAATAGAAATTAAGTTGTCAATAAACCACGTTTTTTGAATACGCATATTGATAGAGGATAGCCGCATGATCACAATACTAAAAACAGAATTTAGTTAGCCCAATAGATACTGTTTCTATGGTTTAACCAAGTTTGACTTAGTAAATTATATTGTGCACTTACCCCATGTCACCTTATATATATATATATATATATATATATATTATATATATATATATATATATATAGGTGTTAGGCCAGGATCAGCCGGATTGGTTGATTTTTAGATGAAAGAATCAGATTTATGAGAATGAACTTTTAATGAATTGAATGTTACTCAAGCTGAACTGAAGTGTTTGCGGGTCATGTCTCCGTATCGTTAGGAACGCCATACGGAGATGGATGAAGAAGCGTAATTGTAATTATGACGTTGTGTATCAGTGAGAGCCCGTGCTCTGCCTTACAGATATATAATATCAAGCTGTCGGCCTTGCTACGTGTATAGTATTGAATAGCAATAATAATGTGCACATATTATAATGTGAATACGATTTCTACATCCAACTTTTTTCACCTCACACCAATATAACCTCACTGCTAACGAGAAAAGATGGGGCTTCATTGAACTTTAGACGTTAGTGGTTAAGGGATTAGTAGGGAAAAGTAGTATAAAGGTCTGCTGTCAATGCTTTATAAAGGGCTGCTTTATTCGTAATTTTCATGTTGACCGTTTTGTGATTACAGAATAACGGATCATCGTGGTTCAATTCCCTAGACAAAGGAAAATTTCAACACATATTCTCGAAAATCGCAGTGGAAATCGATTCTGAGTACACCCTTCACCAGATAGATGCTTCAGACGAAAATATCATATCTGTAGTTCTTACAATAGATTCGAAACCCTCGTGGACATTTGTGGCTGCTGGTGAAACACTGAACCATGCAAAAAATGCAGTATTCGAGGAAGCAGTAAAATTTATGGTGAAGATGAGATTATAACCATATCTATAAGTTTATATTATTGTTCGTTGATTAGTTTCTCATGTTGAAAACCTGTTAGATTCTTATTGTTATTCATCACTGTGAACAAGATTTTTTTTAAGGTAAAACGAATAGTGATATTATAAGGGGATAACATATATATATATATACCTAATATAGTTTACAAATTACAAGCCAATAATATCAACATCTTCATTATATTGTTAAATCCATCTAAATGGCTGTGTCCTGTTCTTAGGAACTTGGAAAAAGATGAAAGAACTATGATTTATAAATTTTTTTGGTAGTAGATCTAATCCAGATAATATGATAAAGGCCTCCTAGGACAGTTTTTACTATGAATCAGTTTCTGGAACCTGTGACGTCATTGAGTCTGTGCGATTTCACAGGTGCCTCAAGGTAACGGATCATAGGATAAAAACTGACTAAAATACCCGTCAAAGTGTGCGATTGGTGCCGAAAGTGCCAAGATATGATCTGCTTTCATGATTTTGATGGAGATAGTCCATCATCAATATAAATTTATGGTAATTGGGGACGCTTTGAAGCATGAAATGCCGTTAGATCGAGAATAAATTATTGATATATTACAGAACATCTTGTAATCAATTATACCGGTCAATATTGTTCCTAAGTTGAAACACAATTGTTATTCATTCATCATTGTTGAAGAACGCTGTCTAGTTATTATATAGGGCAATTCAATTAAGATTGTAGCTTGTATTTAAGTGTAATTGTTGATATTCTGATTTTAAAAGACTTATGTATTTCATAAATCCACCGTGTCGTAGTGTTTACATTTAAAAAATATATATCTATATTTACCAAAAAAAAAAATCCTTCATTTCTCCACCAGCTGGCAACATACGAATCGAGATGTGCTTTTTACACTGGGTTTAAGCAGGATGAAATATCTGGTATCATTCTGAGCTTTCTGGAGTATTTTTTCCCCCTTTTTCTTTTTTTTCTAACATCCCATCCCAACATTCATTCATTGAAGCGACTGAATTGAGTCGCTTGATTTGATCGACTGATTCGTTGAAGCGAGGCAGATCTTATCTGTGGAGGAATACTTTTTTTGTACTAAATGGAATAACATGTAGGGATAGATCCCCACCATCTTCCTGACCAGTGTATCATGGCTCATAGCAGATAGGGTGGATACTCGAAGATATCAAGCAAGGGAGCCTAAGTATCAACCATACTACTGTGGTAGACACTGGGGAGTACAACTAAGCCAGTGTGGAATTTTTAGTAACTATCAAGAGATACTTAAACTAACACTTCCGGCACTCTGAGTTAAAAATGATCATTGTAAACTAATATGGATCGTAGGATGCAGAGAATATCAGAGACCAAGGCCACTCCGTTTTCCAGTCAGTCCATTCTTTTCTTTGTATTTTATTTATACCATACTAGAGAAGTATCTGACATCCAACCGATGGTGAAAAGGTCTCACATGGTATTGAAGTGAAGGGCGAGCGTGTGTTAGGTGTAGTTACCAGCAAAATTAGGGATAGCAACACCAGCTCCAATGAGTTTCACCGGGAACATGAAAGTTTCACTCATTTTTGTTTTATGTAGTGCAAACATATATATGCGCAAGTCCAACACAGCATAGGTGAACCGTAACAATGTCAAAGTCCGACTACACAGTTAATAGTGGTTAGGTTCAATTTTCGAAATCGAATTACTTTACTGATCAATAGTTGATAAAAATCACATTCAAGATTAACTACTTCCAAATCCGGCGCCGACATGGGGCGCCACTACAAGTGATATCTCAAGTTTGAAAGTCAATGTTTTCTTATAAAAAATTAAAAGTCTATACACACAAACTTGTAAGTTGTGAAGGGAATGAAAATCAAGGGAATTACGGGCACTTCCTATCAATCTGACTTTTACCGCCTTCCTCGTACTCTTGACTACTAATCCACATTTGCTGGAAAGTGCCGATGGATGCTAAGATAGAACCGCCGATCCAGGCGCCGAATCTTCTTTCTGAACAGCCGTTTGCAGATATCAACTTCAGTCTCATACTCGCAGGGATTCTCATAGACAGGTCTCTATTGAGCCGCTCAGGGAAGCCCTTGTAACAAGAAAAGTGAAATGACATTCACAAAACAGTTAGTACAAAGCTAAAGATGAGTTGTAACACGAAGATCGGAATCATAAAATAAATGTGTAGTGTTTAATAATTACTTGTATAAAGGAGTTTCCGCCAGTGATCACAACACTTCCATATAGCGCAGGTCTAACATCGATGTCACACATACCAACACTGGTTGTGACAATGTGACCGATTCCAAGCATTGTATTGCCCACAAGGCCTCCTCTAGTTTGCACAATACTCGGATCAAACAAGGCTTCTGGGATCCGAAATCGTTCACATCCGAAATCCTTAACAAGATAAAATTAAATAAGAAGGCAAATAAAGGAAAATAGTATTAGAATTGATGAAAACTTCCCCCGATTGATGAAAGGGGGGGGGGGGGTTATTGATAGTCGATTTTCTCTCAAAGATATTTAGGAATATTAATCACAAGTGGCTACGCTTTAAGGATAAGTATCGATATTTACACCCAAAGTATCGATATTGGTACACTTTGATTTATCGTATGGCCCATATTCTCGTGACGTAACGCCTGGAGTAGGTTCCCGTTTCAGCCAATGTCGGCCATGACTGCCCTACGTCAATGAACCAACTCATCCAACCTATTTCTCACAAGAAGTTTGCCGTCTCACGTCAACATAATTCATGGTTATAAGGCCATTTTTCAACAGTTTTGTTTTGAAAAAGTATAATATTGTAGCAATACAAAGTTTCAATTCGACTAAATGTTATAATAATCGTGCCTGCCAGCACGATAATTAATTGTAGATTGCTATCAACAATACCAATCTAACGTGAACGAGTTTTTATTTGGACTAGGAGCCTACTAACTATTGTAGTTAATAAGTGTCAGAAAACTACAGAACTTCATTCGTTTAGGCTTTGAGAATAACTATTAACCTAAAAAATAGCAAAGAAAAGATTATTGAAAATTCCTCAGGTGTCTGTACTGCTGTGTAGGTACCTAGCCATTGCTCAGGGTAGCTTCATCAGCGTTTTATTATAAGTTCGTAGTACTATGCTTAACTGAGGAAGCTTTACTTGTTATATTGAATGAATAAAAGGAGAGATTTGATAGTTTGTCAAAGTAAACAAGGCAGGTTGTTGCTACACCAAGAAACGAAACTACTATGTCTTTTTACTACATAGTACGTACGTCCTACCAGATTTGCTGTTGGTTTCAAGTGCCTAAACAAAGAAGTTGGGTCGTTGCTTTGCCGACGAATACAACCACTGATTAGCAAGTTTGTCAAATATCGAATCAGGAAAAATGCAACATGAATTTAAAACCAGCTATAAGGAAAAAACCTTGAAATGCGTTCTTCTGAAGGTAAGATTTCATAAAGACGGCATTGGTAGTGCAATTATTGCGCGAGTTTTGCAGTTACGCAAATTTTAGGGACAAAAAAGGTAATAGGTAAGTACTTTTGTTTTTATCAATGAAGTAAGTGAACAAGTAATAAATATACGGAAAGTATGTAGGTATACCTTCCCTCTAGGAATTCACCTTTCCACATGCGATAATTACTATTCCCGGCCGGCAGAGCTCACACAGCACCACTCACACAGCTCTAGTCTGACCACTTTCACATTACTCCAAAGATTTTCAGTTTCAATTGATTCAAAGAACAGTTCTAACGCTAGATAGGTAATCCACAACATCTTCACGGCTGATGTCTGGAACATCTAGAACACTTGTATGTCATCAACTCTCCAACACACATTTCATATGGATCTCTACCTTGCGTTCGTAGCGTTTGAGGTCATCACAACTGATAATAAGTTGATGTAATTTGCATACAATTTATCACCTTGCATATTACAAATAATGAAAATATTGACTAGGAACTAGGTCAGACTATGATATGCAATTGTCCAGCTGTGACTACAAATGGCGTATTTTCGCATAGTTTACTCGTCACCATGACAAAAAGGTGAAACAACTTCGACTTTGCCTTGCCTCGATGTAAGGATGCGCTAGTGTCCAAGTCTCGAGAATATCACCCATTTTGATATTTCTCTCATGATATACCGTTTTATACATTTTTTAATTTGATATGGTACCTACTTCTCTACCAATCAAGGTAAAGAATTGTTATATAATATTATATTTGATGATACAGATGAATAAATATCCAAGCCAGGAGCAATGGCAATTGTGTTGACATTCTGAGCGCTTTGAGTGCAAAGAAATTATTATCCATAAATTATAAGGCCATAAAACTTTATCTCAATAATAACCAGGTTTTCAAACCAAGATTTTCTATTTCAAGCTTTTACGAAGATTTTTACAAATTTTCGATGTATATATATGTATATATATATATATATATATATATATATATATAATGAATGAGTACAATTTTTAGCATGATTTGGTGCATGAATTTCTAATGTTCTAGTTCATAGTTGATGAACATTTTTTTGACTAATCATAAATTACAAGTATAAATGCTGGAAAATATTATTCCAATGTTTCTTAACTGTATTTAGTAATATTTTTTAGTGTTTTTTTCTCCAATTCGTTACAAATTCATTGTGCTCATATAGTGCTGCCCAAAAAAAAAAAAAAAAAAAAAAAATCATCCTTTCTTTGGTAACCCCCCCCCCCCCCCCCCCAGCGAAAAAAACATTTCTTATTTCAATTCAAAGGAGAGTTAACGTCTACATAAATACATATGAAAAAGTGCAAATTTCAGGAATCGTTTCTTAACCCTTTCCGGACGAAACCCGGTCAGGACCCGGCTAGGCAATATCCGCATTTGGACGGAACATTTTGAGAGAGGGATGTCTCACAGGACGAATGCCGGTCCCTGCTCGGCGACCTTGTTACCTCGTAGGGTCGAATGCCGGTCACTGCTCGGCGCTCTTTCTTGTCTTCTCAGACGAAACCCGGTGGTAGCTTGGTATTTTTTAAATATTTGGGGCAATTCAGTAGGTTTTACTGAAGGTTTTGACAATAGATCGCAGCACTTTATTGATAAAATGAACCCATTGGGAAGGAATATGAGAAACCTTTCTGTGACTGATTACTACTTGAACTTCGACTTTTTATCATTATTTTCTCACTGATAACTCTTGTGTTGTTTTCGTGTGTGGTATCCATTGTACCCAGTTTTCTGTGTTTAGTAATTGTGCTTAGTAAATGTGTTTTTTCCTTCATGGTGAAAACTTGCTCATCATATTCCCATCTCAAACACGACACTCTAAATAAATAAAGAATAACGTCGTACAAAATGTTTCATATATTTTTGTTCTGGGGAAATGATTACAATAAAAAATAATAAAATAATAATAAATGATAGGTAATCTGTGCTTTTATTTGATGAATATGTCTTCAAACGTGATGTACCGTTTTTAGGTGACCTATTGGAAAAAGCTTATTGTCCTTGAAAGATATAATGGCGTGTAATAAGTCGTCCTGTAAGGTACATGCATAATGCCGGTCCCTGACCGGGTCCCGTCCTTGTGGACACGATCGGAATTCAACTTTCGACTGCAAAGGGTTAATGCTTCACAACCAAATTCCGTGAACAAAATTATGAGAAAATTTATTTTTATGATTTTTTGACCAACTGCAACAGCTTTATTTTCTAGGAAAATTCGAAAAGTTGGTTGCCTTTCTATACGATATTTTCCCCACTGATATATCGGTATAACGATAGTGTAATAAATAATATCAATAAGTCAATATCGATATATTTTTGTCTTTGATACCCATCCCTACTAGGTTTTGATTTCAAGTTCTACTTTTTTTTTTTTTTTTTTTTTTTTTTAAAGACAAAAACGCAACAATTGATTACACAAACGTTCAATATTTCTGTGTCAGAAAGCTTTTCTAGACGGAATACTTTTCTACGCAGATATTTATTAAACGGAGCCAATGGCATAGCATTTTTCAGGTTATAACTACACAGATAAAGCAAACACCGGAAGAAATCGAGTGAAAGGATATATGTATATATATATATATATACACACATTTTCCCCCCTATTAATGACCTTAAATTAAATAAGGCTATGACTAACCATGAATACATCATCCAGCCAGGGCCATTTTGGATAATATAAAAGAAGTAGTTTTAAGCTATGTTTAAAATCTACTTTTGCTTCGTACGATATTTGAATCGTTTATTTCAGAAACCTAAGCGACCAAAATTCAAAAAATGTTGTTTTGGTGGTAGTGTTCACTTCAAAGGTGAATACATCGTTTAGTACAGAAATAACCAATGTTCCATATCACCAATGCTATTTGACTGCCTTGAAAAGAATCCGTTTATTTCAGAAAGAACCCAAGCGCCTTCGCTGTAGCCCAAGCGCACTGAAGCGTGTAGTCTACTTGTACGTGTATTTTCCGTTTAATGCCTAGTAAAAACCATTCTTGTTTATACTCAAGTGTTTCTCTTACACTACCTTCGATACCAAAACAGATAAAAATTAATCGTTTGACTTAATTTCAATAATAATTTTCAAAAAATCACTTTGGATTTATTAATTTATTGCAGAAACCACCTAAGTGCAAAATTTTCAAAAATTTATAACTCAAAAACGAAGGAAAAAAAAAATTTAACAAAATAGATAATTCCAATAGCATGTTCTTGATTTGGTAAAAAATATTTGAAGGAGACTAGACCTATACTTAAGCTGCAAAACATTTTTTTTTTTTAGTTTTCCAAAAGTTGGAAAAAGCGCACTTAGGTGGTTTCTGAAATAAACGATTCATTTAGAGTATAGGTTCATGAGTCTCGAGTCAGTATCGAAATAAATTATTATTTACAACAATACCCATCACTAGTCGGAGGGGATGGGGGCCTGTATTGGATATTATTTCTAGCTGCATTGATAATGAATGTTAACGTTTAAAGGGAAAAGTCTTCAGACTAACCTGATGGTAGCCATGAGGAAATTCATAATGCACCGAAGGTATAACTGCAACAGTCTTTTCATCATAGGGAGTTTCGGATACTTGGAGTGCGCTGTTCTGGAAATCCTGAATGACCCTCTTCACCATGTAGTTGTGCCACGATGAAGTAACTTCAGGAAGATTCTTTTTCATCGTCCATTTAGCCTTTTCTCGGTCTTTGACAGGCTCCTTGCCACCAATCATATATGTAGGTATTATTTCCACATCGTTTTCCTAGAAACATTTTTCACAGTTCACATTACCAGTCAACACCGTCAGATTTATATTGTTTCGTTGGGTATATAACTTTCAATAAATGGAAAGATTTATGTCCTCACTAGTTAGCGAAGTCTTATAAAATTAGTTTGAACTACATTAGTACAATAAACTGTTTACGTAAAAACAATAATCTATAAAACAAGACAAGTTTATAGCAAGGATGCGTGCAAACTTAGAGTACTGATAAACCATGGTTTTCATATGTTGATCCACAACTATCGTTTGTGGATCAATGCTCTACGATCACCCTAGTCTTTACAATGACGTTTTAAAAATGAAAATCAGTTGTATTACAAGTAGCCATAGGGCCACTTTCACCAACAACTCAAGTAACGGAGTTTGGCCAAATTCCACTAAAAATAATCTTGAGGATTGAACCTTGGCATTTTTCACCAACCCCAAACTTGTTTGGAACAACGAAGTTTCATTAACGGAGATTAGGACACACTGTCCATTAAAAAGTTGGAAACTTTGAAGCCGAGACAATGAATCCGCCACAACCACCTGTTATCGTCCGGCTTCCATTTAAATAACCAAATGATAACATATTTCAGAAAGTTTTGGACAAAATTGGGAAGTTTTGTATAATTTGTAATCAATATCGTACTATTTATCATCCTATCATAATGTGCCACCATCGTTATCATCACATAATATATAAATAATTTTCCTCTTATCCTTGTGCTTGGCTGCTTAACGGTGGTGTACGTAATGAGGCTGTTTCTACTTCAATCTAGATCTCGTTGTATTGTTCTATTACACAACGAATAGTAATAAATAATATTGAAAATATTAATGAGCAACGAGGTTTGTTTCTCATTATGTTAAGTGACAAAGTGCCAAGGATCGCATTATGAAGAGTAGGCATATTGAATACTTGCCAACTTTCTGGAGAGATAGCTACTATCAACGGATTCGATGAATAAAATTTCAATGAAAAGAAAACAACTTCAAATTTACCAAACGAACTCCCCCCCCCCCCCCCCCCCCCCCTTCCGTGTTTCTCGTTCCAAATGAATTCGGTTCACGGAATTAATGTGTTTCCTTGTTCCTTCCTCCTTTATGTACTGCATCATCATCGCTGATGATTTTAGTATTAAACATTCAGTAAAACTTCGCCTCACAAATAGCCGAGCAGCCTCAAACAATCGCAACTTCAAATGAGGGTTCGCACAGTTCTCAGGAACAACCATGAATGAATAAATCAATAAACAATACATGTCAATACAATAATTATTATTTTCAATCGTACAATTAGTTCGTCAGAACTAACCTAACCTCGCTCTCATTTAATTTTTTGACATCAACAGAAAAATTACGAATAATGAAAAGTTAACGCAAATTTTGACGTTACATCTAGGTCAAGGAGAGATGCGTTGTTGGACGTACTAACGCTGATGCGCTGGCGTTACAGGAAAACCTTATCCTCAATAAAATAGGGGATACGGTGTGGACGATATGATTTTTCCCCATTTACCACAAAAACTCTCTACTATTGACCGAAATAGAAGGATGTTGAATTCTTCCGTCAACTAATCCAGACTCCACTCGCAACAAAGTTGTGGACACACTTTTCAAAACAAAAGTTGTTGAAGAACTTTGTCTATTCCAAGACTTTACAAAAAAGGGCTTTCTGTCCTTATTGGTTTTTTATTAATCTCCAACGTTTCTCTCCCAGGAATAGGCGCTACTTCAGGGAGACGAATATTAAATTCAAAATTGTAAAATATCTACGTATCGTTTTCTTTTTCTGATAAAATATTTTAAAAATTTGAATTCAATATTTATCTCCCTGAAGAAGCCCTAGTTCCTGGGGAGAAACGTTGGAGATTAATAAAACTTGAACTGTACAAATAAAGAAACGTTGTCACATTGTTCGTTACTGATGATGACGATCGAAACCGCTGAAATCGATCCAACATTGTATCTCTTTATTTTCGTGGAAATATACAACGCTCTTCATTAACTTCTGCTTTTTCAATTAATCCAGCCTGTAGTCTCATTAAAATACAAACCTGGAGCAACTGTTTGCATTGCATGGTAATATAATCGCCGCCTAGCGGAGACTTGACAATAGCTTGAGTTAAAACATAGCCATCCTGTACTGGAACAGCAGAAGTGTGCGTCGCACCACTGTCAACCACCAGACCTGTCGCCCTTCCATTGGCAAAGGCAGCCAGCACTGCGTTTTTCACGAGAAAAAAAGCTGGAACATTGTACTTCTCGAACATGAGTTCAGTTAGTTTCTCCCGTTTTCCTCTGTAATAACGAAAAGAGATGCAAAAATTACGAAATACGATACAATAACTGCAAAAACGTCAATACAAGCTAACAAAATCATTCTTACCTGACGTTTAATGGAGCCTCGGACATAAGAACCGGGTGGAATTCGGATTCAGACTGTATACATTTTGAGTAGGTGTAATCTAAGACTTTTTCGAAAAGGTCCCAATCCTCAATCATTCCATCTTTCATGTAACTGACGACTTCCATGCCCTTCCTAGCTACGTTAAGTATGGTCGTGTCAATGTAATGTTTGGCTCCAGACGATATATTTGATGAATCTGGTTTCTTGTCGGGGTCCAATGCGTCAGTCCTGACAGCTCCGTTGAGGTTGCCATCTTCTATAACACCCACTGCCGCAGGAATTTCAGCCTAAAACCAAATGAGTTGCATTGAATGTATTAACTCGTTAAATTTGTTTAGAAAAAATAATAATGATAAATTAATAAAATAATTTTATTTATCAAATAATTATTGGTATATATGTTACGGGAAATTTCTGACCCTCGGTAAAAACTAGCATTTACCGAGAAATTCGCGAATCTGCCATAGAGACTGGGAAACGCACGATAAGGAAGGTATGTTTTGAACTTTTACCACAGTCAGCTGGTAAATCCTAGGAGTGACCACCTCAAATGGTAGAAGTCCGATGAGACCCCACACTAGTCAGGTCTTTACCATCAGCCATCGAAAAAACCTAGGTTTTGCAAGTACCATCGCGAAATACATAAAGTTTAGGAAATTAATTATGTGAGTTGTACTGTGCAATAATGCCCTACTCCATAGGTAATACATATTTGCTTGTTAGTACAGGTTAAACTGTTGCATCTTGAATAGCAAATTACTATTTTGGCCCTGCACTTGCACTTCGTGGAACATTTGGTTTTGCAGTCGCACCTTGTATAGCTTTAGCCACCTGTGAGACTTAGGTAACTTGTGGTTTGTCTAATACTCGCCTGAGTGTTTTGTGGAACTGCAGACAATGACGCGAAGTTTTCCTAAAGGCCGTATCACACTAGCATTTTTTCCGCATTTTTTCTGCGTTTTTAACGCAAAAACGTGAAGAAGAAGAAGTGCGTTTTTCCAAGGTCAGCTTTTTCGACCATTGCGCATCCTGGCGGAGCGTTTTTAAACTCACTTGGGAAAATTAGAACATGTTCTAATTTTTACCTTGACGCAAGAAAAATGCTAAACATAACCCTTGGGGAGGTTACAATTCAATGAAAAACCCCTAGGAGCCCTAACCTGACAGATTTAATAAAAACGCATTCCGCCAGAATGCGCTGTTTTTGCAGTTATTCCTCTTCAACATTCATTACTGACCTTGAAAAAACGCAGTTTGCCTTCTTCACGTTTCAGCGTTTGAAACGCAGAAAAAATGCAAGTGTGATACGGCCTTAAGTGACGAACTGGCCACGGGATTTCAGCTGAGAGAGTTGTCCTACAGATGTACCAAGACGATAGTGATCCCCATCGATGATTTCACTCACTACAGTAAGAACAGATCTTCGTCGAGGGTTTACACCGGCATTGCACTGACAAAAGAACTTTCCCCCCTCGACTTGTCGCAGCTAGAATCTCTTCTTTGGGGGTAACCCCGAAACACAGCGCTTCTTTGGGCTTTTACCATGACCTTTGGCCAAAACGCGAATTTCCCAGTAAATATGCTAGTTTTTACTAGCATTATTCTTCCATGGATTTGGCGTCACAACTAGATCCGTTAAGGTGCGGTAAATGTTTCTCGTTACCGCATGTCGTATTGAGACCGACGGATCTACTAAGAACTCTACTATTATGTATCAAGGCTTAGGCCATATGCCTGCGCCCAGTGTAACGCCCCAAAAATATTTTATAGGTACCTTGGCAGGGTCGTCTTAGCATTAGAACTTTTACAAGGGAAGCACTCAACCTTTCTAAGGGCCTCAAAAGATTAAGTATCGTTCTGGCATACCACCCTTAACTGTCACTGTGTGTATATAACTTGACTTGAAGCACATCGTGCTTCCTGTATCTATGAACATAATAAATAACTTAGGTGAATTGGTATTATGGATACCAAACTAAAGATGAATAGGTAGGTATGTGTTCAGTTTATGAAGCCAGAGTTGGAGTAGTTAGTCCAACTTTATTATTTCGTTAGTCCAACCAGCATAACTGTTCTGATAGACTTTTTTGCGACCTTTTAATTATAATAAATACTAACAAATTAGAGACGTAGCAGATAGAATCGGTAACACCCAAAACCGTTAATAACCACCCCAGGACCTCCCAAAAGCGCCACCTCTCTCAAAACCAGCCGAAAAGCTCCGATGTCAAAAAGCGCCAACTGTTCGCCAGGAAGAAATTGCAGTAAATTCACAAGATATGAAATAGAAAGTAGATAGGTATATATATATATACTCACATAACTCATTCACGGTAACACAAATTATCAGACGAGATACCTAACGCCTTTGCTAGTACTCGAGATGTGGAACATGGCCCGTTTATTAATTACAGGGATAACTTCCAGGCAAACCTCAGGAGGTAGCTAGCTAACTGCTCAGATAATATAAACAGCCTTAACAATGGTATTTTTCATCCTTCTTCGTATGTCCATGGACAAAAAGTAGATACTTCAACACAACATACGGAGAACGAAGTGAGTTGGTCGTTGGTATGCGTAATTATAGAAATGCACCCGTACAAGTGCTCAACGGAATTTGCCTGCGTACGGAAGTTGTAGAGCATAAAAGTCCCATAGAACTATAAATTATCTTTCAAACAACGGGAGTTTTACGAAAATTTAGAAATTGAGCTAATCTTGCCTACGATCACTTTTTCCTTGATCTTTTTTGGTTCAGTTTCTAGGCTAGCATATAGACTGAAAAAAATTTATGAGTGAGGAACGACCAAAAAAACTAAAGGCTGAAGAATTCTTTGTTGTATAACAAAAACATGGAAAATGATATTATAGTCCCCTCTGAATCCCAGATGAATTTTGTCAGGCTGATCGAATTATATAAAAACTCAGGAGCACCGAAGTGATTGTTTGCTATTATTACTTATGATTACTTATTTGAAATGTCGTTGTTCGGTATGATAGTGTGCTACATATATTTTTGAATGTTCGTAGAAAAAGCTATTGCGATGGATCCAAAATTTTTAAAAATACATAATTTCTACAAGGTACTTTCTTCATGAAACTTCAACTTCGTAAGTACCTGGTGCATTTTCCACACGTTACACACAACTTACCTCCAGGATAAATCGCTAACTGAGGGAGATGAGTCTCAGGGGAGGATACCAATCAGATAGCGCTATATTGCAGGTAAATGTGAATTCATAAACAGCATACGAGAAGTTATCCGAGGCCGCTAGTTACCTAGAATTTGCCTGGGCTATATCTGTGATTGATAAACGGCCCCTAAATATCGTATCATTTGTTCGACAACTCCGAAGATTTGGACTACTGGATATTGGTCCGGTGATTTTGAACTTTCTAGCCTCCTCTGACACATCCTGGCGCAATTGTCAATCACTCCTAAACGTGCCTTCGGACAGAAGCTGGCGCTTCTGACAATCCAACTTAATGAGAGATTCCAGAACTCACCTGGCGCTTTTGGAGATTGAAGCACCATTAGACGGGATTAGCGCTTATGGACTACAGCCGATAGAATCAACAGAAACAGTTTATACCTATAACTATTAAAGGCATTATAATTCGAATTTATATATCTATGCAACTTGTACGGAGCAACTAAATTAATCGAAATGTGGGTACCTTGGGAGTATCTTCCTGAGCGTAGCCGACGCGGAATGAATGGTGGCCAACATCAAACACCAGCGCACCGATTTCATCACCACCGTACAACATGCCGCTTCCACTCATCTTAAAACTTGAATTATCTCACTTCACTTGAATCACCCGGTAACTACCTATCTATCCGGGTATGTACATTTATAAAATTTCAAGTATATGAACCCAACCGACTCAATTATGATCAAAACCACAGAGCAACAGAGCACAGAAAAACTACGGGGAAAAACGCGTGACGCTAACGCCAAATGCAAGATGGTGGTGAATTTTCACTGCCTTGGCCTCGTCAGACAAAGTGTTGGCCACATCGATGGCACAAGTTCGGAAGTTCATTTTGGTTTCAATGATCCTTTGTAATCGACCAAGAAAAAATGTTTAACCCCTCCTCAACATTTTTTTGGTTTACTTATCAAGAAATGTAGATTAGAAGAATGTTGGGAGAGGAAAAAATCTTATTAGTAGGTAAGTTGAATGATTGAAAATGTTTATACCTACACGTGTCATACCTACCTGACTTTGATATTTATATAGTACCTACCAGTTAACTGCGCCGTGGAGCTATCTAATACAGAAATAATAAACCTTTCTTCAATCATTTACAGCGTTATTAATTTTCATAAAGTAGTCAATGTAAGGGTAAATGACGTTTTAATTCAAATAAGCCGATTGAACTTAATTTTTTTTTTTTTTTAGATAATTACCTTTTTTTAATGGTTTAAGCCGCACCTCAACCAGAAGGGTCATTATCGGCAAATGGTACCTATTGATTGGCTTACTCTGTACAAATAAAAATTGGCAAAGTCCTTTATCTAGTTGATTTTTGTAAGTGCTGGGAAACGCAATTTCCCAACTGACTTATGCATTGTCCCATAGTACAGATAACACTCAAATATTAATATTAAAAATGAGATCTCACTCATAACTCTTGAGTTAGGTTTATCTGCTATGTAACTAAAAGAAGAGCCCAATTTACCACACTCTTAATGACTGCAACTTGACAAATTTTGTGAAAGTCAATTTTTTGATTCTTTTTAAATATTCCAAGGGACATTGTGGTGAATTAATCACCACACACCTTAACCAGCCCTTTTCAGGGCTACCAAAAATAAGTTCTCACAGTAGAACTTCACAAGAAAGACGTCAGGCTACGTCAAAGCAAAATAATACATACTGCAGAAAGATTACATAATAATACATAATCACAAACGAAATAATTCCGACGGAAAAACAAGCTCGTCAAGGCAAAACCTCACTGCACGAGAGAGACGTGACAGGCCGCGAAAACCTACACGAAAAAGTCGCCTTGAAACAATTAATCTTCAATAATCAAAGGTGTCGCAAAAAAATGACCTCTAAATCGATCAAGGGCAAATCAAAGCTCGACGCATTCTATCGAGAGGGGGCGGAAATCCATAATTCAACTTTCGCCCGCCGGGCGCGACCGATCAAAACGGAAGCTGCGGAGACGACGGCTCATCTGGACGATAACCGTTAGGAAGCCAATAGATCCAGCCAATCAGCTCCGACTTCCGGCTATAAATACTGGACCCACCAGTCATTCAACTAATTACTACGGCTGATGACTCATCTCTCTCCGACGAAGTTTCTACACGCTTTTCTACACTTCGAGTTTCCTGGTAGCGTCAAGTCTAGCCCTTTTCAGCGCTACTTACTACCAGCGTTTCTTCAGGCAGGATATCACCCGGTACAAAAGGTTTTACACTTTCTTGTACGCCCGCTGGGGTATCCGAGACGTTTTCGCCCGGACCAAACTGATCCGCTCATTTGGTCGCCCGTGGGAGAACGCCAGGTAATCAACACCTCATACGGTTTGATTAACTGCTCAAGGGAGTTCTTTTTAGAACTACGCAGGAGGACCCGGTCACCTGCGACTAGAGAGTCCCCTGAGAATTTCTGTTCATTAACAGAACCAGTAAATTCAAGGGAGTTCCACAAAAATGGAACGTTCCCCGTCTTTTCACCCACTGGCTGGGGTAGACGCTCCTGTCGCTGTCCGCAGCGAGAGTTTCGAGACAGAGCGGGAGGAAAAGACCACGTTTCTCCACCCCCTCGACGGGGTGGGAGCTCATAACGCTGTCCGGAGCGCGAGCTCTGAGGCAGAGCGGGCGGGAACTGCTCATCAGGCTGCCCGCTTCCGCATTCCAATCTCATGCGACCAGATGACGGAGCGCCCACGCTCCCGCCGTCCTGGACCGTTCGAAGATTCGACGAGCAACACCTTAAAGGATGTTGTTCTCAATTATCCGCCTGAAACACGGCCGAACCAACCTCTTTTCGATCATTCTATATCAAAAGAGAATAATGAAGATTTCCTGACGAAAGCAGAGCTCCCTACGCAGCTATCCGCTGGATACCTAGCTGACTCGAGCGCCTTGTACACTTCGAACATACATCCGTCTCACGGATATGAAAGTACTTTTCAGTACCCTAAACAAACGGTCTCGTCTCATGATCAAAATATACAACTAAGGCCTGAATATTCTCCAACGAAATATTATCACACTGAGCGACCGCAAGAGGCTCGGATCGAGGCGAACTCATCCTACAGCCCGAGTGCGTCCTATCCAGAAAGATTTGATAACTCTTGAGTATCATCCACTTTATCTTAAGAATTTCTTCAGGCAGCCAAACTGAGCGATCCAAAAATTTCATAATACCTCTGCACATTTCATCCCTATTGTAGTGCATTTATTTGTTGGTTATGTGGGTTCACCATATGCGTTTGTCTCGGTATAGGAATACCTAGAGGTATGTTTGTTTGGTTCATATATTCCTGGGAAGGAATATTGTGATGGAACATACCCTCTAAGTGGTGTATAGGCCTTTGCTTGGGCTCGTAGAGAGTCTATTTGTGAATTTATAAATTCACTGTAAATAGGAGAGTTGTTTTACCCTTGTCCCAAGGAAGGTATTGTAAACGGTAATATTGAGGTCCGCCGTTTTTAATTGTCTTGGATGATCTGTAACGATCTGGGATTATCCTTCACGGGGACGTTGCCTTCCCTGCTTGACTTTAGGGAGCTCAGGACGATGAGAATGATTCCATATTTTTCTCATTTGTCTGCTTTCCCTGGGAAGCTGTCTTCCTAGTTTTGCCACTAGGGAGCTCTCGTGTTGGAGCTTGGGATTATGTCTTTTAGGTGGCTAATTGTCTTTAGTTATTAAAGCTATTTTTGTAGGTGGTAAATTCACCACACCAAGGCTGTGCGAACCCGTCGTAGCCCAGAGAGCGCTCTGCTGAATGCGGACTCAGTTCAACGGTAGCTCAATAGATTGCGCTAGCAGCAGTCAGCAAGTGGGGAAGTTGATATCTCCCCTTCCACACCCACACCGTCTCGCCGATACCGCCCCACCCTCCCAATCGGCCACAACCCTTTTCCTGGCAAGGTGAACTACAGTTCACCAGTCCTTCCCTTTCTGATTACAAAATCCAAGATGGCTGGGTGACCCTGGTGTTGGGGTTGACACTCATGGGAAACTCTGGCGAGGCTAACGACGGAATTTTCAGCTGATTTATCAGTTTGAAGGTCGTAGTGCAAGATGGAGTGGCGCTCAATGTCTGGCCCTTCAAAGAAGGTAAGTTCACCTCATGTTATCATCTACTTTTAGTGATTTTTGAGTGCTCTAATCCCCAGAATCGAATGGATCAGGTGTTTTTCTATAGAAAATGACAAAAAACCTGTTGAAATTGGCATGCAGAGATTCGGCATTGTGAAAATGAAAAGGTGAACTAAGGTTCACCTTGCCATGTTCCCAGTTGGGTCAAGTGGTGAATCTTGGTTCACCTTGCCATGTTCCCAGTTGGGTGAAGTGGTGAATCATGGTTCACCTTGCCAAGATATCAGTAAACTCTCTAAGGGATTTTCGAGCATGAATTTTAATTGATTTTCTCTTTCAGAACCTCAAATTTACTTTCAATACAATATAAATATTTTTGTAAAATATTTTATCCTTTTTTTTTTTTCTTTTCAAGTTTCTTATAGACTTGCATGTTCATATGCAGTGGCTCATCATAATCAACACCTGTGTCTTTTTATTTTCAGGAAATTTTCACAACCAGAGGTGAAAAAATGTTATCATTGATTCCCAAGCCTGGATGTGACTCCTCAGATGAAGTGACCGATGATGAGTGGGATGAGGAGCAGCTCAAGGCAGGGGTTCGACAGCTATTTGAGGAGATCGGCAGTCTTGATTTTGATGATGGTAGTGAGCCCAGTGTCAACACTCCATGGGTATGCTCCGACCTACCAAATCCTGAACCCATGATCATTGAGGAACCTGAAGAACCTGTCCCAATGCCATCCGTGGTCTCTCAGTCTGAATCCGACCCACCTACTGCTACGCCTTCAGTTAGCACTAGAGCAACCAAGAGAGCTCAATCCAGTGCTCCCCAGAAAGGGAAAGAGAAGGCATCAGCCTTGAAAAAAAAGTCAAGGTGAAGCCATTGAAGATGAAGTGGAGGACAAAAAAGTTTCGCGGATGTGTTACAATCCCACCTCGCTCTACCAACAAAGTTCACCACCAAGATGGACCACACATTCAGACGGCCCTATCGTATTTTTTTACAAGTTCTTCTCGTTGGAATGCATCGATCTTATTGTGGAACAGACCAACCTCTACAGTTTCCAAAAAATTGGCGAGTTTATCAAAGTTGATAGGAATGCTATCAAAGCTTTTCTTGGTTTTTGAATTGTTGATGGGAATTATTCAGTTACCAGCCATTACAGACTATTGGAGCCGGCGTTTCAGACAAGGTTCGATTGCTGATCAGGCGTTTCAGACAAGGTTCGATTGCTGACGTCCTGCTTTCAATTCGTTCTAACGACTTGGGGTGTGATATCAGGAGATGATAAGACTGAAGATGTGATAAAGGCAGATAGTTACTTGGAAAACTGGCAGTAATGAAACAGTCTGTGATCCCTACTTATAGTATTTATATTTTCAGTTGGCAATCAAATTTTTCGGCAATAAAAACTGATTTTTCTGTCAGAGTATTTCATTTTCATATCCCAATGAAGACTGACCTATTACCGTATTCTGGCTGATTCATCACTAGAGCTTACTGGGAACCTGGCATAGTGAACTAAGGTTCACCACTAGAGCTAACTTGGAACCTGGCATGGTGAACTGTGTTTCACTTTTATTACAATCGACCATAAAAGTAATAAAAACCCGTTTGTTTCATCATTAGAGGACACAAACCTAGACATCTGGAAAAGAAAAAATTGAAATATTCAATTTCTTCTATTTTTGCCAGGAAAAGGGTTAATACAACTCCTTGGGGATCAACCTCGACCCTCAAGTGCATTACTTTCAAATAAGATGATCGGTTTTTGTGATTGTGTTCACAAAGAATTAAACCGCTAGAAAAAAGTCATAATTCATAGTAATTTTCTGTAAAAATGTATAAACTTTTTGCGTCTATCTTTGTTAAATATTCTGTGATTCAAAATACAGTTAGGAACAGTTTTTTTTTTTTTTTTTTGTGTGCAGTTTTTAACAATTTTTTAAGAAACATTAATGAAATTGAATACGTTTTTCAGCATGATTTTTTGGGTAATTTATTAATGTTCCAGTTCATTGTTGATAGGTAAACTTTGTTGGGCTTAAAGTCTGTGAAAATGAAAATTCAACAATTATTGGACATTTTTAAGCAAATTTCTTGAATTTGTTCGGTGCAAATACAGAAATTTTACCTCAACCTTTTAAGGAGCTATAGTTTAGCACATAAATATATACATTACATATTACATAGCATTTCCAAATCGACTTCGAAATTTTCCAAATAGAAATTAACATCTTCGATATGACAATAAACATTTTTCAAATAGGTTTTGACATTTTCCGAATATAAAATTGAGGAACAACAAGTGTGACACTCTAAAACTTATACATTGCCAATACCTTATTCTGGAAACAAAACAAACTGGGTACATGGACAAAAAATGCCACATTCTTGAATTGGAATTTTTATTGTCAAGTCCATGCAATGCCTTTTCAATCCATAATTATTAACTCAACTTACCTTAGGGAATGTTGAGTACAATAATTATAGTAGGTCATGGAGAAGACTGTTTACTTATGCAGCTGACATGTTTACACTCAGCGCACGGTAATTTTTACAGAAAATATTTGAAAAAACCCACAAAATCGCGGATTTTGAAATAAAAACGGAATTTTTGCTCTCTTACGTTGGCCATCCTCCGTAAGCTGCCATAAGCTCCCCCGTGACCTGTGTTTAGGGATTTCATTCACCTGCATTAGGGAAAAAGGGTGAGAGCGCAGGCAGGAGACCAAAAGAAACCGTAGAGCAAAATTCTTCTAAAAAAAAAAATATATATATATATATAAAATCAATTTGTAGTTCTACTAGTGGTGCACACTGTTCGCGTGCAGGGGCCCTGTGACGCTCCCTGTACCCTCATAACCGCCTATGCCACAAGTGAGTGCATCTGTTCCCCCCCTTTTCTTGCCTTGGGAGTCAAATAAAGAGCTCGACACAGAAGAAAATTGCTCGGGGAAAGCGATAGGCCACTGTCTAGTAATGTGAGAAGCAAGTAAAACTGCGATAGGTATCTGTACATGTAGAGATCATAACATTCTTGAAAAGAAATCTCCGCCGTAAAAATGTACCGTATGGGCCACAAACTGGACTCCAAAAATTATATATTTCCATGGAAAAGACAGAAATAGATGTTACATCTAAACTGTACGGGACGGTAATAGCATGGTATAAAAGCATATAAAACATAATAAATGGTCGTAGCATGGCATGGAACCCAATATGGGCCTAGAATAGAATATCTGGCATGGACCCACAATTTTCTATGTTCGCGAAATTTCTAAATTCATCTAGCTATTTCATGTAAATGGGGAAGGAGACCGAACCAGGATACTAAGAAACCTATTGTTTTGGCCACTTTATGAATGGATAGTCTGCTGGACCCCAAGGTATCCCTTATTAATTTTTCAACTTATAAAATCTTGTCCGTGGGGCGTCCTACTGACATCTGGAGTGAATTAAATTCAAGTGCTAGAAATGTAAATGAGGACGAGGTAAACAGTTGGCTTTTATTTTCGTGAATTATAAAAGTTAGGTCCGAAAATAATGAGGCTGCAATCCACAAAGATCTTAAACAACCCTCTCCTGAAGAAGATAAAAACAAGCTGTCATCTAAATAACTTATTCCTGTGACATGCTGATCTCTCAATTTAGAAAGAAGAAAGAAAGGCTAGGTACTTTCTATGCTCTGGTGCGATTCTAACCACGAAATATGCATCTTTAAGATCGAGACTTGCCCCAAAGTCTCCCTTCGATAGAAGAGTAAAAACAGAACGATAATCGTCCATTTTAAAACGAGAAATCAAGAATTCATTTAGTCTATGTAAGTTGATAACTAGGCGATCCTCTCTTGTTTTCTTGGGAACGGTGAATATAGGAGAAATAAAGCAAGGTGAATCGGTTGGCCAGACCTCCACCACTCTTTTATCCAAAAGGTCCTTAACTATAGATGACACTCTCGAGCCCCAGCCAGGAGGGTGGGCCGGACACTCCGGAGGAAACGTCAAGGGGGGATAGTAAGAAAAGGGGAGCTTGTACCCTGACACCCATGATTACGAAATTGACGATTTTGTAATATGTGACCAATTATGATTAAAAGAAGCTAACCTCTCCACAAAAGACGAGAGGCGGAAAGGATTAATATTGTTGATAAAGGAACTCACTGATAAATTTAATTGTAGTGGGCGTAGCTCCCTGACCGGGGACAGCCACGAAGATGCCTCCGTGCTTGTGGGCTGTGCCTGCCCCTGGAGGGGAGACCCGCTGGACACCTGGAGTTTCCCTGACCGGCTGAAAGGGGGGTGGTCGGGCAGGTGGATTGCTTGGGCCTCTTCGCAAGGCACAAACACACACACACACACATATATATATATATACAATAAACTTAATTTGATATAAATTCCACAGATAAAAAGAAAAAAGAATGATTAGATATTATAATTAAGTTTATTATATAAATAGTTCAGTAGAACAAGAACAATAATCAAATATCAAATGCATATATATATATATATATATATATATATATATATATATATATATATATATATATATATATATATATATATATATATATATATATGAAAAAACGCAAACTCCAGGAATCCTTTCACAATGCCTCAAAATGGATTTCAATGAAGAATTTTTCAAAAGTTTTGATTTTTAAATTTTTCGAGCCATTGAAAAATCCAAACTTCATGCGAGCGCGCAATCACGCAGCTTCCCTGCAATTGTGCTAGATACTTAGCATCTAGCTGATGATGTAGGCATTTTGGCAACTACATACTTACTGAGTTCTATTTGATCATCACATTGTGGCAAACTGGTACAATGGTAATTGGCAATCAAAACTAAACATCATGGAAAACATCCAATTGACAATTTATTGATGAATAAATAGGTAATATACCATGTATACAGAAAATTAATATCTCAATTATAGCATGTTGGAACAATATGAGATAGCTCCAATAATTTCAGGTACAAATAGAGAAATTTGTGAGAGACCTATTTAAAATGCATAACACATTACTAACAAGAACATGCTCACTCAATTTTATCAGCGTTGTTATTTGACAATTTACTACTGATCATATCTTTGAACTGGGTGAGGATCCTGTTTTCACGCTTCAGTCGTTCTTCCTTACTGAACATAGCTAAAGCCCGTTTCTCATCCGCAGAGTAGATCTGGTTCTCCTTTCGCAGACGCACAGCTTCCATACGGCGATGCCTGAAAATGAAAAGAGAAAATTAAAGTTTACACTAGAGAAATATGCGTAAGTTATTGCCGGATTTCAAGAGAGAAAAACTGGAATCATTGGGTGAGGATTCAGGGAAAGGCTAAGTTGTATTTGTGATTGGTTACAACTAGAGCCCACAACCAGCATGTGCGCCTGGGCAGTCAACAACAACCACCACCTAATGGGTGAATGATTGTAGGCGATAACCAGTCAATCACTTTGATACAGGGTTACCAACCGCATGGTAATTACCTTAAACATATGGTAATTTTGATGCACACACAGTGTTCATGGTAATGTTTCAACATGTTTTGAAAAAGGAGAATTACAACCCTTTTGTCCTCGGTACCTAATATCTAGGATGAAAAATTAATGGAACTCCTGACAAAATCTGTATTGAACTTATTTTTCCTCCCTTACTCAAATGCACGATGCAAGACGATTTTTAATTAAGTTAATCTTATACATATGAAACCGAGAAATACGTGACAGCAAGGTCATTGCTATAGTCATTTAAACTTTATTTCGACCAGTGCAGATGCAAAAACTAATGAAGACATCCATGTATGTATACTTCCACTTTCGCCGATTTACAATCCAAGCTCGAACAACCAGGAACCCACAAGCCTGAGAAATCAAGCAAAGATAAATTGGTCTCGTAATGATCCTCGCTTTTCTAATGAAATTTTATTGAAGTAGTTTTGTTTTGCACGGGTTTGAGCTGTATGATATGAGTTACACGTATTAAGAAAAAAGGTTATTCATAAAATGTATACATGGATGTGTTGAATGGGGTTCGTACTTAATCCAAATAAGTACTCCATTTGGAAAAAAACAAGTTTCAGTACATTGTGCAATGCAATTTTACAATTATTTTTGAAATCAAGAGGAACAATATTATGAAAAATATCGTTGGGCTCGATCCTTTTCATATTTAGCTAAGGGTGGTGCATTGTTTGTCAGACCCAATGTACTATATACACACGTATAAGTATGTTTAAATACTGGGTGTATTTGAGCATCTACCTTAAGTATAAAATTTTTTTTAACATGAATTGACGCAAAAAGGTTATGGTTACCTGCTTCCACTCATCACGTAACCTACAGCTTCGTACTGAGCGATTTGATCAGATGTAAGTCCTATTTCACCTCTTCGAGGGATTCTCTTCCCTTCAGCTACATAAGCAGCCATTGCTGCACCTTCTCCAGGAAGCAAAGCTTTACCGAAGTCCTTCTGTGACAACGTGTGAGATTTGATAACCGGCCCAATTTCGTCATCTTCAACCACACTAGCGTCAAGAGCTGCAATGACATTGAACAATTAGAAACTAATCAACACCAAGTAGAAGGTATTTGTAGAAAAAAAAAAACAGGACCTAATTACTACTTATGCATAAGATATTGATGAGGCAAAAAAATCCTTTCAATAGTAATTCTTAATCAATTAGCGTATTCAAGGAACGTGGCGGAAAATTAAATGTCTTGGGACGGAAGACAGGGGCAATAGGGAAGGATCATGAATAAGGAAAGACTTTGATGAAGCAGACGAGGAAGGAAAGACTTTGATGAAGCAGACGAGGAAGGAAAGACATCACTGGACCATACTTTAATTTATTACGATGATATTTTGTTGAAACGAAATGTAACAATAAATATAACATAACGATTAAAATAACTAAATTTAAAAAAATGCTGATCATAATTATTCTGATTGCTATGAATAGAGGCATCAACTGCGAACTTTTGACGTTTTCAAAATTTCCAGAAACATTTTTTCTGACTTCCCATTCTTTTTTGAGAATAATTCCAATGGTCCAACTGCTTCACTTTTAAATAGCTCCAAAATAGGAGAGTCTAGGCAAGATCGGACAACGGAATTTCATACTTCACAAACCCTGTGTGAGGTCAAGGTTTTAGTTATTTGTTGCGCGATTTTACGCTATCAACGAAATTAAACCTCAAATTTCAACGATTTTCGTCTTTGTAGAACAAATAATTGAGCCAGCATTATTTGTAATTTCAAGTCACCTGGAACTCGAAAATGCCCCAATCACTTATAGGATTCTGGGAAAAAGAATTTTCCCAAGTTCTTTCAAAATCTTGGATAATTAAAGCGGCCCATTCACGATCCTGCTGCAGGGAGTAAGGGGAACCAAAAACTTCCCTCTCTTCTTGCACGGGAGGCGTGCAGGACGTGTGTGGAGGCCTTCCTGCTGCAGGTGTCCTGCGGAGCTCGTCGGATGGGTTTCCCATCGGACCATCCTGCGGTCCGGGGTCCCCCACCCTATCAACCTGCTAGGTCCGAGCGTGTGTGGAGCTGCAGGAAGACCTTCCATGTTCTAATCACCCGCCAACACAGGATTACCTCAGAATACCGTATACTGGTGGGAAACCTTCGGTTTGAGCTGGGAATGACGGATCTTGTATGGAGAACGCACTCTGAAGAAGGAGAGAGAAGAGGGGAACTTCCTTGCACTCCCTACCTCCTGCAGCAGGATCCTGAATGGGCCGCTTAACATTTACTTACCACTTTTTTCAACCCATTCTTCTGCTTCTGAACCACTAGAGGCCTCTGAACTGCTGTTATGTTTCTTCTTCTTCTTATGTTTCTTCTCCTTTTTCTTTTTCTTCTTTTCTTTTTTCTAGTAAACAAATTTTGTTGAGTGGTAATGAGAATGAATTGATTATTTTAAGCTCAATTAGTCAAACAAATACGAGCACGATTCTCATCAATTACCTAAGTTTGAGAACTGTAATGTATATTCCTATCCAAAAGCTAAAAACCAACTAAAATTCTAATTACAATTTTATAGGAAAATTCAAAACGAAGCGAAATTATCATGTTCCATTTCCTGGTAGTCCCAAGGGCCCAGGGCCAAAACATGACTGTTTTATCATTTGAATAACATACACAAAATTGATGTAGGTACGTCACCCTTGAGGTAATAAATTGTTGCCTGCCATCTAAAAACAGCTTGAATAAAAAATGGTGGCCAAACAAACATGGCTAAGATTGACAAATTTTAAGTTTTGCTCTCATAATTCCTAAACCACGAGTTCTACAGAAATAGTCATACATTCAAGGGCAAAAGATCACCCATCTTGCCATAAAAAATATTAAAATGGAACATGCTTTAATATTGGCCTATAAAATCGCCACGAAAATAGCTCAAAAACAGCCCATTGCTATTTTTAATACACACACACACTTTAAAAATAAAGAAATAAAACTCAAAGGCGGAGGGAGCACACCATTAAATACAAAAACTAAATTGATAGAGTGAGAAGGATGCCCAGGTTTATCCAATGATGCCCTTGAGATTAAGGAAGGTGAAGCAGGAGGAAGGAGAGAGGGATGAAAGGAAATGCCCCTTTAAAATGACCACCAGGGATCCCTCAGGACACGAGTGGTGATACCACAGAGCACTCCCGCCGAGATGCCTAAGTGGAGTAACTACAAAGCACTTTTCCCACACTACACCCCGTACCACACGGTCGTGGCCATAACCTCAATGTTGTCACCACTCCTTTTAGCTCGGATATCACTTGCCACAGGTCATTTCTGTCATATTTACTTATTTTAGTCTGGCAGATCTGCTCCATGCCCACACTGCTACTGACAACCTGAACATCCAGAATTATGGCAGACCCATCAGGCTTGATGGCAACAATATCTTACTTCTTGCCCAGTCACTCCACACACGACACAGTCTCTCCCTTTTGACATCCCAACCATTGGATGACAAATTACCTGCTATCTGCTTGGCAGACACATCATGATGTAGAATGCGGCCACAGTGAGCCTGGAAATACTACTGAACCGCATGATACAGATTCTCATCCACCCGACAGGCACGGCAAAGGGGGTCCACTGTCCTGCAACTACCCCTTGAACACCTCACCAAGATGGCTGGCAGAGCCACCATTAGTGGGGATGGAGTGAAAACTATCATAGTTGTGAGCCCCAATGCCCACTGAAGCCGATTCTACTCACTAGGAAGAAATGGGGGATTCAGGGCACTATCGTTGTTTTTTACTAGCAACTGACTCAAGCAGCAGCAGTGAACTCAGAAGATGAAGAGTGAAGTCTAACAGAAGAACTGAACAAATAAACCAAAGATGGCGGCTCTTAACCAACAAGTTTATTTTAACCATCGAATAAAGTTACAAACTCCCCCGCTAGCTGAACGCCATTTTTCGCAAAAATACTTGAAGCTGAGTGAACCTTCAGAAGAAAATTCACTATTTTGATAGAAATTAATTTCATCCCTTAAGTGATATTTGAAAAATTACGATACACCTAAGTATGAATAAACAAAAATTAATCTAATTAAACATTAATATAGGTATACATCAAGCTCGCGCATTCACATGCCTAAATTGTAGTCATTAGTGTGTGCACAAAACTTTCTATCTTATTCACTAGGGTACAAAGTAATCTTAGTGCAGCACGTATATTTTCAAGGCAGGTATATTTTTTTTCTTCTTCTACTTCAGAATTAAAATTTCGCTTATTTTTTTCCTCCCCCCAGTTCATGACATACCTACCAATAGAAAACCATGGAGATGTCAGTAAGGAATTGGTCATCTAGTTACCTTTTTCTTGGATTTTTCTTTTTCTTTCTTCCGTTTCTTCTTATGTTTTTTACTATCACACTCACTACTGGAGGATTCATGAGCTGTAGCTTTTACGACGTCCACATTCTTAGCAGTTTCGTCATCACTGAAAAAACGATGAAATACAGCAAATAAACACAGTTATTTCGTAGGTATCTACAAGTTGTTGATTAGTACTTACATACATTTTTATTGGGGTAATAAAAAATTGTGTGTCTACAATTGCAGTATTACATCGTAAATATTGAAATATTTGTAAAAATCCCGAAACGGATGTGGCATATATATATATATATATATATATATATATATATATATATATATATATATATATATATATATATATATATATATATATATATACCGTCAACTCATACAACTTTGTGCACCCCGTTCAACATTGTGCCAACCTCGTTTTTTGAACCTTATGCTCTCTAACGGTAACAAACTTGAAGTTATTAGTTCGAGAAAATTCCCACGAGCAGCGGGATGGTAGAAGAGGATGCCGACGCTTCCACAAGTCTTCCCTGTGGATTTCAGTGCCGGCAAGGTAGCTCTTTCTTTAGTCCACTAAAAGGGAATTGTTCAGTTTGTGCTGGGAGTCTCCTTTGGATGAGTATGCTGCGGATTTCTGAATAGTCTGGTAAGTTCATATTTTCATCCCTATACAGTCAGCTACCAATTACAGTATTTGCTGTTATCAAAAGTTTGTTTGTTTCTATGATTTGACCAGATATGTTAGAAACGGGAACTTAGGGGTACAACTTTGTGCCACCGTGTTTTTATTATTTCTGCAATAAAATTTAAGGCTTTCTCGTTGTATTTTTACAGAAAATGGGTGCTCAGAATCGGAGAAAGGTGGCTGGACGAGTTGAAGATTTGTTGGAATATTTTTGTATGAATTGTTAAGATTTTATAATAAAAACGAACAGAAAGTCAACATTCTGATTAACAAGATTCAGACCGCCACGATGAGCCACATTAGGTTTTTCATTAGGTTTTTCATTTCATTATAGGCTAAAAAAGATGGTGGCTCAAAGTTGCACCTTCCTGGGGTAATGAATGTGCCACGAATAAATAGTTCCACTTCTATTCGCTGAACAGATGGAATTTTTTCCTTAGCGACATTTGATCACTGAGATGTGTAAGTATCTTGGGTAAACATTTCAACGAGATACGACTACAAATAAAGTTCTGACACTCAAAAAACCAAAAAAGTGGCACAAAGTTGAATGAGTTGACGGTATATATAGTGTGTGTATTTAATTCCAGACAATAACTCCTTAGGATTGAGATAAAAACTTCCGTACATGCGCCAAAAAATCAAGCCAAAATGAAAGGAAGAGTTCGTTGGCCAGCAGCGCCTAGTTTTTGTTTCTATTTATTTTCGATTGTGGTCATAAGGTGGTTGACTCTAACATCAAGGTAAACGCGGAAGGAAAACCAAACTTTAAATAAGAAAATGTTCCATTCATACCCTTCAAGAGCTCGTAAAGGCGATTTCCCCCAAACACTGGGGACTCCCATCATAGTGATTTTCTCGCGTTCTTCACGACGTACAGCCATAAATTCGTCTTCCATGCTACCTCCTTGAACGCCCCTACGTTTCTTGTGGCCTCCCCTTCTTTCAACATCTTTAGGTCGCGCGAACCAACTTTCAGAAGTCTTCTAGACATAGATTAAAAAAAAGAAGAAAAAAATTAGGTACACCAGCATTTGAAGTATTATGTCACAAACATTTAACAAGATGTATGAGAGTAAGGTTTGTTTACTTTTTCTGCTTTTCGATAATTTACCACAATATTATTAGAAATTACTCGTCAGGAAATAAAATATATTTATTATACAAAACACAATACTACTAATTTGTAGGTCGTAATTTATATTTACGCAGTAATGGATTCAAATCCCGTAACAACTAGTTTTGGTTGCGTTGTAAAGCGACTGTTTTTAAACAAGTAAATCGTGGGTTCTTACTAGGGAGGTACTACAAAGCATGTTACCTGGTCCGACCCATCTAAGTGCTTGTGTTCATGGCTTCGGGAAAAACGAGCTTTAGATTCCAAGTCTCTTCTTGATGAAACTTCTTTCTTGAAACCCCTCCTCTCAGGAGAAGGTGACGGATCGCTGCTGGACGACCCAGAGCGAGACTTGCGTCTTCTTCTATTTCTTGATCTACTTCGAGATCTAGATGGAGCCATAACGTCAAGTGCGAATCCTAATGAATGGTTAAGTTACTTTTCCAAAAGGTTGCGTATGATGAAAACAAACACCGATACATTTACATTGTGATGGCAACTTTTGTGTAATCATAAACAGCAGCACCAACTCAGGCGAATTTGACACAAAATGACAAACTGGATTCTAAGATGGATGGGTGATTTTCTTTACTTTAGTTGGACGTGGTCACGAAGTAACAGTCACTGGTCATGACGCTTCTCTCCTTCTTTGTTCTCAGTGTCCAAAACAGCGCTTGTTGCGACTAGAAATAATACTGAAAACAAACACCGATACATTTACATTGTTATGGCAACTTTTGTGTAATCATAAACAGTAGCACCAACTCAGGCGAATTTGACACAAAATGACAAACTGATTCTAAGATGGATGAGTGATTTTCTTTACTTTAATCACGAAGTAACAGTCACTGGTCATGACGCTTCTCTCCTTCTTTGTTCTCAGTGTCCAAAACAGCGCTTGTTGCGACTAGAAATAATACTAACGTTGCAAATATTAGCCCTTTTACGCAAATCATTAGTCCATAGATTCGTACCTACCTATCAAACTGAATATGGTCCATTATCGAAATATAGCTAGACCTACCAAAAGAAACTAAATTAATAAACTAAGTAAATACAAAGAAAAAAAACCTTCAAAGTGACTAGTGAGAATGAAAACATGTCGCCTGTAGGATCCCAGGCGAAACCTTTTTTCGCCCGTTCTCAATAGAGCGCATCTAGCTTTTTTTTGTCCTTGATTGTCATTGAATGTTATTTGCTTCAAGGCAATTTTTTGTGTGTAAACTTTGTCGGCTCGTCACGTCTTCCTCGTGCAGTGAGCTTTTAGCTTGACACGTTTTGTCTTTCGTCGAATTTATCTCCTTGGTGATTATGCATTTCGTATAATCTTGTTGGCGATTTCTATTATTTGGTTTAGACGTAGCCTGACGTCTTTCTTGTATAGTTCTACAGTGTGAACTTATTTTTGGTAGCCCTGAAAAGGGCTGGTTAAGGGTGGAGAGTTCACCACACCACCTACTTTGTTTAGGCACTTTAAACCAACAGCAAACCCGGTAGGACGTACATACCTACCTAAGTAGTTTCGTTTCTTGGTGTAGCAACAATCTGCCTTGTTTATTTTGACAAACTATTAAATCTCTCCTTTTATTCATTCAATATAACTAGTAGAGCTTCCTCTGTTAAGCATAGTACTACGAACTTATAATAAAACGCTGATGAAGCTACCTACTAGCAATGGCTAGGTACCTATACAGCAGTACAGACACCTGAGGAATTTTCAATCATCATTGCTTTACTATTTTTCAGGTTAATTATTCTCAAAGCCAAAACGAATGAAGTTCTTTAGTTTTCGGACACTGAATAACTACTTTAGTTAGTAGGCTCCTAGTCCAAATAAAACCTCGTTCACGTTAGAGTGGTATTGTTGACAATCTACAATCAATAATTGCGCTGGCAGGCATGATTATTATAACATTTAGTCGAACTGAAACTTTGTATTGCTACAATATTATACTTTTTCAAAACAAAACTGTTGAAAAATAGCCTTATAACCACGAATTATGTTGACGTGAGACGGCAAACTTCTTGTGAGAAATAGGTTGGTTGAGTATTCATTGACGTAGAACCGCGAACCCCCGCGAACCGCGAACCTACTCCTGGCGTGACATCACGAGAATATCGGCCATAGGTAAGCCACTACTGAGTTAGATTGCCTACCCTCACATTCGAAGGGAGCTTTCATGGGTTGGATTAGTTGGTTTAGCACTGGCATGTGTTTCGTCAAAAGCAAGGCCCTACAGCTACAGCTTGTACAGATGCTCCAATATTTCTGTGCGCGCGACCAGAACTGGTCGGGTCTAGGCGAGGGGGTTGTCGGGGGTACTTTTGTGAAAACATCCGCGCGGATGTTTTTAGTGCGGGTAGTAGCGAAACGTCCACGCGCACAGAAATACAATGCGGAGAACAACAGGCTATGTTTTTAGTGCGGCTAATAGCGAAACGTCCACGCGCACAGAAATATTGGCCCATCTGTACGTGGATCTCAGACGCCGCCTAATGCAAATTGAAGAGAGCATTGGCGGACATATTGGGGTCAACTTCACGCGCCCTTTTTGAATTGTAAGGCTAGCTGGTTTGTGAATAAGTGTTCGTATAAAACATATTTTGTATTATCTTGATGAAAACTACTCTAAAATCATTGAAAACGTCAATTATTATGATGACAACATAGTTTGTAAATTAATTTTATGCAATATTTTCAACAGAGACAAACTGTGGGAGCTGCTTGTCTTTGGAATATTTAACCAAACATGACGATTCACAAACTTATTTAGGCCACAATTCTCGTCCGATTTTCATGATTCTTTTTTTGTTCAACTATGAATTTAGTCTAGTTTTGGATCTTCTATCAGAAATTTAAATTTTGATTATGAAAAAGGGTGAATGGAGGGGGTAACGGTAAAATATCATGATGTTTTAACTAATATTGTCAGATTTTTGTGATTCTTTTTTGTTCAACTAAGAATTTTGTCTAGTTTTGGAAGGTATATTAGGAGTTTCAAATTTCATTATGGACGAGGAAGATTGGAGGAGGTAATAGTAATAAATCATGATGTTTGGACTATTCAAGTCACATTTTTGAGATCATTTTTTAAATTCGGTCTAGGTTATAAAAATATGTCAGGAGCTTCAAATTTCATACTGGACGTTTTATTATTTGAATTTGCTGTCGGTGGAGGGAGTTAATTGGGGGGGGGGGGGGGGGGGTTCGAAATGTCATGATATATTTGTTTTTTCTCTTATTTTAACTCTCACCAAATATACCTATATAAAATCCATTCATAGGGACGTCTGTGTAATGCATGCATTACTTACCAATACGATTTCATGTAGTTTTGCGTAGTGGCGATATTGTACTTTTCATACCGTACTTATAATAGTTAGGGCATAAGTTAGTTAGGTATTTCAAAATCCTCCTATTTTTGGATCCTTCCATTATTCAAAAGCAATTATCTCAGAACCATTCTTCCAAAGTAACAGAAGAATCGCTCTGTATTTCAATATTGAGACAATATGTTGTACAGAAGACACAGTTTTACAAACACCATGCAACGGATGGGTCCGGTGCGGTTCACCTGGATGGGGCAAGGAGTATGATAAGAGGAGCTGAACAATTACATAAATGAATAACTACTTCATGGGACTTTCTATGTTATTATATTATTTTCATTTTACATACAATTTCATACAATTCTGTCAATACAATACAATACAATACAATAGTACAATACAATGTCAATACAAAAAACAATTTCATACAATCCTCTCAATTTCTTGTTTAAAGGAAATCTGCCGAAAAAACAAAACGAAATTTAGATTAATTTGAAACTTTGCAGCTCATACATATTGATAAGTTAGTAAAAAGAAAATCATTATCAACTACAATAGGTACTGCGTTACCACATCAAGAGGCTTACAAGGGACCAAAATAATCTTTAGGAAATAGTGAACATCTATATTTACTTGTGAAATGAGAGTGTGCAGTCTTCAGTTTTGCGATTTGTGAAGTTAAATGCCGCATACACTTTAACCATTGTGCATTATCAAAGAAATTTCATGAGTAGATGAACTATAATAGGTAATACAATCTTCATAGCACATAATTAAATGATCTTGCCCCTAATATGGCCGACTACAGACCGTTCAATTTGCAATGCGACACTAGCGCTACCAGTGGGTCTAGTTTACTATTACAATGTCTTTGGTCAAGAGAGAACCCCTTCTATTCGTTTTCTTTCCATACATATTCCATATGTTCCATGATCAAAATGGGACACAAGTTGATAAAATTTGGGAAAACACACACTCCAACTGAAATGGCAATCTTGCGCATTTTGATGCTGCTGAGTGCTGAAATTGTCTGAGTTTTCCGTTTCATATATTTTTATTGTTCTATTAGTTGACAATATATGAATTTATATACTATTTATGCTTAGAAACAGTACAAACTGATGATTTAAATGACTTCTCCGTAGTATCTACGTATTGTTATGGACGGATGAATCGAGTAGTATCAAAATATGCTAATATGGCCATGGACAAGGACAACGTTCTGCTGTTTGGATTGACGGCTTGTGCTCTCGGTCTCAGCCTTTTTATACTGTGGGGTCCTAGACTAGGAAGGAGATCTTATAACAATTGTAAGCATTTTTACATAACACGGTAGATCCGTTT
This sequence comes from Adelphocoris suturalis, assembly GCA_030762985.1. NCBI lineage: Eukaryota > Metazoa > Arthropoda > Insecta > Hemiptera > Miridae > Adelphocoris > Adelphocoris suturalis. The sequence goes on from CM061044.1 coordinate 43,397,260, forward strand.
CGAAACATGCATCTATCGGATACATCATACAACTGTTCCTCACCACTGTTCAAATTTTAGGTTCTTTGGTGGCTCTGCAAAATCTTGGACTTACTTGCTTCTTAAATTCCCTCTTACAAGCTCTAGCATCATGCCCCTCGTTCATTGAATGGTTGACGTCTCGAAGAAAGAATGGACATGTTTCTGAATCTCTCTTCGATGTGCTGAAAGGTAAGTTATTCTTATCATGTTCGTTTTTTCTCTGACTCTATTGCATCATTCTTATACTCGTATTTTGTAGTAGATTTGCGGGAATCGAACCTGGGAAACGGGTGATTTCATGCAATAGAAAAATCGATGAGGGAAATCCAAGAAGGAGTTGTTGAAATTTCTTTTGTACTTTCAAGAATGTTGTAGAGTGTAGCTGTCACATAGGAATATAATATATTGCTGAAAACGTAGTTGTTTGATTGTTAGCCGTTTTACAGTGTACAGCCTACCTATTATCAACCCACATGTTACAATCCTTTCAGTGCTGCACCAGCGGGAGTCTGGTAAAGTTCCCTCACTAAACCTTTTATCCATAGGTATTTCGCATACGGGCGCGCTGGTTATCTTTTTGAAAATGTGTTAATATAGCATTTCCACGTCAAACTCAAACCTCCTCTCGTAGTTCCTTATTCTCGTTTTGAAGTCGCTCGTGGTCTTTTCCAACTCCTTAATTCTGCCAACATGTAGTAGTTCCTCATGGAGTTCGTTGATTTTTGCGCAAAAGATGTTTTTCTTGTTTATCGAATTTGGCATCTAAATATTTTAACATAGATGTAATATCGTTTGAGCCATTTTTTCTCCCACAATCATTATCTTTTGATCAGAATTATTCTGAGAAAAATTACCCGATGTATTGGCCGTATGTTTGTTTTGACATTTCATCAACTCCCTATGAGTCGGGCATAACCAGGTAGCTCCCTTGGATGCTCATCACGGGGTCCACGTGCTTTGCTTAATCGTACTACACTCAAAGTGGCTGACACACTACTAACTATCCGCAGAACAGGATGCATACGATCTGTCAGTAAGGATCCTTGCATCTGACGCATTTCATTATCAGTATTAGTATTTATTTTATTTTTTATATTAGGTATAGTTTGATAGGATCAAAATACTCCAACAATCCGTCACAAATCTTGCATATTTCCCGGGCGGAACACTACCCAGTGCCAGCCAGCGGGGGACGCCGTAAGCTGGGATCTAAAAGAGAACGCTATATTGGCAGCTGGATAATACGATTTGCGCCGATTCGACTCTCCGTCTATTCCGTCCGTCACACACACACTCACACATATGGAAAAGCACAAACTTCAGGAATCGTTTCAGAATGCCTCAAAATGGATTTCAATGAAGGCATTTTTCAGAAATTTTTATCTTGGAATTTTCTAAGCCGAGTTTCTGCTAAAACTTGGTTTTTAACAGTGTGTTACGCTATTAGCCAAAGTTATTTTTGTCTCAATAGACCAAAAATGATTTCATTCTTTTGACAATTCTTGCAGTGTTGTGTTATGAGAGGGAGTCTGGCAGCGTCGGAGAAGTTTTTTCACCTGGTGTTCTTGTGCAGTACCTGAGAGGCAAAGCCTGGCCGACCTTTCCCCAAGAACAAGACCCTCATGAGTTGTTCCTCCACATACTGACTGCGTTGGAAGAAGAAGAACTTCGCTCAACACCTGAAGTAAGAGTCATTCTGTTCTGTAGTAGAACGAGTGCCGCCAATTCGGGTATTTTTACTAGATTGGGCAATTTTCATGATTTCTGATTTTATATTTTCTTGAAAAGGTGATGAAATATAAACACAAAAATATCATCGTTCAAAAAAACAAAAAAAAAAAACAAAAAAAAAAAACATTAGACTGGTTTGTAGGGATTTTCCTATTCAATCCCCAGTATGTCGAATACTGGTACAGATTTTACCCAAGTTCCAGTAGTCGACAGGGGGTGTCGACTTTTGGAGTATCCCCAATTTTGCCTTGAGCCAGTACTCGACATGACGATTTTTCCCAATGCCAAACATACTTACTAGGGATGGGTATCGAACGACAAAACATAGATTAATAATCTTCACTAAATAATCGATTTACCGATTCTTTATGACCAAGAAAATCGATTAATCGGAAAATGTTCCAGTCATGCAACATGATTGTATGGACGAATTTTCCTAAATCATCATATTAGAAAGTATGTTTATGTTGTATTAGATAATACATTATGTTATATTATATAGGGGTTAAAATCCAGGAATCTTTTCAGAATACCTCTGAAAATGTTTGAAGCCGTTGTAATAGTTTTAATTTCTAAGAAAATTCGTCAAATCTTATTCATCTTTAATAAATTATAGGTAAGTACATTTAATTAATAATAAATTCCATAAATGAATCACTAATTGGAGAAGGACATATTCTTGTTCCATAAAGAACTATATTTTTTGAAGAGTAGCTAAAATGTCACAACTGATGTGAATAACCAGCGTGTTCAACCCAGCTCTTCCTTACCATCACCAGCACAAGGTCCATCAACATCTGGAGGGATTCCGTCAACTTCTGCGTTACCTTTCAAAGTTCCTAGTCCGTTCAAAACTGCGAGATTTTTTCCAGATAAAATAGAACTGGCCCGCAAAGAGGCCAAGAAGAAGAAAGTTGTATTTCCTGACGTCGTCAAATCTGAGAGCTGGCAAGCATTCCACCGAAAGAAAGCACAACAGGAATTGGAATAAGCAGAAGCAAAGAAGAGAAGGGCAGAAGAGAGGTCGAGGAAGAAACAAGAGAAAGAACAATTGGAACAGGAAAAGAAGGAGAAAAAGAACACGAAGAAAAAAGCTCTTAAAAGGGAAAACTAGCCAAACACAGATTACAAAACTGGTTTCGAAGAAAGTTGCAAGAAAGTCTAAGAAACGTCCAAGGAGCCCTTCTTCCGAAGAAGATGAAGATTGGGATTAAGCTCTGTCAGCAGAAAGCTCCAATCAGTTCTGATCCAGAAGAAGATGGCGTTGAATCCACTGTTGCTTGTAGAGTACTCTTCTTTACTGCAGAAGATTCCGTTCAGGTGATCAATGCATCTAATGGAGTAGAACCATTGGTTGATGATTCAGAACTGGAGAATGCGTGCAATTCATTGCTAGAAAGCGTTAACTTGGTGGAACAAACTTATCAGGATCACACTGAGAACCTTCTTGATCTAGCTGAAAATGACATTGTTATTTCAGATGAGGACAAACTTCATTAAGAAACCTCCCTTATCGGCGACAGTTTCATCGGTATTCCCTGGTTCGCTAGTCTGACCAATCGTTCAGATGTATAGATGATGACACTAAATTGATATTTCTGAAAGACATTCGCGAAAAGGTGAGGTTGATGGAAGAATAAGGGAATAATTTAGGTAGTTGACTTTCTTTTAAGTAATACCTACGTTACCTACTTCTGTGATTAATTCAGTCAAAAATGTTACCTAAGAATTAAGTAGGTACCTTAAGTTCTTAAGTAAGTACTCCAAGTTCTTCAAGCTAGTCATAGCTAATTTTAAAAGCATTCTTCAATAAGTATTTTTATTTTGAGATGTTTCAGTCAGAAATGATTCAAGCAAAAGCTGAAGCAGTCAGTAGGTAGTGATATTTTATTTTATATTGCTTGTTTTTTATTTTATATTGCTTCTCTCTACTTAAGTTGACAATCCTGTGATTTTGAAAGAGAAAGTCTGATGATTAAGACTGGAATAGCTAAGTATGTGGTAAATATTTTACTTTCTTATTGTTCTCTGTTTTAAATAATAAAAACTGTTGAAACTACTTGCTATGTCGACTATTGGTTCATCCCCTCTGTCGACTACTGACGATTGTATGTCGACTATTGGTACATCGGCCATGTCGACTTCTGGGAAATTCGAGATATGCCATGAAGGCCGTATCACACTAGCATTATTTCCACATTTTTTCTGCGTTTTAAACGCTGAAACGTGAAGAAGGCAAACTGCGTTTTTTCAAGGTCAGTAGTGAATGTTGAAGAGGAATAACTGCAAAAACAGCGCATTCTGGCGGAATGCGTTTTTATTAAATCTGTCAGGTTAGGGCTCCTAGGGGTTTTTCATTGAATTGTAACCTCCCCAAGGGTTATTTTTAGCATTTTTCTTGCGTCAAGGTAAAAATTAGAACGTGTTCTAATTTTCCCAAGTGAGTTTAAAAACGCTCCGCCAGGATGCGCAATGGTCGAAAAAGCTGACCTTGGAAAAACGCACTTCTTCTTCTTCACGTTTTTGCGTTAAAAACGCAGAAAAAATGCTAGTGTGATACGGCCTTAAGGCCAGAATGCAGCGCGTAAAATAGGGCTTGTACGCCATTTGTTACTTCGTAACGGTAAAATACCTGACTAGAGGTCAAAACCCCGTTGACATGGTCACGACAAGCACTCAATGCATAAATCCTATCCCTTCATTCCTTCAGTAGTTGAGCTCTCTCTGGGTTTCCCCTAAGCCTAAATACCTACTTACCTACCTCAGTCTCCAGCAGCTAATTGGGAATTTTCCCAGACCCTTTTCTTTCAACTTTGTTCGATAGGTTTCATTTTCGTATTTAAACTCCAGGCTTCAGCTTTTTGGAGTCTGTCGAAGTAACACTGTCATACAGTTCACATTTATAAACTTCGGACACCGTATTTTCAACCGTTTGTAATAACGCTATATTTTTTGTGTATTTCGATCTTTCGTTTGAACATTGACTTTCTTTAACCGATTGTGTTAATTATAAGCTCAGCAACTTTAATAGTTGTGTTATTTATTCAACCTCAATATCCGATTTTGTACAAGTGTACACCATTGCTGGATAAAGCGCCAAAAAGCAATTCTTAAGAACCCTCAACTTTCAACAAATTCAGGAATCGTTACTCCTTCAGATGTGATTGAGAAGCGTAGATTATAGTCTAATGCCACCCTGAAATTACAGTGTAATCGACCGTTTTACAATTTTACTCTTATTCAAATATACATAAATTCACTACTTGTAACTTTTAGTTTTCTGCAGCAAATGCAGCAAAATGCTTGGACACATTAAAAACAAAAGTGTCAATTTCTTCTGAAAGATACTTTTTTTTTAAAACTTATGTTGGGGTTTTCCTGGATGTTGTAGGAGTTGATTGTCGGCGCTGTATCCAGTAATGGCGAAAGCCAAATTTGACGCGTTGCATTCGTTGCATTCTAACCTCCATTAGTAGTACTTTTTTTTGTAAAAGTAAAAACTGTTGATTAATGAATGTGTCCCTAGTAAACCCCTAATAAATAATCTCATAAAAATGTGTACAAATAATGATGGCAATAATTTTGGGATGGTTTTAAATTAAATATATTTTATTATAGAGGGCTGAATCGCTATTGGATGCTCTTGGAACTAAAGAGGAGGGTGACGAACTGATCGCAAACCGTGTAAGTGGTCATGGAGATGTGCCAATTCTGAAGCGTGTGATGTAAGTGGATTTTTGATATACATGAAAGTAATAAATTATTCCTTACTCAACTGAACTATAATTCATAGAATATAGTACTCAGCGAATTTGTGGAGTAATACTAAACAGTTTGAATTTGAACAATTGAAGGATTGCAATTTCTGAAAAATATTTATATTCTGATTCCCAAAACATCTCGTATTATCCTAAATCGGTAAAACCTTAACTCTATTGTGAGTTGTTGACAAACAACTTTATAATTAAGAAATTCAATTTCTGAGGTAGGTACAAGTTTCTAAATCAAACGTTAGCAAAGTATCGATTGCTGAATAGAATTTTCCACCACGATTCCTACTATTACTGCAAATATGTAGTCTGCTTTCCTAGTATGCTTGAAACTGTCGTATAATCTACTATTAGATTGTAAAAGTTTACCTTACAATGTATCACTGTAATTTACATACCAAGACATCTAATGTTGTTCCAGAAATTCGAAAATTGAGAAACCAGTGCTTACTCCCAGCCCTTTCAGGGGTTACCTCGCAAGTCAGCTTTCGTGTCTCAACTGTGGGTGCAAGGTAGTTGAATGTTTAGTATTCTTGGTAAATCTTAATGGTTAATCACATCTGGAAATTGGAATACATTTATTGTCACTATACTTCTATGACAAGAAGTGCGTTGATATAGCAAACATATCAGGAAGTGTGCGATTTCGGTACAAGAACGTCAACGGGATAAAGGGGTATTCTTGGTCAGAGATTTACGACATAGTGGCCGTTGGGGGCAGCCCTAACTCAGATAACAGGTACTGCGCATGCCGATTCTTCTGAGACCGGGACTCTCTATAGATTCTGGCCGTAATGAGGCTAGATGAGTCCCATAGAGCTTCATAAAGTGCCTTCTGTTGGGGCTCGGGTATGAATGAGAACGAAGTTATATTCACGGCTCAATTTAGGTTCAAGTATCGGGAGTACCAGGACCGGAGCATGTACCTCAGAGTCGAACATGTTATGTAGATCAGCATAAGTGTCACGACCCAAATCGGCCCACATAACCCGTTGTCATTTCTTGATCATAGTAGGATGAAAAAAATCGACATAGAGGTCGGTGGGTCATAAAGTACTGTGTACAATCGGCGGATCTTCCATTGGGGTTGTCTCGAGCCTCAAAGCCATTAAAATCCCCGGAGAAGGAAGCTGTGCCCGTGGGGGAAGAGGTCCCCGATGGAGTATTATTTTTTAGGGAGAGGAAGACCTAAATCGGTTTAAAAAGTCCCCGTTTTAGCCTGTCGTCAGTGCTGTGACAATGACACCTCGAAGGAGAACGCCTTGAACGCTTGCGTTGTATCAACCTGTCCCTTGTCGGGACCACAAGAGTCGGACAGGTTAGGATTGTGCTTTAATACCACGCTGGTGACTGATCGAAGCATCTGCTTACGTGCCTTTATGCTCGAAGTATCTCCCAGGAGTGTCGAGCCCGGTACTGTACAATAACCTTTGCTCTGAGGAGGCGAACTTCTAGAATAGCCGACACAGATCGGAATTTCAGTGGACGCGGAGTTTCACAAGGCGTCTCCGACTCGACCTGTGTTTTGTACAATGTACGAAACACTTTTGATCCGGATTCATCGATCCGCGACGTTAAAATGTCATCACATCACACAAAAACGAAACGGCACGGAAAAGAAGAAATAAATAACACTGAGATTTTGAAACGAAAAAATATGAAAGTAAAAGCTATAAGCTCGGGTGCGAAAAAGTTGCGCTCTGTGGTTCCGTGGGTTTTTTCAAATATTTTTTTCTAAAAAGTCACTGCACGGGATGTGAAACATGTCGCTGCATAAATAAACAGTCTCCTACGAAGACCGTATTATAATTCAGAATCATTTCCACAAACCAGACTTAGGACGTCTCCGAAATGCAAGCATTACTTACCTACCCATATTCCTTTAATTTGTTTTTTGTTTCAGTCGGCTGTTGTTTACGACAAGTTCGACACTTTGACGCTGGCCCTACCTTCCAAAGGAATTTGTTTCAAATTGCAAAGATTACTTGGAGATTTCGTATCGGCAGAACTTCTTGATGGATTTTCTTGTGATCACTGCAATAAGGGAAGGGATCCCTCTGAACCGCCAATCCTTTCTCAAGCATCCAAAGCAATTAAAATAGGGAAGGTTCGTACCTCATTTCATAAGTTCCAGTCATGCTGCATGACCAAACGAGCGAATCTTTCGTAGTTTTTTGCATTATTTTGTGTTAGATGGTTTGAAACCCTGTGTTTGATGGGTTTGCACTTTGTTAATTGATAATTATTAAACTATCTGCAAGAAGAATTTTTGTAAAGAATAATCTGGTTTAAAAAATAATTTTGGTTTTATATCAAATGTTTGCACTTTTTATTGATTTTTAGCACTTTTCAATGAAATTTAAGTACCTACCTATGTTTTTCAGCACAATTTTGTGCAAATTGTCTTATACGAAAGAAGACTCCTGTAAAATAAGAGCAACTCCGCGTATAAGACTCGAATCTTATACACGCTACAATAATTGGAGGAAGAATTGGACTCGTTCGATTTTATTGAACGAATAAAACAATTTTCGAAGTACACCAAGTACACTAAGAGTTGATTGAACTACATCATTCATTATGATGACCTGCATCTATCTCTGACTACCTCTAGACGTCCCTAATCATCTTTTCCCAATGTCTAACAAATCCAAAAACACATTGACCACCCCCGAAACCACAGGCCTTACCTTCCTCGATACAGGCACGAGTGGATTAATGTGCATTGAGTGTAAACATTTAAGTTGCTAGGGAAACCGAAGGCGAACGAACGTTGCCGGCCAACTTCAACTTCGTGTACATTCGGTTTGCTCTCATAAGGGCGCTGACACGCATAGTTTACTCGTCACCATGGGAACAAGCGTATACGCCATGCCTCAATGTAAATTTGCGTTAGTGTAGAAGTCTCAAGAATATCACCTATAGATAACGCATAGAGTGGAATGTAGCACATTCTCCTAACATAAAATGGTGCACATTTAAATTACCTACAATTTTATTTTGGTAATAAGTACTCATGTTTCGATTTTTTTTTTTTTTTTTTTTTTTTTTTTTTTTTTTTTTTTTTTTTTTCAGCTCCCAAAGTGTTTGTCACTTCATATTTCGCGGACTTATATGAGTAATGATGGCTTCATGTACAAAAGAGACAATTATGTAGATTTTCCCGAGTATCTCATGATGTCCAACTACACTCACAACAGCAGCATGCTGAAAGATAAGGTTTGTATTATTTCGAACATTATACATTTATAACTAGCCGGGATATATCTAACAAAAGTCCAATTCCGGGAGTTTTGTCTGCCTTTCGTTGATCTCTGGATGCTGTTAATTAGTTTTAATGTAGTCTAAGCTTATTTTGTGCTCCGATTACGTTTTCCAGTCAATAAAACAAATACCAGCGGATGCAAATACGATCAAATTCCCTAAAGGCTCTCTGTCTGGAAGCGTCATTGGTGGAACAGAGTCTGATCCTACACTCACAAAATACAAAACTTTGGCTACACCTGAGGACTCAGATGCAACCGGTTTATCGTCTGAGGAAGAATTCGCTTCGTTGTCCCCCAAATCTGATGCAGTTCCTGAAAACGTTATGAAAAATAACAACAACGTTGTCTCTTGCAACGTATTTGCTACCGGCGCAAAGTAAATTTTCATTAATAAACAAATTTTGCTTTTTATTTTAATAGACAACTGTTTGCTAGTTTGTTTTATTAACATAAAAAATAATTATCAATTTTTGGTCGTTATTTCAACAGTTCTTTTCTATCAATGCATGATTGTGACACATACTTTGATAAACCAAACGATTCGGATTGTATAACGTTTCTCTTCAATGAATTTATGATTCAAAGTATTAATTTTGGTTCTATTAACTGTTATGCCAAACGTCATCCGATTAGGTAGTTCTTTCAAGATATCATAATAAATATGGAAATCACCCAGGAAGATGAAGGAAATGCACACGTGCCTTAAGAATTTTACTATTGGATGATGTTGACAAGGCCCATTCAAACGTTTTGTGCATTTTGGAGAAAAAAATGCATTAAAACCATGTGGTACTGCAGTGACGTCATACTCATGGTGGCCGCATTCTACATCATCGCCACCTGCCTCAAGGGCCGTCTCGTCCCGCCTTCGTGGTACAGACAGGCAACAAACGAGTAGGTGCCCCGACACCACGAAGGCAATTGTTCAGGGCAAAGTGGCTTACAGTGTTAAAGGCCTTAGCAATGTCCAGAGTGGCATGATGGAGCTGCCGTTCTTTGATACGGGCCAGGGAAATGACAGTTTGGAGAACTGTTAGGTTGCTGTGCCATCCGTTGGTCAAAATGCTTTCTGGACGTCACTTATGACATCAGCCACTTGGAAGTGAGATGCCAGAATCGCTTGAAAGTGACAGAAAACTATCGAAAATATCAAAATCGGACGATAACCCCCAGGCCCACTTCCTCTTTTCTTTGGATGAAGATTTCAGTGCTTTGGGGGGGTCTTCCCGATAGAAGTTACAGGTTGAGGATGAACAGCTTGACATTCTTTGGGGCTTTATTCCAGCGTTGGGCAGAAATACCATCAGCTCCATCAGACTTGGAGTTTTTTGACACGGCCCTTATGTGCCTCCTCATGAAGCACCAGCGTCCACATAATGCGGCGTAATGAATCCCTGGTGTATACCGGGTGTCCCCAAAAACGTCCCCCCCCCTGCTAAAATCTTTGTGTGTGGGCCAAAAAAAAATTTTTTTTTTTTTTAATCTTAATATTTTTTTGTAAGGATCTCATAAATGAAAAAATTGCGCAGTGCGCAATTGCGCAAATATGCGCAACCGACATCAACTTTGTTTTTCCAAATGGAAACCCCTATTTTTTTATTGCAGATTCGAATTCTACGCTAAATTTCATAAATTAATATAGGACCCCTCAATCGATTTTTTTCATGGGGCGCAACCCGCTCAGCGAGCGCTCAAAAAATGCGTTCCCCCCCGGCTAAAATCTTTGTGTGGGCCAAAAAAAAAATTTTTTTTTCTTGAATCTTAATATTTTTTTGTAAGGATCTCATAAATGAAAAAAATTGCGCAAATATGCGCAACCGACATCAACCTCTGGGGGTATTTGAAAAATAAGGTGTACGAGGACCCTATTTGCGTCCCATGGAAAAAATCGATTGAGGGGTCCTAAATTCATAAAATTTAGCGTAGAATTCGAATCTGCAATAAAAAATAGGGGTTTCTATTTGGAAAAACAAAGTTGATGTCGGTTGCGCATATTTGCGCAATTGCGCACTGCGCAATTTTTTCATTTATGAGATCCTTACAAAAAAATATTAAGATAAAAAAAAAAAAAAAAAAAAATTTTTTTTGGCCCACACACAAAGATCTTAGCAGGGGGGGAACGCATTTTTTGAGCGCTCGCTGAGCGGGTTGCGCCCCATGAAAAAAATCGATTGAGGGGTCCTAAATTCATGAAATTTAGCGTAGAATTCGAATCTGCAATAAAAAATAGGGGTTTCCATTTGGAAAAACAAAGTTGATGTCGGTTGCGCATATTTGCGCAATCGCGCACTGCGCAATTTTTTCATTTATGAGATCCTTACAAAAAAATATTAAGATTAAAAAAAAAAATTTTTTTTTTGGCCCACACAAAGATTTTAGCAGGGGGGGGGGGGGGGGAACGTTTTTGGGGACACCCGGTATATGTATATATACATACATAAACTTTAAACTCTAGGATTCGTTTCAAAATGCCTCAAAACGGATTTCAATGATGAAATTTTTCGAAAATGTTGGTTTTGAAATTTTTGGAGCCATTGCAAAATTCGCTAAAGGTGATGGGTATATTAGTTTAATCTACAATGTACTATTATAAGGTATGTCTATATACTTACCATTTGATTTCCTTTTCAGTTTCATAACAGGTCCAGTGTACAGGCTCAAAGCAGTGGTTGAACACAGAGGGACAATCGACAGTGGGCATTTCGTCACCTACAGGAGAGGACCCCTCCAGTCCCAAATAAGGCACAGGTCCAGTGATTTACTTGACCAATCTGAGTCAAGGTAGAGCCAGCATGTGCTACCCTCCGCCTTCCTAATCTCTTAAGGTGTAACCGTACAGTTGTAGGAAGCTTTCACAAATGCTCTCAATCGTAGGAAATGACTATGTGAAGGAATAATAAGCAACTTAAAAAGTGTTTCGCAAGACTACAGATATACCTCTTGCTCCCCTACGTTACAGTACGCTGTGAGACAGTAAATGTGTAGGCAATTTAAACAAAAATGAAAATTCAAAATAAATAGAACTGAGACGCAGTTTGTCCACACTGTGTTCATTTCCGGTGTGAAGCATTTAATTAGGTACTAAACAAATAAACTGAAAGTTATCACTTAACTTAAAATGCGCCATGTTTCCCTGTTTTATCCCACAGTTTGGAAAAAAAAGAAAAAAAAAAAAACTGGAATCCGTCAACTACTTTGTTTGATCATTTCAGTATTCTTATCAAAGCTGATGCGGTTGGCCTATTTAGAAGAATATGAACAGAAATTAACTGCTGTTCATTCAAGGTTGATGCGTTGGAACAAAACGACTTACTTGATGTCTCGTTCATTTTGAGTTATTTAATACTACACAACTACGGATACTAGGTACATACACTCTCTTTACTGTAATACTCTTCACTAATTATTGATTGATCGCACTTGTGAAATTTCCTGTAATTGTGTGAGATTATACCTTTAGTAACTTTGGTTTATCCATCGTAGTATTAATGGCACTTGCTTTTGCTAGACTGGGGTATCAGGCTGGCCACATCTTGATTGGATATTAGTCAGTAATGGGTCAGAAGGAAATGCAGGGCAATAATCTGCTAACAAGGATCTTTCTCCAAGTTTAATCAATCTATTTAATATAGCTATTCAAAGTAAATAAAATAAATAGCACATATCCTACTTAATTCAATTGCCTTTTTAGGTCTTGATGTTTGATGTTTTCTTGAAATCGTGTAGTCTTATTTGTGTTCTCACTCAACCTTTGTCCGAGTATCTGTTGTTAGTTCAAGGGGCTATTCCAAGTTCACAGTCAATTTGTCGAAGAATGGTACCCTTTCGATAACATATTCTAGCCATTTGCCATCTTCTTTGCCACATTTGCTACAATATGCGTCTTCCTTTTCCAATAGAGATATTTTTCACTTGCTGTGTCTTCTCAAATCGTAGTGCAGATGCTACGGCCCAAAAATACCTTGACAGAATTAGTAGGTACTCAATGAATAGAGAGTTTCTAGTAATCAATAAAACACAACACGTTGTGCGGTATTGATAATCTGGCGCCAAAGCTCTGATGCAATGAGTTTTGGTAACATCCTTTCGTACAGATATGTAAACGGATCGCAATCCGTAAAAAACATAATCATCTCAAATAATCTCCTGCACCGATAACCTCTGCTGCGTTTTCCCGCTCATTCTCCTGTCAGTTGACAGTTAACACCTGTGCTCCCACTCCCACTCAGTTTTTACGCTCGTATTTTACAATTCTTTATATATACGTTTAACCTTTGAAATAAAAAATAAAGAGGACTGGATGAAAAATAGGGTGAAGTGTGAGTGTGAGAAATTGAAATAGCGATGTAGTAAGCATAGAAAAATTGGATAATTTCCTCTTTCCATGGATTTAGCATTACAAATAGATCCGTGAAGGACTTGACGTGACTTTAAGGTGCAGTACATTTTTCTCAGCTGTGGTTAGCATACAGTTTGCTTGCCCTAACCGTCCTTGTTACTGAATGATATATTGAGATTGACGGATCTACTTGGAGCACTCCAATGAGACATTTTCATCCGCCTTCTTCCACTCGGCCACTAGAGCCAATTTTTTCAAACCTCCTTTACTGACAAAGTTTTCCCTGAACATAACATTTCCCAGAGTCAAAATCAGCTGTCTGAATAGGGTTGGAACGAATGATGATGTGAAACTGCTGGCCCATTTAGTTGCCCGCTGGAACTAGTCACATTAGAATTAGCTTATTGCCATAGTGTGTTTTGACTCAGTGTGTGAGGAAATGAAGAAGTTACGTTAGTTACATTCCCCTGCAGGGCCTGTGGTGCAAACACAAACATTCCGGCTGCGACCTAGCTGCATGAGATGTAGTACCTTCGTGTAGCTCTATCACCAGTAGTGCATTTCAAGATGTTTTCAAGGGACACAACTTCGTGCTTGATTTTGGAAGAGGAAGAAAAGTTAATGACAGTTATGTAGAAAGGGGATCTTGCTCCCATTTATCAAAAGATAGAGGAGGAAGGGTTTATAATTTGTTCATCAGTGGTAATTTTATAGAAAACTAAGTACAGCTGTTAGAGTATCTGGTTTCTATGTAAAGCATGAACTTTCTGAGCATAATAAATTTGTCAATTTCCAAATAATATGCTGAAAAAAATCACTAAACTTGACAATGAATGGCCAAGAATAGTTAAATTTAGATTATAGTGCGGTCTTCCTAGAAGACTGTTTACTTGTGGAGCTCTCGTGTTCTCACCGTGATGCGGTAAATTTCAAAGAAATAATTTGTAAAATCCCTCGAAGTAGCGATTTTTCAAATAAAAGACGGAGAGTTTGCTCTGTTCTGTTGGCCCCCTTTGTCCTCCCACTCTCGGCCCCCTCTGGCGACGCCATCTCACATCTTGTTCTACCATATTGCGCGTAATCAATTGTTTGTGACTTTTGCTTCCTTTTCAATATTTTCTTGCGAACATTTGTGTGTGTGGATCGTTTTAGCGAATTTTTGTAGAAAATAAAGCGATTGCAATGGCTCCAAAATTTTCGAAAATTTTCTTCATTGAAATCCGTTTTGAGACATTCTAAGACGAATCCTAGAGTTTAACGCTTTTTTATATATATACATTGAGTGTGTGTGTGCGTCGCGCTTGTGTCCTTCCAGACAATAACTCTCCTTAGGATTGAGATAAAAATCCCGTTCTTGCGCTGAAAAATCAGCACTTTGTGTTAAATAAAATTATTAACAAAACATTTTAATGGCTTAAAAAAACCTGTTCGTATTAATTTTCTGCTATTCAATCAAAGAAGTAGATTTTTTTTTTTTTTTTTTTTGTCGATTTTTTCAACATCATGTGAAATTTTAGTGCGTTTTCATCATATTTTACTATGGGCGCGTGCCGCAGCTGCTGAACGCTAGGGGGAAGTCTTCCTTCTCTGTCTGATGATTTTTTTAAATGTTGGGTCCTACTGACTGTTCCTAATGGTACGGCCAAAAATAATAGAAACCTCAACCGAATTCGATCTCAAGCCATTCCCTGAAAGAATGATGAAGACCACCCTGCCATGATTGTAAAGGAGGATATTTGATATTTAGGAGAGAAATTACCATCATCTTTTGACCCTGGTTAAAGGTGATTTAAATGTCGCCCATTGTGCCTCTCATGCTACAATACATTTTATCTTTTACATTCAAAGGTGCACAGACATGGAATAATGCCTCCCCGTGGCTCTCATATTCCTCTACATATCTATGCAACTCTCAAAACAACCAACTCTCTAATCAGCTCTGGGTGTTTAGTGTTCATTTCAGTGCTTATGGGTTACTTGGATGAGATTACTTTAAAAGCGTTATCCCCCTCTCCCCCTTTGCAAAGGCCTTGCACCATGGTTCGATTCTAAGAGAAACTGGAGGCTGGTTGCTGTATTTTATCTTGGATCTTACTGACTATGAGTCATGTATTTGTTGTAGACCAAGACTCAGAAACAAAGTGGTTGGAAAAAATGAAATGAATAACCCTACTGGCTGTAAATACGGAAATTTCCACGTGCTACTCCTTGTGGGCGACATTGTGATCCTTTTCCATTGGACCGCCATTTTCACGTCCTACCATACTCTGGATATTTTCTGTACCCATGCTTCAATGTCCTTTGTAGAACGTCCAGTCCCAGAGATTCGAACCTTAAAACTCAGAAGAACCGAGTTAACCACTAGCTATTTTGCCTGAACTACGGTGAACTGCTCGATCCCCGATTGGTGTGCTAATCTCTAACATGGGAAAATACAGTAGAGAAGAAAGCGATTTTTGGACACTTTGTGGCGTCATTGGAGTAAATTCAGTCGAGCCTAGTGTGCATTTTGTTGACCTCCTGTTCAATTAGAGATGAATCTATTCAATCAATTTCTCTACTTTGATATCACAATGTTTCAGGGAAAAAATAGACCAGAGACATCGAATTTTAGATGATAATTAAAATTATCTGCATGTTTCTATTTCTCTTATATGAGATAGGAAAACGTTAATTAAAAAAGTTTACTAGGCCTCTGCACTACCCTTGGCTTTTCATAGAATCGTTTTTCTCAAAGTTGACTCGAATGACAATAGCATAGTCTTGATGTCTTTATCCTTCTTCGATCCTTACTGAATTTTTATCCAATCTATGTAGTCACCTAACGGGTTACATATCTGTGTATGTCCCAAACTAATAACTCTGTTGTCAGTTGTCCCTGAAAGGCCAGGTGTACCGTTCTTGTTTAAGTTGGGTTCAATGTTTAAACAGAGGTCGCTGATTTGACTGATTGTACAGTTCCTAAAAGTCTGTTCAGAACTTGTGATAAGGGTTGATCGTGGGTTGAAGTTAAACCCTCATTCTTGATCGTTTAAAGGCCTGATCACAATTTAAAGTTGTTTTGATTTTTTGTTGAACTAGTAGGCGGGAAGAACTGTATCTTGAAAATGTATCGTGTGTATCTCCAGTTTTTTCTTTTTAAATTAATAATTTAATACCTCCGAGAGGATATTTCTGAAGATGAGGATTTCGTTGAACCCACTGTAAATGTTTTTACCTACCAGACGACCACGTATATTTTGTGAGACGACGAGTTCTTCGACAGATTCCATTTTTCCTAAGAAACTGTGTGGCCATTACTCGGCAAAATTGAACAAAATGTAAAATAATGCACCAATTTGAACAACGCAGTGGTTCCCGAGTCAAATTACTGCTGACGTTGCTGTACTATTCTACAGATACCTAGTATAAGATCATGCTCAGATTTTAGTGGGGTAGACAGGTCGACGGGGTGCCAAATTATCTGACTGGTTACCCATCATTTAGCTAATATCTGGCTTCGCTTCATTAATATGCCAACCAGAAGAGAAGCCGAGGAAGTGATGGTAGAATTCTGTACAAAGTATAGATTACCTAGGTGTGATGGAGCTATTGATTGCACCCACGTCAGAATAATTTCACCTGGAGGCAGATATGCAGTTATATTGAAACAGAAAGATGTATTTCAGTTTGAACGTTAAAACTGTTTTGGACGCCTCTTTGCGCCATCTAAACACAGTAGCCAGGTGGCCTACTTCTGCCCTTAACGCAACCATATTCGCCCAATCAAAATTGAAAAGAATGATGGAGCAAGGTGAAATTCCAGGAGTTCTGATTGGTGACCAAGGGTATGCAAGTAGACTTACTATAGAGACTCACAAATCATGTCAGTGATGGAGAGTATCTGTATGATGGAGCCTATGACTATTAACGAGCTGTAACAATAGAGCTTCTTCACTGTGAAAGTGAAATTTGCGGCTCTTTTACTCGCAATCTTTCTTAAACAGATTATCAAATAAAATCGACTGTTCAAACAACTGTTCCACTAAACATCACTGATAAGAGACTGAATAACAATCAAATGGCGTACCGTCGTTTAAGGAGAGTTCTATGATTAAACAGTGTTTAACTTATGGCCTGTAAAAACGGAATTGTACACCTGGCTCTAAGTCTTGTATTGTCTTGAAAGTTTTGGTTTGTACAATATGTATATAGGTAATGTAAGAACTGTACCATATAAGTGTTCCACCGTTTGAGTTAATCAAGAATTAGCGTTAACCGCAGCATCATGTTTGAGCTTAATCAGACAGAGTAATTTTTCTTTCACGAACACCCGTCATTGTTCAACTCGACCATCAATACTTCACGATCCGATTACAAAAGCCGATTAGCCATTACCCGATCCTCGAGGAATGATGAAGTTAACGGATGATTATCATAATGTTGTCAGTGTACCTATGGAGCCTTCAATTTCCACATTTAAATTACCTACCTAAAATATAATTCAATTTAATGATTTCACACAACAACATTTCAAGTTCAACATTATTTCAAGAACGGCCACAAGACACAGGAGAAACAATGTTCACACATAGAACCTCCTTCCCCTTTGACGAGCTCGTAGGTGATGGGATTGTTTTCAGTAAGACGCAACATTTCAAATTTCCCATATACAAGGTCGTTTTGCATTAATATTTTTAAAAAAATGTAACGCCATTTCAAATTTCAGCTAGTAGTATGTTGATCAAATAGTAGACAAGAAATCGCAGATCACAAGTTTCCTATGGGTAGCTCTGCAACTTGTTAAGTTTGATCATTTTGAATGTTATTCAAGTGACAACGACCTCGAGTCACAAGGCAAATAATTTTTCTCAAGAGCTAGATGAAAACCGATGTTACCAAAGTGCTTTGACTCATTCAGCATAAATTAGAAAATTACTACCTTGGTAGGTACCTTCCTATTCAAATTTGATCACCCGATTTATGGGAGATGTAGGCTAATGTCCCGTCAACTTAACCAAACGGTAACGGGATACCAGCGATTAAGAGCGGCGTTAAGGAATTTTCTTTCACCACGTTAATTCAGACATCAAAGTAATCACCCCTGGGGCCAGTTATGGTTTGGTTAACAACGAATCGTTACATTTTGTCCATCAATGATGGAACTTGTGTCCATATTGGACAAAAAAGTGGCTCCCCAGAGCTTGGAATCATAACCTGAACAACTTGAACAGTGGCTTCTTATCGAATTCTTCTTGCGGTTAGGATTTAATTTTTTCTTAATTGAAACACTGAAATCTAATAAAAGATTTAGATTAATTTTTAATGTATCTTTAAATGTGGGAGAGTAAAAACCACTTTGCTTGAAAGTCTTTTTCAAAGGGGAACCTGTGAGGTGGATTGAAATGAAACAGAAAAATCTTTCTACTCTTTTGGTGGCCTAAACAGTAGTTCTTCTGGTCCTGGATGGTATCATACCTGCATTCCAAGAAATTCATATGTAGGAGGATACCAGTTGATGGGAGCGTTGTGGCAGAAAACTATGGAAACTAATGGAAAGCACTGGCTGCACTTGCGCGTTATGCAATGTCCCCTATACTGGACACGGGTTCTGGGTTGAGCTGCGTTTGACAACCACCAACCTCAGAAAAATTCGTGCAAGTCTCGGGAAGGTTCTGTGGTGGTCAACCTTCTACGCACTCAGGGTCATTGGGACACCATGACAGACACAGGGAAAAAAGAAGATTCGAGAAGGATTATTGTACATGGGTGCTGGAAGCACTAGAAAGTTCATGTCCATTATAGGGTGCGTTGGTTCTAAAGGGGTTTGAGGCTCAGACACGTGAGAAGACAGTGGGACAGTGAGAGTGATTTAGACATCAACTGATAAAAACCGAGGAACAAAGCAGTTAGAAGTTATAATAAACATACCTAATTAATCTATTATCTACACATATTAAATTAAAAATGAATATATATTACATAAACATCTTGGGAGGAAAAAAACAGAAGTGATGATTGGCGGGCGTAAAACCGAATCTGAGGTGCCGAGCGCACGTCCTTCAACCTAAGTAGTTGTTGCAAAATTTCATTTTACCTACCCAGTCTTCTTGATTGATTTAGCCAATTTTTTCTGATTGATATTAACCTTTCTTATTGTTTCAGATGGTTTTTCACGTCCGACGAAGTTGTAAAGAAATCATCCCTGTGCGAAGCTCTGCAAGCCAATGCCTATTTGCTTTTTTACGAGAAATGTGTCAACGATTCCCTCCCCATTACCAATACGTTGTAAAATTTTAAATATACGAAGAAATATAATAGGTATCTACTTAGAACAAAATTAAGTTTCCGAAAGGTTGAAAATTTTGTATTAATATCAAGTTTTTTTTTCTTGAATTTCAGGCCAAAAAGCATTTTTGTTAGAAATATGTTTATTTTAAAGGAGTAATATTTCTTCATGAGTTGAGAGGAATAACGCTTACGTTGTTTCCAAGTGTAAAATGAGGGATTTGGGTGTGGGCCACCTTAGTCTTTGAAAGTTGTTCAAAATTGTATATGAGATTCTCAAATTTAATTTTTCATGATAGTAAATGAATCAAACAAAAACGGCCCAACGCATGCATTGTTATTGTTTGCAAGGGTCCTTTATAAATGGAGGGCTCTTCTTCCCTTCAAAACTCTATTAGGACTCCCTGTGTTGTTCAACTGGTTTTAAAATTGGGTCCCAGTTGACATTTTGATTTAAATTTGTGCTACAAAATAGAAGAATTTTAATTTTGTTTGCAGATTCAAAATTTGCCACCTTTTTGGTAAAAATGAAATGTTTATTTAACCCGGCTTCCTGAAGAAGAAGTGTCTTTCAAGTTAACTTTTTGATTTGCTCTAAATCGTTTTTTTTTTCACCAAAGGCGGATTCTGCAGGAGTAAACGAAACTACTCTCTTAGCAAATGAAAATTAGGCGATCGAGGAGAAATTACAAAGCCAAAAATACTGAAGGTTATAAATCTGACCAATAGTACTGCATACACCCCTAATTCATAGAATATTCAACTGCTAAATTGTCTCCTTCGATGTTGCTTCCAATTTTTGTTGGGCAAATTACATCTTTTTTACTTCGAAGTTTCACCTTCTGCGTTGGGCGTGCTCTTGGTACCTATATAAATTTCGTCCTGTGGCTACATCGTTGAATTACTATCACCTACTAGTTTCTCTTCATACACCTATATAAAATACTTAATAATAATAATGATGTTTTCGTGTGCAATTTGTTGTTCTTATGCCAGACCTACAACACGAAAATGTCTAAATTTTTTAAACTCGCTTCACGCTATTAGTGATCAATTCGTCATCTATCAAAATCGAATATTGATGAGAAGCTATGATCGTAAGTAAAAATATACTTTAACACTCGAATCTGTGTATATTGTTGTTTGGCAACAATTTTCACTTGAATTAAATTGGAACCAATGCAATAAAATAGAGAGGCTTCTGTGTTTAGCGGACTAGGAAGCTTACGAGGAGTATAAAGTATAAGAGTACGACTACACTTATATCCCACTTGCAAACAACTATTCCTGCCAAACCTCTATCTGGTTAATCCCAGCGTATTTCTATCGATTTCCAACCTCATAGAAGTTTGTGCAGGTATCCTCGTGTAGTTCGTATTCCTCTCAACTCTGACGGATCGATGATATATGGATGAACCTAATAGAAAGGAGGAATAAGACTGTGCTTATTACCTACCAACTTTAGAGTAGGAAAAAACTTTTTTTATTTTGTTTTTTCATAATGTATATTTTTTCTATATAGAAGCATTGTGATGTAAATCTTGTATTATATTCATGACGGTAGTCCTTATGTAATTAAATCTTTTATTTCTGTATCCAGTCTTGTTTGTTGTCAACGATCCTCAATTAACTCCAATACATTATTGATAACTCAACTTACCTTTGGGGAAAAAATTATGTCTCTTTTTTGGGATTATGGTAGGGATGAGTAGAAGACTATTAACTATGCAACTTGCATGAGTTACACACAGTATTGCGGTGAATTTGGAAAAAAATTCCTGTCATGCAGCATGGCCGTATGAGCGATTTTCCTGAACTGTATTACATTATGTTACATAATGTGTTTAATTTGAAATTAAAGCACATTGTGAAGAAAAAAAAATTTTTTAACAACCGAATTCATGTTAAAAAAATAAATTGCGTAAGCAGAACCTACTTTTCGAATCGGTCAGCCGGAGCTCAGGGTGGAGCCCGTCATTTCATTCGTCCCTTGATGTCCAAGAGAGTCAGATCAAATTTCGCAGTAATCAGACAGACGACATAATTTTTAGCAGACTCTGCTGATCAGGATGGAGCCTGTAAGGTCATTCGTCTCTTGCTGTCCCTGATAGGCTCCCTATCAATTTTCAACGTCCTATGGTGAACACAGAGATTTTAGATCACTCAGCTGATCAGGATGGCGCCCCTCACTTCGCTCGTCTCTTGTTGTCCCAGTGAGGCTCTCTACCAAATTCCGACGTCCTACGGTGAATAGGAGATATTTGAGCACGATGTTGCCATCATGAGGTTCGATGTTACGACCCTTAGCAAATCCTCACCAAAGTCAGCGAGGCATAAGTTCCGACATGTGGTCTGAATCGGACCAGTGGCTTTGAAGGAGCAGTGAGCACATAATTTTCTCCATCAATATATAAAAATAAATCTGAAAATGAGTGGCTATTGTAAACATGTAGTACACCCTTTTTGGGCCCCAAGCACGGAAGCCTGGTGGCTTAGTGTACATTTCTGAGAGTTTTGCATTCAATCACAGAGATTCAGTCCTCTGGTGAGGGATGTGATTAATTGTTCGCTTCGAATAGACCTCATTGGGGTTTGCGCCTCAAAGAGATCAAATCTGCGATAGGTTAGTGCAGGGCACTCGAAGATTATGTGGGATGCTGTTTCGTCTGTCTCCTCACATAGTCTGCACAGGGTTGAACTAGATGAGAGGGCTCTAGCGATTCTCACTTCAGGGGATGAAGGACCACCCTCAACAGCCGGTCCTCTTCCTAGAGATGAATTTGGAGTTTAGGCTTGCTGAGTGGGGGTGTTCAAATATGGGGTATCGTCCATATCGAAGTCTTCATCATTATTGGAGTCATCTTCATCATATTGGGTTTATCCGGATCGGGGACTAAATTATCACGTTCGGTGGTGTCACAATAAATTGGGATTATTGTCATCAATCTATGGGGGGTTTTTTTTTTTTTTTGTATTTAAGGCATGGTCGTGTTCGTTGCATTCGATAGGGATTGTCCCATCAGCTTGGTTTAGCGGGGAAAGTACGGCAATTTCTTGGGGAGGAGTCAATGGGGTAGCCAGGGCTACAGACTGAGTGCCGATTCTCCTCTGATTTAGCAGGGCATTGTTGTGAATTTCGGGGTTCTGTCTCAGGAACTTGAACAGGGCAGTTTCCGGGGGGGGGGGGGGGGGGGGGGGGGGGCAGTTTCCGCTTCGTCTTGGTTTAAATGTGCGGCTCCAATCTTGGCACACTTTTATAGTAAGGTGTCTCTTTCGTTGGCAATATGGAGGATTTCCATGTACGACTTCACTACGTCAGTCATGTGGAAACGGGCCACGTTTCACAGGGTAAGCCGAACATTACGAGATGCAGTATGGGCCATAATATCAATGGCTTCGGATATAGTCTCTGCTACTTCAATAATGTCAATTTCGGGAACGTTCAGGGGAGCATTCGGGTCAGGACAGTGGGCGATTAGGGCCTCCACTTGTCGAACTACATTCGACGTAAACAGAATGTCACGGTGTTGGGGTAGTCGTCACTGTTGAGTCGGGTCGGGGTCGTCCCGGTGGGATTCCTCCATATGTAACAAAGGAGAAATAAATTTTAGCCTGTTGCCTCGGCCACGTTGTCACCTGGGTCACTGCTATGAGCTCTCCATCCTCTACACGTTCACGCACCCTCCCAAAATCACACAATGAAATTAGCATGGGGTTCATGAAGCAAGACAACTGTGGGTTAGTCACACATACTAAAAAGAATTTTAAAATTGTTCTGGGATATTATACTTACAAGAAGGTTGACTATTATTTTTAGTTTGTACTATAAGTATAACTGCAGAATTTTGAATAGGGTCTTGTTGTTTAGTACTCTCAAGGAGCTTAGTGAAATTATTTTCAGAAGTTACAATGTTGTTACAACAACATTTAGAATTAATGTTTGGGCTCGGGGTTACATTGTCATGGTGGAGTTCGTTTCCTTCCCTTGTTACACTAGGACAAGCCACTCACTAGTGGGCTCTTTGCGTCCTCATCAGGGCTGACCTCTGGTGTTGGATTGTGTTCCAGATTTGGAAACATCTCCTGATTAGGTTGGAAAGGGTTACCTTGGAGTTTTGGGTCATGATACTAGGCATTTTGTCTGGTAACATTACTTGTTTAGGATTCAGAATCTTCTCTTGAATCAGTCTGAACATTGCCAGGTGCGGGGGCTGGGCAACGTTAGTGGGTAGGGTGTTCAACGACACTACTTTTTTCGAGTCCAGGGTCGCATTTCATTCACATTCAGAGAGCGTTACTCTCTGGGTTTTGGCTATGCCACTGGGAACATTACTTGGTAAGGTAGTTTCTTCTGGATCTGGGGTCGCTTCAGAATCAATCTGGAAAAACGCCACGTCTAGGTCTGGATTAAGAGTAACGAATGCATTTCTCCATATTCGTCCTCTGAGGTCGAATTCAGAGGACGTTACTCTTGAGGTTGGAGCAACAGCAATGGATTATGGCTTACTCGTTATTATGGCTTCTTTTGAGTCGGGGATCACTTCTGGGTTGAAGTAGCAAATACGTTACTCGTTAGTATGGGTTCTTTTGAGTCAGGAACTACTTCCGAGTCGAATTTGAAAAACGTTACATTGAGGTTGGAGCAACGGTAACGGGAGCTTTACTCGTTGCTGTTGCTTCTTTCGAGTCGGGAATCATTTCCGGGTCTAAGTCGGAAAACGTTTTTTGAAGTTGGAGTAACGGCAAGAGATGCATTACTCATTGCTGTTGTTTCTTTTGAGTCGGAAATCACTTCTTGATCGAATTCGGAAACGTTACTTTTGAGGTTTGAGTAACTGTAACGGATGCGTTACTTGTTGCTGTTGCGTACTTTGCGTCTGGGATCACTTCCTGATCGAATTTGGAAAACGCTACTTTTGGGATTGGAGTAGCGATAATGGGTGTGTTTACTCATTTCTGGTGCTGCTTTCGAGTCGGAAATCACTTCTTGATCTAATTAAGAAAACGTTACTTTTGAGGTTGGAGTAACGGTAACAGTTGCGTAACTCATTATTGCTTCCTTCGAGTCTGGGATTACTCCCCGGTCAAATTTGAAAAACGTTACTTTTGGGGTCGGAGCAATGGTAAGGGGGGGTGTTACTTGATAACGTGGCTGGTTCTCGGTCGAGAATCATGGGTAATGTTACTTTGATCATTACCCGATTTCGTTATTCTGAAGAAGTCTGGAATAACATTTGGATGGATTGGAAGAATCGTTACTTTTGGGTCAGTGGTAACATTACATTGATCGGTACTCTAAAGGAGTCTGGGATAATAGTTGATGTGATTTGGGGAACCGTTACTTCTGGGACAAGGGCAATCGCTTCGATCGTTGCTTGATTTTGTTACTATGAAAGAGTCTAGAATGACATTGGAATCGATTGGAGGAATTGTTACTTTTGGGTCAGTGGTAATGTTACATTGATCGCTACTCGGTTTCGTTACTCTGAAGGAGTTTCGGACTATAGTTGAAGTGATTTGGGGAAACGTTGCTTTTGGGTCAGGGGTAACGTTACTTGGTTCGTTACTGAGTTTAGTCTTTGAAGGAGTCTGGGATGATAGATGAAGTGATTCGGGGAAGCGTTGCTTTTGGGTCAGGGTGACGTTGTCACTTGTCCTGAAGGGCGGTTCGACACTCCCTGGTTTGTTACTTTGCACTTCTGGTCATTATATTCTTGGAATAGGATTTTCATTTTTTCTATGTTGTTGGAAATGGAAGGGAGGACATCCTCTGCTTTGTTGTGATGAGGCATCGTAACGGTATAGGGGATTTGGAGGAAAAGAATGTAAAAATGGGAACACACAGGGCTCATTGATTACCGGGTGGTCAGGTAATGGTTTGTTGAGCCAGACACTCTCTCACGCCTCCCTCGCTGACCTGCGTGACCCTGCGCTCGATTAGCAATGGACACATTGGGCTAATCCCTAGTCTCCATTACTTCGGCACTACCTGCTTCCTTCACTTGTAATGTTTGCTAGTCAAAACTAGTTCTTTTGTAGGCTAACACTTCTAAACACCTATGGATTCTGATTCGTAACTTTGAGGCAAATCTGGGATGTTTCCTACTCTGAAAAATATGCGATACTAATGTCGACCACACTGTTTCATAAGTTATGTTAAGAAATAGCTAGTTCTTTTGTAGGCTAACACTTCTAAACACCTATGGATTCTGATTCGTAACTTTGAGGCAAATCTGGGATGGAAAAATATGCGATACTAATGTCGACCACACTGTTTCATAAGTTATGTTAAGAAATAGCGTTAGGTACTTAGGTAGGAATGTGGAAAACTAAAATTTAGAGAAAACGTTGCTTTGGGGGAGTATTTGAGACACTAATTTGGGCTGATAGCCATCGGATATCTGCATGTTTACTAAGTTCTGCCTTTGCATTTACCCTCGTTTTACTTCTACGGTTATTTAAGAGTTTCTTAATGTGAGTTGTTTGATATGGAAAATGTTATTGGTGACGACATTGAATGGGAATCTTTGTCTGAAGAACCCGTTTCTCCCCTGAATACCTATTTCTTGCTCTTCTGACGACAAAGAAGAAAGTAGAGTCGCTTACAAAAATGCCAACTTCCTTGACACGACCGTAACCCTGTACGATGAACGTATATTTTTCGAACATTTTCGAATGGGTAGGAAGGAATGTTTACCTATTCAAAGGATGGGGCGAGCCCACCAAGCAGGGCTACAGCAGTTGTAGGCTACACAACGGTTTACTTCAGTCAAATCCGTTCGCGGTGCGGATTTGGTTACCAACAGTTTGAAATTAGGTGGTGGTCAAGCATGCGCACTAAACCAATCACGAACCTGGTCGCCAACAGTTGACAACAAACCTATAACATCAAGTAGTCAATCCCTTAGTAAAAATTCAGATTAGTTGGGCAAATAGATCAGAATGGTTTGTATAGTTTCGCGGTCTGGATGCTTGCAAGCTCGCATCTCAAAAACACATAACATCAAGTAGTAAATCCCTTAGCAAAATACAGATTAGTTAGACGAATAGATCAAAATGACATTCTAAAATATCACTAAAAATATTTAAAATAATGAAGTTTAATAATATGTTTCGGAGGTAGATGATAAATGTAAAAATATAGTATCCCGACCGTGGAAACTAACTCGAGTCCTTCGACTCAGTTGTCTATTCACAAGTCTCCAAAACTCATAGCCGTAGCCGTCAGACTGTGATTTCCTAAGTATACGCAACGAGCGCTAGTGTCGCGCGGCCGCAGTGGGCAGGCTTGAGGCACTCCTCTCCATACTTGAATACTTGTACATAACTTGTACCCACTCTTCCCTTCCCTTATGTTTGTTGTTTGGCGTTTTTGTATTTCGTTGTGTCAAATGCGGTTGAATAGAAATGATTCAAGCTCATTTATCTCTTATATGTATGATCAAAAGTCTTCACTTCTTCGTCCAATCATAAATGTCCAGTTTTAAAACGTTTAAACTTCCGAGAAGATTTCAATGAATACAGGTGGTTACGAGTCGTGCGCTATGGCGATCCGTTATTGTGATCCCGGAACTGGTTTTCGTCGATTATAGGTAGGTAGGTAGATTGGCATTTTATTGTTCGATAATTTTCTCATAGGTTCTATGTATCATTGACATGGATATTTTGAATGTTAGACGCAATGCACGACTTCACAAAATATAATTATGTCCTGTCTTGTATTGTTATGGTTAAAGTTGTTGTTGTGGTAATGTACCTTCCTTTGATGGGTTTTGGTGACGCTTGCTTTTTTATGGGTGTCACCACAAGAAATGTCTAAATATCTGTCCTTTTCCGCAGGGTGGAATAGTCTGGTATGCACGTTTTGGAATTATTTTACAGATAATGATTAAGTAATCGCCATTAAATAATTGCGTCTGTGGGCTACACGTAAAAAGATCGGTGTCGGAAATTACCCATAGGTGGCTATCAAATGCCATTCAGGTACATCGTAAACCTTATGACCAGCTATGGGGATAGTGAGAAAATTTACTAGGGTGGAAAAGATAACTATAATATATTTCGAGCTTGGTATGTCTGTTTTGACTGGCCACAGAATGTGAAGGAAACATGAACTGGATGATCCCGATGGAAGTCCGAGGGCAGCTTGCTACGAATACTCTCTAATTAACTTCTTATAACCTGACATAATATCTTCCTTTAACGTTTGATAATCTGCACGTTAAAAATGCCGTTTATGATGATTCTGAAGTACTTATCAGTAACGTGACCTTTTTCATGAGTCGATTTTGATGTGAAGTACCCGTGCTTTTGTGCTCCAAACATGCCCTCGAGCGTTTGCACTGTCGTCCCGTAGAGCTGGTCCTGGGAACTTTTCGAGAAATAACCCACTGAACTAGTCTTCTACTGGAATGTTTTTCCACCAACAGAGTACTTAGTTTCAGGAAGAACCGGAGGCAAAATGAATACAAATTTCTTCTTTTTTTTCACTTCAACATTAAGGACCACTAAACTCATGGATTAAATTTATATTCAATACACGAATAATAGAAAATATAAATCAATGAATTACAGAGTGATATAGGACGAGGAAACACCATAATCTCAGTGTAAATACACTTAACCTAATCTTGTAAAATAACTTAAGGCTGTTCAAACCCTCCTTCAGGAGGTTTTATTATCATAACATTTTAAGTAGTTGATCAATTTTCACACTCCAAAGCTTGATTAGTTCAATTTCGTTTGTAGTTATTCCTCGACAAAAGAAAATTTTAGGTAAACTGAATTTAAATTGTATGAAAATAGTCAAGATTTCATGGTTGTCTAACACTAGCTGTGTTCCAACCACCCCTCTGAGTTCATGAACTCGGAGTTCATGAACTCAGACGGGTTCCATGAGTTCATGAAATTTTTAGGTTCAAGAACCCGTCGGTGGGAACACTGTAGTTCACAAGACAGTCAATGCACTAACTAGCGCTAGCGTCTTCATTAGTAACGTGAACACCTTGTCATCGAAATCCTTTGAGCATTTTGAAGAAAAGGCCAAAAAGGTGGAAAAAAAAAACAAACGGCATTTTCAACTTTTTGAAGTTTATTTGCTAATTGCCCCCTCAGACTATTTTCCTAGGTATGAAGGGTATGGGATATCATTCCTATCCAGAAGAAGAGTAACTGTTGAGATTTTCATCAAAATCCCTCGAGCCATTATTGAGAAAAGGCAACGTTTTAGCGAATTTTGAAGAAAAAAATAAAAAGTGCTAAACACGACGTATTCTGAAGTTTAACGCATTTTTTTATGTATGTATGTATGTATATATGTATGTATGTGTCATTCCAGACGATAACTGTCCGTAGAATTGTGCTAGAAACTTCAAACAAATTTTAAAATGTTAAGGACACAAAACGAAAGTTCAAGTTCGTTGGTCAGCATGATCGGATTACATCTTCGGGTTGAAATTTTCAAAAATGTAGTCAACAATTTCAAAATAGCCTGTTTTTTGCGATTTGTTGTGCGAAATAATTTTTTCAGCATACTAACATGTGGTATATTCGGAATCAGCGTAAAATTTCCTATATGAATATGTATCAAGTTTTCAAAAATTTCAAAGTTGAAAAATCAGTCAAAAATCGAAATAATGCCGTTCGCTAGTTGTAAAAATCGGTAATATTTTCATGAAACATTGTCCAAATTCAGATTGAACTACCCTTATGGAAGTATCCCTGTATAACCAATCCTAGAACCATGCTGTTTAAAACGTAGGTAGAAGGTGCTTAAAAAAAAAAAAAAAAAAATGTAATCACAACTGATGAGTTTACTCTGTGCATGTGTTAATAATTTGATTCCATGTTTGTCTATCAAAATCACAAACTAAAATTTCTCAACACGATCAATAGCGACTGAAATGTCGAAGATTTCTTCAAAAATTCGCTCATGGGGTCATGCTGCATGACTGTACTTTTTTCAAGTAGGGTAGGGTGAGCCAAGTGCGCCAAGAAAAACTTATGTAGTTTGACTTTGCCTGCCAATCACCAACTAGGTACCCTTAAACAAATGTTTTCTATCTATGTGTAGACAGCTGATAAAAGAAAACTGACGGTGGTAATAATTATTCGATGGAGCAAATATAAGAGAGATGTGAAAAACGATAATACAACAAGCATCAAGCAGGCTAATGACAAGGCATTTAGCGTGAAGGTTCGCAGTGAAATGAGATTTTTGGAAGGTTACGAAAGGTTTCCTTCAGTTCGAGTTCTCAACCCTATTCCCGAGCAGGTCTGAAAAGTTCATGAACTCACTGAACTCAGTTCATGAACCCGATGCGGTGGGAACACCGTAGCGAGTGTTGAGTTCCTGAACTGAAAACGGTTGGAACACGATTCACGTGCGCATACGGTTCGGCGCCGAACCAGTTCCGAAAAGTTCATGAACTCGCGGTGGTTGGAACACACCTACTTTCTCAGGCATTTGTGGACCGATTTGCATGATTTAAATCACGCTGGATTCTATTTTACATCCTCTATCTGCTCCACAAAAGAAAACGGTCAATTACGAGTTTGGAAAATTGGAAATAAATGAGCTGAAATCGCGCCACTAGCGGATCGTTCTGGTGGTGGGAGACCCTTCGCCACCTCCCGGCTCCCCCTCCCCGTCACTCCGCCCACTGCATCTCACTCGACGGTAGCCCTACACCGGCCCGTGGTCCCCTCCTCCGCCGCGCAGCGGCGCTAGTCTCCTCTTTTATCAGTGTGGGCTTGTATGATCGCTCCAACCTGTAAATCTACGGATTTATTTGTATGCCAAGAAAAAATATATTTATTGGTGAGGAGATTGTGTACCAGTCAATCCCTTAGTAAAAATGCAGATTAGTTGGGTATGTAGAAAAGAATGATGTATAGTTTGGTGGTCTGGATGCTCGCAAGCTCGCATCTCAAGAAGATACTCGTATAACATCAAGTAGTCAATCCCTTAGTAAAAATGCAGACTAGTAGGGCATGTAGATCAGAATGATGTGTATAGTTTGGTGGTCTGGATGCTCGCAAGCTCGCATCTCAAAAAGACATAACATCAAGTAGTCAATCCCTTAGTGAAAATTCAAATTAGTTTTACATGCAGGTCAGAATGACGTTTTAGAAGTACATTTCGGGAGTTTTACGAGCAAAAAAAATACATCAGTCAGTGGGTTATGAACCCACAACATTTGTCTCTCGAGGCCGTACTCATACCCATTGGGCTACACCTCAACTATCGTGTATGGAGACAATCACAATACTTCACTATTCAGTAGGAGGGAGATAAAAGTGAGAGACTAGCGCCGCTGCGCGGCAGAGGAGGGAATCACGGGCCGGTGTAGGGCTACCGTCGAGTCTGCATCTCCGCCCGAGCAGCCGTCAGAATATTCGGCTGTCACTCTTCCCCCGCCGCAGTGGGGCCAAACCCCCGATTTTGGGAAACAACCTCAAACTGCTCCAATTTTTAAGTGTTTGTTATCATTCTTCATGGATTTATTCACGCTGAATCGAATGCCGTTTTCTGTTATGTGATTGGATTTGACAGAAATGAGTTAGAGCCAAATTTGTACTAAAAAAAGTGAATTTTTTCCTAAAAAGTTCACATTCTCTCGTAATTATGTACTTGATAGGGTGTTAATTACTTCGACATACAGAAATTTAAAGAATTACTTTTTATTATTAACAATTAATTTACAATTTACTTTTCAAGAAATTCAAGCCCACCCCACCCATTGGAAAAATGGCGTAACAGTTAATTTGAAGAATAACGTTGGTATTTAACAAAACTTTATTACTAAAATAAAGCAATTCAAAAATTTCACAGCTTACTGACTAGTAGTCCTTCATTTTATATTACACTAAAAGTAAATAAACTGGTTCACATATACTAAATTGGAATTAAATGAATAAATGAATCGAATGAAAAATGAGTGGAACACTAATTTATTATTCAAACAAATCCTGACTTTTTTTCCGAATGTACAATTAAAAATAAACATGGCATCTTCGCAAATGGTAGGGCATCTTCTTAAGTGCCCCACGAAAATAAACTAAATTTCTTAATATATAAACTATAAATTTCTTATAACATAGGATAACCTTTTGTCAGTATTAATTTTACAAACCAATAAACTTTCCTTTTCTTTTATACAAGAAATAATAATAATAATAATAATAATTCTTACACTTTCAATAGATTTTTGGCTTCTTGACTGAAAGGTACTGTTTTCTTCTTAGGGAAAGGTCTCATTTTAGTGATGAAGAGATCCGATGAAATCAGCAACATTTGTAATACATCTTCGTTTGTGTTCACTGTGATGATTTCCTACTGTGGTTGGCCCTGATTCGCTTGTAAACTTTATGCTGACATTCTTGTGCTTCCTCAGATAGTGCTCCGATTGGTATTGCACAGCTTTCTATTATTTGTTTACCATGTAACAAAATTTTATGGACAGAAGCCGGTATATAGTACCATGGATACAACGAGATGGCTAAATTAGCCGTTTCGCTAGCATAGTCTTCGAATTTATCCGCATCAATAGTAACATTGCTGTATATTACTTCAAGGATGATGGCAAATTTTTTTTATCAAATCCAAGTCCAACTTCGTTATTTCAGACGTTACAGTAGGATTTCCGAAGAAGCGCCTAGAGGTGTTTCCGCAGTTGGAATTCCCTCTCCCTTGCCTCACTACATCAACCTGCAGACCGAGTTTCTCTTTGAATTGATCCTGGACATATTTTTTGGTTTCATTCATAATTGAACGAGTAGCTTCAGTTGTCTTCTGATTTTTGAATGGTAATTTGTAACTCAAGTGTAGGATATACTCCATACATCTAATTCTGGCGTGCAGATGAGACATGCCAACTTTTAACGCTTCAGCATTGGGTTGGATTAAATGCAATAGTGTTAAGTTGTTCATTTGTGAGGGAGTTGCCCCACAGACAGTACAATTGCTAGAAGAGCTCTTATTTGTAATGGTTTGCGCAACTTTCCCATCAATCATGGTTAGATACAAAATATGCTTCACTCTCAATATACGTCCATCACATTCAATTTCACTGTCCCGGAGTTGGTATATCTCGCTTTCTATCATGTGTTTAACTTCAGCTACTGCCTGAGGAGTTTCTTTAGTGAACTAGAATGCAACAGGTCGACAGTAATTAGTGTCTCAAGATTTTTCACTTTTAGAGCGGATTTGCGCACTTTTGGAGCGGAATTGCGCCCACAAACGCGCACTTGAAAAAATGGGTCATTTCTTCGTGATATTTCATGTAGAATTTGAATCTCCAATAAAAACTCGGCGCTCCGCGCCTCGCCAGGGGGCAAGCCCCCTGGACCCCCGGTTACCTCTATTTACATACTTCGGACGAAATTATTGAAACACAGAATGTGTTTGCGTTGTCGCGCAACCAAGTGACAACTAAACAAGCGTCATTGTTTACTATTCATTTATAACATCAATTTATATAGTTATAGTATGAAACTACGAAAAAAAAAACGAAATAAATTCTTGATAAATCAAGAGCGATTTATCAAGTAAATGTCCTAAAGAGGCTACATACGAAATTACAGCTTCCTAGAGTGTAAAGTATAGAAATTAACTTTAAAAGCCACTCATCTGATCCGGACCCTGGACATCGTCAAGTAAATGTCCTAAAGAGGCTACATACGAAATTACAGCTTCCTAGAGTGTAAAGCATAGAAATTAGCTTTAAGAGCCACACATCTGATCCGGACCCTGAGCATCGTCAAGTAAATGTCCTAAAGAGGCTACATACGAAATTACAGCTTCCTAGAGTGTAAAGCATAGAAATTAGCTTTAAGAGCCACACATCTGATCCGGACCCTGAGCATCGTCAAGTAAATGTCCTAAAGAGGCTACAAACGAAATTACAGCTTCCTAGAGTGTAAAGTATAGAAATTACCTATTCAAGGAGGTTCCTAATTTGCCAGTCAAATTTCAAAACCTGCAGTCAACCAGAAAGAGGTGTGGAAAACCTGCAGTCAACGTAGATTTATATTCGGGAGGAAGAGCTTAACATTTTATGAAAAAAAAATTTCGGAAAATTCGGAAAAATGGTCGGGAAAACCCCAAAAACTGAGATTTTATACTTCAAAACCTGCAGTCAACCAGAAAGAGGTGTGAAAACTTGCAGTCAACGCGGATTTCTTTTCGGGAGTAAGACCTTAACATTTTATGGAAAAAAAATTTCGGAAAATTCGGGAAAATGGGCGGGAAAACCCAAAAAAATTGAGATTTTAAACTTCAAAACCTGCAGTCAACCAGAAAGAGGTGTGGAAAACCTGCAGTCAACGCGGATTTATATTCGGGAGGAACATCTTAACATTTCATGGAAGAAAAATTTCGGAAAATTTGGGAAAATGGTCGGGAAAACCCCAAAACTGAGATTTTATATCTCAAAACCTGCAGTCAAGCAGAAAGAGTTGTGAAAAACCAGCAGTCAACGCGGATTTATATTTGCGAGGAAGAGCTTAACATTTTATGGAAAAAAAATTTCGGAAAATTCGGTAAAATGGTCGGGAAAACCCCGAAAAATTAAGATTTTAAACTTCAAAACCTGCAGTCAACCAGAAAGAGGTGTGGAAAACCTGCAGTCAACGCGGATTTATATTCGGGAGGAACATCTTAACATTATATGAGAAAAAAATTTCGGAAAATTCGGGAAAATGGTCGGGAAAACCCCAATAAACTGAGATTTTAAACTTCAAAACCTGCAGTCAAGCAGAAAGAGGTGTGGAAAACCTGCAGTCAACGCGGATTTATATTCGGGAGGAAGAGCTTAACATTTTATGGAAAAAAAAATTTCGGAAAAATGGTCGGGAAAACCCCAATAAACTGAGATTTTAAACTTCAAAACCTGCAGTCAACCAGAAAGAGGTGTGGAAAACCTGCAGTCAACGCGGATTTATATTCGGGAGGAACATCTTAACATTTCATGGAAAAAAAATTTCGGAAAATTCGGGAAAATGGTCGGGAAAACCCCAATAAACTGAGATTTTATACTTCAAAACCTGCAGTCAACCAGAAAGAGGTGTGGAAAACCTGCAGTCAACGCAGATTTATATTCGGGAGGAAGAGCTTAACATTTTATGGACAAAAAATTTCGGAAATTTCGGAAAAATGGTCGGGAAAACCCCAATAAACTGAGATTTTAAACTTCAAAACCTGCAGTCAACCAGAAAGAGGTGTGGAAAACCTGCAGTCAATGCGGATTTATATTCGGGAGGAACATCTTATCATTTCATGGAAAAAAAATTTCGGAAAATTCGGGAAAATGGTCGGGAAAACCCCAATAAACTGAGATTTTATACTTCAAAACCTGCAGTCAACCAGAAAGAGGTGTGGAAAACCTGCAGTCAACGCGGATTTATATTCGGGAGGAAGAGCTTAACATTTTATGGAAAAAAAATTTCGGAAAATTCGGAAAAATGGTCGGGAAAACCCCAAAAAACTGAGATTTTATACTTCAAAACCTGCAGTCAACCAGAAAGCGGTGTGGAAAACCTACAGTCAACGCAGATTTATATTCGGGAGGAAGAGCTAAAGAGTTGAAACTAAAGTAAAACAGCTAAAGGTAAAACACACCTCTTTCTGGTTGACTGCAGGTTTTGAAGTATAAAATCTCAGTTTTTGGGGTTTTCCCGACCATTTTTCCGAATTTTCCGAAATTTTTTTTTCATAAAATGTTAAGCTCTTCCTCCCGAATATAAATCTACGTTGACTGCAGGTTTTCCACACCTCTTTCTGGTTGACTGCATTTTTTGAATTATAAAATCTCAGTTTTTTGGGGTTTTCCCGACCATTTTCTCGAATTTTCCGAAATTTTTTTTCATAAAATGTTAAGCTCTTCCTCCCGAATATAAATCCGCGTTGACTGCAGGTTTTCCACATCTCTTTCTGGTTGACTGCAGGTTTTGAAGTATAAAATCTCAGTTTTTTGGGGTTTTCCCGACCATTTTTCCGAATTTTCCGAAATTTTTTTCTCCATAAAATGTTAAGCTCTTCCTCCCGAATATAAATCCGCGTTGACTGCAGGTTTTCCACACCTCTTTCTGGTTGACTGCAGGTTTTGAAGTATAAAATCTCAGTTTTTTGGGGTTTTCCCGACCATTTTCCCGAATTTTCCGAAATTTTTTTTTCATAAAATGTTAAGCTCTTCCTCCCGAATATAAATCCGCGTTGACTGCAGGTTTTCCACATCTCTTTCTGGTTGAATGCAGGTTTTGAAGTATAAAATCTCAGTTTTTTGGGGTTTTCCCGACCATTTTCCCGAATTTTCCGAAATTTTTTTTCATAAAATGTTGAGCTCTTCCTCCCGAATATAAATCCGCGTTGACTGCAGGTTTTCCACACCTCTTTCTGGTTGACTGCAGGTTTTGAAGTATAAAATCTCAGTTTTTTGGGGTTTTCCCGACCATTTTTCCGAATTTTCCGAAATTTTTTTCTCCATAAAATGTTGAGCTCTTCCTCCCGAATATAAATCCGCGTTGACTGCAGGTTTTCCACACCTCTTTCTGGTTGACTGCAGGTTTTGAAGTTTAAAATCTGTTTTTTGGGGATTTCCTGACCATTTTCCAGAATTTTCCGAAATTTTTTTTCATAAAATGTTAAGCTCTTCCTCCCGAATATAAATCCGCGTTGACTGCAGGTTTTCCACACCTCTTTCTGGTTGACTGCAGGTTTTGAAGTATAAAATCTCAGTTTTTGGGGTTTTCCCGACCATTTTCCCGAATTTTCCGAAATTTTTTTCCATAAAATGTTAAGCTCTTCCTCCCGAATATAAATCCGCGTTGACTGCAGGTTTTCCACACCTCTTTCTGGTCGACTGCAGGTTTTGAAGTATAAAATCTCAATTTTTGGGGTTTTCCCGCCCATTTTTCCGAATTTTCCGAAGTTTTTTTCCATAAAATGTTAAGGTCTTACTCCCGAATAGAAATCCGCGTTGACTGCAGGTTTTCCACACCTCTTTCTGGTTGACTGCAGGTTTTGAAGTATAAAATCTCAGTTTTTGGGGTTTTCCCGACCATTTTTCCGAATTTTCCGAAATTTTTTTTTCCATAAAATGTTGAGCTCTTCCTCCCGAATATAAATCCGCGTTGACTGCAGGTTTTCCACACCTCTTTCTGGTTGACTGCAGGTTTTGAAGTATAAAATCTCAGTTTTTTGGGGTTTTCCCGACCATTTTCCCGAATTTTCCGAAATTTTTTTTTCATAAAATGTTAAGCTCTTTCTCCCGAATATAAATCCGCGTTGACTGCAGGTTTTCCACATCTCTTTCTGGTTGAATGCAGGTTTTGAAGTATAAAATCTCAGTTTTTTGGGGTTTTCCCGACCATTTTCCCGAATTTTCCGAAATTTTTTTTCATAAAATGTTGAGCTCTTCCTCCCGAATATAAATCCGCGTTGACTGCAGGTTTTCCACACCTCTTTCTGGTTGACTGCAGGTTTTGAAGTATAAAATCTCAGTTTTTTGGGGTTTTCCCGACCATTTTTCCGATTTTTCCGAAATTTTTTTTTCATAAAATGTTAAGCTCTTCCTCCCGAATATAAATCTACGTTGACTGCAGGTTTTCCACACCTCTTTCTTGTTGACTGCAGGTTTTGAAGTATAAAATCTCAGTTTTTTGGGGTTTTCCCGACCATTTTCCCGAATTTTCCGAAATTTTTTTTCATAAAATGTTAAGCTCTTCCTCCCGAATATAAATCTACGTTGACTGCAGGTTTTCCACACCTCTTTCTTGTTGACTGCAGGTTTTGAAATTTGACTGGCAAATTAGGTAGGCCCCCTATTCAAATTATTTAACCTTGCTTCACAAATCAAACCGTTTTCGTAATACTCAGATCACCTGCTATGAATCAAATCATCGAAACACAAGCTCAATGAAATCATCAGAAATTAACAAGCGGTTGCAATCATGTTCACAATATCAATTATTGAGAATGATCACCTGTGTGTAAACAATTATTTATATAACCATGCTCATAACTCAGTTTGTTGGACACGCACTTCGCAGTAGTTAACATAATATTGTTGGATAAATCGAGAGCTTTCGAACGAATGGTCAACGAATTTTGTGGGATGAAAAACGACGAAGTACCATTTCCCTAGCAACGACTCGGTTGTACGTGAAAATCATCCGTCACACATTTCGTTACCATCCCGCCCCGCGTTCCATTTTCGGCTAGTTAGTCCATGGCTAAAACACATTCTGTGTTAAAAAAACTTATGAACTCGTAAACGAGTTCCACTATCTGCTTTACAAGCAGATACCATGTTACATGGATATGTCTTTGATTGGGGATTTCATAACGGTTGTCTTCGAGAGTTGTAAAAAAATCCTTTAACTTTGGACTGTAGGCGACGCAATGTAGGATAAAGAATTTATTCTATTATTCTTGGAGACACAATAAGCATACTATACATACTATTAAAGTTATTTCTCCAATACAGGTGCTATCATTTTCATGTTCATGATAGCCTGATTTTTCATTAATATATGAAATTATATCATTTATTGTTTTATTTGATAACGTTTCGTTCTCTTACTGAGGACATCTTCAGATCTTGCTTTCTTGACATTGAGTTGACTTGGTGAGCCACTGTTTTATTTGACGAATCCGTTATATCCGGATGTTTATAAATTTTTTCCTGGACACACCAAGATTTGAAGATGTCCTCAGTAAGAGGACGAAACGTTATCAAATAAAACAATAAATGAAATAATTTCATTTATTTTCCCTGGGCCGCATCCCGACTAATTCCAACAAAACAACGGTTCACTTATAGAAATGTTGAAAATAACTGTGGAAAGAAGCCACTACAATGAGTTGTTGTTTACAGTCGACTGTTGTCAAGAGGATGGTAATGTTTCCTATGGAGTGGAGTAAATTATGCTTTTGCTTTACGTTAAGAATACTGTAACCGGCTTATTAAAATTGTTTATAGTCCAATCAACTTAGTTTAGGAATGTTGCCAGGTGCGTAAGGAGGGGGAAATTGGTAGCTTGAGATGTGAACATTTATCACATAAATCAAGCGCTTTCCAACGAGTGGCGAACGATTTCTGTGCGATGAAAACTACGGAAGTTCCATTCCCCTAGCAACGGATTGGTTGTACGTGAACATCATTAGAAATTGTGACATATTTTTTGCGTCACGAAAATTTTTGGTTGACCCCCCAGAGCAAAGACATATCCATGTCAAAAGGGACATTTGTAAAAATTAAGTTCGTGTCAATTGCGCACAATTACGCAATAGTGATCGTTTCGAAAGTATTTTTCCTGAATTCCTCACAAAAAATATGGGGAATGGCGTTGGACCTATTTTTTTACCCAATCAAATAAGGAAATGCGGGAGGATAGACTTCAGAAACACGCGGTGTATGCATATACACGGATCCGTACAAATACGAGTATATACACGGATATATGTGTCAGGAGTTTCAAATTTCACCATGGAAGGGGGTGAATGGAGGGGGTTATAATAAAAAGTCGTAATATTTGAATTATTCTCCTCTGAATTTTGTGATTTTTGTTTTTAAATTATGAATTTGGTCTAGTTTTGGAAAATAGGTATATCAGGAGTTACAAACTTCATGATGGAAGACGGTGAACGGAGGAAGTAATTTCGATTACTTCCGCGCCCACAGTTTCAATTATTTGTTCGATTCAGATTTTAGTCCAGTCATGCAATTTTATTGTTGTTGGGGGGGGGGGGGGGGGGGGGTTCAGAGAAATCAGGACATTTATATTTTTTCCTCTCATTTTAATTCTCACTAAAATTATATCCAATCCATTCATAGGGACGTCCCTGTAATGCTTACTTACCAATATGTTTTGAGCTTTCCTATTATCAAGTAGGAACCTTGTTATAAGCTTTATTCATGAACATCAGTAACAAACCCGTATGTTGTATTTGGAAATAATGCAGTAATTTTAATGTTTTTGTTACATTATACATTTTGTAATTTTGTCAATATTTGTGTTCCTATCAACATATACTATTAAACTTATTCATTCATTACTAATAAATCATTCATTTGCTTACTAATAAATGGGATATGCGCCCACACTATTTTAATATTCATCATTGAATGTAGATATCATTCTTAGAATTTTGAGACTAACGCGTTCTCTTAAGATTAGCAGTTCTTTTTCCATGATTTTTCAAACTTTCATAGTAAGATGGAACAGACAGTAATTATTATAAACTTTGATAAATCATGGAGAAAATAAAACGACTTACACTTTTTGTTTTAGACAACACGCTCGAGGTAAACGGGAGTGTGAAAATTTTAGCAGCGGGGAGGTGAAGGGAGTAAAAAAACGATGTTGCTGAGAGGGTGGGTCTTTTGGAGTGAGGTGCGGAGGAGCGAGCGTTGACCTCCCGTGTAAAGGGAGGTTGTTTCCCGCTCTTTCCACATTCACCTACCCTAGCGCTACCCCTTGACTGCGCGGTAAACTAAACCAAGCTAGCACCCACGGCGACAATCAGCGCGCTCCTTCTGCTCAAGTCAGGTTCCCAACTCGCGTTCGCACAGCCTTAATCTCATGCTTGGGAAAAGCCACAGTACAAGCTCGTGTGAATGGCATTCCTTCTGACTGCTTGATTGACACAGGTAGCTCAGATAATTAAATTAACCAGACATCACACTACAGTAAATAGGTGTTGTTATGTAAAATTGGATCTACTAAACAACTCTTATTCGGATGTACGACTTTTCGTCCTTCCTAATCTTTGCTTCAGCAGCATTCGCTTGTCAACATCACCTTCGGAGGTGGGAAATCACCGCTTTCAATTAGAACTAGCGGCAGCTTCAGCTCCTCCTGCTAAGCTCTATTCCCATTTG
Organism: Adelphocoris suturalis; assembly: GCA_030762985.1. NCBI lineage: Eukaryota > Metazoa > Arthropoda > Insecta > Hemiptera > Miridae > Adelphocoris > Adelphocoris suturalis. Next base: position 43,437,536 of record CM061044.1, read on the forward strand.
GCTCAAAACTGCAAACCCGTGGCAATCAAATCTAGAAAACGACCAGATTGTGATGAAAAATTTATTGAGCAAGAAGTTCAGCATATGTTGAAGGAGGATATTATTGAAACTAGCCACTCACCTTGGCGAGCTCAGGTCATTATAGTAGATGGGGAGCATACAAAAAAACGAATGTGTTTCGACTATTTGAGGACCATCAATCGGTTTACACATCCTGATGCGTATCCAGTTCCAAATACCGATACTGTGGTGAGAAAAATAGCTACTTATCTCATTTCAGCACAGTAGACTTGAAAAGTGCCTACCATCAGATTCCAATCCAAGAAAAAGAAAAACCCTACACAGCCTTTGAGGCCTGTGGTCATCTGTATCAGTTCCGAAGGATCCCTTTCGGGGTCACTAATGGAGTTGCAGGTTTTCAGCGAGTCATGAATGAAATCATTCACAATGAAGGCTTGACAGGCACATTTGCTTACTTAGATGATGTCACAATCTGTGAGCAAGTCAACAGGACCATGATGTAAATCTGAAGAGGTTCCTCGAAGCTGTGGCTAAGTATGGGTTGACAATTAACTAGGAGAAATAAAAATTCAGTCTCCAAAACATACATATTCTGGGCTTCGAAATTGGAAACAATACCATTCGTATGAAGCCCCTTGTTGACCTACCATTCCAGAGAATACAGCAGCTCTGCAAAGATCCGTTGGCTTATTCGCTCATTATTCCAGATGGATTCCAATGTACTCAGCAAAGCTCCAGCCACTTCTTAAATGCAAAAGCTTCCCTCTTTTAGAACAAGCTCAGCCAGCTTTTGAGGACATGAAACGCCAAATCATGAAAGCATCCATCATTAGTTTGAACCCAGATGAGCTACTTATAGTTGAGAATGACGCTTCCCAAGGAGCTATTGGAGCTACATCAACACAGTGCCACCGACCGGTACCTTTCTTTTCTAGGACATTATCGGAATCTGAGAAAAAGCTCTCATCAGTTGAAAAGGAGGCAGCCTATGCAGTTGTAGATGCAGTCAGAGAGTGGCGACATTTCCTTCTTGGGCGGCACTTCCAGCTTCTCACAGATCAGCAAGCAGTATCATCCATTTTTTATTCCGAAATAGCGAAAAAAACGCTGCAAATTATTTTACAAAGGTTTATTATTTTTTCAATTGATTTTGATTGTAGTTTTAGTTGGCTTGCGTACGTCATAAGGCCCGTCCCGACTCCTCGGCGAGTCCTATTTCGAGATGCCACAACCTATACTTCTATAATTATATACGCATGTTTATATTTCTCGATTTGAGCTCCTATCTATTCAAATAGTTATTGCTTAAATAATATCATTATCTAAGTACTTACGAAAAGTCGAGAGGATATGTTATTAAATATGCGTAGGAAAAGCATTGGTATTAACACACAAATATGACCTAGAAAAAAACATATATTCATGCTTCGAAGGAACGCTGTACCCACCTCATGGTGCCGCGGTGTATTATATGGGTATAACACGTAAAAGTAATAAATATCCATTCTCCTACACCCATCTGCTACGCTCCTGGTCACTCCAGCCACCACAAGGTGCCGCGGCGCCACCCCCCGCTCACCCCCCTCACCACCCGCCGTGACCCCCTGCCAAGCGTGCCAGGAGTGCGTCCAACACTCAAATCCCCTCGAAAAAGACACTTTTTCGTCCGTTTTGGGCCCATAGCATCTATGCGAGTAAAGCGATCGGAATGGTTAAACGTTAGGACCAACTAGACCCCAAATGGAGTCTATGTGCGAAAGAACGGGTTTTTCAAGTAAATTCTTAGGCCTTTTATGGCCCGAACGGTGGACGGACATTTCAAATTTTGATTCTACGCACCTTGAAACGTAAAGTGACAAAGTTTGAGGGGGGGTTATAAAACTTTTTTGCTACACGATCACATAGGCTTATTATTGGAAATGGTAAACCAAAAGTAAAACTGAGAAAATAACAAGTTGGCGTTTAGAGCTTGCTAGCTTCACATTCATCATATCTTACAGACCAGGAAAAGAAAATGCTGCAGCAGATGCCTTCTCAAGGGTGTGTTCTGCATTGACAAAACCTTCGCTTTTAGAAATCCACAATTCACTCTGCCACCCTGGCATTACTAGAATACTACATTGGATACGTGCTAAGAATCTTCCCTTCTCACTTGAGGAAGTCAGGAAAATTTCGCATGCAAACTAAAGTTCTCTCTACTGTCATCTGATTCGAAAGAATTCGTATTAAAATCAAATTATTGCTTAAATTGACTGACTCATATGGAAAGTATAGTTAGCCATGAAAATATACTACATTTATGATATTTTCATGCTCTTCAAACATTATTATTGAAGCCTTGTATGCATCTCCTACTATTTTTGTAGACTAAACATTCAACAGGTGCCCTGATTTATTCTATTCGTTGTTTAGTGCTCATGTCCATTGATGCATAAACAAGCTCTAGGTTCGTGTGTACACCCTTTTGAGATATATGCAGATTGTACCTGTTTTGACGGAAGTCAATCCCCAGTCAGTGCAAAAATAGGGAGGTAAAAGTTGATGCCACTGGGGCTCATTTCTATCACTCCTCTTCGATCAGATTTCAATTCTGCCAAAATTCCGTTTAAAAAACTGGTGCTCAGTTTGTCGGGCTAGTGAACTTTTGAGGCTGTTTTGGTTAGGTACAACCCTCCTATTAACTTGTGATCTATCCTAAAGTTGAGCTTACATTCTCACATGTTTTACATGCAGTGATTGGGGATATTTCAACCTTGAAAGCTGAGCTTGCTGCACATAATATATGCAATATAAATGTTTCAACGGAGTTAACACATTCATCAACCCCTTTAATGATTTCGGATTTAGTAGTGTTGGATCTTCCCACCCTTCATCTAAGCTAGTAAGAAAGATATTTGTGCATTTTGTGTGTAATAATAAAAAATGAATATAATGTTAAAGATATTCAAAAATATTGATTGATAAATAGCACAGAAATTAGCGTTGAGAGTTAACTCAGCTGGTTGGAGTGGTTTGGCAAGTCAAAATCCTATCCTACATGTCTCACAGAGATTCCGTTTCAAATTTCAGCTTCTTAGGATAAATAGCATCGAAATTAGCATTGAGAGTTCACTCAGCTGATCGGAGTGGTTCGGCAAGTAAAAATCCTATCCTCTTTGCTCAAGAGGCTCTGTTCCAAATTCCAGCTGCACAGGATAAATAGCATAGAAATTTGATTTTTTGAATTACGAAATCAACTCACGCTGATTGTTATCAGTGCTGATTTTTGGAACCACTTTATTTTGATTGACTAGCTGATCATTTTGCGACCCATCCCGTCAAAGTCGGTACAGCCGTTCTCAATTTAAAGTGCTTTTACGAGGCTACAATTACATACATGAACAGACAAAGTAAATATAGGTATTCGTAAAAGTAAATACAATAGCGCTTTTTTCTTCTTAAGAAAAACTGTATCTTATCAGGTTTCTGGTTATTGAAATTGAATTGATCACATAAACCCTTCTTTTCTTAATTAGAATGGCAGGTCATGGTCACGCTGTGGTAGTCTGGGAGTGGGAAAATCGACAAGGGAGATGGCGACCCTACAGCCCAGAGGTATCTCAGCTTTTGGAACGTGCACATTGTAAGAAGTTGACTCGAGTGATGTTGAGCGACGCTGACCCCATACTTGACAAATACTACATCAACCTCAGAACCAAACAACAGTGCAGCGAGGAAGCTAGCACATGTGTGCCCCATAATGTCCGCAGGATGTGTTATCCCCCAGACTCTCCTGCTGGGAAAGGCGCCAAGTGGGAGTGGTCTGGGGATGGCCCCTCAGAATGGCATACGTACGACATGGAAGTCCAGTGTCTTATTGAAGCTTCATGGGCCAAGGTTAGTAAAGTTGTATCACAAATTTAGATTACAAGTGATTATTTTACAATTTTTGTTGCTTTTTGGTTTGTTCCGGTCTTGATTCGTATTTAAAAGTACAATATTAAATTCTTTATTATTGGAGAGTTTTTGGAAGACATTTTGCTTACTTATAAGATGAGAGAGATAGAGAGTCTACAAGACAAACCGAGATACTAATATCATAGGTCATCTGTTCGTATTCTGGTATTAGCTTGTTAACTTTATAACCTCAATTTGGTGCTTTGGATTTGGCGTTGTTAACGTCTTGAGTTTGAACACCACCTGTCGCTATAATTTGCAGCGTCATTTTACTTATTCCTCATAAGCCACGATTGAAGCTTTTCCAAACATCGTTCCTCCATAACAGGAATCCAAATGGTCAAATTACATAACAGATCAATGGAACGAGATTTAATGTACATTCTCATGAGTTATTGAACTCTTTCAACCATACAATGAACGAAAATACATTCTTGAAACATCGAAATAACCACAAGGAATAATCGGCAGAAGAAAAAATTATGATAGTGGTGGTGGTTCGCTTCGTTTCATAATCAAATCGGTAGGTACACAATAAGAACAGAACTTACCATTGTTCAAGACAATATTCGTACAAACAGAACAAATTGACGGTGCAGTCACAGTCGAGGTTTTTGTAGTTTCAAAAAAGGCAACAGAATGAAAAGACTTAAGAAACGAAAGGTGATAATTGTTCACCTCAATATTCAAAATATCAGCCAGGAAAAATGAATTCTTGAATAATTCTCACATCTAGGCTACTTTCTAACGTTTTTTAACTTCAGTATGGTTGAACAGACAAGATATCGCCACGAATTCCAAAATTTGTAGGAAACGTTCAGCTTGGGGGAGTGGATAATGATGGTGAAGGGTGGGAAAACGGTGGATGGTTACAAAGTAATTCGAAAGATCGCAATCACTTACCGCCGCGCTACCGTCGAGTTCAAACTCATTCACCATCAAGATTATGAGACTGATGGAGAGTTGCAGCCTTTGGTTGGATAGGGATTTGACTACCTGAATGGTGTAGTGGATTATAGCACCCAACCTAAAAAAACCCTTCCTTCGTTCGTAAAAAATCCCAGCTAGGCTTCTTCAACTCATTTTCGAATAAACTTTTACAATCTAGTAATTAATTCGTTTTCAATTTTAGCAAAACTTTTCTTCAAAAAATCTCCATACTATTTGATATAGTGTATCCCCAGCTGGTTGATGGGCCCAATAAAAAGCGAAATAATCATCAGTTTTCTCACAATGATATAAAATGCATTTCTAACCTGAAAAATTGGTTGATTTTTTCCTATTCATGTCTAGCCTACAGTGCAAAATATTGATGAACATATTTTTCAGGGTGATCAAACTATTGATGTGAGCAAAACGTACCTGGGGCTACCGTACATAATCAATTTTTGCAACCTTACTCAAGTCAGGAACAACACTGGCTTCGTCAGAAATATCCGTCGAGTGCAACAAGCGCCTTACCCTTTAATCAAGCTGAACCCGGATGAAACTGCCTTTGTTCCAGGTTAGTATATACCAAAGGGCAACAAACTTGCTTTTTTTTAAATAGTGCTGGCGGAATAAGACCTGTTTTATGGGTTTTTAGGTGTGCTGATTCCAAATTTCCAACCATATCTCTATCAGTTACCAATTTTGAGATATTTTAGCGTTGCATATATACAGAATGTCTCTGCAAACGAAGACACCCCTTCCCTTAACTTCCCAAGTGAACGTGTTAGAAAATATCAAAAAATCAAATAGTAAACCCCCTTATTTTTTGCGTGGCAATGAGTTTGTGCAGAAAAATGTCATATTTGAGATCTATGCTCAAAAGAAGAGGTTAGCCATTTGGAACTTTTTCTAATACGTTTAATAAGGTAGTCAAGGGATGAGGAAGGTATATATATACCTATATATATATATATATATATATATATATAATATATATATATATATATATATATATATATATATATATATATATATATATATATATATATAGCATATGATTTGCCGCTTTTGAACATTCCAATATTGTGAAGATGAATAGTTTGATATTATATGTATGCGTCAATATCTTTGAATGAGAAACCGAAATATCTTTGAATGGGAAGCCAATAGATGAAATGGGCATCATTTCTTCATTCAGCACATCAAAATTTTGAAGAAACATATATAAACTTTATGGCTCCTTATTACTTTTTGAGTAGTTTTCTGTTTTACTTACCAACATGTGTTTCAGTTTCTTCTTAGGTAAAATTATATTAAATAACAAATTCAAGTTTACTTACTTACTCCATGGTACTGCAGCCCATATTGGGCGCCTTGACCTGCTTTGAAGTGGTTTTCTCCATCCCATCTGGTCCTGAGTGGCAAGCCTCCAATTCCTGTCATTGATCGGCCTACTGTCCTCCTCCACCCCACCTAGTCCATCGGAGAAAGGGTCTTCCCCTGGGCCCCTATCCTCCAGATTCCCACAGAGGACACAGCTTGGTGTCTCTATTTCTAGCATACAGGCAACATGGCCGACCCAGCACAGTCTCCCACATTTTATAAAACCGGTAATGTGCTGATCATTGTACAGAGTTTATATCGCATGGTTTTACGGATTTCACAGTTATACGCATTCACTGACGTGTCCAAATATTCTTCTGAGGATCTTTTGCGCTAAGACCACAAGGACGTATATGTTTGCTGCAGTCAGGGTACAAGTTTGCGAGCAATAGGTGAGCACAGGGCGACAAGCGTCTTGTAAAGGAGATGCTTGGTATTTCGGGACACATTTCTAGACTTGAATGTGTCATGTGACTTGAATGAGCTTCTGCACGCCGCTAAGAGTCTAGCTGCAATTACCTTAGTCATGTCATTGGAAGCTGTCAAAACAGACTCAAGGTATGAAAAGGATTCAACATGATCTGTACTCAACCACTGTGAAGTACTGCATTGGTGTTTGGCATTGCAATCATGTATTTATTTTTACTTTCATGCACCATCAGTCTCATTTTTTGTGCTTCACGATCCGATGCCAAGAAAGCCTCCCTCACATCCCGCTCACTCCTCCCAATGCCTTCTGCATAGAGCAGAATTCGGATGCACAGTTACATATATGGAACCCAGCATCCTTGATTGCTTGATCGAGGTCTGTATTGAACAAGATTCATGCCAATGCATCTCCATCCCAGTCTTATTTGAGATAAACGCTTAAAAGAAAGAGGCAGCCATTGTTTTTTTAACACGTTTACTAAGGAAGTTAACTGGTGGGGGTGTCTTCGTTTGGTGAGAGAGTTTGGTATATATATAGCATAATCATTTCCCCGCAATTGAACATTCTAGTTTGATTTGATAAATATGTATCATGTTGTGAAGGTAAATAGTTTGAGGTTATATGTATGTGTCAATATCTCCAAATGAGAACCGATAGAGAAAACCGGGTCATCATTTCTGAATTCAGCACATCAAAATTATGAAGAAACTGGTTTAAACTTTATGGGACCAAATTACCTTTTGATTAGTGTTCTGTTTTTCCTACCAACATATGTTCTAGTTTCGTCATAGTTAATTGTATTACATAATAAATTGAATTGTAATATGTGATAACACAGAAGACTTGAACTTACATCACAAAGACTTCTCCGCCATTATTTTGAATTGTGATCATTCTAGGTAAACGTCCCCCTGGAAACGAAAGCAAGAGTACCGGTTCGAAAAAAGGGGCTTGCTATCAATCTAATAAGAAGTCTCTGAAAAAATCCAAACATTCCGGTGATGGTGCTGGGAACATCGCTCGAACCATCCTAAACAATCTGAACATCTTCGGTAAGTGTTGTTGACATGGTCTTTGCTATGGCACATAAACTAAAAAAACGTCACGGAAAATTGCTCACGAAAATATTTTGATGATTTCCGCTTACAACCGAGTCGTTGCTAGGGAAATGGTACTTCGTCGTTTTTCATCCCACAAAATTCTTTGACCATTCGTTCGAAAGCTCTCGATTTATCCAACCATATTATGTTAACTACTGCGAAGTGCGTGGCCAACAAGCTGAGTTATGAGCAAGGTTATTTGAATAATTGTGTACACTCAGGTGATCATTCTCAATAATTGATATTGTGAACATGATTGCCACCGCTTGTTAATTTCTGATGATTTCATTGAGCTGGTGTTTCGATGATTTGATTCATAGCAGGTGATACGAATATTGCGAGAACGGTTTGATTTGTGAAGTGGTGGTTAAATCATTTTATCAATAGGTAATTTCTATGCTTTACACTCTAGGAAGCTGTAATTTCGTATGTAGCCTCTTTAGGACATTTACTTGACGATGCCCAGGGTGCGGATCAGATGAGATACTCTACTGTAACATATATAGATATTAGCTTTCCGCACAATTTACATTATTTTAGTCAAGGTTTGGGTTAGGTTTACTTTAGTTCTTCTCTACAATATCAATGAAAAAACTCCTAGTTATTCAAAATTGCGAGTTTATTCGTTGTTACAAAACAAAAGAGTTACATATGGTGTTAAACTCAACTAAGGAGTGACTTTGGATGTTGAAGCGTGACACTGCATGTCCTCAGCATACTTTTCATAAGATGGTGCGTAACCACTGAGTGCCAATCGCAAGCATGATGACATATGATCGTCAGTTAGTCGATTGCGATATTTTGACTTCATTATCTTCATTTCAGAAAATGCAGACTCGCACAAGTAAGTTGCCGTCAGTTGAAGGGCGATTTGCCTTAGATTCGGATATTTATCTTCAGATATAAAACACCAGAAATTTGTATCAGATGCTGTAGTTTTGAGATGTATATCTGATATAATCTGCACCAACTCATTTTCAACAGAACATGAGTTCATATTAAATCGACTTGCTACTAACTAATTCCTCAACGTGTTTACATGAAAAAGGATAACTCATAAATGATGCTATATTTACCAATTTACTGCAATCATAAAAACGCGTTTCGAATTGTCCCAAAATATTTGATAATTCAGCCTCATACGTATCATAATTCAACTGAGGAATCCTTGCTTTCAAAGACGGAAAATGTTTCAGATCCTTTCTTTTCAGTTGATCTATCATAAGTTGCAATTTACTTTTGAATGCGTTTACTGCGCTAATCATCTCAATAATAGTTTTTCCTTTACCTTGAAGCTCCAAGTTAATGGTGTTTAAGTGCATTGTGATGACAGTCAAAAATGCCAAATCAGTCAGCCATTTTTCGTTCTTCAACATCTCAGTGTCATCACCTCTTTCATCTAGAAAAGCTGTTATTTCGGGCAATAATTCTTGAAACCTTTCTAGGAATTTTCCGCGACTCAACCACCTGACGTCCGTGTGAAGAACTAAATCAGTGTGTTCAGCTGACTCCCTATCTTCCAACTACAACTTGAAGAGCCGCCGTTGCAAGCTACGTGCACGGATGGAATTCACAATTTTTGTTGCAATGCCCATAATTTCCTCCGTGTTTAAAACTTTTGAACACAAAACTTGTTGATGTATAATGCAATGGAATGAAAAAAATGAAGGGGATTCTTCATTAGCTAGACACAATGCCACAAAACCGTTCTTGTTTCCAGTCATTGCTGGTGCTCCATCGGTTGTAATGCACACTAATTTATATATTGGTAGCTTGTAGTTTTTTACAAAATTGATGAAAACGTCATATATATATCTTCGCCACGGGTCTTCCCCTTCAGAGGAATGATTTTCAAAAATTCTTCCTTAGCCAACATGTCATTGAATACCATTCGAATGAAAATACATAGCTGGGCAGTGTCTGTCATATCGGTGGATTCGTCGAACTGTAAAGAAAATTGTGTACATTCCATGATATCATGTTTTAGTTTATCTGCGATGTTCTGACTCATGACTTCAATACGCCTTGTGACAGTCGGACGAGATAACTGAAGTTCTGTAATAGCAGACATGATTTCTGTTTTATTTTTAAAATCTCCAAATAAAGTCTCACCCGCTTCAATAAATGCTTCCTTTGCAACCGATCTATCTTCGAATGGTTTCTTGTGTTTTGCCAATATATGAGATATTTTAAATGACGCGATCGTAGCAGCTTTTGATTGTTTGGCTGGTCTTGTGAACATGGTTTGTTATTTTTTCAAACAAGATATCAAATCACTTACTTTTCGTTTTCTTAATTCACTCTGTGGCGGAAAATCCTTTTCATAGTTTTTATGAACCGTTTTATGATGCCTCTCTAAGTTACCACGCTTAGGTATTGCAACTGACGCACGACAAATGCACTTATCCTTCACCATACAAAAGAAAAATTCTTCCTCCCAATCGTTATTAAAATGATACGTTTTAGAGTTCTTCACTACACTCATTTTGCACTATTTAATAATAAAATTTGTATCAACGTAGTATCGCCTTCAAGTTACAATTCAGAATGACTCCAATTCCTGCAGGCGCAACATTTATATCGGCGTGAACGAAAGTCTCGAATGTTCCCGTCAAACGCGCCGCCCGAAATGGTCTAGACAGTCTAGTCTAGAAACAACGCGGCTTTTCTTTGACAAGTACCGCGCGTTCCTTTGATAAAGCCGCCTTTTGCCGCAAGCAGTGTTATTACGTAATAAATTTTTGTAGTTTAGTTACCTACTTAATAAAAAATTTTTTCTTCTTGAGATCTACTCAAAAAGCACTCGCGATCGACCGTTTGAGCACCCCTGCTTTACACTCTAGGAAGCTCTAATCTCGTATGAAGCATCTTTAGAACATTTACTTGACGATGCCCATGGTCCGGATCAGATGAGTGGCTCTTAAAGCCAATTTCTATGTTTTACAATCTAGGAAGCTGTAATTTCGTATGTAGTCTCTTTAGGACATTTACGTGACAATGCCCAGGGTCCGGATCAGCTGAATGGCTCTTAGAGCTTGCATACGAGTCTGCAACACATACTTGTCTGCAACTAAAGACATAAAATGTCCCAATGTGTTGCAGACTCGTATGCAAGCGTTTTCTCTAGAGCTTGAATAACTCAAGTTTACAAAAAAAGTCATGTTCTTCTCCTCATCCCTGGCATCTATCAAGTTGTGCTTTTAGTCGCCAGATTTTTGTTATTTGTTTTCAAAAGGAAAACGAAGGGATAGAGAGATTAAGGTTAAAGTTGTGATTTTTTTTCTCTCTATAGAATCTTTCATGTTCGTAGAACGTTAAACTATATTACGATAGCTACAATGTTCTAGAAATTGAAATTTACCAAGATTCCAGAGCATCCATTTCAGAGCATTCGTTTCAGACAATTACCGGATTTTTAATATTTCCCAACTTAAGTGCATTTGTCAATCAAGAAAATGCGTTTCTAACGAAAATTCGGCATTTCTCATACATACAAATAATAGTGACACTTTTTTCTAAGCAAGTTAAATCTCTATAAACAAATCCGTATTGGTCATTGATTGTTGTCAATCAATTATTATATGCAGGTCTCAACAGCAAGAATGGTAGCAATGCATGTCAACCTCCCCTTGGCGTTCAGAGCAGCGTGAATAGTGTTCCAAATTCTTCAGCCCAAAGAAGAAGCAACAGTTCTTTATTGGACGTTGATTCCAGTAGCACGAAAAGTGGAAGGCGTCCTAGCGTGGACACGGTGTCTACTTACCTCAGCCACGAAAGCGAACATAAAAACTCGAAGGTAATCCAGGATAGCTAATGTAATTCTAAGGAAGGAAATATTACAAATTACAGTTCTACATAATTAAATTTGTTTGTATAGGTCGATCTGTTGGATTGCAGCAATGGCAGTGATGATGTTTTCATATTTGACACCAGAAAATCATCTCCATCTCATGGTGCGATTGTAGGTGAGTTACTAACTCATTAATGATTGGAGTATGGGACGCATCACTCTAGGAATAAATTTGTCATTTATGATTTTATGATCCTATTCGGTGAACAGGATGTTTTTTCCTTCAACTTTTAGGCCTTTCTCCTATATGAGGCATAGCTGTATGAATCTGGGTTGAATTACCAATGGTGTGATGGATGTTAATGGTTTTTCCCTTCATTCATGCTCAACTCATGCTCTCGAGACTTGGTGGAACCTATTCATGACAATGTTTGAGCATTGCGGGTAATATCCCATCTTTCTTTACCATTTCATCACTTAGCAGCCCACACTTTCATACCACATCTTCTCCATTGCCTCTGATATGGTCCAATCCTTTTTCCTTTCAGGTCTGCTCTCGACTCCTCCATATATAACTTGACCCCATATGCAGCCCCAAAAATATGGATCGTCATGAATAGTTTCCCCCTTCCCAATTTGGAGGTGATGCCCCTTGAACGAAATAAGCGAATATTGCTTTTTATTTTTGAAAAACCACGCTTTTGTGTGAGTTTTAAAATTATTTCTTTGAAATACCTCCGCAACACCGTGTCCACACGATTGCTGTGTCAGTAAACAGTCTTCTACTGTGACCTACCACAATTATACTCAATCTTTCCCGAAGGTAAGTTGAGCTAGGAATTAAATGCACTTGAGTACTTGTCATGTTCGTTTCCGCTTCACCACTATTACAATCCAAGTACAATAATTACAACATAAGTACCCTTTGCGGCGTTGATACCACAGTACTGAACATTTATGCTCGTCCCCTTTCAATAATTCCATATTAACCGTACAAAATTCGATAAAGCTGCAGAAAAACGACCGAAAACTATTGTGGAACGACTCCGAATACGTGAAATTCGTGCGTTTGACAGAAGGCGGTGACGGCAAAAATCAAACCAAAGTGGTCAAAGTCACAACGACGTGCGGCAAGGGTCACATGACATTTTCTACAAATTTCATTGGTTCGCTGCCTGAACCTGAAAACACCCTAATGCTTCGACGCCTGTGGCAAATTCACATAGTAATTGGTGTAAGAAGTGAGCATTCTCATAAACACATCATTGTTATCAACATAATTGTTGGTTTTTCTTTATAGGTGTGGACCCAGCAAGTGCGGGTATTTCTAAGTACGTTGTCGCACTGGAGAGACCAATAGAAGGTGACTGCCCAATTTGCCTTTGCCCCTTCACTACTGGAATGTCGGTTGCTCTTTCCCGTTGTTCCCACGCTCTTCACCTGGATTGCTTAAACTCGATGCTCACAAGTCAACCGAATTTTCCTAACGTATGTTTTTTCAGTTACATTTCATTACTATTCCAATCCACTATAGCACAAAGACTGTTGGACAAATTATCATTACTATTGTTTTCCCTTTTTATTTCAGTGGCTCTACATCGAATGTCCACTTTGCCATGAGATATACGGGGAGAAACGCGGGAATCAACCAAGGGGAACAATGGACTGGACTATTGTCGAACCTAACATCCCCAGTCATCCTAACGTCTCCCTTATTCAAATTACTTATCAGTGAGTGATTTTAAATGGATGTTCAAATACACATACTCTAAATGACTATATCTACAGTATATAAGCTTCTAGTGAGCTGATAACCATTCTAAACGCATTCTCGTTCTTTGCAGTATCCCATCTGGTATTCAAGGACGGGAACATCCCAATCCTGGACGGCCTTACTATGCTGTAGGGTTCCCCAGGGTGTGTTATCTCCCAGACAACAAGCGAGGACGACATGTTCTCAAGCTATTGCAGGTAAAAGTTCAGTTCTGTGAAGCAATCTTTGAAGGCATTTAGCAGGAATCTTATTCACGTTAGCTGACTGTGGTCACAAATAGAACGTGGATATGGTAGATCAAATGTGGACAGACATCTAGGAGAAAGGGAAGCACTGAAGCATTAACTTGGTCAATTAGGCTTTCTATACCCTTTTGGTTAGATATTGGTGATTTCCTGCTGATATTGGGGTCAGGAAATGAGACATGGAAGTGATTGTGATCTGATGATCAGGGGTGCAATGGGGCTTCTTGATGCTGTGTTGTTGTGTTCCTCGAGGGAAAACTCAAACTTTATCTCAAAACATCTCAGATAAATTCCTTCTCTCTTCTTTCACCGATACTTATCTCATTTCAAGGATTCAAGAGGCCTCATCTCTCACTTTAAACAGTTTATCGTACCTCAGCATCTTGGTACTCTAACAGAGCCTTCTGATCTGATCAGTTTTTGTCCATATTTAGCCCATGTATCTATCATCCCTATTTTTCAGATGTTAGGTATTATATCTTTGTAAATAGACTCACATTATTTGATTCTTTAAAAAATCGTAAACTGCAATGGCAGTCTTTTAGTGAATACTACAAATTGTTAAATAAAAATATCACTTTATTTACTTGCAGGACTGTAAATCTAATATTGCAGCAACGCTGATCCAAAGTTTTGCTTTTAAATTGAAATCAATATAACCTTGAGAGGTATTATGTACGACACACCTCTCGAGCGTGCTAAACGAGTTTCCCTTCATGATCTAGAAGTTCATTTCACAAATAAAATAAATCCTGCGAATAACGAAATAAACAACTTGCAGATTGAAAAATGATGTCAGAAGTGAAAGGCGAATTGGCAAAAGCAGTTGAAGGGGAACTGGCGTCCGATCACGACCCAACCAAATTGGATTCGAAACAAATTCCGTTTAGTGGCTCAAGTCAAAACTGGTCAGGACCAGTTGCAGTGTTGCCCCTCTCCTCAAAAATACATGGGACAGGTTTAGGCTCACACAAAAGTCATATACGATCACAGTGTTGCTGCACCTTTATGAAGGGTGATGCACGATAATCCCAGGTATTCACACATAGGCCTCAACATTGAAAATGGTCACGATCTTTCTCTCATATCTTGGATGGATGAAAGTCAAACACCACTGGGTCTCTGAACTAAAACGTTGTCGCTTGGGGCAAAACGAGGTTAGATAGAAGTGTCTCGAGCCTGCCCCACACGGCCGCGCTTCTAGCCCAAGAGATTACGATAGCAACGTTCGGTTGTCTTTGGGTCTACTTGCTCGGGTTCATTGCATGAAGCAGTGGTGTTGATATTTTTTTTGCCAAGGATAACCTTGGGGTGGTGGTCACAGCGCTCAGCTGTTCTGGAGAGGGACTGAGGTCCGAATCCAGTAACAGCCATTTTTTTTTCTAATTTCCTCTGTATACATTCTTCTAAACAAATTTTTAAACGTGATTCTCTATATTTCACTGGAAGGATTGTGTTACGCTCCAGGAAAATAACTCTCACAGTCGGAGAGGTTTGGTAACCCTGGCCTCATGGCTCTGATCGTTAGAGTGTCGCAACTTCGGGAAATTAATAATAATTTCTCGTGGTTGTGACAACGCGAGTTCGAACTCCTGTCGAGGTAGCAAATATTTTTGGGTCGTTACAGTGGCGCAGTCAGTAGGACCCGAAATCATACGAAACAATAATTAATTAAATCCCTCTCGAGCCAAAAGACTGTAAACATTACGTTTCCTGTTGTTATGCCTTTCACTTCCTTGCTCACTTGAGTCAAAATACACCGTGACAATGACCTCGCTCGACTGCTGACTTGTTCCAGCGAGCATCTGCTGAGCCAGCGGCCTGCAGTTTCACTTAGTCATTCGTCCGACCCCAAACCAGCTGAGACGGCTGGTATTTGACTCCGGGGAAATGTTACGCTCCAGGAAAATAACTCTCACAGTTGGAGAGGTTTGGTAACCCTGGCCTCATGGCTCTGACCGTTAGAGTGTCGCAACTTCGGGAAATTAATAATAATTTCTCGTAGTTGTGACGACGCGAGTTCGAATTCCTGTCGAGGTAGCAAATATTTTTGGGCCGTTACAATTGATTTAGGAATTTTTTAGATGCGAGCTCGTGAACATCCAGACCACAAATCTTTGCAAATCATTCTGATCTATTTGTCCAACTAATCATAAGACACTAATCTAAGACCTCACCAATCATCTTTTCAAAATGGCATATCATTGGTCTAAACTTATTATTAAACCCCGTTTATAGTAAAAAATGAAAACATGGTGCTTCGTGTCTCCAAACAGGTTCACACCTTTACAGCTCCAGGACCCCACAAATTTACTGTTTACGGTAAATATGTTGGTATTTAAAAAATAAAAATAAATAAAATAACGGCAGATCGAATAGGGAAGACATAAACACAAAACTTCGCTAAAACTGTAGAAAAAAATCCAAAACTTTTTGGAATTGCCCAATTTTATTTAGTATGATTTTTTCCATGTGCATTTTCTATTTATAATTTCTTTGTACTCAACTTGCTCAAATTTCTATACAATTTAACATATTATAATGATAGGTAATTTAAGAAACTTCGCTCATACGATGCTACATGACCGGAATTTATCCTTTTTAGGACTACTCACTTCCTTGCCGTCCTTTCTCTAATCTGTACTATAAGATCTTCCGATCTTAAGATCTTCTTATCAATTTACCTTTGATCCGGTAGGTCGCTTGGAAAAGGAGACTTGTCTTCACAGTTGGTCGGTCGTTAACGACAGGCAGAGAAGACGTGATCACTTGGAACGGAATTCACCAAAAAACCGAACCGATTGCAGCCTTGTCACCCAACTTTCTGGACAACTGCATCAAAGAACTGTCTGCACTGGGAGTCACATAAACCACTCCTCTCGTACTACCCATCGCCTAATTCAACCTTTCAAAAATTTCGTAACTATCTACGTTACTACTGAATTGTATTCTTTTAATGTTGAATATCTAAGTAATTGCATCGAGATTTGATACATTTTCGTCTTCAGCTTCTGAAGAGCTATAGGTTGTATACCAAATTAATAAGACTAACATGATTTTGTACTCCTGCAAAGTGTCAAAATATTGTGACTCTGTTGTTCATATTATCCAGGCGCGTATCACAATATTCACATTCCGTCTGAGCCATAAAACGAAATTTATTTGATTAATATGGTCAAGACTTGTGTCAGTGAAGAGCACAGCATATGTATGTTGAGCTTAACAAGTAATTTTATCTTATTAGACCATCTTGAGGAAAAAGTAACCAGAGAATGTATTTTTCAATAGGGATAATAACAAAATTATCATACAGAGTTAAGGTACTAACACCTACTGAAGTTATTTTTCTTGCCATAACCTTACAACTACTCAACAGTTCCTAGCAGTATATATGCATATTTACATTGGTGAAGTCTGAGCTTTCATTCCAACAATCCGAACTCTTAGACTGAATCATGCTCGTTCCTTATTTAATGTTTTTTTGTTTTTTTTTTCGCATGGACTAAATAATGTACCTATATCGTATTTGAGGCATGACACTTTTACGCTATTTTTTTTTTTTTTTTTTTTTTTTAATTTTTAGATTTTATTTGCCACATTAGAGATTAAAAAGGTTGTCCATTTCCTCGTGCTTCTACCACTATTTTATTAACTTTTTGTTATTTTCAGGTAGACCTTAAATATATGTATTGTTTTTAAATTTCCTAGAGTTTAGAAAAAAATGAATAGAAAAAAATTATTAGAAATTTATATTAACGTTGCATTTACACGATGAATTGAAATATTTATTAGATGTTTTTCCAGCTGATGTAGTCAATTGCATGCACAATAGTATTTAGTCGACAAGAAATGCCAAGTTAGTCTTCAATTTTTTGAAAAGAAAATGACCTCTAAGAAGAAGTATTAGCCTCAAAGGCGTTTTAGATAAATCTATTTTTCTATTATTAGAATTATTGCAATCTGTTCAAATACAAATCGTGAGGTTTTGTTGCTTATTCCATAATTTCGTTCATTCCAAACAGATAAATCTTGGTAGATACTGTTTCTTTCGAGGAAGATACTTAAATAATGTCTAATAATTTATTAATTACTTAATAAAGAATCGGTATTCAGTTCAAGGTTGGAACTAAATTTTGTTGCTCTGCCAATTACCTCCAGATTTTGTATTAAATGCTAAATTTATTTGTGATGTGATACATGTTTGTGAACTGTTCTTGCCGATATATTTTATAACGTTTTTATTAATGATAAGTTTATGCTGCAGGTTGTGTAGACAATTGCCTTCTGATTTTGATGAAAATAAATTTGAATTTTAAAATAAATTGTCTATGTATTAAAAATTGTTACAGTCTACTCGGTTCACCTTTTAACCTTTGTATTTGTATCAGTGTCACAGACGATGGATGAGCTGTGATCATTGTTGTTGCGTGGCTAATGTACGAACAAAAAATGAGAGTCACAAAAAAATCACGAGAAAATGGTGAAATTCACAAAAAATGGGAAACGCTGTAAACACTGAAAGATTGGATGTATGGGATGAAAGGAGTGTGAGGTGGTCGTCCATTAGGTCGGCAGAGCGGCGCGGCGCGGCGCGGCGCGACGCTAAAATCTTGAGGTTCGTCCACTATAGGGCGGATTTCATTTTTCGACCCGCCGTTTTGCCAGTCCTGCGTCAACCGCACAGTGGGGCCAAATTGCCAAAAATGGGAAAAAAATCATTATCTTTGAAATGAATGAGTGTTTTGACTTGGGAATGGTTTCATTCGATTCAGAATACAAAAATACATTAGAAAATTATGTTTTCTGAAGTTTAAAATTATTATTTTAGCACTAAATCTTGTGACTTTTGAAAAAATTGAAGTTAATAAAAGTGGGAAAGGGTGTGAAAAATTTACTGTGATCATTTACCAACTTTTCGTGGGAAAAGTTGTCTTTTTCGTTTCAGACAGTAGTCGTGGAATACGGTGATAATGGTTGTCTGAATTAAGGTTTCTTTATAAATATGTATGTAGGTATATTATACAGGTAGGTCTTAGCTTCGGCAAAGTGTGTTGCTGATTATTGAGATTCGGTCAGGTGATTGAGTAAATTTTGTTCCCGAGCTTTCGACGGTTTATTTCATCATCTTCAGGGGGTCTACGGACAGACTTTACAGTATTAGAAACAGTACCTTTACAAAATAATTAAATTAGTGTTAAGTGATTAAACTTTTGCAAAATTAATAATTCCTTTGCTTCCTCACTTAATGGAAGAATCTTTGGAAGTAAAAGTCAAATCCCTTTTCAAGGTCTAGCCACATTGTTTACCGTCCTTGCATCTTGAAAAAATATTCTCATAGTTGAATTTCCGATTTGAGTATAGTTGATTGTCGTAATTTCGTAACAGATTTTCGTAACACAAATTCGTGATGTTCAGGCGAAATGGTAGCTTCGTCGTCAATTCCAAAAAAGGAGCGAAAAAGTGCTAATCATGCATCATGATCATTCGAGCTAATTTTCGTAAATTATTGTATTGTATACCTAATGTTAAATGCTTTTAAAATTTGAGCTTTTTGAGTGTAAAGAAATTGTTGGCTATTATTCTTATTAACCTTTATGGCAAAAAACGATTCAAAATTATAATCTGTTATTCAAAAAGAGATTTTGGAATTTTTCTTCTTCAGTTTTTATAGATTTTTTTAAAGCAAATTTATATAACATTTAATTAAATCTTTCAGCATAATTTTGAACGTAAAATTTTCAATGTTCTATTTTATAGTTAATAAACTTTATTTGAGCAATATTCCACCAAGAAATATAAATTCAATCATTTTCAGCCGTATTTAGCCATTTTTAGTGATTTTTTCAACACATTTTTTGAAATTTGACCAATCTAATGTGTGACGGCAAAGACGGTCTCGCTATGTCTTTGATCACATTTCAATCCTCTACACCTGAATACGGTGGAATACGGCGATGAAATTTGTACAGCTTCTTGATAATGGTCAGAACTTCAAGAAAAAAAAATGAGCCAAACCAAAGGAAGGCGAAGCTCGTTTTTTCTATGCCTCCCAAGCTGTATTTCGCAATAAAACCCAAATCTGGAGCTAATGTTCAAGCCATAATGTTTTGAAAAAATAATCAGTATTTCTTAGCGATACTACATGAATATATTGCCAACATTATACTATTTAGGATTTTTTTCAATCACATAGAACGTGGTAGGCAATTTTCAAATTATACTCTCTAAAAGCTTAAAATCTCGAAATATCATGTTTCAGCCTACATTTGGTAGTGAAAACAATTTTTAGCCACTTGTAGTGGATTTATATATGTTTTACTTGGCGTCGGTAGACCAAGTGGGACATTTATATACTGATTATGCGGGTTAGTCCCCGTGTTATTCCTGTAAGGAATGTTAGCGAATCCGTCAAGGTCAGCTTGCTTGGCGGGATGAACTGAGAGATAGTTCGTGTCGCAGCCTCGTGGAGCACTGGGCTCGCATAGTGGGTGCTGGGTTCGATCAGTTTGGTACTGAGCCGTTTTGTAATATTCCGGCCTAAGATTTATATCTGTAGGAGGAATATGTTGAGCTTGGTTGAGGTACTGAAAAGTATCCTTCGCTTTTTGTACATTTGGAGTGTATTTGACACTCGGATCGGCCGGGTAGACTTGTGTCGAATATCGTGGGTATTCGGACAGCTTGGTCGCATCGTAATGATTGACTTCAGAGCGGGTCTGAAAGGTATCCTCGATCTTTTTTATAGGCGAGGCTTGATCTAACGTTTCCTTAGCGAATACGTTAGGTGAGAAGGCGATCTCGTCGTGAGGATCGAGCCTTGCGCCGTCGCTGGGACCGGCGGATTGGCCGGGTAGCCTGTAGGTAGCGCTACGGGGGCTAGGAGGCCCGGCTTCGCCGTCGTCTGCCTCCCCTTGCATGAGGAAATAAGACGGCCGACGTTCCATCGAAATAGCCGAGTTATTAGCTCGTTTCGATGCCTCTATGTACAGAAATAGAGGGTTTAGGAAGGTGGACTCGCTTGACAGAGCTTCTTTCCTTTGCTCGTATGTCAGGGTCCTACCTTGTAGTCTTGAAAAAGACTTCCTTGGACGGTAAATTAGAGCGGATGAGCAGAGTAATTTACCGGCGTATCCCAGCGGTCGGTGACGAGCCTAAGGCTACGAAACCCGGGTGATACGGCTCGGAACGTCCCTCGGGCGTACGATCTAAAGAGAATATCGATAGATGTACCGGGTGGCGTCCTGACAGATGAACTACGTTGGGCAATGAGCAGGATGAATAATCACTGGACTCGTAGATGCCAATGCGAGATCTGTGTGTAGAGAAGGTAGGCCTTGTAGAAAGCAGTAGGAAGCCGTTCTTGAGATGAACTCGGGATGCAGAAGGTTCGTCAGCATAGAGCGTGTAGAAATCTTCGTACTTCGAGGTGTCGTCGTCGAGAGCGGAGAGTAGAATGAATTTCGGAGGGCTCCGAGCGGGGTCTTTATAGGGAGGTGGCCGCCTCCTGCCGCCTCCTGATTGGTCCGCTTAATTTCATTAATTCGACTGCGTAATCTCATTGGCTCGCACATTGTTTTCTCAGTATCTGCGAGTATGATAGCTGAGCTGGTCCTCCGGGGTGCTTACGAGCGTCCGTCGCGGAGCCGACGACCTTGAGTTTAGCCGGGGACCTCGGGTGCTTTCTCTGCGTCAGTTGTTCAGACGGGGTCCCCGGGGTGGCTGCTGGACCAGAGGTGGTTGCTTGCCGCCTCTTGGTTGGTTCGCCTATTGTCTCTCGTGTAATCAGTGTTTCTGATTGGCGAGTAGGCTTGTTTGAATTGTCCTTGTTAGTTTTAGAGGACGTTTGATTTTCTGTTTGAGTTTTCTCGTTCAAGGCGACTTGGTTCGAGATACTTGTCGCATCTCTCTCGCCCAGTAAGTGTCTAGGGAGGTCGCCTTGTATGTTATTAGTTAATATTTCACTTTTGAGAGAGAAATTCGTATTTTCTCTCTGGTGAAATATTTTGTTTGACGGAGTTATAACTCGACGTCTTGTAAATATTTTTGTGTTGTGTCTACCTCTTTTTGGTAGCCCTGAAAAGGGCTGTTGACAAGAGGGGGTGGTTTTCACCACAGGCGCCCCCCTAAGACGTCGTGTTATTAACGACGACGCCGGCTGGGGTGTTTCGAGCGCCGTCACCCATCTCTCGTCGAATTTGGTAGAGGGGACGTGCCTTCTGGCAGATTTTCGGGGAGTCTCCTCCTTATTTTCTGCCTGATTTTTGTTTAGTGACACAGCTTCGTCTGTTTTTAGAGTGTAAGCTGGTTTTATTTGCTGTTTGGGAACTTTTTTTGTATGTTCGCCAATTTGCACTGTAACCGAAAACTTATCTCTTTTAACCACTTTGAATGGTCCCGTGTAAGGACATTGCAGAGAGGTGAGCTGTGTGGGCACTCTGATATAGACATGTGTACATGTATCCAAATTTTTGGGCATGTTTACGGCATATTTCGTATTATTATGTTTAATATGCGTAGGCCGGAAGAAGAGAGGCTCCGAAAGGTTTGTAGAAGTTACGAAAATGTCTCCTGGGAGTGGTACGTCAATTCCGTAAACTTTTTGGAACGGTGTAGTTTCCGTTGCTGGGTCTACTGCCGTACGCATGGCGAGTAGTACTTTTGGTAGGGCGTCGAGCCAATTTTCGTTTTGTGCTTTGAGAGCCTCTTTCAGAGATCTATTTCTGCGTTCTACCATTCCGTTTGTTGACGGTTTGTATGGTAACGTGTGGGTATGTTTTACTCCGAGACGTTCCATAATGGAATTAAATAGATCTGATTCGAATTGTGTGCCTTGATCACTTGTGATGTATTTAGGTACGCCTTTTGAAGCTACCCAAATATTGATAAAGGCGCTTGTGATCGTGGCTGTTTCGATGTTGTTAAGAGGGACTGCCTCTAGCCAACCCGTTGCTCTATCGACCATCATTAGAATGTAACGTTTCCCTCCTTTAGCTAAAGGTAAAGGTCCGGTAATGTCAACGTGTACATGTGAGAATTTGTTAGCCGTTTCAAATTCGGAGTAAGGGAGCTTCACGGAGCGAGTGATTTTTGCTCGTTGGCAAGTCTCGCACGCTCGGACCCAGTTGGAGACATCTGCACGGAGTCCGTGCCAAAAATATCTTTGTTTAACTTTATACACTGTAGAGTGTATACCAGGGTGTCCCAAATTGTGAATTTGGCTGATTATTTCTTGCCTTATTTCGTTTGGAATATAAGGTCTTGGGTGTCCTAGGTCTAGGTTACACCAAATTTCTCCTTGCGGAAATTCGACTCGTGTGAGTTTCAATTTGTCCTCTGCGTTAGGAGGAGAACGAATTTGTGCATTTGAAATGTGCAGTAGAAGATTGCACTCTATTGCAGCCGTAATTTGCGAAATTTCGGCTATGGGTGGACCCTCGTCAGTTTGGGTTGAAATCGATTTTGTTTGAATTTCGACTGGATCGAAGGGTCTGGAGAGTGCGTCGGCGACGACGTTGTTCTCTCCGGGTATATGACGAATGTCACTCGTCATTTGAGAGATGTATGTTAGCCATCTTAATCTCATTTTAGAAAAATGTGCATTTTTCTTAAGCATCGTGCCTAGCAGAGGCTTGTGATCTGAACAAATATGAAAAGATCGGCCGTCCAAGTCATTGTGCCAATGAATGCAAGCTTGGTAAACGGCGAACATCTCTTTGTCAAATGATGCTTTATTCTTCCATTGTTCCGGAATTTCTTTACTGAAAAATCCCAATGGTTGGTAAGATTTCGAGCCGTGTTTGTCTGTAATTTCCTGCTCTAGTGCTGCTCCGATGTGTGTGTCGGATGCGTTGCAGACTAATCTCCACTCTGCTGTAGGGTGTGGATGAGCGATATTATGTAATGTAGCTTTGATCATTGCTTGTTTTAAGCTGTTGAAAGCTGTTTCTCTCTCTGATGTCCATTCGATAGGTGTTTTGTCATTTTTTTTGTTTGACTGAATGGAGTCATAAAGACCGAAAGGTGTAATAATTGCAGTTTTATGAGCGTCATCTGGGTGCATCGGAATATGATAATATGCCGATTTTAAATCTATTGTCGAATAGATTCGTGTATCATGTAAATTCGCTTGGAAAGAGCGAATGTGAGGAGGGGGATAGGCGTCTTTCTTCGTTTTCGCGTTCAGGAAACGGTAGTCGCCGGTGATTCTCCATGACCCGTCTTTTTTCGGTACACAGTGTAACGGGGATGCCCATTCGGAATCTGATGGTGCAATTATGCCTTCTGAAAGCATTTTGTCAAAAGTACTTTTGACTTGAGCCCGTTTTTCGCCCGCCATGGGTCTTGCTCGGAAGTGTACTGGTGTTCCTTCCGTGGTTATACGTTGGTAAACCCCGTTGTTTTTCCACTTTCCTTGAAGTTTGCTCATTTTATCATTGTATTTGTCAATGATAGAGCGAATGTTTTCGTCCTCCGTGATTTGCACGTCCTCTGGTTGAGGGTTATTGTCACGATGAGGGATAGTAGCTGCTATTTGTTCGTCAGTGAATTTTTTGTTCATGACTGCAGCTATTTTTTGATCGGCATAGCTCTTTATTTTATCTTTATAAATGTACTTGTGTTTGACCCGTATTCCGATATCCCAAGACTCGAGGAATGGTATACCTAGGATCGCTAGATCAACTTTCGTGATCATAAAATCGGTGGTCATGTCTCCGAGGCCGATGTTAATTGTCGTGTCAGCTCGCCCTAGTGTGTCTATAGGGGCTCCGTTAGCTGCTGTGAGCTTAACGTTGGACTTACGAATTTTTAAGCCCAATTTTTTTGTGACATTGTGGGGCAGAATGTTCACTTCTGCTCCCGTGTCGATGAGAAATTCAGTGCCATTTAGTTTGCACTTGAAAAAAAGCCTTTTATACTCAGTAGACTGCCGGTGTATAGGCTCAGATACACTGGCAGTTATTCGTTTTCCGAACTCTCTACGTCGAAGGTTGGAACGGTACTTTCTTGTACCGATCTCTGAGTATTTTCGTTTGAAACCCAGGTTTTAGGCTGGCTTATAGTCGCTGCCTTTTTGCTAGTTTTGGAAGCAGTGTTTGCCTTCCAAGTGCAGTGTTCTGGGTCTGCACATTTGCGAGTTTCGTTACCGAAACGTGCGTGGTTTCGACAGACATAGGCCGTCGGTTTGTGAGGCCTACTCTCTACTGGTTGGGGTTTGAACTCAGCTTGTTGTGAGAGGGCCTTTTTGAAACCAGTTTTCATGGGTTTCGGAGTAGATTCTACTCCTCGTATGTTTAGAGAGGTATTCTCTGTTTTGTACGCGTGTAGCGTATCAGCTAGGTCGAGTCGGGCGGTCGTGGTAGGCTGAGCTGCGACCATACCTCGTGCTTCGATGGGTAGAGTCTCGATCCACTTTTGAGTGATCAGAGCCTCTGAAAAGTACCTAACAGCTTTAGAGTACATTTCGTGGTACTTGGTGCTGGGTTTTTTGGCGAGAGATGCGGGGTCCTCGAGTGCGAGGAGCCTGTCCTGTAAGGACAACCCATGTGGTGAAAACCACCCCCTCTTTTCAACAGCCCTTTTCAGGGCTACCAAAAAGAGGTAGGCACAACACAAAAATATTTATAAGACGTCGAGTTACAACTCCGTCAAACAAAATATTTCACCAGAGAGAAAATACGAATTTCTCTCTCAAAAGTGAAATATTCACTAAAAACATACAAGGCGACCTCCCTAGACACTTACTGGGCGAGAGAGATGCGACAAGTATCTCGAACCAAGTCGCCTTGAACGAGAAAACTCAAACAGAAAATCAAACGTCCTCTAAAACTAGCAAGGACAATTCAAACAAGCCTACTCGCCAATCAGAAACACTGATTACACGAGAGACAATAGGCGAACCAACCAAGAGGCGGCAAGCAACCACCTCTGGTCCAGCAGCCACCCCGGGGACCCCGTCTGAACAACTGACGCAGAGAAAGCACCCGAGGCCCCCGGCTAAACTCAAGGTCGGACGGAACACCAGTACACTTCCGAGCAAGACCCATGGCGGGCGAAAAACGGGCTCAAGTCAAAAGTGCTTTTGACAAAATGCTTTCAGAAGGCATAATTGCACCATCAGATTCCGAATGGGCATCCCCGTTACACTGTGTACCGAAAAAAGACGGGTCATGGAGAATCACCGGCGACTACCGTTTCCTGAACGCGAAAACGAAGAAAGACGCCTATCCCCCTCCTCACATTCGCTCTTTCCAAGCGAATTTACATGATACACGAATCTATTCGACAATAGATTTAAAATCGGCATATTATCATATTCCGATGCACCCAGATGACGCTCATAAAACTGCAATTATTACACCTTTCGGTCTTTATGAGTTTAAGAAAATGAGCATGGGTTTGGCCGGAGCGGCCCAAACATGGCAAAGATACATGGACAGCATCATGCGAAAATTTGATTTCGCATTTGTATACCTAGATGACATCCTGGTGGCTTCCAAAAATTATAAAGAACACATGAACCACCTCAAACAAATTTTTGACAAGCTAGGAGAACACGGACTTCGAGTAGGTTTTGATAAATGCATTTTTTCAAAACCTACCGTCGATTTCCTAGGTTTCACTATCTCGAAAGAAGGGATAATTCCTAAACGAGATAAAATAGAAGCCATAGAACAATTTCCTAGGCCAATAGACGTGCGAAGTCTACGCAGATTCCTAGGTATGTGTGGTTTCTACCGAGCATGCTCAAGTAAATTCGCTCACACGGCACAACCTCTGTATGACTCCATTCAGTCAAACAAAAAAAATGACAAAACACCTATCGAATGGACATCAGAGAGAGAAAAAGCTTTCAACAGCTTAAAACAAGCAATGATTAAAGCTACATTACATAATATCGCTCATCCACACCCTACAGCAGAGTGGAGATTGGTCTGCGACGCATCCGACACACACATCGGAGCGGCACTAGAGCAGGAAATTACAGACAAAACCGGCTCGAAATCTTACCAACCATTGGGATTTTTCAGTAAAGAAATTCCGGAACAATGGAAGAATAAAGCATCATTCGACAAAGAGATGTTCGCCGTTTACCAAGCTTGTATTCATTGGCACAATGACTTGGACGGCCGATCTTTTCATATTTGTTCAGATCACAAGCCTCTGCTAGGCACGATGCTTAAGAAAAATGCACATTTTTCTAAAATGAGATTAAGATGGCTAACATACATCTCTCAAATGACGAGCGACATTCGTCATATACCCGGAGAGAACAACGTCGTCGCCGACGCACTCTCCAGACCTTTCGATCCGGTTGAAATTCAAACAAAATCGATTTCAACCCAAACGGACGAGGGTCCACCCATAGCCGAAATTTCACAAATTACGGCTGCAATAGAGTGCAATCTTCTACTGCACATTTCAAATGCACAAATTCGTTCTACCCTAACACAGAGGACAAATTGAAACTCACACAAGTTGAATTCCCTCAAGGAGAAATTTGGTGTAACCTAGATCTAGGACACCCAAGACCTTATATTCCAAACGAAATAAGGCAAGAAATAATCAGCCAAATTCACAATTTGGGACACCCAGGTATACACTCTACAGTGTATAAAGTTAAACAAAGATATTTTTGGCACGGACTCCGTGCAGATGTCTCAAACTGGGTCCGAGCGTGCGAAACTTGCCAACGAGCAAAAATCACTCGCTCCGTGAAGCTCCCGTACTCCGAATTTGAGACGGCTGACAAATTTTCACATGTACACGTTGATATTACTGGACCCTTACCTTTAGCTAAAGGAGGGAAACGTTACATTTTAATGATGGTTGATAGAGCAACGGGTTGGCTAGAGGCAGTCCCTCTTAACAACATCGAAACAACCACGATCACAAACGCCTTTATCAATATTTGGGTAGCTTCAAAGGGCGTACCTAAATACATCACAAGTGATCAAGGCACACAATTCGAATCAGATCTATTCAATTCCATTATGGAACGTCTCGGAGTAAAACATACTCACACGTTACCATACAAACCATCAACAAACGGAATGGTAGAACGCAGAAATAGATCTTTGAAAGAGGCTCTCAAAGCACAAAACGAAAATTGGCTCGACGCACTTCCGAAAGTTCTACTCGCCATGCGTACGGCAGTAGACCCAGCAACGGAAACTACACCGTTCCAAAAAGTTTACGGAATTGACGTACCACTCCCAGGAGACATTTTCGTAACTTCTACAAACCTTTCGGAGCCTCTCTTCTTCCGGCCTACGCATATTAAACATAATAATACGAAATATGCCGTAAACATGCCCAAAAATTTGGATACATGTACACATGTCTATATCAGAGTGCCCACACAGCTCACCTCTCTGCAATGTCCTTACACGGGACCATTCAAAGTGGTTAAAAGAGATAAGTTTTCGGTTACAGTACAAATTGGCGAACATACAAAAAAGTTCCCAAACAGCAAATAAAACCAGCTTACACTCTAAACTCGGACGAAGCTGTGTCACGAAACCAAAATCAGGCAGAAAGTAAGGAGAAAACTCCCCGAAAATCCGCCAGAGGGCGCGTCCCCTCTACCAAATTCGACGAGAAGTGGGTGACTGCACTCGAAACAAGCCACGCCCACTTTCCTCGGGTAGGAACAGTGGGAGATATAAATATGAAACGCCCCACGCCGGGAGCTCATACCAACTTTGACCATGGCAGCTCCCACTACCACGGAAGAGATGATCACGGAGGAAGTGGAAAATCTTCTACTCGCCGAGGAAATTCCGGCAACCATCAGCCCGCTACCGCCGTCGCTGGAGAAGAAGACACCGGCGGATGCCAGCGCGCCGAGAGAGGTGGTGTGGAGAACACCAGCAGCCTTCAAGACACCGGCTGCACCGGCTCCGCAGCTGCCCAGGGCCCCGCCCGCTCAACAGCCCCTCCCGGCTCCACGAAAGTGGATCAGCTCGGGCGACGTGCCCGTGCCTCGGTGGGACGAAATGAGCGCGGCGGGGTGGACGGAGCCGGAACGAGCACCTCCGCAACAGCCCAGCCGCGGACTTTTGAGTGATCAGAGCCTCTGAAAAGTACCCAACAGCTTTAGAGTACATTTCGTGGTACTTGGTGCTGGGTTTTTTGGCGAGAGATGCGGGGTCCTCGAGTGCGAGGAGCCTGTCCTGTAAGGACAACCCATGTGGTGAAAACCACCCCCTCTTTTCAACAGCCCTTTTCAGGGCTACCAAAAAGAGGTAGGCACAACACAAAAATATTTATAAGACGTCGAGTTACAACTCCGTCAAACAAAATATTTCACCAGAGAGAAAATACGAATTTCTCTCTCAAAAGTGAAATATTCACTAAAAACATACAAGGCGACCTCCCTAGACACTTACTGGGCGAGAGAGATGCGACAAGTATCTCGAACCAAGTCGCCTTGAACGAGAAAACTCAAACAGAAAATCAAACGTCCTCTAAAACTAGCAAGGACAATTCAAACAAGCCTACTCGCCAATCAGAAACACTGATTACATGAGAGACAATAGGCGAACCAACCAAGAGGCGGCAAGCAACCACCTCTGGTCCAGCAGCCACCCCGGGGACCCCGTCTGAACAACTGACGCAGAGAAAGCACCCGAGGCCCCCGGCTAAACTCAAGGTCGCCGGCTCCGCGACGGACGCTCGTAAGCACCCCGGAGGACCAGCTCAGCTATCATACTCGCAGATACTGAGAAAACAATGTGCGAGCCAATGAGATTACACAGTCGAATTAATGAAATTAAGCGGACCAACCAGGAGGCGGCAGGGGGCGGCCACCTCCCTATAAATACCCCGCTCGGAGCCTCCGAAATTCATTCCACTCTCCGCTCTCGACGACGACACCTCGAAGTACGAAGATTTCTACACGCTCTACGCTGACGAACCTTCTGCATCCCGAGTTCATCTCAAGAACGGCTTCCTACTGCTTTCTACAAGGCCTACCTTCTCTCCACACAGATCTCGCATTGGCATCTACGAGTCCAGTGATTATTCATCCTGCTCATTGCCCAACGTAGTTCATCTGTTAGGACGCCACCCGGTACATCTATCGATATTCTCTTTAGATCGTACGCCCGAGGGACGTTCCGAGCCGTATCACCCGGGTTTCGTAGCATTAGGCTCGTCACCGACCGCCGGGATACGCCGGTAAATTACTCTGCTCATCCGCTCTAATTTACCGTCCAAGGAAGTCTTTTTCAAGACTACAAGGTAGGACCCTGACATACGAGCAAAGGAAAGACGCTCTGTCAAGCGAGTCCACCTTCCTAAACCCTCTATTTCTGTACATAGAGGCATCGAAACGAGCTAATAACTCGACTATTTCGATGGAACGTCGGCCGTCTTATTTCCTCATGCAAGGGGAGACAGACGACGGCGAAGCCGGGCCTCTTAGCCCCCGTAGCGCTCCCTACAGGCTACCCGGCCAATCCGCCGGTCCAAGCGACGGCGCAAGGCTCGATCCTCACGACGAGATCGCCTTCTCACCTAACGTATTCGTTAAAGAAACGTTCGATCAAGCCTCGCCTATACAAAAGATCGAGGATACCTTTCAGACCCGCTCTGAAGTCAATCATTACGATTCGACCAAGCTGTCCGAATACCCACGATATTCGACGCAAGCCTACCCGGCCGATCCGAGTGTCAAATACACTCCAAATGTGCAAAAAACGAAGGATACTTTTCAGTACCTCAACCAAGCTCAACATATTCCTCCTACAGATATAAATCTTAGGCCGGAATATTACAAAACGGCTCAGTACCAAACTGATCGAACCCAGCACCCACTATGCGAGCCCAGTGCTCCACGCGGCTGCGACACGAACTATCTCTCAGTTCATCCCGCCGAGCAAGCTGACCTTGACGGATCCGCCCACATTCCTTACAGGAATAACACGGGGACTAACCCGCATAATCAGAATATAAATGTCCCACTTGGTCTACCGACGCCAAGTAAAACATATATAAATCCACTACAACCCATATTCTCGCTGTAGGCGCTGTTTGGCCTCTTCGTAGGGTGCGTGGGGTGCCGTGAGGTAAGCTGAGTCGATAGCTTCCCTCATTTCTTCTGGTACCCACTTGTATATAGCTGAGAAGCATTCGTTCTGCGTTCTCAGGTGTTTTCGCACGCAGTATTGATCGAACTCGGCGAGTGCACGATCGATATTCTTCTTTTGGAAGATTGGTTTTTGATAATCTCCCATCTCCTCTAAAAGTGCTCGAAAGCCACTTTGTGTAGAGGGTTGTTGCATGAGATGTGGGGCGTAGAGGCCCGGCGGGGGTCGCACGCCCGCAGTGGTTCCCTGAAATCCACTAGCTTCATAAGAGGGAACGAAATGCTCCGTGTTAAGCCTGTTCAAAGGCGGGGTCACCATTTGTAGTGGATTTATATATGTTTTACTTGGCGTCGGTAGACCAAGTGGGACATTTATATACTGATTATGCGGGTTAGTCCCCGTGTTATTCCTGTAAGGAATGTTAGCGAATCCGTCAAGGTCAGCTTGCTTGGCGGGATGAACTGAGAGATAGTTCGTGTCGCAGCCTCGTGGAGCACTGGGCTCGCATAGTGGGTGCTGGGTTCGATCAGTTTGGTACTGAGCCGTTTTGTAATATTCCGGCCTAAGATTTATATCTGTAGGAGGAATATGTTGAGCTTGGTTGAGGTACTGAAAAGTATCCTTCGCTTTTTGTACATTTGGAGTGTATTTGACACTCGGATCGGCCGGGTAGACTTGTGTCGAATATCGTGGGTATTCGGACAGCTTGGTCGCATCGTAATGATTGACTTCAGAGCGGGTCTGAAAGGTATCCTCGATCTTTTGTATAGGCGAGGCTTGATCTAACGTTTCCTTAGCGAATACGTTAGGTGAGAAGGCGATCTCGTCGTGAGGATCGAGCCTTGCGCCGTCGCTGGGACCGGCGGATTGGCCGGGTAGCCTGTACTTAGCGCTACGGGGGCTAAGAGGCCCGGCTTCGCCGTCGTCTGCCTCCCCTTGCATGAGGAAATATGAAGGCCGACGTTCCATCGAAATAGCCGAGTTATTAGCTCGTTTCGATGCCTCTATGTACAGAAATAGAGGGTTTAGGAAGGTGGACTCGCTTGACAGAGCTTCTTTCCTTTGCTCGTATGTCAGGGTCCTACCTTGTAGTCTTGAAAAAGACTTCCTTGGACGGTAAATTAGAGCGGATGAGCAGAGTAATTTACCGGCGTATCCCAGCGGTCGGTGACGAGCCTAAGGCTACGAAACCCGGGTGATACGGCTCGGAACGTCCCTCGGGCGTACGATCTAAAGAGAATATCGATAGATGTACCGGGTGGCGTCCTGACAGATGAACTACGTTGGGCAATGAGCAGGATGAATAATCACTGGACTCGTAGATGCCAATGCGAGATCTGTGTGTAGAGAAGGTAGGCCTTGTAGAAAGCAGTAGGAAGCCGTTCTTGAGATGAACTCGGGAGCAGAAGGATCGTCAGCGTAGAGCGTGTAGAAATCTTCGTACGTCGAGGTGTCGTCGTCGAGAGCGGAGAGTAGAATGAATTTCGGAGGGCTCCGAGCGGGGTCTTTATAGGGAGGTGGCCGCCTCCTGCCGCCTCCTGATTGGTCCGCTTAATTTCATTAATTCGACTGCGTAATCTCATTGGCTCGCACATTGTTTTCTCAGTATCTGCGAGTATGATAGCTGAGCTGGTCCTCCGGGGTGCTTACGAGCGTCCGTCACGGAGCCGACGACCTTGAGTTTAGCCGGGGACCTCGGGTGCTTTCTCTGCGTCAGTTGTTCAGACGGGGTCCCCGGGGTGGCTGCTGGACCAGAGGTGGTTGCTTGCCGCCTCTTGGTTGGTTCGCCTATTGTCTCTCGTGTAATCAGTGTTTCTGATTGGCGAGTAGGCTTGTTTGAATTGTCCTTGTTAGTTTTAGAGGACGTTTGATTTTCTGTTTGAGTTTTCTCGTTCAAGGCGACTTGGTTCGAGATACTTGTCGCATCTCTCTCGCCCAGTAAGTGTCTAGGGAGGTCGCCTTGTATGTTATTAGTTAATATTTCACTTTTGAGAGAGAAATTCGTATTTTCTCTCTGGTGAAATATTTTGTTTGACGGAGTTATAACTCAACGTCTTGTAAATATTTTTGTGTTGTGTCTACCTCTTTTTGGTAGCCCTGAAAAGGGCTGTTGACAAGAGGGGGTGGTTTTCACCACACCACTGAAGGTCTTTCACTCCCTTATTCGATAGGTAATAAACTTTGAGAAAACCACATTACATCCCTTTTTTAGTCACTTTGCAAAAATGGATTTTTTCCACCTTGGCCCCACTGTGCGTCGTGCAGTGAGGTACCCTCTATTGAAAAATGCGGTCGGACGGAGGAATATTTTCTTCGGACGACGAAGAAATGTTCGCTTTTGCTGCAGCTCTGGAAGCTGAAGAGGAGGAGGAAATTACTGAAAGCAGGAAGAGGCAATGGATCCATCCGATCAACGCAAAAAGATTGGACTTGGGGGAACACAACCACCTTTTCCATGATTTATTGAGAGATGAAAAGAAATTCGTCCAATATTTCAGGATGTCTCAGCAAAAGTTTTTTGAGCTTCATGAAATGATCAAGCCACTGATAGTGAAGCTAGACACTAAATTTCGACTGATAGACTGACTGACAGACACTCGATTTCGTGTCTGAGGTAAGATCCAGAAAATATACACGATTAAATAGAGACAGTACTTATTTCTTTTTATTAGAAATAATAAAACATTCCTTTTTTAAAAAATATAATAGGCTTTTCCTGGCATCTAATAGCAAAAAACGACAGTTGTTGGTTACAAAAATTAGGAAGTCTAGAACGCACATAATACCTAATCTTATAATTTTAGCCTGCTATTCAAATGGCTGTTAAAATTATTGCAATTTTAATTTAAAAAAAGGGAAACTGATTTGGCTCTTGTTTAGCAGGTTATTCATAAGAATGGCTTGTTCATTATATGATAAGAAACAATGAGAGAATTCAGTTAAAAATGGCCGAGGTCGCACGAGCGCTTACGAAAATGGCCGAGGTCGGAAATTTTCCGCTCCGCCCTTCGTCCACTAGGTCGGTGGGGCAGTGCGAAATATTTCGGCGCCGCGCCGCGCCGCGTTCCAGAAGTTTGGAGAGCAGTCGAGAGCGGAAATTTTTCGACTCACCCGCGCCGCGCCGCGCTACCGACCTAGTGGACGGACTGCCATTCATTTACATTATATTTCTAGAGAATGATTGTGGCGCCGCGCCGCGCCGCTCTACCGACCTGGTGGACGACCACCTTGAGAGAGACAGAAGACCAGGAAATTGTTTCCAAATGATTTTTACCTTCTTAAGGCCGTATCACACTTGTATTTTTTCCGCATTTTAAGCGCTGAAACGTGAAGAAGGCAAAGTGCTTTTTTTCAAGGTCAGCTGTGGATGTTGAGGAGGAATAAATGCAAAAACAGCGCATTCTGGCGGAATGCGTTTTTATTAAATCTGTCAGGTTAGGGCTCCTAGGGGTTTTTCATTGAATTGTAACCTCCCCAAGGGTTATGTTTAGCATTTTTCTTGCGTCAAGGTAAAAATTAGAACGTGTTCTAATTTTCCCAAGTGAGTTTAAAGACGCTCCGCCAGGATGCGCAATGGTCGAAAAAGCTGACCTTGGAAAAACGCACTTCTTCTTCACGTTTTGGCATTAAAAACGCAGAAAAAATGCTAGTGTGATACGGCCTTTAGGCCCGATTCACTCATAAGAGGTGACAAGCGGACGCGCGGTGCGGGCGAGGTGAGAGGTACGCCGCTTCGACGCCTCTTCCATGTAAACGTATTGTCCAATCTCCACATAAGAGGTGCCTCGCCTCTTGGGCACCTCCCAGAATAATTACGCAGAGCGATCCAGATTTTAATTAAAACTTTATGAATTTATTGTATTCCATAAAAATATACATTTAAAATATAAAAAAAACATTTAAAAGTTCTGGTACCTTTCTGGATACGTGTTTTGCTCTATCATGGCGTGAAATATCCCATCCCTGTTTTTTTTCTTCCCACAAAGGGTGGCAAAACTTTTTTTTGAGTATTAAGGGGGGACCGGATAGGATGTAAAAAAGTTGAAAGTATTTTTCTCAGCCATTTTTTGAACAATTTTGATGGTGTTTGCGACATTTTACCAAGGAAAGAGTACCATAATGCAACTCATAATTTAAAATCAAATTTTCGAAAATTTTGGTATAAAATCTTTTTTTTGCATGAATTTGAACCAATTTAAAAAATTCCTATTTGTAAAAACGTTGAGGTTTTCAGTAGGTAATATTATAAAGAAACGAATGCCACCTATCGCATCAAAATAGGGAATAAATTAGCTGAGAAAAATTTGTTATCAGGTAACGGGGAATTCTGAGATATGCATAGGCCGCGCGGGGGGGTGGAAGAGGATCCTCGAAGTCACGCAAGTTCAGCGGGCTGCTGGTAGATGCCAGTATTGCGCTCACCATTCACCCGCCACCGCTGTGCACTACCTTCTCCCCTCCCGCACAAGACTGCTGCCTAATCCATCCCCTCGATAACTCCCTTACTACTCATCCTAGGCGCCGGGATTTTATGACGAGCTCGGTTCACTCCACTTTTTTCGGAATATATATATGTACATAATATCGGTACCTACCTACCATTTTGCTACCTCACTACAGAAGAAAATTATTTTGTGTCCAAAATTACCAGCGCTATATTTCCGCCAAAACGGCAGACCACAGGGGGCCTTCAAGGTCATTCCCCTCCCCCCCACGCAGGCTCATGCCGAACCCTCCACGCCCTCCCCTATCAACCCTTTGGAGTTCAGTTCAAACTTCATACTCGCAATCAAAACAGCACACGCGATACACGCGCACACGCCCACACACGCACACGCGATACACGTGATACACGCGCACATGCGATACACGCGATACACGCGCACAAGCTCACACGCACACGCGCATACGCACACGCGCACGCTCACACGCGCATGCACACACACGCACGCACACACACGCACGCATACACACAATACACCCGATACACGCGATACACGCGCACACGCTATACACGCGATACACGCGATACACGCGCACACGCGATACAGGCGATACACGCGATACACGCTCACCTGCGATACACGCGATACACAAGCACATGCGATACACGCGATACGCGCGCACACGCCCACCCACGATACACGCAATACACGCAATACACGCACACACGCGCACGCGCGCACACGCCCACACGCGATACACGCGATACACGCAATACACGCGATACACGCACACACGCGCACGAGCGCACGAGCACGCACGCACACGCGATACACGCGCACACGCGATACACGCGCACACGCGATACTCGCGATACACGGGATACACGCGCACACGCGCACACACGATACACGCGATACACACGCACACGCGCACACGCGATACACGCGCACACGCGCACACACGCACACGCAATACACGGGATACACACGATACACGCAATACATACACACAATACACCCGATACACGCGATACACGCGCACACGCGATACACGCGCACACGCGATAAACGCGATACGCGCGCACACGCGCACAAGCGATACACGCGATACACGCAATACACGCGATACACGCACACACGCGCACGAGCACGCACGCAAACGCGATACACGCGCACACGCAATTCACGCGCACACCCGATACACGCGATACACGGGATACACACGCACACGCGCACACGCGCACAAGCGCACACGCACATGCGCACACGCGATACACGCGATACACACGCGCACACGCGATACACGCGATACACGCGCACACGCCCACACGCGCACACGCGATACACGCGCACACGCGATACACGCGATACACGCGATACACGCGCACACGCGATACACGCGCACATGCGATACACGCGATACACGCGCACATGCGATACACGCGAGATACACGCGATACACGCGATACACGCGCACACGCGGTACACGCGATACACGCGATACACGCGCACACGCCCACACACGCGCGCACATGCGATACACGCGCACATGCTATACACGCCATACACGCGCACGCACACACGCAATACACGCGCTACACACGATACACGCGCACACGCCCACACACACACACGCGCACGAGCGCGCACGCACACGCGATACACGCGCACACGCAATTCACGCGCACACGCGATACACGCGATACACGCACACACGCCCACACACGCACACGCGCACGAGCGCGCACGCACACGCGATACACGCGCACACGCAATTCACGCGCACACGCGATACACGCGATACACGCGCACAAGCAAACACGCGATACACGCGATACACACGCACACGCGCACACATGCGATACACGCGATACACGCGATACACACGATACACGCGATAAACGCGCACACACGCCCACACGCGCACACGCGATACACGGGATACACACGCACACGCGCACACGCGATACACACGCACACGCCCACACACGCACACGAGATACACGCGATACACGCGCACACGCGATACACGCGCGCACACGCGATACACGCGCGCACACGCGATACACACGCACATGCGATACACGCGATACACGCGCACACGCGATACACACAATACATGCGATTCACGCGATAAAAGCGATATACGCACACACGTGCACACGCGCACGAGCGTGCACGCGCACACGCGATACACGCGATACACGGGCACACGCGCGCGCGCACGCACACGCGCACGCACGCACACACGCGCACGCTCACACACGCACGCACACACACAATACACGCGATACACGAGATACACGCGCACACGCGTACGCACACGCGCATGCGCACACGCGCACGCACACACGCACACACATTCACGCATACACGTGCACGCTCACACGCGCATGAACACACACTCACACACACACACACAATACACGCGCACACGCGATACACGCGCACACGCGATACACGCGCACACGCGCGCACGCACGCACACGCGCATACACGCGCACGCTAACACGTGCACGCTCACACACGCACGCACACACGCGATAAACGAGCACACGCGTACGCACACGCGCACGCACACACGTTCACGCATACACGCGCACGCTCACACGCGCATGCACACACACGCACACACACACACACACAATATTTATTTATTTATTTATTTATTTATTTAGAAGATACGGGACGAACCCAATTACAAGAGAGAGAAAAAAAAGAAAAGTGAACAGTTAGTACCTAAATTAATTATAAATATATGAAATGGAACCACACTAGAGAGTCACACCGCTTCACCAAAGACGGCGATACACGCGATACACGCGCACACGCGATACACGCGATACACGCGCACACGCGATACACGCGATACACGTGATACACGCGATACACGCGATACACGCGCACACGCCCACACACGCACACGCGATACACGCGCACACGCGATACAGGCGATACACGCGATACACGCGCACATGCGATACACGCGATACACGCGCACATGCGATACACGCAATACACGCGATACACGCGCACAAGCGCAAACGCGATATTTATTTATTTATTTATTTATTTATTTAGAAGATACGGGACGAACCCAATTACAAGAGAGAGAAAAAAAAGAAAAGTGAACATGTAGTACCTAAATTAATTATAAATATATGAAATGGAACCACACTAGAGAGTCACAATGCTTCACCAAAGACACAGGTTGGCAAAATAAGTTATTGAGGGGTATCCAAGCAGAGGTGGCGGAAAAGTTGAGTTTTGATGGTTGAGATGGGCGAAGAAAGAATGTCGATGAAGGGAGGTGATGATGAGAGGAGGTTTGCTTGGCGAGGAAGGCGGCTCAGTGGGCGGTGATATAAGTAATTTGTGGAAGAAAAGGGGATGGCAAAAGGCGTGAAGAGAGGCGAGGTACGAGAAAGCCAACCCGAGCCAAGAGATCAGGGGCATCAATCCGACCCGACAGCAAACCATGATACACGCAACACACGCGATACACGCGATAAAAGCGATACACGCACACACGTGCACACACGCACGAGCGTGCACGCGCACACGCGATACACGCGCACACGCGATACACGCGCACACAAGCGCACGCACGCACACGCGCACGCACGCACCCACGCGCACGCTCACACACGCACGCACACACACAATACACGCGATACACGCGATACACGAGATACACGCGCACACGCGTACGCACACGCGCACGCACACACGTTCACGCATACACGCGCACGCTCACACGCGCATGCACACACACGCACACACACACACACAATACACGCGATACACGCGATACACGCACACGCGATACATGCGATACATGTGATACACGCGATACACCCGGTACACGCGATACACGCGCACACGCACACGCGATACACATGATACACGAGCATACGCGATACAGGCGATACACGCGATACACGCGCACATGCGATACACGCGATACACGCGCACACGCGATACACGCGCACATGCAATACACGCGATACACGCGCACACGCGATACACGCGATACATGCCCACACACGCACACGCGCACGAGCGCGCACGCACATGCGATACACGCGATACACGCGCACAAGCTCACACGCGATACACGCAATACACGCGATACACGCGATAAAAGCGATATACACACACACGTGCACACGCGCACGAGCGTGCACGCGCACACGCGATACACGCGCACACGCGCGCACGCACGCACACGCTCACAAGCGCACGCTCACACACGCACGCGCACACACAATACACGCGATACACGCGATACACTAGATACACGCGCACACGCGTACGCACACGCGCACGCACACACGTTCACGCATACACGCGCACGCTCACACGCGCATGCACACACACGCACACACACACACACACAATACACGAGATACACGCGATACACGAGATACACGCGATACACGCGCACACGCGATACACGCGATACACGCACGCACACGCGATACACGCGATACATGTGATACACGCGATACACGCGATACACACAATACACGCAATACACGCTCACACACGCACACGCGATACACGCAATACACGCGATACAGGCGATACACGCGATACACGCGCACATGCGATACACGCGATACACGCGCACATGCGATACA
Source organism: Adelphocoris suturalis (assembly GCA_030762985.1). Taxonomy (NCBI): domain Eukaryota; kingdom Metazoa; phylum Arthropoda; class Insecta; order Hemiptera; family Miridae; genus Adelphocoris; species Adelphocoris suturalis. The sequence continues at coordinate 43,477,323 of CM061044.1, forward strand.
CGCGATACACGCGATACACGCGATACACGCGCACACGCGATACACGCAATACACGCGATACACGCGATACACGCGCACACGCGATACACGCGCACGAGCGCACACGCACACGCGATACACGCGCACACGCAATTCACGAGCACACGCGATACACGCACACACACCCACACACGCACACGCGCACGAGCGCGCACGCACACGCGATACACGCGCACACGCAATTCACGCGCACATGCGATACACGCGATACACACGCACACGCGCACACGCGATACACGCGATACACGGGATACACACGTTACACGCAATACACGCGCACACACGCACAAGATACACGCGATACACGCGATACACGGGATACACACGATACACGCGATACACGCGCACACGCCCACACACGCACACGAGATACACGCGATACACGCGCACACGCAATACAGGCGAGACACTCGATACACGCGCACACGCGATACACGCGCACACGCAATTCACGAGCACACGCGATACACGCACACACACCCACACACGCACACGCGCACGAGCGCGCACGCACACGCGATACACGCGCACACGCAATTCACGCGCACATGCGATACACGCGATACACACGCACACGCGCACACGCGATACACGCGATACACGGGATACACACGTTACACGCAATACACGCGCACACACGCACAAGATACACGCGATACACGCGATACACGGGATACACACGATACACGCGATACACGCGCACACGCCCACACGCTTATACACGCACACGTGATACACGCGATACACGCAATACAGGCGAGACACTCGATACACGCGCACACGTGATACACGCGCACATGCGATACACGCGATACACGCGCACATGCCATACACGCGATACACGCGATACACGCGATAGACGCGATACACGCGCACAAGCGCACACGCGCACGAGCGTGCACGCGCACACGCGATACACGCGATACACGCGCACACGCGCGCACGCACGCACACGCGCACGCACGCACACACGCGCACGCTCACATGCGCACGCTCACACGAGCACGCTCACACACGCACGCACACACACTCACACACACACACAATACACGCGATACACGCAATACACGAGATACACGCGATACACGCGCACACGCGATACACGCGATACACGCGCACACGCGATTTACGCGATACACGCAATACACGCGATACACGCGATACACATGATACACGTGATACACGCCCACCCACGCACACGCGATACACGTGATACACGCACACGCGATACACGCGATACACGCGATACACGCGATACACGCGCACATGCGATACACGCGATACACGCGCACATGCGATACACGCGATACACGCGATACACGCGATGCACGCGATTCACGCGCTAGACGCGATACACGCACACACGCCCACACACGCACACGCGCACGAGCGCGCACGCACACGCGATACACGCGATACACCCGGTACACGCGATACACGCGATACACGCGCACACGCCCACACACGCACACGCGATACACGTGATACACGAGCATACGCGATACAGGCGATACAGGCGCACATGCGATACACGCGCACATGCGATACACGCGATACACGCACACAAGCTCACACGCGATACACGCAATACACGCGATACACGCACACACGCCCACACACGCACACGCGCACGAGCGCGCACGCACACGCGATACACGCGCACACGCAATTCACGCGCACACGCGATACACGCGATACACGCGCACACGCCCACACACGCACACGCGCACGAGCGCGCACGCACACGCGATACACGCGCACAAGCATACACGCGCACACGCGATACACGCGATACACACGCACACGCGCACACGCGATACACGCGATACACACGCACACGCGCACACGCGATACACGCGATACACGCGATACACACGATACACGCAATACACGCGCACACACGCACAAGCGCACGCACACACGCGATACACGCGATACACACGCACACGCGCACACGCGATACACGCGCACACGCCCACACACGCACACGTGATACATGCGATACACGCGCACACGCGATTCACGCGATACAAGCGATACACGCGCACACGCGATACACGCGCACATGCGATACACGCGATACATGCCATACACGCGATACACGCAATACACGCGATACACGCGATAAAAGCGATATACGCACACACGTGCACACGCGCACGAGCGTGCACGCGCACACGCGATACACGCGATACACGGGCACACGCGCGCGCGCACGCACACGCGCACGCACGCACACACGCGCACGCTCACACACGCACGCACACACACAATACACGCGATACACGAGATACACGCGCACACGCGTACGCACACGCGCATGCGCACACGCGCACGCACACACGCACACACATTCACGCTTACACGTGCACGCTCACACGCGCATGAACACACACTCACACACACACACACAATACACGCGCACACGCGATACACGCGCACACGCGATACACACGCACACGCGCGCACGCACGCACACGCGCATACACGCGCACGCTAACACGTGCACGCTCACACACGCACGCACACACGCGATAAACGAGCACACGCGTACGCACACGCGCACGCACACACGTTCACGCATACACGCGCACGCTCACACGCGCATGCACACACACGCACACACACACACACACACAATATTTATTTATTTATTTATTTAGAAGATACGGGACGAACCCAATTACAAGAGAGAGAAAAAAAAGAAAAGTGAACAGTTAGTACCTAAATTAATTATAAATATATGAAATGGAACCACACTAGAGAGTCACACCGCTTCACCAAAGACAGGCGATACACGCGATACACGCGCACAAGCGATACACGCGATACACGCGCACACGCGATACACGCGTTACATGCGATACACACGATACACGCGCACACGCGATACACGCCCACACACGCACACGCGATACACGCGCACACGCGATACAGGCGATACACGTGATACACGCGCACATGCGATACACGCGATACACGCGCACATGCGATACACGCGATACACGCGATACACGCGATACACGCGATACACGCGATACACGCGATACACGCGATACACGCGATACACCCGATACACGCGATACACGCGCACACGCACACGCGATACACATGATACACGAGCATACGCGATACAGGCGATACACGCGATACACGCGCACATGCGATACACGCGATACACGCGCACACGCGATACACGCGCACACGAGCATACACGCGATACACGCGATACACGCGATACACGCCCACACACGCACACGCGCACGAGCGCGCACGCACATGCGATACACGCGATACACGCGCACAAGCTCACACGCGATACACGCAATACACGCGATACACGCGATAAAAGCGATATACGCACACACGTGCACACACACACACACACAATACACGCGATACACGCGATACACGAGATACACGCGATACACGCGCACACGCGATACACGCGATACACGCGCACACGCGATACACGCGATACATGCGATACACGCGATACACGCGATACACGCGATACACGCGCACACGCCCACACACGCACACGCGATACACGCACACACGCGATACACGCGATACACGCGATACACGCGCACATGCGATACAGGCGATACACGCGCACATGCGATACATGCAATACACGCGATACACGCGCACAAGCGCACACGCGATACACGCAATACACGGGATACACGCGATACAAGCTCACACGCGATACACGCGCACGAGCGCACACGCACACGCGATACACGCGCACACGCAATTCACGAGCACACGCGATCCACACACCCACACACGCACACGCGCACGCGCACGCACACGCGATACACGCGCACACGCAATTCACGCGCACATGCGATACACGCGATACACACGCACACGCGCACACGCGATACACGCGATACACGGGATACACACGTTACACGCAATACACGCGCACACACGCACAAGATACACGCGATACACGCGATACACGGGATACAAGCGATACACGCGATACACGCGCACACGCCCACACACGCACACGAGATACACGCGATACACGCGCACACGCAATACAGGCGAGACACTCGATACACGCGCACACGCGATACACGCGCACACGCAATTCACGAGCACACGCGCACGAGCGCGCACGCACACGCGATACACGCGCACACGCAATTCACGCGCTCCTGCGATACACGCGATACACACGCACACGCGCACACGCGATACACGCGATACACGCGATACACACGTTACACGCAATACACGCGCACACACGCACAAGATACACGCGATACACGCGATACACGCGATACACGCGATACACGCGATACACGCGCACACGCCCACACACGCACACGCGATACACGCGATACACGCGCACACGCAATACACGCGATACACGCGATACACGCGCACACGCGATACACGCGCACATGCGATACACGCGATACACTGCACACAAGCTCACACCCGATACACGCGATACACGCGATAAAAGCGATATACGCACACACGTGCACACGCGCACGAGCGTGCACGCGCACACGCGATACACGCGATACACGCGCACACGCGCGCACGCACGCACACGCGCACGCACGCACACACGCGCACGCTCACATGCGCACGCTCACACGAGCACGCTCACACACGCACGCACACACACTCACACACACACACAATACACGCGATACAAGCGATACACGAGATACACGCAATACACGCGCACACGCGGTACACGCGATAAACGCGATACACGCGCACATGCGATACACGCGATACATGCGATACACGCGCACACACGATACACGCGATACACGCGCACCCGCCCACACACGCACACGCGATACACGCGATACACGCGCACACGCAATACACGCGATACACGCGATACACGCGATACACGCGCACATGCGATACACGCGATACACGCGCACATGCGATACACGCGATACACGCGATACACGCGCACACGCACACGCGATACACGCAATACACGCGATACACGCACACACGCCCACACACGCACACGCGCACGAGCGCGCACGCACACGCGATACACGCGCACACGCGATACACGCGCACACGCGATACACGCGATACACGCGCACAAGCGCACACGCGATACACGCGATACACACGCACACGCGCACACATGCGATACACGCGATACATGCGATACACGCGGTACACGCGATACACGCGCACATGCGCACAAGCGCACACACGACACGCGATACACGCGATACACACGCACACGCGCACAAGCGATACACATGCACACGCACACACACGAACACGCGATACACGCGATAAACGCGACACACGCGATACAGGCGAGACACTCGATACACGCGCACACGCGATACACGTGCACATGCGATACACGCGATACACGCGCACAAACTCACACGCGATACACGCAATACACGCGATACACGCGATAAAAGCGATATACGCACACACGTGCACACGCGCACGAGCGTGCACGCGCACACGCGATACACGCGATACACGCGCACACGCGCGCGCGCACGCACACGCGCACGCACGCACACACGCGCACGCTCACACACGCACGCACACACACAATACACGCGATACACGAGATACACGCGCACACGCGTACGCACACGCGCATGCGCACACGCGCACGCACACACGCTCACACGTTCACGCATACACGCGCACGCTCACACGCGCATGAACACACACTCACACACACACACAATACACGCGATACACGAGATACACGCGATACACGCGCACACGCGATACACGCGATACACGCGCACACGCGATACATGCGATACACGTGATACACGCGATACACCCGGTACACGCGATACACGCGCACACGCCCACACACACACACACACACACACACGCGCGATACACGCGCACACGCCCACACACGCACACGCAATACACGCGATACACGCGCACACGCGATACACGCGCTCACACGCGATACACGCGCACACGCGATACACGCGCACATGCGATACACGCGCACAAGTGCACACGCGATTTATTTATTTATTTATTTATTTATTTATTTAGAAGATACGGGACGAACCCAATTACAAGAGAGAGAAAAAAAAGAAAAGTGAACAGTTAGTACCTAAATTAATTATAAATATATGAAATGGAACCACACTAGAGAATCACAATGCTTCACCAAAGACACAGGTTGGCAAAATAAGTTATTGAGGGGTATCCAAGCAGAGGTGGCGGAAAAGTTGAGTTTTGATGGTTGAGATGGGCGAAGAAAGAATGTCGATGAAGGGAGGTGATGATGAGAGGAGGTTTGCTTGGCGAGGAAGGCGGCTCAGTGGGCGGTGATATAAGTAATTTGTGGAAGAAAAGGGGATGGCAAAAGGCGTGACAGAACGGGAAGAGAGGCGAGGTACGAGAAAGCCAACCCGAGCCAAGAGATCAGGGGCATCAATCCGACCCGACAGCAAACCATGATACACGCAACACACGCGATACACGCGATAGAAGCGATACACGCACACACGTGCACACACGCACGAGCGTGCACGCGCACACGCGATACACGCGCACACGCGATACACGCGCACACGCGATACACGCGCACACGAGCGCACGCACGCACACGCGCACGCACGCACCCACGCGCACGCTCACACGCGCACGCTCACACACGCACGCACACACACAATACACGCGATACACGAGATACACGCGCACACGCGTACGCACACGCGCACACACACACGTTCACGCATACACGCGCACGCTCACACGCGCATGCACACACACACACACACAATACACGCGATACACGCGATACACGCACACGCGATACATGCGCTACATGTGATACACGCGATACACCCGGTACACGCGATACACGCGCACACGCACACGCGATACACATGATACACGAGCATACGCGATACAGGCGATACACGCACACGCGCACGAGCGCGCACGCACATGCGATACACGCGATACCCGCGCACAAGCTCACACGCGATACACGCAATACACGCGATACACGCGATAAAAGCGATATACGCACACACGTGCACACGCGCACGAGCGTGCACGCGCACACGCGATACACGCGCACACGCGCGCACGCACGCACACGCGCACACACGCACACGCTCACAAGCGCACGCTCACACACGCACGCAAACACACAATACACGCGATACATGCGATACACTAGATACACGCGCACACGCGTACGCACACGCGCACGCACACACGTTCACGCATACACGCGCACGCTCACACGCGCATGCACATACACGCACACACACACACACACACACAATTAACGCGATACACGCGACACACGAGATACACGCGATACACGCATGCAGGCACATACGCGATACACGCGATACACGCGATACACGCGAAACACGCGATACACGCAAAACACGCGATACAGGCGATACACGCAATACACGAGCACACGCCCACACACGCACACGCAATACACGATCATACGCGATACAGGCGATACACGCGCACACGCGCACATGCGATACACGCGATACATTCGCATATGCGATACACGCGATACACGCGATACACGCGCACAAGCTCACACGCGATACTCGCAATACACGCGATACACGCGATACACGCACACACGCACACGCGCACGAGCGCACACGCACACGCGATACACGCGCACACGCAATTCACGAGCACACGCGATACACGCACACACGCCCACACACGCACACGCGCACGAGCGCGCACGCACACGCGATACACGCGCACACGCAATTCACGCGCACATGCGATACACGCGATACACACGCACCCGCGCACACGCGATACACGCGATACACGGGATACAAGCGATTTACGCAATACAAGCGCACACGCGCACAAGATACACGCGATACACGGGATACACGCTCACACGCGATACACGCGCCACACGCGCACACGCCCACACACGCACACGCGATACACGCGATACACGCGCACACGCAATACACGCGATACACGCGATACACGCGATACACGCGCACATGCGATACACGCGATACACGCACACAAGCTCACACCCGATACACGCGATACACGCGATAAAAGCGATATACGCACACACGTGCACACGCGCACGAGCGTGCACGCGCACACGCGATACACGCGATACACGCGCACACGCGCGCACGCACGCACACGCGAACGCACGCACACACGCGCACGCTCACATGCGCACGCTCACACGCGCACGCTCACACACGCACGCACACACACTCACACACACACACACAATACACGCGCTCACGCGATACACGAATACACGCGATACACGCGCACACGCGATACACGCGCACCCGCGCTCCGGTGATACACGCGACACACGCGATACACGCGATAAACGCGCACACGCGCACACGCCCACCCACGCACACGCGATACACGTGATACAAGCGATACATGCGATACACGCGATACACGCGCACATGCGATACACGCGATACACCTGCACATGCGATACACGTGATACACGCGATACACGCGATACACGCGCACAAGCGCACACGCGATACACGCAATACACGCGATACACGCGCACACGCCCACACACGCACACGCCCACACACGCACACGCGCACGAGCGCGCACGCACAGGCGATACACGCGCACACGCAATTCACGCGCACACGCGATACACGCGATATACGCACACACGCCCACACACGCACACGCGCACGCGCGCGCACGCACACGCGATACACGCGCACACGCAATACACGCGCACTCGCGATACACGCGATACAGGCGCACACGCGTACGCAATACACGCGATACACGAGATACACGCGATACAAGCGCACACGCGATACACGCGATACACGCGATACACGCGCACACGCGATACATGCGATACATGTGATACACGCGATACACCCGGTACACGCGATACACGCGCACACGCCCACACACGCACACGCGATACACGCGATACACGCGATACACGCGCACACGCAATACACGCGATACACGTGATACACGCGCACATGCGATACACGCGATATACCTGCACATGCGATACACGCGCACATGCAATACACGCGATACACGCGCACACGCAATTCACGCGCACACGCGATACACGCGATACACGCCCACACACGCACACGCGCACGAGCGCGCACGCACACGCGATACACGCGCACACGCAATTCACGCGCACACGCGATACACGCGATACACACGCACACGCGCACACGCGATACACGCGATACACACGATACATGCAATACACGCGCACACACGCCACACGCGATACACGCCATACACGCGCACACGCCCACACACACACACACGCGATACACGCGCACATGCGATACAGGCGATACACGCGATACACGCGCACATGCGATACACGCGATACACGCGATACACGCGCACAAGCTCACACGCGATACACGCAATACACGCGATACACGCACACACGCACACGCGCACGAGCGCACACGCACACGCAATACACGCGCACACGCAATTCACGCGCACACGCGATACACGCGATACACGCACACACGCCCACACACGCACACGCGCACGAGCGAGCACGCACACGCGATACACGCGCACACGCAATTCACGCGCTAATGCGATACACGCGATACACGTACACGCCATACACGGGATACACGCGATACACGCGATACACGCTATACACGCGCACACGCACACGCGCACGAACACACGCGATACACGCGATACACGCGCACACGCCCACACACGATACAGGCGATACAAGCGATACACGCGCACACGCAATACATGCGATACACGCGATACACGCGCACACGCGATACACGCGCATGCGATACACGCGATACACGCGCACAAGCGCACACGCGATACACGCAATACACGCGATACACGCGATACACGCGATACACGCGTACAAGCGCACACGCACGCACACGCGCACGCACGCACACACGCGCACGCTCACATGCGCACGCTCACACGCGCACGCTCACATGCGCACGCTCACACGCGCACGCTCACACGTTCACGCATACACGCGCACGCTCACACGCGCATGCACACACACTCACACACACATACACGCGATACACGCGATACACGTGATACACGCGATACACGCGATACACGCGCACATGCGATACACGCGATACACGCGCACATGCGATACACGCGATACACGCGCACACGCGATACACGCGATACACGCGATACACGCGCACAAGCGCACACGCGATACACGCAATACACGCGATACACGCGCACACGCGCACAACCGCACACGCGAACAAGCGCACACGCGCACACGTCACACGCGCATGCACACACACGCACACACACACACACAATTAACGCGATACACGCGATACACGAGATACACGCGATACACGAGCACACGCGATACAAGCGAAAAACGCGCACACGCGATACATGCGATACACGCGATACACGCAATACACGCGATACATGCGATACACGCGCACACGCCCACACACGCACACGCAATACACGATCATACGCGATACAGGCGATACACGCGATACACGCGCACATGCGATACACGCGATACACGCGCCTATGCGATACACGCGATACACGCGATACACGCGCACAAGTGCACACGCGATACACGCAATACACGCGATACACGCGATACACGCACCCGCGCTCCCGCGCGCACGCGCACACGCGACACACACGCACACGCGCATGCGATACACGCGATACACACGCACACGCGCACACGCGATACACGCGATACACGGGATACACACGATACACGCGCGCGCACGCGCACACGCGCACAAGATACACGCGATACACGGGATACACGCTCACACACGATACACGCGAAACACGCGCACACGCCCACACACGCACACGCGATACACGTGATACACGAGCATACGCGATACAGGTGATACACGCGATACACGCGCACATGCGATACACGCGATACACGCCCACACACGCACACGCGCACGAGCGCGCACGCACACGCGATACACGCGCACAAGCAATTCACGCGCACACGCGATACACGCGATACACGCGCACACGCGCACACATGCGATACACGCGATACATGCGATACACGCAATACACGCGCACACGCCCACAAGCGCACGCACACACGCGATACACACGCACACGGGCAGACGCGATACACGCGATACACACGCACACGCGCACACATGCGATACACGCGATACACGCGCACACGCCCTCTAGGGCTCCCGCGCGCGCGCACGCGCACACGCGATACACGCGATACACGCGCACACGCGCGCACGCACGCGCACACGCGCACGCACGCACACACGCGCACGCTCACATGCGCACGCTCACATGCGCACGCTCACACGCGCACGCTCACACACGCACGCACACACACACACACACACACACACACAATACACACGGTACACACGATACACGCGATAGACGCGATACACGCGCACACGCGATACACGCGATACACGCGATACACGCGATACACGCGATACACCCGGTACACGCGATACACGCGCACACGCCCACACACGCACACGCGATACACGTGATACACGAGCATACGCGATACATGCGATACACGCGATACACGCGCACAAGCGATACACGTGCACATGCGATACACGCGATACACGCGATACACGCGAAACACGCGATACACGCGCACACGCAATACACACGATACACGCGCACACGCCCACACACGCACACGCGCACGAGCGCGCACGCACAGGCGATACACGCGCACACGCAATTCACGCGCACACGCGATACACGCGATATACGCACACACGCCCACACACGCACACGCGCACGCGCATGCACGCACACGCGATACACGCGCACACGCAATACACGCGCACACGCGATACACGCGATACACACGCACACGCGCGCACACACGCGATACACGCGATACACGCGATACACGCGCACACGCAATACACGCGCACACGCGATACACGCGCACACGCGATACATGCGATACATGTGATACACGCGATACACCCGGTACACGCGATACACGCGCACACGCCCACACACGCACACGCGATACACGTGATACACGAGCATACGCGATACAGGTGATACACGCGATACACGCGCACATGCCATACACGCAATACACGCGCACATGCGATACACGCGCACAAGCGAACACGCGATACACGCGCACACGCAATTCACGCGCACACGCGGTACACGCGATACACGCCCACACACGCACACGCGCACGAGCGCGCACGCACACGCGATACACGCGCACACGCAATTCACGCGCACACGCGATACACGCGATACACACGCACACGCGCACACGCGATACACGGGATACACACGATACACGCAATACACGCGCACACACGCACAAGCGCACGCACACACGCGATACACACGCACACGGGCAGACGCGATACACGCGATACACGCGCACACGCGCGCACGCACTCACACGCGCACACACGCGCACGCTCACACGCGCACGCTCACACACGCACGCACACACACAATACACGCGATACACACGATACACTCGCACACGCGTACGCACACGCGCACGCACACACGTTCACGCATACACGCGCACGCTCACACGCGCATGCACACACACGCACACACACACACAATACACGCGATACACGCGAAACAAGCGATACACGCGATACACGCAATACACTTGATACACGCGATACACGCGATACACGCGATACACGCGATACACGAGATACACGCGATACACGCGCACACGCCCACACACGCACACGCGATACACGAGCACACGCAATACACGCGCACACGCGGTACACGCGCACACGCGATACACGCGATTCACGCGCACATGCGATACACGCGATACATGCGATACACGCGCACACGCCCACACGCGATACACGTGATACACGCGATACACGCGCACACGCACACGCCATACCAGCGATACACACGCACACGCGATACACGCACACATGGCACGCACACACGCGCACGCACACACGCGATAATGCACGCACACGTGTGATACACGCGCACACGCAATTCACGCGCACACGCGATACACGCGATACACACGCACACGCGCACACGCGATACACGGGATACACACGATACACGCAATACACGCGCACACACGCACAAGCGCACGCACACACGCGATACACACGCACACGGGCAGACGCGATACACGCGATACACGCGCACACGCGCGCACGCACTCACACGCGCACACACGCGCACGCTCACACGCGCACGCTCACACACGCACGCACACACACAATACACGCGATACACACGATACACTCGCACACGCGTACGCACACGCGCACGCACACACGTTCACGCATACACGCGCACGCTCACACGCGCATGCACACACACGCACACACACACACACACAATACACGCGATACACGCGATACACGAGATACACCCGATACATGCACACACGCGATACACGCGATACACGCGCACATGCGATACACGCGATACATGCGATACACGCGCGATACACGCGATACACGCGCACACGCCCACACACGCACACGCGATACACGCGCACACGCGATACAGGCGATACACGCGATACACGCGCACATGCGATACACGCGATACACGCGCACATGCGATACACGCGATACACGCGATACACGCGCACAAGCGCACACGCGATACACGCGCACACGCACACGCACACACGCACACGCGCACGAGCGCACACGCACACGCGATACACGCGCACACGCAATTCACGCGCACACGCGATACACGCGATACACGCGCACACGCCCACACACGCACACGCGCACGAGCGAGCACGCACACGCGTTACACGCAACACACGCAATACACGCGCACACGCGATACACACGCGCACACGCGATACACGCGATACACGCGATACACGCGATACACGCGATACACACGATACACGCAATACACGCGCACACGCGCACAAGCGCACGAACACACGCGACACACGCGCACACGCGATACACGCGATACACGCGCACACGCCCACACACGCACACGCGATACACGAGCACACGCAATACACGCGCACACGCGGTACACGCGATACACGCGATACACGCGCACATGCGATACACGCGCACATGCGATACACGCGATACTCGCGCACAAGCTCACACGCGATACACGCAATACACGCGATACACGCGATAAAAGCGATATACGCACACACGTGCACACGCGCATACACACGATACACGCGATACACGTGATACACGCGATACACGCGATACACGCGCACACGCGATACACGCGATACACGCGCACATGCGATACACGCGATACACGCGCACATGCGATACACGCCATACACGCGATACACGCGATACACGCGCACACGCGATACACGCAATTCACGCGATACACGCGATACACGCCCACAAGCGCACACGCGAACAAGCGCACACGCGCACACACGCACGCAAACACACAATACACGCGATACATGAGATACACTAGATACACGCGCACACGCGTACGCACACGCGCACGCACACACGTTCACGCATACACGCGCACGCTCACACGCGCATGCACACACACGCACACACACACACACAATTAACGCGATACACGCGATACACGCGATACAAGCGATAAACGCGCACACGCGATACACGCGATACACGCGCACACGCGATACATGCGATACATGTGATACACGCGATACACGCGATACACGAGCACACGCCCACACACGCACACGCAATACACGATCATACGCGATACAGGCGATACACGCGAAACGCGCGCACATGCGATACACGCGATACACGCGCACGTGCGCACACGGGATTTACGCGATACACGCGATACACGCGCACAAGCACACACGCGATACACGCAATACACGCGATACACGCGATACACCCTCACACGCACACGCGCACGAGCGCACACGCACACGCGATACACGCGCACACGCAATTCACGAGCACACGCGATACACGCACACACGCCCACACACGCACACGCGCACGAGCGCGCACGCACACGCGATACACGCGCACACGCAATTCACGCGCACATGCGATACACGCGATACACACGCACACGCGCACACGCGATACACGCGATACACGGGATACACACGATACACGCAATACACGCGCACACGCGCACAAGATACACGCGATACACGGGATACACGCGATACACGCGATACACGCGCCACACGCGCACACGCCCACACACGCACACGCGATACACGCGATACACGCGCACACGCAATACACGCGATACACGCGATACACGCGATACACGCGCACATGCGATACACGCGATACACGCACACAAGCTCACACCCGATACACGCGATACACGCGATAAAAGCGATATACGCACACACGTGCACACGCGCACGAGCGTGCACGCGCACACGCGATACACGCGATACACGCGCACACGCGCGCACGCACGCACACGCGCACGCACGCACACACGCGCACGCTCACATGCGCACGCTCACACGCGCACGCTCACACACGCACGCACACACACTCACACACACACACACAATACACGCGATACACGCGATACACGAGATACACGCGATACACGCGCACACGCGATACATGCGATACAGGTGATACACGCGATACACGCGATACACGCGATACACGCGAGACATGCGCACACGCCCACACACGCACACGCGATACACGCGATACACGCGCATACAAGCGATACACGCGATACACGCGATACACGCGCACATGCGATACACGCGATACACCTGCACATGCGATACACGCCATACACGCGATACACGCGATACACGCGCACACGCGATACACGCCATACACGCGATACACGCGCACACGCCCACACACGCACACGCGCACGAGCGCGCACGCACAGACACACGCGGTACACGCGATACACACGATACAAGCGCACACGCGATACACGCGATACACGCGATACACGCGCACACGCGATACACGCGCACACGCGATACACGCGATACACGCGATACACGCGATACACGCGATTCACGCGATACACGCGCACACGCCCACACACGCACACGCGATACACGCGATACACGCGATACAGGCGATACACGCGATACACGCGCACATGAGATACACGCGATACACACGCACATGCGATACACGCGCACATGCGATACACACCATACACGCGCACACGCAATACACGCGATACACGCGATACACGCCCACACACGCACACGCGCACGAGCGCGCACGCACACGCGATACACGCGCACACGCAATTCACGCGCACACGCGATACACGCGATACACACGCACACGCGCACACGCGATACACGGGATACACACGATACACGCAATACACGCGCACACACGCACAAGCGCACGCACACACGCGATACACACGCACACGGGCAGACGCGATACACGCGATACACGCGCACACACGCGCACGCTCACACGCGCACGCTCACACACGCACGCACACACACAATACACGCGATACACACGATACACTCGCACACGCGTACGCACACGCGCACGCACACACGTTCACGCATACACGCGCACGCTCACACGCGCATGCACACACACGCACACACGCACACGCAATACACGATATACACGCGATACACGCGATACACGCGATACACGCGCACACGCGATACACGCGATACACGCGCACATGCGATACACGCGATACACGCGCACATGCGATACACGCGATACACGCGATACACGCGCACATGCGATACACGCGATACACGCGCACATGCGATACACGCGATACACGCGATACACGCGCACGCACACGCGATACACGCAATACACGCGATACACGCACACACGCACACGCGCACGAGCGCACACGCACACGCGATACACGCGCACACGCAATTCACGCGCACACGCGATACACGCGATACACGCGCACACGCCCACACACGCACACGCGCACGAGCGAGCACGCACACGCGTTACACGCAACACACGCAATACACGCGCACACGCGATACACACGCGCACACGCGATACACGCTATACACGTGATACACGCGATAAACGCCATACAGGCGATACACTCAATACACGCGCACACACGCACAAGCGCACGAACACACGCGATACACGCGCACACGCGATACACGCGATACACGCGCACACGCCCACACACGCACACGCGATACACGCGATACACGCGCACACGCGATACACGCGATACACGCGATACACGCGCACACGCGATACACGCGCACATGCGATACACGCGATACACGCGCACAAGTGCACACGTGATACACGCAACACACGCGATACACGCGATAAAAGCGATATACGCACACACGTGCACACGCGCACGAGCGTGCACGCGCACACGCGATACACGCGATACACGCGATACACGCGCACACGCGCGCACGCACGCACACGCGCACGCACGCACACACGCGCACGCTCACATGCGCACGCTCACACGCGCACGCTCACATGCGCACGCTCACACGCGCACGCTCACACACGCACGCACACACACACAATACACGCGATACACGAGATACACACGTACGCACACGCGCATGCGCACACGCGCACGCACACACGCGCACGCACACACGTTCACGCATACACGCGCACGCTCACACGCGCATGCACACACACTCACACACACACACACAATACACGCGATACAGGCGATACATGCGATACACGCGATACACGCACACACGCGATACACGCGATACACGCGCACATGCGATACACGCGATACACGCGCACATGCGATACACGCGATACACACGCACAAGCGCACACGCGATACACGCAATACACGCGATACACGCACACACGCCCACACACGCACACGCGCACGAGCGCGCACGCACACGCGATACACGCGCACACGCAATTCACGCGCACACGCGATACACGCGATACACACGCACACGCGCACACGCGATACACGCGATACACGCGCACACACGCACACGCGATACACGTGATACACGCGATACACGTGCACACGCCCACACACGCACACGCGCACGAGCGCGCACGCACAGGCGATACACACGCACACGCAATTCACGCGCACACGCGATACACGCGATACACACGCACACGCGCACACATGCGATACACGTGATACAGGCGCACACACGCACACGCGATACACGTGATACACGCGATACAAGCGATACACGTGATACACGCGTACACGCGATACACGCGCACACGCGATACACGCGCACAAGCGCACACGCGATACACGCGCACACGCGATACACGCAATACACGCGCACAAGCGCACACGCGCACGCGCACGCACACATGCGCACGCACACACGCGCACGCACACACACGCACGCTCACACGCGCACGCACACACGCGCACGCACACACACAATACAAGCGATACATGAGATACACGAGATACACGCGATACACGTGATACACGCGATACACCCGCACACGCGAAACACGCGATACACGCGATACCCGCGATACACGCGCACACGCGATACACGCGCACACGTGATACACGCGATACACGCAATACACGCACACGAGCGCGCACGCGCACACGCGCTTACGCGATACACGCGCACACGCAATACACGCGCACACGCAATACACGCGCACACGCGATACACGCGATACACGCGATACACGCGCACATGCGCTACACGCGATACACACAATACACGCGATACACGCAATACACGCGATACACGCAACCACGCGATCACGCGCATAAACGCACGCACACATGCGATACACCCGCACACGCGCACACGCGATACACGCGCACATGCGATAAACGCGATATACGCACGCACGCGCACAAGCGCACGCACACACGCGATACACGCGATACACGCGCACACGCGATACACGCGCACACGCCCACACAGGCACACGCGATACTCGCGATACACGCGATACACGCGCACACGCGATACACGCGATACAAGCGATACACGCGCACACGCGATACACGCGCACACGCGATACACGCGATACATTCGCACACGCGATACACGCACACACGAGCACGCACGCGCACACGCAATACACACGCACACGCGATACACGCGCACAAGTGCACAAGCGCACACACGCGCGCGCACACACGCGTATGGTCACACGCGCACGCACACACGCGCATGCTCACACGCGCACGCACACACGCGCACGTACACACGCGCACGCACGCGCACGCACACACGCGCACGCACACACATGATACACGCGATACATGCGATACACACGCAATACACGCGATACACGCGCACACGCCCACACACGCACACGCGATACACGTGATACACGCGCACACGCGATACACGCGATACACGCGCACACGCGAAACACGCAATACACGCGATTCACGCACACATGTGCACACGCGCACGAGCGCGCACGCGCACACGCAATACACACGCACACACGCACACGCGATACACGCGCACAAGCGCACACGCGCATATGCACACGCGCACGCGCATGCGCACACGCGTACGCACACACGCACGCACACACGCGCACGCGCATGCGCACACGCGCACGCACACACGCGCACGCACACACGCGCACGCTCACACGCGCATGCACACACACCACGCGCACACGCGATACACGCGATACACGAGATACACGCGCACACGCGATATACACGATACACGCGATACACGCCCACACGCGCACACGCGATACACGTGATACTAGCGCACACGCCCACACGCAATATACGCGCACACGCGATACACGCGATACACACGCACAAGAGCACACGCGCACGCGCACTTGCACGCACGCGCACGCGCACACGCGAACGCACACACGCTATACACGCAATACACGCGATACACGCGATACACGCAATACACGCGATACACGCAACCACGCGATCACGCGCACAAACGAACGCACACATGCGATACACCCGCACACGCGCACACGCGATACACGCGCACATGCGATAAACGCGATATACGCACGCACGCGCACAAGCGCACGCATACACGCGATACACGCGATACACGCGCACACGCAATACACGCGATACACGTGATACACGCGCACACGCGATACATGCGATACACGCGATACACGCGCACATGCGATACACGCGCACATGCGATACACGCGTACACGCGATACACGCGCACACGCGATACACACGCGATACACGCGATACACACAATACACGCAATACACGCTCACACACACACACGCGATACACGCAATACACGCCCACACGCGATACACGCAATACACGCGCGCACGCGCACAAGCGCACGCACACACGCGATACACGCGCACAAGCGCACACGCGATACAGGCGCACACGCCCACACACGCACACGCGATACACGCGATACACGTGATACACGCGCACACGCGATACAAGTGATACACGCAATACACGCGATACACGCGCACACGCGATACACGCGCACATGCGATACACGCGCACAAGTGCTCACGCGATACACGCAATACACGCGATACACGTGCACACGCTTACGAGGGTGCACGCGCACACGCGCACGAGGGTAGATGCGCACACGCGATACACGCGCACAAGTGCACAAGCGCACACGCGCATACGCGCACGCACACGCGCATGCGCGCACGCGCACACGCGCACGCACACACGCGCACATGCGCACGCCCACACGCGATACACGCGCACACGCAATACACGCGATACACGCGATACACGAGATACACGCGATACACGCGCACACACAATACACGCGATACACACGCACACGCGATACACGCGATTCACGCGATATACGCATTACACGCCCACACACGCACACGCGATACAAGCGATACACGTGATACACGCGCACACGCGATACACGCGCACACACGATACACGCGCACACGAGATACACGCGCACACGCGATACACGCGCACAAGCTCACACGCGATACACGCAATACACGCGATACACGTGCACACGCTTACGAGGGTGCACGCGCACACGCGCACGAGGGTGCATGCGCACACGCGTTACACGCGCACAAGTGCACAAGCGCACACGCGCATACGCGCACGCACACGCGCATGCGCGCACGCACACACGCGCACGCTCACTAGTGCACGCACACACACGCACGCACACACACAATACACGCGATACACGCATCACACGAGATACACGCGATACACGCGCACACACGATACACGCGATACGCGCGCACACGCGATACATGCGATACACGCGCACAAGCTCACACGCGATACACGTGATACACGCAATACACGCGATACACGCACGCACGAGCGCGCACGCGCACGCGCACACGTGATACACGCGCACACGCGATACACACGCAATACACGCGATACACACGCACACGCGATACACACGCAATACACGCGATACACGCGCGCACAAGCGCACGCACACACGCGATACACGCAATACACGCGATACACGCGCACACACGCGAGCGCACGCGCACACGCGATACACGCGCACACGCGATACACGCGATACACGCGCACGCCCACACACGCACACGCGATACACGCGATACACGTGATACACGCGCACACGCGATACACGCGACACACGCGATACACGCGCACACGCGATACACGCGCACACGCGATACACGCGCACAAGCGCTATACGCGATACACGCACACACGAGCACGCACGCTCACACGCAATACACACGCACACGCGATACACGCGCACAAGTGCACAAGCGCACACGCGCGCACGCACACGCGCATATGCAGACGCGCACGCACACACGCGCATGCGCACAAGCGCACGCACACACGCGCACGCACACACGCGCACGCTCACACGCGCATGCACACACACGCACGCACACACACGATACACGTGATCAAGCGCACAAGCGCACACACACACGCGATACACGCGATACACGCGCACACGCCCACACACGCACACGCGATACATGCGATACACGCGCACACGCACACGCGATAACGCACACACGCGATACACGCAATACACGCTATACACGCTCACAAGAGCACACGCGCACAAGCGCGCACGCGCACACGCAATACACACGCACACACGCACACGCGATACACGCGCACAAGCGCACACGCGCATATGCACACGCGCACGCGCATGCGCACACGCGTACGCACACACGCACACGCACACACGCGCACGCGCACGCACACACACGCACGCACACACGCGCACGCACACACGCGCACGCTCACACGCGCATGCACACACGCGCACACACGATACACGCGATACACGAGATACACGCGCACACGCGATACATGCGATACACGTGATACACGCGATACACGCGTTACACGCGATACACGCGCACACGCGATACACGTGATACACACGCACACGCGCACACCTGATACACGCGATACACGCGCACACGCGATACACGCGATACACGCGCACACGCGATACACGCGATACACACGATACACGTGATACACGCGATACACGCGCACACGCGCACAACCGCACGCGCGCGCACGCGCGACACGCGCACACGCACACATGCGCACGCACACACGCGCATGCACACACACGCACGCACACACACGATACACGCGATACACGCGCACAAGCACACGCACACACGCGATACACGCGCACACGCCCACACACGCACACGCGATACACGCTATACATGGGATACACGCGCAATACACGCGCACACGGGATACACGCAATACATGCAATACACGCGCACACGTGCACACGCGCGCACGCGCACACGCAATACACACGCACACACGCACACGTGATACACGCGCACAAGTGCACAAGCGCATATGCACACGCGCACGCGCACACGCGCGCGCACACGCGCACGCACACACACACACACACGCACGCGACACGCGCATGCGCACATGCGCACGCACACACGCGCATGCACACACGCGCACGCTCACACGCGCATGCACACAGCGCCACGCACACACGCGATACACGCGCACACGCGATACACGCGCACACACGATACACGCGATACACGCGATACACGCGATACACCCGGTACACGCGATACACGCGCACACGCGATACACGTGATACACACGCACACGCGCACACGCGATACACGCGATACACGCGCACACGCGATACACGCGATACACGCAATACACGCGCACACGCGATACACGCGATACACGCAATACACGCGATACACGCGCACACGCGCACAAGCGCGCACGCGCACGCACACACGCGCACGCACACACGCGCGCGCACACACGCACGCACGCACACACTTTTTTTTTTTTTTTTCAATAAACCTCCCCTCAAAGACGGAGGGGGCACGCCATTAAATTGAAAAATAAACAAATAAAATAAAAAAGTGGGGAGGACGCCCAGGTTTACCCGACGCCGGCTCTAGGGATAAGGGAAGTTGTAGGACGAGGAGGAAGAATGGGATGAAAGGATGTGCCCCTATAAAATGACCACCAGTTCAAGTAAGAACCCCTCAGGACGCGGGTGGTGATACCACGGAGTACTCCTGCCGAGATGCCCAACTCTAGTAACTCCGTGGCGCTTTTCCCGCACCACACCCCGCGCCATGACACGGTCGCAGCAATGACCTTGATGTTATTAGGTGCCACTCCTTTTAGCTCAGATATCGCTTGGCGCAGATCGTTTCTATCATATTTGCTTTTCTTAGCCCGCCAGGTCTGCTCCATGTCCACGCTGCCACTGACAACCTGGACATCCGATAGCCCATGCCTACGGACCCCCCGAAGGAGATTTTATCATTAACACGGTCTGTTAACTATTTTTAATTTGTACTACGAATCTGGTGAGTTAATTTACATTAAATCCTTTGACTGTGGTGGTCACCGATTGTCCGAGACACAGGGCTGCTATATATCATAGCGAGGTTCCCCCCCTCCTTTAGTAGATAGGGTCGAATGGTTTTACAAATATAAACCTAATTCCTCGGAACTTTTGGAATATTTATTTGTCCCTATTTACGAATCATCACGTTACGAAGTAACAACCGTAACAACTGGTAGCAGAGCTATATGTACACGACCTTTACAGCAAGTGATACAAAGTTCCCTTTTTTCTTTTGTTTCACTTCCGATCTCGCACTTCTGCGCAACATAAATTTCATCTGACTCAATTGCAGTTTAGATATTTGCATATTAAAATAGACTGGAAGCAAGAAAAATATAATTTTTTTTCATTACAATTTATGATTGCGCCATTGAATATTTACCAAATTTCTGCTTTAAATAAATAAATATATATATATATATATATATATATATATATATATATATATATATATATATACATTTATATATATATATATATATATATATACATTTATTTTGCTTTTATCTCAAGCTCATTCAAAGTAGAGCAAGGAACTAATTCATTTTTTATTTTTGAATAAAGTGGCTGTTTCCAATTTACAAAAGACAATAGTCATGCCCCTTACGTGCCCAAGGTGTTCATCGTCCGACCCACCCGTGGATGACGTCAAATGCTCGATTTGTTTAAATCAATTTCATGCCGCATGTACGAGAATAAACACTATCGACGCGTGGATTAAAAAATCTTACGCCAGCAGGGAAACCTGGAAATGTGACTTATGCAAAACAGAGCCGGCCGTACCAGATCCAACCACCCCAGTTCCACTGTGGTACTCAAATTTACTAACCGATTTGAAATCAATCAAATCGGATTTAACAACTTTTAAACACGAACGCGCTCAGCTAGATGCCAAAATTAATTCATACGAAGCCCAAATAGCGTTTTTGAAAACAGATAATGAAACCTTGAAAACACAGATTTCAACTTTGCAAACCCAACTACAATCCATACAAACCTCTCAACTCGGCGCACTATCTTTCGATTTTCAATTCGATGTAAAAGGCGACAAAATACCAAATTACATCGAAAACGAGATTTCTAAAGTACCCAAGCTGTACACTGACAACCCTTGGAGCCTCATAAAATTTCTCGAAAAACTACACCTGTTAAATGGGATGAGGGAAAGTAGTTTTAAATCGATGTTTCAACGAATTGCGACTTTTCAGGGAAATTCAATTTTATTGCGTTTAGCAATCGAGCCCGTAATAACTTTCAAGATAGTTGCAAAAACTTTACTTGACGAATTAACGACGCCACATACAAAATTAAATTTGGTTGAGGATAAAATATTGAGACCACAATATCCAAGTGAATCCTTTCGAACATATGTGGAACAGGTAACCAAATTTAATGACATACTCTCGCAATATTGTGATAAGTACTGATATTGTTAAGAGTATTTTACAAGGAACCTCAACGAATACACGCGCGAAATTTCAGTTCAACACTCGTCCACAAACAATGGCAGATCTACAAAATCTTGTGGCTGATGTAGAAAAATTAGAGTTAACTGAAAATCTTCAAAAAGCGAAATCAAAAAAGCAGATGCAAAATTCCAAAAATTCACTACTGAAATCCAATAATAATCAAGAAAATACAGATAATAGGCGAGAAAAATCTCTCCAATCAAACTCCGATGCGCAGCCGAATTTCCCTTCTCAACACTATCGGCAAAATACATCATCAGTAGGAGGCTATAATCAACGTAATCAGGGTAAACAACGCACATTCAACAACAATGATAGCAACAATATTAAACAATTTAACAATAACGCAAAAACACAAACGTGTTTCAAACAGAATAATCCTAATTTCAGCAAACCTTTCAAGCAGGCATTCCTGCAACCCTATATAGCTCCACAGCCATATGGACCATATATGAATTACCCCTCATTTCCGTATTTGCCTCCATGGAGTTACCAACCCCCGGAAGGAACCCCTAGATCACCCAGCCCTAGAGAATCCACCAACCGACCAACACAAAATAAAAGTAACAAGAATACGCAACAACACTCGTTCAACGGAAATACCCCAAAAAATTCAAAAAACTAAATAAAGGAGTTCACAGAAAAAATAACAAAACCAAAAAAATTCACAGAAGACAAGTTTCAAAGGATGAAAAGCACCAAAAACTTAGCCCAAATTGTGATAAGCGCTCTTTGGACTGCCGTCATGATCGACTCGGGCGCAAGTTTTTCGGCGGTAAATCGCTCCTTTTTGGAACTTCTTCAAACTCAAAATGATTTGAAACTAATTGAAACACATATGATGGCTCAATTGGGAGACTCATCTGAAATTTTAATTACTATGAAGGTCAATTTAACAGTTAAGATCGGGCAGAATCCATGGACGTATCCATTTTGCTACGTTCCTAATTTGCCGCAAAAGGCCATTCTGGGATCAGATTTTCAAAAAGACACCACTTTGCTATTGGATCCTTCAACCGATTCCTTCTGTTTCAAATTTCGACCGGACTGTACATTTCCCTTGCACAGTGTCGAAGATTGTGTTCACTTCGCTTGTGAATTAAGTAACAAAATAGATGAAGGAAAATTGCTCACTTCATTCAAAAAACGTTTTCCGGAAGTTCTAACTAAAGAACTCGGGATGACAAATTTAATTACCTGTGAAGTCCGATTAAAAGAAGGCGCAACCTTAAAAACAAGTAAAGTTGTTTACACACAAGGACCGATAAGGCAAAAAGCTATGCGGGACATACTTGATAAGCTTTTGGAGCAACGAGTAATTGAACCCATAGAAACGTCAACTGCTTCTCCTTGTTTTCTCGTACCTAAAAAGGGCTCCAGTAATTCAGATACCTGGAGACTCGTAACAGATTATCGGGAACTCAATAGGCAACTAGAATATTTACAATTCCCAGTTCCCCCCATTGAATCTGCATTTATGCACCTTAAATCAGCCAATTATTTTACGTTAATGGACTTAAATTCCGCCTATAACCAGATTCCATTGTCAAAAGAATCAAAAAAATTAACTGCCTTCCAATGTGAGTACGGAACCTATGCTTGCACAAAGGTTCCGTTCGGAGTAAACAAAGGAGGTCAAACATTAATGCAATTGATGAATCAGTTGTTTTCCGATTTACGCTATAAATATCTATTTTTCTATTTCGATGACGTTTTAATTTATAGCTCGACATATGACGAGCACATAAAACACATAACGGAAGTCTTAAAAAGGATACAGATTGCTAATTTGACTGTAAACCCTGAGAAATTGAAATTGGCCCAAACAGAAATAGATTTTTTGGGTTTCAAAATTTCCGCTGGAGGGAAACTAAGCATCAATAAAGATAGAGTGGCGGCGTTATTGAACATTGAACGACCGCGAACAAATAGCCTCCTTTTTGGGAGCACTAAATTTTTTTTCAAAATTTTTACCAAATTTTCAAATTTTAGCTAAGCCGCTAAACGACTTGCGAAAAAAGGATTCCCCGATGATATGGGATGATAAGGCGGAAACGGCTTGGCAATCACTACGAAAACTAGTTACTCAACCACCAGTACTAATGACTCCAGATTTTTCAAAAAGGTTTCATCTCTACTTAGACGCATCAAAACTCGGCGTTTCAGCAATGTTGGCTCAAGACCATTGTAGTGGATTTATATAGGTTTTACTTGGCGTAGGTAGGCCAAGTCGGACATTTATATCCCGGTTATGCGGGTTGGTCCTCGGGTCGTCCCCGCGAGGAATGTGAGCGGATCCGCCAAGGTCAACTGGTTTGGCGGACTGAAAGGGGAGATAGTTCGTGTCGCAGCCGCGTGGAGCGCTGGGCTCGCGTAGCAAGTGCTGGGTTCGATCAGTTTGGTACTGAGCCGTTTTGTAATATTCCGGCCTTAGATTTACATCTGAAAGGGGAATATGTTGAGCTTGGTTGAGGTACTGAAAAGTATCCTTCGCTTTTTGTACATTTGGAGTGTATTTGACACTCGGATCGGCCGGGTAAGCCTGCGTCGAATATCGTGGGTATTCGGACAGCTTGGTCGAATCGTAATGATAGGCTTCAGAGCGAGTCTGAAAGGTTTCCTCGGTCTTTTGTATAGGCGAGGCTTGTTCGAACGTTTCTCGAACGAATACGTCGGGCGAGAAGGCGATCCGGACGTGAGGGTCGCGCCTTGCGCTGTCGCTGGGTTCAGCGGATTCGCCGTGTGGCCGGTAGGGAGCACTACGTGGGCTACTCGGCCCGGCTTCGCCGTCGTCCGCCTCCCCTTGCAAGGGGAAGTAGGAAGGCCGACGTTCCATCGAAATGATCGAGTTTTAGCTCGTTTCGATGCCTCTATGTGTGAAAAATAGAGGGTTTTGGAGGTGGACTCGCTTGACAGAGCGTCTTTCCAATGCTCGTATGTCAGGGTCCTACCTCGTAGCCTTGAAAAAGGCTTCCTTAGACGGTAAATTAGAGCGGAGGAGCTGAGTAATTTACCGGCGTGCCCACAGCGGTCGGTTACGAGCATAATGCTACGAAACCCGGGCGACACGGCTCGGAACGTCCCTCGGGCGTACGAGCTAAAGAGAATATCGATAGCTGTACCGGGTGGCGTCCTGACAGATGAACTACGTTGGGCAATGAGCAGGATGAATAATCACTGGACTCGTAGATGCCAATGCGAGATCTGTGTGGAGAGAAGGTCTGGCTTGTAGAAAGCAGTAGGAAGCCGTTCTTGAGATGACTTCGTAAGGCAGAAGGTTCGTCAGCGTAGAGCGTGTAGAATTCTTCGTACTTCAGAGTGTGTCGTCGTCGAGAGCGGAGAGTGGAATGAAATTCGGAGGGCTCCCAGCGGGGTATTTATAGGGAGGTGGCCGCCTCCTGCCGCCTCCTGGTTGGTCCGCTTAATTTCATAAATTCGACTGTGCAATCTCATTGGTTCGCACAGTGTTTTCTCAGTATCTGTGCATATGATAGCTGAGTTGGTCTTCCGAGGTGGTTTCCCTGCGTCCGTCGCTGTGACGGGGTCCCCGGGGGTGGCTGAACGACCTTGAGTTTTCCTGTTTGAGGTTTCTCATTCAAGGCGACTTGTTTCGAGATGTTTGTCGCATCTCTCTCGCCCAGTAAATGTTTGGGGAGGTCGCCTTGCGTGTTATTCTTTAATATTTCACTTTTGAGAGAGAATTTAGTATTTTCTCTCTGGTGAAATATTTTGTTTGACGGAGTTGTAACTCGACGTCTTATAAATATTTTTGTGGTGTGCCTACCTCTTTTTGGTAGCCCTGAAAAGGGCTGTTGAAAAGAGGTGGTGGATTTCACCACAACCATGATGGCGAAATTCGACCAGTAGCTTTTGCGAGCAAACAATTGAAAAAATACAAAAGAGACGTTTCGGCATATGAACTCGAAGCAAAGGCGATTTCGTTTGGTTTCAAGAAATTTCGTATTTACCTGGAACATGCGGAATTCGACCTTCATACAGACCATAAAGCCTTAACGGCAATTGTTAGTCTAGCAAAAAATGGTGGGCAAATATCCCGTTATGCAGTGGAATTCATGCCTTTCCGTTTTATTGCTCATCACATAAAAGGTACCAAGAATTCTTTGTGTGATTATCTCAGCCGAAATTTCCCGTCACATGTAGATCGTGAGCCCACAGATTCTGAATCTGAAACAGATTTTAATTTCCAATTAGCATCAAGTTCAACACCGGTTCAGGCACTTTCGGTCTTGCAAGATTTCCCACAAATCTTTGCTGATTTCAACAAATCTCAACAAGCGGATCCAAATCTCCAACCCATAATCATGGCAATAGAAAACAAGACGAACATTAATAATCGTTATTCTCTGATAACAGGAAGACTTATGTACGAGACAAAACCGGGAATACGTCGAGCCGTAGTACCCGCATCTTTAATTGATGTAGTTTTTAAATATTATCATGCATCAGTTCTAGGCTCACACTGGGAAATAAAAATTCCCTGAAAAGGGCTGTTGAAAAGAGGTGGTGGATTTCACCACAGGGGCCTCCCCAAGACGTCGCGTTATCAACGACGACGCCGATGGGGGAGAACTGGGAGGTCTACACGGAATTCTCCGTAGGAGAACCTCGCCAGTTGGGGCGGAGGCGGAGGTGCAGGCCTCGCGTCCCGCTCCTGTGGTGCGCCCCGGCCTCGTCGGTTTCGACGAGCGCCGCGGGGCGGCCGTGGCCGGCCCGAGCTCTGCCGACGGGAGCCAAACCCGCGAGGGTTTGGCCCGCGGCCGCGGCTGGGCTGTTGCGGAGGTGCTCGAGATGTGCTCGGCTCCGACCACCCCGCAGTGCTCATCTCCTCCCAGCGAGGCACAGGCACGTCGCCCGAGATGATCCACTGTCGAGGTACCGCTGGGAGCTGGTGAGCGGGCGGAGGTGTAGGTAGTGGCTGGGCGGGTGGAGCTGGTGGCTGGAAAGGCCGGGGCCTTGTCCACACTACCTCTGTGGGAGCGTTGGTCGTCTTCTCCGCCTCTCTCTTCGGCAAAGGCGGGAGCGGGCCGAGCGGAGCAGGGAGGTTTTCCTCTGCGAGGAGGAATTCTTCCACTTCCTCTGTAAGCATTGGAGAACTGGAGGCTGCCATGGTTGAGATTGGTATGATCTCTGGCTGTGGGGTGTTCCATATTTATACCTCCCACTGTTCCTACCCGAGAAAAATGGGCGTGGCTTGTTTTGAGTGCAGTCACCCACTTCTCGTCAAATTTGGTAGAAGGGATGCGCCCTCTGGCGGATTTCCGGGGAGTTTTCTCCTTACTTTCTGTCTGATTTTGTGACACAGATTGTCCTTGCGATACAGCTTCTTCCGAGTGTAGAGTATAAGCTGGCTTGATTTGCTGTTTGGGAACTTTCTTAGTATGTTCGCCAATTTGCACTGTAACCGAAAACTTATCTCTTTTAACCACTTTGAATGGTCCCGTGTAAGGACATTGCAGAGAGGTGAGCTGTGTGGGCACTCTGATATAGACATGAGTACATGTATCCAAATTTTTGGGCATGTTTACGGCATATTTCGTATTATTATGTTTAATATGCGTAGGCCGGAAGAAAAGAGGTTCCGAAAGGTTCGTAGAAGTTACGAAAATGTCTCCTGGGAGTGGTACGTCAATTCCGTAAACTTTTTGGAAAGGCGTAGTTTCGGTCGCCGGGTCTACTGCCGTACGCATGGCGAGTAGAACTTTGGGAAGTGCGTCGAGCCAATTTTCGTTTTGAGCTTTGAGAGCCTCTTTCAAAGATCTATTTCTGCGTTCTACCATACCGTTTGTTGATGGTTTGTATGGTAACGTGTGAGTATGTTTTACTCCGAGACGTTCCATAATGGAATTGAACAGATCTGATTCAAATTGAGTGCCCTGATCACTTGTGATGTATTTAGGTACGCCCTTTGAAGCTACCCAAATATTGATAAAGGCATTTGTGATTGTGGTTGTTTCGATGTTGTTAAGAGGGACTGCCTCTAGCCAACCCGTTGCTCTATCAACCATCATCAAAATGTAACGTTTCCCTCCTTTTGCTAAAGGTAAGGGTCCGGTAATATCAACGTGTACGTGTGAAAATTTGTTTGCCGTTTCAAATTCGGAGTAAGGGAGCTTCACGGAGCGCGTGATTTTTGCTCGTTGGCAAGTTTCGCACGCTCGGACCCAGTTTGAGACATCTGCACGGAGTCCGTGCCAAAAATATCGTTGTTTAACTTTATACACTGTAGAGTGTATACCTGGGTGTCCCAAATTGTGAATTTGGCTTATTATTTCTTCCCTTATTTCGTTTGGAATATAAGGTCTAGGGTGTCCTAGGTCTAGGTTACACCAAATTTCTCCTTGAGAGAATTCAACTCGTGTGAGTTTCAATTTGTCCTCCGCGGTAGGGGGAGAACGAATTTGTGAATTTGAAATGTGCAGTAGAAGATTGCATTCTATTGCAGCCGTAATTTTCGAAATTTCGGCTATGGGTGGACCCTCGTCCGTCTGGGTTGAAATTGATTTCGTTTGAATTTCAACCGGATCGAAGGGTCTGGAGAGTGCGTCGGCGACGACGTTGCTCTCTCCGGAAATATGACGAATGTCACTCGTCATTTGAGAGATGTATGTTAGCCATCTTAATCTCATTTTAGAAAAATGTGCATTTTTCTTAAGCATCGTGCCTAGCAGAGGCTTGTGATCCGAACAAATATGGAAAGATCTGCCGTCCAAGTCGTTGTGCCAGTGAATGCACGCTTGGTAAACGGCGAACATTTCCTTGTCGAACGACGCTTTGTTCTTCCATTGTTCTGGAATTTCCTTACTGAAAAATCCCAATGGTTGGTAAGATTTCGAGCCGGTTTTGTCTGTAATTTCCTGCTCTAGTGCCGCTCCGATGTGTGTGTCGGATGCGTCGCAGACCAATCTCCACTCTGCTGTAGGGTGTGGATGAGCGATATTATGTAATGTAGCTTTAATCATTGCTTGTTTTAAGCTGTTGAAAGCTTTTTCTCTCTCTGATGTCCATTCGATAGGTGTTTTGTCATTTTTTTTGTTTGACTGAATGGAGTCATACAGAGGTTGTGCCGTGTGAGCGAATTTGCTTGAGCATGCTCGGTAGAAACCACACATACCTAGGAATCTGCGTAGACTTCGTACGTCTACTGGCCTAGGAAATTGTTCTATGGCTTCTATTTTATCTCGTTTAGGAATTATCCCTTCCTTCGAGATAGTGAAACCCAGGAAATCGACGGTAGGTTTTGAAAAAATGCATTTATCAAAACCTACTCGAAGTCCGTGTTCCCCTAGTTTGTCAAAAATTTGTCTGAGGTGGTTCATGTGTTCGTTATAATTTTTAGAAGCCACCAGGATGTCATCTAGGTATACAAATGCGAAATCAAATTTTCGCATGATGCTGTCCATGTATCTTTGCCATGTTTGAGCCGCTCCGGCCAAACCCATGCTCATTTTCTTAAACTCGTAAAGACCGAAAGGTGTAATAATCGCGGTTTTATGAGCGTCATCTGGGTGCATCGGAATATGATAATACGCTGATTTTAAATCTATTGTCGAATAGATTTGCGTATCATGTAAATTCGCTTGGAAAGAGCGAATGTGAGGAGGAGGGTAGGCGTCTTTCTTCGTTTTCGCGTTGAGGAAACGGTAGTCGCCGGTGATTCTCCATGACCCGTCTTTTTTTGGCACACAGTGTAACGGGGATGCCCATTCGGAATCCGATGGTGCAATTATACCTTCTGAAAGCATTTCGTCAAAAGTACTTTTGACTTGAGCCCGTTTTTCGCCTGCCATGGGTCTTGCTCGGAAGTGTACTGGTGTTCCTTCCGTGGTTATACGGTGGTAAACCCCGTTGTTTTTCCATTTACCATGAATTTTGCTCATTTTATCATTGTATTTGTTAATGATAGAGCGAATGTTTTCGTCCTCCGTGATTTGCACGTCCTCTGGTTGAGGGGTATTGTCACGATGAGGGATATTAGCTGCTATTTGTTCGTCAGTGAACTTTTTGTTCATGACAGCAGCTATTTTTTGATCGGCATAGCACTTTATTTTATCTTTATAAATGTACTTGTGTTTGACCCGTATTCCGATATCCCAAGACTCGAGGAATGGAATACCTAGGATCGCTAGATCAACTTTCGTGATCATAAACTCGGTGGTCATGTCCCCGAGGCCGATGTTAATTGTTGTGTCAGCTCGCCCTAGTGTGTCTATAGGGGCTCCGTTAGCTGCTGTGAGCTTAACGTTGGACTTAAGAATTTTCAAGCCCAATTTTTTTGTGACATTGTGGGGCAGAATGTTCACTTCTGCTCCCGTGTCAATGAGAAATTCAGTGCCATTTAGTTTGCACTTGAAAAAGAGCCTTTTATACTCAGTAGACTGCCGGCGTATAGGCTCAGATACACTGGCAGTTATTCGTTTTCCGAACTCTCTGTGTCGGAGGTCGGAACGGTACTTTCTTGTACCGATCGCTGAGTATTTTCGGTAGAAACCCGGGTTTTAGGCTGGCTTATAGTCGCAGCCTTTCTGCTAGTTTTGGAAGCAGTGTTCGTCTTCCAAGTGCAGTGTTCTGGGTCTGCACATTTGCGAGTTTCGTTACCGAAACGTGCGTGGTTTCGACAGACATAGGCCGTCGGTTTGTGAGGCTTACTCTCCACTGGTTGGGGTTTGAACTCAGCTTGTTTCGAGAGGGCCTTTTTGAAACCAGTATTTATGGGTTTCGGAGTAGAGTCTACTCCTCGTATGTTCAGAGAAGTATTCTCCGTTCTGTACGCGTGTAGCGTATCAGCTAGGTCGAGCCGGGAGGTCGTGGTAGGCTGAGCTGCGACCATACCTCGTGCTTCGATGGGAAGAGTCTCAATCCACTTTTGAGTGATCAGAGCTTCCGAAAAGTACCCAACAGCTTTCGAGTACATTTCGTGGTACTTGGTGCTGGGTTTTTTGGCGAGAGATGCGGGGTCCTCGAGTGCGAGGAGCCTGTCCTGTAAGGACAACCCATATTCTCGCTGGAGGCGCTGTTTGGCCTCTTCGTAGGGTGCGTGGGGTGCCGTGAGGTAAGCTGAGTCGATAGCTTCCCTCATTTCTTCTGGTACCCACTTGTATATAGCTGAGAAGCATTCGTTTTGCGTTCTCAGGTGTTTTCGCACGCAGTATTGATCGAACTCGGCGAGTGCACGATCGATATTCTTCTTTTGGAAGATTGGTTTTTGATAATCTCCCATCTCCTCTAAAAGTGCTTGAAAACCACCTTGTGTAGAGGGATGTTGCGTGAGATGTGGGGCGTAGAGGCCCGGCGGGGGTCGCACGCCCGCAGTGGTTCCCTGAAATCCACTAGCTTCATAAGAGGGAACGAAATGCTCCGTGTTAAGCCTGTTCAAAGGCGGGGTCACCATTTGTAGTGGATTTATATAGGTTTTACTTGGCGTAGGTAGGCCAAGTCGGACATTTATATCCCGGTTATGCGGGTTGGTCCCCGGGTCGTCCCCGCGAGGAATGTGAGCGGATCCGCCAAGGTCAACTGGTTTGGCGGACTGAAAGGGGAGATAGTTCGTGTCGCAGCCGCGTGGAGCGCTGGGCTCGCGTAGCAAGTGCTGGGTTCGATCAGTTTGGTACTGAGCCGTTTTGTAATATTCCGGCCTTAGATTTACATCTGAAAGGGGAATATGTTGAGCTTGGTTGAGGTACTGAAAAGTATCCTTCGCTTTTTGTACATTTGGAGTGTATTTGACACTCGGATCGGCCGGGTAAGCCTGCGTCGAATATCGTGGGTATTCGGACAGCTTGGTCGAATCGTAATGATAGGCTTCAGAGCGAGTCTGAAAGGTTTCCTCGGTCTTTTGTATAGGCGAGGCTTGTTCGAACGTTTCTCGAACGAATACGTCGGGCGAGAAGGCGATCCGGACGTGAGGGTCGCGCCTTGCGCTGTCGCTGGGTTCAGCGGATTCGCCGTGTGGCCGGTAGGGAGCACTACGTGGGCTACTCGGCCCGGCTTCGCCGTCGTCCGCCTCCCCTTGCAAGGGGAAGTAGGAAGGCCGACGTTCCATCGAAATGATCGAGTTTTAGCTCGTTTCGATGCCTCTATGTGTGAAAAATAGAGGGTTTTGGAGGTGGACTCGCTTGACAGAGCGTCTTTCCAATGCTCGTATGTCAGGGTCCTACCTCGTAGCCTTGAAAAAGGCTTCCTTAGACGGTAAATTAGAGCGGAGGAGCTGAGTAATTTACCGGCGTGCCCACAGCGGTCGGTTACGAGCATAATGCTACGAAACCCGGGCGACACGGCTCGGAACGTCCCTCGGGCGTACGAGCTAAAGAGAATATCGATAGCTGTACCGGGTGGCGTCCTGACAGATGAACTACGTTGGGCAATGAGCAGGATGAATAATCACTGGACTCGTAGATGCCAATGCGAGATCTGTGTGGAGAGAAGGTCTGGCTTGTAGAAAGCAGTAGGAAGCCGTTCTTGAGATGACTTCGTAAGGCAGAAGGTTCGTCAGCGTAGAGCGTGTAGAATTCTTCGTACTTCAGAGTGTGTCGTCGTCGAGAGCGGAGAGTGGAATGAAATTCGGAGGGCTCCCAGCGGGGTATTTATAGGGAGGTGGCCGCCTCCTGCCGCCTCCTGGTTGGTCCGCTTAATTTCATAAATTCGACTGTGCAATCTCATTGGTTCGCACAGTGTTTTCTCAGTATCTGTGCATATGATAGCTGAGTTGGTCTTCCGAGGTGGTTTCCCTGCGTCCGTCGCTGTGACGGGGTCCCCGGGGGTGGCTGAACGACCTTGAGTTTTCCTGTTTGAGGTTTCTCATTCAAGGCGACTTGTTTCGAGATGTTTGTCGCATCTCTCTCGCCCAGTAAATGTTTGGGGAGGTCGCCTTGCGTGTTATTCTTTAATATTTCACTTTTGAGAGAGAATTTAGTATTTTCTCTCTGGTGAAATATTTTGTTTGACGGAGTTGTAACTCGACGTCTTATAAATATTTTTGTGGTGTGCCTACCTCTTTTTGGTAGCCCTGAAAAGGGCTGTTGAAAAGAGGTGGTGGATTTCACCACAACCATGATGGCGAAATTCGACCAGTAGCTTTTGCGAGCAAACAATTGAAAAAATACAAAAGAGACGTTTCGGCATATGAACTCGAAGCAAAGGCGATTTCGTTTGGTTTCAAGAAATTTCGTATTTACCTGGAACATGCGGAATTCGACCTTCATACAGACCATAAAGCCTTAACGGCAATTGTTAGTCTAGCAAAAAATGGTGGGCAAATGACCCGTTATGCAGTGGAATTCATGCCTTTCCGTTTTATTGCTCATCACATAAAAGGTACCAAGAATTCTTTGTGTGATTATCTCAGCCGAAATTTCCCGTCACATGTAGATCGTGAGCCCACAGATTCTGAATCTGAAACAGATTTTAATTTCCAATTAGCATCAAGTTCAACACCGGTTCAGGCACTTTCGGTCTTGCAAGATTTCCCACAAATCTTTGCTGATTTCAACAAATCTCAACAAGCGGATCCAAATCTCCAACCCATAATCATGGCAATAGAAAACAAGACGAACATTAATAATCGTTATTCTCTGATAACAGGAAGACTTATGTACGAGACAAAACCGGGAATACGTCGAGCCGTAGTACCCGCATCTTTAATTGATGTAGTTTTTAAATATTATCATGCATCAGTTCTAGGCTCACACTGGGGAATAAAACGAACAGTTGAAGCGATCAAACGTCAATTCTATTGGACAAACCTGTATAAAACTGTAAAATCAAGGATACTAGAATGTGAAACGTGCCTAGCCAATAAAACTGATCGTTCACATCCAAAAGGACACCTCTCATCAACACCAGCCACCCGCATCGGTCAAACTTTGTATATTGATACTGCTGGCGAATTACCCCAATCATTATCATACAGACATGTTCTAATAGCGATTGACGGCATGACGCGATACACAATACTGGTGCCTCCCACGCGAACTACCTCCGAGTCCATAATAAATGCGCTAAAAAATCACGTTTTTCGTTATTTTGGATTTTGGGAACGAGTGGTTTCGGACAATGCGACTTATTTCACTTCGAAGCAGTTTAAAGATTTTCTTTTCAATTGTGGCATCAGACACACTCTTTTACCGCCATATTACCCCAACCCCAATCAAGCAGAACGCCAGATTCAAAATTTGAAGTCATCATTGAGAGCTCAATGTTCAGAGGATCACACCAAATGGGCGCATCATCTCTATTTAACCCAAATTGCCCTCAATAGCGCCTACAATGAAACGACTAAATTTAGTCCTGCCCAACTATTCCTCGGACACAATATGATGACGCCGCTAAATTTCATGTGGAATGTAGACGAAGAACAGCTTAATCTACCGGAAACTTGGCGAACGGCGGTTAACAACATCAAGCGAGCATCAACGTTACGCAAAATTTTATAATCGTAAACACGCAGCTGTGACTTATCAACTGGGTGACCAAGTATATTTAAAAACTCATATTTTGTCTGACAAACAACAATCTGTTACGTCAAAGCTCGCTCCTCGTTTCCATGGCCCCTACCTACGTTATTCACAAGCAACTTTCGGAGGTCACATACCTCCTTCAAGACTTAAGCAACCCCGATATTTTCAAATCAGCTCACATATCACAATTGAAAGTGGTTAGAACTCAACGCCACACAGCAAATCCATTAATTTCGATGAACCTCACTCATCTATCTTGACGTAATTCTTTTAATTTGAGTATCGATTACGAGTAGTATAAGTATAAAATTGGAGATACAAATTTTATCTTCAATTATAGCAAAAAAAAGATTAAAAAAAAAAAATAAAAAAATAAAAAAAAATAAAAAAAAATAAATAAAATAAAAAAAAATTAAAAAAAAAAAAATTATTCTCTTTTTTTTTTCTTTAAATAATATACTGAATAAGAGCAAATATTTTATTACTAGAAAGTCCCTAATTTTAGTTAAAATTCATACAGCCCTGCAGTCTCGGTATTTCGTTAGTGCCAATCCTATGTGCAGTGCTGAAATCATGTGAATTGTGCATCAACGTGAATAATTTGAACAGGAGCTAATTTTAAGTTGAATACATGTACATAATGTACTTATAAGATTTGTGTCGCATGAGTAATGTGTCCTCTTGCGACTAGGAACTATGAATGTGTCCTGATTTTATATCCCAGCCCTGAAGGAAAGATTTTATTTTTAAATTTGTCCCTCTGCTCGCCTCGTGTGTACCAATCGAGGTTTAGGTTTCCTGATGCAGTTTTGTGCTTTCTCGACTGGTGAGCCACACCATACGGACATTACGAAAGTAAAAAACAAAAGGCTGTTGGTGTGCAAGGCAACAAACCACTCGAGGAATGCTTTCTGCCGGGTGTGATTTTCCCTTGAACAAAAACAGCCACAAGGTTTTTCACACCCCTCCACGCTTACATTTCCAAATCCTCGCACTGTTCGAACCCCCCAATGTATTTTCAACACTCTGACATAAAGTGACCACCCAATGAAACTTCATTCTCTGAATATAAAGAGTAAATTAATACCAGCAACAAAAAAAAAAAAAAAAAAAATAAATAAATAAATAAATTAAATTTAAATCAAATTAAATAAAAAAAATAAATTTCAGCAACAAAATTTTTTTTC
Organism: Adelphocoris suturalis; assembly: GCA_030762985.1. Classification (NCBI taxonomy): domain Eukaryota; kingdom Metazoa; phylum Arthropoda; class Insecta; order Hemiptera; family Miridae; genus Adelphocoris; species Adelphocoris suturalis. The sequence continues at coordinate 43,516,348 of CM061044.1, forward strand.
CGACAAAACAAAATTTTTTTTTTGGAAGGGAGGGGATGGTGTCAGAATATCAACACTGATAAGGACTAATCCTTATACTTGATTGACCCTTCACCCTTACCGTCACTTCTCCCACTTTTCTATCATCTCCGCTCATCCGAGATCCAAGCACGACAGGCAGTCGTCCTCAGTTCTCCGTGCGTATAAAATATACCCCTTTTACTTTTCAATATCGCGAGTGCCACGTGGAATTTTGTGCGGCCCATGCCTACGGACCCCCCGAAGGAGATTTTATCATTAACACGGTCTGTTAACTATTTTTAATTTGTACTACGAATCTGGTGAGTTAATTTACATTAAATCCTTTGACTGTGGTGGTCACCGATTGTCCGAGACACAGGGCTGCTATATATTATAGCGAGGTTCCCCCCCCTTTAGTAGGTAGGGTCAAATGGTTTTACAAATATAAACCTAATTCCTCGGAACTTTTGGAATATTTATTTGTCCCTATTTACGAATCATCACGTTACGAAGTAACAACCGTAACAAAATTTATATTTTAAATTCATTGCCCTCAGAGTGCGCTAATTTCAAAACAATTTAACCTGAATGTAATAAGATGATTTACAAAAATTCGCTCGTCAATCATAATGCATGACTTTGTATTTAATGTTTTATGGTCTCTTAATTTGATCTGAAGCGATTTTTTGTTCGAATTTAAATTAAAATTTTAATAATTTGAGTTGATTTTTTTTACATGGATATTTCTTAGCTGTGGGGCCGATTATTCCAAATTTTCGACTGACAGTAAAAAATGCCATTTTTGTTTTCACCTACAACCAATCATTGCTAGAGAGAATATAACTTCCTAATTTCCCATCCCTAAAAAAAAGTTTGCTGGAAAGCTTTGAATTTATTGAACATGAGTTGAATGAGCCAAGATCACAAGCAAGTTGGCAAAAATCTGAACTACCGGATTTGACGCACGGCACACCCTCTTTTAGAGTTTTAGACAACAAGATTTACTGGGCTAAGTAGGCTCAGCGACAACTGGAAAGCGGTATTGCCTCTACGTGACGCTCTCGTCTTCCTTCCCCCCTCCACAACCTCCTCTCACATACGCCCCTCCCCGTCGTTCTCCCCATCGACACGCCCTACCGGCTTGCGGGTGAACTGCTTTACCGGCTAACGCTCGGAGCCCCACTGTCCGGTGCCCCCTTAATGTTCGTTAAAAACATAGGACCGAGGAAATCATCATCACTCTCGTAGTCAGTGAACGTTTAGGCCTATGGACTTCACCAATTGCCTATATTCGCTGTTCAAACGCCACACCTCCACCTCTTATCTATGAATCGCCCCTTAGGCTCACTTTCACCAAAAACTGAAACGAGTATAACCCTTTCAAGGCCTGTGACGAGAATACTCGGGTCATTCCATGCCAAATCAACACCCTTTAAATATAAATTTTACCTCACCATTTTAGATTTTGCTCAAATTTAGTACATTCATAGTAGGTGTTGAGACTAAGAAAAATACCAAATTTTAAAATGTTATCTCAAACTGTTTCTTAAATATGGCTATGTAAAACTTACAAAATCTCGCCAAAAAACCATGAACGGATTTTATACTATTCGCTCTAGGAACTTTCCTGATTGAGCTAGAGCTGGGAGAGGTATCATTTTGCAGCTTTTTTTATGCTCTTTCCAGTGATATACAATAGGACATAGGTTCTAATAGAAAATTTTTTGTCAAAATACAAATGAAATTTTGATTTAATTTTTTTCCAAAAAGTACATAATTTAAAATTTTCAAAATATTCCTATAAATACTTAGTACTGTTGTAAACAATGTGACAAAATATAAATATGGGATGATGATGGGTTCATTGTTAAAAAAAAAAAATTCCTGACACTAGTTTTTCACTAATAGCCCGGTTTTGACTAAATAATAAACATATGTACTTTTACCAAAGAGGTAGGCTATTTAATTAAATATATAAAGGTATACAATGTAAAAAATGTGAGAAAATATAAATATGGGATGATAATGGGTTCATTGTTAAAAAAAAATATTCCTGACACTAGTTTTTGACTAAGGTTTTGACTAAATAATAAACATATGTACTTTTACCAAAGAGGTAGGCTATTTAATTAAATATATAATGGTATAGGTACTATGTATAAAAGTAAAAAAATATCAGAAATATCAATTCAAAATACTATCTTGTAATCTAACTTGTAAAAAACAAAAATACTATCTTGTGAAAATAACTTTTCTTCGTCTATGTGGGCCAGCTACATCATTCTCCTATCCTAAACACACGGATGTCCTGTGGGTGTCAGTTGTGGATGTTCTAACAAAAGTAAATCCCATTACACCGACTGGGAGAACATACACTCTAGCTGAAAGCGATCTTAGCCAAACCCAACTGGCTTTTACAAAATGTAATTCCGTAAACTGAGATAATGTTTAGGGAAACTGCTGTCAACTCAAAACTTAATTTTTCCTCAGGTTAGTGTTAATCTAGATAGTTGTTTAACATTATCGTTAGTAATGCACCAGTTGTGTTACATTTACTTACCTACTCGTATACCTACTCATCATCATAAATATGTATAATATTATGTAAATTTTGATTAATCTGTTTGTACCAGAATTATTACATAACTATTTAGACTATTTTCATACCTTTTTCAAATTTATTGTTATAGAAATGTTCAAGATTTTTGTTTTACTAATTAATAGGCGATTAACTTAGTTTAAATTGTATAAAATTAAAGTAAGCAACCTAATAAACTTAATTTTTATTAGAATATATCTATGGCTAATGGTTTTGTTTTAACAAGATAGTATTTTGAATTAATATTTCTGATATTTTTTTACCGTTATATATTTAATTAAATAGCCTACCTCTTTGGTAAAAGTACATATGTTTATTATTTAGTCAAAACCGGGCTATTAGTGGAAAACTAGTGTCAGGAATATTTTTTTTTTAACAATGAACCCATTTATATATTTATATTTTGTCACATTGTTTACAACAGTACTAAGTATTTATACGAATATCTTGAAAATTTTAAATTATGTACTTTTTGGAAAAAAATTAAATCAAAATTTTATTTGTATTTTGACAAAAAAATTTCTATTAGAACCTATGTCCTGTTGTATATCAGTGGAAAGAGCATAAAAAAAGCTGCAAAATGATACCTCTCTAGCTCAATCAGGACAGTTCCTAGAGCGAATAGTATAAAATCCGTGCATGGTTTTTTGGCGAGATTTTGTAAGTTTTACATAGCCATATTTAAGAAACGGTTTGAGATAAAAATTTAAAATTTGGTATTTTTCTTAGTCTCAACACCTACTATGAGTATACCAAATTTGAGTAAAATCTAATATGGTGAGGTGAATTGGGTGTGTTGGATTGACATGGAATGACCCACTCGCGAAACCCTATCAGCCTCTGTTGCCCGGCAACTAGTACACCCGCATCGTGTTTCTCACTACATTTCCGCAATTTCCGTCTTCCCCTGTCATCCAGAGTCATACTTAGGTACATTTTAAGATACCAAGGGGTTCATAGACAGCAGTAAAAAAATATTTTTGTAGAGAAGTTGGGGGAAAGCTTCTTTTTTTCTTTTTCTGGCCATAGAAATTAAGGGTGAAAATTGCGACAAGCGTGCTAGTATTCGTGCATGTTTTATTATATTTTATTGCGTGTTTTCTTTCAAAAACATGTTGAATAAACGAGTTTAGATGGATAAAATTGCGAGAAATTGTTAACGATTTGAATGATAAAGAGGAAGACTGGAACTTTCGTAATATATATCAATCAAATCATTATTCCAGTTTAAAAGAATATTTTCCCCATGACCCAAAACTAAATTTACAACCCTCAAACATGTTTATTTTAATATAGCAGTTGGGTCTGAACGTATTCATGAGTATTCTCTCAATATTTGATCATGGTTGGACCGAGCTAGAGCATAAAGTAATCAACCATTCCAGGTTGGGGCTTTTCCTCCAAATGGAGGATCAGAATTCGTTCTGATGATTTTGCTTACAGCTACTCATTGCCTCGCCCCCTTGAGTGGAGAGGGGTTCGCCATATAGAAACGTGAAAATTACTTGGACGTCTGACCCTTAAATGGGCGGTCACCCATCCAATTACCACGCTCGACGTTGCTTAACTTCGCTAATCGCATGAGAAACGGTTCATTGCAACGCCCGAAGCTAGAGAATTTTTGTGGAGTGTGGCAAAACTTGCGAGATAGGCTGAAAAAAGTCTGTCCACAGTGGCAGCCAGGGCTCGTAATGTGCTGGGAGTGCGTGGTCACAAGTGCTCGGTCACGAAAGGGTTAATTTAGAAAAGATTGGCATTTAAAGGATTTTACAGCTAAACGTCTTTCACCAGAGTGCTGTACGAGTTTTAAACAACCAATTTAAGGGAAGTAAGGACCTTTTTGTCCTTGAGGTGGGTCCGTTTAGTGCAAGTTTCAGGAGGTAAATTCACCTGAACTGAGTATTTATCATCCGCAGAACTCCATACAAGACCCAAAATCTTAATCACCGGCTCTCCATCAAATGATAGAACTGAAGAGGATCTACTTGATTCGGGAATCTGAGACATAACCTCTACAGAATTCGAACACCATTTGGTCAGTTCAAACGACCCACTTGTCAACAATCTCGGAAGCACAAGCCTCCTTCCTTATCTGAATCAACAGAAGACAAAAAATCATGGGAGGGTCCTGTGAGGTTGGGCCAAAACCTGCACGGTTCCTTTACCCTCTTTGTTGGGGGTGGCAAAGGAGGTGCTACCAGTTTTCCTCTCATTAGGCCTCTGTCTGGGCGTCGATGTGTCCAGGCCTGGACCCAGCAGGATATGATTTTGAAATGTTTCCCTTCAAAACACCCTCTAGTGCCCCTAGATATAATTGATGAATAAACTAACTTCCTCGTGAAGTTCATTCATAATTATGTCAGGGACACTAAAGGGTGTTTTACATCCACCCGTTACCCTGCCCTGTATCATAGACGTGCCAACAGGCCGGGCAGAATATCGGTTTGTACGATCTCTAAGCAGGTACCCGTCACGCTAAATTTTAAAAATCCCTTTGAAACCAGCCCCGTCCAGCGTTTGGCTAGGGCCACTACATTGTTAAAATACCCTCTAGTACCCCTGACTTAATTACGAATGAATTTCACTAGGAAGTTCGTTTATTCATCAATTATTGTAGGTCATAGTAGAAGACCCATCCAGGCTGGAGCCTTTTTTCTGCTGCCCATTCATTTACCTGCGACAAGTAACGGTCTTTGAACTGAAGTGAGGTGGAGCCACCTAGGATGGCGGTGAATGAGGAGGCACAGGACGGCCAGCACGAGAAGCGAATATTCCATTTTGTTTGAAAAACCACCTTCCGCAGATCTTATCAAATTATTTAAAATTCACAGCAACACAGTGTAAACATGAGAGCTGCATAAGTAGTCTTTTACTACGACCTACAATAATTCTAGTCAATCTTTCCCACATGTAAGTTGAATTATCAATTTTAGACAGCTAAACACATATTTCACCCTGTTCTACTCAAAATAGATCAGAAACTGAGGAGCAATGAATGATTATGAACGCTGGTAATTTGAAAAATTTGTATTTATTTAAATCCAATCGTATGATTAACAGGCATTCTCCTCAATGAATTACTGAGTTAGTTCATTCATTGATTGAGCCTCTTTTTCGAATTACTCATTCAGGGACCTCTCAAATCACCACTGTCTATGTGAATCTACGAACCAATAAAACATACGTCCAAACTTGTACAAATAGAAGAAATAATTTATTTACAATACCACGTGTCACATGTTTTTGCTTTCAATGACTCCGTATTTACGTGGTAAGTATCTTCATTTACACATAAACATCACTGGTACGAGTAATCCAGCACGAATTAGTGTATCACAAGGAACTACATTTCGTTCCAACAGCTAATTTAAAACAGTAAAAAAAATTATACAATTAAAGAAATACTGTAACTAATCACTGTCTTCATCCGAGGAGGCTGTTGGAGTGCTAAGAATCTCTTCCGAAAGCTCATCGTCACTTGCAGATTTCTTCTTGCCTTTAGACTTCTGGGGACTTTTTTCTTCTTCACTACCACTTTCTTCTTCGGAACTTTCTTTCTTTTTGCTTTTCGATTTATCAGGTTTCTTCTTGGATTTTTCTTCTTCACTTGCGCTACCCTCTTCTTCAGAGCTCTCTTTCTTCTTGCTTTTAGTAGCTTCCGGTTTCTTTTTGGATTTCTCTTCCTCACTGTCACTTCCTTCATCTTCGTCACTACTGCCTTTCTTCTTATCTTCAGTCTTCTTTCCGTTTTTGGTATTCTCAGAGTCCCCAATGTTCTTCTTTGACTGTAAAATTGAAAAAAGTAATAATTTTGTGATTATTCACAATTAACCTTCAGGATTTTTATCAATGGGTAACCTGTTTGCTACTATGGGATTTAAGATGAACCTCGGACATTTCTTTGATGCGGAACCAGAAATTAAGCCACAATCGAAACATTTTTTACTAGGAAATCCCTTTTATTTCCTATCGTGTACGAAAATAAAAATGGCAGATGTTTTCAAGAAGATAGGGGGGGGGGGGGGGGACATTTGTTATGAGTTCAGAGGAAAAGATCCAATACAGGGAAATAAAAATGGCAGATGGTCTCAATTCAACGAAAAAAAAAGGGGGGGGGGGGGGGGGGGCAGACAACTCGGAAGGTTAACAACACGGACTGCAATTTATGATTTTTAAATGGCTGATTTCGTAATATGTTCCAGAAGGTGCTGGAGGGAAGCGTGGATTGACTGTCGAGTATTTGGCAACTCCAGAATTTGGGCTGAATCAGGAATTATCCAACAAATGGCCAACGATTGAAGAAATGAAACGTAACTTTTGTGAGATGAAAATTAATTGAGTTACATTTTTAACCTAACATACGAATTGATTATATTATACGATATACTGTTGAAAACTAAAGTAGGTACTTATTTTTCCATCAAATAGATACACAAGTGCACAGATAGAATAAAGTAGGATGTGAGAATATGCCACCACTATACCTCTTTCTTTGTGCCACCCTCGTTGTCCGAGCTGTCCGAATCCTCGATGAACTCTTTGCTGATGTAAGCACCACCAGACCCTCGCTTCTCAGGTGATGCTGTTACTGTCGCAGACTTAGGGGCACGCGCTTTCTTGGTTGTTCCTCCTTCTTTTTGTTTTCGTTTAGCTTTCTCCTCCTTCGCTCGCTGTTTTGCCTCATCGGCTTTTCCACTGGCTTTGTATTCTTTCATAGCTTCGTTGTATTCTTCTTTCATTTTGGCGACTTTGGCTTCCCATTCCTAAGTAACAGAAGCGACAAAATATTTAGGTATGTTATAAAAGCAACATAAGTCCTTACTTAAAACAGGTTGTCATGTAGTGACTGGCATCAATACTGATTGTTTATCTCAAAAATGGATTTCTGAATATTCAATTATTCCACAACAGTATTTGAAAAAATTGTGAATAGTTTTTTCATGCAGATTATAAAGAAAAATTACGAGAAGCAGTTAGGTTTTTCATTGTTCAAGTTTTACTTCTCAAAGTTTCTTAATTTTATAGCAGCCTGAGTAACTGTTTTTATTTTTGAGAGATGATAAAAACGTGTTTTGCCCAAAATCTAAATTTCAACTCACAATTCAGACGTTTCAGATCATTCTGAACAACTTTGGTTGATGAATCTGTTTGTGTGTCCACGAATAATTGTAACACGCCTAATTTCTACAGGTTGATCAGATTACGATTTAGTTTTCAGGAAATATGCAGGTTAGGCTGTTTGTTCCTGGTTACCAACCCTCTTTTAGTTGCATTTTATTACTCACAAATCAATACTTCACTCTGCACATGGGCAAACATACATTTTCTCACGACCTAGTCGTCCGATCTCGCTTAAATTCGTAGGAGATTTTTCAAAGACAATTCAATCATCCCTAGCCTATCAATCTCAACAGATCATATCATTAGTAGCTGCTGTGCGTATGAAACCCTTGTACCAAGCATTACTTCTACAGTGCAGGTAAGGAAGGAAGGTTCGCTATCAAGTTCATCAGTAAAAAATCAATGGTTTTCACTGCGCCTGCGCAAACTGAAACGTCCTTTAAGTGTTGATCCCTAGGGCATATTCGTCCGATCTCACTCAAATTCGAAGGGTAGTTGGGAAAAAACAATTTGATTAGCTACCCCATCATAGCCACTAATCGTATCTTTAGTAGCTGTTGTGCATGCGCGAACCTCATATCATTGTAGCAAGCATGACGCCTACAGTTTTCATCTGATTTCGATTCAATTTCCAGGGATTAAGCTGTCAGAAAGGGAAATTTTCATGATTTTTTTTTTATTATTATTTTTTATCTGAGCAAGCTTTTCAAAAAGGTGCTTTATGATGGGTATCTGACCAGTTATACGGCTCTTGAAATTCATTTGCACGATGACTTCACGTCCCCTACCCGACTTGGGGGGGGCCACACTTCCCTTCCACTATTACGTCACATACGTGATCTACGTACCCGTTTATTGGTCAAACTAAACGCGGTCTTTTAAGCTAAAAAATGGTAATAGGGGGATTTTGAGTGCGCTGAATTCGAATCCGAAGTCAAAAGAGTTAAATTCCAACACACGAAAGTTCCCCATTGCACAGATTGTCTTGCATTGTTTTATACTGTAGATGGTCCCCAATGAACACACTCAACTCTCTGCATGAAAAATAAACGATACAGCATCAAGTAGGGCAATTCGTAGTAGTAGGTATGAACAATTAGTTTAATGAATATATATTATCTAAAACGTTCCAGTCGTGCAGCATGATCGTACGAGCGACTTTTGTTAAAGTACGATAAATTGTATTGAAATGTGAACAATTTGAGCGCAAAGAAATAGTTAAAAAACAATTTAATGAAAAAAAAAAAAAAAAAAAAAAAAACTCAATAAAATTTTACAATCAAGGAAAATTTTGGATTTTAAATTTTTTTTTTGCAGTTTTGCAGGATTTTTCAGAAAATATTAATGAAATTTGAGTATGGTTTTCAGCATAATTTTGTGCAACTTTTTTTTACTGTCCTAGTTAATCGTTGATAATTTTGCCTTCAATTAAAATGCAGCTACAAATTTTTAATTTAACAATTTTTAGAAGTTTTTGCCAATTCTGGTGATTTTTTTAGCACTTTTTTCTAATGTGTGTTCAACAACTAACACATCCTTCCATTTGGAAAGCTTGATTATTCGGCGCAAGTACGGAATTTTTATCTCAATCCTGAGGAGAGATAGTCTGGAATGACACACACACGCACACACACACACACACACACACACACACACACACACACACATACATATGAAAAAGCACAAACTTCAGGAACCGTTACAGAATGCCAAAAAAACGGATTTCAATAAAGAAATTTGTCAAAAATTTTTATTTTAAATTTTTCAGAGTAATTGCAATAGTTTTATTTTTTACGAAAAATTTGCGAAAAACCAAATCAATCTAAAAACAATATATATCTTCAATTTCTAGCTATGCCATATATAAGTTGTGTACAAAAATTTCCTGTAATACTGTATGCTGTATATTGATCACTCGTGGTATTTAGTGTAATAAATTATTGTGATTATTTTTCCTCTTTTAGTTTGTCCAATTTTTAGAATATCGACTTAATAAAGTTTTTGTACTTCTCGTACTCGTATATCTCGTAAACACAAAAACAAGCTGTTAGAGCAAGCACGATGAATGCTAACCTTGTCGCATTGACTTCTCGCAGCGTTTTTGTAAGCCCGAGAAAAATTGAACACTATAGTGACGTTAATGTGACTCTCGTGGCGACTCACTGCTTCAAACTCACAGTAGACAATTTTCAAAATATTGTAACACTTTGACACTTTGAATAATAAGACACGCACTTGCAAGAATGAAATCCAACTATTTAATAATTTTACTTGTTGACATTCCAACTCTTTGACAACGTCCGGGGCAACGGCCCAACACTATTCCCTCCTCGTTCTTCGACGAACGGCGCCAGCCTGTCATGGTGCACAACTTTCAGTTTTCCCCGTACGGTCTTGATCCGGAACACCACCTCGTTGAGGACCTTAACGATGGTGCATGGGCCCTCCCAGCTACGCTGCAGTTTAGGCAGGAGGCCCTTTCTTCTTTGAGGGTTGAAGAACCACACTTGGTTTCCCACTTCGTAAGTGTTGAGTTTGGCCTTCACGTGGTACCTCTTTCGCATGTCCTCTGCCTGGAGCTTGAGCCTCTCTCGTGCTGTTTCGTGGATGTCCGTCAACCGCCGTTTCAGATCTTCCACGTACTCAGGTACAGTCGTACTTGGTGGTCTGTTACCCAGAAGGAGGTGTACGGGCAACTGCAGTTCCCTTCCAAACATCACCCTGGCAGGCGAGAATCCGAGACTGGAGTGTTCGGCTGCTCGATATGCCAAGAGGGCTATGGGCAACAAATCCTCCCATTCTTCTTGATGGTCAGTCATTAACTTGGAGAGTAGCTGCCACAACGTCCGATTGAACCTTTCCACGAGTCCATCACTTTGAGGATGCAAGGGCGTTGCTCTTGTTTTGTGAATTCCCAACAGTCGGGCTACCTCCTGAAAGACCTCTCCCTCGAAGCTCCGACCTTGGTCTGAATGAATTTCTTGAGGTACTCCAAACCGAGAGACCACATGATTGACGAGAGCTCGTGCGACAGTCTCTGATTTCACATCAGGCAGGGGTATGGCCTCCGGCCACTTTGTAAAATAGTCCTGGAGCGTCAGAATGTAGCGGTTTCCTTGACGTGACTTGGGAAGTGGCCCCATTAAATCTATTCCCACTCTCTCAAAGGGAATCCCGGCCACCCTGGTGTGCAGCGGCGCTCGGTGTTTCTGTTGGCAGCGTTCTCGACACACCTGGCAGGTTTTGCACCACATCTTGATGTCACTATGTATCCCTGACCAATAGTGCTGAGCCCGCAACGCCTTAGCCGTCTTCGCTTCTCCAAAATGTCCTAAGTTGTGGAACTGGTCAAACAGCCTTTTACGCCAGATCTGGGGCACAATTAACTGCATAACAACGTTCTTCCCATTTGGAGACTCCCATCTTCGATATAGGCACCCCTCAACCAACTCGAGCGACCCCAACATGGCTGCATAGACTCGTTCTTCAGTGCTGCATGCCTCCAACTGTTCTGGCGTTGGCCTATGCCCTTCTTGTACCCAACGCACTACTTTACCCAACACTGGGTCTGCAATTTGAGCCTTGGCACCTTCCTCACGCCCAAAAGATGCCTCCAAGTGACAGCGTCGCAAGTGCTGGGCCTCCTCCTGTTCTTCTCGCTTCCGGCAATACCAGCAGTCTTCCCCAAGACATGGGCGCCGTGATAGCCCATCTGCGTTCCCGTGCTTTATCCCTGGCTGATAGACCACTTGCGGTGAAAAAGGAGCTAAAATTTCCAACCACCTTGCCATTTGTCCATCCGGGTGCTTGAAATTTAACAGCCATTTCAGGGAAGCATGATCTGTTCGGATGGTCAGTGGTAACCCATTTGCAATCCCGTACTCCGCAAAATGCTGCACAGCTTTAACAATGCTGAGAAGCTCCCTCCGAGTAACACAATAATTTCGCTGTGGCCTCGACAAACACTTGCTAAAATAACTGATGACCCGCTCTTGACCATCCTGCACCTGGGACAGTGTGGCACCCATGGCAAAATTGCTGACGTCAGCGTCAATGATGAATGGTACATCGTCCTTGGCCAGAACCAATACTGGGGGATTAACGAACTCTTCTTTCATGCACTGGAATGCCTCTTCATGCTCGACTGTCCAGGTAAATGGCCTGCTATTCTCCGCTTGATAGAGCAGCTTCATTTTTCCAGCAAAATGAGGGATGAAATCCCTATAGTAGGCACAAAAACCGGTGAACGCCCTCACGTCTCTGGTTGTGGTGGGGGAGGGCCAATCTCGAATTGCCTTGAGCTTTTTGGGATCAGTATGCACTCCCTCTGGGGAAACTGTGTGTCCTAGGTAGCTTACTTTTGTTTGCAGCAGTGTTGTCTTCTTCAGGTTTAGCTTCAGGTTTGCTTCCCGTAACAGCTGGAAGAGTTCACGCAATGTTTCCAAGTGCTCGTCCACCGTGCGTGCCAGGACCAGCACGTCGTCAATGTAAACAAAGGCCCGGCCCTGTCGCAACAGCTTCCACAGGACCTTTGTCATGGCTCGTTGGAATGTTGCTGGAGCATTGGTCAACCCGAACGGCATGACTCTAAACTGCCATAGCCCTGATGGGGTACAAAACGCAGTTTTCAATTTAGCACCCGTGTCCATTGGAATCTGCCAGTATCCCGATTGAAAATCGAGCGTTGAAAACCACTTCCCTTGCTTTAGCCCATTTAGCAACTCGTCTGTCTTGGGCAAGGGGTGAGCATCTTTTTGTGTGATTTCATTGAGCTTGCGATAATCAACGCAAAACCTCGTGCTCCCATCCTTTTTTGGCACCAAGACAATGGGGCTAGCCCAAGGGCTTTCTGATGGCTCTATTACTCCAGCTTTTAACATTTCCTCAACCAGTTTGTCGACTTCTGGTCGCTTGACTGGAGCAATCCTCCTTGGTGGTTGTCTCACTGGGTTGTGCTGTCCCGTGTCAATCCTATGTGGTGGTACTCTTGCAGCACCGTATTCCATTGTGCCTTCTGCGAACACATCCTTGAACTCTGTCACCAGATCCCGGAACCTCTTCTTTTGATCTGAAGTCAATTCCCTAGATGCCCTCTCAATCATCTGTTCCAACGGCTCCCCTAGTGGCATGTTTATTCCCCCCACTGCCAGTTCATCCCTACCATATTGGTTTATTCGGATCCGGTGGTCCCCAATGGAGAGATAATTCTGCTGAAGATTCAGAATGCACCCCTTACTAACCAAAAAATCCAACCCTAGCAGGCATGGATCTGCAATGTCAGCCACCAATACAGGGTGTGTAAACTCCAGGCCTTCTTTGAACTTGATGTTTGCCACTGCCCTACCAATCACCCGTATTGGTTCCCCTGTGGCTGATTTGAGACTCCTGGGAGTGTACGACACTTCCAACCTCTGGCCAACATCCGGCCGTACCACAGTAACTGCAGCCCCTGTATCAATCACTATAAGGCATGCCTGCCCGGCTATTTCTCCCAGCAGGGCCAGGGTAAAACCAGTTCTTACCCCTAACAGAACTGTACTGTGGGCCTCATTGTCTTGCACCGCCTGAGGGCCCCTTAAGCCGGTGCTCCCCCGTTTCCCATTCTCGGATTTTTATCAGTCTGGTCAATAGTCCACCTGGAAGGGCACTGTCGCTTCATGTGTCCCCTACCCCCACAACCATAACATACGACCTGGCCACTTCTTGCTTGGTTGATGGTTTCTGGGTGACCAACTCCTTCTGCCTGAGGCTCTTCATCATCTTCACCCAGTCTTTGCACAACGAGCCGTCCACTTCCCCCATGTGCTCGGATGAGATTTGCTTCTGCCTGTATGGCATAACCCACAGCTGCCCGCAACTCCGTTGTAGGGTAGGCTCCAACTAGCTTACGCAACTCTAGGTCGTAAAGACCATCAAGAAACTGCTGCAAAGCCATTGTTTCTACCACAGTGACTGGGGACCCCTTGAATGCCTTTCCTGCCAATGCCTGTAAAGCAGCTGCAAAGGCGGCAATGCTCTCCTTTGGCGCCTGTCGCCTCATCCGTAGTTGGTGCATGAACAAGTGTTCCTGTCCATGCGTCCCATATCGATCCTGAATCATGGTTGTGACTGAGGCCTCCAGCCCTAGCCGTACAACAACTGCCAGAGCGGGCCCCTGAAGCGCTGCTGTCAGCTGGTCAGCTTGCTCGGCTGCTGTCCACCCATTTGCCCTACTAGCCACCCGAAATTTATGCAAGTAGTCATCCCAATCTTGTGACCCATCAAATGACCCTGGCTTCACCCGACTGTGTGGCCGTTGATCATTTGGTACAACTAGGCCCCCCGGCCTACTACCTACACTGCTATTTGCCTCTGTACCCAGAAAGGGCAATCTCTGCAGCAGCTCCATCATCCTGTCCATCTGCTGTTGCAAGTCTGCCACTGCCCGCCGCCAATCTCTGTCTGACTCAGCGCCACGTGATCTGTGTGGACTCGTTTCTGGAGGATCATGCTCTCCTCGAACTGGACCTACTACTCTTCCACCGCGGAGCACCCTCCGGTCATCACCACCCACAGTATCACTTTCGTCTGCCATAAGCCACAACCAGTCCAATTAGCACTGAACAGTCCCACTGAGCGGTAAACGTAGTCACGCCATCTCGTCTGACTCAGCACCACGTGATCTGTGTGGACTCGTTTCTGGAGGATCATGCTCCCCTCCTCGAACTGGTCCTACTACTCTTCCACCGCGGAGCACCCTCCGGTCATCACCACCCACAGTATATATAACAAAGTAAGAAACAACGACCACTTTCCTCTACTTACGTCATACGAAAAAGATTCAGCCGTGAAGAACACAAATCTTTAAAACATGTAAAATGAATTTTGAAAGCTTATAGGTATCTTGAAACGAAATCTTGAGAATGAAAAAGCTGAAATCGTCGCGTTAAACGTCGAAAGCATGAACAAAATGCCGCTAATGACCCTTCTGGTTGAGGTGCGGGGAAAAAAACACGAATAAAAGACAAATACTAAGGTTAAACCAACAACAAAAGACAGCACGAAAGCTGGAAAATTCAGGAAATTTCGTCAGGTGTGTGTGTGAGTCCATACCAGCTGCATGGTGGATGCTATTAAGTTAGGGTTATACTGAAGAAAGGTTACCTTGACGTCCCGCAATTACGATTTCGAAAAAGCTGAGTAGTAAAGCTGACTCTTCCCGTTCCGAAAACCTCCTCTCTTCTAAGAGAAAATGAATACGAAAAGTACAAAAACTCTCTATCAAGTAGGTCGGATTCAGAATCGATTTTTAGTAACGAACCAATCCTTATTATCTAGGCATCATGAAGATTTATCAGGTAGATACTCACGGATTTATCAGTTAGTTCCTTCCACAATTCTCCACCTTTTTTAGCGATGTCAGTAAAAGCAATACCAGGATTATCAGCTTTAATTTTCTCTCGGTTTTCACTGAACCATAACATATACGCAGATGGAGCTCTTTTAGGCTTGTTCTCGTCCTTGAATCGCTTTTCTCTCTTCTTTCTTGGTTTTTCGGACTGTAAAATGAAAATCACAACAAGAAAGTAAGTAACAGGTAGGGAATGTAATGATCAAAGTCTGAAGAAAATGCACAACCTTTTCTGCCACGATAGATAGATTTACTGCCAATAACGCGTGTATAAAAACAGTAGAGTAAACGTCAAAACATTAACAAATAAATAGCTGTTCGGGTCATAATAAAAACAATAAAGTGTAGTACAAGCAAAAACTATAGTGTCACTAAGAAGTAATTAGTTTTGTAAAGTTTTTTTTAATTTTTTTTTAAAGTTTTGTAAAATTTTTTTTAAAAAGTTCTAACTTTTTCTTCGCGAAAATTTGATAAATTAAAATGTACGCCAGCATGAACTCGTGTGCAAAATTTCAGATCGATTGGATATCGGGAAGTGGGTTAAAAATCGATCTGAAATTTTGTCTCAAGAACAAGAGCTCAAGAAGAGAATCGAAGTTAAAAGAAAGAGTTTAAAAAATGCGAACTACCGCATGCCTTGAAGTAACAGCTGTATTTGAACAAGTGTCGCTGAGTCGAATCGCATTCTCTGTGCAGTTTCTGTTTTCAGCTATCCCTGAAGACGTGATGTCTACCTAGATTGGCCATTTTTACCACTGTTCTGCCCAGGCAGGATCCCCCTGCCTGGTGTGATGTCGTCATAGTTAATCGAAACTTTGAAAAAATATACAAACGACTTTCGAAAAAAAAACCATAAGGAAGTGCGGATGGTCAAACTTCTCAGAAGTAAACAAAAAAATTTCAGATCAGCAAATCAGCGGGTAATATCAAAACTTCCATTTATTTTGATTTGCCTTAAAAATAAATAGATTAATTACAATAATAATAACAGATTCTTACTACAGTCTTTGCAGATTTCTTCTTCTTTTCTTTTTTCTCTTTCTTTTCTTTCTTTTCAGTTCCGCTGCCACCTCCTGACGCATCGGAGCCTTCTTCTGAATCTGTCGTCTCTGGATTTGATTCGAATCTGAAATCAACCAACAGTAGATGAGTAAGAATCGTCAACAAAAATGGAATTAATATGTGTATAATTTCTTCTAATGTGCCTTCCCTTGTGAATATCTGTTCAATGTATGTACATATAATGTTAAGCTTTAGTACCTGTCACAGGCTAGGGATTGATTGTACTACTATCTTCCAATAAAAGTTGCCCTATGTATATTTTAATGAAATAAGTACATTTTTCAGCATAATTTTGCACATCAATTTTTTAATGTTCTATTTTATAATTAATAATTTTTATTTGAGCAATATTCTGCTAAAAATGATAAATTTAACGATTTTTAGCCGTTTTTTGCTATTTTTAAGTGATTTTTTCAGAACTTTTTTGAAATTTGGCTAACTTAATGTGCTCAAAAAATGCTGGCCAACGAATTCGTCATTTCGTTTGGAAAGCTGCATTTTTTGGCGCAAGAACGGAATTTTTATCTCATTCCTAAGGAGAGTTATCGTCTGGGAGGACACACACACGCTCCCGCACGTTCACACACGAAAAAATGTTAAAACTCTAGGATTCGCTCAGAATGTCTCAAAACGGATTTAAATAAATAAAATTTTCAAAAATTTTGATTTTAAAAATTTCCGAGCCACTGCAATAGCTGCATTTTTTGCGAAAATTAGCTAAAAGTGGACTTGAAGATTTTTCAAAATTCACTTTTCAGGTTGATGTAAGATAGCGTTGTTTAAACGAATCAAGTATTTAAAACTTGACTTACTCTTCTGCCACATCAGACCCGCCTTCTTCTGGGGGTTTGAAATCTTCATCCGTGCTTTCATCTTCAGAACTTCCACCTTCTGCATCATCACGCTCTTCGGCTTCCCTTTTGACTCTCGCCAAATACGCATCTGGTTCTTTTTCATCGTCAGAGTTACCGAAGTCATCCATGGAATAATTAGCCTTCTCCTGTAATTATTAATTACATTTATTGTATACGGTAATTTTATTTACGACTATATTACAACCCGTTCAAAACATTGGCTTGAGAAATCAAAGGATTATGTGTCAGCTGAATACAAAATAAACTTACGTTCTTCTTGTTCTTGACATGAAGCTTTTTAGAGTTGATGAAGTCGTAAAGTTTCCCATATTCTTCTTTTTCAATGCTACTGAATGTATGAACAACCCCACTCTTCAATTCCACTTCGAAATCAAAAGACCTGAAATTTCAAGAGGGTTGAAAATAATACCAGAGAAAAGAGTCATTAGGGGAAAAAGGGAATCATGTGACTTATTATAAAATAAGTCCGCTAGCTAGGAAGACTTGGATACGAAATTTCCGTTTCACGATCTGATACCTTCATTTCTGGATAGTTTCATGAAAGAAAAATGTCTGGGAAGTTGGGCTGGTATTATAGCTTCCTAACTATTGGGAAAACGGTGTTCTTCATATTTCGTGTTAGAATATGAAGAACCCTACGATCAATCGAACGGAATTCACCATCTATATAGTATATGTATGGGACCAACTTGGTGCTTACCCGCATAATTCATGATCATTTATTAAAAATCGGTCCATTAGTCTAGAACTTACTCTCATAACAACCAATTTTAGGTTTATGCTTGCACAATGGTTACTACAACCAATCTTGATGGAAGTTATAGGATACCATCTCAAGACTTGTAGGCACCCAAGTATCTCCCTAATTTGAACGAAATCGAATCAATGATAAATCGTGAGAAATCGGGTCTATAAATTCACATTTGCGCATGTGCATACGCTACTATTTATTCGACAGCTATGGCATTGATGGGAGAATATTGGGGTTAACCCTAGCGATGCCTGAATATTTCATAAAAATCACTCCATTAGTCAGGGTTTCGCTAGTATCAATCAATTCTAGTTTTGGGCATGAGCAATAGTTATTACTGAAGAGATTACTATGAAATTCATAGAGCACCATCCTGAAACATGTACCTAAAACTACACCTTGAGTTAGGACGAAATCCGACAGATAGAGCATAAGAAATTGACGTTAGAGGAAATTAACGTTTATGCATGTGCACAGGCTATTATTGATCAAAAGGCAAGGAAATTTGTAGGGGACCATCCAGTACACAACCCACATAGGCAATTCCTGAAAATTTCTACCCAAATCGGATTGCGATTCGATCCAAATTGGACTTGTAATAGTTTTTGGTGTAACAAGGAATTGGCTGGCAAACAAAGACACGGAACGTAAAAAGCGAATGGGCATGGGCAATGGGATTTAGGCAATAGTTTTTTCGATTTCTTGCATGATCACAAAGGTTCCCTACTTTCGGTGGTGAGGATGCAAAAGTTTGGAAATTCATCTTATTCCGTGTAATTACGATAAATAGATATTGTAAATAGTTTACCTGGTGCTACCACCACTTCGAGCGAAATTCACGCTGTTGATTTCTTCAAATCTGATGTGAAGCGGAGGTTTGTGGATGTATATGAAACCTCTTTCGAGCGGATACATGTATCCAGCGGCAGCCTTGTAAGAACAGCTGACAGCTGGCGTTCCTGAATGGCTGTAAACAAAAAATTCAAGAGTGGACAAACAATTAATAAATTACGCAATAAATAAAAAAGAAAAAGTATACGAACCAAAGAAAATAAGAGCATGTTACTATCATAAAGAAAATAGTGTAATAACAGAAAATTGATAGCTAACCCGACAAATCCACTGGGGTACGTTATTTTTCTGTTGACGAGGACTTTCATGATTTTACTAATAACTTCAAACGTTGGACCGTTCAATTCCTTCTCAAGCTTTCCTTCATATTTTTCTTGGAGCTCCTCTCTGGAGGACGAAAATGTTTATTAATACACAACATGTTATGTTACAGTTTATGGCAAATCGTACGGAACACAAATTGACTAG
Organism: Adelphocoris suturalis; assembly: GCA_030762985.1. Lineage (NCBI taxonomy): Eukaryota > Metazoa > Arthropoda > Insecta > Hemiptera > Miridae > Adelphocoris > Adelphocoris suturalis. The sequence continues at coordinate 43,535,466 of CM061044.1, forward strand.
AAAAAGAGTGAAAGTAAGAGGTACTCACTCGGAAAATGGGAGTTCCACAGACGTTTCATCGTCTTGTCCAAATAAAAATACTAAATAGTGGTACCGAGTTTGTCCTTGTTTTATAGGAGGATCTAAGCTGACCTAAAACATATAAAACTTGATTTAAGACTTTAGTAATTAATGAAGAGCACACAGCTAAAATTTGTACTGGATAAAGAAATGCCACCTTCTGTACTTCTCATTTACCATAAGCAGTTGTGTAGCTACCAGCGGTTGCACACATAATGTCTAACCTATTATTTATTTATTTATGAACAGATAATATGGGCACGATCCTAATAGAAAAAAAGTATGAGCGAATTCTCGATATTTATGCTAAATTGTTTTGGAATTTGAGCAGTTTGAATGCAATGAAAGTGTTAACTATCAATCTATGGCAAAAACTCTATTCTAAAAAATAATAGTCAGCTATTGAAAATAATATTTCAGATTTTTATTTATTTTTATTTTTATTTTTTTTTTGTAGTTTTAATCGATTTTTCAGTTCATAGGTATTAATGACATTTAAGAACATTTTTCATCATAAGTGTCTGCTTAAATTTCAGAATGATCTAGTTTACAGTTCATAAACTATATTATCAAAACTGAAAAAACTAAATAACAAAAATTCCAGGAGGACGCCCAGGTTTACCCGGTGCCGGCCCTAGGGATCAAGGAAGTAGCAGAAGGAGGATGAGGGATAGAGAGGGATGAAAGGTGGTGCCACAAAACACACAAACATATACAAACGCGCGCGCGCACACACACACATATATATATATGATGATGATGAAGCGTTAAAATCCAGGAATCGTTTCAGAATGCCTCAAAACGGATTTCTATTATGAAAATTTGAAGAAAAAAAAGTTTATTTTAACAATTCTGGAGCCATAGCAACCATAGCAATAGCTTCATTTTCTACGAAAATGAACTAAAATCATCTTTATGCATGAGCAGTCAATAAATCAACCCCTATTCCTCACTGAAGATGCATGAATGAGAGGGTATTCAATTATTGGACCATTGATGAATGGCATCAGAATGAACGACTAAAAAGTCTATTCACTAACAAGAATTTATAAACGGAATAAACTATTTATAATAAGTGATTGTGACCTCTTCGTCATGTCAATATGAAAAGAGTGGTCACATGGTGGAACTAGTAATTTCCAAAACAGGCGCAAAGCTAGTCGCACAAATGCTGGTGACAGGGAAACAGTGCAGATATAGGAATAACAGCCTCTCCATATTATTTATATTTAACACTGTTACCTCAATTTACAAACAGAACCTTGCGATATGAAAGGAACCTTTTCATTGAGCTTTGACATCTATTTGGAACCCAATCAGATTCTTTGTTACCTACTTCTACTGTTACATAATCGTACACAAAAATCCTTCCCATTTCACCCTCTACTTTCCGGGAGGCGCATCTTGTGATGCATCACATTGATTGTGATACCGAACGGGAAGGCAGGCCCTTCATGCATCTACATGAGAAGCTCCTATTGTGCAGAGGGACCTGTTAGTGTCAAACGAGCCTCCACGGAAGAAAGCCTCCAATATCCATTCCCGTGGGAGGGGGGGGGGGGTATATGGAGCATATTATGCAGTGCAACCCCCACTGAAGCGACGTTCAAGGGAAACTCCTGCTGATGAAAAGTTTTGAATGAATCAAACTCAGTAGCGCAGTTTCTAAAGAGATATTTTCTAAAAGAAATTGAACTCTGTCGGGGTATCAAATATTTTTGGGCCATTAGATTTGGCGCAGTCTGTAGGAAACGGACTTCAATTCAAAATAATTAATTCCTCCCAAGCCCGACTGTAAACATCACATTCTCACTCACTTGAGACAAAACACACAGTGACAAAATGACTTCACTTGCCTGCAACTTCTTCCACATGGCATCTTCTGGACCCTACAGTTTCACTTTGCCGCTCAACCAACCCTAAATCAGCTCAGACAGATGGTATTTGACTCCAAGGCAATGTTACCTTCAAGGAAATTTCCCACAGTAGAAAAGGTTTGATTAAATCGGCCTAAGTAGCGCAACTGGTTGGAGCGCAGTTTATAAAGAGTTTTTATTTATAAAAGAATTTTCTTGGAAAAAAAAAAAAAAAAAAAAAAAAAAAAAAACTGTCAAGGTATATATTTTTGGGCCGTTACACAAGCCTGGGGGCGATGTCCCTGACCATAAATATTACAAGAAAACAATTTTTCGTAACCCTAAAGTAGCTATTGTAAAATTCAATCGGTATTGAAATTTCTTATCCATAGTCTCAAAACCAACTCACCACAAAAAAGTTTTGTCGGCCATCTTTGTGAGGAAGGGTGAACAACCGGAGAACTGTGGCCATTGGAATTTTGTAGTCAAACGTTTTACCATGAAGTTGAAAAAAGGACGAGAAGACCTTGATATCGTACCTTCCTCTGTAAAGCATTGATAAATTAATCACTACTTAAGCATTACTTATATATATATATATATATATATATATATATATATATAATGTTATATAATGTATATATAATGTTACAAAGCAACTCTTATGGTGTACGAATGTAAAAACGGAAATAAGTATTTTATGGTCTACATATTTCGATTACAGGCCAATCTATCTATTTATACTATTATATAAAAATCGAATGGTCTCTGTCTGTGTTTAGGTTTACAAACCTGGGAGTAAGGCAATGGATTTCTCTAAAGATGGCAATAGCATCTCCAGATACCGATATGACGCTGGCCTTCTGCATAACTTGGCTGTGAAACGAATCCACAGGATCATCTCCGGCCAATTCGGAGGGAGGAATGTGAAATCGGATTTCCATCAAGCTGACAGGAGCATCATCGTTCTGAAACCGAAGTCAATACCAACTATAAAAGGGCATACATATCATAGAAGAGCAGGTCAACTAATAGTTTTCGAACTTTTGAAAAAAACACTGATTCAAGTACAAGTAGAACAAAACTAAGCACCACAGTTTTCCCAGATCACGAATATATCACATGTTCCTACGCCTAAAACTGCTTGAAATTGAAAATTTTCTCAGAAAACCTCTCATACCGACTTTCCTAACATATTGATTTTGAGTCAATCTATACGTAGCAGAAGGATTGTTTTCAATTTTGGGAGATATTTGGTCTCCAAAAGGAAAATTTCCAATCAGATTTTACGTTTTAGACCATTCTCAACAGCTTTCGTTCTGTGTCAGCCTGTCAGACGCGTGTCCGCAAATCCTTGTAACAAGCTTAATGTCCACATTTTTCATCCGATTTTTATGACATTTTCAGCGAATTAGAGTTCCCTATCAGTTTCATTGATCCTAAATGCACATTTCACTCTGCGCATGCGTAAAAGTAAATTCCAACAAGCATCATTTTTTCAAGATCATGATCTTGCTCGAATTTGGAGGATAGTTGGTAGAGTACGATTTGAACATTCCATATCAACTTCAACTCGCTCGTATCAATAGTAGATCCTGCCCAACAAGCTTAATTTCCACAGTTTTCATCCTATTTTTATGAAATTTTCAGAGAATGTGCGGATTAGAGTGTAGATGGTCCTCTAACAGTTTCATTGTTTCCAAATGAATACTTCCAATGTAAATTCCATCAAGCATAATTGTAGTCTTGAGAAATCATCCACCATGTTAATTTACCATTTCCCTCATCCATAGGAACCAATCATGCAGATGCACTTTGATCATCCGTTGCACAAAATTATCAAAATAGAATGCACGCAAAGTTAAAACTAGTGGTTTAACATGGTGAATATATAATGTTACGACAAAATAGAATGAGTGCGTGGTATATTTTTTGGAAAGTACGGTTGGATAAAATATTCATCGTTAGAAAATACATTGAACTGTAGAAAAAAACATTGAACATTGGATAAATATATTCAACGTCAAATATTAAATACATTCTACAGCTAAAAATTAGTTTCTACGGTAATTAAAAACCTACAGTCCCCACTGTAAAATTACTGAACCAAGAGGGCTTTTTCGGCCCTAGATCGGAGCTGAACACTTTGAAGCAGGTTTTGTTGACTCAGACGCTGTAATGGGGAATTTCAATGGTTCTTTTTATTTGCTGGATAGAAAGAGCTGAGAGAGCTTTTCAAAAAGGTGCTACATGATGGGTATCTGACCAGTAATAAGGCTCTAAATTCATTTGCGCAATGACCCCCGCTGGGGGGAACCCTCAGCTCCCTTGCTCAACTACATCACAAGTGATCTTCCTACCTGTTTATTGGCCAAAGTAAAAGGTCTTTTGAGCTACAAATTGCGAAAAGGGTGATTTCAATTGTGCTAAATCCGATTCCAAGCTCTTAAGTGTGAAATTGCAACACATGGAAGTTTCCCATTGTGTTTCTTGAAGTCATCCACTTTTCGAATGTGTCAGTTTCATATCTACAAAAAATGGCCAAATAATACTACCATGACTACATGTGCTTGTCTCACAGTCCTGCAAAACCTGGATGAGTGCTTCAACCTGGGTAAATGGTTTGACCTGCAAACATTCAAATCACGGGCCATGACATGAAACATGAAAATGTCTTGACGTCTCAAAGGATGCCATCACAACAACCGAACTGGCAGAACAGTAGGTAACAACTGGGGCCGACTTTGATGTTAACACATAGTTAGTATTCTGAGATATCAATCAGCAGAACACTCGTTTAGTAGCACCCAGTTTACCTGTGTCACCTTCCTCCTTCACGGGTAGTTTGTTCTGAATAACTCGATAAATGACTACCGTGCGTTCATTCTATCTGGCCGTATCGAAAAATGTAACCCGTTTAATATAAAAATTTGTTCCCAACTCCCGAAGAGCTAAAGAGAAATAATTTAATCAGTATAAATCTGTTTTCTAGATCTTAACCTCAACACATGGGTAGGGACTCAAACTTAAAACATCATCTTTACGAATAAGAGCAATGTGTGTAATGTAATCGAAACAGCCCAACCGCACTAGAGGGTTGAGTTGGCTCAATTTATCGCAGGTCTGCATTACCCTCATCTATGAATATTTTCGCGCCGCAGCAGCCCAGGAAACTGTTGAAAATAGATCTTTTAAGAACTAATGGGAAAGTGACCCTGTTTCAAGTTTTTAGAATTCTTTCAACTCCTTTAAATATTTTATTTGTCTCACATTACTGTTACTTTTTCAATTTCCGAATTTCATGCTCGCTGTAGGAATAACTCAACTACAGCGAGACATCTTCAAAACCCCAAGAAACGCGTTTCCAATTTACAAACAAGTTATTAAAGTATATTGGGATGAAGAAACGTTAAAGACCCAATTCGAAAATAGTTTAAAAAAAAAAGGCTAGCCACACAAAATTTCAAGTAAGGCAACAAGAAAAAAGAAGTAATAGGCTACAATAAAATACACAAACCTGATGGAATTCCACAGTGACCTCGTTCTTTCCTGTGGTACACTGAGACACATTGCTCAGAGGGAGTTCAAAAGCAGTCAAATTATTGACCTCGAAGTTTAGTACAGCCCCATTGAAATTAGCCGTTCCCCAATTCCATCCTTTCACGCTCAGCTCCTTTTCTAGCAGATCATGATTGAAGTTGTTTTTGAAAAACTTGGCAACCTTGTCCAATTCCTGTAAACATGAACATGGAGTAAATGAAATATGTATATACACTTCCGAGGTGGTACGAATCGAGTTGCCAACATTTCTGGCAATGGAAATTATCGGGCTGGGAAAGGGTTCACAGGCATTGACAGTGTGCGAGGAGGTCTCACTCGCAACACTGAGCTTCGAATTCATACAAAAGATCGTATGAGAGACCAAAACGGAGATTAAGGAAAGCCAGACGTAAATCTTCATTGTCCTTGTCCTCTTTGTCTTCAATGGGGGTCCACTTCTCCCACTCATACGGCTTCGTCTTCAGACGAATTCAACGGCTTTATGGCTGACTCTCAGCCGATACAGGTCCCGTCCAGCTTCCCGACCCTTCCTTCTCATCTCAAGGACATTAAGGGAGTAGACAACAAGCCCCCTGCAGTCCCAATTTTCGTTCACCCTACAATGAGCGAAAAATGGAGACAGGGGATGCAATACGGGCTAAACCTTACGCTCTATGCGGAGCTGCAACAAAAATATGACCCTTTGGTCCATGCTGCCAAATCCCCGTCCCCCCCCACAACTGGATCCTAGCCTTATAGAGTGCTTCCCTGCGTTTGCCACTTGGGCGGATTCATCGACACGAAAGTCACAGGCAACAATTTCACAGGCCTTATTAGCCATAGATGAAGCTGTTAATGTCACTTCCTCATCTTCTATTCCAGAACCAGAGCAAGAACAAATTTGCACAGCCCTTTGGGATGTGTCTAATTTATAAACAGCCAGTAGTATATAAAGAGAGTCCACAACCCAGAAAAATAGGTTAGCTCATTTTTTACTTCCTGAATATCGAGTCACTGCAAATTACCAACCCCCCCTGGGGCTCAAAACTTATTTGACGAGACAGCCACAAAACGGGTACAGTCTTCATTTGATAGAGAAAACATTAAAAAATCTCTGATGAAGGTCAAACGACCAAGGGGTCCCCCTCCAGCCCGGCTTGCAAAGAAGCCCAAGCAATCCACCCATCCCACCCCCCCTTCAGACGAGCAGGGAAACTCCAGGCATCCGATGGGTCCCCCCTTTAGGGGCACCGCCCACAAGGACTCACGGAGGCAACTTCGAGACCTTCTCCAGGCGGGGAACTACGCCCACCGCTATTAGATTTATCAGAGAGTTCTCTTATCAACAATATCTGTTTTTACTCTTCTATCGAAGGGAGACTTTGGTGCAAGTCTCGATCTTAAAGATGCACATTTTATGGTTAGAATCGCATCAGAGCACAGAAAGTACCTAGCCTTCGCTAAGGACGATAAAATCTTTGTTTTTACTGCTCTCCCCATGGGGCTCACTTCAGCTCCGTTTGTGTTTCACAAATTGCTCCGCCAAATTATGGCTAAATTGAGAGATCAACTTGTCACAGAAATAAGTTATTTAAATGACAGCTTGTTTTTATCAACTTCAATAGAGGGCTGTTTAAGATCCGTGCAGATTGCAGCCTCATTATTTTCAGACCTGTTTTATAATTCAGTCAGAACTTCATTGGTGGGGTATAGCAGTAGACAAGGGTCCCTCAACTATTCGGTCTGACTGGTATGACTATACAATATGGACTGATAGCTCGTCCTTGGGATGGGGAGGATTTTGTTCTCCCCATAAGATCAGCGGATGGTAGGGACCCGAACATGGGGAATTACATACTAATATCAAGGAATTGGAGGCGATCTGGTAGGTATTGTCACATTTTGCAGACAGCTGGGAACTGAAGACAGTATTGCTCAGGGTAGACAATACGGCAGCGGTTTCCCTAATTAACAAAATGGGTTCAGTCTCCTTCCACTATTTACATGAAATAGCTAGACGAATTTGGAAATCCTTCGAACATCAAAAATTGTGGATCCATATCATCCAAGGATAACAACGTGGCAGATGGGCTATCCAGGTTGGATCTGTGATCATCAGAATGGGAACAGTACCAATACCTATACATATGTATACCAATACATAGTGAGCAAGTTAGGAACCCCATCCATCGATATCTTTGCCTCAGCATCTATTCATAAATGCACTAGATTTTTATCTTTTTGGCCAGAGGTTGACTTGGTGATGCGTTTACTCACCCTTGGCAGAGCGAATTTTTCTATGCTTTTCCTCCTCCCGTTTTAGTTCCGAGAGTACTTAGGAAAATAAAGATGGAAAGGGCTAGGGGTATCGTGGTCGCCCCCTTCTGACCAGCCCAACCATGGTATTCAGTATTTATGGACATGGTAGACTCAGAATTATCAATGATTGGAAGTTTGCATCTTTGTATACTCCCTATAAAAAATGTCTGGCTCTATGGTGAAGGCACCTACTCTCTTTTTTCTGTTCCTATGAATGGAATCCAAGCTCTGTGTCCCTACAGCCCTGCGGCAATATTTTGACGCTATGTCACAGGCGCAGCACAATGACCATCTGCTGCTAACCACTCGTCCTCCATTCTGTTACGCTCCAGGAAAATAACTCACAGTCGAAGAGGTTTGGTCACCCTGGCCTCATGGCTCTGATCGTTAGAGTGTCGCAACTGCTGGAAATTATTAATAATTTCTCGTAGCTGTGACGACGCGAGTTCGAACTCCTGTCGAGGTATCAAATATTTTTGGGCCGTTACAGTGGCAAAGTCGAAATAGGACCCAAAATCATACGAAACAATAATTAATTAAATCCCTCTCGAGCCAAAAGACAGTAAACATCACATTTCCTGTTGTTATGCCTTTCATTTCCTCACTCACTTGAGTCAAAACACACCGTGACAATGACCTCGCTCGACTGCTGACTTGTTCCAGCGAGCATCTGCTGAGCCAGCAGCCTGCAGTTACACTTCGTCATTCGTCCGACCCCAAACCAGCCGAGGCGGCTGGTATTTGACTCCGGGGAAATGTTACGCTCCAGGAAAATAACTCACAGTCGAAGAGGTTTGGTCACCCTGGCCTCTTAGCTCTGGTCGTTAGAGCGTTGCAACTCCGGGAAATTATTAATAATTTCTCGTAGTTGTGACGACGCGAGTTCGAACTCCTGTCGAGGTATCAAATATTTTTGGGCCGTTACAATTCCGCCCAGCAGCACGGGCCACACTGAGTAATTGAGTATCCTCGACTCTCAGAGTAGGAGTCGACATACATAAATTTTCTGCCTATTCTATTCACCATGCGGCAGCATTAGTGGCAGCACGGAAAGCAGTCCCCATACAAGCCATCTTTCGATCAGCAGGGTGGACGACGAGGGACAATTTGCCTCCGCCATTCTGGCATAGCGGAGGATGCCCAACGGAAGAGAGCGAGAATTCCGTTTTTATTTCAATATCCACACTTTCACAGGTTTTTTTCAAATATTTTATTTAAAAATTACCGCACACTGAGTGTAAACATGTCAGCTACATAAGTAAACAGTCTTCTCCTCGCTTACTATAATTTTACTCGACCTTTCCCTAAGGTAAGTTGAGTTGGTATATACAATTTCAGTAGGAATCCCAGGAAAGCAAGACTGCAACTATATGTTTGCATTTTCTGCAATTCCTAGCTAGGCAGCTGCATTTGAAGGGGACTATTCTTGAAATTTTGCGAAATCTTTCAATTTACAGTGTTAGATGTACATTAATTGACGAACTTTGTAGAACAAGTGAATAAATGTTGTCCTTTACTTTTTCCAACGAACTCCACAATATTATATGCTGAGCATTAGTGTGTTCTTCTCCATTAGTGAGATCACGAGAATTGGTTGTGCGTTCTGCGTAATTTACAGTCAAATCTAATATAATCATTACTATGAAAAACTAAAATAAAATACAAATTAAATTCTTTTAGTAGCAACATAAAAACCTACAACTACTGTAGTTATCTATTTAACACTTGTAAATTGTGAATCTTGGCAGCAACCTTCCAAACTTCTTATTCAACTTCCAGTAATTACCTAGTTTTGTTGTTTAGTGAATGGAAATGACTGACACAAATGGTTAAGTTGCTGTTCAATACTTATTAGTAAATATTCTGTGAGGGAATGGTAGTTCGCCTTCCATGAGTTGAGTCGAGTCAGGTACACTGACGCCATTATGAATGCAAAGGTGGCGAACTACCAGAAATCGAACACGCAAATGGAAAATCAAACATTTCCAATCCGACACCAATTTGGTTGCACCAACCACCAATATGTACAGTGACGTGCAAAAACTACTCCAACTTGGCAAGTTATTGATAAGGCAAAGAAGTTGGTCGTCTATAAGCTCGTTTACTTACATCCTAAAGCATCTATCAGCTATTGTGCAAGTTTTTACACAAGTTCAGAGCAAACCTTCAAAATATCATACCAACAAAGTACATTTGGGATCCTTTTCAAATAACCGTGGTAAAATAATAAGCAGATCAAATGATAGTTGTTGAGCCACATATCGACAGTGCTAGACTGCTCGCCTCATATGTCTTGGAATAAAGCTACTGGGTTGGATGGCTTTGAGCCGCTCACGTTGCACAGTGCGCCCCGAACCATGAACTTGTTGGCAAAACGGCTCATCGGGGTGTGCTATGTAATGCGTGGAGACTCATTTTTGTGCCTTGTAGTGACAAGCCGTGGACTTCTTTAGCGCCCATGCGTTTCTGATGAATTGTCCTCTCACATTCAATCAATGGATCTCAGTATCAATGGAACAGAGTATACTTCAGTGTGAGGAAGAGGTGGCAAGTAGCAAGTACTGCTTGATGCAAGCAGCCTCGCACTGCCCACATCAAACATTTTCCTATCTCTATTATTCATTCTCAAACGGGCTTTGGTTCGATACTAACAAATTAATTAATATAGTAAGGAATGACCCATTCACTTACCGATTCCTTGAACCCCATAAACCGGTGTAGTTGTCCATTTTTGAGAAACAGACGCAAACCCCAGTTTCCGACTAGCTTTTGCCAGTTGCAGAGCTCAAGATCCGACGACGATAACTGTTCCACTTTACCGGTTCTGTTGTTTTTGAAACTTATCCCAGAGTCAGATAACTTCAGCCTACCAGGACACTGAAATTACAAAGTTCATTAGACAGCGAGGGTTATACGAAATGGAGCAATGAACGAGCGCAATAATAAGCAATAAAACTAGAATTTGCAAATAGGTATGTAATTGCTCAAATAGTTGTGACATATTACTATAGTTCGATGACTGTACGGTTGGGATTACTTCAAGAACGATAAACAAGGAGGTTCAAAAAGAGACATTGAGAATCAAATCCAAGAACAGCCATTTTTAGGACGTCCCCCTGAAACTATGTCTTATAGACAAGGCTTCGTTAATAAGAGGGACGCCTATTGGAATTCATCAAGGGGGGGGGGGGGGAGACAACCCGAGCATGAGAAAAAAATAACCACATAAAAATCCGTTTTAGACCATTACCGTGACCGAATAAAATTGAGACCAAATCCGTGAAAAAAAAAAAAAAAAAAAAAAAAAAAACCATATGCGCGCGCGTTTGCGACAAATTTTGTCGACACTGCCCAGGCCACAATTCTCAATCGATTTTTGAAATTCTTTCATAGTTCGATTCCAATTTTAGTCTAGTTGTGCAACAAACCTAGGGAATTTCGGATTTCCTGCAGTGGTGGAGGGGATAGTTACCGATTCTTTCAAGCTACAAATCTCGACCGATTTTCGTTTCATTAAAATTCTATAGGTATTCTTTTGGAACATATTTCAGGAGTTTTAAATCTCATCATGAGAGGGTGTCAATGGGGGGGATAATACTGATAAATCACGATGTTTTAACAATCCTCGTCCGATTTTCGTGATTCCTTTTTTGTTCAACTAATAATTCGGTCTAGTTTTGGATCCTAAACAACTGGTGGCGTAATCTGCGGGTTATTCCCTGCAGGGGTGTGGGAAGTGAAGAAAAGGTCCTTTCATTCCTTACTTCCCCTATAAGGGAGCGTCAATTTATTAGTACCGGTTTCGGTCTGAACACAAGACCATCCTCAGCCAGAAAAATAAAAAACTCCGAGCATCCTAGGAGCAAACAAAACAGGGATAAACGTCAACAATAACATGAGAGAGAAAACTTAATATTACGACAAGCAACTAATAGGCGTAAGCAACAAACATACCCTCAAGAACATCAATGTCTGTGAAACCATCCAACATAAAAGAAAACTTGAAACTTATGAGGGAGTGGCAAAAGGTGCAGCAAGCCTCACAGCGTCCTTGTTCCTTATGGAACAACATACCCTCAAGAACATCAATGTCTGTGAAACCATACAACATAGAAGAAAACTTAAAACTTATGAGGGAGTGGCAAAAGGTGCAGCAAGCCTCACAGCGTCCTTGTTCGTTGTAGTTGCTAGTCGCAATATTAAGTTTTCTTTCACATGTTATTGTTGACGTTTATGCCTGTTTTGTTTGCTCCTAGGATGCTCGGAGTTTTTTATTTTTTCCTGGCTGAGGATGGTCTGTGTGCAGACCGAAACCGGTGATAATAAATTGACGCTCCCTTACAGGGGAAGTAAGGAATTAAAGACCTTTTCTTCACTTCCCACACCCCTGCAGGGAATAATCCGCAGATTACGCCACCAGTTGTTTAGAATAATAATTCTTCATATCTGCGTAGTTAGGTTTATGTAGGTAAAGCAGTTTTGGATAGTTTATCAGGAGTTTCAAATTTCATTATGGAAGGGGGTGAATGGAGGGGGTAAGAGTAATAAATCATGATTCAACAATTTTCGTGTTTCTTCTTTTGTTCATCTAAGAACTCGGTCTAGTTGTCGTGGTGTAAACACCCTCTCGCGTCCTGTTCGAGGAAGCTCGTCCCCCTTTCATACGTGCCAGAAAACCCGCTTCTAGCGCGAGCGCCACGAATAACGAGGCGATCGGACGAGACAAGCTGAAAGTGGCCAGTTACACATTCGTCCTGTCATTCGTAGCCTTCGTGCGAATGTGTAACGCTACCTGGAGAGTCCATTAACTTCCTTGTTTTACTTTCCTATGAAAATTCTGAAGGTTGTCAGATCTCACAAAATAAGCCTTAACTAATAAGTTTTTAGACGGTTCGGTCATCATTGGGATTTCGTTTCGATTTGGTAGGTAAATTTTAGCTGAAATTGAAAGAAAAAGTGGTCTCCGATGTGGCAAGGGGGGTGGAGGAATTGCGATCATGCTCGCAATCATTTTCATCTTGACGAATACAGTCGACACGGTAGGACGATGTATCGTCCTACTAGTGATGGTGTGTGGTTAAAAAACCATCAAGTCGGTAAATTTCCGCTCTTTCAATAAAAACCGGACATTTTCGTCTGGACAAAAGTCCAGAGGAATATTCGCCCGGACGCCTTGCTAAAAATCCGGACTGTCCGGAACAAAAGGACACCTGGCAACCCTGTCCAGGACTCGCGGATGCCAAATATTCCGAGATAAACTTCGGACACGAAAAAACTTTCGTCCGATAACTAACTATTCTTCGTCGAAAATGCCGTCACGAGCTTGTAACGAAAAACAAAGAAACTTTCAGAACAGACTAAAAACTAATAGTCTATAAACAAACATATCTTACCATGCCTCCCTTGATTTCCGCACTTATATCGTTGAATTCCAGTACATCGGCCATTGTTTCAACGCCTTGGAAATTCGATGGAAGAAAGTCTGAAAACTCTCTATTGTAACTGAATTATGTAGAACTACTGTATTATAAGAATATTTAATGCTAAATCAAGCAATAATATGGGAGGAGCAGCAGTCACTTGGGAAAGCAAAAAACAAAAAACCGTAGCATTGTCGACTGTAGAAGCAGAGTACATGGCTCTAGCTGAATCTGCGAAAGAAGCAATTTTCTTAAAAACATTTCTCTCTGAGCTAAACTACGGAAAACTTCAGTCATCTGTAACTATTTACAATGACAATCAAGGAGCTCACTGTCTTGCCAAGAACCCAACTCAGCACTCGAGAACAAAACATATAGACATCCGACATCATTTCCTGAGGCAATGTGTTGAAGAAAATACTATTGCAATCATATTTACAAGAAATATTCGCCCGGACGCCTTGCTAAAAATCCGGACTGTCCGGAACAAAAGGACACCTGGCAACCCTGTCCAGGACTCGCGGATGCCAAATATTCCGAGATAAACTTCGGACACGAAAAAACTTTCGTCCGATAACTAACTATTCTTCGTCGAAAAACAGGCTAAAATATAACAATAATATGCAATCAACAGGCTAAAATATAACATGTAGAAGCAACGCAACGCAGCCGAGGGGCTCAACAATGAAAAGATAACCTGCTCTGCCGCGTCATTGAGGTTTCAGTCAAAGTTGCCAAATAAACAAAACTAATGCATAATAATCTAACTGCTTGATTTATGTCATGACCACTTCTCCCGTATCTCAAAAACCTAAAATGATTGAAAATTGTCTCCAAGTTCTTCTTCATTGTAGAAGAAATCGGACTTCTCATCACTTTCGATTGAATGTACTGCTAGCGCTTCTAGCGCCAAGCGTTGAATACTTGTCATTGGCGCTCTTTCTTGTTTTTGAAAATTACACCTACTTCAACTTTTCAAAAGAAAATGTAAGTTACACAGATAATTTATTGGTTTTACTATGGATAGATGACCCAATTAAAGCTACAAGTTAAGTACCTGCGACCTACAAGGCAAGTATTGGAGCGACCTACTCAAGAGCCCATGAAAACTTAAAGCTCTCCATGGCAACCACGTCGTTTGCACAACAAAAGTTCATAATAAGTTAATGATCGTTTTATTGACAGCAGAAAAAATAATAGGTGCTTATTATAACAAATAAATGAACAGTTGCATAATGTGCTAGCAATGTGAGAGATTCTAAGTGATTTTCAGACATGTAAATCTTTTGGTAAAATGCCATTAGCTCTCAACAAGGAGAGGAAGCAAAACGAAAAAAATAGCTTGCTGGACTTCAGGCTCCAAGGAACTCAGGTAAAATATTGTTCAGTAGAAATTAACTCGAAAGCAAGTAGATAGGTAGGGATAGGATAGCATTATTACCTAGATTGTAGAATAGTTTAGTCGCATTTACTGTCTTGAGTGAGGCTCCCTGGTAGGTAGGTACCTAGTTAATTTTTAACAATAATTGTACATACCTACTTATCTATCTCAATTTTGACCAGGCGTAAAAACCTATGTAATCATGTAGAAGAGCTGAGATTTTATTAACATTTGTTGCGCTCCAGGAAAATAACTCTCACAGTCGGAGGTGTTCAACGGCCCACAAATATTTAATACCCTCGGCAGGTGTTCGAACTCGTGTCCCTACAAGTAACGAAAAATTTCCCTAGTTGCAACACTCCAACGATCTGAACCATGAGGCCGGTGTAATCAAACCTCTTTGACTGTGAGAGTTATTTTTCTGGAGCGCAACACATTGCACGTATACTTAGCATAGGGGGACTTAAGTTATTGATTTGTTCATCTATACCTAATTGTTATGAGTAGGTTTATTGCAAGATTATTAAAATTTATTCACAAGTTAAACTTATTTTATTAGTTGTGAATTATCAACGGAAAGTCGCTATTCTACAAGAGAATTCTTACTAAAACGTTTTACAATATTTCTTGCAATGAGGCTTGAATGTTGGTAGAGCTCTCTCAGGTTTTAGAAGTGTGAAAGGACCAGGAGGCCAGTGGGTGGACTGATGCGAGACTGCAGCCCCCTCCGCTCCTCTTCCCCCTCCCATAGGTGAATTGACGGATCGTGATTCGTGAGAGCCTGTGGTGAAGAGGGAACCGCGAAACATGATCCGATCCGCGAATTCACCTATGAGAGGTGGAAGAGGAGAGGAGGGGGCCGCAAATGGCCCAGTCTCGCATTGGCCGCAGCGCTCTAAAACCTGAGAGAGCACTACTTACTTAGCTGCATGGGTCGTGGTACCTAGCTATGTAAATGCAGAAACTTCCCAACCATGTAAAGAGTACCGGGGCTTAGCGCTCTTTTGAGAGGAACCAGCGGCTGACTGGTTTCCCTGTCAATACGAGCAGAGCATCAACACATCATTGAGTAACAATGATGGTGCTGGTAACTTACTGTGTGGGTCATGCTGCAGTAGAATCAGAGAGGTGGATTTTTCGGCTAGAGAGGAGGAAACTGAATCTTCTTGAGAGCTGTGCATTATTAGGGCCTGAAACATAACAGTATGCAGGGAGAGAGAGCCTCACACCACCTGCTGAGAAATGGTGAAGGAGGAAGGGCTGTCCAAATGCAAGTGACAGTAGAAAGTTTGCTCGCTAGGATGCTCAAAGTAGTGCGGCAGCTGCTCCCAGGGCACCCATCTCCTGGATTACTGCAATTTTTACTGTATGAATCACATGCAGTTGCATTAAACAAACATATTCCTCAAACCGACAAGTCAATTTATATTCGAATGAAACGACTAATCTTGGAACATCAAACAATGAGAAGGAATTGATGTCAAAGAAGGTACCTGCCTACGTATCTATTGACCAAATCCACCACTTGAAGAGTTTGAGATATCCTTACACAGGATCCCCTACACAATCCCCTCTATCCCCTCACTCAATCATTCAGCATGAGTAACTAGGTAGATACCTGCCAACCTATTTACTTAATTTTGAGCTGTAATTGGTGTCAAGATGACCTGCATGCATACAATCTAGACTTGGTTGATTTGATACAGTTAATCACTTTGGCATATGTGATAGCAAGAACAAACAAGCTAACCAATGATAACACACAGGCTTAGAAACTGAGTAGGAATATGTAGTTACTTTTATTTAGTAGTCCTATCCATAATTCCACGTTTTTTCGAACACAATATTTTAACGTAGAATACGTTTTTTCGAAGACCTTCTCAACAAAAATTGTCATCTAATAACGCTAAAATGTATCTAAGATACTTTTTTTCCAGGTCAATTCCCATCTTCCCAGTAGCATACCTAATAGATTTTTAAGCTATGGTCACATTCAGCCACTACCATTGCCTCACTGACCACCAACCAAGGCAGCATGAGTGTTTTCATGCTTCTTATTATTTCCCAGATCCATTTCGACCTCAGGCAATTAAACTCCTCTTCCCTCGACCCTTGCTACCTGTCCTTTAATTTCTAAATTAAAAACCACCACCAGAGGGAGCCCGCAATGGACAAGTGGCAGGAGTATAAGGCAATTCAAATGATGTGTTTGAGTACTCATGCTGCCCACTTCCATGGAAATGAGCTGAATGTAAAGGGATATTAGAACAAATTGCAATTACCAAGTCGAATGTTAAAACAAGACGTAGAGCTCTCCCAGACTGGGCCGTTTGCGACCCCCTCCACTCCTCTTCCCCCTCCCATAGGTGAATTCGTGGATTGTGATTTGCGGTTCTCTCTTCACAGCAGCTCCTGTGAATCACGCTCCGTGAATTCACCTATGGTAGGGGGGAGAGGAGTGGAGGGGGCCACGAACGGCCTAGTTTTGCATCAGCTAGCCACTGCCCCATCCCGCTCCTTTTGCAGTTCTAAAACGTGAGAGAGCTCTACCTTAATAATGTATCAGGACTCTATCGTTGATTCAATATCAATATTGTCAGCTCAATCCCATAGCAAGATGTCCCATTAGAATTATTCATACCACGGCAGAATTCTCAAACAAGTGCCTTTTACCAGAGAGAAACCACCACACGTCGCCAAACCACTCCATCACCTAGGAGAACCAGCATGACCTGACTTTATGATCCAAAATATCCAATATTAGTGAAACTCCGCCAGAAAGCGCTGGAATTGCAATAATTTTGCTTCTTATCCTTTTATATCTATTATGAAAAACATTAAGAAAAACTACTGCGTGATGTTACGTTGAACAGAAATCTTCAGGAAAACCAGTGTTACTTTTAGCGAATTTTCATTGAAAATGAAACTATTGAAATAGCTCAGAAAATTTTAAAATAAAAATTTCTGAAAAATTTATTCATTGAAACGAGACATACTGAAACGATTCCTGAAGTTACCTATCGATTTTCCATATATATACGAAATATGAGTGCGTGTGTGTGCCATTCCAGACGATAACTCTCCTTAGGATTGAGTAAAAATCCCGTTCTTGCGCCAAAAAATCAAGCGTTCCAAATGAAAGGATGAGTTCGTTAGCCAGCACTCATGGAGCACATTAAATTGGTAACATTTCAAAAATTGTGCAAAATGAACCACTAAAAAGTTCTAGTCATGCAGCATGATGGTACGCGCGAATTTTTGTAAATTTATTATCGTATTGTATAATGTTGAATTGTTTTGGAATTTAAGCTCTTTGAGTGCAAAGAAATCGTTAACTATTATTAATTTCATGACAAAGAAGTATTCTAAACAACAATCTCCTATTCAAATAGAAGTTTTGAAGTTTTAGTTTTTTTGAAGTTTTTATCGATTTTTTAGCAAGTTTTAATGATTTTAAGTACATTTTACAGCATAATTTTGTACATAATTTTTTGAATGTTCCATTTTATAGTTGATAAACTTTATTTGAGCAATATTCTGCCAAAAAATATAAATTCAACAATTTTTAGCCATTTTTTTAGTACCTACCTAAATATTAGGAAATTTGATCAATTTTATGTGCTCAAAAAGTGCTGGCCAACGAACTCATCCTTTTGTTTGGAAAGCTTGATTTTTTGGCACAAGAACGGCATTTTTATCTCAATCCATGCATATAATATATAGGTAAGCGTTAAACTAGGATTCGTCTCAGAATGCCTCAAAACGGATTTCAATTAAGAACATTTTCAACAAATTTTATTTTAAAATTTTCCGAGCCATTGCAACAGCTTCATTATCTACAAAATTATCTAAAATGGCCAAAAATCGTTAAATGTATAATTTTTAGCAGAATTTTTGTTTAAAACAAAATTGCCATTGATTAACTAGGACATTAAAAACATTTTACACAAATTTATGCTGAAAACGTACTTAAATTTCATTAATATTTGCTTAGAAGTTCATAAAGACTGCATAAAAAATCAGAGTTTTTTTGGCCATAAAATTGGTTTTAACAGTTTCTTTGTACTCAAATTTCTATACACTTTAACATATTACGGGTACCTATTCATGGTCCATTTCGTAAATCGAATCATCGAATTCGTCGAAAGTCGTTTCATGAGGCTTCCTCGTCGAAAATCGAAATGCTAAGCAGCATTGGTGAAAGCCAAATCAGTGCAGGTTACTTCCTAACCTGGTTATAAAAAAATAAATGATAAAATTAGGTACCTAATTTTAAAACAATAAACAAATAGGTATTTTATCTATCTATAAACTTAAAACTCTAGAATTTGCTTTATTGACGCGTCAGTAGGTCTAAATATGAGAATGACAATAATATTTTATCGATAAGGGTGTTTCACTGAGCAGCCGGTAGGGTCGTTGCTACTTCTCGATGATTCGTCATTGAAACTCGACTTTCGAAGGCTTCTGCCCGTCGTTAACGACCCCGCGCATGGGCATTGACGTCCTAGAAACTCAACTTTCGACCATTCAATGATTCTACGTCAAAACTCCTGGACCATGAATAGGTATACCCCTAAATGATAGGTACCAATTTTAGAAAATTCGCTCATATGATCATGCAGCATAACTGGAATCTGAAAGGCCTTTCCGCATTCTGATCATCTTCCTTGCACTCGAAAAGATCAAATATCAAAACAATTTAACATTATACAGTAGGTAGGTACCATAATTTACGAAAATTCGCTTATACGCTCAAGAAGCAAGACTTGAACTTTTTTTGCAATTCAGTTAAGACAAATTTTTAGAGGGGCATGGCTAATGTAGGTTCCCTGCATAATAATATGGATACAAACTTAAAAGAAATACTATTTATGCACGAAAGAAACACGAAACCTACTGAAATGTATTTCTGGGTTGTAAGCACTGCTAGTAGGATTCAGTGTCTACTTCAAGTGATAATTTAATTGAGACTTCATTGCCCTCAAATTGAGCCTTAGCATCCAGCACACTCCTTTTAACACAATGCTTTTTCATACTTTTTATACCTAATTAATTTTGTAATCCAATAATGTTGCCTTGTAGAGCATAACAACTGCTAACAACCAGGAATATGTACATTTTTTATAGCTCACTTTACACTCAAGACCACACCCTTCTTCACGCTCAATTTCTAGAATAGACACGACGTATCGAGCTATGTCCGCAACTCCGACGCTGTACCATCAAGTAAGTACCAAGTGAAGAAGGTAATTAATTACCCTACTTTAAAAAGGCTTTTAAAATTGTGTAACCTTTCTATATGCAAATAATTAATTGGTGTACTAGAATAAAACTTATTTAACAAAACAAAGCGAGATGCCCGAGCGTAAGAAATGTCACCACCTACAAACTCTCGCAGGAGTCTATGCATTTTTTTGAAACTTCCTTTTTAATGGGACCAAGTGCCGGAAGGCGGTGGGGGGAACGTAAGGTATCATACTAGGTGGTACTCATCGTCTTTTTCCATGCAGGAAGTAGTGAATAATTCCAATTATTGTGTACCTAAGTACTATAACACAAAATGCGAAGAAGCTAGATTTAGTAGCCGATGTGGCCTGAAAAAGTCACTGATGACTGGTGAAGCAAGAAAAAATATCGTGTTCTTTTTAGCAAATTTAAAAAAAAAAATAAATAAATAAATAAAAAATAAAATTAAATTAAAAAAAAGAGCTATTTAGATGACTTCAAAATTTAAAAAGTACATTGTGGCGCTAGAAAACGGGAACATTGAATAAAATACTGATCATTCAATACTGAATCTGCGGTACCTATATCTCTATATTAGCCCCATTCCATAACCCTCTACAATTTTAATAAATTGTGTTAATGTTTTGAAATTTGAGATCTGTGACAATGAGAGGTGATGGAAATTGAGTAGTTCTGTGGGGGGAAGCGCATCTAAATTGCAGTGGCTGGCTGACTGTGGTGAAATTACACACATGCACACCAAAACATCTATTAGAGATGAGGTGACACTCTGACAGAAGCGCCCAGCCAATGACCTTTCACCACCGCAGTCGAGGTGCACCCCCCCCCCCCCCCCCAACACTTGTTGTGCCTGCTTCTGCTTAGACCGATGCTGCTCAATCATCTATCGATCGGTTCGTAGTATCGATGAAGACAATATATTCAACAATCTCTTATTTGAATCTGCCACGAAGAATCGGTAGAACTAACTTAATCGAATCCATCAAAATTAAATTCGAGCTATTGGATTTTTTCTTTCACCTTCCTCTGCCTACCTTTTAGCGAATTTTCTTAGAAAATAAAGCTATTGCAATGGCTCCAAAAATTTTAAAATAAAAATTTTCAAAAATTTTCTTCATCGAAATCTGTTTTGAGGCATTCTGAAATGATTCCTGCATTTTAACGCTTTATATATATATAACTTAAATGTCCTTTAATCGGGAATCGGTTTTTAAAAAACAATCGTTTAATTCCCGAATACAATTTATTAAAATATGAAAAGAAACACACACGACTACGTACAGAGAGGGAACGTACCGCACGAGAGATTGCCCAACAGCGACTGCCCCGAGCTTCGGGAGGTCCGAAGCGAGGTGCTTCCACTAGGAGGGGAGAACTGCTGAAGGCATTAGTTTTATTATTTTTCCTCCCTATGTTAGAGGATCACATAATTCCTCCCTCCTTAAGCTGAAAATTTAGAAAATTAAAAATAAACTAAATTTTCACAAGAAAAGACTTGAATAAATAGCAAGGCCTTCATGTTCTCGTTGCGGTTAGCTTACTCTTCTGTTTACAATACGCAATTATGGTATAAGTAATAAACATGATAATAAGAAGATACAAAATTATAGTCCAAAAGCTTGGAACAAAATATTTAATTATATCTAACGGCTCTAGACGTGTTACTCTGTTTAGTTTGACATTTTTTGAAACTGAGTTCTTTTAGAGTAAGCGTGGTATTTGACATTTGTGAATCTTTAATTTCAAAATTTAAGTCGGTTAATAATTTAGGTTGGCCTAATGATTCACTTTCTGAATGAAGGGGTTGTCCCTTGTAATACATCATACTGTTACCTTCCGAAATTAAAAATATACCTTTTAATTCCACTATTTCAGAACCATGCCTATTATTTATTTCTATTTTGTCTCCGAAGGGGAAGACTGCTAGATGTTGATTTGATTCTGGGATTGATTCAATCCAATTATCTTCAATGTTTACTGTTACGTATTCACAATGTTCGGCAGTACTGGAACTAAGTATTTCTTCTTCACATTTAACATTCTGGTTTGATATTAATTTTTTACTACAATGAATGATACTACCCCTTTGACAATTATCTGACAGGGGTATTGTTGTATTACTTGACTTAGACTTGAGAAGATAATTTATCTTAGGAAATATGGAAACATACTGATTTTGCCTAAGTGTGGGTATTGGTCGTAAAAAGTACAAGTAGTATTGTAACCCATCGGACAATGGTAGATTGAGAAAATAAATTATTTCATCGTCCTTGATTGCACAGGTAACTTGAATAGTGGATTCTATTTCTAGAATATTCTCGTACTTTATTTCTAAAGGTAATTTGGAACCGTAAGTATTTGACAATTTTTGGAGTTCTACAAACAGCTGATGCGTTCCAATTATACTAGGATGTAATGTTCTCAATTTGCAAAATGTTATTGAATTCTCAATATCTTGGAATATTGTCAGTATCACATTAAATACTAGTTGTTGAATGTTGAGTATTTCTTTTATGGAATCAGCGAGAGCCTGATTAGAACTAATTTTCATGAAATTATCAATTTCTAACAGTTTGTTTTTTATTTGCTCATTATTGAAACGAATGTCTTGAATGGTCGAATTAAAGTCGGACATCAGATCTGAAATGAGTGAGAATTGAGAATCCAATTGATCCTGAACAGTTATTTCATTATTCTTAATTTTAGTAAACAGCTTTTCATAACGTTTACCGTCAGAGGCGTCTAGATTGCCGGTTATAAATTTAATAATATTACCTAACCCATTTACTAATCCCCTCTTTTTTCTACCTTGATTAACATTAATGTGGGTAATTTTTTCCTTAATAATACTAATAGTATAATTTAATAATTTACAATATTCGTCTGTCTGTCTGACCTGGAATTGATTTACTTTGATCTTATTCAACAAATTTTCGTACTGTGAAGTTAGTTCGTAAAATTCATCAATTAAGCTGTCAATTTTATAATGATGAACCAGAGTATGTTGGGAATTTATAAGTCGGGCTGGTCCTAATAGAATAGGCAGTATCCCTTGGTTAGTTGTTATATTTCTCACCTCGGAGCTTCCGATTGAGAAGAGGAGGGTCCTGGAACAGGTTCACGAGGTGAAGTGTCAGTGGGTAAGTCACTCGTAGTTTGTTTACGTGGTCTTTTTATATTAGACGTATGAATTTTTCCTTGTGTGTTATGGTGTCGAGGAACTATTTGAGCGGTTTTTAATTCGGGATTGGTTGATTCTAAGGTTTCCTTATGATATTTTTGTTTAGTTTTATCTTGAATTTGTCTCGTTCTTACAAATATTTCTGTGGGTAATTCTGGAACATCCTCTCTATTCTGATTCCTTCCTTCAGCAATACGTTCCTTTTGGGCTTGAGTTCTTTCTTTGATGATGTCATAAATTAGTTTTACTTTGTCTCGATGTTTGTCTATAAAATTCGTCATTAAGTTTTTCTCTAAGTCGGCTTCTAATAAAGGGTCGTTCTCTACATGACCATTTATTACTTCGAATGGCGTTAGTTTTGTTACAGAGTGGATACTACTATTATAAGCTATTAGTGCATAGTTAACTTTATTTTTTATGCTTTCATTTTTGAATTCGTCTCTATTTGACAGTATTCTAACGTGTTCAATTAGAGTCGAGTGAAATCTTTCTATTAATCCGTTCGAATTTGGGTTTTGAGAACAAATGTAATGAACTTTAATTTTGTGGGTCTCTAGTAACTCCTTTACCAATGAGCTACCGAATTCTGCTCCATTATCGGCCACGATCATTTTCGGTATCCCATGGTGGGAAAAGAATTTTAGAAGGGCTCCGACTGTGTCAATACTATTAGATGATTTTAGAATGTAGGCTTGGGCATACTTTGAAAATGAATCGATGATTGTTAAAAACTTGGATTTCTCCAAAGACAATTTGTCGATATGTAGGATTTCGAATGGTCTAGAAGGTGTGGGGGTAACGTTTAATTTTGGTTTAATAGGATGTCTGTCATATTTGCAGGCAAGACATATTTCGCATTTATTAATATAATTTTGGATTGTGGTTTTCATATTCGGCCAAAAATATTTCCTCTTGAGTTTCTCTAAGGTCTCAGTAATGCCTCGATGATTGGTTTTCCCTATATGTTGTTGTTGGATATATTCCCTAGCTGTTTCTGGATCTGTGACATCTTCTAGCCTAGCGGAACACTTGACGAAACTTATTTCAGAATGTTTGAAATTTCTTATCATTATTCGGCTGAATTCTTCATAGATATCATTGACAAAAAATAAGGAATATTTTCTCTTCGGAACTATGTAGGTTTTCACAAAGTGAATTATATCTGATTCAAGATTATTTTTCCTAAGCGTTACTGTTATTCTAGTGATTCTTTCAAAAATATTTTCAATCCTAGGGTTTCTGATTTCTTCTCTGTCGGCTACTACAATGATAATTTGGTTAGTTCCATAATTAACAGTTTTTCGGTTATAGGAATATTCAGTATTGTGTTTCCCTCGTAATTAGAATGAACAGTGGGAGCTAAAGACGCAGAATCACTGGCGTTCTCGTCCACATTGACGACCATTGATTCCGATGAATTATTTACGGCATCATTTAGTTCTCCCAGTACTTCATTCATGAGTGGAGTTGGAGGACTATCCCCGGTGAGAGCATCTTGAACAATTTGCTCAACATCAGGTGAATTTTCGTTGATGTTAATTTCCACTCGGGAAAGGGCATCGGCATTTTGATTAGTGGATCCTTTTTTGTAGTGGATCTCGTAATCATATTGCTCTAATTTAAGCCTCCATCTGAATAATTTAGAATTGGGTTCCTTCAGTGAAAGTAACCACTGAAGAGGCTTATGGTCAGTAAAAATTTTGAATTTTCGGCCAAAAAGGTATGGTCTAAAGTATTGTGTAGCCCAGACACATGCAAGGCATTCCTTCTCGATGGTAGAGAGGTTGCGTTCATGGTCATTCAGAGTCCGGCTAGCGTACGCTATAGGTAAGTCAGCACCGTTAGTGCACTGGCTTAAAACCGCGCCTAACGCAATGTTCGAAGCATCAGTTGTAAGGTTAAAGGGCTTCGAGAAGTCGGGATATTGTAAAATCGGATCATTTATGAGCAGAGTTTTACATTTCTCAAAACACTCTTTATACTCGGGGTTTTGAGGATCGATCGTCGCTCCCTTCTTCAAACATTGGGTTAATGGTTTGGTTATTTGGGCAAAATTTTTAATAAATTTTCTATAATAACCCAGTAGTCCGAGAAAACCCTTAATTTGTTTTGGAGTTGTGGGAATCGGATATTTGGATATAGCTTCGGTTTTGAGGGGGTTTGGCTTAACTCCTTCGGGGGTGATAAGATGTCCTAAATAGACACATTCTCTTTTGAGGAACTCCGTTTTATCCAATTGTATTTTCAAATTAGCTTCACGGAGTCTGTCAAAAACTTTTCTGAGACTATTTATATGTTCTTCGAGACTTGTACTATAGATGATAACATCGTCAATAAAAACAGTGCAAATTTCATTCTGCAGACCGCGTAATACATTGTCGAGCAACCGTTGGAAACTAGGAGGTCCGTTTTTTAAACCCATCGGCATTCTACTAAATTCCCAATGACCATTTTCCGAAGAGAAAGCAGTTTTGGCAATACTATCCGGATGCATTGGAATTTGATGAAAACCGCTTTTGAGGTCAAGGCAAGTGAAGTACATACACCTACCAAGTTTGTCGAGCAAATCATTTATGACTGGAAGCGGGTATTTATCGTCTATTGTCTTGTTGTTAAGTCCGCGGTAATCAATAACCAGTCGATACTTTTGTTTGCCGGATGCATCTAATTTTTTGGGTACGAGCCAGAGTGGACTATTCCAAGGTGAAGAGCTGGGTTGAATAATTCCCTGTTTGAGCATATCTTGTATTTGGTTATCAATTTCCTTTTTATATACCTCGGGATATCGGTAATTGCGGGTATACACGGGGATCTCGTCAATGGTGCGGATTACATGTTGGACTTTATTAGTACACGTTAAGGTGTTTCCTTCACAATGAAACAAATCTTTGTACTGATATACCAAGTTCAAAATTTGTCTCTTTTCTTCTTCGTTCATATGATCCGTTCGAATATTAGTGGGGTCAAACACATAATTTTGCGTATCATAATAATTCACATTTGGACTTTTCACTTTGTCTAAAATGGGGATTTCTTCAACTTGGATGGGTTCAAACAGTTTGAAATTACATTCAGAATCACTATTATTTAAAATTCCTACGTAACATTCCTTATCCTGAATTTTGACCAGGCATTCAGGAATTTCTAGTGAATTTTGTTTCAGATATGGAATTACTCCTTCCTTTTTTGTTGAATCACACCGTACGGGAATTTTAATCTGCGAAATTGCCCTAGGTGGTATTTTTTGTTCATAGATCGGTTTTTTATTTATTTCTTGATCAACGTAGTGATATTTAAAAGGGATTTTGAAATTTTTTATTATCAGTAACTTGTTCTCATAATCAATATGAGCGCCAAGTAACTCAAGGTTATCTGTACCTAATAGCAATCCGAATCGGCTATGAAATTTGTGAATTCTAAAAAGGAGATTTAGGTTTTTAATTTTGAACATTTCGCCACATGGAATCCTTGCACTATTGCTCCCATATGACAATCCGTGGATTGACCTAACTTGGAATTTCTCTGTTATGATTTTGTCGGGGAAAAATTTTTTAATGACCTCTGGATGCACAAAACTTGAAGTGCTTCCGGAGTCCAACAGGATTCTAATTTTATGCTTCGGAAATACTATGTATGGTAGTTTTTGTCCAGCCTTTGGTTTCAAATGTATTAGGGAGAATGTAGCGATTCGGACTCCTCCTCTAAAAAAGAGTCCTCATCGGCCGGATTTTCCGCGTTGTATTCGGGGTCAAAACTTCCCATACCTTCTTCCTCGGGAATTTCCACATTGTTTAAATCTAAATTCGGTCGAGTCGTTTGCCAAGACATTGGAGTCGACTTTGCAAAATTGGACGTTCCTTGACTTGGAACTTGAGTCTGTGGGGGCCATGTGATTTGTGAAGTGTTATTTTTATTGGGGGTAAAGGGCTTGGATGGTACTTGATTTTGGGTTTTATTTGGGAATGTTTTGGGCTTAAATCCTTGGCCATAATATGACGGTTTGGTTGCCGGAGTCGTATTTTTTATTTTCCGGTTTTATCGCCGGTTTGTGTTGGGGGTTCCGATCGAGTCTACCCTTTTGATACTGCATGATTTGATAATCGTTCGTTAGTATCGAAAGGGCTTCGCCCATCGTTTTCGGTTTCCTACTCCGAAGTTGACTTCCGAGCGGTTCCCGTAGGTGCAAGAGTAACGTCCGTAGACTAATATCTTGGTAGTGCTCGATCAATATCTCTTGTTTCGTTTCAGTTTCATGGTTTTTAATCCAAGCAATAGCCAAATTTAGTTTTGCTTTAATTTTATTATGAAACTGAAAAGGATCTTCGCTCTCCCTATGTCTCAGTCCAGTTAGTTCGTGACATAAAGTAAATATGTCCCGTTTGTCGGAGTACGTCTCTAGCAATGCAGTTTTAATACTAGGAAAGTCCGTAAGTGAGTAATTATCTAGCATATCCGAGGCTGGTCCCTGTATTTTGGACATAATGGTCTTAAGGACCTCCTCATTTTGATAATTTGTGGGATCTTCATCATCTATGAACCTATTAACTATAGATTCACACGTATCCAAAAATTTCCGGAGCTTTCCTGGGTTTCCCTCAAAGGTCGGGATCATGTCCGCATGTTTCTTTTTAAATTCGGGGACTTGGTCCCTAGTATTTTGATTGATATTTAAGTTTCTGAGAGACTCCTGAATTCTTTGAGAAATAAAATAATCTACAAAGTTGGGATCATTAAAAGGGTTGCTCGGGATCGGGTTTGCCGCCCCAGGTTGTGACTGTCCCTCAGACATATCAGAATCTTCCTCTATTACAGGTAGTCTTTCGAAAGGTGAGCGAACCTTCCTTAAGAAATATTTTCTGTAGTTTTTTGGAATTTTGACAGGAAAGTATGTACTGTTCAGTGTCTACTCCAAGTGTTCGTTTGTGTCAGTGTGTACAAAAACACAAGTTTATAATATTCAATTATAAAAATGAAATCAAGTATCTTAAATTAAGACAATAAAATTGATTAATTATGAAATTAACGTCAGATGACGGGTGGCTTGAAACGCAATTTCAATAATTAAATACAAATAAAATAAAGTGTCTTTAAATTAAGACAATAAAAATTGGTTAATTATGAAATTAACGTCAGATGACGGGTGGCTTGAAACGCAATTTCAATAATTAAATACAAATAAAATAAAGTGTCTTTAAATTAAGACAATAAAAATTGGTTAATTTTTTTTTTTTTTTCTGCAATACCGCGCCAGATGACGGGTGGCTTGAAACGCGGTTGCAACAAAACTTGATCGTTCCTTCCCACCAGGTAACGGGTGGTATGAAATGGGGAGGTTTAACGATTATTAGAATAAAATTGAATTGTTCCTTCCCACCAGGTAACGGGTGGTATGAAATGGGGAGGTTTAACAATTATAAAAAATCAAATGAAGTTGAATTAGAAGTTTGAATCTTCCTTCAAAATTTGCCGGTGATCTCGCTACTCCTGGAGAATTAAAAGATGAAGCTGGGTTGGTACTTACAACACGACGAGAGTAAACATCTGAGTTTTCTTATCTCGGCTTTAGGTGAAGGTCGACAGAGTAGGTACCTCGGTGTCTTGTTGCGGCCAGCGGCTTCTGAGAAAAGATAGCGAGGATAGCACGGCGTTCTTCCGTCTTCACAGGCGGAAATCCACTTCTATTATTTTACGAGCCAAGTGTCTTTGCTCGGGCGTCCTGGTTTTTGGCGAATTCGCGTAGTTTCCTCTTGTGGAGCGTGTGATGTTCTCTCGAAGTCACAGAGTGAGTAGAGATGATAGATTTTCTTCTTGGTGAACAGCAGGTTCCCTTTGGGTCAGAATGCAATCGATTTTGATTGATTGATTTGCCCAAAGTTAATTGATTTGTCCACGAGACTGCGCCACTTAAATGTCCTTTAATCGGGAATCGGTTTTTAAAAAACAATCGTTTAATTCCCGAATACAATTTATTAAAATATGAAAAGAAACACACACGACTACGTACAGAGAGGGAACGTACCGCACGAGAGATTGCCCAACAGCGACTGCCCCGAGCTTCGGGAGGTCTGAAGCGAGGTGCTTCCACTAGGAGGGGAGAACTGCTGAAGGCATTAGTTTTATTATTTTTCCTCCCTATGTTAGAGGATCACATAATTTATATATATATATATATATATATATATATATATATATATATATATATATATATATATATATATATATATATATATGTGTGTGTGTGTGTGTGTATAAGTATATATATGTATGTGTCATTCCAGACGATAACTCTCGATAGAATTGAGATAAAAACTTCGTTCTTTCGCCAAAAAATCAAGCATTTCAAAAGAAAGGATGAGTTCGTTGGACAACACTTTTTGAGCACATTAAATTGGTCAAATTTCAAAAAATGTACTTAAAAAATCACTAAAAAAGGCAAAAAACCGCTAAAAATTAACAAATTTCTATTTTTTAGCAGAATGCTACTCGAAAAAAATTAATCGAACATGAACTAGGACATATACAATTTTAAGCACAAAATTGTACTGAAAATGTACTTAAATTTCATTAAAATAAGCTATAAATCGATAGGAACACTTGAAAAAATTGTAAAAATCCACAAAATTGTTTGTTCATTGGAATATTACTGATAAAAAAATTAGTTTGCTATAAAATGTATAATAAAATTTTTATTTGTCCCCAAAGTGCTCAAATTTCAACAGAATTTAACATAAATGTAATACGACCATTTATGAAAATTCGCTCATACGATCATGCTGCATGACTGGAACTTTTAGGCATATTTCTTCTTCTTTTCTACAGGGATACCGTTGCTCCACTCTCTCTCCACTCCTGGGAACCATAAATCCACCTGAGGAGGGCGAGTAGTAGGGTAGGGGACAGCAAATGTTCCAATCTGGCATCAGCCCACTGCAGCCCCGTCCCACTCCTTGTGCACTTCTAAAAACTGAGAGAGCTCTACCTACCTGAAATTAGGAACAAAATACAAAATGTCTACCTTTCTACGATTGAAAGACTAACTTTTGGCCTGCACAAAAATACTAAATCATACACATTTTAGTAGGATAGGTAATCTCAAAGATGGATGGCCTGATAAATGAAAAGAAAAAAGGACTAAATAATTTGTTATGTATTTCAAAAAACAGTTTCCCCAACATGCTTCCGTTCATATTAACATGTATCATGTTTTGGCCCTGGGGTCCTAGCGAATTTTGCGAGTCAATTTTTTTCCGCGCACGAAATTAATTACAGTGATTTCCGCCTACAACCGAGTCGTTGCTGGGGAAATGGTACTTCGTCGTTTTTCATCCCACAAAATTCGTTGACCATTCGTTCGAAAGCTCTCGATTTATCCAACAATATTATGTTAACTACGGCGAAGTGCGTGTCCAACAAACTGAGTTATGAGCATGGTTATATAAATAATTGTTTACACACAGGTGATCATTCTCAATAATTGATATTGTGAACATGATTGCAACCGCTTGTTAATTTCTGATGTTTTCATAGAATTTCGAATCAATATCGAGGAGAAAACATGATACATGGTTGAAATTTTTGGTTCTAGAACAGAAATAATTGATGTCATGTTTCTCAATAATGCCTTACGAAAACTCTTTCCACCTAGTGGAAGAGGCAGTTATTAGTAAAACATAATCTGTACATAAAAGTTTTCATACTAAGGGGACACATCTACTTTATCTATTCAAATTTATGAATACACATTTCATCTTTGTACGTTTCGTTTGATTACAAGAAAATTACTTTGTATTACAGGAGAAACATAGAAAAACTCCATCTTGGATGAGACCTCAATCTGCAGATCATTTGTCTTCACGGAACAATTCAAGGAGAAAACTAGCAGCGAAATTTGATGGAACTAGGAAACCAGGAAAGAATGCAAGTTCGTTTTATTACTAAATTCCGTAATTTTGAATTGATTGTATTGTAAGGTTTATTAAGTTGGGATACCACAAGAAATATGTTCCTAAATAAAAATAAGTACAAGGATTTTAGATAAATTAAAGGACAATCACGCGAAAAATTAGATAAACTTGGAAAAAAGTCAAAATCAAATATTATTAGAATTTTATTTCATTATACGGTAGGTAACAAACGAATGGTATTTCGAAAATGAAAAGAGAAGGTGTCATGAGGTTTCCTCGTCAAAAATTTAAATGCAGAGTAGCGTCCCTCACGGAAATTGGTGAAAACCAAATCACTGCAGGTTTACCCCTAACCAAGGTATAAATAACATCATCTTGTTAGAACAATAACATCATTTGTAAAATAATAAACGCAAAACCTAGCAATATACTTATAAACTTAAAACTAGAGAATTTGAATAGTTTTCTTGACACGTCGGCAGATCTGAATAACGAAAACATGTCTTATTGATAAGGATGCTTCGCTAAGCAGCTGATAGGGTGGCAGCTACTTCTCGATGATTCGACGTCGAAACTTGACTTTCAAAGGCTTCAGCCCTTCGTAGATCGAATCGACACAAAAGACAAAGCGCATGCGCATTGGAATCCACCGAATCTCAAGATTCGACCATTTGATATCAAAAGTTCTCGATCATTAATACCCCTAATATAGGGATTGGTGAAGTTTCTTTTTAAAAAATTTACAAGTAAAATTACCGACCAAACTTCATACAACAGGCCAACATTCTGCGATGTCATTTTTTTAAAGATTTAGAAATATATGTATAATAAGCTGTGATACACTCTCCTCGAGAATATCAATAAGGGTATTCATAGTCCATTTCGAAAATCGAAACAAGTGATGGTGTCATGAGGTTCCATCATAGAAAGGTGGAAAATCGAAATATATCCCAACACACTCCCAACACAATAATATTGGTGATAGCCAAATCAGTGCAGGTTACCTTCTCACCTGGATATAAATAATAAACTTTAAAATTATATGTAAAACAATAAGTACTCTGAATAATGAGAATAATGATTATGTTTTATTGATTAGAATGTTTCTCTAATAATGTTTGCTACTTTTTGATGATTTGACGTTGGAACTTGACTTTCGAAGGCATCAACTTGTTGTTAAAGATGATGCGCATGCTCATTGGAACCCATCAACACTAAAGTTAACGATTCGATGGTTCGACATTATAATTACTGGATACTCCCAATATGAAACATAAAAGGGAAAAGGTTATTTGAGAGAGAACAGATCGTTATGTTGGGCTGCATAATTAACTCTGTTTTATTCCGAAAAATGAACATAAATTTAAAATACACTAAAAAAAAGTACTCAGTCAAGCAGCATGACTAATTGAGCGAATTTTCAAAGAAAAGTTGTGGAAAATATTAAACTAGGCACTTAAATTCTGATCATTGAGACCAACCATGTCCTGAATAAAACTGAGGGGACAGTCGTGCGACGAGATTGCCAAGAAAATTTTAGAACACAGCCGAACTCAAAAATTTTGGTCAATTATGTCTCCTTAAAATTGACTTTTCTCACTTATTATGAATCTTGAAGATCTGGGAGTGGTCGCAATCGACTCAGGGCTGAAAGGTACTGCGACTGTGACACCCTACGTGCCCTATTTTTGAGCCACTAAATTGTTAATTTTTAAAAATCTAGGATTGTGTTATTTGATCTTTGAAACGGATTTGTAGGGGGTCCCACTTTAGAAATTTTGAAGCCAGTTTTTCTTTGAGAATTCGCCAATAAGTCCTACCGATAAAATGTAGATCAGTTGGATGTAGGTAACTTGAGTGATGTGTGTAGTTTGGTGGCCTAGATGTTTGCAAGCTCGCATCTCAAAAATTAAATAAAAATAATCGAAGTCAAGCTGTTTAGTAAAATATTGTTTACTTGGACTCAGAATCTGAGGTTGGAATCGAAAAAAAAAAAAAATTATAGCTGGACCAGAATTCGTTTTATTAGTGACATCGCTGAGTATCGGCCTGCCGTATAAAGTAAAGTATGTGAGTACAAATTTTATGTAGGTATGTGCCAGTGTTTTTAAATAGAAACACTAGCTATTACTCTATCGGCTTGTAATCGTATAGGTAACACAAATTATTGCAACATACATAATCATCAATAGGTACCTACTTATTATTACACCAAAAAAGCTCAAAGTAACTCCAACTAAATTTAGAAAGCACTTATGCAAAAGCACAGAGTTGAGGGCAACATTAGTAGGTAAAGGCTTCGCATAGGTACTGTTCTTACTGCTCATTTTAAGTTCCAAAATTTCCTAATCCAAATATATACTAATCAAAACACTGCATTAGGTTAGAACCAGCATAACATCAAGGTTTTCAAAATGTACTCTCTCAAGTACTTACATTGCTCATAAATTAAATTTACTAATACTGGACCAATATGTATGTTTTGTTTTAAGGGAAATCAGGCGGATCGATGTCTAATTTACTGGAAAGCTCGTCAATGGAGGACGTGCTAGATTCTGAAACATCTGTAACTCCGAGTCCAGTGCCAAGCCTAACAGAAGTTCTCCGGTCTTCAACGAAACTCGAGCCTGGGCTAGCAGCTAAACCTCCAATACCTCCAGTGGGTGGTGCAATTTCGAAAAAGAACAAATCGATGGACGACATAATAAACATTAAATTCCAAAGATGGTTCCCTGAATCAGTACAGAACGCTCCACCATATGTGGACACGATATCGGCAATAGCAAATGAAAGCAATATCATGGTGTGTAATGAGGAAAATGCGCAAAGTGATGCAATATTTGCTGCAGAGCTTATGGGGCAGCCATCTTTACCAGATACTAAAGGTCCTGTGAATTCAACTGAAAGGATAAAAGGTGAAGGATCTGAAAGGGGAGATTATTCGAATTATGAAAGTATCAAATTCGATGATTATGAGGGAGCAAGGGTAGAGAGCAACATGAAGTTGTTTGGGCGAAGCCGAACGATGGAAACTATTGAAGAAACTGATGATGCAAGAACTAGTAATATTCAGTCTAATAGATATTACAAGCCCGAAGAAAACTTTGATACGAGTTCCAAGGAAATATTGACGTCTAAAATTGGAAAAACTCTCAATAAGTACCTCACCACAGAAGAAAAAGACAGCAAAGACAGGAGTAGGAAAAATTCGACTAATTCGAAGGATCCGAGTGAAGAAAGTGGGATAGTTTCGATGATAGAGCAAAGCGACTCTCCGGCACAAGTGATGTCTCATTTGTTGTCAGACAGGCCAGTGACTCCAACAAGGCAAGCCCTAGGCATTGCGAAGGTGTTGGAAGACGAGAATGCGACCTGTTTAGTGCAATACATGAATGGCCCCATTTTGCCAGGCAAAGAAAGTATGGACGATTCGAACCAAGAAAGTGGTCTTAACAACGAAGACATACTGACATGGATGGGCCGGAATCAGGTAGACTCAAATTTCGACTAATAAACTGAAATTATAGTGTTATGTTTAGAAAAGTTGGAAGATGTTTCATTACGTTGGCCTATATAGCCCAGTGGTAAAAAGCTTGGATGTAAGCAAATTTTAGTAGAAAATCAAGCTGTTACAATCGCTTCAAAAATGTTTGAAAAATTCTTTAGGAAATCCGTTTTGGGGAATTCTGACACGATTCCCGAAGTTTTGCGCTTTATCATATAGGATTTTGTGGTACCTACTTTATGTATTAATATTACATATATATATACATATATAATTGTATTTTTTTTTAATTTCTTTTTTTATTGACAAAGGTACACCGTTTTTGGAAAGTTCGTCTGTTGGATTACTCACACACACACACACACACACACACACACACACACACACACACACACACACACACACACACACACACACACACACACACACACACACACACACACACACACACACACACACACACACACACACACACACACACACACACACACACACACACACACACACACACACACACACACACACACACACACACACACACACACACACACACACACACACACACACACACACACACACACACACACACACACACACACACACACACACACACACACACACACACACACACACACACACACACACACACACACACACACACACACACACACACACACACACACACACACACACACACACACACACACACACACACACACACACACACACACACACACACACACACACACACACACACACACACACACACACACACACACACACACACACACACACACACACACACACACACACACACACACACACACACACACACACACACACACACACACACACACACACACACACACACACACACACACACACACACACACACACACACACACACACACACACACACACACACACACACACACACACACACACACACACACACACACACACACACACACACACACACACACACACACACACACACACACACACACACACACACACACACACACACACACACACACACACACACACACACACACACACACACACACACACACACACACACACACACACACACACACACACACACACACACACACACACACACACACACACACACACACACACACACACACACACACACACACACACACACACACACACACACACACACACACACACACACACACACACACACACACACACACACACACACACACACACACACACACACACACACACACACACACACACACACACACACACACACACACACACACACACACACACACACACACACACACACACACACACACACACACACACACACACACACACACACACACACACACACACACACACACACACACACACACACACACACACACACACACACACACACACACACACACACACACACACACACACACACACACACACACACACACACACACACACACACACACACACACACACACACACACACACACACACACACACACACACACACACACACACACACACACACACACACACATATATATATATATATATATATATATATATATAACTTGGTTATAACGGGGTGGGGTGATATGCAAGTGTTACCATTCGATTGAGCCTAAAAATACGTAGAAATCGATCCCAAACTCATATTTTCATAGGTCATTTTCAAGAAAACCCTCGATTTCATTGAAAAAACGATGTTTTTCAACATTAAAACATAGATTTCTCCCTTAATAAGTAAAGTAAAAGTAAAATTGACTGCACTGTTGAAAAGGTGAGAGTTTGGTGCAGTTTTTACCGTTCTTTTATTTTGAAAAAATATTGGTTCTCATAGTTCAATTCCGATTGCTTTTCAGAAGGTTTTTTCATGTATCAAACCTTAATTCTTAAAAAAAAGGTCAGACATCCAACCGATTGGAAATTTAATTCTCTTTTCAACAGTATCCTCAAATTTTAATTTACACAGCAAATTAAGGGAGTTATGATCGTTTTATTGACAAAACAGCGTAAAAAAAACAAAAAAAAAAAAAAAAACACGCAGCTTGCGTAAGCAGAACCAACTTTTCGAATCAATCAGCTGGAGCTCTGGGTGAAGCCCATCTTTTCATTCGTCCCTTGATGTCCTAGGGAGGTTCCTTATCAAATTTCGTTGTAATCAGACAAACGACATAACTTTTAGCACTCATCTGATTAGGATGGAGCCTGTAAGGTCACTCGTCTCCTGTTATCCCAGAGAGGCTCCCTTTCAATTTTCAACGTCCTACAGTGAACAGGAGAGATTTTAGCTCACTCAGCTGATCAAGATGGTGCTCCTCACTTTGCTCGTCTCTTGTTGGCCCAAAGAGGCTCCCTATAAACTTTCGACGTCCTACGGTGAATAGAAAAGATTTGAGCAAGATTTAGTCATCATCATGACTGATATTACGGCACGTAGTCAGCTAATCCTCACCAAAGTCAGCGAGGCACAAGTTCCGACATGATAATACATCATATCAAAATGTGGTCCTAATCGGACCAGTGGTTTCAGAGGAGTAGTGAGCACACAATTTTTTACATAAATAAATAAATATATATATATATATATATATTTATTTATAGAGAAATCTGAAAATGAATGACTATTGTAAACCGTTGAATACACCCTCAGAAACGCAAAGAAAATGCATCCCAAACCCAAGTGCCGATGGCTACAATACTCCTTTTTCTACGAAAAGTTAGGTAACATCTCCAAGAGTAACTTTCGATCAGAAATGAGCTCTAGAACTGACTCCTGCAGTTTGGTAGACCTGTTTTGTGTACACCCAGTATAGTTTTGCGAAGTGTAATAATATAATAATTAAGTATTGTATGTTTCACTAGGCACAATTCTAATACCTGCGTATTGTGTATTTCAGGAATCGGAAAATGAAAACAAAAATCTTGGATCAACCTGTGATGACATACTCACGATGATAAAAGTTTTGGAAAAAGAGGAAGTTGAGTCTTGTGAGTACTATAAAAAAATATACTTAGGAATTAGGTAACAGTTTCCGTGAATGGCTTTATATTAATTGAGATGAGTTTAGGATACTATACCTACTCCCTTTGCTTGCATTGAAAATTAGCCTACCCCTCGTGGACTGCGCTTCTCCCCCTGCAGGCAAGCCGGCGGGACACAACTCTCGCCCTCAGAAGAGTTAGGGGGGGGGGGGGGGGGGGGTTGTTTGCTTTCCTTGCAAGGTACCTACAAGCCAGACACATTACCAGGGTACGAGTCCCTAGCAGTGTTGGGCAAAAATTAGCTATAGCTAACAGCTACAGCTAAATTAGCTATGATTTAGGTGGAGCTAACAACTAAATATTTAGCTATTAGCTATTGAGGAATAGCTAACATTTCCAGGTAGATTAGCTACTAGTCGAAACGTATAGCTAACAGATTTAGCTGCGGTGATTCAGCTGTCATGAGCAGCTAAAAGATAATAGCTATAGCTGTGGCTGACAACTAATAGCTAAAAGCTAACTTTTTATGAAAAACTGTATTTCCACACAGCTAGAATAGCTAAGCTAACCTTTTCAGTTTTAGCTAGCAACAGCATTAGCTGTGGAACATTTTCTCGAATGAATGAACAACTGCTACTTCAAATAAGGCGGAGGGCGATATCTTTTCCTTTTCCTTTTTTTCTGGCTGAAAAAACAAGGTGTAGATGTAGCATGTAGGTGGGTAGCTGGGGCTACTGCTATTAGTAAAGCGTCCTCGTTGTTCAACTTAGGATTATGAGCTAAAACTGAAAAGTGTAGCTTAGCTATACTAGCTGTGTGGATATACAGTTTTTCATAAAAAGTTAGCTTTTAGCTATTAGTTGTCAGCCACAGCTATAGCTATTATCTTTTAGCTGCTCATGACAGCTGAATCACCGCAGCTAAATCTGTTAGCTATACGTTTCGACTAATAGCTAATCTACCTGGAAATTTTTGCTATTCCTCAATAGCTAATAGCTAAATTTATTTATTTATAAATTTATTTTTTATTTATTTTAGCTATTAAAAAATTGTAATAGCTAATTTATCTGTTATTCGAAAAATTAACTAGCTAATAAATTAGTTAGCTAATACCCAACTCTGGTCCCTAGTGATGCGATCTCTACCCCTAAGCACCCTGGGCCCCGTGTCCCAAGGCTGGGGTGTGCTCAACCACTGCCACCACCAATCCTACCTCATCAGGGGGGCAGGCTAGTGACACTTTGGCATAGTGCCAGTGTGCCGGTAGTCTGGGGCTCCCCCCAACCCATGGTACCCGTTTTGAGATGGGAGATTACCATGCTACTGGACTCTCCACTGTCTCCAGATGCCTGGCCGGGTAGCAGGCCCGAGGGCAGAGAATTTTGTACCTGCCCTCTAACCGCTCTACCTCCGCCTCAGGATATTCTTCCCCAAACTCTCCCCAAACAATATGGGTGTGCGGAGGAGGGAGGCTCTTCACGAGTGCTTCGGTGCCCAGTTGAGAAAGGAGGAGAGAAAAGGAATGGAAAAATTATGAAATTTCATGTGTTATCACTAGAGACGAGATCGATATGCTAAAATTCGAGCCCGTTTATGCATTCATTTATGCGTTTTTTAAGGCCAATATATTCTTCAATATATTCTTTCTATGCGAATATATTCTTTTTCAAGGGTGAAAATATTCTCTTTTTTTACCATAATGACAATAAAAGTTTACGATTTTATTGTCTCGGCGCCGGAAAACGTGTTTTTATAATGTGTTTCTATGGATAAATAAGTCAAGGCAAGACACTGTTTCATTTCTTATTTGAGTTTCATTATACAATGAAAATAATACATGGCATGAAATATGTAATCCGCTTTAATACATACATGAAAAAATACAATCGACTTCGTGAGAATAATACATTTTTACACCCCACTGCATACAATTACCAACATTTTTTCCAGGTTTTGCAATGTTAAGTTCCGTCTTTTGTCGGTTAAAACGTTCTTCAGCATGGAGAAAGACCTTTCCACTTCACATGATACAATAGGCAGGAATTTGAGGGCAGGTTTTTCCCAGGTCAGTGTCCCTAATTAATTTTTGGCCTTGGCCCAGGCATTGTTAGGGGATTTACAGGACATTCCTACTTGCCACCTTTCACATAATGGTTGAGGCAGGCAAGATGGTACGAGGGGTCTGATAGATATTCATGTAAATTAGGGAGGTATGCAATGCAGCTATTCTTAGTTCACAGGAAGCATCCAGCAGTTTCACAAAAATAATTTCCCGGCGATTTTTTTCCCTTGAAACTATCCAAATATTTGAAAAATATTCGAAAACTTAAAAATATGCTTTTTGGTACCAAACATGCAAAAATATGTGAAATTTAATTGCGTTTAAATGGTTGCAAACCGCTTAAAACTCCCCAAAAGGGATTCCTATGAACATTCAGAGCCTAAAAACTGAATATGCAAAATATGTAAAATCTCGTCTCTAGTTATCACACGCCTAAAAAGATCAGCAAAATAACCAAATGTCGGCCATTATTCCGATAAAATCGAGTCAAATCAAGAAACGAATAGTATCATATGAATCAGCGTTGAAAAACCATGAAATACATGTACCGCACTTGGGGTGTACCAGAATCTATGTTTTGCACAATTTTGGTAGTTCGGCAACTTTGTGCGCACGCGGAACGGGTGCGAAAAAATCGAGTGAAGAGTCGTAA
Organism: Adelphocoris suturalis; assembly: GCA_030762985.1. Classification (NCBI taxonomy): domain Eukaryota; kingdom Metazoa; phylum Arthropoda; class Insecta; order Hemiptera; family Miridae; genus Adelphocoris; species Adelphocoris suturalis. The sequence continues at coordinate 43,575,596 of CM061044.1, forward strand.
ATTCATAAAATTCTGCGTATAATCAAAGTTGGTGTTGATTACACACGGTTGCGCAAAGCGCAACGTGGTCATATTTTAGACCCTTGAAAAAATACTTAAAGAATTAAAAAAAAAAATTATTTTCAAACCCCCCTCCCCTACATACACAAGACAACTCTTGGGACACCCTGTATACTGAAAGTTGGAAAAAGGAACACAGACTCGATTTTCGTTTTATGTGAGCGCTTTCGGGAGATACTTTGCTCCCTTCCTCAGGCTCTGTACTTTATTACAACACGTTAACAGGTACCTACGCCAAGGAACCTTTCTAACAGGAGTAAAGACACCACTAACCTATAATCCTAAGCAAAGAACCATTAAATAACATTCTTTTAAAATAACTATAGTATCAAATAAACTAAGATGATCTAAGGTATTTAGAACAAATTAATATAATTATTAGATAGACGTAATATATGATGAGAAATCCTAAAGGGAGACTGGAAATGTGCCTTTTTAGGCTGACGTGAGTCATTGGTCTTCCCGATTGTACCGAGCTCCCACGGTTGAATTTAATTGAATCGAATCCACCAGTCACTTTAGGCCAGTTTCACACCAGACGGTAGTTGATTACACTAAGTTGCCTGCCAAGTGGTCAACAAGTTGACCGCCGTGTGAACGCTCCTTTCAGACGAGGCAAATTATCACCATGTGGAATCAACTTCATTTCCCAAGGGGACGTTTAGTAGGATGATAGAACCCGAGGAAGCTGGAGCACTTCTTGTGCTTGCTCTTCTGCACAAAGAAAGTGAAAACAGGAGGAGACTATATTTTTTTATTTATAAATTTTGTTTATAATATGATTTATATTTTAATTTTGTCACTGTAATCACTTGATCTCGTGTCCCATATCGAGGGACAAATTCTGATGGCTTCAATAAAATTTTCCACATTCATACTGTGTAGAGCTATGTCTTCCATAATGACTCGAAGTTGACTAAATAGGCGTCTCGTGTGAAGAGCTCATTGCCGGTAGCGTCTTTTGAGTTGACTCAACTACTGGGGATGAGAACGGCGCAGGCACTGTGCCGGGCTCCCACATGCATGGGCGGACGAGTTGACCGCGTGTGAACGGGCTCGGGAAATTTCATTCATTTTCCACAAAGCTACACCCCCCCCCCCCCCCCCCCCGTTCAACTAGTAGAATCAAATAAATCGCCTCGTGTGAAACCGGCCTTATTCCTCAAATCAACAATAGTAGGTACCTAGCTAATCTGTTCAATGATAACAATCTTACAAATCTACAACAATTCTCTTATGACAATTCAAAAATATTTACGGGCCCTATCAATTTAAGATGTATAGTAAACAAATAAAATGAAATAAATAAATAATAAACTTACAACAGTCAACAAATTTTCCCATTATGCCTCTCTATCACATCCATCGTCCAACCAAATACTCCAAACCAACTCCAGCAAACAACCGCGTCAACTAAAAACACACATTTCTCTCTTAGGAAGAAAAAAACTACCCCGAACATCAATTTTTACCATCGCACTACACCAAATCATTAATCACCTACCTTGTCTCTTCAAGAACTCATCCCACATCAGTCCCTTCACGAAAAACAATCCCTTCCAAACTAACACCAAACAGCCTCTACAAGTTTGCGTCGCCAACCAATCAATAGGTACCTGCAAATGAGCCCAATCATGATTTGATTATACATCTTAAATTGATAGGGCCCATAATTAGTTTTGAATTGTTGTGTAAATTTGTTGGATGTTAGAACTAAGTTTGTTAGGTTTGTAAGATTGCTATCGTTTGACAGATTTATCTACTATCGTATCTTCTGAAAGTGCTTGCAAAAAACGAAAATCTGTGTTTCTTCTTCCGACTTCCAGAATAAGATGTTCAAAAGGAAATCTAGATGAAAATAACATATTTTTTTAAACGTTAGAGGAGAAATTCAGTTGGTATTCTTGGGCGGGAAAAAACACACACACACACATTATATATATATATATATATATATATATATATATATATATATATATATATATATATATATATATAAATATTTATTAAATATGTATTAAATATTATATATATATTTATTAATATTTATTAAATATTATATATATATATATATTTATATATATATATATATATATATATATATATATATATATATATATATATATATATATATATATATATATATATATATATATATATATATATATATATATATTTATGTGAATGTGTATACAGATATATCTGTACCTTGGTGCAGACATATAGACATAAATAAATTGAAAATATTGGGTCGTCAGTACTTCCCAACCTCAAACATATTTTGAACTAAATAAACAATTGTGTTCTTTAATGACATCATTAGGCAAAACCAACTCTGTTCTTACATGTTTGTCTTGTTTACAGTGAAACTTGAGGCATTGTCCACGGGGAGGAGTGGAAACGATTCGGCATGCAGCATCAATGCTCCAATCGGAGCAAGGTGGGTAACTTGCCCTAAATCTATACTATTAATAAGAATGAAACTCCGTTTGTCTGTCTGTTTATTTGTTTGTCTGTCGTGTCTATGCACGGCCAAACGGCTGAGTGGGCCGGAGTCTACGAGTGGGGGGATCTTCTTGGGATTTTCCGAAAGGGGGAACGAGCGAATTTAAAATTGTCTAATCCCACCCGAACCATGGGCCGTATGGCGGGAGGGGGGTCGAAGTAAGAATTAATGTGCGCTTTTTCCACTTCCCCGCTTCCTCTACCCCTCTAAACGGCCGTCGAAAATTCCGGAAAAATACCGGTTTCGTAGGTTTTCCTACGAGGAAGACGACGGCGCGATTGGATCGCGAAAAAAGTATCGGGAAATGCGTCAAAAAAATGCGAGAGTACGGACCCGTTTTCTCGAAAAGTCCGACGAAAAACTTGGTTTTTTTAAATTAAAATATACCCCATAAAGGTACGTTTTTCGGAACGGTTTTCGCGGGCGAAATAAAGGTTTGATCCCGCCGAATCTGAATCCGAAATCGGATATCGAAAAAAGTGACGAGAACTCGGTCAAATTGCGAGCAGAAGCGAGCAAAGCGATTAAAATGATTGTGCCGTGGACGAGAGAAGGCTCAAGAATTGACGTGAAGGGTTCGATGTCACAATGTTGCGAGGCGAGCAGGTATACATAGGTACCTACCTTGCGAGCGAAGCGAGAGCCATTTCAAATAATAAATACGGACTTTGTCCTACACATATACAGGTATACCTTGCGAGCGAAGCGAGCAACATCCCCGAATAAACTTTTCGTGGTTCCACGTAGTTTTATAAGATTTAATTTGTTTGTAAGATTTCCCAACTGAAAAAAACGTCTGCCAAGTTGGGTGGGCAGTACAACATTCCCTAATAAACTTTTCGTGGTTCCACGTAGTTTTATAAGAATTAATTTGTTTGTAAGAATTTCCAACAGAAAAAAACGTCTGCCAAGTTGGGTGGGCAGTATAACTTCTTCAAGCGAGCGAAGCGAGCAGCATCCCCTACAGAAGTAAAACCTACCCTTAGGGATCTACCATTTGCGAGCGAAGCGAGCAACATCCCCTACATGTTTCAATTGTAATACATCGCATGTATACAGCCACACTTTGCGAGCGAAGCGAGCAACATTCCCTACATACCACACTAAACTTTTCGTGGTTCCACGTAGTTTTATAAGATTTAATTTGTTTGTAAGAATTCCCAACTGAAAAAAACGTCTGCCAAGTTGGGTGAACAGTATAACTTCCTCAAGCGATCGAAGCGAGCAGCATCCCCTACAGAAGTTAAACCTACCCTTAGAGATCTACCGTTTGCGAGCGAAGCGAGCAACATCCCCTACACACGTTAAACCTACCCTTAGGGATCTACCATTTGCGAGCAAAGCGAGCAACGTTCCCTACATGCCACACTTTGCGAGCGAAGCGAGCAACATTCCCTACATGCCACACTTTGCGAGCGAAGCGAGCAATTTCACGGGGGGTCCGGGGGGCTTGCCCCCCGGCTGGACGTGGAGGCGAGCGTAGCGAGCCGGAGCGGCTAGTACAGAATAAAACATGGTTTCACTGATATTTTCTGGTAACACAGGAGGTATGTTTAGGTACTGGTAATGCTAAAATTATTCGGCCATTGATTTTGCAGTACCTTATTGTGGGGTTAGACTCACCCCCAACCTTCTATCTACCCTCGCATTAAGTAAACAACCAGTCCAGGTTGGGGCTTTTCGTCCGACTGCCTCAAGCGTCACGGACGACATCAGGTGTTCTCCAAATGGAGGATCAGAATTCGTTCTGATAATTTCGCTTAAAGCTAGTCATTGCCTCGCCCTCTTGAGAGGAGAGGGGTTCGCCATGCATGTAAACTACTTGGTCACCTTACCTTTGTGGTCACCCATCCAAGTACTCACCACACTCAACGCTTAACCGCACGAGATGCAAGTCTGTAGGATAACCCAAAACCCGAGAATCGCTCGTCATAATGGTGTTTGTGATCTTTTCAACACATATGCTCGTAAAAAAGGATGGGCTACATATTCTGAACCACATTTTAGGATGAATGGAAGAAATTGGCGACCAGATTAAGTGCTCCAGGTTAGGCCAGGAATAGTGGCAGTTGTGGAGGTATCCATTGTCTCGGGTTCTGGAGTGAGGACACTGTAGGAGATAATATACACCACCAAGCACAATAAATACTCTCATCCAGACATAGACAGCATAGACTGGTGATCTATTGGAAGATCTATTCGTGATTCCTACGGTTATAACGTGGAGAGGTGTCTGGTCAAAGAAATCTGCAATGCTCTTGAGGAGGCTGGGCAGCCCAGAGTTCCTGCTGGGCTGGGCTTCAGAGCGAGTTCTACTGAGAGGGAGGTTCCTTCCTTCGTTGCTGAGACAAGACATTGCAACTCCTAACCCGTAAAGCATAACCCTTGTATTTCCTTCCACAAACTAGTAACAAATACAGATGTTGCGCATGGGGATAAATCCAGAGTAGATCATTAAAATTCAGCAAAAAAATATTAATTCAACGATTAGTTAGTATTTTAAGGATTTTTTGAGCACATATTTTTAATTGTACCAATTTAATGTGCTCCAAAAGTCCTTATCAAAGAAATCATCCTTTGATTTGGAAAGCTTGATTTTTGGCGCAAGATTTTTATCTCATTCCTAAGGAGAATAGTCTGAAATTACACACACTCACATTCTATAAACAGGGTGATTCCCTCGCAGATGCAAAAAAAAATTTGGGTGAAACTACATCAAAAATGGAGTAAAATGCCGCCAACTGCATATTTTTATCTCAATCCGTTCTCAAGATATGATTTTTTAAAGGTTTTTTCAGGAAAACCGTGTTTTTTTCCTCTTAATCTCAAATTTCTCCGCTTTACTTCATTCAATTTTAACTTTTGACCACATTTTCAGAATTAGCATTAAATTGACTATAAGAATAGTGTACTTGAGTTCTTAAAAAGTACCATCCAAAGGCCCTCACATCAGCTCAAACATTGACGATTTTGAAAAAATTATATTTCTGAAAATCTTTAAAACTTTACTACTCTGCCAAAACGAATCCTGGGAACTGGCAAATCTCATGAAAACTGCTTCGTCTAATACTCTTTCCAACGATATAATCAAGTTTACTTTTATCTCGTTATTTAGCGGAGAAAATTATGTTTTAATGTTAAAAAATGTGGGTTTTTCAATGAAATTGTTGGTTTTTCCCGAAAGATGACCCTCCATGAATCTACGAGTATGGGGTCGGTTTCTATGTATTTTTTCTCGCTGGATCGAATAGAAACTCTTGCAGATCTCTCAACTACGTTATAATCGAGTTTTACACTTTGATTAACTAGTTTTACCCCATAACACACATACATTTAATCGTAACAAACAAACTAAACATTTGCGATTTTAAGTGTAAAACTCGGTTATAACGGAGTTGGAGAGATCTACAAATGTTACCATTCGATACAGCGTGAAAAAATACATAGAAACCGACCCCATACTCGTAGGTTCATGGTGGGTCATCTTTCGAAAAAACCAACAATTTCATTGAAAAACCCACATTTTTTAACATTAAAACATAATTTTCTCCACTAAATAACAAAATAAAAGTAAACTTGATTATATCGTTGGAAAGAGTATTAGACGAAGCAGTTTTCATGAGATTTGCCAGTTTCCAGGAATCGTTTTGGAATTGTAGTAAAGTTTTAAAGATTTTCAGAAATATTATTTTTTCAAAGTCGTCAATGTTTGAGCTGATGTGAGGGACTTTGGATGGTACGTTTTAAGAACCCAAGTACACTATTCCTATAGTAAATTTAATGCTGATTCCGAAAATGTGGTCAAAAGTTAAAATTGAATGAAGTAAAGTGGGGAAATTTGAGATTAAGAGGAAAAAAACACGGTTTTTCCTGAAAAAACCTTCAAAAAATCATATCTCGAGAACGGATTGAGATAAAAATATGCAGTTGGCGGTATTTTACTCCATTTTTGATGTAGTTTCACCCAATTTTTTTTTGCATCTGCGAGGGAATCACCCTGTATATATTAAAAAGAGCAAACTACAGGAATCGTTTCAGCTTTTATCGTGGTAATAACCATGTCATTATAAATGGTTTCCATTGTTTAATAATAAATAGCAATTGGACAAAGTGTGTTGATTCATCTGTCTTCCGATCTTTTCCCAAATGTTGTCCCTTCGTTGGAATTAGGTGATTGAAGTAATAAGGGTTTGCTCATTTCTTAGTCTGTAATCTTGCCAAGCGAAGAATCCTTGGAACCTCGGGATGCAGCACTCATAGAGAAGGGACCCTTTATGCCTCCAGCGCTGGTATCGTACTAACGGGTTTTTTCTCCCGCCACCATTTCATCAAATGTAAGCTAGCTGAGGGACGAGTGTAATTAAAAAATCGTGACGTCCTATCCTCTTTACTATTGGAACTGTGCGACCCCCGTGCATCCCGTTTTCCTTGGACAGGATGACATCTCCTAATCCCCGCCTAACAGCACGGAATTGGGGAATGAAAAATGGCACTGAGAGATTTTATGAGGTGCGAATTAAACCATACACTTCTAACTAACCAATACTGCATCAGCTGATTCTAACTATCTCAGTTAAAGATAGCGCTTATTACTTTTAGGAAGTTAGTATATTATTTATAATAATTAATTTAAAAGTTCAGTTGCTTATTAAACATTAAAACTGAAATTCAGTTCCAGGGAAATTCTAACATTCTTGGATGAGCTAGATCAAAATGAAGGAAAACATGAATATTCGCCTCCTGAGTTCAAGAATCCAACTGCACTAACAAAGTAAGCATATGCCATTCTGAATAGATGAGCAGAAAGTAAAACATTCACTAATCTAAAATGCCTGTGTTTATTCACCAAATCAAGTGTGGTTTAGATTGACCCAGGCCGGCTTGAACTTTAAACACAATCAAATCACCTTTGATTTTAGTTTTTAGTAACTTACAATTTTTAATCAATAAAAATTATGTAAGTACACGTATAGAGTTTTGTTAATATGGGACATGGGCCACATCAGATCTCATAAATTCATTCTAATGAATAATTATTGTTGAACCCCTTAAGTTCTATCCATTACATTTCCTTCAACATTTAATTTTCTCGACTCTGTTTCAAGTGAACCTACGAATTCAGTACCTCCAACAGGACGGATGGGGCAGCTCTTGGCTCTCAACTCAGCCGATTTGGCTAAACGGGTTATGGCGTTGACGCTAGAACTGGAAGAAAGAGAAGCTGTTTTGAAAAGCACAACCGAACGCCTGAATGAAACCCAAGAAAAGCTCACAAAACAGAAAACCGACTGTGATTCTATAGTTAAGAGGCATCAGAAATTTATTGATCAGGTACTGCTCATAGATACTTGTGTAGGAAGCGTAGAGTCAGGACAGTCGAAAAAATTTGATAAACCGGCCTCATAGCTCAGATCGTTGGAGTGTTGCAACTATGGACACAACACTGGTGTTCCCGTAGTTGTAAGGACACCAGTTCGAGCTCCTGTCGAGGTATCAAATATTTTTGGGCTGTTACAGTGGCGCAGTAGGTAGGAACCGAAATGATACAAAATAATTAGTTGGCCCTCTCGAGCCAAAAGACTGTAAACATTACATTCATCTTTCACTTCCTCACTCACCTGAGTCAAACTCACCATGACAATGACCTCGCTCGACTGCTGATTTGTTCCAGCAAGCATCTGCTGAGTCAGTGGCCTGCAGTTTCACTTTGCCATTCTTTCGACCCCAAAATGTTAAGCTCCAGGAAAATAACTCTCACAGTCGAAGAGGTTTGATTATACCGGCCTCATAGCTCAGATCGTTGGAGTGTTGCTACTAAGCGGAAATTTCCTGTAGTTGTAAGGACACAAGTTCAAACATCTGGCGAGGTATCAAATATTTTTTGGCCGTTAAGTGGAGCAGTTGGAACAATAATTAATTAAATCCCTCTCGAGCCAAAAGAATAAAAATCACATTCCTTGTCGTAGCACTTTTCACTTCCACACACTTGAGTCAAAACTCACTGTGACAATGACCTCGCTCAACTGCTGACTTGTACCAGCGAGCATCTGCTGAGCCAGTGGCCTGCAGTTTCACTTCGTCATTCGACTGACTCCAAACCAGCCGAGACAGCCGGTATTTGACTCCGGGGAAATGTTAGGCTCCAGGAAAATAATTTGTAACCTGGCTAGGAGGTAACCTAGGTTGATTTGGCGTTCACCAATTACGTCACGAGACACATCTAAGGATTCTGCTAATCATCAAAAACCCACATGTAATTACCTATCTAAATTAGCACTTTCTATGTTTCAGCTACTTACAGAGAAGAAGTTGTTGGGTGAACAATGTGCAAGCGTGATAAAAGAAATGGAAGTTAAACATACGAAATCATTACAAAATGTTGAGGAGAGACATAGAATAGACATGAAAAAATTTCACGAGAAAATGCTGGCAGCTGAAAAAGTGAAACGAGACAAATGGATTGAAGAAAAAATGAAGAAAATAAAAGTACGCACTCACTTGGTATAAGTATTAAATATTATCTATGTCCTGTCACAATGTATTAACTTGATATGCGCTACTTTTCTCAGTTCTCTGGTTACTTGGTAGCTAAATGTCACAGGAGTGAAAGTTACTGTTCAGTTTTGGAAATGACCTCCTACATATTCAATAACCACAATTTCAGGAACAAACGGTAAAAGGCTTGGAGCCTGAATTGGAAAGGATGACCAGAACTCATCAAGAAGAACTCGCTGAAATTAGGAGAGCCCACGAAAAAGAGTTAGCGGAAATGGAAGCAAGTTGTGCTAGAAGGATGTCAATGAGCAGAGAGCAGGCCTTGAGAGACAGGGAACAAGCTGTTGTTGAGGAGAGAGAGGCAGCTAGAAAAAAGTAAGTAATTTTCTCAGACTGTATATTCAAAAAATACTCGTTTCCACTCGAATGCTTCTAAAATATAAACGTTGACACCTACCATTATAACGACGTATGTATTCATTGCAATTATATCAATATTTAGATTAGAGCATGAGCTTAGCGAAGTTGAAAGGAGTTATCAAGATCAAAGGAGACGGTTGTTGGCTGAAGTTAGAGAAGAAAAACTTCGAATGGAAAGGGATTTAGAGAACAACATGACCATCAAATCAAGGCAACTGGAAGAAAAATGGCAGCAGGCTAATCAGGAGTTGGAAACACGTATGGCAGGACTTCAGGAGAAACACCAGGTAAAGTGGTTATGAGTGTTAAATGGATTTTACGTTTGCGCATGTGCAGAAGCTAAATTCATAGGCGACCATGTAGAACCCAACCTTCACAACCCCTCAGAGTTCCAGTTCCATCAAAATTAGGTGATTGAACTCATGCTTGCTACGTTCAAGGAAAACTCAGACAGTCAAAGAGGTCTGATAACGTTGGCCTGGGTAGCGCAGTGGATGAAGGTGCGGTCTTTTCCAGGGGAATTGCAAATATCCTCCCGCCGAGCGAAAAGAGCATGTATCCTCCGCTCACTTGTGCAAGTATTATAAATATCGTCCCTGGTTGTAATGGAGACAAATCAACGAAGTGTTATAGGATGTGGGTTTACTGAATAATCACTTAAATCTAGGGTATAAGGTTGAAAATCTGATCAATTATTCAAGGAAGTAGTCAATACAATAGCAAAGGCAAAGGTAATAGTCAAATTACTGTTTTTCACGTTCTACATGTTGGCACTAGTGGGACAATATTTTAATTAAGGCGTACAGTATCAAACCCCCTTTTTCGTAATTCTCAATAGTGGTTGCTATCCACAACTCTTTCTTTTTTGTACACCTATTTCTCAGATCGTGGAATTCGCTCGAGGATGCTATTTTACTATTTTAACGCAGGTCCCATGTTGCCAGACGTCCCTTTTCGGGGGTACACGTTCCCCTTTTTCCACTAATACCCTCAAGACTGGAATATCTGAAGAGACATTACCTGCTTCTTCTATTTTGGTCAATTCATTAGGCAATGCAGATAATTTACTCTCAATCTCTAATTTTCAAATGTGTTAGTTGTAAAAGAATTCAGAGAACAGCGTAAAAAAAGCTACATTTTTAAACTAAAATGTATTTTTTGTTTATATTTTAATATAATTATAATTGGTCTTATGTAGAACTTGGCAAGTTTCAACTTTGTTATTCAGCACTATAAAAGAGAAAGTATCGAGGCCTGAATCAATGATCTCAGAAACTTAATATAATTTACTTTTTTTGGTTCTTCCATACATCAAGCATAAACTACAATCACTTATTCACATTCAACTATAAATTTCAATATGAGAGCATTGTGTAATTAGCCAAAAAACATGTACCCTTTTTGGAATCCTCAGGTCCCCCTTTATACCCCATTTCGCTAGTCGCTTCAACCTTTGGAAGGAGCAAGTACTACATTTCATTGTCTATATGATATGGAGCGTCAGGGAATGAGATGAGATATTCTGACTCAATAATACCAAAATTATAATGAATTCGTAATAAATAATTGGCCTTTCAATCCAGTTGAAAACTCACGATTATTCGGTGTATTGTCATTATCAAGCTGTATTGTTTAACTTATTAATTTCAGACTGAGCTGAAGAACATGAGGGACACGCTGGAAGGGGAGAGACAGTCGTGGTTGAATCATCAAACACAAGCTCTCTCGCAGAAAGAGGCGGAAATCAGGGATCAATTAAAGAGGGAGAAGGAGAAACACGTGGAAGGGATTATGAAGAAGATGGAAGAAGAGCTCCAAGAAAAAGAAAAATCTGTAGAACAAAAAATATTGTAAGATTGAGTAACTATTTTAATCAAAATTGAAGTAGTTCAAGTTAAATATCTTAGTTTAAAAACTAATTATTTTTAGTGGCTGATTATTAGGATCATGGACTATTAGATAAGGGTAGGCAGTAAGTATATTTCCATCCAAATGATTTTGGATGATCGACCTAGGATAGACATTTCAGTCTCGAGTCTGCCATATTCATAATTTTAATGTATAACAAGCATACAAAACGTGGATAAATTATTCACCACGTTTTCCCTATAAGTAAAATAAGTGGGAAGCATAATCAAACAGTAGTTATGATTGTATAATCAGTATAATTATGATTGCATAATCAAACAGTAGTTATGTTTGTATAACTAACATGTGTACGTTTTCTAAATCATGAAAGTGATACAAAGGCAAATGATTTTGAGCAAATTGTAGCAATACCCTCCTTTGAGACGCCTTTCGCGTAGCGCTTTTGTGATGGGTGGTGGTCTGATTGACTGAATGCGTGGAGATTCCGTAGCAAAGAATCTCAGGCCTAGGTATTGGCTTTTATTCCCCTATGGGCCCTCCTCGTGAGTTGGGGATTCCATTGCTCCACACTTCGAAATTTGTTAAACGAGACTCTTTCCAGAACCTCTTGTCTGGATCTCCAGAATCAAAACAGCTGCTTTGAACATGAGAATCAGGGTGCTTTCAAAAACTAACTTGGCCAATAAGGACCCAAATTAGTTTTCTCATTATTTGTGCTTTCTGTTGCAAAATTAGTCAGACAGAGTTTTGTCATAACAGGATATGCACACCTAGTACGTGTTACGCTCCAGGAAAATAACTCTCACAGTCGAAGAGGTTTGGTCACCCTGGCCTCTTAGCTCTGGTCGTTAGAGCGTTGCAACTCCGGGAAATTATTAATAATTTCTCGTAGTTGTGACGACGCGAGTTCGAACTCCTGTCGAGGTATCAAATATTTTTAGCCTGTTACAGTGGCGCAGTCGAAATAGGACCCGAAATCATACGAAACAATAATTAATCAAATCGCTCTCGAGCCAAAAGACTGTAAACATCACATTTCCTCCTGTTGTTATGCCTTTCATTTCCTCACTCACTTGAGTCAAAACACACCGTGACAATGACCTCGCTCGACTGCTGATTTGTTCCAGCAAGCATCTGCTGAGTCAGTGGCCTGCAGTTTCACTTTGCCATTCTTTCGACCCCAAAATGTTAAGCTCCAGGAAAATAACTCTCACAGTCGAAGAGGTTTGATTATACCGGCCTCATAGCTCAGATCGTTGGAGTGTTGCTACTAAGCGGAAATTTCCTGTAGTTGTAAGGACACAAGTTCAAACATCTGGCGAGGTATCAAATATTTTTTGGCCGTTAAGTGGAGCAGTTGGAACAATAATTAATTAAATCCCTCTCGAGCCAAGCTTGATGGCAAAGAAAAACTAGCTGCCGCAAGGACAACTGCGACCGGCTGTATGAAGACAGGAACCACGAGCTGCGTAGCTCTGTTCTACCTTGTCAACTTCGTTCTCCTATACATTTTAATTTTGTTCTGTAATTCCGGGCTTCTGGGGTATAATTTGATGAATGGGGAAATATAAGTTACCTATTAACTTCTGTGTCTATTTCTCTGGGTACAGTCAGAAGAGATGGCGGAAGATAATGGTTTGGATTAATATGTGCTTAAAACATCGACAGAAACTTTAAAAAACCCGAAATACCAAAAGCTCTGTTTGAATAACGAAAATGTCATTTAGAAAAAAATCGTTTGCTTTGAAATTGAAAGTTGGCAACTTCTTTGCACCCAAAGTACTTAAGTTTAAAAACAATTCAAATTAACAATATAATACAATTACCTCATACGATCTTACTGCATGACAGGAATTTTTTTATAATTCACATTTTTTAAATAAATAATTACTTTTTTCTTTCAAAATCAATAGCTACAGTTTAATGGAGAATCTACAGTTTTATTTGAGGTTAATTTTTTTTATTATAATAGAAGCGTATATTAAATACATATGAGCTCATAAATAAACCCGAAGTTTAAAATTCAATCGGATTCAAAGGTAATAAGAATAGAATGAAAAAATGCATTGTCCGCCTTGTTCTTATCTTTACGAGAAAATCTTTCGAGTTCCAAATGCTTGGTTCTTTTACGTAAAATTCAACAAATTAATGGGGGGAAAAAAATCCCTCGTTCAGCCAAAGATTGCATAATTAATCATTACTAAATGACGGGAAAAAGAATGAACGTACAATAATCACGACATAAATCAAATACGATACCAACGAACAAATGAAAACACGAACTAGTAGAGGTTGTCCATACTATTGACGTCTACAACACGAGAAAAGATTCGGCCCAAAGGACAAATATTCTCCAAACACAAAACGGACAGAGAAGTTATGAGTGAAGTAAGTGAATAATCGTAGTGTGGATGTGTATGCTCGAATTAGTGGGGAGGGTGGGGGGGTGGGGGGACGAAACGTTTAATTTTGTCCATAAATCATAGAACATGTGTCCATATTGGACAGAAAAGTGGTTCTCCGGAGCCTGGAATCATAACCTAAACAACTTCAACAGCGGTTTGCATGAACGGGTTCTTATCGAATTTGTATCGCAATTAGCTGATTATTTCTAAGTTGAAACATATTTATCTTTCTACTCTTTTGGTGGCCTAAACAGTAGATCTACCGTGGTCCCCTTTGATCTTTCTAGAAAAACTGCGACGGAGGCGATTGTCCGCAAGGCTCCAGCCTGACATTTTTTTTCAAGGCCATTTTGCGTCCACACAATCGGCAGTGCGCAATGTGGTCTAGGCTTGCGCGGCATTGGCCATTGCGTAGAGGGGCCTATAGACTTACAGGCAAAGCGAGTAATACCCAGTACTAGGGTTGGTGGGTGAGGGTGGTGTTATTTCACAACTTGACCTTTAACAGTATCTGAGCAAGTTTTAGCATCAAATAAAAATCAAGAGCCATAAGAATAAAATACACGTTACGTATCTTTGATAGTTAACACCTACAACCACCAATGGAAAGAAAAACAAAACTTTCCAAGAAACCTGAACATCAACTTGAAAAGACACGTCTATAATTTCTAGAAAAATGAGGGACCAGTACGAGAGCGATTTGAAGGATTTGGAAGCATCTCAGTCTGAACTCAGAAGGAAACTGAAAGAGGCCAGAAGCGAAAATCAGCAGTACGAAGACACACTGACAAAACTAAGGACTCAGATTAGCCAATTAGAGTGCCAACTTACTACAACTAAACAGGTAAGGTACTTAACATGTTATTTAACATTCACGAATAATACAAATTTGATAGGTTTTCCTCGGCTTTTCCCACAACCAATAATTTCGAGCAAACAAATTATTCAAGACTTTTGCACAAAACATCAATTTTCAAACACTTGTTAGCATTATAACATTTAATCAACTACACTATTTTTTTTCAAATAAATTTTTATTAAAACTAAGGGGTGGAGAATGTTGATATACTATTTCAACGGTTTTGGCACACCTTTTATTAGTCTACAGAAATTCTTGTTTGGTTATTGATTTTCTGTTAATAGCCAAATAAACTTATTCTCGAAATCAAGAAACTTATTGAGACGTTCATCCAGAAATTATTCATTAAATGAAAAAAGGTTTCTCAAAACAGACTTCAAGGAATACGATACTTGGAAAACGTAAAGCCCATTATGAAATAGCTTTTCATTAATGTAAGATTATCTACGATAAAAAAGTGTAACATTATTTTGCTCTATCAGCGGTTAGAAAGAGCAGAACGAGAAAATACTGAGCGAGGGGTCATGGCTAGGAATGAAGTATCAAGCCAAATAATGATCTTGCAAAGAGAGCTGGCAGAAGAGCGAACTAGAAGAGAGGAAACTGTTGCAACAATGCAAGCAGAAAAGGAGAAGGAGCTACAACAGGTGTATAACAGGTAATACAATAAATTATTAGGTAACACAATATGAATGGATATCAGAGAGTTTATGTACTTCTCGTAATCACGAAAACAAGCTGTTAAAGCGAGCACGATGATTGCTAACCTTTTTGCATTGATTTCTCGTAGCACTTTCGTAAGCCCGAGAGAAAGAGAACTCTTATAGTGACACTGACGTGACTCTTGCAGTATCTACACAATTTTCAAAATATAACGTGAAATAAGAAACAAATACCACTTGCCTCTTCATCATACAAAAATGGCCCTTCTGGTTGAGGTGCGAGGAAAAACAACACGAACAAAAGCCAAATACAAAGACTAAACCAACAACAAAAGGCAGCACGAAAGTGGCTAAAGTCAGGAAATTATGTCAGGTGTGTCTCCATACTAACTTGTGTATGAGTGTGTCTATACCAACTGCATAGTGGATGCTAAGTTAGGTTATCCTGGAGAACGGTCACGTTGGCGTCTCGTAATTACGATTCCGACAAAGCTGAGCATAAGTGACTCTTCCTGTTCCGAAAAGCATTCCCACATAACTAAAACCTCTTCACGTTTCAGAAAGGCTCGCATTCAAGAAGTACAAAAACTCTCTATTATTACAAGAATATACTAAATAGTAAATAATGTGGTATCTCCTAATAAAGATAATTCGTACTCCTTCATCTCTTACTGAACATTGTTGCGAGTTTCAGAGTGAAAGAGGCTATTAGCAAAAAAGAAGAGGCATTCAAAATGGTTCAAAAACAGAGGGACGCAGCCCTAGAGCAGTGTTGCCAATTGGAGGGTATGTTAGAGCAACAACGGAAAGAATTTTTGAGCCGAAAACCCCATTAGCACATGCAGTGAAACGTACTATAAGATCCTTTTTATCCACACTATCATCGCTGTACAGAAAAATAAAATAATTTTCATATTCTTTTAACGATGTGAAAACATTATGCCTACAGATCCCAACGCTCTCTACAAAAAATATCTGTCAAGGTCACAGAAGTGATTGCTGTTTTTAATTGCTTATCACGTATCATCAATCTGCTGTAAGGTTCATTTAGCCGTACTATAAAAAAAATAGTTTCCACTGATCAGAAAGCTCTAGATTTATTACAGAGCTCATTAAATCTCATATGGCCAAATTTGCTCTCCTCACCCTACAGAAAAAAAAGTTCCAGTCATGCAGCATGATTGCGCAAGCGATTTTTCTACAATTACCTATAATATTATAATACGTTCAATTGTATTGAAATTTCAGTAATTTTAGTACGAAGAAATTGTTAAAAACCAATTTCATGGCAAAAACTCAAACTAAATAAAATTAGGTGATTCAAAAGAGATTTTTTTAGATGTTTTTGCAGTTTTTATAGATTTTTCAACAAATATTAATGAAATTTAATTACGTTTTTTCAGCCCAATTTTGTGCAAATTTTTTTAATGTTCTAGTTAACTAACCCAGTAGTGACCGTAACTCGATTCCTTTATTTTTTCCTTGAAATTGTTCTGATTTCCCTTCAATAGTGCACGACAGATGATGGATATACGATTATTTTATATTTCACACAACTGAATTTAGGTAAATTTTGATGTAACATAAATGGTACATTGCCCACTATCCTGTAAAATTGAGTATTCCTTCAACATGTGATTCAGTAGGAATAATCTAGTGAATTTAGTGAAGAAAAACTGTTTCTTCTTTAAGAAATTGAAGAAAATAGAAATGATATCATCACAACAAGTAATCATTCAGTATTAACTAGTAATGGGTTGTTCTTTATAAATTGTCATACTACATAACTATCAGCGCGTATGGAAGGGAATTGAACAATATATGTATGTGGAATTGAACATTGAATGAACTGAAGGAAAAAAACCTTCCTTTTAGAATGCAAGCGGTGATAGTTTGAGAAAAATAGGATGTCCGAAAAACATCGTTGCTCGTTTGTGGTGAACGGATCGTAAGGTATATTTTTTGGACAGCATAGCGCACGTTATAAGGTACTTCATCATCAATGAAACATTCAAAGATTTCTACTGGAGATGAATTTGTGTACCCTGAGTAGTTATGGGTCGGAAAAGTTCTCGACATCTTGGAAGTCTCCATTCCTCAACAATATTGGATTTTCTTGTGTGTGCTTACTCGATCAGTTTTGATGGTTTTCCTCTACTCAGAAAAGCCTTTGCACAGTTCTATCTCTGAATGGGTACTAGTACTGCTAGGCTCCCCTCCAAAGTAGGAAGAGTAACGATCGTAGAGAGATCTTACATCCGCTTCAGCGACCAACTGCTGCTGAGGTTTTACACGGATTCAATGCCGAAATTTTCATCTCTCTTCATTGGTAAAGTAATTAGGTTCAGGAGGAGCAATGAGGACCTCCCTTTCGAACAACTCGTCATTGTCAGCTAGAAGTTGATAAATTACCTATTATACTGTCAGTCCTGGCTAGATTATCGACGCCAATTAGCTGAAAAAGAAGATGAATTAACAACTCTAAGTAATGCGCGAAATAGGAAACGTACCATTTATGGTACGGTCCACTTCATAAGTGAATATTTTCATGAGATGATCGTAGATTAAACCTTGTTCATGGAAGTTCTTTCAGTACACATCTATACTAATGAAAAATGACGAAAGATAATTTTTAGGGATGATTATTGTACAATTATACGTATACTTTTCGTCAAACATGATGAATATTTGAGAAAATCGCAAAACCCAAACTCGCCCTCATCAGCCCTTGGGAACGTTTAAGGCTCGGTTCCGGGCCACAGCACGAGCATAACTGATGGAAAGATGACTAATAATAATTTTTGAACCATTAAGAGTCCAAAAATCACTTTTGTTTAAATCCAGCAGCTCTGTGAAATTCTCTCGCCCAACGGAACATATATGGTACATTGTGCACTACTGGGTTAATCGTTAAAAATTTCGTTATGACTAAAATTCGGCTAAATATTTTAAATTTAACGATTTTGTCCGTGTTTAATGATTTTTTTTTTTAATTTGACTAATTTAATGTTCTAAAAAAGTGCTGGCCAATGAACTCATCCTTTCATTTGGGAAGCGCAAGAATGGTATTTAATCTCAATCCTAAGGAGAGTTATCGTCTGGAATGACACACACACACACGCGCACCCACACACACAGACAAATATATATATATAAACCTCAAAAGAAGGGATCACTTTTCCTTGGACACCAAAGACCCCCAGGTCAATCGGACAAGTTCATAATTATATCTCATGATTAGGTACCTAATGGAGATGGGATACACCTTATTCTTTTTGTATTTTCTCAATCACGGGGAAAGACCAGCTATATCGAGCTCTGACTTGTGCAAAAACATAATGAATCGCGCTTCTTCATGGTTGCCAGCTTTAGTCTGAGAACGGAATAAGATATCGCAATTCTGGTTTCACCATCGTGTCCAGCACTAAAAAATCTTTGAAATGAGGTGTCACTCGGCAAAAATTGGGAAATTGTTTTCTAAGTATCCAATTACCCCTTGGGTAGTCCAAAACATTTTTGGATTTTTTTTCTTCTGATTTTTATTTGCTTGAAACTTGGTATCAGCCACCCCATAAAACGCTCTCCAAGTTACACTTCGATATCTCAAAAGTATAATATGACATCATAGTGCTTCTCAAACAAAAATCGCGTACCTACTTAATTGAATAGGAAAAACGGGCATGCAGCATGACTATATCAGCGAATTTTCGTAATTTCATCATATGATGTAAATCTACTTGTTTTGAAACTTGAGCACTTTGTGCATCCAGCATTGGTGAATATTAAATTGTTGAAATACATTAAAGAAAACAAATATAGATAATATTTGGCTATGCATACCAGTAAATTTTACTTTACAATTTTTGACATGGATATGTCTTTGCTCTGGGGGGTCAACCAAAAATGTCCGTGACGCAAAATTTGTGTCACAATTTCAGTGTTTTTCACGTACAACCCAGCCGTTGCTAGGGGAATGGAACTTCCGCAGTTTTCATCGCACAGAAATCGTTCGCCACTCGTTGGAAAGCGCTTGATTTATGTGATAAATGATCACATCTCAAGCTACCGATTTCTCCCTCCTTACGTACCTGGCTACATTCCTAAACTAAGTTGACTGGACTGTAAACAATTTTAAAAAGCCGGTTACAATATTCTTAACGTAAAGCAAGAGCATCATTTACTCCACTCCATAGGAAACATTTTCATCCTCTTGACAACAGTCGACTGTTAACAACAACTCATTGCAGTGGCTTCTCTCCATAGTTATTTTAAACATTTCTATAAGTAAACCGTTGTTTTGTTGTTAGTCGGGATGCGGCCCAGGGATTAGTTTAAAGTTAAAGGATTTGGTTACAACTCTCGAGGACAACCGTTATGAAATCCCCAATCAAAGACATATCCATGTAACATGGTATCTGCTTGTAAAGCAGATTGTGGAACTCGTTTACGAGTTGTTTAGTTAGGTACTTGTTTTCTTCAGTTTTAATGATTTTTTAGCACATTTTTCAGCATAACTTGTGCACGAATTTCCGAATGTTCTGGCTACGAGTAGATAAAGTTTTTGAAAGTAATATTCCACATAAAATGATAAATTTAAGAATCTTGAGTCGTTTTTTGCTATTCATCACCGCTATTGCCCCCTAGCGCTCCTTCCGACGGACCTTGTTAGCTCAAAGCCCCATTTCATCACTCAAAAATTAAGAGTTTTCACTGCGTATGGGCAAACATAAAATCCTTCAAGTCCATCAGTCGAGATAGCTGGTTGACTCTGGGGACGTGTAACTTCGGCATCAGCAGCTAAGCTTAATCTAATCTTCGCTAATCATCTCAAATTTGAGAATTGAGGTTGTAAAGAAAATTTGGGCGCAATTCAAGGGAATAATAACTTATTTATTATTTCAAAATTGCTTCAATCAAACGCAAAAAGCGCTAGTCACTACTTAACGAATCATATCAACAGTATAGGTACAATAAATTTAGAGAAAAGCACAACTTCATAATGTATGAATCTGATAAACTAATTCCACTTCATATAATATTATAATTCAACAATGAAGACTATCATTACAATAAATATGGCATTTCGCTACAAATACGTATTCAAAAAGTAAAAATATGGCTAGAACAATCAATAGTTTACATGACAAAAATATCATCGTTAACATGCTAACTAGTAAGTGCATTTTTCAAAGGCTTCAAGGTTCCAATTTTTCAATAGAAGTACGTACCCTATTTTTCGTCACCCAGTTTGACTCCAAAAACACTAAAAATCATTTTAAATGACCCATGTTCAGTTCCAGTGAGATGGTTAATGTGCTAATACTAAAATAAAAGCGTGTTTGAAATAATAATCAAAGCCAGTCACTACATAACCTTATTTTGATCATGAAAATTTGATCTTCATAAAGTTCTCAACATTCAAAACTACAAACACGAATTACAATAAACTGTATACTTAGATAGTTAACATGATTCAATACAGTCTTTCATCACCATGACAACAAACATCAATATTGATTTATTTTACAATGAGAATAAGAACGAAGTCACACGAAATACACCAAGCACTTGTAAGACCTGTTCACTTCAGCAGAACGAGATCAAAAAAAGAAAAATAATCATGCAATTTTTCAGATCAATATAAAGCAGGATTCATAATGCGAGCCATGGGTGGTAGTACAAGGATTCTCGGCTGCGATCACCGTAATCATACATTAGCTCGTCGCCAACTTTTATATCATCTTTAGCGATGAGAACTAGTCTGGGAACCCCTCCGACGGTTAGCGTCTTTGTTACAAGGTTTCCATAGCGCGAATGGTTGACCAGCCTGCCCAGTCTTTTACTTTCGGCAGTCGCGTCAATGCAATAGGAGACATCTTTGTGGACAAAGTAATACATATAGCAGCCCGTGTTTTGGTCCTGGGCGTACCTCGCTTCGCGCGACCGTGCCTCTTCAAGGGTTATCAGCTCTCCAGCATACTCCACCACAAAATCTCCTCTTTTGAACGGCCTGGTAGCTACGATACCTCGCCCTTTCTCCGGAAAAATGTGAACTTCGAGTCCATCTTCTCTCTCCGACAGGATGGCATTCTCAATATGCCGTTGTTTTTCTTCCAGAACAGTCTTTTTGGTTTTTCGAACGCTCCTCCGCACAGGGAAGTAATCAGTCAATTTAGCGGTCTTACATTCTAATGACTCTTCCGTGTTGATTTTACGCCTAGGCTTGGTCAACTTCTTAGGCTCCGCAACAACTGCAGTCATTTCTATCCTGTGAGGACTTATTATCTCGATGTTGTTGGCTTGTTGGAGTATGGAAGTAGTGGAAGCGTGTTTTCTTGGAGATAGCCTAGGCGAGTAGAGGCTCTTGTCGTCATTTTTCTTCTCCTCCGAAGCAAAGTAGGAAGTAATTTTAGTTGACGGACTAGCGTGAGAAAGCTTACCTTGAAACTCCGTCATTAATTTCATCGCCTTCAAAGGGTGAGGAGGGTTTTCACCATTATTGGCAGTTGGGGCCTTCGCCCTCCTCCTGCCCCTCACCATAGTAAATGGCTGCCGAATCTTAATCTCAACTGCTCCTTTACCTGTACCTACAAGAAAGACGAAAAACCAATTACAAAAACATTACGATTGTTATGTAGGTATACAGTCTTCAGCCATTATGGGTTAAAAGTTTGGTAATTTTGGAGCCATTAAGTTGGATACCCATTTGCAATGACTAATGCCCCATTCTAAAAATATCTTTGGTTGAAAGTACACGTAAAACTAAGCTCAAAACACATTCAATCTTATTCAAAAACGCAGTTTTTTATATTGCAATCTCGAGTTTACAGTGATAGGTACATTATTGGTATTTTTATGTCATGGACCTGCAGACACAGTGCAGGTAACAGGTCGGCACAGTTTGTAGTTGTGTCACCAAATTCCGAATCAGATGCTAGTGTTTCAATATCTTGAAACCAAGCTTATGGGTTGAAGTTACCACTCCTTATGAGGTACAATGGAAACGATAGAGAACACCATTGGACATTTAAAGAGGACAAAAACAATATCAGTTAAAAACAATAAAAACGTTAAAATATTACAACAAGGAGGTGATGGAATGGAGCATTTACCCCGTCCAAGGGCCCAGGAGATTAGTCTGCAACACCCAGAGCTGAAAACCTCCAAGTATGACCTCAGGGGAGTATGACTCCTCTCGTTTACAAGAAACAGGAAGGAGGAACTACTGACATCCATCAAAGAGTGGACTGAGGTAGCGTCCCTAAATCCGTTTTTAATGAAAGGATTGGTGAATCCAGAAGGAGAAGACGGCCTTAGGATTGATGTAGGGAAGGACATCCAAAGAACGGGAATACAGAACTGGAATGACGGTGCTGCCTATAATCATGGAGAGCTGTAGTCAAGGAGGATAAAAGCCACATTGGCTTGAAGTGCAGGTAAGGCATACCTATTATAAAAAGCACAATGCAACCAGAAGCCCATGACGCGAAAAATTATTGCTTTTGTATGTCCATTTATTTGAACATCTCTCTAGGTAATTCAGACAAATATATATTTCCTTCTGGGTGTTATTATTGATGCATTCAAACTGCAAATATATATACACACGGGGTGTCCCAAAAATAACCTCCCGCTCCAAAGCATAAGCTGGTTATACGAAGTGAGGGTGACCAGCGCTCCTGAGGAGAATGAAGGAACTTACCTCCTTTGAGCTTGAAATTTTCAATGTGGACACAGTATCATAGAAGAGCACTCTCAGGTTTTAGAAGTGAAGGATGGGGCTGCCAGACTGGTCCTTTCCCCTCCTACTCCCCCACCTCATGTCGAATACGTGGATTGTGATTTGCAGGAGCCAGCAGTGAGGAGGAACCATGAATCACGATCTGTGAATTTGCTGTGGGGAGGAGGCCACAAATGGCCAAGTCTGGCACCAGCCCACTGCAGCCTTGTCCTGCTCCCTGTGCACTTCTAAAACCTGAGAGAGCTCTACAAGGAGCCACATTAGAGAGTTTTCTAGGGAAGCTGACCATACGGTGTCATCATGTGATCCAATGATAACCAAAAACTTGCAATGAACACGAAATGGCTTCCATTTCATAAACTCTGTTAAGGCAGAATGGGATTACGAAGCTCCAAGAATGGGTACGTCACCACCCCCACGGTTTCCAACACTGCACCAGTAGAACCGATAAGAGGTTCCTTGCTGGCGTTACTGTCCTCTTTAAAGTACCGACAAAGAAAATGAACGTTTATTAGTCTCTATCATTATTGTGTTAATGCTCTACTCATTTTGGAACACGAATTAAATGAATTGGTTGGGAGTAGTTGATGACAACGAACTACAAGATGCGTTCCAAGCCTATTTCAAAGAATGTGCTGCCAGCAATAATCCTCAATCGTTCAGGTAACTACTAGCGACTGATCGAATGAGTGAGCTAACACAAAAAATAATGTAGTATACAGAGAAATTTAGTACTATTCAAGTGAGGATATTCTTGAAAGCATTGGCCAAGAACGAATCTTCGAGTTCGTTATCCTCAACTGTTTTCCACATAAATGATTGAATGTTTACTTTTACTCACAAACACAAAAGGTGTCACATGGACGGAAGGATGACAGATGGCAACGGTTTTGATAAGAATTGGTATAGGGACGTCACAAGACAGACTGTGCAGATTAGCATCTGCCACGTGTTTTCCTTAGGTTCATGTTCGAGGTGGCAGTCACTGAGGAAAGCAAAAACCCTCTACTTTCTTCACACCGACCCATGAAATGACTAACGAAAGTTAAAACGGTTTACCAAGCACAGAACGAGAAATTATTATCAAATACAGCTCCTTGCTTCTTTCGCGCTTTACCAATAACGGCATATTACCAGCGTTCAGTTGGGCACTGGCGAAACTAGAAGGTAGGAGGATCGCCTGTTGAGAGGGATGGAAAACAGGTTAGGACATTATAGGTCAGAAAAAGCATTGATTCGGTGACAATGGGCAAGGAGATAGGTCAGTTACACATTTGAAGAGTATATAACATTATCTGTTAACTGGTACCTAGTTAAATCGTCCACTTTCAACTGAAATATAACCAAACCTAATATGAATATTACTACTCTACATATATGTAGAGTACATATATTTGAAACTAGTGCCAAATTAAATTTCAAATTCCCCGACTTTTCCCAGACCGAACAAAACCATTAGTACTAGGAATACCTTTCATCCTCCTATAGTATAACAGTTATCTTGTCTGATTTTTCGTATTGCTCGTTTTTCCCCCAAATAGGTAGTGCAGTTCAGTGATGCATAGCAAGCTAGTGCTACAGTTTAATAAAAAATCAGGTCAAATACACGGTAAACGATGACTCATGTTTGCTGGTGTTTGACGCAACATCTTACAATTACTGCGTCAACTGCCAAACTTCATTAGTTACCCCTAGGAAGCAGAATTAGAACTCATCTGGCATTTTTTTCTTTTATGCTTTTTTAATGCACAAATACCAACCAAGATGTACAGTGTTGTCCTGTTGGTCCAATATATTCTACCAATTTCATGTTCATCCGTAGGAGATTTATCAGCTAGGAAGGGTGTTCTTTACTACTGCCCCCAATTTTCAATGTGAGATTTTCCCCATTCAAAACACCACTTTCTCATTTTGAAAATACGATTTTGACTCTTCAAAACTCTCTTTTTTATTGTTGTCATTTGGACATCAAAAGTATAATTATCATTGATTAATCATGGTTTTAAAAAATTGGGAGCCAGTAATAAAAGTGGAAAACAGCGGGATTATGCTCTACAGGTCCACCTGAAGAAGCAGATATACACTTTGATTGAAACTTAGAGTTGAGAGACTCGAGTATGGCCTGACTCCTCTCCGTCGTTCGCTATCATGGAGTCTGGGGACCCCCCCCCCCCCCCCGCTCTCACCAATGTGATTCATTTGTCCAACTAATCTATATAATACCAACAGGATAGATTTAGGATACATTTTTATTTTTAAATGCAAGCTTGCGAGCATCTAGATCACCAAACTATACACATCATTCAGAGCAATTTGTCAGAGTACTTGTGATTTGTAAAAAAGCAAAATTTGTTATTTCAAGTTTCAATTGGCTGTACATAATATGAATGGTATGAATAATTCGGTGCTCTGGATGCTCGCATATCAAACATAAAAAATTTCCTAAATCAATCCTTTTTAGTATAATATGGATTAATTGGAAAATGAATCAGAATTATGTATATATTTTGATGGTCTGGACGCTCGAATAAAAATATATATATATCCTAAATCAATCCTTTTCAGGGGAAGAAGCACCTGAGATCGAACAGAGTTGAAGTCACCGAAACTCACTACCCCGCTAATTGCTTGACAGGGAATTTTTTCGAATATTGTTCAAATTCAAACCCTGGGGCATTTTTACTAAAGTTTTTCATTTGGCAATAACTTGTTACTGCCTCCAATTTCTTGAAACCACAATTAATTAATGTTAAACATACATGGGATGTTTCAAATGATAACATTAAAAAAGAGGGTAGTTTGAAGAGTCAAAATCGTATTTTCACAATGAGAACGCGGTGACCTGAATGAGAGAAATCTCATGTTGAAAATGGGTGGAGGGGGGGGGGGGGGGGGAGTAAAGAACACCCGCTAGGTATGATAGTTGTGTGTATGTGGTATACATGGAACGTGTTTTTATCCAATCCCCACCATGGGTGGAGTTGGGCAATTTTACCAAGTGTGGGGGAGCTTTTCTTCTCCTTTTCTATTAAAGTTTAACCATTTGTGGCGCTGCTGGTTTGAAATCTATCCAGTCCCATGTTTGTCCATGGGAGGTACCTATAGAATATTTCATCTCCTTGTGAATATTCAATATAGAATATTTTGAAATATAGAATATTTCAACTCCTGTGTTGATCAGGCTATGTGTGTGGAGTGATGAAGTGTTAGGTGTAGATCGTGATTTTTCTACACCCCTCAAACGGTTGGGTCCAAGTTGGACAAGGACAGTCTTTAGGGAGGTTCCTATTACCTTTCCCCCACCCATTTTCAACATACATGGTCCAACAACTTCCTCAATCCCAAGTTAGTCCATGGGATAGTGTGTCTTATCTCCTTACTGCTGTGTGGAACAAGTACTTCTATTCCTCGAGAATAGTTGGTTGGGTGAGATTCAATTCAACATTCGATTCAATGTGGGCAGCTTTTATGGGGTATCTCCCTTCTCTTTCCCCTTACCAACTTCTACTCTGGGTGTGTGACCCTGTTGGACCATAATCTATCTGGATAGATTTGGTTGTGTGAGCGATGTCTTGATGCAGTAGGGTTTAATTTTTTCTTCCCTCCACTTATCGGCTCAATGGTATGGGCAGCCTGGCTATTTCTCCTATTTATCCCCTTTTGGTCGCCTAAAAGCCAATAATTAAAATTATTCAAAAAAAAAATAAATAAATAAATAAAAGTGCAAGCACTTGTTTATATGAAAACATAATAATAATAATAATAATAATAAAAAATTCCTCGATTCTTTGGAACTTTGAAGTAGGAGAATATTCTAAGTTTATAAATGTTTGCCTTCGCTGGAAATTTCCGGTATCAATCACTGCGCATAGATCACCAACCAGGTGTATATATCAATGTGTTTCAGGTGTAAATATGCTAACTACGTAGGTTGATAAGCAACAAGTCGAAAGTTTTCAGCACAATTGCTCGTCTAAATAAACGAATAGCCGAGGAACAACTCGGATGCATTACGTTTCAGGTTTTAATCATAACGCCTTCAGCCGAATTTCTATTCGATCAAATTTCTACCATCCAACTGATGGCGATATTTGCCTAAGTACACGCTACCATTATAATTATTCTTGGCGCATTCGTCTAACAAAACTCTGTATCGGTTGAATGGTACAGAACTCAAGATTCAATTAGGTATGCAATGTTATGTACCCCCTCCTTCCCACCACAGATGACTTTACTCGTTCATCAAACGTTAGTTAACCTGTTTTTACAAAGAAATACAAAAGAAATCTCAACTACCTACAGGCGGCTGCCAAAGGTTTTATGAGGATATTTCCAAGCTAAACCTAAATATAGATTAATTTAAGAATAGCCAAATTCCTTTGAAGAACTCTTCAGTGCCTCTCAAGCGATATAAGCAGCGATGGACGAGATCTCAAATACGAACGAATTGTTTTTGTCCAAGGCCACGGACTAGAGAATTAGCTTTTTCGTAAGTTATAAAAAAATAGCAAGAACTTTTGCATTGGTAACTAAAATAGCTACAGGTGGTAACGCCACCAACCTTGAATGCTTCCACCGTTCCCAGAGCTTGCATCAAGTTCAACATTTACGAACGTCTCGATGCATTAGCGGAACCACTGTTTTACCATCTAAATGTCATAGCCGAGGACACCTATCAATCACGATACGATTAAGAGATGAAGAATTAATATAATTCGAAAGGTTTGGATAACAATTCGAAAAAAATGAAATGATGCTTTTTTTCATAAGCTGTAACGGCGGCAGTCCGACATACCAAATTGAAAGGGCGGAAACTACCCACAAATCAACCGATATGAAGATCAAGACTATGATAGCCTTAAAGGCTGAAACTCATAAATGTGCGATTAAATACAAAAAGTTTAAATTCTCACCATTCAAAATTCAAATTTTCCCAAAACACAGGTGAAAAAGCCCACTAGATGCACTTCACTACGAAACTGTGTCGCCCATTTTGTTTTGTTATTCAGCGTTGCCACTACAAATCGACCGGACAGAAAGAAAAGGATTTTAAGGTTGATGGAGAATTTGATTTGATCTTATACCTGATATATTAAAAAATGAATCTCCTGATTATTTAATAAATTTATTCGAAGTAGGTACGTATTCTTAAAAGTGTGCAGTTCAAGCTTTGGGTTACTGCGCTCTAGCGTGATAACATGAAACTAATTTACGCTAACGGTCACTTCTGGGCTAATCAACCAATCGAAGTTCGGGGTTTGTGGGCGGTAAAATTAGCTTGGATTCTGAACGTTTCAAAAGTGGTGAATTAATTAAGTGGAAAACTGGGTGTTATTTTAGAATGAGCCCCCATCTTTCAATATTTACTTATAACTCCATTATTCTTAATCATAAAAAAATATTGAAAAATCCCGTTGTAAAGGTCACTTTCTCTAGTTTTACCAAAAAATAGAGGAGGAAGAAAAAGTCAGGAGATGCAGATGTCTTGGCACCAGCGCTCCGGGCAGCCAATTGTTGAGGCTCCCCCTGCCATTCCGTTGAATGAATTGGCGCCTCAATTTTTATCAATCTATGTCCGCTGCAAACATACTTATTGATTCTCAATGTTGGACAAATAGATCAAAATGATTGGTGTAGATTGGTGGCCTGAATGCTCGCATCTCAAAAATCCAAAACATCAAGTAGGTAGTCAATCCCAAAGTAAAAATTCAGATTAGTTGGACAAAATAGATCAGAATGATTATTGTATAGTTTAGTGGTTAGGATGCTCGCATCTCAAAAATACTTACCATCAAGTAATCAATCCCTTAGTAAAATACATATTAGTTAGACAAATCTATAGATCAAAATGACTTTTGAAATATGGCTTAAAAGATTTAAAATAATGAAGTTTGCAAATATGTTTTGGAGCTTGAATCCAAATGCAAAATATAGTTGTCTCTAACCTGGGATCGAACACAAGTCCCTGTACTCAGTTGTCTGAGACACAATCCATTAGACCACGGAGGAATCTGCAACCAATGAACTATCACAGAACTTCGCAACTCATTAGGGAGCTTATTTCAATTGCTCGGTGGTAGAAAGGCTCGGCGACAACTGGGGAGTGGTATTGAGACTCTCTTGGGCAAGAAGAGCCTCAACTATAGGCCGCCCGGAGTGTTGGCGTCGTGACACCAGGAGCTACAATCCGCAACTTTCCTCTTGGTTCAGGTCTGGTATGGATGGGGTCCCACTCTACCTGACCTGGGAGCCACCAAGAGCGCTATGGGGCTTCTGGAGCTTTCATCCCCCCTCCTACTGAGAAGCCAGTTCCCTTGACACTGGCATGGAAGAAGAGAGATGGTTAGGGATCTCTCTTCTTCCATGACACTGAGCTCAAATCCCAAAAGGCTAGGCATTGGGAGGTTCTTGATCTGGTATACTCAAGTCAAGGCTTCTTCATACTGTTGGTGTCTGCAGTTTATGCATTTGGAGTTGGGGGTGCAGTGGGTCGATCACACTTCATAATTCATTGCATGACGCACATCTAAACTGCAAGATTCTTCTGGTTGGTCTAAGGCATGCTTGGCAAGTCAAGGGTTCCACAGTTCTGGCTGGCACCTGTGCTTTCACGACCAGCTGCACTTCTGGTTTTAGGAATCTGGGTGAGGGTGTCAGTAGGGCGGGCTGGTGATCCTGGAGACAAGCCACTGGCTCTTGGGAGCAAACTGGCCACATCATCATCTGAGCTGTCATCTTTTGATTTTGCCCTTCCGCGAGAGTTAGCTTCAGGCGCTTTTCCACTCCTGACAACTTGGATTAGTTATTGTCCTTGAAGACTCTACAGGAGGTGGATCGTTTGACCTTCTATTGGGTGAGTTACAATATGTTATTTCAAAACCTAGTGAGTCAGTTTGACTAACACTAGTGTTTGATGTAAATTTTTGTAGGTCTCTCTGACTCATTCTAGTGATGAAGGCTTAAAGAATGTACGTCAAACTGACTCACACTCGTGTTTTGGTTCTAAATTTTGGACGTCAAAATGACTCATATTCCGTAACCAGTGTTTGATTGAGATGAATATGTCTTTACCAGTTGTGCATAACCAAACGTCTATTTGTCAGTGTACTTAACCTCACTGATAGTTTTCATTGTTATTGCCAGGGAAAGCCTTAAAAACGACGAAAAGAAAAATCTCTGAATGGGCAGAACAAGAAATTTCGGATATTGTGCTCGAGTCTGAAGATGAAGATGCCAATGATTTTGTCGAATTTGAGAGTGACGATGACTCCGATTCGGACTTCGAACCTCAGCCTGAGGTCTTCGTTATTGACGAGGAGGAGTTACTTTCAGCTGTGGAGAACATAGAGTCTAATGCAGATACTAGACCCTCCTCATCCCAAGGAGGAACTGAAAGTATGACTAACCAGAAACCTGTGAAGGAGAAAAAAAGATCCAAATTGGCTCCTCAAACAACTTGTGACTACGCCACTCTCAAATGGGATAAGGAATACGTGATTGGAAAGAATGGATTCGAGTGGGCCACGTCACCCATTGCCCCAGCACCGCAGCGTACAAGAGGTAAGAATGTTGTGCACATCAAGCCAGGGAGTGCAGGTAATGCAAGATTCGCCAAACAGCCTATTGAGTGCTTCAAATTATTTTTCACACCCAACATGAAGACAATGATCTTGGAATTCACCAATAATGAAATTTTAAGAGTACGTGAAAAATATAAGAAAATCAAGAATTCAACTCTCCGCGATACTTGTGAAGCAGAACTGCCACGTTTGTTTTGTTCACTCATATATGCAGGAGCAATGAAGCACAACCACCTCAACTCTCGAATATTGCATGATCTTGTAATGTGTGATGACTTTCACCGTTCAATACTTTCTGAATCACGATTTTCTTTCCTAATTACAACTCTTCGATTTGATGACAGTGAAACACGAATTGAGAGGAAATCCAACTTCAGGCAGACATTTGGGAAATGCTCATTGAGAATTGTAAGAAGAACTACAAGCCTTGAACATACGTCACTGAGCAGTAATAATAATAACACCTAATAATTGCATTCTATTTCTCGGGAAAGCAATTACAAAGAAATTGTGAGATTTATCACGAAAAGACAGATATATGGTATGTTTGATATACTAAAACGCAATTGTTATGTGATGAGTAATTATATGTTCCCCTAGAAATAATTACCCCAAGTGTTTTTTCTCGAAGACTTTAATCTTCAAGTCAATATATGTACTTGAGACATTTTATCTATGAATTTATATTTTTGCGACAGATAAATAAGCTTTTCCGACCCACTTTGTCTCTAGAGGTCTTTAGTCCAGAGGTGTTGAAATTACCAATGTTGCCTTAATATGTCCTTAAATGCAACTAAGAACACCAAAGAGTTTAAATAAACCATTCACCTCGGTTTATTTTTGTTTTTATTTTTAAAAATCCGCATGTGAGTCAAAAAGACTCAGTACTAGTGACAAGCGCATACCAAGAAAGTCTAGTGTTCCCGGGTTAATACAGAGGAAAGGTTTTAGGTGTCACGAAACAACGATCAGAGTGCATGCACCGATGGCTAAAAAGGATCAGAGTCCTAAAAACCTCACTTGTTGATCAGAGCCTATCCATTCAAAATCAGTTTCTC
The DNA here is from genome assembly GCA_030762985.1 of Adelphocoris suturalis. Lineage (NCBI taxonomy): Eukaryota > Metazoa > Arthropoda > Insecta > Hemiptera > Miridae > Adelphocoris > Adelphocoris suturalis. Next base: position 43,607,251 of record CM061044.1, read on the forward strand.
CTATTCTCTTCATATTTTGCAAAACATTATGATTTTGGTTTCTTCATTAAAATGTGTTTTTTCAATGAAATGACTATTTGGAGTTGAGAATTATTTACCCCTAAACCAAACAAGATTTACAAGATGAGAAATAACATACAACATATAAGAGCATGGTTCACAAACTGATAAGTGAAAGGAATATTTAAGGAGATACTGGTTTTCATCAAGCAGCAATAAATCCCTTGTTAATAATAAAGGCCCTTTGGCTGAGAACCATCTGCAGAAACCCAACAAGTCTCTTAAAGCCTGCATCATCCTGGAAGAGGACTAGGGATTGGAATATTTCCAGATTAAATGATGGGGTCCCGAGAAATTCGCTTCACTGATACCTACTTGAAGACTGGGCAGGAAGATAAAATGTGGACTAGCGTGTCTGGACTGAATGTATTGTATACAGAGCAACTCATTAAACCATCAAAATGATTTATGACATGGTGGAGAGATATTTTACAAAAAGATGGATTTGCACACCTGATTTGCCACAACAATCTTTTGACGAAAAGTGGAAAGTCTTTTGTAGATACTCGGTGCACTGACCCACTTTACAACTGGAATCTATTGAGTAGTAGCTGAACGAGGATTCCGTGATCTTTTCCAAATCAGCTTGGTGAAAACGAGATAGCGTTATGTCCAAGAATCCCTGATGTAAGCGTTTAGCTTCCTGGGCCTCTCTTGAACTCCAAAGTTCTTCCATGCCAGCCTGTGCAAGATAATCCTTCAACTGCAGGGACCAACTAAATTTTGGGTGAGGAAATTTATCTGAAATTGCCACAAGCCTCTTGAAGCAAATTCTTGGCAATCTCTCCTTGGGCATAGCTAATAGCCCACCAACCGTACATTGCTTTACCAATTGAGAGGTGGAGATGATTGAGTCCCAATTGTACTCTCACGACCCAGTCAGGCGTGTTGAGTGCAAGACCCAGAAGAGACTTACAAGCTCTGACCTGTACACACTCCAGCTCTTCTGCGTATGAGTGGGCTCAGACTTCAGAGCCATAAAGCGCTGTGCTAGCCTCTGCTGCCGAGAACCGCCCACGCCTTGCCTCTATAGATGCCAATTGGGATTTAAAGATAAAAGGCCAGATATTTTTATAGGTGGCAGTGCCTTTAGTATTGCAAGCCGGGCGTGTTGGTAGAAGACGCCAGATCTGAAAACAGAACGCTTGCAGAACGATGAAACTCTTTCCACCTCTTCGGTGCCACACCAGAACCCCTGCTGAGCCTGCCTTCCTCTTCGCTGAAAGACTATAACTTTCGACTTAGCTGCATTCACCTTAAGCTCGTTCTTAAATTGCGGTTCATATTTCGTGGGGCTACTAAAATTTGGTCATTTGAATAAAAGAGAGATTTCAATGAAGTCAAGCCATCAACAGTAATCCCTTCTATACCTCGTTTTGCAAGAAATGCACCGAAGTCCGAAAAAAAAAGGACTAAGAGAAGGGGGGACAAAATGTCACCTTGCAGAATTCCAGAGGTACTACTATCGTATTGTTTGGATGATTCATTGCCGAGTTTGGCGGAGAACATGGCCTGCTCATACCAATTTCGAATCACATTAATAAAACGGGCACTTACACCCATCGAGTGCAGCTTTTTCTACAGTAACTCATGCCATACGCTGTCGAAAGCCCTTTTGTATTCGATGAATATCCAGAAAAGTTGTCTCCCCTTTAATCTTGTGGAAATTTGAACAACACCAGCTAAAGTGAAGATAGCATCTGTAGTTCCTCTTCATTTTCTAAAACCGTTCTGATTTTCTGGCAGGAGGTTATTATTGTCGGTAAAGTTCAGAAGTCTATTGAGCAGAATTTGAGAGAATATTTTCGCCAATGTATTAATAAGAGAAATGCCACGATAATTACTGACCTCAGAAGCATCACCCTTCTTAAACAACAAGAAAACCTTCATTTTTGCTAGATAGAACAGTCCCGCTAGAATGAATAGCATTGAAAAATGAAAGAATGTAAGTGAGCCCTTCCTCCAGCATGTTCTTTAAAAAATCATAGGAGACTAAGTCTTCATCAGTCGCCTTGTTGTCCTTGATGGGTTTTAGGGCCTCGGTATGCTCATCCATTCTAAATTCACCATCGAGAGTAGGGTCATAGGTTCCTTGATATGAAACATCTTCAAAGGGTTCACGCGAGGGATATAGAGCATCATAGAAAGATTCATTGTTTTCCATTTGAAGCTCACAATCCCGTACAACTCTATTCTTAAGATGGCGCACAGCTGCCCAAAATGCCTTCAAATCCGTGCATGATGATAGGAGGTTTCTCAAATCAGAATAATAGCTTTTCTTCTTAACTCTAATTAATTTTCTGTAGATTTTCTCTTTGGTCAAGAAGGTAGTCATCTATGAACGGCTGAATGAATCCTCTACGCCGTAGTTCGAACTTAGCAGTAGCACACTCAGAGTCAAACCAAGGACTACGACGTGTGTTCGAACTACAGGGCTTGGCAGGGAGGTACATTTTTAGGGTCTTTCCGACTTCAATTATGGGTGATACAAGTGTAGGCCAGTGGGAGCTTACACAAGATCATTATAACCTGATCCAACTGATTAGGGTTGGCTGTTGGACAAATTTTCAGGAATTGTATTACGGCTGAATTGTATTATTGCTGATTATTATCAGCACGCTTTTTAGGGTCCCATTTAAGCTTGGCTTCCATCCGATTTGAGGGGAGAGACCATCCTAAGCCAGAATTAAATGGCATTAAGAGTTCCAATAGACATGGTGCGTGATCAGAGCAACGTGCCAAATGGTATTCGGATTTACCCAAACCAAGACAACAGTACTTGCACCATTTTTAGGAAAACTAGTGAAACATGCCAGAGTGTCACTGACTGAACGGCTATTTACTACAGATAAACCGAAAGCTTCCATCGAACCACGAGGTATAGAAGGGAATGCTGTTGATGGCTCGACTTCATTGAAATCTCTCTTTTATGCGGATGACCGAATTTTAGTAGCCGATTCTCCACAAAATATGAATTGCGTTTTGAGAACAAGCTTACGGTGAATGCAGCTAAGTCGAAAGTTATGGTCTTTCAGCGAAGAGGAAGGCAGGCTCAGCAGAGATTCTGGTGTGGCACCGAAGAGGTGGAAAGAGTTGCATCGTACACCTACCTAGGCTACACACACTTACTTAAAAAAACTCGTACTAGGTAAATAGTATTCGGTGATTCTAAAATGATTTTGGATTTTTAGTTTTTTTTTTTTAATCGATTTTTCAGCAAATATTAATGAAATTTAATAACGTTTTTCAGCATAATTTTTTTGCAAATTTTTTTTTTAATGTTCTAGTTAATTGTTGATAACTTTGTTTTGCCTGAAACTCTGCTAAAAATGATAAATTTACGATTTTTGGCCGTTTTTAGCCATTTTTAGTGATTTTATTTACCTAGTACATTTTTGAAATTTGACCAATTGAATGTGCTCAAAAATTGTTGCCCAACGGACTTATCCATTCGTTTGGAAAGCTTGATTTTTTGGCGCAAGAACGGGATTTTTATCTCAATCCCAAGGAGAGTTATCGTCTAGAATGACAAACACACACACACACACATATTATATATATATATATATATATATATATAATAATTATTTAGAAGACGTTTTTTGCCATAAAATTGATAGTTAACGATTTCCTTGCACGCAAAAGCTCAAATTTCAAAACAATTTAACAATAATTACCTATATGGTAATTTACGAAAATTCGCTCATATGATCATGCTGCATGACTGAAACTTTTTTCTTTCTGTTGGAAAACTCCGAAAATGAAGGACATTTCGGTACAATGGAGGACATGGAGGACACAATCGTAAATGGAGGGGATGTCCTCCAAAACGCTACCATCTGGTAACCCTAATCTGGAGGCCGCGCTCGAGGTTGGGTAACAGGAAAGGTCCAAGGTTGAATTTGAAATTGAAAAAGTTGAATATGACTTGGGAATACTATAAAAGTTCGCTAAAAACGTGGGAAGACATCCAAGTAAATGAAAGCCAATCACGCACTTTTGTTTTAAACTCACGAACAGAATGTAGCAAAAATGACGATGTAAATGTACATCACGAAACGATTGGAAAACAATGGAATTGATATTTCGAGGAGGGAGAAATAAGTGCCTCACCCCGCTCACAAGTCATTATTGTGCTCTCTTTTTACACTTTTAATGGTCTTTAGTTGTTGGTGAGTCCGAGGAATTCCTTAGACAGGAAGTGACCTTCCTGCTTGAAGAACATCAAAGGGTTTTCGGTACGACATTCCTGAGACGGTTCCCATCAAGGTCGCCTTGTCAACCGCAGAGGGATGTGGAGCGAGTCTCGATTACTATGGGAAAAACTCCCAACACCGCCTTCCAGGACATTGTTTCTAGTCCCCCCCCCCCTCCCCCCTCCTTCCAAGTGTATCAAAAATGGTTACTCTGAGAACTTTCAGTTCGTTACACAACACCAGTCGTTGGGTAACGAACTTTTAAACAACTTTTAAAAGAAGTAGATGAGCTTGAAATTACAACATTAAACATGCAATAAATGGAACATAGATACCTACTTACCTACATATAAATTCTTTTTAGAATATATGTAGGCATGTACTACCCACATAATACAGTATACTACAATATACTATACAGTATACTACCTAACTGGGTATAGCCTCCCTCTTCGAATTCCTACTTGAAAAAAAATTCTTCCGTTATGGAAGGAACGTCTTCTGTGTCAATTGCGAACACAAAGCCGTGAAAAAATTTTAGTTTCTATGTAATGGCCGTAACATTTCTTGGGAAATATTAAAACCGTGTGTTCAATGGCGACAGATGACGATCTCTTTCATTTTTTATTGGATTGTCCGACGTTTCGGCAACCTCGAATGACATATCTTAGCGAATAGACGAATGTCACACGAAAAACCTTAGAGGAGTTATTGGGGAATAATATAATAAATAAGGATAATGGGGGCGAAGTTTGATGTCGTTGAAAAACTGAGCCAGCGCCGGTCGCCGTCACACGTCCACAGACTCGCCGCCGCAAGAACAACTGCGACCGACTGAAGACAGGGACCACGAGCTCAGTCGCTCTGTTCCACCTTGTCAACTTCGTTCCGCTATACATTTTCATTTTGTTCTGTAATTCCGGGCTTCTGGTAATTTGATGAATGGGGAAATATAAGTTACCAATTAACTTCTGTGGCTATTTCTCTGGGTACAATCAGAAGAGATGGCGGAAGAGAATGGTTTGGATTAATAATTATGTTCTTAAAACATCGACAGAAACTTTAAAAAACCCGAAAAGTGCGGGACGGGACTGAGGCCTAGTGTGGTCCCCTTTGGTGTTAGAAGAAAAACCGCGACGGCTCCCCACGGACCAGACTTGGGCATTTTTGTCAAGGTCATTTCGCGTCCACACAATCGGCAGTGCGCAATGTGGTCTTGTCTTGCGTGGTATTGGCCATTGTGTAGAGGGGTCTTTAGAACATGAGCCAACCATTAAGCATTTAAATTCATGGCCACACAATAACAACCCAAATCATAATCAAAATTTCAAAACCGCTCAGTGCTCACAGATCAGGGGTTTGAATCTATAAGCCTTACTTGCACAAGAAACGGTACGTAAAAGCTAAAATGTATAAAAATAAATAGGTAGTATGTCTAAAAACTTCCCAATCGTGTTATTGAACTTGTAATCTCAGATGCTCTTATTGAGACACATCAACTTTTGACAGATGTCGGATAATTAAGGATAATAACAGAGGTAGACAGACGGTGAGACTGAAAGATCGGGGGCCCCATCATCTGATCCCTGAAGGCTGAAGAGGATCGTTCTTTCATTTTCTTTCATTTCACGTCCAAGAGGTCGGATACCAGCTGAAGCCGCCGCCACCTGCCACCTACGACCATCTGCTTCCCACTCGAATTCCTATGTTCCTAACCTACTCCAGACCCTGGGTTCTACTCTTTTGATTTACTACATTCATCATTCAAACATTGTAAAGTTGATTGTAAACATTATTGAAGTTAAATACATATAATCTTTCAATTGATTTATTTTCTCTGGTATGTGCACTCCCGATCTCTCACTTACTATTGAGCCTTGATCCGAAAACATATCCAGAACTGCAAAATATCTTGGTATTTATTTCTTGAGGTAATTTGACGATTAGGGTTAAAAAAAAAAAAAAAAAAAAAAAAAGTCTCTTTTGAATTTGTGCTACGAGTATGTTTGCTGATGTTCAATTGTATGACAAATAAACTTTTACCGAACAATATTCATGAATAATTACAAATATTAGGTATAATTTTACAAATGAATAAATAATAATTACTAATAAGTAATTATGAATAAATACTAATTTTGCAATTATAATTACAAATATTTGAATTTAATGTTTGACTCTAATTGGCGTCATTTTAGCGTATTTTCGCTATTATTAAATCGATCGCCTTTTTTTTTTTACCGAGAATGTCACAAATAGGGCTCTGGTCCTACAGACAAGGACCCTGCTCCTCTTTTGGTAAGAAGATCAGCAGCTTTATTACCTTCATAACCCTCATGTCTGGGAACCCAGAGGAGAGTGACCTGATTGATCTGGACCAGCTTCTTGAGGGTAGCCAGGCAATCCCAGACCAGCTTCGGACTATAGCGAAGGAAGCAATGGCTTTTAGGGCAGTCTGGGTATCAGATAATATATATGCTTTGGCACCGCTTAGATGCTTGTTCAGCATCTCATTAGCACACAGTTGTTTAGCATAGACCTCTGCCTGGAAGATCGTAGCATTTGTACCTTCAGGACTTTGCAAAGAGATTGTGGGGGATATGCCCACACCCGATCCTCCATGCATAACCGAACCATAAGTGTAACACTGTATAGCCCAGAGGAAACGGGCACCCCCGTCATGCTCGATGCTTAGGGAAGGAAGAACGGATTTCCCAAGAACGCCCCAAACCGGTTTTCCGTGAAAAATCGCTCTAAAATTTAATTTTCTCAAATTTTGGATTCATCGCTTTTAAATAATAGCGCCAATTCAAAATTAGCAACATGATTTGGTCCACAAAGAATTGTGGCTTCCAGGGGTATATTTTATGTACAGGCTGATGACACTTTCCCAACTCAACTCCAAAGTTTGGCAGTTCATATTCAGTAGTAGTGTAGGGGATTTGAAGAATGGTGTAAGTACATTAAAGTTCTACCAAAAAGGTGTTCGACCAGTGAGGATTATCATCCCTGGAACCCATAGAATACTGTACTCCAAGCGGTCGTGCGTTGCTGGTTAGATATAACTGGAGCGCCGTACCAACAACTTGCTGGCCTGGCGAAAAATGATGACGAAAATGAGGTATTATAAAGAATGCGTTCCAGATTCACAAAACATTACCTGTTTTTTGACCATCATGTACATCCACTAATAATTTTTAAATGCCAAAGGGGAGTTAGGACCGTTTTAGTGTCATTTCAATGTCAAATACGAAAAGAATCTAAAAAATTGAATAACTCAAAAACAAAGCGTTGGAAAAAAAAAAAAAAAAATCTCTACGAGAAATCCTTGATCAGATATGAGGTCTAGAATCGATCCCTTGATTTTTTTCCCAAACTTGGTGGAGACAACCTGTATATCTAGTCGGATATCCACTGTCCATATAGGTATGCTGCCCTTTGCCATTAGTGGTATTTTAAGTTGAATAATCCATATTATAATCATTCTTTGTAAAGTCATAATCATTTTACCGTCTCTCACATTAAAACTAGGTACTTTTGAAGGTCACTATACATCATAACATTTTGGTTTGTGAAATACAGACAGTAAGTATGCAGAATCACTATAAACTCAAAACTAAGAACACCTTTGGAAAGAGCGTTAAATTTCCTATAATCCTGATATAAAATAAAGTTTTTGTCTTAGTTAGTTTTAATTGGTCAAAAAAGACAAAGTATAAAATTGGAAAAAAATGGTTAAAATCGACGTTTTTTCTTCTTCCTTTGAACTGGCTTGTCATTTTACTTTGCTAACATTGGATAAAAGTATCTTTGTGTGCTGAAAAACATGGTTGAAATCGAGGGTTTTCATGAAAAATGATCATCTAAGGAAATTTTAGTTTGAGGGCAGTTTCAACGTAATTTTTCACGCTAAATTGAATGTTCCTAACACTTGCAGAACTCCCAACTCCGTTATAACAGAGTTTCACACTTTAAGTAACTAGTTTTACCCTTAAAACACATAAAATTGAGCATAACAAATGAACTAAAAATTCGTGAGTTCAATTTCACATTTACCTCGCCCCACCTCTTTGTCTTAGCGGCTCCCAAACCCTCAAAAGGCATAACGGCAGATCAAATGTAGCCTGTTTTTCAAATTTCATCAAAATTGGCTGAGGAGAACTGATAGCATTGGGCAAAAAATCAGGAAATATATATATAAATAAATAAATAAATAAATAAATAAATAAATAAATATATATATATATATATATATATATATATATATATATATATATATCAGTATTTACGTACTGAGCCACATGTTGAGCGCATTTTCTTTCAAGCAGATTAGTGTTTCCCAAGGAATGAGATAGGCATTTCAGGGGGACGTCCAACGTTTGAACGGAGAAGTGTTTTCACAGCTGATTCGTGTGGTTCTGCAAGTGAAAATCGTATTCTGCCTGTCCCACAGAGGCGACGTTCCAAGTTTCAGCTTCGTGGGATAAATAGCATAAATAGAAATTAGCGTTAAGAGCTCACCTAGCTGATTGGGGTGGTTTGGTAAGTGAAAATCCTATTCTATCTGACTCACAGAGGTTCTCTATCAAATTTCAGCCTCTTAGGACAAATAGCATAGAAATTAGCGTCAAGGGCTCACTCAGCTGATTTGGGTGGTTCGGCAAGTTAAAATTGTATCCTTCTTGGCTCACAGAGGCTCCGATCCAAATTTCAGCTTCATAGGATAAATAGCTAAGAAATAGGATTTTTTGAATCACAAAATCTACTCACGCTGCTGATTATCAATGACGATTTTCGCAACCACTTTATTTTGAGTGATTGTGCCACTCAACACGTCAAATTCGGCCCAACCGTTCTCGAGTTAAAGCGCTTTTACGAGGATATAGATACATACATACATGCATGCATACTTGCATAGACGGACAAAGTGAATATAATTGCGATTTTTTTATTTTTTATATATAGGTATATAGGTATATATTGTATTTTTTATTAGGGAAATATGCAAAAAATGAAGAAAGCCTGGCTTTCAAAATTTGCATTTTGACGTCTTGTTTTAGTTTATATAGAATCTATCAACCGTTACATATTTGGCATCGGCCGACTCAGGGCAGGGGACTATGCTCCTCCCAGAATAACCGAAAAACCTTTAAGTTTGAGCCGACAGGGTGAGGTCAGGAGGGGGCCAATGTTGGGCTGAAGTTCATCTTTTAATCTTGGGCGTCTCGTTGCAATAGTTTATTGGCAGTGCTAGACTTGAATCTCGCTGGATAATGCCTACTCCAAATCTCCCTAGTGCATTAAATTAGAAATGTAGAGGACTGGGGTAGGCAGATGGGCTCGGCGGAACTGGGCCATTCCGAACCACTCGACAAGACTTCCTGTGGATTCCTCAGGCTCACTCGTGCGGAGAACCCAACGGAACGCGCTAAGGGGGTGGGCTGGGCTCTTCTATCCTCACATGGCTCTCAAGTTCGCTGCTCGCACCACCCACTGGCAAGAGTTGAAACCCGCAAAGCTGATCCACCTGTCCAAATAACTCAAGAATGAGTGCTTACTGTCTTGGGGGATTTTTTAGGGTTTAACGCGTGAAAAATACAAGAAAGTCACGTTTCACCCGTTCAGCTGTTTCACTTCTTTTGCTACGTTTGTTTCCAAAAACTCCCAAAACTTCCCGTGTCATGGCACGGCTTTGAAAGTTACAACCAATAAATGACAACACTTAGCTAAAAACTGCGTCTTCTTGTACTGCAGACATTTTCGGAATTTACGTCGCACTAATTAACGGTGGGGGAGTTCAGTGAAGTTCTTATTCTGGTGCTCTGCAATCAGTGGCGGCCGGTGGTCTGCAAAAGGAGTGGGGCACAAAAATATTTGCCTATTTGACAGTCAAGAAGAGCATTGAGGTTTTTCTTCCATTTGTTTTGTTTTCAGTGTGAATTAACTTTGACCTAAACACATGATACATAAATCCCACTTTGGTCATGTCATGCCTTGGGCAACTGTTATGAAAGAATATGGCTACTAAATAATAATCAATCATCATCATTAAATAGTATTGATAAATTAAATATAAATTAATTAGATAAACAAATTAAATTAAAAATACTATCTTATAGGTACCTACTTACTAAGTATCTCATCTGATCCGCACCCTGGGCATCGTCAAGTAAATGTCCTAAAGAGGCTACAAACGAAATTACAGCTTCCTAGAGTGTAGAGTATAGCAATTACCTATTAAAATTATTTAACCACCGCTTCACAAATCAAACCGTTCTCGCAATATTCGGATCACCTGCTATAAATCAAATCATCGAAACATCAGCTCAATGAAATCATCAGAAATTAACAAGTGGTTGCAATCATGTTCACAATATCAATTATTGAGAATGATCACGTGAGTGTACACAATAAATTATTCAAATAACCTTGCTCATAACTCAGCTTGTTGGCCACGCACTTCGCAGTAGTTAACATAATATGGTTGGATAAAAAATCGAGAGCTTTCGAACGAATGGTCAACGAATTTTGTGGGATGAAAAACGACGAAGTACCATTTCCCTAGCAACGACTCGGCTGTAAGCGGAAATCATCAAAATATTTTCGTGAGCAATTTTCCGTGGTTTTTTTAGTTTATGTGCCATAGCAAAGACATAAAGAAAACGGTAATTCTATAGTATAGTGGCCTCAGCACCAATCTTTTCCATATTCATACACAATAAAGTAGAATGCATGAAACACGATATTTGATAAGAATTGGACCCCGCAAAGCAGTTTTAGACATGTACGGAGCCTAATCAGACAACTGACAGACCACCAACCTATACACAGAATTAGAATTACCAATTGGCGTGGTTGTGGTTTGATTGCCTCCACATGAATTCGCACTAATAGATCAGAATGCTGTGTATGGGTGATATTCTCGAGACTTGGACACTAGCGCATCCTTACATCGAGGTAAGGAAAATTCGAAGTTATTTCACCTTGTTGTCATGGTGACGAGTAAACTATACGAAAATGCGCCATTAGTTGACGGTACCGACGCAAGTTGACGTACTGAATAACCTAGTGTTACCCTTCCTAGTCAATATTTCCGATCAAAATTTTTCAATATTATTTTTAGTATGGAACGTGGTAAGTTTTATGAGAACTACGTTAAGTTATTGTCAGGTGACGTCCTAAAATGGTACGAACGTAAGATAAACATGTGCGGTTCTGATCCGTTTGAAATGTGTGTTAGGGAGTTCACGTTCAAGGAAGAAGAAGTTCCAGACATCAGTCGGGAAGATATAGTGGACTATCTAGTATTCAGAACTGACTATTATTCTTTAAAGCAACTAAAAAATTTCAAATCTCTTGAATCCCACAATTACGAGTACATTACAAGCGGTCATGTGAAAGGAGTCGCAACAAGATCTCTGCCAGATGGGAAGCTTCTTGCCTTCGGAAAGGTAAGTGTGTGCATACCTACTTTCCATTTATTATTAATTATGATGTTCATGTACCTACTGCAGTTTCATTCCTCTGAACAGCAATAAGTACGTGTATTCTGCAGTTTCATTCGTCTGAATAGCAGAGAACAACCTACCTACTTTGTTTACTTTTGATGAACTAGAGCATCGTAGGTAGGTACGGACGTACCTAAGCAGTTTTGTTTCTTGGTGTATCAACCTACCTTGTTTACACCAATCAACTGCAAATCTATCCTTTAATTCATCAATAAAACATGTACAAACTACAAAAACCTTCCTCAATAATTGTAACTTGAACGTATAAAAGTAGGTAGGTAAGTAGTTGGTGAAACTGCCTGAACAGTGTCTAAGATCTACACCGCAGTACAGACATTTGAGGAATCTTCGTTTTATTTATTCATTTTTTTTTTTTTTTTTTTTTCCACAGGTTATTCATTCACAAAGTTTGAACCAGACCCCACTGAAGTGCTGGATTTTGTTGAAGAAAAATGGGGAGGTGATTTCCGGACAATGCAGTTGTATGGCAAGTGCTGGTGAAGTTTGTTCACACATTGGCGCGATTCTTTTTTATTTGGAGTACGTTGCGGCAAAAAAAAAGATCAACTACGTCTACATCCACAACCAATACTTGGTTACTACCTGCGCAAACCTCATCCAAAATGTGCAAAATCAAAGACTCGGATTTAAGATCTGCTGGGGCGAAGTGGAATGAGCTGATTAATGACGCCAGTATTTCACCTAAAAACCTCGCTTTGAAACTTCGTCAATTGCCAACAACCACTGATGAGGAAAGTAAAACAGAAGGGGCTTGACACTGCTGTGCTACAGGTCTGGGAAGGCCTTCAACAGATAGAAGGTATGCCCCCTCCCCTCCCTTTTGTGTGAGGACTTCTAAAAATTTAGCTCACTGTGATAGATAGGCACCTATTCAACTGTTTACCTGTTCAAACCCATCGTGAGTCTGTACAAATCTAGACGTGTAGAAATAGTTGACTACCAATATTGATGAGTCTGAATTATAGTTGTAGCGAAATTTCGTGGAAAATGGATCTATTTCAATGTCTCAAAAATTTTCGCAAATCCCTTTTCAGACATCCGTTTTGAGGCGTTCTGAAACGAACCCTACAGTTCAACGCTTTTTCATATGTATGAATTACTCTTCTATTTGACAAAGGCAAAAGCCGAAATATAATAACTCTGAGTTATCGCACTCGTTCACCAGATCGGTATCGTTGGGCACAACCAACAACCGCACAGCTAGGCATGATTATTACAGTTAGATTTACCAACTATTTTGTATCATCGCAACATTCAACATTAGTTGCAATTGCCACTTTGTACTACTACAACATCGTCAGAAGCGTACACGAATGTGCTTTTGCAAAGCAAAACTGTTGAGAAATGACAAGGTTGCTACCATTAATGTGACACTACATGGCGGACACTCAAACCAACTCCATGCAGGCTGAGGCGTGACGTCACGAGAATATGGGCCATAGGTTGGTGGTCTGGATGCTCGCAGGCTCGCATCTCAAAATTACATAACATCAAGTAGTCAATCCCTTAGTAAAAATACAGATTAGTTGGACATGTAGGTCAGAATGGTGGGTCCTACAGATTCAGATTCCGATTAGTAAGGTAAATATGACATTCCGGCCCTCAAATTTATGTTATTTAATATTATAGGTATGCCTAATATAAAATATATCTTCATATGGAAAAGATTGGTGCTGAGGCCACTATACTATAGAATTACCAAGAAAACAGTTGATTGTTCTCTACGCAACACATTGAGTCTATTTTATTTATTGGTATCGCGTGAGCAAGTTTTCGTGACGATTTTTCAGTTTATGTGCCAAAGCAAAGACTTGAAAATGTCAAAAATGTCAAAATCAGTACCTGACCAAACTTCAACTTACGTAAATCCGTCGATGAACGTCGTCCTTCGGTGGGAATTCTATTCAAAGTGATCGTTGTAAGTGTCGTTGTTATTTCTTTTTGTAACTATTCGTAACTACCGACAGAAAAGGGTTATCTATCTCTACACATAGAACAACGCACTCCAACTCGACCGACAATACAAAGGACTTTATTACAAAAGACGTACAACAACTTAGGACTGAATAAAAATAGGTACTTATAACAAAACGCTATAATACGGACTTTACTTTAGAGTAAATTCTTGGGAACAACCACATGCCCGAACGAACTTAAAGAAACATCATATTTACCTGCAGAGACAACAAAACATTACTAACAACAGGGAACTCTTAGCATGGAGTGACCAGAAGAAATCAGTTTGGCTAATGGAATAAACCGGAACTCCTCTAGTGGAAGCCACTCATAACGTAAATTTCATTCTACGGTCTTTAGAAAAGTTGGAAACCCTGTCTGGGGCAAAGCCCCCAAAATCATGAGAAATATCCCATTATGACCTCTTTTTCCCGTTCCTTGCCCTTTATTTCCCGTTTCTTGCCCTTTATTTCCCTTTTCTTTCCCTTCACACAAAGAGTGATATTACCATAATCTACGTACTTTTTCGCTGGTAGGTGGATCTTAAACCTCCTTGGATGGAGCGTAAACCTATTCCTTCTAGCATCCACCTTGGAGCCACAGCATGGAGCCACACAGTTCGCTTTTCGTTCTAATTTGAAACGATGTGTTGTTTGTAAAGTCTTCATTCCAGTTTGTTACTTTTTTCCCAAATGTACTGGGGCAATGTCCCAATGCCCCCCCCCCCCCCCCCCCCCCCTCAATAAAAATTTGGAATTTTTATGGTTCTTTTTTATTTTGCTCAATGTGAAGGTCTGTTCGAGAGCTTTCCAATAAGGTGCTATATGATGGGTATTTGACCAGTAATACGGCTCTTGTAATTATTTTGCACGATGACGTCATGGCCCCCGCCTGCCTGGGTGGAAGGGGGGGGGTCTTAGCTCCCTTGCACTAGTATGTCATGCGATCTTCCTACCTGTTTACTGGACAAACTAAACAGACTTTTAAGCTAAAAATTGCTACTTGGGTTTTTTTCAAGTGGGCTAAATCCGAATCTGAGGTCAAAAGTTCGAAATTCCAACACATAAAAGTTCCCCATTGGCTTGGAAGTCTAAAATACCCTAAATAGTGTTTTTACTCCAAAAGTTCAACTAGAATTCGTTCTAGCTCACCCAATAAAATTCCTGGATCTGATATTTTGGTGATTGAATACCCAATAAAGAAGTATCTGACATGCCTACAAAAAATCAGGGTCATGGTAAGATCCGGCTTTCTTATTTGATGTGGATTATGGTTATCATTAGTGCTTAATTAGAATATAATATGTTGCGTACGAACTTAGGTGGTTCCGGTGTCATAAAATTAATAAAATCCGATTACTTAGCAGACGTGAAACGGAGGTCTGTAAGATAATGCACCGCTTGGGGTGACTGCCAAGCACCGTCGTAAAGCTCAGGCCAGCTGGTCCGGCTCGCAGCTTCACCCACATCTGTCTCTGTTGATTTACGCCAGACCTCTTCGAGGATCGCTTTTCCTTTAAAACCTTTCGGCTTTCCCCTTTCAACTTCCCAAATGGTCGTCCTGTTAGATAAGATGAAAGGGAGTGTGCCTACAACACTTCAACATGATAAACACCAAAACAGCGCATGTTTTAGCCGTATCCAATTTCCTTACAGAGATCGCATGTCTGTACTTTATTCTTCTATTATACTTATCGCTTGTAGGAATGTAGTAGGTAATATAGTATATATTAATATTGTACTTATATAAACAACTAGCTGTGCCTGCTTGCTCGTCCAAGATCTGATTGCAGACCTTTGCATACCGTACCATCCACAGAACACAGAAAAGAGTAGAAGAGACAACTACATCCACTCCCGATTAGTGCATCTTGAAATCACCACAATGAATCATTGAGGTTTTTAAGCCACTTTTTTAACCCACTTTTAACATGTTCCGACGGTTGTTTAACCTCAAATATGAATTAAGAGAAAAATCTGTATTGTATACTTATAGGCAGGGCCGTCGCACCAACAAAAAATACATATTTGTGTGTGTGTGTGTGTGTGAGAGGGGACTCTAAATCACCCAACTCCTTGGACTGGAAATTCCCAACTTCTCGTACTACAATTCCAACTATATATATATATATATATATATATATATATATTATATATATATATATATATATATATATATATATATATATATATACATATATCAGTTATAGGAACCTTTGTAATCCACCAATTCCGAAAAAAGAAAATGTTTAACCGGTTGAAAATATTATTTGGAAAAACATGGAATCGCAAACTTCAGTTTATATATAAATAAATTCATGTTATGGATTAAAGGGTACTTATGTATTACACCGACCACACCCAATAAGGAACACTGAAATAGATATTTTATAGAAACGAACATTATATCATGAAAAACTTTCTTTAATTACAGAATTACAAAGATTATCAATTGATAACGGGTTTATATTAATTAAACAATTACAAGCTTACTACGATTATCAACTGTTAACAATTACCCTCCTCACTCCTGGGCAAATCCCAAATTCTCATAACATATATCACTAATTTATTACAGTCAATAAATTATCGTTATAACATACATTTATAAAATTGCGTTAAATTGTTCTTGTTATGTGATTCAGAATAGCCTGAAACGGATTTCTGCATAAAACTTTTCAAAAATTCACACGCTCACTCCTCCTTGACATTGCTGCATTCTGGGTATCACAGGAAACCCATTAGCATTGATAAGCGTAGTAATTTTGTTCAAAAATTAAAATGAAAAAGTTTAACCGGTTGAAAATATTCC
Source organism: Adelphocoris suturalis (assembly GCA_030762985.1). Lineage (NCBI taxonomy): Eukaryota > Metazoa > Arthropoda > Insecta > Hemiptera > Miridae > Adelphocoris > Adelphocoris suturalis. Next base: position 43,623,803 of record CM061044.1, read on the forward strand.
GAGTTGGAAAAATATGGAATGTGGACTTCAGTTTATATATGTATAAATAAATTCATGTTATGGATTAAAGAAAGCTTTGTGCTATACTTACCCAACTTGGCAGACTTTTTGTTGTAAAAATAATGTAGGTACCCATGCATTTTTTAATAAAGATTCCTAATATTTGCTATTTTGCATGGGTTTTAGATAGGTACCACCTGAAAAATTGCATCTCACCTACCATTATTATAAGTTGTTTATCAGTAGCTACCACAATCCACTTCCTACTTTGCTGTGAACGATGGAAAACATTTCATTGTAAGTGTTTACGCTGATTTCATAAATTTAATTTCTTTATTCGTTCCATTCGGTTGTTCTTCGGATCATGTCGTACATCACTTGGCCAAAGAAGTTCACCAAAATGGGGATGAAAACTGGGCACGGGGACCGACGAAGGTTCAAATCGCTGCCTACTTTCGGAGACACGATGACCGCCATGTCAACTGTGGCGTATTCGGCGTCTCCTGAAGCGCCAGCGGAATTTTATTTTTGGCTTGCGAAGAAAGGGGATTTACAAGAGCGGGCCGCATCTCGTATACAGGCACTTGCATCCAAGGTGGCCCAGTCCAGGAGGAGTAAGAAGGCTTCAAAGGAACAAGAGTTCAAGAAAAATGGATGCTGCCTGAACTAGACCCGAAGCTTTCGCTTCTGCTTATCTGAAATGACTCACAAGGTTTAATGTTAATTTTAAAATGATATTATACAGAGCTGTATTTCAATTACACCTAGCACAGTTGGTATGCGTTTGAGAGTTGGATTTGGATTTTGTAGGAGTTGAATTGTTATGCTGGATTGAGTTGGTATATGGGATCTTCTCGGTTAGGTATGTGTTACATAACATTTACAAAACGAAGATTTACAATTTTAATATGTTAGGCGAGGTGAAAGGAAGTGGAGTTCTTTTCTATTGCTAGAATCTATTGCTAACTTCACTCCTGTCAAAAATTCATTAATATGACGTACCCCATTACGCACCGCCTCTGTCTTCTCTGCTACCAATCGCCGCAAATCCTCAGAAGCATACCTGGGCTGCACTTGCTCAATAAAAATTGCAACATTGGCCTCCATGGGATGCCTCTACCAGAATTGGGCACTGAGGCCACGACGGAGCTAAGGGCTCTATTACAACGTGCACACTGGTGGACATTCACAAGGGTAGTGAAAGAGGAGGAGAGATAGGATGATGAGGAAGAAGAAGAGGGAGAGGATGGTCGATACCTCTGCCTGAATCATCATTTTTGTCTGTCATAACGGGGTAGGCTTATATAAAGTAGACAGGGGACCCGACGACACGAGCTTCCCCTCTAATCACTAGGGAGTCATTATGCCTGCCCGGGTTGCTGGATGAAGCCGTATGACCTTGAATTGGGCAGGGATATGAGGGAGCTCCAAATAGATAAAACGCTGCAAATCATTACACAAAGGTTTATTTTAATGTATTAGATAGCCCTTCTAAGCAGAACGCTGGTCCTTAAAAAATTACCTATTAAACTGAGACTATGATACATTATCGAAATACAACTGGACGATGTCACCTACCCTAAAATAAATTAATTACAGTAGAAACTCATTAACCAAGGTGGACCGAGGGGGTTGATGGAACTCCTAGATTATTGGACCCCGGTAAGAGGGATTATTACTGGCACATCCTCGGCCGATGCATGATTTTTGAGCCAAATTTCGTAAAGTTCAGTCCAGGACCTAGTTTAAGAGAAAAGCTTTGGGTGGCAAACGGCACACAGGTTCCAAATAGTAAAAAGTCTGGAAAATTCGTTCCGAATTTGGCGGAAGCGGCCCCCCACTTGAGCTGGGTACCCCCCGCCCCTCATCGCCCACAATCCCCTCATTCCACCACTGCGCTTCGCCTCTCTTCTCCACCTCTCTCCTCACCGCCTCTCCTATGCCCGTTAAGGGTCCCTTATATGAGGGGAACATTTTTTCCCTAAAATCAAAACGCTTACCCTCTCATTTTCTTCAGTTTGGTCTATAACTACCGTGTGCAAAAGATTTTCGGGTACTTTTCCGTTATAACCCCCCCCCCCCCCCCCCGCCACAGGTCTTCAACATGCCCGCCCGATGTTTCTAGACATTGTTTCTTACTTAGATTATGTTATGTTATGTATTTTTGAGATGCGAGCTTGCGGGCATCCAGACCGCCAAAGTATACACATAATTCTGACCTACATGTCCAACTAATCTGTATTTTTACTAAGGGATTGACTACCTACTTGATGTTATGTAATTTTGAGATGCGAGCTTGCGAGCATCCAGACCACCAACCTATACACAGCATTCTGATCTATTTGTGCGAACTCATGTGCATTCTACTTGTGCGAATTCATGTGGAGGCTATCAAACTACAACCACGCCAATTTGTTTCAACAAATCCTCACCGACATTGGCAAACTTCTGAAAACGCTAACCCGTCCCTCAAAATCACCAACGTTGAAATTAAGGGGTTCGGTCTATCTATGTTTCGATACACTTGGATATTCCCCCCACCCTGTCAGTGTCGGTGCCTCGTTGCAGGTTCATCTTCGTCCTACGTAATGATATTGAAGTGCGTATTTCTGCTTGTCCGTTCTTGCACTCGCACCGCGATAAACACATCACACGACAGGTTCTCTTACAGCTCAACTTTTCCCCTATCCACATATATTGTTCAATCGACTTCAAATTTCTACTGAACTGTCATTAGCCATGCACAGTGTGCATTGCACACACAACTGGTACACATTTCAAGTTGATGTAACGAGAGGGAAGGGTGGGGGGATATCCAAGGGTATCAAAATGGGTCCGATTGATCGAATTCCTTAATTTCAACTTGGGTGATTTTGCGGCACGGGTTAACGTCGTCTTAGGGAGGAAGTATTTTACACTTTTAGACCAAAAAGAAAAAATGAGAGGGTATGTGTTCAAAAATTTCAAAGTTGAAAAATAAGAGACATCCTAATGCCCTTCCTTTTTCTCCCTCCCTTTCACAACCCAGCGGCATGGAGCCCCAGACATCGAGTCCTGGGGTTCAAATCCCGATCATGCACCTTTATTTTTAAATGCATTTAATTTAATTTATTTATTTAGAGAAAATTTCACTTCAGGTTTTATTATTTCTGCAATTCTAAATATATCAACAATGTCTATAAATGAGACATATAGTTAAGCTCAACAACAAACTCGATTATTTAATAGCTTAAGGTTTCCCTTTATGGTTGATCAAAATTTATGCCGATGTTACTTGCTCATCCCTGGCCGATGTATGATTTTTGAGCCAAACTTTTGTCTAGTAGTTTCAGAGAACAACGGCGGACGGCAGACGGCGTACAGCGGACGGACGGATTTTCTTTATTCGATTTTTGGATTCTACACATCTTGAAACATAAACCAACAAATATTGAGGGGGGGGGGGGGGGAGGTTAAAAACATTTTTCTTGGTGATTGCAAAGGTTCATTATTGAAAATAGTAAACCAAAGCAGTCCCAATTAACCTACTCCCAATTAAGGAGACAAAAAATTGTTCATCACCTGAAAGCGAAAACGATGCTTCGGCTACCTTCTCGGAATCAATACAAGTATCTTCTTAATTCTCCACACATAAGGTTGGAACCATTGCGAGAGAAAGCGAAATAGGCTTCGTATAGGAATATTTTTAATCAATGGAATTCTATGTGCGCGTTTTCAAACAGAATGGTAGTTTTCTGTCACTGCAAGCATTCAGAAAATGTAAGTACCTTCCTAATTTACGGCACAGTAGGAAACACGTAAACAATTGTAAGAGAAAGTTGAGTAAATTAGAGGTAGAGGTAGGTACAAACGCCACCATTAGCGAATGGTTGCAATCAATCATACTGACAACCGTCTAAATCACCCTATTAATGGATGTTAGGAAGTGCAGTTTCTGCTTCCACACCTCTTTCCGCTTAGAATAAAGTTTAATGCACTTTTTGAAGAAGGAGGTTACGCAATGTTAATGTACTGCAAAAGTAGGTACTCAAATCCATTTATATCCACGATTCTTCCAGATGAACGATCTTGAAAAATGAAGTTCCAGTCGCAGCATGACCATATGTAAGAATTTTCATAATTTTTAGAATAAGAGTAAGAGGTACAGGTACATGTATAGTATAGCAAATTCAAGCAAATCCTATAAAATACAAAGGGCATCACCCTGGACCCAACAACCTCTTGAGTTTGAACGAAATCGCACCAAAATCGGATAAGAAATCGACGTTATATGAAACTAACGTTTGCGCATGCGCACAAACTACTATTAATACAACAGTAATGAAATGTATAGGGGACTGTATAGGAGCTAAACCGCACAATCCCTCAACATTTCATAAAAAATTGGTCCATCAGTCTCTGTGTCGATAAATTTTAGTTTTGCGCATGAGCTGTAGTTATTACTCCTTCAATCGCAATATAATTTATAGGGAATTTTTCTGAAACATTCGCCCATCGATTCCCCGAGGTCCGAAATCGGACCAGTACATGATAAGAAATCGACGTTATTAGACATTAACGTTTGCGCAAGCATAGGTACTACTGTTGATCCGAGGGTATTGAAAATTATAGGGAAACGTGGAGGAACTTATTCTCACAATCCCTGAAAATTTCATCGAAATCGGACTCAAACTTGGTATAGTTTTGGGCGTGACAAGGTTTTACCACAGACAGACAGACTGGCAGACAGACAGACGGACACGGAACCAAAATGATCAGCAAGCTCTGAAAAGCAAAAAGTGGAAATTTTGATTTTGGAGGACAAAACTTTTTTGACTTCTTTCACGAACACAAAGCGGTGGTTCAAAAGCACATGTTTGGTCGGTGTGTTGAAATGTTAGCAAACAGCCTCTAGTCTACTGGGTTTGTCGTAGAAATCATTTTCGTAACAAGTGATAACCTGGGAACATCATTATAAGACTTATGGGAGACCAACCTAAACGCTCCACGACATATTTTATCAACAAAAGTTCAGGTATAGCTCTCAAACTATAGGTATAGCATCACGTAGGTCCTTAGTACCTGGAATTTCACATTATACCTTTTTTCTTCGCACACGCTGAAGGAATCCCACAGCCTTGAGACATCCTCGCATTAACTGCATGCTAATGTGTGGCTCCCGCAATATATTATGCGTATCATGAAGTTGGATATTCTTCTTATACGGGTGCCATGTATGTACGTGAAACAATCGTCTTCATATTCCCATTGTTATTCACGATTAATAAGCCATTATCTTTGGCTCCTTCTATTCTCATTTTCCAATGAACGTTCCACACGGAGGTCCTAAAATGATGAAAAGGAATCAAATCGTTGAAAAATGGTGAAAACCGTTTTTGTGAATAAGTAGGTATATATAAGTATATTAACTGACGTAGTTTTCTCGTTCGCTACGCTCGCTCGGTGTGGGAAGTGTAGATGAGCAATTAGTAGAATGATTGGAAATGGTATCTAGATCACTAGCGGTGGATAAAGCGGGTGATTTTGTACTTGAGTAACTCCACCAGTCCTTCGGATTTGCCTATCATTATTATTATTTATTTACTATTATTATTATTTATTTACTTATTTTTTTGAAGGGGGAAAATTTATTTACGAATAACTGTCAGCCTACCAGTTATGACGGACTTGGGCTGGGAAGATGTCCCAGACAATACCGTCTAAAAACTACCCCTTTGTGCCCGTGAAGGCAGAGGGATGGGTGGTAAATGAGACAAAGTCATACAGTGGTGTAATGTAATGCGTAATCGGTTGAATGATTGGAAACGGCAGATCGCTAACGGTGGAATAATAAAGCGGTCGATTTTGAACTTTCGTAACGGACGGGGATTAACCTATTTAATTTTTTGGTAAATGGTAAATGAAGACCATTCGAGCGATTTGGTTATCACCATAGTTTTCCCCGTCTATTGCTTCCTCACTATCGAAGGCAGGGAAGCTTTGTGTTCGTGATAGAAGTCAAAAAAGGTTTTGTCTTCCGAAATCAAAATTTCCTTGCATTTTGCATTTCAGAGCTTGCTGATCAATTTTGGTTCGGTGTCTTTCTGCCTGATGTCTGTCTGTGGTAAACCTTTGTCACGCCCAAAACTATACCAAGTATATATTTAAGCTATATATTTATATATATTTAATAATTTTTTGCCGTTTAGGCCATTTGAAGTGATTTTTTCTAACTACATTTACGTAAATTACATTGGGTATCATTTTTTCGTTTCTTAATTGACCGAATATGACATTTTATGCTACTTCTTGATTTACTCTTTTTCGCTATGGAATTTTTCAAGATCATTTAAAACTTTTCAATGGTCTTTACATTCATCATACGTGAACAAGGAAGCTATGTGCCACACCCAACTTGGCAGGCGTTTTTTTTTTTCATCTTCCGAAAGTAGAAAAGCTACTACTATAGTGCAAATCTACAAAACATATATACTCGTATGATTGGGCCTCCCTCACCACGTTATATAAGCTATAACCGAGTAGGTATATCTTGTACTCTATCATTTGATCTATGAGCTCCATCTTGTTGTTCGTGAATGATGAGGATGCGTTGGGCAAATAATAGACTACCTAGTGAAAGCAAGCACATAACACGTTATGCAGACGATTAGCAACCTACCTACACCAAGTCGCTGATCATGTCCCGGAAAACCTATCAAGCCATCACCTCTTCCTCATGTTGACGGTTATTACGAAATCGGTTAATGGCAACGGTTGACTTTCATGAGAAATTATACGACTGGCAACATTACCAACTTCGCTGACCTTCTGAGCTGCGTTGCGATTCGCCAAACACGGAGATGCCGCACCGCTCCCATCCTCCAATCGCCATCCCCGTGACCTTGTTCGATTAAATGACAATTAGATCGAATGGGAAAGAACAATATCCATGTATGGAAGGTAGTTTATTACCTTACGTTTCCAACTTCCTATTTAGGTATTTTATTTTAATTATACAATCGTATTGAATTAATATATTAAAAGCATATTGTAAGTAAGCTCTTGTCTGCGCATTTATTATAATCATACAATTTGATGTTTTCTGTTGCTAGCTATTTATGAACAATAGTCATCATTATTTCAATATTTTCCTGTACATACGCTGTAACAGCTATAATTCTACATCTATCATTATTCTTGTTAGTGACAAGCAATATTATTGCTTCAATTAGCAATAAATTAACTAGGTATTCCTTCTCTGTTTAGAAAAATGATAAAATGAGGAGGTACTGAAGAAAAATTTTAAATTGAATAAAAAGTGTTTCTATTAAGCTGAAAGAGTTCAAAATAATGGGTCCATTTCCTATAATAAATGCAAAATGAATTATCTTATTATGATTCACAATTATTTAAATTTAATTAAGGAAATAATATTAAAATTGTGTGAAAATTAAAGAGTCTCTTGTTACGAAAAAATTTCCTGCTGCCTCCTGGGAATGAAATGGTGGATGGAGATGAGATTCAGCTTGTAGTTTCACACTCTGCTACTGGACCGCTGTGCCTGGTGACTGGAGATGACCTTCTTCCTCTATCTAAATGGTAACTTTACATTCACCTTTCCTAGTACTCACAGCGCCTATGAAAGTTCTTTTTGTAACTGGTAGTACAAAAAAGAAGAAGGAGTGTGTGAAAGTACTAACAGGCAAGTTCTTGGTGCTGGGATCCCATAATACCTGAACACAAGACTGTAGGTAGGTGCACAAGGAAGACTAGTTGGTTGGCTCTTTTTTTTTTTTTTTTTTTTTTTTTGTATAAAGCACAATTCACCACATTTGTACACGTATTTGGCCACTTAATCCCAAAGAAAAATCAACTAGGGATTCATATTGCAAAAGGAATCCAACAAAACTTAGGCTGAGAAGATTGGTGGGACACTATCATGTGTGAGAGCAAAGAACTGATGGAATTAGGGTACAATGTGAATTAGGATCTTGCAGGAACTTTGTGCTGTTGATGTTCTTAAGGTTCTTTCTGGGATATCATTTGCCACTTGCTTAACACACTCACACCACCACTCCACTTGTCTACCAACAGTTAGGTAGGTATTTACATTTATCATAAAGGTAATTAATAATGAAAATTAAACGGTTTCTTCTATGAGGGCAAGTACCTCATAGTTTTGAAAAAAAAAGTTATACAAATAGTGTTTAAGATACATTTTGTGAGTTCATGACATCTGCATCGGGAAACTCTGTCCAGGAGCCAATAAGGGAAACCTCAAATACCTGCCTTGGAATTAAAGGTGATCTTGCAAGTCGTGGCGTGTGAAAACCACAGAGGGATGCATTGTTTGATATCCGTGTCATCGACACTGATGCTCCCTCTTACGTTTCCCTCCCTGTGGAAGCAGTCCTCCCAAGAGCCGAAGAAGAAGAGAAGAGGAAGTACCTATCAGCATGTGAAGAACGACACGTTTCCTTTACACCACTAGTGTGCTCTGTTGGTGCTTATGCTCCTCAGACAGTGGCATTCCTCAAAGTGCTAGCGGAGAGGATAAGTGAAAAATGGGATCGAAAACTGGGGAAACATTTAAGAGGATGGCTAAGGGAAATGCCCTTTTCCTTCTCAATAATCTGCACATCGCCCATGTGCATCAGAGGCGCGAGAAAAAAGTGGCGGAGCTATGACGAGCTCCTAGGATTCACAGATGGGGTGGGGCTGCGCCTAAGCGCTAAGCGTTGCATGAAAAAATCTTCGAAAACCCTCTCATCCAAGTAATTGATTTTCTCCTCTACTGATTGATTTATTTTGTTAAGATTTTCATTTTTGTATAAATGAAAGAATAATTAAGTTAAAAAAGATAGATTAGGTTATAGAATAAGTTTTAGAATAGAAAATAATGTAAGCTTTAGCATTATTTTGGTTTATTATTTTCAATAATAAACCTTTGTAATCGACCAAGAAAAAATTTTTTTTTTTTGAATACCCTCTGAGAATTTTTTGGTTTACGTATCTTGATCCGTGGAATCCCAAAATCGAAAAAATAAAAATAAAATAAAACAAAATAAATAAATAAAAATCCATAATCCATCCGTCCGCGGCTTTTCTCCGAAAATACTAGACCAACCTATATGAAACTTGTGTTAAAAATCACATTTGGGATCTGGATGGTCCTAGAAGCTCGGCATTAACCCTAAGGGTTAACAACCCAGAAGAGTTAAACATTCAAAAAAATCAAGATCTCGAAAACTTTCTAAGTAACAGTAATAATTTTTTGCTTGTCAATGATGAATATAATCCCAAAGAATCGATTAAAACCACCAGCAACGTTGTAATTGAATAGTTAACTTTCCCTAAAGCTTGAACATCGAAAAAAAAAAAAAAACCTTCAAATTTCTAAGCGTGAGAAGATAGAGAAATCACGCGCTGCTAGCGGATCTATTGAACTGAGGATCAAGTTCGAAATTCCATCAGAACCGCTAGATAGTAATCCTGGAATACATAAAAATCGCCTTGTAAATATCAGCTGATATAATGCCAATATTGGGATTATCAGGTTATTATAACGTTGCGAAATCGAGTTTAATTGTCCGTGCGATGCACCTAATAGTGAAGGATTGGTACCAAAATTCTAAATTTCATCTCTTAAATTGCCTCTCTACCTGTAGTCTACCTATACGTAGCGGAAGCATTGTTTTCACTTTCGAGAGAGATGTACCTACCTACGTTTTCTTGTTGAAAGTATTACAATGAAGAGGCAGCTGACAGTTTCATCAACGTATTTATTGCATAATAATTGGTGCAATCAGTATAGTCGTGACCGCATCAACACAGCAAACGATCACTTCTTCGATGCCGTACCTATACCGCAAGACATGGTAGCGACTTCTACTTATTCACACACTGTACTCAACAATATTGACTACGATGGGTTTTATTTGATCGGAAAATGCTGTAGTAGAAGTGAAGAACATAGGAATCTAACCAGTTAAACAAATGAATTTCAACTAATCGTCCAACTACGAGTGCTTATCATCGTTAAGTATAAAGATTTTGCATTCAAAGGAAATTGGAGAGGAACCAACACAAACCATACCTCGCACAGTCCTGAAAAATTAATCAAACTTGGCTGAAACCTGTTGAGAGAGATTCACGTAGCTGTACCTATTAAGGGCGTGCAGTGGCTACATTTTGATCTGACAGCAACGGAACGCCTAGTGATATACATTTACAGCCTAACCTAAAATGACTCCTGAAGATTTGAAGAAATCGGGTGGAAACGGTAGAGTAAAGGGTGTTACAAGAATTAAGTGGTTAGTATGATTTTAGTCGGTAGATACCTCCAATAACAAGATAATAATAAATAAGATTAATTGGGTGCCACGGAGAACCTGACTTGCGTATTACATGGGAAGTGCTATCGAGTAAAATTGAGGAAGTCATTCAAGAGTTTAAAGTTTTACGCAAAACTAATCCGACTGGAATGCAACATGCAGGGAATTATCTAAAATATCCATATATATATATATATATATATATATATATATATATATATATATATATATATATATATATATATATATATATATATATATATTTATTTATATTTATATAAACGCGAATAATCCCCACTGATTTTATCCGAACCAGAAGGTAATTGATGGAAGAAACACAACCACACAGGCACAAAACCAACTTTGTTCAGCATTCTTACAATGGAAAATGCTTACAATGGAGTTGAGTGGACATTTTGGTTTTGGAGGAAACAACATTCTTTGTTCGTCGCAAGTGACCTATCGCATCCAACTTCTCCACAACTTTGACGCGCAAGGACAATGCCATACGATCCGCCAATGGGAAACTTTCATGTGTTGGAATTTCACACTTTTGACCTCAGATTTGGATTCGGCGCACTTTAAAGTCCACTAGTACCGATTTTCAGCTCAAAAGACCGTTTAGGTACGTGTGACGTATTAGTGCAAGGGATCTGAGAGTTCCCCCGGGTAGGGGCCGTGACGTCATCATGCGAATGAATTTCAAGAGCCATATTTCTGGTCAGATACCATCATATAGCACCCTTTTAGAAAGCTCTCGCCTAGATCTATCTATTGGGCAAATAAAAAATAACCATGAAAATTCCCTGTTATATATTTCCAAAATACTTGCATTTTGCCTGTGTTGCGTTGATGTCAAGAAGTTGTATTCCCCAAGTATCAAAGGCCAAGGAAAGGAATGAGCTTTGTGACTTATCATGGGAGGATCAGAGAAAGGTTCAGTTCACCATGGAACTGGTCTTACACGCTTGGGAAGCCATACGTTACACCCCGAGGGTCATCGCAACATTCGGCGTAATTTACTGGTTCCATGGTCTTGTTTCCTATTTCTGTACAGGATGAATCAAAGTCCTGTGATTCCTAAAGGCATTAATCACACAAGTATTGTGGGATTACTCCTATAATGTGAATCGGGATTCAAAACAAGGTGAACATTACCGGTATAGAGTTGATATTTTACTCGTAGGTACTTACTTATTATGTACTGCATGGTATTTGGACGTTTCAAATTACGGACACGGTTTAGCATCTGATAGATTAGTTCTCCGATAACTTTCATTGTTGTGTTGGACGATTGGAGGCAGATGGAGGATGATTGAGTTAGGTATGTATGGCTACCTCGGTTGACTCCATGACTCCATCTTACAAGGACAATTCTCTCAAAGTACCGTGGACGTGTACCTATAAGTAAATCAGAAGCTGACTGATCAGTCCTCACGTGATGTGACTCGGAAAGGGAATTTCCTTGGAGCGTGCCACCGACAACATCACATAAGTTTCCTCTAGGAAGGTGCGGCAGTTCCTTATAAGATCCTCCTAATTATTTCTTGCCGTTCAAAGAACTCGAGTAGGTAGGTACTTATCCTTCTTCGAGTTAGGCCATTTAGTTCACTCATTGCCTCTGTCAAACTGTCAGGCGATCACCGAAATCGGCAGTTATTGGCAATGTAACAGTTTCTGCAGCCTGTTCGTTGGGCGAAACGGGTCAACGAGATCCAATTTCAAAACAGATCCAACTAATCCAAAATCAAAGTTGGAGCCCGATAATGATGCGTCCAAATGAAGGCCGTTTTGAAGTAAACGAGGACAATATACAGGGTAACTACTTATATTGGTATGGTTTGTTACTCAAAGTTCTAAATTACTCCGATTTAATGTTTAGGGAGTCGAATTTTTACATCTTCTTTTCATCCTTTTTGCATTTGAGATGAATTATTGTTGATATCTTCCAATAGTTATCTTTACAAATACTAGAAAGTCTCATCAAAATCAGTCGGATATTTACAGAATAATATTTGAGGAAATACAAATAGTTAAAAAATTAAAGTTATAAAATTAAATTTGAGTTGCTAACTCTCATGTTTGAAATGCTGAATCCATTGAGATCACTTTTCACTTGATAAAATTATGATCGTTGAAAAGAGAAAAAAATACGCAAATTACTGGGTAAATTAAAAAAAATGTATACAATATGAACAGGTACAGGCAATGTATGAATATGAATATTAGTTTTCGCTTACTAAAATTATTGACAGCACGCAGTGGGCAATTTTCACGATCTAGGTGGATAAAATTCAAGTTGAAATATCGAGATTTTTTAGATGACTTATCATTCACATCATACACACCCCGCCTGAATGACACCAAATTTTTACAAAAATGGTGAGAAAAACGTACTTGCTCCAGCGTTTCCGCATCATCAGGGGATTGAAAATCTGTAAGAGTCGAAATCTTTGCTGATCCTTTTTTCAAATTTTGGTCATTTTTCTTCATTGGGAAATTATCAATTTTCAAATTTTCAGCTTGATTATCTGAAAATAATACTTTTTTGTTTTGTTCGACTTCTCGATGGACAATGTGAACGGTGAATCATTGGAACCATCTATAACCATGTTTAATAAATTAAAAGTACATTCACACATGTATACATATATGCGTGCATAAATGTATAAGTGCATATGGGTACACACCCCTATGTATAAGCAGATTCTAATATACAGGGTGTTCACACTCAAGATCGTTAACCACCTAGGGATCGATTTTACAACTAATTCTTAACAAAAAGTTCCCACTTCGTTCGTCAAAATATTCAAGTTACCAGGTAGATTAACTAGTTTTGATGCAGGGCGTGAAACATTAAGTCAATCCATGTTTACAAACCTTCATTTACCTACACCAATCACAAATTAATCTACAGAAATTGTACCTACATCCTTCACCATTCGTCATTCATGCTGTCAACAAAATAGGAAGTTGGAGAGTTGGTGTTGATGCATAGTTTACCCGAACAAACTCATTTCAAGATGTTAAATAAATTACAAGTCGAATTTTCCCAGGCACGGAGATCGTTTTTACGGTTCTTAATCTGTGAAGGAGTGTTCTCAGACTGTAGCCAACAGGCGAACGGTTGTCAAATGAATTTATTGTGAGACTCCGAGAATGAGATAAAACGGTAGAAAAGACTAGCGAGGTGAGGAAGTTGTGAGAAACCCGATGACCCAACACATGAATTGTCTTGTCACCTTCTTGTCCTCCTTATTATCTCGCTCACGTCTTTATACTAGGGAGGTATGCGTCCCTCCAGAAACCTTTTGGGCGTTACGGTTGGAGTTGGATGCGGGATTTAGAAGAAAGGAAAAAGTAACGTATACAGAGTGTCTACATCAAGTTTGGGCAAAAATCAAAGGGTCGATTCTAGAACTCATTTCTGATCGAAAGTTCCTCCTAGAGATTGTTTTTAAACGCTTTGTTTTCGAGTTAAAAATTTTAAAGGTTTTTTCGTGTTTTGTCCCTTATGACATTGAAACGGCTATAACTCCCCTTATTACATTAAACTCAAAACTAAGAATAGGTACTGTTAGAAAGAGCGTTAAATTTCCTACAATCCTGACTAAAATTGTATCAGAGTTTTACACTTTACCTAACTAGTTTTACCCTATAAAATTGAGTATTAAAAATGTATTAAAAATTCGTATGTTAAAGCGAAAACTCGGTTATAACGGAGTTGGGGAGATCAATGGGCAATTGTTACCATTCGATTCAGCGTGAAAAAACCGACCCCGAACCCGAATTTTCTTAGAGGGTCATTTTTTTACGAAAACAATCGATTTGTAGAAAACCTATGTTTTTCAACGTACAAACATACTGTTCTCTCCCAATCAGCAAAGTAAAATTTACTAAACCGTTCAATAGTTGACAGTTTGAGGAAGTTTCTATTGTAACCCATATAAGTACGAGTAATCGCCTATTTTAATCCCTAATGAACGACCATTTAGGATTATAATATACCATTTTCATTGCACCAGTTTATGAACAGCTCTCCTCTGTTGTCCAAAATCCGATCTTTCGAGGACCCATGAAGCCCCAATAACACGTGCCGAGTGCAAGGCCGAGACTCTGCATTCGGCCGAGTAAATCGCAGTGTATTCTGCCGAGACAGTACTCGGCCTAGCGCCTGGCGAGTGATTTTGAGCGAGTCAGTGTACTGAAGGAAAAACATGTTCTATTTGCTCGGCCGAGAAGCCCCTCTCCCCCACCATTGGTTTACTCGATTGCCTGTCACTGTCTTGCTCACTCGGCTGGTGTAATCGGTTCCTTCCGCCTTCAGTTACCTAGCTTTGCTGGAATTTTCTTTCAGTTCTATTTGTTATATCTTGCAAAAGTAATTCAGTTTGGAAATTTTGTTTTTCAAAATTTCTAACAAGTGGTCAAGTGAAACTACAATCACGCTTACACAGGAGTTTTTATGGAACAATCTACGATCGTATATATAGTTTAAAGAACTATAGCGCCGGTTACTAGATAACAAAGTGGTTTGCAATTTATCTTTTGCTGTGATAGCAGCTCGCACAACAGTGTCTCGTTTTTGGATTGCAGGAGCGATCCCATTAAGTAAACGCTAGAACTCCTCTAAATTCATCCCCATAAAGGATTTAATTAAATTCATCCTCATAAAGGATTTGAATTCACTGAGGTCTTTCTGTTCTAATTCTCTCAACAGTGTTAAACTTCCTCCAGTAGGGTCTTGTCCGTATTCGTTTTGGCTTACACATTCTTTTCAATATATATTATATTTATGGACAAAATTTTGTGCTCACTACTCCTCCGAAACCGCTGGTCGGTACCTGTGCTGACAAATACTTAATCACCGAAATTTTTTCAGTGAAACTTGACTATCGCGCTTGAAGCTTGACTTTTCACCTACTAATATTTAACCTATCTCTATTTGAAAAGTTGGTTCTGCTTACGCAAACTGCGTAAGCGTTTTTAAAAAAATAGTTTCTTCATTTTTTGTCGTAGTGCCGTGTTGTTGACGTGCCCGTCAGCTAAGAAACTGGAAAAGCGTTAAACTCGAGGATTCGTATCAGAATGTCTCAAAGATTTCAATGAAGAACATTTTCGGAAATTTTGATATTAAAACTTTTGGAGCCATTGCAATAGCTTCATTTTCAACGAAAATACGCTAATTGACTGCACTGTTGAAGGGCCGAGATTTTGAAGCAGTTTTTACCGTTCTTGTGTCTTGAAAAAATATTGGATTTCATAGTTCAATTCACGATTGAAAAAACACAAAATTTCCCAAATTAGGTAAAATTTGCTTTTCAGAGAGCTTATTTTGAATTATAAGAAAACTCAGGCATCCATCCGATAGGAAATGTACTCGAAAACTAAGCGTAAAAAAAGTCTCTATGAGGAATCAGTGATCTGAAATGAGCTTTAAAATGGACCCGTGAAGTACTAACCGCCTTATGCGGGACACTCTGTATATGTATCGCCTTTTGCTTTAGAATGGATTTCATTGTTTAGGAAAGAAATCTTAATAAAGCCTTCCAACCTCTTGATCATCAGAAAGGACCTGCTTTTGGCGCGGGCGCCCTCCTGCGGGGCGGTTGGCATCTGCTCCTCGAAAGGAAGTATCGCCTGTCGCAGGTGGCCCTCAAAGGCTCCACCTCTAAGTCTTCAGTCTTCGCCGTCACTTCCCGTCAAAACAGGATCGTCCCGCGTTTCCTCCAGGAAGGGAAGGGCCAGGGAGAGAATTAGCCGCGGTCTCCTAGTAGGAAAGCGGGAGAATTTCATCCGCAAGCCTTTTAGCCTTTTAGAAGCGATTGAGCAAGTCGAGTCGTTTACCTGAGTCCGCACTTTGATGAGAGGAACGAATGATAACGGGTGGATACGAGCTACAGGGAATTAGGAACGTCCGGCAATGACAATTGCCTGTCCACTCCATGTATCTACGTAACCTCCATTGTCAATACTGAGCTTCCTTGAAGAGTTTTATTCCATATAAAATAGAGAGATTCCATTCGCCCAGACATGAATTCTTACTTCGTTTGTAAAAACGTCTGCCAAGTTGGGTGGGCAGTATATCTTCCTCACATATTGTAACATGGACGTATAGAATTAGTTGAAGAACGAAATACGAGTCGAAATGATTGATAAGTCGACGTTATAAGATATTACCGTTTGCGCATGCGCTCAGACTACTATTAATCCAACAGCAATGAAATTTATAGGGAATCGTCAAGAAGTTAAACCGCACAATCCTTGGAAAATTTCATAAAAATCAGTCCACTAATCTCGAAGCTTCGTCTGTGTCGATCAATTTTAGTTCCGTGCATGCCATTTATCTCACGGCAATTTGTGACAACCAAAATTTAAATTCTTGCCAGTGAGGAAATCTGTCCAGCTGCCGCCGTCAGCCGTCTTGTAATGTTGTTCGGGTATGCATGCTGGTCATTTTTAAAACAAATTTCAGCCATTTATCTCTCGGCTAAATTAGACGCACAATTTGACCAAATTTGAACGCATTAATTACTAATTGGGCCGTCAGTCGCCCTGGATCCTGGACCAGTGATTGAAAACCTACGTTTTGAAAAACATTCCAGCCATTTATCTCTCGGTTAAGTTTGTTACAACCAAAATTTAAATTCTTGTCAATTAGGAAATCTGCCCAGTTGACCCCTTCAGTTGTCTTGAAATGTTGTTCAGGGATGCATGCTGGTTATTTTGGGAAACATTTCAACCATATAACTCTCGATTAAATTAGATGCACAATTTGACCAAATTTGAGCGCATCAGTTACTAATTTGGCCCGGAGTCAGACGTCAGTCGCCCTGAATCATGGATCAGTGATGGAAAACCTAGATTTTGAAAAAATTCCAGCCATTTATCTCTTGGTTAAAAGAGCTGCCAAAATTTTGACAGTTTAATTCAAATTTTCTATAATAATGCCCCCGGTAGAGAGTGGAGCCCCTTCGATCTAAGGGCATTTCAGCTATACATCTTCCGGTAAAATTTTGAGCCCACTGGCTCTCTATCTAGAAGAGGTTCTGGACCAAACGGTAAACAAGCCGCATATTAAGTGTAAACACGCCGCATATTCCATAAACGGGTGAACGACCGGACACCCCGACCATATTATACAAACCAACTGTTTGAAGGGAGCTCAACCCTGCAAGAGGTCTTCCAGGGGCTCTAACAAGATCTATTTAACATTTTCCCGTTGAAGCAATCCGTTTGTGACACTTCCACCTTTCGTTTCACAACGGATGCTACCTAGTTCGACCTAACAATCGGCGCTCGCCCGTTGGTCATTCAACTTGTACGGAGGTAATCTTGCGAACTGTCCTTTTAAACTCGTCTCTAAAGAAACTCGAATGAAATGTGGGGAGAGCATCAATCTGTTGCTCTAGGATGAATACATTTGAACGACGCAATATTGCGTTATTTATACCATTATGTAGGGAGGTATCTGCATCATTCTTCCCTCTAAAGATTGAATAAGTCGAGAACATCTTTTGAAAAGATCTCAACCGCCGTCTTTCAAAGACCAGTTTTTGCTTCTTCACAGCCGAAGGTTGGAAAGCTTTGTGTTCGTCCAAAAAGTTGAATAAATTGATGTGCTCCAAAATCAAAATTTCCACTGCTTTTTGCGTTTCAGAGCTTGCTAATCAATTTGGATTCCGAGTCTGTATTTGGTAATCCCTTGTCACGCCCAAAACTACATCACGTTTCAGTCTGATATTAATGAAATTTTCAGGGATTGTGCGGGTCGCCTCCTAGATCGTCCCTATTAAATTTAATTGCGGTCGGATCAATAGTAGTGTGTGGGCATTCGCAAACGTCGATATCTTACAACGTCGATCATTAATAGCTCCTGCGCATGCGTAAATGTGAAATGATAGCAACAGGCTTAATTTTCACAGTTTGTATTCAATTTTGTTGAAATTATCAGGGATTAGGCAGTACATGGTCGCCTAAAAGTTTCATTGTTGCCAAATCAATACTTCACTCTGCGCATGCGCAAACGTAAATTCCATTATGCTCTATTCTTTCACATCCTTGTCGTTTGCTCTCTCTCAAGTTTGGATGATAGTTGTGGGTAAAAGGTTTCATAATCCCATATCAATTTCAATATGATTGTATCATTAGTAGCTACTGCGCATACGCCAACTTGAAATCCTTTCAACGACCTTAATTTCCACAGTTTCCATTCGATTTTGATGACATTTTCAGAGAATGTACAGGTTAGATGGTCCCGTAGAAATGTCACTATTCTCAAAATATCTCTTCATTCTGCGCATAAAATAGAACATTAAAAAATTTATGTGCAAAATTTTGCTGAAAAATGTCCTTAAATTTCATTAAAATGTGCTAAAAAATCGATTAAAAACTCCAAAAAAGTTTAAAATCCAAAATCTCTTTTTGAATCACAGAATATTGTTTCGAAAGAATTTTTTGCCATGAATACGGTTGCTAACAATTGCTTTTCACTCAAAGTCCTTAATTTTCAAAACAATGTAACATAATATAGTACGATAAATTGCGGGCATCGTGGTTGTGACGAAAGGGGTCCGAGCATACTTCCGCCGGGGCCAACCCTGGTTTAATGGAGCATGTAAATATATGCGGTATAAAGTAAGGAATCAATATAGGAAAATGCGTAGGAAAGGTTACCCAGTAAATTTAGTGATTGACTATGCCAATTTAAAAACCAGCTATAAGAAGAAATTAGCTACAACCAGGAAAGCATACTATTGTAAGATCTCTGACGCCCTAAATAACTCAAGACGTCCTACATAGTTCTGGAAAGCCGTGAGGTTAGCTAGAGGCTCTGTGTTTTCCGAGGATTCCATTGCCATACACACGTGGAAATGCTTTTATAAGGATTTGTATGGTGAAAGAGAACCTGCGATTGAGGGATTGGATAATAGGCATTTGGTTGAAGTGCCCGAGCTTGACAGACCTTTTACCGTGGTGGAGGTGAGGAGGGGTTTGAAGAATTTGAGATTTGGTAAGGCTCTGGGGGATGATGGTGTTCCTAACGAGATTCTGAAGGCTCTTCCTGATAACTGTATCGAGTTGTTAGTAGAGATTTTTAATAAGTGCCTGGGCAACGGTGAGGTGCCTCGCTCATGGAGTACCATACTTCTCCGCATGCTGTACAAGAAAGGCGATAGATCGCTTCCCGGGAGTTATCGAGGAATAGCCTTCTAGCGGATAGGATGAATTCATGGGCAGAACTGAGGGGCATCTTGCCAGAGTCCCAGGCGGGGTTCAGGTCTGGGAGGTCCTGCATCGACCAGATTTTCACCCTGTATGCGGTTTCGGCTTACTTCCGAGTCAAGAAGTATACAACTTGGTTTGTATAATGGCAGACCTCTCCCGAGCCTTTGACTCCATCAATCATGCTTTATTGTGGTCAAGGCTCTCAAAGTTGGGAGTTAGTAGCAAGATTATCTGTGTGCTTAAATCTCTTTATGGGACCGCACGTTTCAAATTATCGAAGCGGGAGACTTACGAATTTTTCGAGCAGGATATTACTATGGGTGTTTTGCAGGGTGATTCGACAAGTCCGTTATTGTTTATTATTTTTATGGCTTTTTTGGCCCCTTGGCTGACGAGCAAGGGGTGCTCAGGTGTCAGGGTCGAAAGGCATACGCTCATGTTGCTTTCTTTTGGGAACGATGTCGCTATTGTAGCGGACTCTGTTCCAGATGCCCAGGGGAAAATTGACTTTTTCCTTGAATACTGCCGAATCAACGCACTTACCATTAACACTAGCAAGTCTAAGGTTTTAGTATTCGGACACAATAAGACCATCAAGAAGTATAAAAGGAATAGATGCGGCTCAGAAGAGTTGGACTATGTTTTCGATTTTGAGTGTCTGGGGGTGTCATTCTCGTCGTCGGGGAAGTTTCTGGCCAATTTGGACCGCCGAGTGTCCAAGGCAAAATCGGCTGCTGGAGATATTTGCGCTAAAGGCAGGGTCACGTCATGGGATTCCAAACGAGCATTTTTTCGATCGCTGGTGGAGTCAGTGCTTTTGTACTCGGCTGAGGTCTGGGAGGTATGGTATGGCGACGAGCTTGAGCCAGTGAAATCCCAATTTCTGAAAGGTCTCCTCTATCTCCCACGTAATATACCGAATCACTTTTTACGAATTGATACTGGGTTCTCTGCACTTAAGGCCATTGTTTATGAAAGAGCAATTAATTACTGGGTCAGGATTTCTATGATGGATGAGAGTAGGTGGCCCAAGATTTGTTTTAGGGTATTGGAGAATATGCATAATTCTTCAACCAGTTCAACTGATCATAACAACTGGTATACCTGCATTTTTAACATGCTTGCTGTCCTTGGCTCCCACGATATCCTAACAGCTGAGGACCCTCGAAATTTGAAATCGATCCTACCGTCACTAATCGAAAAACTCTACAACCATTTTTGGTGCCAGGGCATCAATCTGGTTTACAGTGCCAGATTTAATATGTTCTATAGGAGGATAGTGGACTATTCAGGTAGGCAGAAGTACTTGGGACTCATTCAAAATGTCCAGATTGAGAGGGTGTTGTGCCAGTTGCGTCTGTCTTCAAAGTTTTTCGTAACTGTTTATTATAGAGGTACTTCTCATAAGTTTATAGAAGCGAGAGCTTATGCAATATATGCAACATGCTACCATTTTTGTCTGTTGCCCGATCTTAGAACCGTACCGAAGGCAATTCATTGCGAAATACATCTGTGGGCTCCCAGTGGTTGAGGATGAGGATCATCTGGCTAATTTGCTCGATTTTGGTGATGATAGGGAGAAAATGTTAAATTTATTTCATTTTGTTACTAGTGCACTAGGGTGGAGGGACCAGTGTTTGACACCTTGAAATTTCGACTTTGACAAGCAATTAAGTTATGATTCGTTCAAACTTGACTTACATCTATTGCTGCAGCAGGGTGTCCTCGAACTGCTCAGAATTGGAAAAATCACTAATTCAAGCCATAAAGCATCACAAATTCGTTTTTTCGAAATCAATTTTTTGAGCCAGTGTTTGACAGCCAAATTTTTGGTTGCACCTGTGATTGACACCCTATGATTGACATATCAGTTCTTCTGCAATAAATGATTCCGTGTATTAACAAAACGTTTATTTAAACAGTTTATAAATAAATTGAGCATTTGAACTCAGTTTTGTATAAATATAATTGAATTTTATATAAATATTAACAATAAATAACAAATGAAAAGAACGAATAGAGATCCATTTTTAACTATGCATTTAAAATCGGTCTTAAACTTCTCCAAAATCGGAA
Source organism: Adelphocoris suturalis (assembly GCA_030762985.1). Lineage (NCBI taxonomy): Eukaryota > Metazoa > Arthropoda > Insecta > Hemiptera > Miridae > Adelphocoris > Adelphocoris suturalis. The sequence continues at coordinate 43,645,420 of CM061044.1, forward strand.
CCGTCTGAGGTTCTTTCGAACAAGTAAAAATAGCTGCTGACAAGAATAATTGGAGATCAATAAAATAAACAAGAATGACAGGAATCTATGTAACATTGAGCTGAAGTGTTTGAACAATGAATTGAGATTCACTAAAAATGAAGTTCCTTCGAATTAGCTAGGGAACTACACTCGTCACACGCAATTAGATTTTACTCCTTATGCTCGGCTTCTCGAAGTCCCAAACAGGAATGATGAAATTGCTTCTCGCATATATCACAAGCCCTCAAAGATCGTTGTTGTGAAATAGAGGCACCATACCGAAAGCACCTACCCCGGGTAGAATTTCTTTTCCACATCTCATGTCACTATCCACAATGACTGGAGTGGTCATCTAATCTGTATCTAATATTTCAACTAATTCAAGAACTGATTCATCTTATGATTATCACTGATATGAAGGATGCGATTTCATGAGCCCGTGAGTTCGTTGGAACAGCGGTGCAACCCCCTAGCCTCTACTCTAATTGCCTGTATGGATTCAATTTTGTACCTTTGTAGTTATTTTCCCCGTTGATTTTAATTATTTATCTATTTTTAATTAGGTCTTGGATTCATTAGGTGAACTATGATTACTGTAATAAGTATACATGAACGGTTTAGCCACATCTTGGATTTCATCACACCACCAGTCCATATCAGCCACACATTTTCATTTTATTTTCAAGTATATCTTTTGCTTTACTATTTTTTTTTTCGCCTTTCTTCTAGAGGGAGTCATATTAAGTATTTAAATCTGTATAATATAGAAGTGGATATTAGCCAAAAAGCATCTTAGGTAACTAAGAAATTATGAGAACGTGTCAAACACTAGTGCTGGTAGCTATCAAAGACTGAAACCTTCCCGACTCAGTGATTGAAAATTTATTGGACCACTGTTTGACATCACTTTCAACCATGTCATACACTGGTCCAGCGTTTGATTTTCGTCAAAATTTGATTAGGAACTACTTTATTATGATTTAACCTTCAATTAGAATGTAAAAAAATGTAGGAGATAGCACTTCGATCAATTGCGCTCACCGAATAGGTGTCTGATATGTACAGCATTAGCATTGTATAGTGTACAACAGGATAGGCTTGTTGTGGATATTGTACGAGTACCACAGGTATAGCGTGGATGTTATGGATTCATAACGGATTATTATCATTTATATTGACTTCATATCGATGACCTCGTTTATTTTGCATGTACTTCATTAAGCTGTAATGCCCTGTTAATTAGATTAGGAAGAAGATAATTTGACTTATTTCTTAGCTATTATAAATTTTCCAATGATAATGTGTAAGTGGACCTGAACTCTTTGTAATAATCATTGATTTAATACAATAAACAACTTAACGAAAATTCACTCATACGATCATGCTGCATGACTATTGTTTTTTTTTTACTTCTTTTTTGGGCATGTTTCATTTCTTTATGATGGCCCGTGATTTGAATTTCCTAATATAGTATAAGTACTATTTCATTTAATTTCCTATTATGAACTATTTTTTGTTACTATGCCATAAAAAATATATCCCCCCCCCCCCCCATTCACTATATCTTTTTCTTTTTCTATCTCGAATTGGACGGGTTGAAAACGCTCCTGTACCTGCGTAGGTGGTAGGAAATCCTAATGATTGAACTGCCTAATCGGCAATTATCAAGCTAATTCCTGCATCTATGCATCTAATGTGCCTATTGGATTCATTCTAGTCGAAATAACCTTCATGGGATGTAGGAGATTTCAGTAAGTTTTGGTTTGTGGAAGGGAGGATACGCGTAAGGAACCCTATTATTTCAGCGAAGGTACGTGCTCCACGCCAAACAGTAGCTCATCATCCAACTCCTATTACTGAATCCGGTTATGCGGTTCTGGATCATCACGACTCGGAAAAAATGGTTTGATTCCTCCCAACTGCACCTCCTGGCACCCCCATCATGTTTACATCGTTCACTACATCTCGCTCCCGCTTGAGTTTTCATCAAAACAATGTCCGACCTCATCGAAAATGACTATGGGGAAAAGACCGGTTGAAGTCATTAACTCTCTAGTGGATGAAGATGATCTCTCTGTGGTCAGAGTTCAGATGAGTATCACTTAACTCCTTCTCTCGTTCTCTTCTTGATGTTCTCCGTGCCTCGTTCCCTCCATCTAATCTCTTCTCGGTGTACAAGGCTCCAGGGTTCACGCTCCGTTCGCCCCTCCTTCACTCACTAGCGTTATCTTTTTCGGCCAATCTGACAAGCTCATTTGAGTTGAGAGGTTCAGTTGTACTCGAAGTGGCTAATTGAACCATTCTTACAAACGTGCAATCCGTTGCTCTGGGAAAATACTGAATAGCGAATGTTCTAAACTGATCACAAATCTTTCGTCATATAATACCCCAGGAATTGAGAAGAAGCTTACAAAACTATCTCTTTTTAATTTTATATATGAATAATGTTTGATTTTCCATCCGAGAAATCATTTAAACTTCTAAGTTTGTAAAGAACTAGACAAGCTATCAGTGGCCTATTTTATAAAACTACAAGTTAAACTTTACAGGCAAGTTTTTGCATTTTACAGGTGAATAATAAGTACAGGCGTTTCATGAAGCTACAGTTGAACATTTGTAACTCCCAATGAATATTACAGGTCTTTTCACAACTCTACATGCGTTATTCAAAGGTTTTCTACGAGTTACAAGTGTAAAAACGGATGATATTTTTAACCTACCTCTACTGCCTTGTATTTTGGGAGTTCTCGAGTTACAGGTGGTGTGTGTTTTTAGTTATGCTATCATTTTGTGTTTTTGTAAATTTTGAAAATCGTTTCCGAAAGACGAGGAAATGGAAGGAGAAGTTGTTCGACGCGTCCACCGAAGACGAAGACGGTTATTCAGGGGCTAGACAAAAATAGAGAGGGGGGAAGTTTCATGAAACTCCCCACTGAACCAAAAGTTTTCCCCAACTCAAAAAGGGAAATGAAAAGAAGATATATGTATCTTATCACTTATGAATAATATCTGCTACCTACTGTTGATAACTATTGCCTACAAGTACCTATTTATTACCCGTAACACTTCTGTAAAATGACCATTTTCATGTGAGTTGTTATACGAAAATTTGATCCGTCTCTGGTAGCCATATTATTTAATTGACGGTAAACCGATCAGGGTGATTCAGACCCACAGTGGGATTGGTAAGGAAATATCATGTTTTACGGTGTACCTTGGGTCCCACGCTCCTTTCCGTCCTTGATTTGATATCTGTAATTGTTCCCCGACTCAAAACGAAGCTGTCAACTTGATAGCACCTCAATTGAAATACCACAGCTGGTGTTACCATCAGGCGTTCATTACCAAACCCGTGATTACCCGGACGTTTTTCCTGTCACGCATATGCAAAAGTCCATTTTTTTCCTTTAGAATAATGCAACTTTACTACCACTAGGCGTAGGCATGTGTAGGCGATTTCGCACCTGCCCTCAGATTATGCGCTTATATTAGAGTGTGTTTATGTCTATCGACCAAATTAAGTAGCCATGTTGGGGCAATGTATGATTATATTTTACACTTCGAATAGAAGAAAAACCTAATAATATATTTGAGTTAATAAAATACACCTTGTGAATCAACGAATTTTAGTTATCTCATTTTAAACGCTACTTCTGACGATACTGCGCGATCATGATTATTGTTCGCCTGCAATTCGTTTACAGTCATGCTCGATTATTCGTCTGAAATAAAGTATGTTTTTCGTTCATTCATACGAACAGTTCAATGTCCAGGCACTCGACTATTTCATGGCATTAATCATCTTTGCCTGAATATTCGTTATTATGCTAAATATCAAGGTACCTACTTTAGTAACTGTAGAATCAGTTGTCCAATTGATCTTGTTACTTGTAACTTAAATTTACTTTCAGAAATGATCGAGGAAGCAGGAAACAACAATGAGGAAATGAGGAAACGGATCATCTGAATTCCAATTGAAGTTGCCATTGTTCCCCGACGAAGCCAGTTTTCCGAAGATGTAGCGCTCAGTCTGCCATAACAGCGCACCTGCACGCGGAGCATATTAATTCATAGTTCCCTCTAACAGTTCGGAATACTTGTGTTTCGGTTATTCAAAACGGAATAGCTCGGTAAGGGCTCTAATTAATAAGAATCGCTCCATGTTTTATGCATGAGACTGCGCACTTGGCTGTGACCCTGCGGTGGCTTACTGAACCGTACGGCAACACAAGCACCTGCCGGAACTCTGGGCTGGTTCACATGGGTACGCTCAACTATTGCTCCGCTCGACCTTTTGCCCGATGTGGACATCAAAGTTTCTATGTGGGAAACGACCGATGTGTTGATTCGGAATACGGTTCACCTGCGGGAAAAAATTCGCCTTTGTTAGAAAGCTGATGACCGAAAAACCGAATCAAAACTGCACCCAAAAATTGAGGAATATTGGGTTGCAAATTTTACAGCAAGTTTAATCGGACCAGGCCTTGAAGAAATATTTTATTAGTGTATTTAGATCACAAATAGTCTGGAGTTTATAGAATATCATGATAAATATCAGGTCAGCTCCGTATCTGCTAAACGAGGTAGGAATCCCGTGAAATATTTAGTGATAGAGATATCATTTAAAGAAAATAACTTTTCTTGTGGTAAGTTGTGGAACGTAAATTGAACTTAATAAATCTAAACATCTAGTGAATTTATACAGAAGAGAAGAATAAATAAAACTAATTATTCTCATCTGGAAAGAGTTCTTCCCATTCAACTGATTAGGATGGATCCCGTGATTTAATTTTTCTCTAGAAGTCTTAGAGAGACTCCGTGTAGAATTTGAGCATCCTACTGAGAACAGGAGAGAATTCAACTCATTCAGCTGAATAGGATGGCGCCCACCATATATTTTCATAATTCGGCCTCAAAGGTTAAAAAGTGATATAGGTATTTTAGGAAATCATATGAAAATAATTAAAAAACTATGACACGATTAATTAATATTGTTGTTGACAAAAATATTGCCTCTTCAATCCTGAAGCCATTTTCCACCCGCCTCTTGATGTTAAACTTACTTTCCAAAGAGAATATTTCTAAATTAGTCAATCAGAATGGAGCCCGTAATTGTATTTGTCTCTTTATGTCTTTGAGAGGCTCCCACCCAAATTTCTGTATGCTGTATGAAATAATTTACCCCATTTTGCTGATCAGGATGGAACCCGCCATTTCATTCGTCTCTAGATGTTACAGAGAGGTTTTCTACCAAATTTCAACTTCCCGGTCAAATTACAACTTTCTGGATGTACAGAAGAGAATTTTGCTTACGCCGGAATAGGCCTTCAGCTGACTTGGCTCAATATCATTTCAGTATTCTCAATAAAATTATCAAATGGAAGGCTACGTGCTCAGCTAGGGCATGAACATGATTATAAATGGCATCGTCTCAATGACAATATGATAGTGAATCACTTACCAAATATGCGTTGGTTTGCTTCGAAACACGTTAATCGAGAATGAACATGAACGCTAACCTGTACGAAATCTCAGTAGGTAATGTCTGATAGATAGGTTTTCTGTTAAATTTTGCATGGCTGCATTTCAATGAGTCAAATATGACCATCTGAACCAAAAAAGTTCCAGTCATGCAGCATGATCGTATGAGCAGATTTTCGTCAGTTATCGTATTATATCGTGTTACATTGCTATGACTTGATTCGAGTGCAAAAAAATTGATAAATCAGTTTAATGGCAAAAACCCCAGTTCTAAATAATATTCCGCGACACTAATTTTTAGTTTTAGCAATTTTTTGTAGTTTTTATAAATTTTTAAGTTTTAAGCTATTTTCAACAATTTTTTAATGCTCAGTTCATTGTTGATAAACTTCCTTTGACTAAAATTCTTTAGAGCAGGTGGCAGTTTTAATTAGTTCAGAGGTTAATACACTCTCATAACGTCGTTTCAATCCTTGGAGTCCATTTCAGCATTCAATTTTAATTTATCATTCACACGCAGCCACTACAATTACCAATAGATTACTGATTCTTGATGTATGTGTAGACCTCTAGAAGACAAGTCGGAGTTGGGACAGCAACCTACGGTACGACTTGCAGTACCTGAGCACTTGGCCACCCTAACTTCAGCTAATGTAGCTCAATGCTATTTAAACTATGTCCTATTTAAATGAGAGGCTATGTACCAGCTACTTCAGCTAAAAAATAAACTAGATTATAAATAACAATATCTCATATGACATTAACATTGGTTTGTTTCGAAACACATTGATCAAGAAAGAACACTACCCTATGCGAAACCTTGGTGTAATTATTTACAACGCTTTCTATCTTTAAATGTCAACTATTTACATTACGTCCCTTTACATTTCTATGATGAATACGAAATTATGAATGCAATTGCTTCACTTGCATAAAAGATTTCAAAAACTTTGTTAAATAACATGAGCTTGCGGATTGCGAACACTTTCAATTTAAATATTTGAAAGTTTACTCGTACCATAACTTATTCCTGGAGAAACGCATATTAATTAGGAAGGAGGGTTCTGTGGGACGAGCAAGCGATTTCAAACCTCTGCAAATTCTTTTTTGTGATGATCGGTAAATAATTTGGAGTTTTCATTTTAAGCGTCTGCAGTTTGCATTTGATTTCTCATCATGGTCGTCAGTCTTCGCTAATAGTTTCACTTCATCTTACTCATTATACTTGCAAAATTCATGCAAATGTAAAGACACTTTCTGATAAAACAGCTTAATATGTTTGGGTGGTTTGAATGGCCAATAATTTATTTTAGAAACAATAAAAGAAAGAAGCGTAAAAAATTATGATTTGAGATTTATAGTTACCCACTTCTAATGAAAATTAATTTAAAAGAACTTGTGAGTAACTGTTGCCATAGTCACATGGGTTATAATCAGAAGTTGATCATTGTATGACTACTGAATGTTTATATTGTGGATTATTCCATGATTGAAGGTGATAATTTCTGAAATTATAAGTAGGTACTAACACCTATGTATCGATCGTTCATGTCTGATATTTGAGTCAGCTTTATTTTAAAAAATATTGTCAAAACTCAATCGAGTTGGTTCACGAATTCTATAGTAGCATTACTTGAAAATTAAAGCCGTGATAGGTTTATTGAATTTATTACACCAGATGTATGTATGTTACCATTTTCCCAACGCACAAAGGGTAGGTATTGTAAGTTGTGTGATCGACTTGGAAAAAAAGGTGTCAGTGTTCAAATTAAAAGTAAACCTGTATCGTTACAGAACGTCCTCTGTAATTATCCCTCATTAACGTTGGTTGTTAGGTTGGTTCAATCTTTACTTTGTTTGGCATCCAGTTCTAATTTATTGTCGTTAAAATCCTGATCTAGTTGTCCTGTAAGTTTCGTCTCCCTTTTTAAGACGTCCCTCTGCAGCTGTCATACAGACAAGACTTCGAATAGAAGAGGGACGGCCTATTAGCATTGATTTTCAACCAAATTTCTAAATTCTTTAGGTTTATTACTTCACTCATAAACCTTTGTAATCGACCGAGAAAAACAATTTTATCCCCCCCCCCCCCCCCCCCCCCCCCCCCATCAAAATTAGTTGGTTAACGTAGATCTGTACCTACGTGTTGTTTATACGTATATTCTAAAATATAGAATGGAAAAAAATCGGTCTGTCCACCGGCGCCGTCCACCGTCCGAAGCTTTTCTCCAAAACTACAGGACCAACGTTTATGAAATTTGGCTCAAATTCATACATCGGCCGAGGATGTGCCAGTAACATCGTCTTCAATTTTGCTCAACCCTAAAGGGTAGGATTTGAACTATTAAAAAATCGACATCTCGAAAACTTTTAAGGTGAAAGTAATGGTTTTTTTGGTTCTCATTAGTAGGTACGTTAATCAGTTCGTTCTCCCTTAGGGTTGGAACTAGCAGCGATATCTTCAAATTACCGCGTTAAATTAGAGCCATTCAGTTTCATTAATGAAGAGACATAAGTAAGTAATAAGGAGTGCAAGTGGTTGTAATATCGAAACATGATAGAGCCCGCCTAATGATATTCCCTGACGAACGCATCAGGTGATTAATTCCAATGGAATTCAGACTGTGAAATCGAGTTTATTACATCTCTTGTAGGGTGGAATAGTGAAGCATTGGTGGGTATTTTATTTTATCGTATATCTATATTTTCAGGTGGCAGGTAACTACTAAAATTTACATTTTTAGGGCGCCCCTCTTAACCTAGGTCTTATAGGCAAGGCTTCCTTAACAAGAGGGACGCCTATTGGAATTTATCCAGGGGGTTGCGGGATAACCCAAGCCTTAGAAAAAAATAACCACAGACAAATCCGTTTCAGCCCATCCTATAACCAAATCTGTGGGGAAAAAAACCATAGTATCCTTAGGATTGAGATAAAGATTCCGTTTCTGAGCCAAGAAATCGAGCTTTCCAAATGAAAGGATGCGTTTGCTGTCCAGCAATTTTTGAGCACATTAAATTGGTGACATTTCAAAAAAATGTGCTAAAAAAGCGCTAAAAATGGTTAAAAATTGTTAAATTTATAATTTTTAGCAGAAGTTTAGTCAAAACAAAGTTATCAACAAGAAATAGGACATAAACATTTTTTGCACAAAATTGTGATGAAAAACGTACTTAAATTTCATTAATATTTGCTGAAAAATCTATGAAAAACTGCATTACAAAATCTAAGAAATTCAAAGTTTTTTTTGAATTGCCAAATTTTATTTAGTATGAGTTTTTTACCATAAAACTGGTTCTTAACAATTCCATTGTACTCAAATTTGTCAAGTATCGATATAATTTAACATATTATAATACGACAGGTAATTTATGAAAATTCCCTCATACGGTCATGCTGCATGACTGGAACTCGTCGTTTTTGGTAATTAAGTAAACCAACGAATTTCGTGGGGAGTTAAAATTATTATCATTTTATTAAAAAATGATTTTTTGTATGTTTGTCGATTGAGGTGAATCATGATATTAAATAACAAACGACATATACCAGCTAGTAATAACAGATTGTCTGGATACAAGTCTGTACCTACGAGCAACAGAAAAACCACGAAGTCAATCAAAACGTCAAGTAGATGAAAATTAAGGTAATTGCTAGCATTGCGTCACAGTAAGATTCTATTAAAACCCTAGGTGTTTCATATATGTATAGGAAACTCTCCAGGCAGAAATTTATTCCAAGCGTGAGGTTGATTATACGTGACAGGAAAAAGAAGCTATAGAGAGTTCATACTCGAAAACTAACGACGTGAAACCAGGTGGGTTGTTTACTTCCACCTGGGCCTAGTATTAAACGATCATTAAGTCCGACGACTCTGAGGTCCCCCCTAATCTACTATACTCATGCAGCGCCTTACTCTTTTCCTTTCTGCTCCGAGTGCGTAATTTTAGATAAAAAACATGGAGAGAGGTTTCCGAGAAGGTAAGATTAGGTCTTTGTGTACCGGGCAAGGATGTATCCACTAACTATAAACCTATATACAGCTTTGGGGAGCTCAATTTAGAGGTTCGGGGTCGAGAGTTGTGCTCGTTTTTCCTTTTAACACCTCTGCGTTTTGAAATCCCGAGTTCGGATTAGTTGGGTTAGCATGACAAAGGAAAAATAACTTTACATTAGAGGTTAGTAACCTCGACTGATCAGCCTCTGATCGACGGGTCACCCGTTCCTCACACTTCCATCATTTGAAGATTCCATTACATACGAATTCAACGGTGCTCTGTTGATTCGTACCCTGAAGAACACAATTAGGGAGTTTTGCAGTTTTCCATCTGTCGTTCAGCTGAGTCGTTGTACGAAAAAAGGTTTTTCTAGCGCAAGCAAACCACAAGCTAACCACTAAGAACAACACGTAGGCCTACTGCACTACATTATAACCACTGATTGCAATAGACGCAACTGATTTACAACAAGGCCTTTGCCAGTACACCCGTGTGCGGACAGAAGTTTTGTTTCCGTTGCAAACTGGTTTCAGACGCAACTAGTTTGCAACGGCAGTTTCAAAACAGTCACACCGTGTGCGCTGGGCCTAAGTCGTACTGTACGAATAGGGAATCGTTATACGATTGAATGAAACGATTCAAAAGTCACAGTAACGTGACTACATTACTCCGAATCTTCATAATTAAGCCCGAGTCATAGATTACCTAACGTGTTATGAATTCTTTCATAATGGAAGAAGTATCAAATTAGCAACAACTTTATCTGTGGTTTAATTTTTTCACTAGAAATAGATGTAGTAGGTGAAGGAGGGGAACTTGGAAGGGTAGGTAGTTGTTAAGGCAACATCGAAATTCGTCTTGGGTTAGGAGAATCTCATTCGGGAACTTAAACATGATCAACGATCAAGATGTACATACCTATATTATGAACATGTACCTACCTACCTACCTGTACCCATTACCTACATATTTATGTACGATATTTTACGTTTCATTATTGAAGATGTGGATACCCGCTAATACACGACAAAGGGCAAAGACAGCCGTTTCTGTCTGTGTCTATTTTCTCTGTAATGTGGCACAATCCCTACCCATTTCATCAAAATCGATCTATCAGTGTCGGAGCTACGCCTATAACAACCAATTTCAGGTTTGGCAACATTTGAGTCGGTAGCAGTGAAATACAAAGCATGGGACATTGTATAATATATATACCTACCTATTTGCACCGTGGTAATGGTATTTGAGCATGAAAAATGAGAGGGATACATACCTGTTACTAACCGTAATTGATGTGATGTCATGAGAATTCAATGCTTTGAGTTTCGAATAGTCTGATTCCACTTTGTCTGACCTGACTGCACAAATCACAAATTATAAAGAAGAAATTATTCAATCAGAAGAAAGATAGGTATAATCATAAGGTAGGTAACCTAAAGGCTCTTGTAAGTAAATATTTTCTTACAATTAGGTACTAGACAATGCATAGACCTCTGATCAGCTGATGGGCTCCTAAAGCTGATGATTTCTATCGTATTCAATCTCTGAAGCTGAAATTAAGAGACGATTGAAGTGATTGTCTCATTCCTACTCAGCTGAGTGAGCTAAATATTGTCTTCTCTGCATACGACCGCAGTCGGTCTTTTATTGTTATACTCCCTGGGAGAACAATATTCGATAGGAACAGATTGTCTCATTCCGACTCAGCTGAGTGAGCTAAGGGGTCTTTTCGTTATACGACCGCATACGGTCTTTTATGTTATACAACCGCAAAACAATATTCTATAGAAATAGAAACGCTTGAAAGTTCTATTGTTCTAAAAACTGTACCCCAATCATTTTTACGTCTACTATGGTAAAATAGATCAGAAGGCTGTGTATAATTTGGTGGTCTGGATGCTCGCAAGCTCGCGTTCTCAAAAATACATTACATCAAGCAGTCCCTTAGTAAATACACTGCCAAGAAAATGGCACATGAGCTTCCTCGTGACCTTCACAGTACGTCACCATTAAATTCCAGAAAACTAGAAACGACCGGTTCTGGCATCAGGGAATTAATAAGGTGGGAAATTGGAAGCTGAATGGTACCTACATATAATAAATAAAATTAATAAGGAAAATTTTGATTTTAATATGGGACCATCCAGGATGTAGTCCGCATGTTCCCTGAAAATTTCGTCTAAATCGGATCAAAACTAAAGGAGTTTTTAATTGATTTACAGAATTTCATTAATATTTTTATCTAAATTCATGATTTAAAACATCCTTGGGGATATTTTTTTGAGCATGATGGACCACCCGATTTATTCATTTGACAAACCACCCAATTAATTGTTCGGGAATATTCCCTGCAAATTAATTCCCGGCATGATGGGCATCACTGGTAGTACCGTACGATTTGTATGGCACCTCAAGGGACTCTACCGGGATCATTTCTGAAAATTTGAACAAAATCCGATAGAATTAACTAAACTGTGACCGTAACAAAAACATCACTTTCGCGCATGCGCCTAGCGTACCGCTGCTGATGATCGCGAAGAATGTGATACGGGACCTCAAGAAACCTTGCCCGCATCATCCCTGAAAATCTGACCGAAATCCGTTCACAATTGCCTGAGTTATGACCGAAACAAGAAAATTTTGTTTGCTACCGTTGATTCGATCATGACGGAACTGATAGGGAACCATGTAGAGCTATACCCGCACGATCCCTAAAAATCTGAAGAAAATCGCATCAAAATTGTGGAAATTACGGCTGTTGCAAGGACCGTAACAAGAATATTTCGTTCACGCATGCGCAGAGCGTACCGCTAATGCAATTATGATGATTGTCTTATGGGACTTCAAGGAACCTTACCCACATCATCCCTGAAAATCTGACCGAAATCCGTTCAACATTGACCGAGTTATGACCGTCACAAGGAATTCACGTTAGCGCCTGCGCAGAAGCTACCGTTGATTCGATCATGATGAAGTTGATAGGGGACCATCTAGAGCTTAACCCACATGATCCCTGAAAATTTGGTTAAAATCGGATCAAAATTGTGGAAGTTATGGCTGTTACAAGGAAATGTGGACGGACAGACAGACAGACACGGAACCAAATTTGTTCAGGAGGCTCTGAAACGCAAAATGCGAGTGGAAATTTTGATTTTGGAGCAAAAAATCTTTTTTCATTTCGAAAGTGAAAACAAAGCTTCCGCTGCCTTGCAGTCTTGGAAGCAAAACACAGATTAGTCAGACTTACAAGTCAGAATGGATGAATGGTAGTGAATTAACGGAAAAGGTCATTTTTTTAAGAAGTACAAGTTCGCATTTTATGGACGATTTCATCAATTTCAGAAAAACAACTATTTGTCTTGAGCTAAATTCTCTCCTGTTCATCCTAGGAACTAGGAAGTTGAGATTTGATAGGGAGACTCTCAGGAACATTAGAAGATGATTACAATAATAATTATTGGCTCTTTCCTAATCAGCTGACTGAGCTAAAATCTCTCTTGTTCATCCAGGGAGTTGAAATTAGATATGCAGACTCTCTGGGACACTAAGAGACTATTGAATTGATTAGGTCTTTTCTGATCAGCTGTCTGAGTTAATTTAGTTAAGACATTTTCAACATGAGACACAAAACACATATTTCTCGGGGGGAAAAATAAGACACATCCATGTACCGATGTATCTGCATGTAGTGTTTTCGTGACCATGTTTTCCGGTTGATTTAGTACATCAATCAAAAACCCAATTTAATACATTCAAACGGCAGGCAGGAGCACATATTTCGATTTGTCTTGGAAAAACCTGAAAAATCAGCTATATTTCATGTCTCTGTTAAAAAAAATAAATAAAATATATAAATAAATAAAATAATAATACATCCAATACCTATATATGTCCGATTGAACTCTTGCCTCAATTCAGTCAAATTTATGAGCAATTAAATCCATTTTCCTACACAATTAATCTATACATCTTCAATTTGAACAAAAATAATCATTTTATACGGATTAAACGAGACATATTTCGAATGGCTAATGCATAAATTATTCTACTAATTTATGCGATACGATATCCCACGTTTTTCCCATCAGTGACCTACTAATCAAGAATGAAGGACGCGTGTTTCAATCTTGTCGAGTGCCCCAGTTCGATCAAACTGAACCGATTTCCGCCTAACCATAGGGGCGTTTTTTTGGTTGACAACATACGCGGCAGCTGCTCGCAGCAGATGTTCTCCGCTCCTGAAGGCGACACGGATTCTGATAGTTACCTACTCCCAGCACCCAGCACGTGTTGCCTCACTGACATTTACGTCTGGTTGTACCTCCTGCGCCCCTCGCCTTCGAGAAGGTCGCCCTCTCCCTTCCACGATCTGATTGAGACGGTCGAGTGAAGATGCGGTGCAGAATAGCGCAAAAGGTTTTTCTAATACCTACAAATTATGAGAAGAATAATGGCTGGTGATTCGGGCCTTCAGTGCGGCCACACATGCGGTTTTCGGAGAACACAGAGCAAAAGTTCACTAGTTTTCTACATGTGTGGCCGGGAGGACGAATAATCGTGAAGCGGCGAACATCGAACATTCTGGAGCTGAATGAATTAATACAAAATTAATTCCGTAATGAGAACAAGATAGGCATATCTACTGGCGATTCGGGCCTTCAGTGCGGCCACACATGCGATATTCGGCGAACACCGAGCAAAAGTTCTCCGGTTTTCTACATGAGTGGCCGGCAGGGCGAATATTTGTGAACCGACGAACATCGAACATTCGGGGGCGAATGAATGAATAAATAGAAAAGAGAACGAGATAGGTATATCTACAATACATAAAAAAAGAGGCTTCACAACCATAGACCATTTGTGCGGTTGGGGGGAGTTGTTAATAGTAAACATCGATATTAAACAGTAGTTATAATCCTAAATGAAGTTCTCCTTTGAAACAAAACAAAAGAAATGAACATCTATCAATAAGCATGGTATATCAGGCTAGGTACAACATATTTTACAAAAAAATTAGTATTCGGGGTTGCGCTGGCTATTCGGCAAACTCCGCATGCGTGGCCAGAGTACCGAAGGACGAATATTTGGGATTGGGCGAGGAACACGAGCACGCTCGCTATTTGGCGAATATTCTGTGCTCCCTGTATAACGCAGAGTGGCTATTCGGACCTGAGTGTAATGAAATTTAGATTGTAAGGGTTCAAAAAACTACTGTGAGAAGAATCCAAACAATTACTATTGTAGTAAAATACATTTAGGTACGAATTCCATTAGTTTTATTATGATGAGAATTGAAATCCAACTAGTACTTGCTGAACTGATGTGACTGGTGACGTGGTCTCTGGGTGTATGTCCTTACGTTCTTCGGGCTGCTCCTGGCAAATCAAGTAGTTCGGCAATTTCATATTTTTGATAACTTTGTTTCTTCACTATCTTACCCAGATTGATTTTTCATTCACTCCAACCTTTTCTCTCTCAAGCTTTCTTTTCTACTAGGGGTTTTCTCCTCGTTGCCTTAACAACCCCTCATCAACATCTGATTTCATTTTAATGGAATCGGACTCGCTTGTCCCTGCTTTGGGTCTGACTTCAATCATGTACACGAAGCTTCCCTACCTTCGGTAGTGAGGAAGCAAAATGTTTGTCCTCCAAAATCAAAATTTCCTCTAGCTTTTTCTGCGTTTCAGAGCTTGCGTTCATACTCGAAGAGTAAAAGGTTATATGTTCCAGGAAATTTTGCCATGAATTAAATCGCGAATATTGGGGAAATAACTAGTGCGCATGCGCAAAACCTAAATTGATCGACACAGACCAAACTGGCTAATGGGCTAATTTTTATGAAATTTTCAGGAATCATGCGGTTTAGCTGCTTGACGGTTCTCTAAAAATTGCATTGCCTTTGAATTTATAGTAGTCTGTGTAGGTACATCCCCAAACGTTAATTCATTAAACCGTCTATTTCTTATCATATATTGGTCCGATTTTGTTCAATCTAGAACAAAAGGTCTAGGGTGGTGCCCTTTTTATTTTATCTCATTTTCTTGAATAATTAGTAACTATTTCGCATACGTAAAAACTATTATTGGATGACACTCCGAGAATAATGGATCGATTTTGATGAAATTTTCCATTATTGTGTGGACTAACCTTTAGACAAATTGTGCACATGTAAACATGAACTATAGACCTATTTTGCTCTCCAGCATGTGTACGCATGTGTTAGATACTGTTATATTTTGCATTCAATAATTTCGACTCGTACTTTATTCTTCAACTAATTCTTGATGTCCATGTTACAATCAGTGATGAAGCTTTGCTGCCCATCCAACTTGACAGATGTTTTCGTTCGCTGAGCATCTCTTATCGGTGGAAGTGGTTGCAACGACGCCACGCAAAAGACTTGGAGAAGCGCCTTCAACTTCAACGGCCTTAGGACTTTCATTCTGCTCCCGAACGTCCTTGCGTCATCGACGTATTGGCGAAGGTGTATCAGATGCATCGAGTTTTTAGTCACGAACGGATTTGCCTAATACCGTGATGCGGGATGTTTTTCCTTTCATCCTTTACTCAACTTTAACGAGAGGTATTTGATGACGTTTGCGCAGGATGACTCGATCGTTTTGTGCATTGAAACTGCTGTGAAATTAGCAGAACATTTTATAGCTGTTTTTACATCATTACGAACCGAGTTAATACCGTTATGGAACTAACTTCGTAGCACTTTCAAAAACACGTTGTCCTTGTTGATCATCCGGTTTTTTCAGAGCCATTGAAGGCAGTTATGATGTCCACACACTATTCCAAGATAGCCTGCCTGGAATGTACCTATGAATCATAGAAATAAATTGTGAAATACCAAAACTCTGATTATTCCTTTTTTAAATTGTGGATCCATTTTGTGCACAACCATTCACAAGCCAATTAACAAAAGAAACTAGGAAACAACCTTCAACTGCTGCATCTTGGACTGCTTCCATATTAAGCCTGTCAGTTAAGGCTATATCAGGGTCGAAGGTCAGTATGTGCCCTCAACATGAGTGTTGTGGAGATTGTCATGTAATACTTGATGGCAGCGTGCCGGGTGCTGCGAAAGTTCAGGGTGAGACACCTGGGGACAGTCACAGAGGATCTTGCTGATGCTGTTTCCATGCTTAATGATAGGAGGACCTGGAGAGCTGTTGGATAATACGGCAGGGTGGCTTGAGGATATCGTAATGAGGTGATTTCGGAGCTTCATTGGTGAAGTGACAAGCCACGTTGTGCTTCACCACAAGGACATGTATCCTCCAAAACAAACGAGGGTAATTGAGTTAATGATGGGGGAAACACCGAAAATTCCGTTGACAGACGGTTCTACCATTCCAATTCTAAAATGTTTAATTTAATTTTTTTTTAATCTGTTAAAAAACTTTATTCTACAGTCATCCGCAATTCCTACAGTTATGTGTTCCCAAGTGGGGTTCTGAACCCTAAAACTGATTAATAAAGACATTTTAAATTACTAAAAGTATATTTCAGGTGATGAGAGCGATTCACGACAGCCGTGCCGAACGTGGTCAGAGAGTTCTCTTTCGAACTGTCGAAACAAATCGTTTCAAGAGAAGATAGTGTACCAGAAAATCTACGTTCTTTCTACACTACACATGTTACGTTTGCACTCCTCTCAACAAAACCATGGTAGGAATGATGAGCATTTTTTAAAAATTTCGTTAAGAACGTCGTAGTGAAGTGATCCGTCATACTGTCGTTGTTTTTGAACACATTAAGCTAATACCGTATGTGTAGTCGTATCCATGTTGATATCATTAGACCGACCGATATTATTTCACACCTAAGTTCATAAGAAATTAATCATCACCATTTGTAACTCGTGACTGAAATCATCGTATGCAGCCGTAGCATGATCGACAAAGCAATATGACCAAAAACCAGACGCTCGGGGTTCTTAGCTTCTCAAAAGCTAGCTTAGGTCTTCGAAATATCCATGGAAATCTTCTTATCAGTTTACTAGTAAACGTTATGTTGAATCAGTGAGTCTAAAACACATCAGACGTATGACATGAATTTGTTGAGGTAGGATTACCGGTTGAAATCAAGTAGTAGAACGCGGTAGTGATGTTTGTTGCAGCATGACACGGTATCAGTCGTGTTGGTAAATTGGTGAATTGACACATCCTACCAGTAAGAGACAGCAATGTGACCAAAAACCACCTTCTTAAAAAGATTTCACACCTGAAGAAGGCGACAATGAGTATAACAATGGAAATCATCCCATCAGTTTACTAGTAACCGCTATGTTGAAATTGGTGAATCAATAAGACACTCCAGATGTATGGGATTGATTTGTTAAGATAAGATTAAGAGGTGAAACAAAGTAGTACATGGAGGCTTACACAATGACAAAAGTATCGGTCGTGTTGGTACATTGGAGAATTGGCACATCCCACAATATGCTACATGATAGATATCTTTACACAGTTGAATCCGTATGGATGAACACTTGACAGTTTTAACGGTCGGCGAGTCATGCATTTCTTGGGCTCAGTCAGCCGACTATGTAAATGTAAATTAGACACGAACGGAGGACCGAGGTGGTGAGCCGGCTCAACGTGACCGACTGACGTCACCGGTAACTTGGGCTTCCACGACATTCCGCTCATACAACTCGGTGACCCATGAAGAGTTGAGAGTATTAGTCACACGACTTGTCTGACAGCATTCTGAAATCTAAGGACGTCTTGAGCTTGGCAGAAAACTTCAAAGTTTGCACCCAAGGCCGATACTGAAGGATCCACAAAGCACAAACATACGTAGGTATACAGGGTGGAACGGAATAAGTAGGTACGAACTCGCCTGAACGAGTGTCAGTCATATCTCTATCTGTTCGAAAGTTACGTAGTAGCGAATTTTCGTAGAAAATGAACTATTGCAATGGCTCAAAATATTTAAAAATCAACATTTTTGAAAAATTCCTTCAAGAAAATCCGTTTTTAGGCCAACACTCTCTAAGTTTCTCCTCGATATCGCAAAAATTGAGGGAAAAAGTTGGGTGGGTGGGGGGGGGGGGGATTACTTTTGGGACGCCCTGTATATACCTTTAAATGTGTATGTATAAGTTCATGTGGTGACCGCTGAGTACTTAGGTACTTAATACTCGTACAATGTTTGGTTACTTTGTATTATTCATCTTCATATTAAGCAGAATGGATGTCTATTAGCGACTTCTGTAGAAAATGAAGCTATTGCAATGGCTCCAAAAAATTTAAAATTAAAATTTTCCAAAACTTTCTTTGTCAAAATCTGTTTTGCGGCATTCTTAAACGATATTTATATATGAATGTGTCATTCCAGGCGATAACTCTCCTTAGGATTGAGATAAATATTCCGTTCCAGCGCCAAAAAATCAAGCTTCCAAACGAAAGGACTAAGTTCGTTGGCCAACACTTTTTTAATACATTAAATCGGTCACATTAAAAAAAAAAAAAAAAAAAAAAAAACGGTTAAAAACTGCTAAAAATCGTTAAATTTGTTTATTTATTATTATTACATATAATTATTATTTATTTTTATTTTTTGTGTGCATAATTTTAGTTAAAAGAAGTTTATCAACGAGGAACTAAACATTAAAAAACTTATGTACCTACAACATTATATTGAAAAATGAGTATCAATTTCAATAATATTTGCTTAAAAATCGAAGAAAATGAAAGTGCAATGAAGGCTAAAAACCCGAAACCTTTTTTAAATCACAGAATATCATTTAGAACGAGGTTTTTGTTAATAAAACTGGCAATGAACAATTTCTGTACTCAAAGTGCTAAAATTTCAAAACAATGTAGGCAATAAGTACAATGCAAAACGATAATCTACTAAAATTCGCTCACATGATCATATTGCATGACTGGAGCTTTTAATCTTGATTTCGCAAACGATGTCATCGGAAGAATCAGGTTTACATATCCGCTTCCACCTGAGGAACAATAAGTTTCTCTAACGGATGTTTGATGACGGAGAAGCGTTGTGCACGAGAGATGTCAAACGTCACATCACTGCGACCGTTCCCACACAGCTGTAGGAACTTCAGTCAGCCTGAAGGAGGAAGTGAGTTGCGCTTCTTCTGTTTTGAAAGCGGAACTGAACGGAGAGGTAGGTAACTACTCTCAACTGCTTCTACTCCCATTATCCTCCTGTAATAGACATTTCTCCTAACCTAGAAACAAGATCAATAAGGCATTTAAATTCAAATGCGAGAGAGAGAGAGAGAGAGAGAGAAGGTTTTCCCATTCGCTCATGCGCAGGAGGTACTTAGCATTAAGATAAGTTGAAATTATCTGGGAATGCTTTTAATTTTAATTAATTTCTCTTAATTACCTTCCAAAGTTGAGCGAGATCGGACGATGGAGACGTGAGAAAATGATGCTTGGTGGACTTTGCATTTGCTCATGTGCTGAGCTATGTATTGATTTAAGAACAACGAAACTGGTAGGGGAACCTATACCATAAAGTCCACGAACATTTCATCAAAATATGTTGAAAAGTTAGAAATGAAGCATGATAGAAGGATTTACGGACACGACAGTCACTTACACCCGTGCGCACACGCATACACACACACACACACGCACACTTTTTTTTTCTTTTAGAAAACTCCCCTCAAAGGGGGAGGAGACACACCATTTAACTACAAAAAAAAAAAGAAAGAAAACTCGGTGCTCCAAGCCTCGCCAGGGGGCAAGCCCCCTGGACCCCCGTTTACCTCTATTCACATACTTCGAATGAAATTATTGAAACACAGAATGTGTTTTAGCACACGCATTTCATATAAACCCTCAGATTTTGCGGTGTATCTTATCACTACTATGTCAAGTTGTTTATATATTTATCACCAGCGCCATATTTGAAACCTCCTCGTCATAAGCTTTCATTTGAGCCCTCTCACGAAAAATGCATATTTTACAACCCCCCCCCCCCCCCCCCCCCCCGATGGGTTTTCGGGAACCTCCCATCGTAAGCTTCCATTTGAGCCCCCCCCCCCCCCGGATGGGTTTGAGATCCAAAGACGCCATATTTGAAACCTCTTCGTCAAAAGCTTTTATTTACCCATATATATAACATGAATTATCAGAAATTAACAGGCGGTTGCAATCATGTTCACAATATCAGTTACTGAGAATGATCACCTGTGTGTAAACAATTATTCATATAACCATGCTCATAACTCAGCTTGTTGGCCACGTGTTCGCAGTAGTTAACATAATATGGTTGGATAAATCGAGAGCTCTCGAACGAATGGTCAACGAATTTTGTGGGATGAATGATAACGAAGTACCATTTAGCAACAACTCGGTTGTAAGCGGAAATCGTCAGTAAATTATTGCAACACATTTTCGTTACACAAAAACGCAACACATCTTCATTACACAAAAACACAACACATTTCGTTATCACAAAACGTTTCGTTTTCGGTTGGAGATGCCAAAGCTAAAGCACATTCTGTGTTAAAAAAGAACTACAGATCATTTTCCACAGAGCTAAGAGTACCTACGAAAATTTCGATTTTTCGAATTATTTTCCAAATTAGTATTGAGGATGTCAGTAAATGAACATCCTATATGATTGGGCGATACAGCAAATTTAATTGATATTCAGAAAATACTGCAAAATCATGTATCACACGTGAGAATACCTACCATTAAAAGTCTCAGTTATGCAGCATGATCGCATAAGCAAATTTTCGTAAGATATCGTATTATTCCTGTTAATTTTTGCTGTTTGAATTTGAGAACTTGTTCAGAACAGATATTAACTACCAATTTTACGGAGCAAAACACCTTTTCTACAATATTTTGCTAGGGGGAAAAATGGATTTTTACATTATGGGAAAGGCTCCATATTTGGGATGCTTTTTTAACTAATATTCATCAGACCTTCGCACTGTAAGAATGTCCACAATTAGTCGTTTACAAAGCTATGATATCTAGGTAACTATTCATAAGTGGGTAAACCGATAGCAACCAACCTAGGGGAGATACGCTTAATTTTCTAACATGATTTTCGGGGCCCACAGAAAAGGTCGCACAATTTGGGACACTGGGGGTCCCAAATTGGGATGTGGGCAATCCCTAATTTTTTGATATCCCGATTTTGGGAAACTATTTTTTCGTGATACTAAGACTATTTTTTCATGGATACCTTATCCATGAAAAACAAAAGTTTAGGAAATTGCATTTAAAATTTTTTTGAGTCACAGCAATAGCTTGCGCCAATAACAATGTTTCCGCTACCTACAGGTAGCTAAGAAGCCAAATTAAATGAAAGTTGAAGGAGTGGTTTATTTTGGTTGATGTGGATCGAGTCCATTGCCAGAAGTACCAACCAAGTGGTGTAGTTATAATTAGGGAATAATTTAGACACAACTTGTAACTAGGTAAGTAATTGAAATTTGCTGGCGTTGAAGTGCCGTCTTCCCGCTCCTCGGAAAAACGGAGCTTCGCGTGAAAGAGAGCAAACTATGAGAAAAGCGAAATAAGGGGTGAAGGAATTCCAGGGGAAAATGAGCGTATGAGAATGGAATGAAGCAGCTCAGAAGGCTGTGGGACGCCAAGTTCCGTTCAAAACATCTTCACACGCTCTGGAATCTCGACTATTGTCTCTAAAAATCCTTCTAACCAGACGCACTTATCCGTCCCATAAAACCCACGCTGGCATACATTAACAGCTTGGGCATTTAAGCGGTTCCTTTCGATGGAAAAAAATGAAAGATTTTTTGCACGATTTGGATCGTGACAACTAAACTGGAGTATCCGGAATCTGGAGTAAATAAGGGGAACACGTGGGAGATGATGGTCGCGTAGGTTTGCTAATGATTGTTTTTTCTCTCTGTCCGGTAAAAAAGAATCTAAAGACTCCTCACCTTCAAAGTAATTACTAGAATAACTAATTTTTTGTTCAATTTTAAAAAGTCTAAAAACCTAAGAACTTCTCTTCTAAATACGTACCTATCTAAAACTATATATATATATATATATACAAGTTTATGAACATTTTGTAAAAAAGCCAAAAAGCGGCCTAAACGGCCGGTTCCTAAACTACAATATCATTTTTTGAGTTTTGATAACGGTACTAGGTACATTATTAGCAAATTACGATGGTTTTCAATAATGAAGAAGAACATACTCACTCTGTTGAACGAATTTTGGTTTATTATTTTCAATAATGAACCTTTGTAATCAGCAACAAAATAGCCCCCCTCAAATAAATAGATAAATAAAAATAAAATAAAATAATCACCCCTATCAAGTTTCAACTTCCTAGGGTAAACAGGAAAGAATTTAGCTCACTCAACTGATCAGGAAAGAGCCCATCTCTTAATGTCCCAATAGTGGTTGTAATCATGTTTACAAAACTAATTGAGAAGGATCATCTGTATGTAAACAATTATTCACACAACCACTAGTTTATTATATGACAAATTTGCCAAGAAGGTTTCCGTAAGCGAGGCGGCAAGCCCCCGGGCCCCCAGGTGACCTCTATTTACATACCTCGAATGAAATTATTGAAGCACAGAATGTGTTTTAGCTCACTCGTTTCACATAAACCCGTGAAACCCACGTATAAGAGAGACTCAGATTTTTCGGTGTTTCTTATCGCTACTATGTCAAGTTGTTTTATTCATTTATCACCAGCGCAACGACTCACCGCCCGCTCAATGGAATCATCAGAAATTAACTAGCGATTGCAGTCATGTTCACAATATCAATTATTGAGAATGATCACCTGTGTGTAAACAATTATTATTCAAATGACCATGCTCATAACTGAGGTTGTTGGCCACGAACTTCGCCAGTTAACATATTATAATAGGATATTATAGTAGGATAAATATTATAGTAGGATAAATCGAGAGCTTTCGAACGAATGATCAACCAATTTTGTGGGATGAAAAATGTCGAAAACCATTTCCCTAGCAACGACCTAGCTGTCAGGAAATCATGAGAAACTGTAGCAGCACATTTTCGTTACACATAAACGTTTCCTTTTCGATTAGAGATGCCAAGGCTAAAACACATTGTATGTTGAAACGTATTTTTCGTTGAAAATATGATGTTGAGCATTATGTTAGAAAGCATCCTAGGATACTATAAATAACAATCTACTCCATTGTTTACGTTTTGATAACGGCACCAAATTAAGAAATCAAAGTTACAAGAACAAAAATAGCAAACTGCTAGATTTCCGTTCTAGTTTTGGATTGCAGATTTAGTATTTGTTAGCCTTAGGTGCTTTGAATGCCGCACCTTACAGATCCCAATCTAGGGTTTCATTTCATAGCTAAGAACCGAAATTCAATTTTAGGAATCATCAATCGGTGATTTTCCTGAAGCCAAATCGGGTATACAATCTCCTATGAGAACACCGGCACTCCTCGGCTCTATAATAAGGTAACATGTCCGAAGTTAACAAGGCCAGCAGAACAGCGGGAGGAAGCGTAGGATGTCAAAGTGATGTAGGACACCCCCAACATCGCATTACCGGCCATATAAGGAGATTTTTTCTCTCAAGGGAGTCAAAACAATGAGCTAGTAACAGGAAAACGTACCTACTCTGCCCACGCTGGTTGTGCAATCTGACTTACATCTCAGAAGCCCTGATGCCTCCAACTCATCCTTGACGTCGTTCAAAAACTCCAAAATCAATTTTTTACCTCAACAAGGCTCGAGCTGTGGTGGGTCTACTGATCACATTCCTCAAGGAGTTTGGTCGATATTTGTGGTGTTGATAGATTGAGCTTTGAACAGGACTATTCGATTCTACTCCATTCGGTTCAGCATCCTGTAAAAATCGAAAACACTGTTGTGTTGACACTGTTACACGCCTTTGCTCCAGCCAGCATCAGATTTAGAGTTTTGCCTGTGTCAATCAACATTAGTTTCGCGCATGAGCAATGCGCACTCCACTTACTTCACCCTTGCTCCACTAATCGAGATTTGATTTATTAGGCATTTTTATAGAGCTTTTATACCCAACTACCTACCGAGCCTTAACTAAATCGGACCAACAGATGATGAGAAATCGGCGTTATGAGAAATTCAGGTTTGTCCATGTGTATCTACAGGTTACTGTTGATCCAGCGGCATTGAAAATTATAGGGAACGTCTAGGAGCTGACCCACACAATCCGTTGTTGAACGAATCTCGGAAATTTCTGACTTCATGACGAAAGAGACAAAATGAAAGGTGTAAAGCCGAAAAACGAGCATTTCTACGACAAATTTTGTCGACGCTGTCCAGGCTAGGATTCTCAATCTATTTTCGTGAGTTTTATATTCTTTGATCGTAATTTTAGTCTAGCCCTCCATGTGTATACTACTATTTCTGAGGCCTGTGGATATGCAATGTCTGCCAGGCTCTGACCTCTTAAAATAACTACTTATTAACAAATTTCAGCAGTTTAATGGTGAACGGGTCTGAAAATGAATGGTATTAAGACTTTGAACATTTTAAAATCATAATATATATTATTTCTTCACTTTTGAATTGTAGAAGAATCATAAAATCTAGTATGTGCCCAAATGTATTTTTACATGTGCATTTTTCACTTAGAATCTGTAACCTCGACTAAGAATGGGTATTGTAACAGTAAACTTTAACTCACTAATAAACATTCTTCGCAAAGAAAAATAGAGATTCTTTTTACGCATAGTATTAAACGTTACTGACAATAGGAACTATACCTACTGAAGGCACAGAATGTCTATAAAATCAAGTAGGTAGAATCTTTCATTGGTAAAATCTCAAATCAACACCCAGAAGGACATGTATTTCCCGCTAGAATTCTAGACAAACAGGGACTTTACATTTTAAGCAAATACGGAAGTCTCAACAAGTTCTACGAGTATAAGTATGGGAGTTACTACAGTTCTCCTTTTTTTCCAGCTCGTCCTGGTAATATAAATTTAAGGAGTCTGATCTAGTTAGTACGATTTCAGAGATTATTTTGCGCGAATCAGACTGCAGAGTAGATGACTCGAGGTGATCTTGCAAATGTGGTTTTATTAGGAACAACACAATCTCTTCAATAAAGTAAAAATTATCTGTTGTTGGATTTTCAAAAGCATAAGTACATACAAGATAAAGCTGTTAATTACTGATACATTCATTTTTCGACAGAGCATAGACACTGGCCATCGAACTGCTGACTTGCTGAATGATTTGCACACTTTAGTTCGATGCTAGAAGTCAGATCATGGTTTCTTAGTCATTTCATCCCTTTGAGTAGTGCGTAAAGGAAAGGAAGAGGACTGTTTCATTATCGTGTTTTGCGGGTAAATAGCTTAGTAGGAATCCCTTCGATATTTTCACTTTTTTTTTCACGGTATCTACCCATAATCATAAGCCCTCTTTCCTTCAATGCATTAGCTTTGTCAAATGTCACTTAGCGATGTCTGTGGGTATACAGTGTACAGGAGACACCTAATGTTTTCTTGTGGCAGTGTATACAGTGTCTGTGGGACACCACACTTTTTGCTGATGAATTTAAAATATTTACTCCGACAGGTTGGGAACACAATTGAAGGTCGCTTTCCGCTCCCTAAGAGTGGGGGAGAAAGTACAGAGCCTAAAGTAGTTTGAAATCAATTTACATTGTATCTCTTTATTTTTTGTGAAAATAGGCATAGTTTTTTCACTAACTTCCGTTTTGAAATGGGTTTCCACAACTTCGTCAGGAGTGATTTATTTTGTGAAAAATTGGTAAGAAGACTTGATCTGGTTCCATTTTTTCTTTCATGGTGTAAAACATATACATACCTATTTAAGTAGCTTATTACGATTGATAGGTATTTAAAAACGAAACAAGCTTTGAATCAATGAAAAACAAAATACAAAAATAATGTTAATAATTAAAAATAATAATAAATCAATAATAATAAGATATATGAAAGAAAATGCTTGGAGAAAAGTTCCAATCACGCAGCAGGATCGTATGAGCAATTTTCGTTAAAATAATGTTGTTATATACAGTAGTTACTAGTAGAAATTTGAGCACATTGAGTGCAAAGGCGTTGTTAACTATCAATTTTATGGGGGGGAAAAACTCATTCTAGATGATATTTTGCGATTCAAATTAAACTTTGGATTTTACTTTTTTTCCCCCTTCGGTTTTTCAGCAAATGTTGATTTCAAGTACTTACATTTTTGAGCATAATTGTGTGCATCAATTTTTTGATAGTGATAAACGTTTTGACATGGATATGTCTTTGCTTCGGGGGGGTCAACCAAAAATTTCCGTGATGCAAAATTTGTGTCACAATTTCAGTTTTTTCACGTACAACCCAGCCGTTGCTAGGGGAATGGAACTTCCGAAGTTTTCATCGCACATAAATCGTTCGCCACTCTTTGGAAAGCGCTTGATTTATGTGATAAATGTTCACATATCAAGCTACCAATTTCCAACTCCGAAACTAAGTTGATTGGACTATAAACAATTTTAATAAGCCGGTTACAATATTCTTAACGTAAAGCAATAGCAACATTTACTCCACTCCATAGGAAACATTTTCATCCTCTTGACAACAGTCGACTGTTAACAACAACTCATTGTAGTGGCTTCTCTCCACAGTTATTTTCAACATTTCTATAAGTAAACCGTTGTTTTGTTGGAATTAGTCGGGATGCAGCCATGCGGCCCAGGGATTAGTTTAAAGTTAAAGGATTTGTTGACAACTCTCGAGGACAACCGCTATGAAATCCCCAATCAAAGACATATCCATTTGCTATGTAGACATATTTTTGACTAAAATTCAGCCAAAAAATATACATTTAACAATTTTTAGACATTTGTAGTGATTTTTTTAGAACATTTTTTGGAGTTTGAGCATCTTAATGAGCTTAAAAAGTGCTGGCCAACTAACTCATTCTTTCATTTGGAAAGCTTGATTTATTGGCGCAAGAACGGATTTTTTAAAATTTCAATTCTAAGGAGAGTTATCGTCTGGAATGACACACACATATACATATAATAAAAAGTATAAAATCCAGGGATCGTTTCAGAATACCACAAAATGGATTTCAATGAAGAAAATTTTCGAAAAAGTTTATTTTGATATTTTTGAAGCCATTTCAATAGCTTCATCTTCTACGAAAATTCGCTAAAATTGAAATATAATAATATGATTTGAACATAAGGTTCAAGTGCAATGGAATACTTTATTTTTCGTGGAAATACTTTATTTTTTTCGATTTTTTCCGTATGTACATTACGTTGCCTGAAGTTATTTGGCAACCCTTATGTTATTGGCAGCACGTCAATGGAACGTGCATCATGTTTATCCCTCAACGAAAAATATTAGTTTTATCCTAAAAGAGATGAATGATCAAGGATTGCGCAACCTTGCTTCAATGAAAACTGCCCTTCTACGTGAGGTGAAGAACGAGTTTCGACGGGTGAACGTCCTGTCCTGATCTGAGTGCTGACTGGGATTTCAGTTGACCCACAAAACGTCTGCCGAATGAGTATTTTGTGCGTTTGCAGATAAACGGGGTCACCAGTGATTCTCGTCAGAAGTTCATTGACAGAACATTCTATGAGACTTTTCGACTGTCTACTTGATAATTTACAGACTGTTGAACGGTAAAAAGTACTCAGTCATGCAGCATGGCTAATACAGCGAATTTACAAAGAAACGTGAATAAAACTGAGGGGACAGCCGTGTGGCGAAGTCACGAAGAAAATTTTAAGACACGCAGCTGAACCCGAAAATTTAGTCAAATATGGGCATTTTTCACATAAAAATCTATTTTTCTCACTTATTACGAATCTTAGAGATCTGGGAGTCCTGGATGGAAATTTTCATGCTGTAAGCTTAACAGTTGCATCACAATCCAATCAATTGGAAAGGTGCCAACGGTGTAGTCAATTTTTATTTTTAAAGATTCCCCCTCACCCCTCTCCTTCCCTAAAACAACCCCTACGGGGCAGATTTGAAAAATGTCAAGTAGCCTGTGATTTAAGTTAGAATAATCCAAATATATTCGCCCAATCAGATCCCCAGTTCGTTCAATGGTGTCCAAGATACTCCATTTCACCCCCTCCCCCTCTGCTAAAACACCCCCTCAGGTCAGGCTCAAATTTAAAAAACTTCAAATAGCGTATAATTAAAGTTGGAGTGATACAGACATCCCCCCCCCCTCCCCCACTCGTATCAGTTATCCAATGACCCCTGTAACCGTGAATAGCGGACAAACATACGGACAGACAGACAGATGGTACCAACCGTCTACGAATAGCGTGAAACTGAAATGAAAAGCAAAATTTCATGACTCTAATAAATGTACAGACAGACGTACTTACGATTTTATTAATATAGATTTGTGAGTTCGGGGATAAACGGGGTCACCGGTCACTCAGGGAAAAGTTCATTGACAGAACAGAACATCGCCCCGTCAGACGAGCGGAAGGCGAGCGTTTTGTATGCTGGCGATGAGCGCGGCCTTGGACAGGACGGGCGCCTGGTTTTTATTCTGTTTCCAGCAGAGGATTTCTCGGTAGATCCCACAAGCCTGGGGACGGCGCATTCTCAACGCATTCCGAGCCAACCTCGAGTTCAGACGTGGGTCGTTTACATTTGGACAGGAGCTTCTCTTTCGATTGAACGTTACAATATAAAACCATAAGGCAGCTTGCACACGGGGCGTTACGCTAGCGAGGCGTTTGAGGAGCGTTGAGGAAGCGTTTGCGAGGCGTAGAACAGTACCAATGGGTCGTTGGGGAAGAGAGAAGGGAGAAGAGAGGCGTAAGCGATCTGTACCCAAATCTCACCTTTACAACGGTGTGGTCAATTGTATTTTTACATTGCTAATTAAGGTAGAAAACTGTTTCATCGTTGAAAAACATTGTTTTTTAATGAAATCGAGGATTTTCTAGAAAAACGACCATTTTTGAACAATACGAGTTTGGGGTCGGTTTCTACGTATTTTTTAAAAAATGCTAAATCGAATGGTAACACTTGCATACCTCCCAAATCCCCTTATATCCAAGTTTTACACTTTAATTCACAATTTTGAGTTCATTTGGAATGATAAATTTTATGTGTTTATGAGGGTGAAACTAGTTAGCTGATGAGCGAATTTTCGCTTACATTGTCTTGAAATGTCATCACTTTGAGTGCAAAGAAATAGTTAACTACCAATTTTATGGGGGAAGAAACTCATTCTAGATACTATTCTGAAATTCAAAATAAATTTTGGATTTTTAGTTGTTTGTTGTTGCAGCTTTTATCGATTTTAAAAACGTAAATATTAATGAAATTCAAGTACATTTCCAGCTTAACTGAGTGCATAAATTTTTAATGTACCTACAAGTTCATTGTTGATGAACTTTTTAAAACTAAAAATCGGCTAAGAGATGTAACTTTAGCAATTTTCACCGTCTTAAGCAATTTGTAGTGATTTTTTAAAGTGATATAAGTAAAACGTCATGTTACGTCATATCAGCCATTTTTTCTTTTGCAAGAGGCAGTAGTTGAACAAGGTATGTATCTTGAATTGAGCCATTTTCTGGATGATCTCAACCTTCCTTCCACTTGCCGCATTATAGCACTTTCTGATGGTAGGTTAAGTAAATTTCTTCTTTAAATTGTCAAATCGCAATTTTATTTTCAATCTTCAAAATTCAAATTGAATCTTTCGCTTGAATATTACTACAATATTTCATCAGGTAAAAGAGTTCTAGGTCGGCATAACAAATTGATCTGCCGTCCGTGAGATCGACTGAATGTGGGCGATCGAGTGCCTCGACTCAAAATCGACACGGGAACCTATCACTCGCCTTAATAGGGGAAGTAGTCACGTGGGATTATTTTTAACCAATCTCGTCGTCTCCTGTCTTTTTTAATTAGAATTAATATTTACCCTTTCTGATCCCGCTCATTTTCCGACGTCCACACATCTTCACGTTGACACCTCTTCCCGTAAGACGCCTAGTTCGTTTGTATTGAAGCTGGGCTTTTAACAATCATTATTGACAATAAATTAGAACAGCGAGGTTGTTAGCTAATGATGAAGTTATCTTCCTCTACGAACAACAAAAGAAAAAAACATGTGCTTCTGGTGGTGATCGCTTACCACTTGTATCCTCGTAAATAATTCCTCATGTGAATTTCATCTAAAAGGTTGAAAACATTTAATTTAAAAAACGGAGGTTCGCTGGTGAAAAACTTATCGATGGAAGTTTTCAGTTCACTTGAAGAACTCTGAAAGAACTTACTCGTTCTCCCTAGTGAGAACGACAGTTTTCGTTCTTGCTTCCCCCTCTGCTGACTTCAACACTAATCTGATGAGTACTGCTCTCCACAGGTCTCAAAAGTGGACCCTGTTCGGTCCGAAGAAGTTATTTCCTTCCTGAGTTACAGTTCGAATAAAACCACCCACAATCAGCCATATAGGTACAGTGAAGGGAAATACGGAAATTCGCTCATATACGATCATAGCATGACTGGAACTTTTTCAAAAATGTTCCAGTAAATGAGGTTCTGTGAAAAGTTTGACTTTCACCATTTGCTTCATACGCGGATCAGGAAACAAATTTGATACGTAGCGCATTAGGTACTCAAAATGTGTGTCCGGTATTCCTGTTAAACGGGTTCTCAAAACTGCGTATTTGGGTACCTAATAGCTAACAGATATAGACCCCATCAAAAAGAGTTAGAAATCAGTGAGTGGCTCCAGAAGTGGTTTGGAGATAAGAGATCGCCGCATTAGACCGCTATATCCCACTCAAGTGGTGTTCTGTGAGTTTTAATGCCTTTGTCATGACAAATGAAGCTCGGGCTGAGACCTGATGGAACCCATGCATTTCGTCTATTGTCCCCCCGACCCTGTGTCGAATCGGAGAAACCAAGAGAACACGTCGGATCTCCTTTCTTCGGAGCGTCCTTGAATAGATCGAACTCTCGTGAGCTCTGGGATCTTCATGTGAGCTTACATTAAGTTTTGACCCGAATAGTTGAAATGCGTTGTTCTGAGGAAATATGGAAAGTCAACGAGGTGACTACTCGTCCGAACAAAGTAATGGGGTATTCCGATAGATCTAAATTTTACAATTTGACCTTGACCAACACCAACCAATTTTCTTCGCTGAAGATCTTGGCTGGTTTTGTCCTCCATTATCCTCCAAGAAATATGTAATGAGTTTGTGATCAATCTCTATGTCGGTTATTTTTCACGATAAGCCGAATAACACTCGCACGTTTTGTAATAAAACTCTCCTATATGTAATTAACGAGTTTTACACCTACAAATACTTAAAATTAAGAATAAACAATGAACAAGCGATCTTGCGTCTAAAGATCGATAAAGAGTGATAACGAACGAGTGGAATACTTTTCCATGTCTTTACTATGGGTGGGAAATTATTACAATTTGCGTCACACAAAACGTAACAAAAAAGTGGAAAAGCAAAAAATTAAATTTACTTTAGACCCCCAGGTGATATCTGAAAAAATAACGAAATTCTTCATCAATAACAAAATATAGCTTAGGTTTTGGCTTCGGTTTTCCCCCCAATATTTCCATTTCTATACTATGGCCCCCCTTGGTAGGAAACAAAAATAATAAAAAATTATGGTTTTTTGTAGTTTTGTATATTTTTTGGAAAATATTATTGAAATTCAAGAACAGTTTTCAGCAAAAATTTGAGCTTACATTTTTCAATGTTCTAGTTCATTGTTTATAAACGTATTTAGAGTCAAATTCTGCTAAGAAATACGAGTATAATATTTAACAGTTTTTAGCCATTTTTATAGATTTTTGAGCAAATGTGCTCAAAAAGTGCAGGCCAATTAACTCATCCTTTTGTTTGGAAAGCTTGATTTTTTGGCGTGAAAACGGATTTTTTAAATCTCATTTCTAAGGAGAGTTATCGTATGGAATGACGTATATATACGCATATAATAAAAAGTGTAAAATCCAGGGAACGGAATTTTTATATCATCCTAAGGAGAGTTATCGTCCAAAGGGACACACACACACACATTTGAAAAAACGTTTAAGTCCAGGATTCGTTTCAATCAAAATGTCTCAAAACGGATTTCAAAGAAAAAAATTTTGATTTTCAAATTTTTGAAGTCATTGCAATAGCTTTTTTTTTCCCCCGCTAAAAACTCACAGTAGGCCTCAACTCTCCAAAATGCTTACAGTAATTGCAGGATCTATAATGCGCATGACCTACTTTGGTTCAATAAGTTGTTCGTTCTCTGTTTGTGTTACACCTGTACGGAAACGTTAATAGCGTTCAATATATTCGGAGAAACAGAGCGAGGGATATATTTTAGGTTAACATACGGGTGAGTCAGCGAGGTGGGCTCTGCCGAGCGCCTAATTGCTCATTCGGGATGGACGTGGAACAATGAGCAGTATGCCAGGTATGAGAGACGTCAGGGCTAGAGAACCCATAGTAGATCCCGTTCTCTGAGCCATATAGGTAACTCGTATTCCTCTAAACGCGTTTCCTTCTAAACACTAATCCTGACCAAGGATATCGTTCGTGGTTGCAGACCGCACACGGTCAATATTATTGTCAATATCTGTATTGTTTTTATTTATCTATATAACCTGAAAGTAATTTAGCAGAGTTTATAAAAGCAACGGAAAGAATAACTAATAATATTATTTAACAAATTATGAATCAAACAGGTTGTTGAAAATCCCACAAGTAGATATTTTCAGTTTCTCAGTTATTCAGTTCAGATGTACTACACATACCAAATTTTTATAAGCACAGTAGTGACTTCCAACTCTCCCTCTCACTATGGTGCTTCTTTAAGTACCATACTTCTGAGATCAGCCAGTCTTGAGCTATTCAGAGGTTTGGTGAGCAGGTCAGCAGTCATGTGGTTTGTATCGAGGTACTCCACCTTGACATCGCTTTTCTTAGCAACATCTCTTGTATAGTGCTCTTTGATGACTTTATGCTTGGATTTAGAGCTTATTTACTCAAAACTAAGCGTTTAAAAAATTCTCTAGGAGGAACTTTGAGATGAGGATCTTTGACTCAGAAATGAGATCTGGAATCGACTCCTGCAGTTTGGCACACCTGTTTGTACATACTGTATATTTTTCCAAAACACTATATTTTGTCGAGATTTTGTGCCAAAATACTACATATTGCCCGTGAAAATCTGGCAACTCTAATGGTAGATGTGTTGGTATTCGTTTCGTTAGATTTAGGACTGTGGATATCTAGCCGTTTCTAAGCGGCCGGGATCCATTCAAGGAGCCTCTCAGCTGCCAGGGGACCCCCAAAACCTCTCAAAGGCCGTCTGTGGATGGAGAAGGCCTGAACGCCGTGCGTGTGTGGGTGACCAGATGTTGAACTTGGTATGCTCACCTGCCTCGTCACCTGCTCCTTCCCTGAAGATCGAAAACAAGATTTAATATCAACTTTTAAGAGATACCGACACGTGGCGGCTTTAATACATCATAGTTATATTCAGGTTGGAAGCAATGACATTAATATGAATGGAAGATTTCCAAAGAACAAAAAATTTAATAATAAGTATAAAAAAGTTTATTTTTTCATTTTATTGGCTTCAGGTATTACCTATACAACTGGACTGAACACATATTATATTATTACAATAAGGGTTGCTAGGCGTACTGTAATTAATAGTATCATACTATATTTCAGGGGAAAATACTATGTAGGTACTCTATAAAAATATACAGTATTAAAAAAACTGTATTTTTGAACTTTTGAAAAATTCAACTTCATTATTGATATTACTAAGTTTTCATAGTAGAAGTAAATAGGGACCTATGGAATATTATCTCCATATCTGCTGGCCAACTGCGATTAATTTGTTATAGTATTCTCAGTTACCTGCACTAGGTATTAAAATGATCTGGGCATGTACCTCGATTTGCCAAACGAAAAGGTAATTAGATTATGTTCTACAGAATCTCTCTCGAGCTGTTTACAATAGCAGTTCCAGTTAAATCAAGGATTTCGTTTATTATTTACAGTTCCTATTTTCGCATGAAATCATGGAAAATAATAGGTGTTTCATTGGTAGGAACCGTGTATTCTTGAAGGACTTTCTTCGATTAAGTGCGCTGAAACTTTCTGTGATTGAATGTTTTCTTATCATCAGGTCCACTGAGTATAATGTATCATTCTGAGTTAGGTTCCTGTACTAGTTATTTCTGAACAAGCTGAGTACCTGCCTGGATTTGTTTGGTTTGTGTGGTATATTGGCGTTCTATAGAATCCCTACGTCTTTATTTTTCGATAGCTGTCATTTATGAACCAGGATTCTTCCTTGGCGTTACCTATCTGCAATAATAAAAATGTTTCCAAGAATAGTTGTGTCCAAACAGTTACTTGCACAAAACTCTGATATTTAATTAATAAATGGATTAATAAATCTTAGAGATGGTTATTTTGACATTTTCATGTCTTTACTATGGCACATAAACTAAAAAAAGTCACGAAAATTGAGTGACGGAAATTGCTCACGAAAAAACTTTTTTTTTATTTTCACGTACAACCAAGTCGTTGCTGGGGAAATGAAACTTCATTTTTCACCGGACAAAAATCTTTCTCCACTCGTTGGAAAGCTCTCGATTTATCACGCATTTCTTTCGTACTTATTCTTCTATTCATGTCGAAGTTTTATATTTATCTATGTTATAAATGGATATACTAAACAAAACCGCTTGTTTTGTTGTCACTTCGTTGAGAATTAATCTTGGTTTTATAGTAATTGTAGACGCGCACCACAACAGAAAATTACCTACTTAGGTACTCTGTTCTGATTTCGATTAGTAAAACATTTATGTCGTAGTTTTAAATTTATTTAGGTATATTTACGAAATAGTGGGAAGAAAGCAAGTTCCATGGTTTAGCATTTTAGCCGAAGGCTCAAAGCGAAAAGTTACCGGGGGTCCAGGGGCGGAGCATTTTCATGTCCTAGCTCTGGCATATGAACTGAAAATTGCTTACGAAGGAAACACGTTACGAAGAAATACTCACGGATACTTCTAATGATTCTCGCTTACAAGCAAATCGAAGCTACGGATCTCTATGTTTGTCATTTTTCATCGTACAAAATACGAGTAGTTCGCCAGTCGTTGGAAAGAATCTTTCGCTGTCTAAACCCTTCCGAAAATAAAAGCAGCTGAGCCACACACAAAGTTATTGATGAACTACAAACAATCCTCAAGGTGTAATAACGTGATATGAAACATGAAAATGTCTCCCAGGGTTGAGGGCTCGTACGCAAGCTGCGTTGGTTTCGCATTCTCATTTTATTTATATCTGTATTATAAATTCATCATCCATATTATGTAGGTATATATATTATAGATGGGTAATTTTTATATCATTAACCCTGACGTATATTGATTAAAATGAGTGAATAAACCAGGAAAGAGTCCACCTTCAACAGAAAGACTTAACAACAAACTTAACAACAATTGCATTTGATTTCCAATGACAAGAAGGTACCACCTACCTATATTAAACTTGACTCACCTATGACGTAAAGGTTATCGGGCGCATCGGCTGGAGCTCCTTTTGCACTTTTTTATTTATTAATTTTTTTATATTTTTTTTAAATTTTATTTTATTATTATTATTTTTTTTTTTTAGATTTTCCAAAAGTGTTTTCAATTTTGACCAGTTCCGAAATTGGTTAGAACTAGAAGAAGAAGGAGAATTGAATTCCTCAGGTATAATTTTCCTCAGTTATTTTTTCCATCTTCCGTTTTTCGTGTGGACCGAATGGGTGTCGGTTTTTTTTAGATTCGAGAATATCAAGATGGTTATGTTTGAGGTCTAGAAGGTGCTCTTCCGCCGAGTAGGAGAACGCCGGTTCCCTATGCTTCTTTTTTGATTCCATCAATAAACATGATTAATCGCACAATCTCTTCAATCTATACAAAAAGCACAAACCGAATATGCATTCGCGGGGCCAAACAAATGATAAGTGACAAAAAAAAAGCACTCTTCTCGATGTCTTAGGAAGTTCAACCTGCGAGTTGCAGCTCTTGTATGTTCCTGTGATGGATTGCCAGATCTACAGTATTTGTATTTCCAGCAGATCTACGGTATTTCGAACCCTTCACAATTTTTTTTGCAGTTGTAAAAACTAGGTATGTCTATTATCAGGGCTGTTTCCCTTCGACTGAGAGGGACGAGGAAGATGATTCGCTCGGTAGGATCGGAGGATGGTGCAGGACTTTTCCATCTAGAAGACTGAATTGCACCCTTGATCATTCTACTATAACTAGTAATCCATCTCATCTCCCAACTTAATGGCGTTGAACAATAAATTATTTATTTTGGGTAAAATAATAATAATAATAATTAAAATTAAAAATTTTTTTTTTGCAGTTTTTAATGATTTTTTAATGTTTCCCTGAACTGATCCTGGAGTATATTGGCGAAACTTACATGAGTCACCTACTTTTTATGTGGATTCTGCCCCACGATGGTGCTGTTTCTAAATGGAGGAAGATATGAAGGTCTATGAAGTTTGACACCATCCGCACTCTCCTACGATGCATTAATAAAGCACAACTCCCGCCTGTGTGGGACCCCCCTGCCAAGTGTGACGTCACCAGAGCAGGAAACTGAAAAATCATGGAAAGAAACATATCTACTCAATGTTGGAGAGTGCGAACGGTGTCAAATCCCTTAAAATTTAATATATTTTCTAAAATTATTAAATGGATACGTGGATAACTCTCGACCTTTACATGGGAGCGTTTAAATATCTTAAACATGTATGTTTATTTATAAAAATATCAATAGCGTCCATAAATCAAATAGGTACATATGGAGAAAGTACTGAGTAGTTTCGTACTACAAGTTTTATTGATATTTATATTCCAGTTACATACATTACACTTCACCCTACGCGTCAACCTTCATCTGGGAGCGTTAAAATATCGTGAGAAAATATTTTTACTCATAAAAACATCAATGGCGTCCATAAAAAAATTTAATACATATGGTGAAAGTGCTGAGAAGTTTCGTACCACGGATTTTATTGATATTCATATTAAAATTCCACACCATGGATTGTAATGGCCGTACACAGCTAATCAGGTAGGTTGCGTGCAAATATTGAGTAATTTTATGAAATTTCTTTTAGGTATTCTAGTGTGGTTTTTAAGAGTATTTCAATTGTTCATGATTATTTCGGTTATAATGTTGATAGGTACATTGTTGAAAAGTGAAGAAACATCAAGTGATATCATTTTGTATCCTTCTGGGATGCTGACTTGTAGAATCTTACTTTTAAATTCAAAAGAATCTTGAACAGTATATTTAGATTTAGGTAGACTATTTAATATGTTTGCTGACGTTATATAAATAAGGGCGAATTAATGAAAGAGCAGATGGGTCGGGCGGGATTATTAGGTTTCCGATTTTTAATTAGTCCATAGAGTAATTTTTGTTTGTCTAGAAATATATTTCATCTTGTTTACTTCATTTTGTAATTGCTCTGTCGGATTCTTTTTTTTTTTTTTTTTTTTTTTTTTTTTTTTTTTTTTTTTACCCGGGAACACTAATATACGTCAATATGACTCCAAGGTTTAACCCGCACCTCAATCAGAAGGGTCATTAGCGGCATTGAACAAGGTGTCCGAAGGGACACAAGAAGTGGCTCGATTCTAAGGGGAGCCATGCTGACATCCTTGACCAAAAATGAGCGCCATCATGGGCTCCACCGGCAACTCAGAGGGGGGAAAAATGAGGGGCACAGTGATCACCACTGTTCAGCCCCCAAAGTGGTTGAAAAAACAAACACAAAAATAAAGTAATACAACTAAGACTAGATGAAAAAATAGGCTAATAACTATAATATACATGCTACTATATATACAAACAGCTAAGTGAAATAAAATTACGACTAGATGTATATAAATATATCACAGATCAAATATCACAGTTCATAGTAGTCTCAGGTACAACAACAGGGATCGGACCTTGTCTGGTCCAGATAATACATCAACCCACTGAGGTGGCTGATGCTGGACTCGGAGGTCCACAAGGGCTGGGCAGTCCTCCAGAAAGTGGCGGATGGAAAGATCACCCCCACAACTCCCACACACAACACGAGCTTCTGCACTGAGCAGGTGTATGTGAGTAAGACGGGTATGGCCAGTGGCAACCCGGTTGACCACTATTTCGATCCCTCCTTGGAAGTTGGGTTACGAAAGGGCCCCTCGGGCTCAGGTCCTGCAGGACACCACGCAGACCACTGACCTCACCCTGCCATTGCTCATGCCAGATCGAATTGGCTTTATGTTGCATGTAGGAGATTTGATCCTCAATGCGTATCGGCAACATATCGATGGAGGTATCACCAATGACACTTCTTGCAAGGGCATCTGCACGCTCATTGCCATGAATACCCGCTCTGTTTGATCTGATTCCAATAAAGAGTATATGTACGATATTAAGGTCAAAAACTAATTAATTCATTTTGTTGTAGTAATCTATTTTGTCAATTGCAATAGTTTGGTTAGCCTTATCCGTTTTGGATGATGATTAAATCTCAATTGTTTTTAAAATATACCTCACCCTCAATGACAAAATGGTTATACGTACCTACTTTGAAAGAGTTGTAATTAATGATTGCTTGTGCTTTAGATTTGCGCTAACGCGCGTTGATTGTGGGGTAAATAACGTTCGCACAATTAAAACAACGTGCCTGGAATGAAATTTCCTCCAGCGGTTTCCCTCATATGAGAACGGTGTGAGGGTGTAAGGACAATGAAGCTTCAACTTGAATGAGATGCGTTATTTCGAGATAGTTAAATTGCGCGTGAACCCGTCGGGCATCATGACACAATTGCAGGCCCTCGCAAAACGTTTTGTTGGGCAACGCGAGCCGTTTGAGAGGGAGGAGGAGTAAACAAAGTGAGAGAAAGACGAGCTGAAGTGATGCAAGGGGTCTAACCTTACCAACAGGTAACCCCGTCGACCTCCTTTGAAATCCAGTCGACGCGAGCATGCACGGACCTGCGGCCAGGACCGGATTCGCTCCCGCGGCCCTGGGATAAAGGAGACGGTCCCTCACGTAGCGAACTGTCGAAGGTGGGACATTAGAAATAGCCTGCATTGTCCTCTTCCAGGCCTTCTTGGGCGATCCGAACCTCCAGGCAAATTCCTTCTTGGGGAAGATACAAAAATCATTGCCAGGAATGATACCCACCCTATATTAGTTAATGATGCATCCTGATTTATGATTTTACATCGAAAATCACATTGAAGCTGTTGAACTATTGAATACACATATACATTCAATAATTGTATCTTTATCTAACTATACATACACATATTAGGTGTTTAGTTTAGCTCTTTATGCTTGCCAGTAATGTTTTTCCAATTTTTCAATTTTAGCCTTTAGTTTTTGAGTCCTATTTATGTGCCTACATTGTTAGCCTCAACTGCAATAACCAGTTCTTGTTTTTGTTATGACATTTAACTCACAATCTATGACCGTGTCCTATATTTTGACACCATAGAAGATTCTTGAGCCCTGTTGATGGTTTTATATAAATCAAAAGCTCGGCGATAAGGACTTTTATTCGTTTTTGACCCTTATTCTGATAATTTGCCAACATAAATATCATCTCTTTCTCTATACATACACGTCTGCGTGTTATTCATATTCACCGTCTATGTTCGGATTAGTTCGACAGATCAGCTTTTTTAATTCTTTGAGTGACCCTTGTCACGTTCGTTTTTCTCGTTCTAATTGAATTATTGATGAATGAATATGACCCTATCGTTTGTTGAAATTTCCGAAAAAGGAAGGTGAGTCACAAATTTCAGTTAATCAGATGAAAGTATTTTATTGCACTTCGTTAAAATTACTCCGGTGTAATTAAAAAAGTAAATACGGATGCTGTTAATAAAGCAGCAAATTCAAAGAAATGGGAAATAATAGTGTGGTAATATCCAACAGTTCCTCTTCAATCCAGAGGCTGCCTTGAAAACACCTCCATCATTTCCACATTAAGTACATTCATCATTAGAAATATCTTCAGGTCTGTACTAATTTTCCTCAATAACTCAACTCGCTAGACAAATCTTCCACTAAAAACCCGTAGAACTGAGTTTGAACCCATAAAGGAGTTTAAATAGAAAAAAAAATGGGAACTAATTATTAACATGCAGTAATAATCATTTGGAGCTAATGTGACGAAGAAATAATAATAAAATTTAGAATAAGAACTTTTTTATCACACTAACGTGGGCATTATGGTTCTGCTCGGTAGACTCAGAACCAAGCGAATAATATTCCATAAGAAATAATATTGAGAAAACGCTGCAAATTATTACACAGTTTATTATTTCTGTATCATACAGACCTTCTACGTAGATAACTGACCGTAATTATTTAGCCTCACTTATAGTATATTTACTAGGTATCGAAACTCGGGGCTTCGTGCTTCCAATATTTGGTTCACTCGTTCACTGCATTACAGCTCCAGGACCCCATAATTTTACGCTTTATAGTAAAGTTGAGGAAAAAAATAATAATAAATGTCTAGGGACGCCCGAAGGAAGCGAAGCTTTATATCATAAAGCGTAGAATAGAATTATGAGTATTTTCATACTCATAAACAATCTCTTCTAATTGGAATTAATTTCATCACACTCTCTCTCGCCTTCCCTCCCCTCCCTTCCCTCTCACTCCCTCCGCCTCCCCCCCCCTCTCACTCTCTCTCCCGCCCACCCTCTCCCACCCAAAAGGCGTGCGCGAGTTCGTCAGTCTTACCATTCAAAGCCACGAGAAAGACACTTTTTCGCCCGTTTTTGGCCCATAGCATCTATGCGACTAAAGCGATCGGGATGGTTTAACGTTAGGACCAACTAGACCCCAAATGGAGTCTTTGTGCGA
This sequence comes from Adelphocoris suturalis, assembly GCA_030762985.1. Lineage (NCBI taxonomy): Eukaryota > Metazoa > Arthropoda > Insecta > Hemiptera > Miridae > Adelphocoris > Adelphocoris suturalis. The sequence goes on from CM061044.1 coordinate 43,686,833, forward strand.
AAGAACGGGTTTTTTGAGTCAATTCTTAGGCCTTTTATGGCCCGGACGGCGAACGGCGGACGGACATTTCAAATTTGGATCCTACGCACCTTGAAACGTGAAGTGACAAAGTTTGAGGGGGGGTTATAAAAATTTTTTGCTACACGATCACATAGACTTATTATTGAAAATAATTGACAAAAAGGAACTATTTTTTTCATACCAACACCTTTTTTCGGGCCTTTTCTAATATATCCTCGCATATTTCCGTTAATTCTCTACTATTCATTCATTCTGTACAACCTGTATGTACCGATATCTGGTAAATAACTAATCTGTAGTTTTTTACTAAGGGATTGACTACTTGATGTTATGTATTTTTGAGATGCGAGCTTGCGAGCATCCAGACCACCAAACTATACACATCATTCTGACCTACATGTCCAACTAATCTGAATTTTTACTAAGGGATTGATTACTTGATGTAATGTATTTTTTAGATGCGAGCATCCAGACCACCAAACTATACACAGCATTCTGATCTATTTTACCACAGTGGACGTAAAAATGATTGGGGATCATCAATCCGATCAATCCCCTTTCTATAGAAAATAGTTTGTAAATGCGAGGATATAACAGAAAAGACCTCTTTTTTCATTGGAAAAGATTCCAATATCACTGATACTTAGGAGTTTACCCTGAGCGATACAAAAATCATTCCATTATATTCATAGTCGTCATTGTTTCCTAGCTGTTAATGTGTTTTGCTAACTTGGCATATTCGACCAGAATCTCTTGTGAGCTGAAAGATTTCGGGTTCACAAAAGACCACTAGAAACGGCTGGATCGTCACCTGCGTGGTCACCAGCCACGAGGCACACCTGGAGGCCCTCATTCAAGGATTTCGTGAAGGGAGAACTTCCGAAAAATCCCCAAGAAAAAATATGGAATGCATCTAACCGAATTCAATCTACCGCCAAGGACGGCATTCCTTCAGTGGAGGCAACGCAACGACTCAAGGTGAGGAAAAAACCGTCGCGGTTGAAACATTGAAAAAAAGAGCCAACTGTGGATAATCGGGATCAAAGAGTATTTTCCCATAAAAGACGAGCGAATTCCTCAAGGCCAATAGCCTCATGCAAGGGCGAAGAGAAAAAGTCATTTAACTGCTTTGACTCTTTGACTCCCAAATATGAACAATCGATCTAGTCGATCTAGAGTAATCCATGGATTATCATAGGTATACATAGGGCTCGCGGCCTTGATTTATGAATTGTATCATCTCTTTCGCATTTCAGAAGTTAGGTACCTAACTGAAATGATTTATTTCATTTGCGGTTGTGGTAATTAGAAAACTTATGAATAGAGTGGCACCGTCGTATTATGTGCATGGATACAAACTATTTCCCTAATAATATGTTTCTCGGAATGTGGTTGTAAAATTATAATTCTAAATTCTATAATTCTAAAAAACTATAATTCTGATTGCTAAAATTGGCTAATAACTATCATAGTAAAATAGAACTATGGGTAGAAAAAAAGTAATAATATAGAGGTTATAGAAAACAATAATGTTCAAATTATTAGACAGAAGCATAATCTGAAGAACTGAAAAAAGAGGATTCAGAAATTATTTTAAAAGGAGAAACAGCAGCAGAGCGTAAACAGGTTTATTCGTTTGCGCATGCGCAGAAGATTCCGTTTATTTGGAGCAAAATAAATTATATGGAACTATCGAAACCCAAACCAGCAAAATACCCGAATGTAGGTTTCAACAAAACCGGATGAAAACTATTGGGGGAAAAAAATTGAAAACCAATTGAAAACTAATTGCTTTTACGTTTGGACGATGAACAATTTTTTGTCTCCAATAATCAAAATTTCCACTTACATTTTACGTTTTAAGAACATTCTGAACAACTTTCGTTCCGTATGTTTGTGTGTCTCGTATGTCCGCAAATCCTTGTAACAAGCTTAATTTCCACAATTTTCAACCGATTTATATAACATTTCCAGGGAATGTGCGGGTTAGGTGTAGATGGACTTCTAGCAGTAGTGTTTCCAAATCAAGACTTCACTGCGTAAACTTAAATGCCATGAAGCGTCATTTTCTCACGCCCTAGTCATCCAATCTCGCTCAAATTTCGAGGATAGATGGGAGAAAACTATTCCCCAAACGATCAACCCATATCAATCAACATGATCTTATCTTTAGTAGCTATTAGTGAGGGGGGAAGAATCATGAAATTCCCAACACAACTAAAAGTTTTCCCAACTCATAAAAGGGAAATAAAAAGCAGAAAATTTGTATTATCACCTACTGTTCAAATCTATTGCCCATTAGTATCTATTTAATACACGAAACACTTCTGAAAAATGATCATTTTCAAGTGAGTTGTTATACACAAATTTGATACCATTTGTAGTAAGATGGCAAAATTGATTGTTGTTAAGACAATAATTATTGTCATTATTCGAATGTGTAAATGACTTGGATAAATCTTTCGAATATCATTAAAAGCCCAAAGCGATTTGCTCATTAGTAAATTAGATATATATATTTATATTGCTTCCGAGTCTATCTAAAGGTAGCGGAAGCATTGTTTTCACTTTCGGGAGAAAAACAATTTGTGGTCTCCAAAATCAAAATTTCCACTCGCATTTTACGTTTTAGACCATTCTGAACAACTTTGGTTCCGTGTGTGTGTGTGTGTGTGTGTATATATGTGTGGTGTCCGCGAATCCTTGTAACAAGCTTATTTTCAACAGTTCTCATCCGATTTGGATGAACTTTTTAGGGGATGTGCGGGCTAGGGGGTAGGCCGGTCCCCTATCAGTTTCATCGTTTTTTATTGTTGGCAACGGACTGCGGAGTATCATAATACTGTTAGATAAGTCGAGAGCTTTTCAACGAATAGAGAACGATTCTTGTGCGTTGGTTGTAAGTGAAAATCATCAGAGACCGTAGTAACATTTTGGGTGACTGAATTTTTAGAATAACCCCCAGCGATAGGACATATTCATGTCAAAAATGCTTCTAATAGAGACTTTAAACAGCAACTGTGAAAAATGCACATCTTGATTAGTCAGAAAGTTTAAAATCAAATTTTTGGTATGTAGTAGGTACTGAATCACGTTCTCTCTCTTTTCTTTTTTGATCACTAGTTAGAACCACTAATCCACTAATGGTCAACTCGGTGTTGCCAACCAACAGATTAGGTGAATATTTGTTAATACTCTTTTCAGCGAGGTGGCCTCAATGAGGAGTCAGGACCTAGTTTACAGCTTTCTTACGTAGTTGCTACATATTTTCGTTTTACAGCATATAGGTCTAACTATCCCAGCGGGAATCCGATTATTTGAACGAGAGCGGTTGCAAATTCAAAGCTAAACTCTGAATTATTACACACTCTGAATTATTACATGAATTATTTCTGTATTAGATAGCCCTCCAACGCTGAGCACTTGTCCTTGAAAAATTACCTATCAAACTGAGACTATGGTGCATTGTCGAAATATAAACTGGACGATGTCACCTACCAAAAGAAAATAGAGTGAAAGAAAGTTGTGTGATTGATTTTAGTAAGTAAGAAATGTAGTATAAGATTATTTGTTTGTAAGTAGTTTAACTAATTAGTTATAGTTTGACGTTATTTTTTTAGTTTTAGTTTAGTACTTAGCTAGTCATAAGAATTAGTAATAAGTAGGTACCTACCTAGTTTGTAAATTTAATGAATTGAACAAATTTTGGAAATCGGCCTGAACAATAGATCTATGGGTACCTAGTACGTGGCAATACCGAACCATCCTGTGATAGGTTTAGGTAGCTACAAAAAAGAACGAAAGGAACCAGGTAGGAACGAGTTTCATGTTCACACACGCCTGTTCCTCACAATGCCAGGAAGGTCAGTCACAGGTCGTTTCAGAAACCTGATCCTTCTTGCAAGATAATTGGAGTTGTGGAGAAAAAAATAAGAAGCTATAAAAGGCCGAAAGGGAAAATCTAAACCCAAACCAAATGCCGTAAGGGGTATGAACTACCCACTTACTTTCCCAACATTCCAAAAACACCGAAACGAAGATTCGTAAACGGCCTGAAAGAAGTTTTTTCTGTTATCCCCGTAAAATGGGTGCTGAAGTCTGCCCCCAAACTGAAATCATCATCGCATTCAGAGAATAATGTATTCATCATACTCAAAGAATCAGAGAAATATATACATGTAGGTAGTAGGTACGTTTGACACGCGGATTTGAAAGAATTGGCCCCTCACTCACATTAAAAATATTCCTGCAAAAACCTCCATCCTTTGGCAATGAACGATATAATTTACTGGTACAAAATTGCATTTCCTCAAAGCCGAAACGTTTAATTAGGGTGCCCTTACCATATGCCATGCTTTGTATTAAATGAAAAGTGTTTCTATATATAATATCTACTGGCTACTGACTGACGAGTTGTCTAAGAACCTCCTATTTATATGCCTTCTTCGTAGAAAATGAACTATTGTAATAGCTCAGAAAATTTTAAAATCAAAATTTTTGAAGAATTTCTTCATTGAAATCAGTTTTGAGGCATTCTGAAACGAATCCTAGAGTTTAACGCTTTTTTTATATTATATTATACTTATTAGGGATGAGTCGATTCCCGATCCGATTCTCGATACCACCTATTCTTAGGCATTGGTATCGAGAATCGATCGCCTAAAGTCGATACCGATACCGCCCGGTGATGGGCGTTTTATTACACTACGGTACTATTGCAACCATCTAACAACGAAGATGGTTGTACCGTGCAACGGTTGTGTGAAGTTAGCAGTTGCGAAACATGAATTGTCCAAAACACAACTTACAATTTTAACTTTGTTTACAAGTAGGCTTGTGTTATTTTGTTTGTGCGAACAGAAGCATTAGGCGAAGCTATGTTTCCCAAGTATAAAAGCCTAGAGCCAGTCTTATTTAGAAATACCTTACAGTTACCGACGAAAAACTCAAAAGCCAAGTCAGTCTGCTTAACTTGTTTTATTCAGAAAGAAACCAATCCTAGGCAATAAAAGTTACCTATTAATATTGATATTTGATAGATAACAAAAAAATATCAAATTTTGTATTTTCACAAATCAAATTAACTAAAGCCTTGAATGAAAATATAAATCTGAAATTTAGAATTTGTATTAAGAATTAATCTGAATTTGAGAGAGTAAAAATTTGAATATATTACTATTTCAAGAGGAATTTTAGTTTTTCACCAACAGGTAAGTTAGGTATTATGCGCCGATGGTATCGGTATCGAGAATCGGGAATCGATTGTTTAGGTATCGGTATCGGGAATCGATAAATTTTGGTATCCTCATCTCTAATACCTATATATACTCGTATATGTCATTCCAGATGACAACTCTCCCTACGATTGAGAGAAAAATTCCGTTCTTTCGCCAAAAATCAAGCATTCTAAACAAAAGGATTAAATTGGTCAAATTTCAAAAAATGTCATCAAAAAGTCAATAAAAATGGCTAAAAACGGCAAAAAAAAAAAAAAAAAAAACGTTTAATTTATACTTTTTGGTAGAATACTGTTCAAATAAACTGCCGTTTTAGCCATTTTTATTGATTTTATTTTTATCATATTTTTTTGAAATTTGACCAATTTAATGGGCTCAATAAGTGCTGGCCAACGAACCCATCCTTTCGTTTGGAATGCTCGATTTTTGGCGAAGAACGGAATTTTAATCTCAATCCTAAGGGGAGTTATCGCCTTGAATGGCACACACACATTTATATATATATTTGAAAAAGCGTTAAACTCTAGGATTCGTTTCAGAATGCCTCAAAACGGATTTTAATGAAGAAATTCTTCAAAAATTTTGATTTTAAAATTTTCCGAGCCATTGCAATAGTTTATTTTCCACGAAAATTCGCTAAAAAGGCATATCTATAAATAGGAGGTTCTTAGACAACTCGTCAGTCAGTAGTCAGTAGATATAATATAGAGAACCACTTTTCATTTAATATAAAGCATGGCAAATTGTATAGGGACCCTAAAGAAACGTTTTGGCTTTGAGGAAATGCAATTTGGTACCAGTAAATTATATCGTTCATCGCCAAAGGATGGATCAAGTGATCAATTCTCAGAAAATTGCTTAAGAAATAATCACTGGCAACCCATTCGAAATACCCGTTAGTGTGGAAGCATTCGGTACTAACTGTTTCAAGTTATAATACCTTCCTATTGCGAGTAGCGGTGCCGTGTAAAGATTTTTAAAAGGCCTTTCGAAGTCATAAACCACTGAAGGGCTTTATAATGGGCCGCTCCACACGCCCTGCACCATAGAAAAAAGGGTGGAGAAATGACCTTCCCCTCTTCGAACGGCAAGGACGAGAGCGAGGGTGGGGCAGGATGCAGGTCCCGAGAAATGGAAGGGGACTCTCGCCGAACTCCGTCCTAGCTGGATCAGTCGAGTTGAGTGACCTGAACGAGGAAGATGGTACGAAGCTTCGCACAGTGGACGAAAACCCTCAGCTTTCCGGCCCGGCTGAGCCCTTCGAAGGGCTCGTCAGCCCAGGAGAAAGACGCAGCTATCACCCCTGTCTCCAGCAACCCTGATGTGAGTACCAAAATCATTTTACTTAACTCGAATTTTGCCTTGAAAACTACACACCAGTCTTTCCTTGACAACTCAAATGTTTTTGTAAACTTCCGGTCATTATCTCCACTGACCAACTTTCATCTTGACAATGCCCCTAGGGGCTTCACTCAAGTTTTACAAAATATCTCTCTCAAAATCATTTATTTTTGACAATTTTACAAACAAACAATTTAATCATAAGACCTTTCATTAAAACTACATAAAGGTAACAATTGAATTGAAATCCTGATCATAGTGTACATTCATACTCACAAATTGCTAAAATTCTTCGTTAATTTTCCTTGCTAGATTCTGCTGATGCTCAAATGTACTGGCCTCATAAATAACAACTCATTACGAATTCATTATTTAACAAAACGAAAACATTGTCTATAATAACATCGACATTTCTGAAATGTGTTCTTCATTAAGTAACATTAACAATGAACTATGACATTTGTAAAATTATTCTTATATTCCCCTGAATCCCACTGGTGCTAAAATTTATGTATATGGATAGATAAAACCTCAGTACCAACGGCCAATGGTTGACATCGGAGATGATATTTTCAAGTCGTTTCATGTTTCACATAATTACCTAAATAGTTCATGTTTTGATCAATATTAAATTTAATCAATATTCAAAATTACTTATTTTCTCATATACCTCTCATATGGTGGGTTGTTTTGGTGTTTTCATTGACCCATATGGTGACACTGATGAAGTCCCGTCATCTGAACCGAATTTTAAAAAGTCAATGTTCTTATTATTGATAACTGCCGTTATTTTTATTGGTTTCAAGAACAATCATAGTTTATCTTGGGTTTAAAAATTTTTAAAGAGACACATGTTGATATAGCAATATTTACCTACCTATTGCGTAACATGATATAATCCTGTCAACACAAGGATGATGTGTTGAGCATGGGATGAACGGGGTAAGCTTGAACATTGTCATTTATAACGAGCCACGAACTAAATCACTCGCGACCAAGAGAAGAAACCCATATTTCAAAACAGAAGTTAGCTTAAAAAAAAGTTTTGTCTATTTCCACGAAACATTAAGAGTTATAATACATTAACGATAATAGTTATTGTTTGTTACTGATGATGACCTAACCGGCCAAATCGATTTAATAGTATAATTCTTAATTTTTCGTGGAAATTGAAAACTTTTTTTCACTAACTTCCTTTTTGGTTTATTATTTTCAATAATGAACCTTTGTAATTGACCATGAAAAGAAAGAAAAAAAAAGGTAACCCCCACCCCTCAAAAAATGTGTTGGTTTACGTTTCAAGATGCGTAGATTCCAAGGATTGATTTTAAAAAATCCGTCCGTACGCCTCACAGTGTTTCGACTAATGTGTTTCAGGTGGAAAAAAGTCAAAAATTCAATTTTTTGAAAAAAAGTCAAAAATTAGATTTTTCGAAAAAAAAAAACGTCTTCAGCATTCTGGGTGGTACCTAGGTTAAGGTCTCTAATCCATTATGTTTACTTGGAATAACCCTCTCTGGGGGTTAAAACAACCCCATCCCATAACACACTTGAATGCACCAAAAAGAAAACTTCTAAGATGTGGAACCCCTAAAGACATTATTCCTCTGAAATCTATTATTTAATTTTTCCCCTTCTTCTGATCATCTTGGCATGGATTGAGATATTTTCTCGGAGGTTTTAACGCATACTATTCTCAGGTTTTGAATGATAATTTTCAATTTCTATCTCTTTTTATCAGAAAATGGATATTGAAAACCAGTGGCATAAAGTTGCCAGTTCAAAAAAGTATGAGTAAGTAACGGTTCGTCAAGTCTCGAATCTAGAAGCATTCTTTGCAGAATTTAATGCTGAATTTGAATTTCCAACCCGTTCGTTTCGCAAATCTCTGCAAATATAGATTTTCTTCAATTCTACTTCAATTATATTAATTTATTAAATTATTGATTAGTAAATACTAAGGAATTACTCTTAATTAAATTATAATTGGGCTTGTGAAGCGTAGGTAGGTAATCACCTACTTCAAATATATTACTTTATCAAATTATTGATTACCTAGTAAATACTTAGGAATTACTCTAAATACGAGTACGAGTAAAATTATTATTTCTATTCCAACAACAGAAGGTTAATTACTTCCGAGTCTACCAACGTCGGAACGTTTTAGTTAATTTTCTAAGAAAATGAAGCTATTGCAATGAATCCTAAATTTCCTTCATGTAAATTCGTTTTGAAATTCCTAAAGTAGCTTTTTGATAGGTGTATGTAGAGTTTGATCAAAAAGTTCTGGTTCTTATCGATTTGCTCTCAAACAAAGGGTCGTTGAAACTTCTCAGTGGTCTCAGCGTCACTTTCTGAGTCACCTGGTTAGTTTATATTGCTGTAATATTCTCAGTTCTCGTGTTGTTCTGATCAGCTTCGCAACCTTCGAGGCTAATCTTTCCGAATCGACTCACGTTGCTGAAATTTAATGGAGCTCGTTCGGTACAGCTCAAAGGCTAATCTCTTTCCTTTTCAACCGGCCATTTTACTAAGTTTTTTGTTTTGTTGTTTTGACATTTTTAGAAAATTTGTCAACATTCTCCTACAATAAACCGTAAAATTGTAGAAGCACGATGCGCTAAGTTTTGATCATTTACTAGATATATATGGGGCTTAATAATAATAATTATAGACCAATGATCTGCGTAGAAGGGTTATCTACTACAGAAATAATAGACCTTTGTGTAATAATTTGCAGCGTTTTTTCTTGTCGAATTTTGTTTTTTAATGTTGTTCTCGTCCAAGTATATGATTTACACGTTTCAACACCTGGAGTGGAGTGGAATTTCCTCAACGCTTCTTATAGAGATGTTGTTATGCTTTAATTTGTGGATTTCACCAAGCTTTTGGTTGGAAAGAGGATGTGCCTAGATATTTTCCTTCATGGTTTAGCCATTGGTTTTACTGATATTGGGTAAACGCATCCCATCAGTGTTCCAACCTTTTGAAACCATCTGTTTTTGCAAGCAGTTATTCCTCTTTCTCCAATCGGCGCTCCTACCGAAATTACGAATCCGACCACACCAATCACGAACATTAATGGATTCGGTATGTTGTGAAACCATCGGATCTCTATCTTGGAAGGATCAAACGGGCACGTAGGTACCTACCTACCAACAAGCAGTTCTGACAGTTTTCCCTTGAAATATTGATCCAAAACTACAATGCTTTGTTGCCAACATCCAAAGCTGACCTTTGTGTTTTTTAAACCCAACTTATGGGGGTTGAATGTTAAATAAGTCGTGCGGGGGCGTACGGGTGGTTTTTCGGGAGGCAGACGCGTGGCCGGATGTAACCATCGTTCACTTGTGAATACAAATCTTCTCATCATCTCCGCTAGCTTGAGTTTGTCTCACGAGCCCGTCCACATAGATCAGATGAATCACCACCTGACACAGGCGTACACATCTCATACGCATGGCTTAAAGATGTTTTTGACGATGTTACAGCTTCAATAACTTCCACAAACATAAAAGATGATAGCTACTGTTTTTTGAAGATTAACTCATACTAATATGAGATAAGACCATGTATACTAAAGTATAGGTTCCGTGGTCTTACCGTCGTAAAGTAAGTAGTCAATGTAAAATATAATCAACAGAAAATAGGAGAGTAACACACTAAATGTCACGAAACGGTAATTTTGTCTCATTTTTGGCCGGGTTATGATGGCAAAAACATGTTCCATGTTAATATGTTAATCGGGGGCTTCCCACAATTAAAGCGAGTGATTTAGCGGAATTTGGTTACTATGGTGCGATAGTTTCGAGTTTTGAAGGTAAATTATTGATAGGGAAAGCGGATGTGCCTTGGTTATGTTGGGAAAAAGTTTAAATATTGACATTTCTGCCAAATATACAAATCTGCCAGACGTACTGTAAACAAGTCGTACCTGTTTAGAATTAGGTAAAATCTAAGCCCAAGGCAGATGAAGCGTTCTGCTGTGTCGAGGTGGGAGAAGGGGAAGATCGTAACGGACAGGTGAAATACTGCAGACATTGCAGAAGAAAGAAGGGACGGTCTCTCCAAGAGCCGGTGGGACCGGAAACAGTTGACCCAGATGAAGGCAGAGAGCTCGGGTCAAGGTCATTGCCTCTTTCTCTTTATGTTCACTCTCACCTTTCTCTCGGAGACAAACAGCATCATGTAGGGAAATCCGCCCAACAACAGATTTCAGCGTGTGAACTCCACTGGAACTAGAGGGGGGGTTCTGTCTACCTGAAACATTCACGAACCATCCATCAGCTATCTGAAGCAGAAAATACATTGTGCTTGTGAGGCTGACAAGGTAGCAGATTGTGCACACTTTATAGCCAAAAATGAATCTGAATTAGCGAATTCCCTTAGAAAATGAAGCTATTTCAATGCATCAAAAAGCTTTATAAACAAAAATTTCCAACATTTCCTCCATGGAAATCCGTTTTGTGGCATTCTGGAATGATTCCTGGAGTTTAATGCTTTTCCATAAGTTCACATCTCAACAGAATTAATGGTTCACTTTTCCTTGTAGACGTCAAAGACCCCAGATCAATCGGATAAAGTTCACATTATATCATGATTAGGTAACTTCTGCAGGCGGAAAAATGAATTAAATCTGAGCATTTTCCTCAAAGGTCATTCATTGACTCTTTAACCACACAGAACAGAACAGAAGTAACCCACACACCCCTAACTTTTTCCCATAATTTTTGAAATGTCGAAGTGAAACTTGGAGAGCATTTTTGAGGTGCCTGATACTAAGTTTTAAGCAAATAAAAATCAGAAAAAAGAATCCAAAAACTCTAAGGCGGCTTTCCATTTATTTTTTAACGCTGAACACGATGGTGACGCCAGAATTGCTATACCTTATTCTGTTTTCGGATTAGAGCTGATGTACCACGAATTGCGCGATTCATTCTGTTTTGGCTTGATATCGCTGATCGTTCTCAGCGTTTGAAAAAATAAAAATAAATAAATAAATAAATAAAAAGAAATAAAATAAAAATAAAAGAATAGTGCATCCTATCTCCACTAGTTACCTAAACATGAGATATAATGTGAACTTTGCCCGATCGATCTGGGGTCTTTGACGACTACAAGGAAAAGCGATCGCTCAATTCTTTTGTGGTGTCTATACATATACCTATATGATACTTCTCCTCATAACTTGGATGAGCTATTGACGGTAGGCAGATGAGTTTGATAAAGTGATATATAGAGGTCAATTGAAAGCTTTCACCCGTGGGTAACAATTTTCATTAGATAAATAATTCAAAAATCTAGTTAAATTTGCCTAAATTCTGATTATGGGGATCCAGTCGGTTGTGTCAGCAAACTTTGGAGGGACTGTCCTACTAAAGGCCGTACAAGTCAAGGTTTAAGCTGAAACATGAAACTGAGCCTAAACGGCCCTTAACGACCGTTCAACTTTAAGCAGAGCTTAGCTCTTATCACAAACTATGAGCGCTGTCCAAGAACTTGTACGCCTGATATAGAATAAACTACATTCTCCGTTTACTAATCTCAATTTTTACAATGGGGTTGACGACTTGATGTGATATATTTTTCTTGATGATAGGCATAAATCCAGACCACTGATCTGTGGAACTACTCAAAACTAGGTACTGTAAGCTCGTCTACAACCATTCTTAGAGAGATCTCTTACACAGATCAGTTTCTTGCTTGGATGAGTGGTCTACGCTCGCACCTCGAAACTGCATGACATCAAGTAGTCAATCCGTTAGTAAAAATACAGATTAGTTTGGACGGGAGGCCTCCGAAGTTCGCTGACGAAAAACCAACTAGGTAGATCCGAAATCCATTATGGTATAGACTTGTCAGTGTTTGACATCTTGAGGCTAGTTTGATTATCCAATACAAACTTCGCCGAATTCCATTATTCATATTAGATTATTTATAAACACTTGCTTATCCACAATTTTGAATACGGTAGAATAGACACAAACCTCATTAAAACCCACTAGAAAAATATTCCGGACTTTGTTCAAACACTGCATCATAAACTCAACCCTCTATACTGAGAAAAGGGTTTCATTTCTGTCCCGTAATCTTGAATTGCCTAAGATTAAAGACCATTAGCAAATTGTCGTATTTTAGTTATAATTTAATTTACAATGTCGTTTTTATATTCCTACAGATATACTGGTGCCACTTGCTTCCTATTTTACTTTTATTATATGAAGTAAGCGTTTTGTGAACAAAAAGGAGCATGAAACGTGGATGTAACTGCAGGCTGCTATCAGGGTTCTGTTATAACTACAGCAGTACAAGAGTAGAGTTCCCTGGCTGGAATAGCGGATCCACCATATTTCTGCCCGTTCTCTTGCAAGTCAGAAGTTTGTAGGACAACGTGGTTGTTCACACCTTGATAGCATTAGCAAAGTACTCAGTCCTGCAGTATAGCTAATAGAGCGAATTTTCAAAGGAAAGTTGTGAATAAAACTAAGGGGACAGCCGTGTGACGAGATCCCAAAGAAAATTTAAGGTCACAGCCGAACTCGAAAGTTTGGTCAATTATGGGCATTTTTCACTAAAAATCGATTTTCTTATTTATTATGAATCTTAGATATTCAGGAGTGATTGCAATCGACTCATCGCTGAAAAAATTCTTCGACTTAACACCCCACGTACCTTATTGCCAAAAAACCGATTTTTAGCATTTTTTGGGACACTAAATTGTAAATTTGAACCTGAAATTTAAGGCGATAGGGCTGGCCAACGAACTCGCCCTGTCTTTTGCAATGACGAATTTTCCTGCGTTGGAACGATTCTTTTACGCCGTGTTTTAAGGGAGTTATCGTCTGGAAATTCACCATATATATATAGGATTGTTTTTTGTTGTATGAAATTTTTTGTTATAGGGGGTTCCAGCCCCCTTCCTCCCACTTTTTAAATTTTGAAGCCATCTAAGTAGCTCATTTTAGCGAATTTTCGTAGAAAATTAAACTATTGCAATTTAATTCGGCTCGGAAAATTTAAAAATCAAAATTTTTGAAAATTTTCTTCATTGAAAGTTTTCAGTCATTCTGAAATGAATCCTTGAGTTTAACGCTTTTCCATATGTATATGACATGTGTTATACAATAATGTAGTCATTCCCGACGATAAATGTCTTTAGGATTGAGATAAAAATTCCGTTAATGTGCTTAAAAATGAAGCAGTCATGAATTGTGGGAATGCCCAGTTTTCTAAACAAAGGTGTTGCATGGGTGCAATCCACTCCAGCGATGATCCTTACAGCCCTTTTTTTGGAACAGAAATAGACGTGTTGTTCCCGGAAAGATTTAATTCAATTCCTACAATTTGGATCAGTGAAATGCATCACTACTTCACACACTAGACCGTATAAACCACTTTATTTGTCATTTTATGGTTGTAGTTTTTTCTTGTGCGTGGACTTGGTGCGTGGATATTATGTCAGATCGGTCATCGGACGAGGAGGGCTGGGCTCCCCGGTTATTATACGCCTACAACTACTAGAAACACGCCGCCCCGTTTGGACAGGAATGCCCTTCAGTTTTTTTCCTCCCATCTTTTAAACTCAATACCCTTGGGCTCACCTATCGCTAAACAACCTATTTCGGATACTATGAAAGGTAAACAGGTAGGAATGAAAGAAAAATCTTTCGACAACCGGCATCGTAAATCATGAGAAACAAAAAAGTTGTGTGGTCTTGGAAGGTGACCGATTCTGAAGTGATTCGAACCGCCAGTTTCTTTGCTACTTTGGTGGCCAAAGACTTTAAGGAGAAGTCAGGTAGGTCGGATGCACCTCCTCCTCATGGACGAACTGTCACTCCCCCACAAATAACATGATATATGAAGAGGTGCTCCCTGCTGGAATCGTGTCCATCAGTAAACATATTAATTAGACCGTTATAAGAAATAAGCAAATTTCATCAGCTTCGTTAGATGAATATCATAGAAATTAGTGTTAAAAGCTCATTCAGCTGATTCGGGTGGTTCAGCAAGTGAAAATACAATTCTACCTTCCGTTTCAAAATCCAGCTTCGGAGGACAAATAGCATGCAAATTAGCTTTAAGAGCTCACTCAGCTGATTGGGATGGTTTGACAAGTTCAAAATCCTATCCTACTTGGCTCACAGAGGCTCCGTTCCAAATTTCAGCTACGTAGGATAAATAGCATAAATACTCGGGTAGTCGGCTAGCTTCTATTGGTCTTGCAACTAATTAATTTCATTATGTTTTCTCTCTTACTTCCCAGAGCTGGGAATATTTTGTATACGAACTGTAAGCAAAACGTTGAAGCATTTTTGTTCCCAAAACCAAGATTTCTCTCAGTTATCACAAAATCGGTTCTGTGTCTGTCTGTCAGTTAGCGAAAATAAAACAACTCTGTCTTTCTAAGGCAAAACGTATTATCTAAATTTTCGCTATTTTTCATGTTCATATGTTGTCCAGTACGTTTCCGCTTTGTTGTTTTGTTTTTGGAATCTAAATTATAGTTTCTGGTAAAATGGGTTTTTGGACACCTTCCAGGAGTTCAGGAATCTCTAAGTTTCAAAAAATTAATATTATTAAGCTAAAACCTAGGTACCTGATACCATGCTTAATCTAAGATATCGGAAAATAGATGAAATTATGGCACGTACCATCTTTAACATAAGCTTATATCCTACCTCACCAATTCGTATCAGCTAATGATTACGAGTACTATTCCACGAGGAAGATTGTTGCTTCTTGCTAATTGGTACTTTTTACATTTTCATGTCTTTGCCCTGGCACATTGCACAAAAAACTTTCACGTAACGTAACGTAAATATTTTGACGATTTCCGCTTACAACCGAGTCGTTGCTAGGGAAATGGTACTTCGTCGTTTTTCATCCCAAAAAATTCGTTGACCATTCGTTCGAAAGCTCTCGATTTATCCAACCATATTATGTTTACTACTGCGAAGTGCGTGGCCAACAAGCTGAGTTATGAGCAAGGTTATTTGAATAATTGTGTACACTCAGGTGATCATTCTCAATAATTGATATTGTGAACATGATTGCCACCGCTTGTTAATTTCTGATGATTTCATTGAGCTGGTGTTTCGATGATTTGATTCATAGCAGGTGATCCAAATATTGCGAGAACGGTTTGATTTGTGAAGCGGTGGTTAAATCATTTTAATAGGTAATTTCTATGCTTTACACTCTAGGAAGCTGTAATTTCTTATGTAGCCTCTTTAGGACATTGACTTGACGATGCCAGGGTCCGGATCAGATGAGTGGCTTTTGAAGCTAATTTCTATGTTTTACACTCTAGGAAGCTGTAATTTCGTATGTAGTCTCTTTAGCACATTTACGTGACGATGCCCAGGGTCCGGATCAGCTGAGTGGCTCTTAGAGCTTGCATACGAGTCTGCAGGGGGGTAGGTGATGTAGCCTGGCTCGAATTCAATGAAGTACCCACGGGTGTCGGAACAATGAGTCAACACGATCGCGAATTCAATTAAGTACCCACGGGTGGGCGGTTTCTCTTATGGCCCATTTAATTGATTTGTACGCCCCGCCGTGCGATGCACGGGTGAGATCTGCCTAGTAATAAATACAATAAGAAAACACACATGAAAATGTCCCAATGTGTTGCAGACTCGTATGCAAGCATTTCAAGCTGCTTTGTTTTTTTACAAGAGGGATACGGTTTACAGTATTTCAAATTCTGAAATAGAAAACTACGGTTATTGGCTATTGAACAATTTACCCAACGCTAACCTTCCCAGCATTTAACTAACTAGGTATGTAGTGTATACTTGTCGATTTCTGATACATAGTACAACCAAATAGTTGCTACGGAACTGTATCTTAGGCATTTATCATTGTACAAAAATCGTTCGCCAGACGTTAGAAAGCTCTCGATTTTTAACATTGTGATATACTATCACTACATGCGGGTAGACCTCAATACATCCAATATAAAAATCAAAATAAATTGTTAACCCAAATCAACAAATTTTTATTATGTAGGTACCTACTTCTGCTATTAAGTAAGTTCAAAATTTTAACTTTGAACCACTGCTATATCACAAGAAAAAAATAATTTTCCCCAAAAGAAGGTTACTCATTGTATATTTATCCTATTAGGTGGAAGACGAGTATTTTTTCTATCATTGATACTGTCCTTTGAATTTTTGTTTGTTATATAATTTACAAGCATTCGTTGATCAAAATCAAATATTTCCCCAAAATATTGAGATGTTTTGATTATTCCTTTTATTGTGGTCCTGATTATATTCTTTGGAAGTTTTGGTAAAATCTTTTCAAAGTTCAAACATACTTGTCTTCATCTACGGGCTTCGTCTAGCTGTGTCGTGAAGTGAAATGAAATGGAACAGCGACCAAGAAAAATGTTTATGCAGAAGAGAGCGCCTACGTTAGGTCTACGCGCGTGGGGGGCTATTAATAGCTTGTTCGGATTGACATAAATAATGGTTGTGTTTACGACCAACTTCCACTTGACCATAGCTTTACTGTTCTTCGGAGCCGAAAGCGTCTCGAACTGTATTTAGCATATTGTTATTCAACGTGGTTCTTCCATTGTTGCCAGTCGGGCGAGAGGAGCTGTTGACAGTATTCAAATGTTGTCAATCAGTTGGAATGGTGTGTGAAGCAGTCAACATAGGTACCAAGTAATAAAAAGAAGTGGGTAACAAATTGATTTATAGCACAATCATGCCTATTAACCGAAAAATTTGGTTTAAAATTTTGCTTCCTCACTTAAGAAAATTAGGGTGTATATGCATTCTTGCAGGAAGGTGGGAACATTCGTGTCCTCTGAAATGAATTTCCTGATATCCCTATGACTAAAAATTTCCCAAAACCGGAGGGTAGACTCTTTAACGTGGCTGCTGACGGATGAGTTGAACAAGTGTACGGCTGAGTTCAATTAAAGTTTCAGTTATTGCTTCTGCAAAATTCCCTCGATCATCCAGAGTGTGCGCATGCGCAAACATGGATTTCATGAAACACTTATTTTTTATGATCCCATTCTAGCTGAACATTTGAGCTAGAGAATCACAAAGTAGTACATGTACATTGATTCTCAATTTAACCAACAGTACCTACCGGTGCATATCCAGTAGGACATATGCACAAAGGTGAAATTTGATGCAAGTAGCAAAACGTTGAAATCCCCCGTCCAGTTTTCATAAAAATGTCACAATTAGAGCAACATATATTGAACATGCTTAAAGCAAAATTCGTTGTTAAAGTCAATACGTAGACACTTTTTCATGATATTCTGGAATGGAAAAATGCACCTGTTTTATTCCATTCCATAGGCTGAAATATCTTGACCAGCTTTCCAAAAATGTACAATATGATGGGTATTGCATTATGATGTAAATTCATCTTCTTTCTATTGGGGTTTTGATCAGACCATTTGGAGTTTTGAGCTCGAAATTTGTAATTGGGCAATTTTCAAAGGTGTTGAGCCCGATTTTTTAATCAAAACTGAGAAATTCCAACGCGATCAAGATGCTTATCATTGATTGGGCTAGCTCTTGATTTCCATCGCCCATGCTGAATGAGAGATATAGATTAATCATTCTGCTTTAAATGATTCTGTCTCATTTTTCAAACCTAATTATATAGCTTAGTCTATATTAAGAATGTGTGTGGAAACTATAATGCCCTCCCAACTTGGCAGAATAATCCGTTCAGCTCAACCGATCTGTGTGAGTCGTGACTGCGTGAACGCGCATCCAACTTATTGATCTAACATACATAATATAATATGTATGTTATATTATGCACATAAAAACTGGAAAGCCGTTTCCGATGTTGTCCTGTTCCCCATTCGACCACCTTTGATGCGTTCATGAACAGTATGGTTTCTTATTCCTCCTTATCTAATCGATTTTATAAACTCATATCTTCAGTTTACTTTACCAATCGGTGTCGATGTAGGTTTCAGGCCGTTAAGTTTACATTAGACCTTTTCCAGATATAACCGACTCACTTTTATCGATCGGTCAATATGAATATCTCTCGCCGTGACTGATGGCTTCGCTTCGCAGCTGGAACGAGCGCCATCTGCTCTAGGTAGGGTTGTTATTGCCCCGTTGTCAACATCCGTTTGTTGACTGTTATCTGAGACTATATTTTAAAAGCTGTTCCCCCTGATATTAAATATTTTTTACGTCTGCCGCTTCCCGAGAACGTTTTAATCGCAATTTATGTATACACCACAATCTGTGTGGCACTTCCTTCCATTCATCGAGCGATTCATGAATATAGAATTGGGGTTTGATGAATCAAAACCTCTAATCTCAAGTTCCTCCTCACGTTTATTTCCTGTTTATGAATTAACAGATAGTGATATCCCCCCGCAAACTTCCTATCTACCCTACTCTTTTAGTTTGTACTTATCTTAATTCCAATTGTATTCAACTGAATGGTTTACAATGTAGGTAATAGATATTTGTCTGCATCCAATTGGATCATAACTTCATACTCACTGTACAAATTCTATCAAATGAAGCTACTACCAACCTGTTTCATGTTGCAATGTCAAAATGTAACATTAACTTACATTTGATACCGTGATTTGGATTTGTCTGGAGAAACTGATTATGTTAATCGTACTGCAATTTCGAACGAAACTCCCGAATCGACATTTCCTTGGAGGTAGCCAAATGGCCATGTGTGTTGCAGCACTTTATTTAGGCTTCACTTTAACAATCACAACTTTTCGGATAGGATGCGGTTCTCTGACCACGTATTCAGGGAAATACAGTGAAATTTGACGCTTCCGCGATTCCAAATGCGCAATTTAATGTTCTCTTGATCGATTGTTTGTGCTTGATGTACCACTCAAAAACCTAATCTCAATTAGGCACCAACTTAGTCGTTTCTCCTCCCTCATCTACTTATATTTTGACGTAGATAGGGAATTAGGCTTTCTAAATATCAACGCGGACTACGTCAGGGTACCTCCGGACAACTGGTAGTCCATAGGTTAAAAATTACTGTTCTAAACGGAGTTCCCCCTAAAATCAAAGAAACGTGAGTTGAGTGAAAGAGAGAGTTGTGGTGTCCAGAAAGACGTTTGGGCAGCTTTGCCTGCCTTGTTGACGGATTAGAGTCCGCCTTCTCCATCACATGAAGACAAACAACGATTGACCTGCTTTTACCAAATCGTTTTCACGGCTGGCTCCTTGCTGTGGTCATAATCCTTTTATCGGGCAATCGATTTCGTAAGAACTAATAAGAAACAAGTGTTGGATAGGGCGAAATGATGTCTCCTAGTTTCTTAGTTTTTTTTAAAGCACGCTGCCATTCTGCACGACCACGAATAAATGAAATAATAAAATACTGAAAACTTGTTGGCTTCTTATGGCTCGTCATAGTAGTTGAAACTCCTCCATCCCTTCTTCCAGCATCACGTTCTAATTGCACTGAAACTGGTAACGAAATAAGACCATACTCCTTCTTTGGAGTACATCATGCACTTTAGCCTGATGTTCAGTTCTTTGTATCCATAACCAATCCATTCAAATCATCATAAACAAATTAGGCATCATCAGTGGATACAAATTTTAGATTATGAGGGTCTTTGAATCTTTAATCTTTCTCTCTCAAATTTCATAACAACGTAACATAATGTAATACGATAATTTACGAAAATTCGCTCATACGATCATGCCTCATGTCTGGAACTTTTTTCTCTGACATACAAGCTAAACTTTTATCAAACTTGCTAAATCAGTTATTCTTTGTTCAGCTGTCATGTCTGTTAATTTGCTGTTTAATTTCGAGAAGCTATTTGTTCTATCTATTATTTATTATCAAATAAAATAAATACTGGGGGCGCAATAGGTTTCGATGATGAAAAGAGAGGTGCATAAACTTTACTTGCCTCATGTTATATATATTACTATCTCTAAAGGCCTGTTTCACCATACAGAGCTAACGGGGAGTTAATTCAGAGTTGGGATATCCCTCAAAAACAGCATTGAGATAACTGGATTAAAATCTGGATTAATTCTTGATCCTCATACGATCAAGATACGATCATACGATACGACGGTGGAACGGGCCGAAACTGTCACTTAATCCAATAGATATACAATTCCATGTAATGTTATAAAAGTTTATTGTTAATGTATTCTGTTATAATACTAGTGGAAAAGCCCGTGTCACCACGGGATGCAAGTACAAACTTTAATTATGCAAATTTGCGCTCCCTCTACCGGCAAATTCTACAACTTTCCCTCGTTTTTGCACTTTTTCTTGTTTTTTAATATGAAGGAATCTGATTTATAACTTGGTAGAATTATCTGCACCAGTTTTCTTCATGCCGGTCAGTTTAAAAAAAATTTGAAGAGAATCGGTGCAGGCGTTCAAGCGTTATCACTTTGTATGTATCCTATTATTATAATAGATATACCACCTTATAAAATTGGCCGGAATAAAATAATTATTACAATAGATCTAAGTACGTATTTTAAAGAAGGGGTAGCAGGTATGCACGACCCCCCAGTCTTGAAGGAGGGGTTGGCCGCCCCTTGACAGTATCACATTTGCGGGATCCGAATTCCTACGTCGAATTTGAGGTAAATGGCAATTATGATGCGTGAGGTTTTTCATCCCTAAAACCCATCGCTCGTTTCAGCAATTTCCTAGTTAGGTACTGTTTTTTGGATTAAATTAGATGCTCGACTATGATAAAATATATGTGATACACACCTCGTACCAAAACGCAGTAATCCTCTAAAATGGAATATACGCTTTGAAATGATTCCTAATAGAATAGGAACGAGCTATTCAGGATAATCTCAGGCTTCTCAAAATCCCTTTGCGATTCATAGACTTGTCCATTTCTTCCTTCAGCCTTTAAACGCTCTCGTTGCAGTCCAACGATATGATAATAGCAGTTGTGATGATATATATGGTAATCAAACAAAAATTCAACCCTATTACCGAATGTTTTTGAGAACGTGTGTATTAAAAAATGCATCCCTCAATATCTCCTTTTGATGGAGATTGGTTGTGAACCTTTGATGTCAGGGACCTCGGCTGTTATACTTTTATGCTGATTTTCGTAAAATTTGTGCCAATAGTTTTGGGTAAAACTACGAACATCAGGGATTTAACTAATTGTTTGGATTTTATGTAGATTCTGGAAGGTTGATTGGTTAATTAGAAGATTAATTTATTGTATTTATGATTATAAACCATAAATGTGTAAAGATAACCTGACCGTTACAAATGTTAATGTCTAGCAGAATTTTTGGAGGAAAAATAAGTGCTCCTGTGTCGCTTACTAGCATTTAGGTGGTTGTTGCTGCTGACTATTAGAAATTTCAGCCGACACATCAAAACCAACTGACGAATAGGGTTCGTGCGCGATTAATTTCATCGACACTATCTCGAGAAAAAAATTAAAAACCCGTCTTGACGGGAAAGGCGGCGAGAAATAATCGAGTCCCATCTCTCAATCCTTTATCGTTGGGAAGAGGGCACTGACATGAGTTGAAACGGATCCAATTTCCAAGCCTTCATTTTCGCTTATTGAAACGCAGGTTCGTTATCAATTTGTGGCTCTGACGCAGCAGGAGTGAAAGGGCTTCGGTCCCACGCCTAATGTATTCACTAGGGGTCGCCCGAGACGGTGTTGCCCTCTGAAATCTTCCTTTTTGTGCAGTGCACACCACCGCATTCCTCTCGTCGAAAAAGATCTGAATGGAACACACACGAAGATCCCCCTTCACACGCCGACTATCTCCCCCTCTCCATCCCTACTTTTTTTATCTTTCCTCTTTTTATTTTCATTTGATCGTTATTGTCGAGTTCTTTATCGGCTTCTTTCCTGTTTGGACTCAATCGGTGGTTATGTTAACATGTGTTGGTTGTTTCTTCGTTCCCATAAGAGCGAACGACGCTGCAGACGGGATGTGCCAATTCCAATGACTGTGAAGAAATACAAACCTCCCTGTTGAACTTGAATAATGACATATTCCCGAGGGAAAAAAGTTGCATCGCACGTGGTCATCTCTTGCTCAAACATAAAAAACAGGGAAAATTATACAGCTTGGCTTAAAAGATGATAAAATACTAGGGATGTTCCCATAACTCTACAGCTGAGGAAATCTTGAACTCATGAACTATTGCCATTTCGCCAGTTCTTCTCATCATGAGTTGTCGGTCTGGGAAGCCGCCATGGTTGGTGGGGTCCGGAGCCGGTAGGGGTGGCACCCGGCCTCTCCATATCTGTATTATAGATTTATCTATATCTATAATATAACCTTTTTATAAAGTTTGCTATGTATTATTTATATGAAAGGCTGGATATAAAGGAATCAAAATCCAATCATTTGGCCATGGAATTAGGTTGTATAATTTTAACTGTTCTAGGACCACGAAAACTCAATTTCAGACTGTAGTCAAATTGTTTACAAAACAATAATATCATAAGGTGTCTTCAAGCAACGGAACAGGTGATATCTTCATTGGAGAAGGATTCTATAACATTGACCTACCTATCTGTTTTTCTCATTCTTCTTCGTGATAAGCTGTAAAATCAGTGTCTGGATCGCTGGTCTGAAATCCCCCTCTTCCTATCCCATCCCATCCCAAGAACGTGAGGTGAGACAGTTAACACTATTTGGTTATATATATATATATATATATATATATATATATATATATATATATATATATATATATATATATATATATATATATATATATATATTGTCTGGCGCTGTGCCTGTTAGATGTGAAATTAAATTTTATTTTATCCTCATTATCTTTATGGTTGGTTCCTTAAATGATATGCTAGGAGACCACTTTTTTTTTTCAATACGTATTCAAATTTAATGATTGGAGTTTTCCTGAGTAAAATTTGAATATTCTTGCCTTTCATGATGAGAACGGAAAATAACAATTGGCTATAATTTGTACTCACTTGAAGAAACTCATGTAAGTTTTAGCTAAATCGCTGGAGTATTTTTTAGTATAAAAAGTATTTATTTTTTCATATTCTGATTTTTCATAGTTCCATTTGGTTTCATTGTGACCTACAAGCGACAGCCGACAATCCCTGAATATTTCATGGAAATAGGATTGCATTTAGACAGATTGGCTCTTCACAGAGATAATATGACAATATTACCTATATGACACGGAACCTAAATCGCTTGAACAGTGACGGTACGACAAAAGCATGTTAAAATTAAAGATGATTTTGATGGACAACCATTCATCTACCTCGTAAACTTATAGTATAACTTTTAAAGTTTCCTTGCTTGCGATAGTGAAGGAGTGAAAAGTGGAAGAAATCGCTCATACGGAAATGCTGTACGATCCCTTAAGAAGATAGTTAATGGTTGGACATACAAAAGAAGTAGGTATGTCTATATTCTTGTATTTATACCTTTCATGTGGCATATAATTTTTCTAAAAACCAGATGTTTTTGATGGTGGATATTTTTTTCTGCGGTCAGATTACACAATCTAATTTTCTGCTCTGTCGCTCTCAACCTCAATGCGAATGACATCTTTTCAAATCGGGAAGAAAAGCCCCATTCGTTCGACCCCGCCTCGATCATTTGGTGCGTCTTTCTTCGCGAATTGTTTTAAATACGTCGAAAAAAACCACTAGAGGAAAGAACAAAAAACCGCAATCGTCGGGTGTCACGAGGAGAGGAAGGTCGGAAAGCCACTGCAAGGGAGTGGAAGGGGTAAGAAAATAGGTCTAGTTAGAGTCTTGACTGTGGAAGATGAGTCGTTCTTTGAAGGAACTGGTTTAGAAGGCGAGGATCTGGTCTCTCTCCCTCTCACGCGAGAGGAGTTTCCCACGGCCTGGCTCGAAGCTGGCGGCCGCTCCTGCAACCGGCCTGGCACTTGTCATCGGTCAGCTGCAGGACGCCACCTCGCTCTGCTGAGCAACCAGAATCTCAGAATTCGGTTTTGAGCATATGTATTTCTGTTCCAACGCCCATCAATTGAGAACCTGTTGATTTAATATGATCGATCACCTAGTCTACGAGTAGGTATTATTTATAACAGCTTAGGTACCTGCCTACTAATAGAAAGGAAGAACGAACATATGCCAGATGAGTTCCAGAGATATGAACCATCGTGTCGTGCTTGTTGCAAGTCCGTCAGTTTGCTCTGTACTACCTGGAAAAGGTCATCGCAACTCCGCTGTGAATTGGAGTGGTGTTGAATTAATAAATATTTGAAACAAGATATAACAAGATACGTAACAACATTAACAGTCCTACGTGAAATGCTTGTAACAAGCATTACTTCTCAAGTTTTCTTTCGATCCCACTCATATCCAGAGGGAAGTTTGGAAATGACGATTTGATTGCCACAGGAGTCTCATTTCGATCTTGTGACACAATATGGCTCAGTTTTTCCACTTGCTCCTTTAAAAATGCCGTGTTAAGATCAATTTAGTTGTTTGGTGTCAACTTTTAGGGTCAAATAAGTTTTAGAACATTTTCGCCCCTTTTTTCTGGACATCAGGGTGGGTTGCGAGGTTATAAGTTTAAAAAGGTTTCACATTGTGGGAATCGAATCATTACTGAACAATGATTTGAACTGTGGAGGAGATAACTGGCGGAGTTCACAGCATATTCAGGGAAACACAAAATGCATGCAAGTGGAGGTGCAGTTTCGACTTAGAAGTTTCGCCTTAATCTGGCGGAGTTGACAACACTCTAACATCTAATCATCTGAAATAATTAATACAGCCAAGAATTTAATACTACCACATGTATCCATGTATCTACAATCTGAGCATATCACTGACAACATCAAACTACTATCCCATCATGAATTTACGTTGCATGAGTATATTGTGTTTTACTGTATAATACGTTTGTCGATGTATATTTATACGGTTGAATAATACCTCGTTGAATATTTCCGGTCCATCAGAATCTCGCGAATTCGGACGTTAATGTTTGATGGTATCAAATCATCATGAGAGTTTGGGAGGGAATCCCAAAGAATCTCTCATCCGTTCTGCCACAATCTGGTGACCCCAAGAATGAACACTTGTATAATGGAAACTTGACACTGAAACTGGAATTGACCATACCTATAAAGTTGAAATCTCTTCACCATTTAGAGTATCCGTCACACAAGAGGGACATACGATTCGTAAAGATTTTTTGTTTTTGTTTTGGCTCCAAAAGTATATTGAAACGTCGTTGTATTGACACAAACCCCACTAGAGGTATTAAACCTCTCACCTTACTTGACATAAACCTATCATTCTCATAATTTAAATAGATTAGTGCGTGGGCAAGGAATAACGAACTGGGCTCCTATGAGAAGCATAAATAGGTAGGAACCGGAGTAATTGAAGTGGTTACTCCAATAGAAGCTCAACATTTTATTTTGCAGGAATTTGTAAATTATTGTAAACGCAACTAATCACCAAAAAATATCAACTTATTTATTTAATTTATTTATTTATTTTTTTTTTCGAATGTTGAATAAATAAACTTGAAGTTAACGACTTGGCAATGGGGTACAAGAACTGTAATCACCCCAACAATCTATGCATTAATCCTTATGCGTTTTAAACTATGAAAACAGGGAACACCTGAAGATGTGGAAGGCCATTAGAAAGGATAGGAAAAACAACGTGATTATTGGTGATTACTGATGGTTATATCGTTGTCGTTTCCCTGCACATACGCTGGATGATTGTGGCTCTTTTCAAATGCCAGGAGGAAAATTAATCGCTCCCTCTGAATCACCAGTTTATGAAAAGAATTGAGTGTCGCTAATGGGATTGATTCAGCGCTTCGATGAACTTTTCCGTTCCCGGACAAAGCGGTTGAAGGACGTTTCGAGTCAAGTCGGCCGTCTCCGCCGATAACGGGAGTCGGTGGGAAAGAGGATCCGGTAAGAAATAATACCTACTCAGGCGACCTTGCCGGCTCTGCGAATGAAACGTCACCACCACCACCCTCCATCCCATCCCGTCCAATACCTTAACAAAGGGACTGGCGGCTTCTCATGCCAAGAGGATCTGAAATGAAACTCAAACAGGAATTTCTTGCGAGTTGAGGGGATGTGCCGCGTATTTATGGCCCGCTGTCTTTGGCAGCATGAAAGCGAATGACCTCTGCAGGCATTCACGGATCCGGTGGTTCGCCAAGGCAAGGAGACGTTCTTTTCCTTCGTCATTTGAATATTATTGAATTTTGTTTAAATGATTCAAAACTTTAATCAGAAATCACATTACAATAGACACCTAAAAACTAAGAAATAAATGTCTGCTACCAAATATCAATAGAATGAATGTTAAACTTGCTTGGAACCTCAATAGATACATAGTGACAAATAGCTGCTAAATGAATATGACTAATAAGGTTCACTATGGCAATACAGGTTCACAAGGCAAAATGAAAGGATGTTAGAAACATTAATTCAAGAAAGTTGTTAGAAAAACAAAGGTAGTCTTTATCCACGATAAAGAATCATCAGTTCTCTTCACGAATTGTAAAAATAGTTAGTTTCCATTAAAATCCTTGAACATTCGCAACTGAATGTTACACAATTCAAGCTGCAGTAGGTAACTATCAGACACTCACATGTTCGGGTGAATAATGTCAGTAAAACTCGAAATTGGCTTCTGTACTAATCGAAGTTTTGGTACACTACAATAGACCGTTATCTATACACACCCGACAGCTTGGTACGTCAGGCCAACATAAACGTTTTGTTCCATCCAATGGCCAACACAATGTGTTGAGCAACTTGCACGATTTCAAGATAATTTTTTGTCAGATGATAATGGATTCAATGAAATTAAATTGAAGAAGTAATGCAGAAATAGTGGAATTTTATGAGCCTAGAAGGAATGTTACATTTTTATATGGCGGAAACCATGATGGGGAGGTTCTATCTCTGACGTCATAAAAGTTCCTCCTGTCGTTCTCTGCATCGCCAGCCGAGTATCCGTTTCCCGGATAACGGAAGTTCTTACTCCAGTTTTTCGTTTTAATATGATCCAACTTTTTTCCTCGCTACTGGTAGTGTTTATTCATCTCAAGTACTCTTTATTGGAAACGAGCTACCTATAAACGTATATTTAGGCCTCTGCAAGTTTTCAGTTTCACTTAGGTCGGTCACTCCGTGTCAATTCTAGATACCCAAAAATGGGTTTAAATGGATCGCTCATGTATTTATTCCATGGAATATTCATATTTTCTGGAAATCTAGGAAAAAATCGCCAAATGAGGTGTGAACCCTCATTAAATTGGCTAGTACCAATGATAAATCACTTTTCTGGAATGGTTTCTTCTTACTTGTAACGTCATGCTTCTCTCAAAAGCTAAGTGAGGGGAGAGGATTCTCTATCAGTTGAATGGATATCTCATCCTCATGGTTTGTAGTTTATATATGTTGTTAATACCAAAATACGATCCTCAACATATTAATACTGGTTGACCCGAAGATTATTAGAGATTTGCTGAATTTTCAGGGCCATCATATTCATCTGTGAGAACTTGGGGACGTTGACCTGGAAATGGAATGAGAAGCTATTCTGCTATAATGGTTTCAAAACACGGAAGAGCCCAACATGATTTTCTATTACGCGACAGCTCTTGTTCATTTGCTCTCTAGCAATATTCTCGTAAGAGGATTGTGGATCATCGCGTGGACGATTATGTGCTCTGAAGTTGCTATTAGACTAACTTGGAACCTAAGTGTATAGAAGATCTTGCGCCACCGGTTCTTCTACAAACTTAAATACTGTTATTCTACGAAGACACGGAGAAGGGTTCATCATCAATAAAGCATTTAACCTTTGAAATAGCAAGCGACAAAGTCAGGATTTTTCAAGCCAAATTTTTTTTGGAGTCCCAAAAACGTTGGTCCCTCTTATTCCATTTTCAAGATGACAGTCAAGACAGAGTGAATGAAGAATCTAAATGAAGTTCGTAGATGTATCTTCAAGTGTTCGCTTTTCCACCAAGTATGTAGATGAAGTGATTTCACAACTCTTAATGGTTCCTTCACAAAAGTCCTTACCCACGCTGTTTCCACACTTAAATTTTCCACAATTTTCTTCATATTTTGGTGAAATTCAGAAAGGTTACCGGCTTGAGCTGTGGATTGTCTTCCAGTTTTGGCGCTCTCGGGTCAATGGGATCCTCGTGGAAAAATGTTGGGCCCTCCAAATGTTAGTTTTTCGCACCGTACTGGTCTAATTCCGCTCAAAATCGAAGAAGGGTAGTTGAAGATCGAACCTATCAGATGGTTCTGTATAAATGCCATAATTATCAGATTAATAGTAGCCATTTCTTCATGCACATACTGAAAATCCTCAATTCACTTATCTGCTATTTTCATTATAAAACCACAGCAATAAGCTAGCACGTATCACATCTACATAGTTTAGCCCCAGCTTAACAATATTCAAATCAATATATATCTAGTCAGAGTTTTGAAATATATTCTAGACACTCTCTATTACAAACATTAAGGGTCTATACAATTATGATATGGATACGGTAAAGTCACTTCCAACTTGACTGTTTTTGTTTTACCTATCGCGTGATAGATACTGAATTGATCAGAGTGGTGCAAGTACATGATTGATTTGCAAGCTCCTCGGACAAGTTGGCGAGGCTCATTGCGATGCAAACTTGATTTCAAAAACACCTTGTGCCACCTTCCTCTCGCAAGTGTAAACGTATTCAACGATCGCCCACCGGAAAATACGGACAACCCGTTCCGGTCAGAGGATCTTCATCCTTCATCCTCGAGTCATCTTTTGTATTCCAAGGCGTCCAAGAGGCGTGTGGCCTGTGTTCTGTACGGCTGGCAAAGGGGTTTCGCAACTGGGCACGTCGTGGGAACTTCCTGCCGATCTCCCTGATCATTGCCTATATCCGGTTTTGATCCTTCAAGTCATCACAAGTCTGTAGCGGTTGATGCTACTTCCTCGATTATATGTCTTCCTTAAACGGACGTGAACCCGTTCTGACGTGAGTCTTATTCGAGTACACAAACAATGACACATTCGGACCGAAACCTGTTATGACTGGATCAAACTATCATTTCGTACCCAATTCAGGTATCAAACAGTAATCTTTAAGTTATAATTCATGCTTTTCTACAATAATTTTATTTTTTGCTTCAGAGTCCAGCGTAAAGGAAGCTTTAGGAGACGAAAAATTTGTTGTCTCCAAAATCAAAATGTCCACTCGAATTTTACGTTTCACAGCATTTTGAAAAACTTCGTGTCTGTGTGTGTCAGTCCGCAAATTCTTCCAACACGCATAATCCTGTGTTTTTCATCCTGTTTTTATGGAATCTTCAGGGAATTAGTGGGTTATGCAGCATATCACTCCTTCGACCAATTTCATTGCGTAGGTACAAAACGATACTGCGCTCTGCGCATGCGCAAACGTAATTTTCATCAAACATAATTTTCTCGCGGTCTAGTGGTCTAATCTCTTCAAATTTTGAGGGTGGTTAGAAAAAGACGATTTAGTCTTCTCTTGTGAATTTCATCGCGACGAAACCATTAAAACCTGCTGTGCAAGCGCGATAATGTATAATCGTTGAAATAACCATAACTTCTATATTTTTATCCGATTTCGATGAAATTATCTAGGAATAAGCAGGTTATTCGGGTTCATCACTCATAAATTGATAGTTTCCACTGAGCATTCGCGAAGGTAAAATCATTCATGTTTCATTTTCTCATGGTCTATTCAAAGGTAAATTCGGAAGGTAGTTGGAAAATTACGATTTGATTACCCCATTGAGTTTCATCACGATCGTATCACTATCAACTGCTGTGCATGCGCGAACTTCAAAACCTTGTAAGAATCGTGAAATTTATAGTTTCCATCCGATTTTGATGACATTGTTAGGGATTGCACGGATTAGACTGTAGATTGTCCCCAATGAACTCTAAAATCGCTTCCAAATTACTGGTAGTTTTCGAGCATGGCAAACGTTATATCAAGTTATCTAACAAGCTTCAACTTCTTATTGTCTGATTGAAGATTTTGCTCTAACTCCACAGGGACCTTCGAGGAATCTTAAAAGATTATTTGAAACATTCTATGCATTCATGTTACGGAAATGAGGAAGCAAGGTGCCACACTCAACTTGGCAGATGTTTTTAGTTTTGCACTTGAGTCAATCAAAGTTGTGAAAGCTTTGTGATTGTGGTTACACTATTTTCGCTTTCAAAATCAAAATGTCCACTCGCATTTAGCGTTTAAGAGCTTTTGAAACAAATCCAGTCAGGTTATGTATTTCTGGATGTCAACAAAGCCTTGGATCAAGAACATGCCTAAAATCCTACATGCCAAAATTTCTAAAGAAACCCGATGACAATTTCGGATTTCGGGCGAGTTAATGCCTAATTATTTAACTACTAGTTAATATCTATTTTATTATATTCCGTTAGCTGGATGATCTTGCTAGAACTTTTTATAAAGGTGCAGTATAGAGGGTATCATACGATTGAAAGCTGCCGAAACAGCAGAGTAAAGAAAACAGAATGACGTCATAGGGGAACGGAATTCCAAGATCACAAATGAGAAATTCTAATACAACAAAAATTTCCTTTTTCCCTTCATGAGTTCATCCTATACAGATCAATGAGAGCAAGGTTCCTTATACCATTTTATTTATATCTTGTCACCACTTGAATTAATAAGATAAATAGATAGTGGAGAAACAAACCTCAATATGTCCCACACGCTAAATAATATATACGCATTGGAAAGTTGGGTAATTACTTGAGTGCCCCTAATTGCATCACTGTTACCATTTTTTCATGAGTACCTACCACTTATTAGTTCATTAGAAACTGATTAAACATCTCTTGTATCGTTGTAGTATTTGCTGTGGAAGAAATTGGGCACTAAGTGTCCCGTTCTGGGAAGCACCCATCAACCTATCATGCAATAATTAAATCACATTTCTAGTGTTTGCTTTGGTAGGTGTGGTGGTGCCAGAATGACGGTAGATGGTAGGTTTGAAAATACCAAACAGAATCGGACGTGATAAGTTTTACGTTGTAAGGATTCAGTTCTTAGAAGTTGATTGCTAACATCTGGAACTGGACAATTTCGTCCCCGTCTCATTTTCCGGTTCGACGGGATTATTCGAAATAATGCAATCATTATCTACGTCGACTACTCAAATTAACTGGGGGCGAGAAGATTGGGAGAGTCCTTTGCGTGATTATAGGCGCGCGTCTGAAGGGAGTTGTGCATTGTGCAACCCCTCTTTTCATGTCAGCGAAAACGATGATGAGCTGTACAAAGAATCGATTTTCTTGTCCCTCTCATGCTTCTATACGCTTCGCTGGACATCACATCGATTGCGATTTGTCAGGCCATCTTCAACCTACCACCTATATTTGAATGTCCTTATTATTTGACACAGCCCGATTCGTTGATATTTTCATAGATTTATGTACATATTACCATCCATTATCCTACAAATGAGTTTTTTGAACATACCATATTGAGAACAGTCGGATGCTCAAACAAGATTTGTAGTCAAGGCGAAATGAACGAGCCAACTTTACAGCAGGGGTGTGGTGTGGCAACGCTTGGCCCCGGATCCGGGACAAGACTGGCGAGTGCATTCAACATGCGATATCCATTATCTAATTTACAGTCCTTGACGCTCATCCTTTGTTAGGGTAAAAGCCTTGATGAGACTTCATTCAATTAACACAATTTTTTAACTGCTTAGGTTCAACCGGTTTGGTAGATAACTAATAAATTTCGGTAAATTTTCATAAGCCTTGGAAGAGGAACAGCTTCTGACGGACGCTATTAAG
The DNA here is from genome assembly GCA_030762985.1 of Adelphocoris suturalis. NCBI lineage: Eukaryota > Metazoa > Arthropoda > Insecta > Hemiptera > Miridae > Adelphocoris > Adelphocoris suturalis. The sequence goes on from CM061044.1 coordinate 43,719,272, forward strand.
TTGAAGCCAGACGGTTTAAATTATAAAACATGGAACATGCATTAGCATGTTAGCTCAGGAGTTCCCTCAGTTGATCAGAGCGGCTACACACCTTGTTATTGTTTAACAGCAGTTCCGAAGAGGCTCTCTGTAAACAATTTCGCCAGAAACAGATTGTAAAAATAATGAGTGCGAAAAGGCTTCACAGTCACAGAGACGGAAACTGAACGGTCTAAAATATGAAATTCGAGGGAAAAATTCGAACTTGGCGGGACAAAGAATCAACATCGTTTAGCCACACTTGAAAAAATTAGTTGGTACTTGATGGATTTGAGTTTTGATGTCTATACCACAAATTTCTTGACATCCTTTACATCCTAATATTATTCTCAATAAATTGTGGACCCGTGCTATCGGAGGGCTCTGACGGGATGGTTGCCATTTGAAGCCAGTTGAAGTTACATTACGAACGTACTATGTAACCAACTAAAGGCTAAAATAATAACTGTATAGGCATTCAAAATGTTCACCGATTCTCGCTCTTTTGAGCGAATATAAGTAAGAATCCTACTCAGAGTCCCTTCCATCACGTTCAAGATTTCTTTGTGTGATATGGGAGACTTCGGCTGATGAAGAGGTCGACCGTTGCGCCAAGAGAGGCCAACGTCCATAAGGCGGCGTGAGGAGGAAGTGCGCTCCGGCGATCCGTGCTCAATGGCGACTTGTGTTCTGTGCCGGCTGGGGCTCGGCCGTAGGAGATAGGAGTCATCCTGCTGTGACCAGACATCAATTAACTCCAGAACTCTGAAACAGGAGCTCAACTTCTTCGCAGGAAGGACCAGAAGGTTTTTCCTATTTCCTGAAGGGTCCGGTCGGTCCTGGGTGGAAAACGGCAGGAAATAAGTGGGCGGACCGGCGCTTTCCCGAGACACGCGCCTATTTCCTGAGCCCGGATCCGGAGTTGGCGCTTGGCTGCCTCCTTGTTCAATTCCCGCAGGAGGTCCCCGAGCCTCGACCGCACATCTGCCGAGGGATAAATTGGATCTCGAGTATCAGTCGTGAGACGGTAAATCTAATCAACGCGTGTCCAACTTTGAAATTACGAGGGGGAGTCTGCCGAACTGACAGGAGGTCATTATCAAGATGCTAACTCATGCGGGTGGTGTTAACTCACTGGTAATTTATCGCCATTGCAAAGCGATCTGGATTTGCAAAGGCGAGTATTCAACGTAGTACACAGCCCTCTCATCAAGAAGACATCATTCTCATCATAATTTGGGAATTTGACCTACTAGCAGTACGAGGTTTCAATTGAGTGGTATTAAGAATAATAAGGATTTAAGCAGAAACAACGAGCTATGGGATCAGACAAATCACGTTTCAAACCATGGTATTCAAATCCATGAGTTGAATTCATTAAACTAACTTTCCCCCACCCTTAGAGAGATTTAATAAACCTTAACTATATCCAAAACTGAGTAGGGGGAAAACCACAAATGTTATTATATTGATTAGAAATTCAGACCTGGACATCGCACGCGGGCTAGTTTTAAATATTGTCCACTAATTTCTCTACATACCCTAGCCGAACAACCGGCAGCATACCTACCTAGTGTACAACCTTATACTAAACAACCACAACAATACAATTATACGAAAGAAAAATAACCACAACAAACAAACTGTTACTAGAATCAGGGGTATAGGTACATATACAGAAAAATAACCACGCGACTTGGTTGAGAATTGTGACACCGAAATCGGTTCGGGAATTGTCCAAGAAATTCTGGTCTGGTTTTATGGTCTGAAATTAGTTTGGTTATTTTCTTTCTTCATTGAATGTTAATTTACCAATCTGTTAACCTTACCGATCCAAATTGGAAAAATTATTAGAAGTTTATGAATTTTCTGCCAACTTTCTAAGGGACTATAAAAAAAAAAAAAAAAAAAAAAAAAAAAAAAAAAAAAAAAAAAAAAAATAGAAGATAGAAGATAACACGACTTTTACTTTCGAGTCTACCTGTAGTAGCGGAAACGTTGTTTTCACTTTCGGGAGATGAACATAATATTTTTCTCGAAAATCAAAATTTTTTACATTTGCGTTTTAGACTATCCTGAACAACTTTGGTTCCGTTTCTGTCTTTGTGTGTGTTAGTCGTCCGATATCGTAATAATTTGAAGGTCAGGTAGTCAGGAAACGACGATTTGATCAACCCATATCAATTTCATTACGTTAGTACCGTTATTGGCTGCGTCGCATGCGCGAATATGAAATTCTTGCAACAAGCATAACTTCTACAGTTTTCATTCGATTTTGATGACATTTTCTAGGAATGAGCAGGTTATGCTGAGAATAGTCCCCTACAAAATTCATTACTCGGAAATTGATAGGTTTACTTCCTATCATCCCTTGATAAGCTTTATTTCCTCATGGCCTATTTGTCCTACCTCGCTCAAATTCGGAAGGTAGGTAGTTGGGAAATCACACACAATCACATGAGTTCATCACGATCGTCTCATTATTAACTGCTGCGCGAACTCAAATCCTTGTAACAAGCATGAAATCTACAGTTTCCATCCGATTTCGATGAAATTTTCTGAGAATGAGCGGTTCAGACTGTATATGGCCACCAATGAACTCAATCGCTTCCGAATCACGTCAAATTTTCGTGCATGTACAAACTAACATCTCTAGCATAATTTCCCTATTGCTCAAACTCCAAAGGAACAAATCTTCATGGAATCAAAGATTATTTGAAACTTGACAGAATTTTCTTACTCTCTCCCTCTATCTGACTCCCTCCTAAGCTACTACTTCCTGTTAAATGTGGGGAAGTGCGCAACGAAAATATGTGCAAGCCAATGGAAAACCTACAACGTAAATAGGTCAACAACCTACTAGAAAGTTCAGGATACACACTCTAAGACTAAGTACTAAGATAAGGGAGAACTACAGATAGAGAAACTAAGAGATTGTCTTTGGTAAATTTTCCATATCGGAGAGATAGATACCCTCGTATTATTTCTTGGTTTGAGGTCTGCGTTCATCATTACGACCCCTTGTAAGTTTGGCGGGATCAGGGCGACCGTTAACTATCAAAACTTTATATGCTGAATCCCATATCGTCGAAGCGTGTTCTACGCCCCAGTTGACGGCTTATTATTTTTTCCCCTCTTCACTAGGGTTTATAATGTGTCACATCTTCGGGGGAGCTTTTTCGCCTTCCAGAAGGAAGGATCGCCCGGAGGAGTAAGCGTGGCAGATGCAAACACAATGCATTTAGTACCTGAAGAGGACGGCAGATGCCTTGACATCTGTGACTGAGGGAGGCCCTTCAACATGTGTGACCAAACACCGCAGATGTCGGCAGTGCTGGAGAAAAGACTCATGGAAACAATATCCAGTTTCCTTTTTGCTTGCTGGCGAGCTATTTTCAAGACCCTCGTCGAGTGTCACTCCCCAGTTCGAGTGATTGAACGACTTCACAGATTTAGACTGTAACGTTTCTACTACTGTTTAGTAACGCCGTTCATCGTGTAGAAGAGAACCATCAATTGTTTAACATAAGGAACATGCGATGCGGGCTTCAAACAGTTTTCTCAAAATGTACCTACTTCTTCAACTTCTTTGAAATCTGGAGTACCTACAATAATGAAAACTGCTAGGTCTTAGAACAATATTTTAGAGCCCCACGTGTCTCTCAGGGTTTGCTAACGGGATGGAAGTGTTTCACACTCATATTATGCTTACTTGTAGGAACAAAATGTTATCTAAGTTCATGTAAGTTTCATAGAAATGTTTAGGGTCGTTTGGGAGCAGAGTCGCAGAACTACTATAGGGGTTTTAGAGAATCTTCAAGAAAATGAAGTTATTGCTATGGCTTTAAAAGTAAAAAAACAAGTTTTCAAAACGTTTCCCTCTGGAAATTCTTCATATCTATGACGAAGTCATATTTAAACGACCGAATTCTGCTCCCGATTTATCGCAATTAATCGTGCGTCAAGCCTGAATATTCTAAGATGGCTTCGTCAATTAAGAAATAAGAGATAGCTTTTTGGGGAGCAAAGGGACACCTCAATTTTTTCTTCCTTTCAAAAAATTTACTAAAAGATTAACAAAACGACTGCGAGTTGCGGATTGAGCTTATTATCTATCCTTGAAATGTAGTTTTGTTACGATGGTATTTCACAAAGAAGAAAACTGGTTACGTGGACTTTTACACCTCTAACTAACCTCTAACTACTCAAATAAATGTAGCAAACCTTTGTGCAATTTGCAGTGGGTTTTAGCGAATTTTCGTAGAAAATGAAACCATTGCAATGGCTCCAAAAATTTTAAAATAAATATTCCTTAATTTTTTTTATGGAAATCCGTTTTGAGGCATCCTGAACAATAATTCCAAGATTTTAACACTAATATATGTCTATATATATATATATATATATATATATATATATATATATATATATATATGTGTGTGTGTGTGTGTGTGTCATTCCAGACGGCAACTCTCTTCAACATTGTGATTAAAAAAAATCCGTTCTTTCACCAACAAAAACAAGCATTCCAGAGGAAACCTCTAGGTAGACTCGGAAGCAAAAGATGAGTTCGTAGGACTGCACTCGTTGAGCACAAAATATTGATCAGATTCCGAAAAACGTACCAAAAAAGAAAGAGAAAAAGATAAAACCAGCCATGATGTCATAATGATATTTATGTAGAATATCACTAAAAGAAGTTTATCAACAATGGACTAGAATATTTAAAAAGTTATGCTGAAAAATTAAGGTACTTGAATTTAATTAATAGTAATAAACTAAAACTACAATAGATTTGTTTTTGCTATACCTAATATTGATAGGTAGTTTACCATTTCTTTTCGCTATAAGCGGTCAAATTTTTTAACTATTTATCAAATATAGTCCGATAGTTTACCAAAATTCGCTCATTCGATCATGCTGCATCACTGAAACTTTTTTAAATTTACTTCTTTCTGCGATAAACATGGAAGTGCCATTGTCAGTGTATCCGTAACGAACCAGCTTGGAGAGAAACCCTCCTTGTGAAGAGCAGTTTTTCCTAAGATGCCTACCCCTCGACGTCTAAACGGGAAATAAAAAAAGTAGAAAAACTGGTACGGAAAAAAAGGGCAATTGTTTCTGACTAGCGAAACGGGTAATTTAGAGAAAATGCTCCGGTGATTCAACGCGTGGGTAAAAAGTCCTCCGGTCGCATTCGTAATTAGCAATAGTTAGAAGTGAGGAGAGTGGTGGGGTCTACGCACCCCACCTCGCGTGCTTCCAGCCCTGGGCTATCACATCAGTCGCGGTTGAACCGCTGTCATGTATCGACTTCACCACAATATCATGGTACTTGTCCTCTTAATGTGATCATATTTCATTTATTGTTACATTTCACACTGCCGTTCCAAGTCTGTGCTTCGATTCCTCCACGCAGCTGATTTCCGTTCGGGGTCTTGAGAGGTGAAGTGTTTGAGCGAATTCGGTGTTTTCTTGATGGAGAAAAGAGTACGTCCACCAAATGGATTTATGCTGTAGTTCTATGTTTTACCGGGGCGTGCACCAAATCGATAACGTGAGTTCTCTATTATTCTGAAGGCATATGACAAAAAAAAAAAAAAAAAAAAAAAAAAAAAAAATTGTACAGTGCATGTGTGATTTGCCACGCATGAAGGCAATTTGGAGGAATGTAATGAAGAATACGAGAAAATTCCAGCACGGTTTCTGTGTTGGTGACTTCAACGCTTGAGTAAGAAAGAACATAAATTGACTGCTTTGAAATTTAGTTCATTCCCCACCCTTAAGTTCTGACTAATCAGTGGGCTTAGCCCAATTAAATACTTAATGCTTAAAGACCGGAATAAAATTTTCTATAATTCCCCCAAAATATCTGTGACTTAAAGCCAATATTCAAGACACCAAATTAAAATATACGTGTTCATTGTAAGACCAATTTGAGGTACATGTATACCAACTCTGGTGCGAATTACCTAAGTACTACGAAACTTTGTTTTAATTGTCTAAATCCAACAAGAAATTAGGCGAAATCCTCTTGAGTAATCTTAGATCGGTAGTTACCACTGACAAAACTGCTGTTTCTCTAACAAATTGAACTTGAATGCTAAAAGCTCTGGAAATGTTACATAATTACTTACACAATTTCCGTTATTTACTGCTTTGATAAATGGGTAATCTGGATCCTCGAGCTACGTCTTTGAAATGTGTCCTTCATTTTTATGCATGAACGTTGAAAATACTATATCACATAGCTTGAAATGCTGTTAAAAAAAAAAAAAATATATATATTTGGAAAGTGGAAGAATGAATAATGAAGTGGAGAAATAACGCATGATTCTTATTAGGAATAATGGGTTTGAATAGGTAAGTACCGAATGTTTCTTTACAATTAAATTATTTGGTTACGTGGGAGTTGCTTATCAATAATTGATACTGCGGTGTGCATCGGCTGAACAGAGATTATCACGCTAATTTTATGGTTTGCTAATGCATGGTTTTCCTATGTTGTTGCGTAATAGTTATCCAACTGCTCGGAAATATTCGAAACAATTATAAGATTACAAAGGTTCCATTTTTAAAAATTAAACCCAAAGTAATTAAACACATTTTAACATATTTAAAACAATTTAACACATTAGCTCCGGAGTTTGCACTGCCTACTGCTAGTGCTAGGGATATATATTACGTAGAGAAGATATAGTATCAGATATTTATTCCTTACCTATGGAGTTCTCTAAAAAAAAAAAAAAAAAAAGATTCAATTGCGATTGTCTGCTAATCAAGGGACTTTTCCAAAGTAATTACTCGATAATGAAAAGGACGTTTCGGTTTTCTTTTGTCCCAAGCTTGTCCGATCCCGTGAGAAATAATCATGGGAATGATTCAATACTCAACCGCGCAGTGAAAGTTGATTAGTTGAGTGCAAACGGCCGCAACCATTACGAATTAATTTTGGGAACGCGAGTCCTTCTGTGACCCCTTCCACCCCAACAATCTTCCTCTCTCTTCGGCGAAAATAGTGATGGCACTTTTCGAAAAAAGCTCGTTGAGTCATGCAGTCCTCCGATCCGCCTCGTTCCACCGGTACGAACATTCATAATACGAATTTGATACGAACCGTATTATTATTAATAATGTAAAGCAATCTAACTATGTAGAATTTGTGTTTGCTATTGACCGAAAGCAAATATGTCATAAATCATGTGTTCCACCTGGCCGAGATACTGGCGAAAAAGAAGTGGTACCAACGAAATATGCCACAAAATTTTTGAGGTGATTTGTCCTTATAGATCTAGAGTATAAGAACAAACAAGCAAACCATTTCCTGAAAGATGAATCACCGTTTTCGACACGAATATGTAGGCAACTCTTTGAAGAGCTTTCTATGTTATAATATTCAAAATCAACATTCAGTTAATTATACTTTGTTAAAAGAGTGAGTTAGTTAAAATCAAAAAAATTTTCAACGATCATTAGGTAATCTTTTTTCCACTAAGGTCTTACTTTTAATAACAAATTACATTCTATATTGAGGTTCTCAAAATGATTGGGAGGCAACTGAAAAATTCCATTGATTTTGTTTTGTCTCAGCCTGCTACATAAACTTAACAATATGACTGTACTAACCAACATTTTTATAGACATACGAGAGCTACAAGCATAGCAAATTGAATTGCTCTACAGGTATTATAGCTAAAATTCATGAATCCATAACCAGGATTTTGAGAGAAAGAAATTTTTTTTCAAGAATTCAGCTTCTTAATTTCAAAAACAAGAAGAACCGCACTAAGTATGTGATGCATCTAGTAGTTTATAACGCGAACTATTTACTAATGTCAAAAGAAAACATCAATTGGAGTACCTATTAATTGTAAGAATGAGAATTTTAAACTAGTAACTGTTGACTGTTGGTATTATAACTTCTTGCTATGTGAAAAATGAGTATTAGACAAACAGCATTGAGATTTCGTGCTACTACCAGGAAACAGGTGGCCATTTCTTCTATTTCCTTTCCCACCATTTATTGTGGCTTCCAGGATGTTGAGAGGAGTAGAACGTAGGTAGGTTGGCACAAATGTTCATCGCACACTACTCTAATTTCAATAAAACATTACAATGACTTTTGTAGTTATACGAGATCACTTCAAGGTAAAATCTGTTTAGCATGTTAGATAAAAATACTCAATAAAGAGAATATATTATGTAGTGTTCGGGAAAAATATAATTTGAATCTTAATTATCATACCGATTGCAAACATAAATTCACTTCCGCTTAGTCAGCGAACCAAATGAATGTGAGTACCTAATTCTACTATGAAATACAAAAATGGTCTTGGGTGTGCTGTACAATGTAACACATTGTTCTCATAAAATTTATTAAAGCGAGAGCTTGAATACATCAGATCTTTTTATTGTGCTTTTCAATTATATAGAAAGCTGTAAGAACGACTGGACCTACTCGCATTCATACGTAGGTATGCTAACTATTTCTCGTGTCTATATTGTTTCAATTATTCAAATACCGTTTGAAATGTGTTCACCGATGAATACAAAGTTTAATTTCCTTTAGTGCCCACCTACTTAAGTCAGTTCTCGAAAGTAAGGTGTATTAAAAACTTGCAGTCAGTTTCCGAATACTTGTAAGTGTTGCATTTACAAGGCTCTCTCAAATGAAAATGAAATCCAAAATATCAACGACAGAAATTATTTTCTACAATTTATTGTTGTGAAACCCCTTTCAAATATTACCAAAATCTTTGGGCACGTCATTGATGCCGTTAGATATTGGGTTACTGGGATAATGGGTATACTGTGCTAATTGGGTTTCTGCCAATCGAATATTTCTCGTAAACTTTCATCCCTTTCTAGGAGGAATCCCAAACGATCTGAAAGACCGTTAGGTAGGCACCTACCTACCTACTGTTCCTTTCACTAATACACACGAATAATATGTAGGTAAGCATCGTCGGAGATCATTAGCTAACATACCAACTTACCACCTTAATGGGCCATGGCTAGGTATATGCAGTTAATTTCACTGGCTAGTTCTAAGAAAACACGCTTTAAGAAAAATGTTAATCGCGAACGAATGATGGCTACTAACTGATTGATTTCATTGATGAGAAAACTTTCGCATTATGTTACCTCGAGAACAGGGTCAAACCGGAGAGGAAAACGCATCTACTGCCGTTGTTTCGAAAAATATTTCCTTTCAGAGGGTGTGAGCACAATTTACGTTACGAGTCACAATTTACCAGAATCGAAAATTTAGAGATAAAGTCAAAATCCGCTTTCCCTTCTGTTGATATAGGTATGAGTAATTACGAAGCAGGAGTTGAGTAGAGAGTAGATGAAGTAGATAAAGAAAGCATAGTGATACGTATAACGGAAAGTTTATTCTGAATATTTGTCAATAAAAAATACTTTATCCTACTGAAATAATTAAAATTGCCTACATAAACACAAATAATGGAAAAACAATAGTTGCTTCGATGAAAAGATAAGAATGCACAATATGGAATACCTACGTTAAGAAACTTCTAGTACGATTGTGTAGTCTTGTTTGTTTTGGAGATAACAACTTTCAAACTCGTACTTAGTTGAGAGATAACAACTTTCAAACTCGTACTTAGTTGAGAAACATTGGAATGATTAAACTGTAATACAGGAATGATAGAAACATAAAACAGGAATGATCAAGGAATGCGCTGCTTACTGACTAACCTCTATTTTTTTCAAGAGCTTTCATTTATTTGTGGCAGGATCGATATTGAAGGAGAATGTTTGTACCAAACTCTTGTTATTTGCGGCTTTCATTACACCAAAAACTACTTCAGCGTTGACAAACAGACTTCCGAAACTAGATCTGAACCCTACAAGATGGTTCATACCGGTTAGAGAGATTCTAAAACAACAACATCAGTACAGGTACGAACAATGGACTTGGAGAAAACAGAAAATATTCCCTTACTCGGTTTTACCGTCGAAGCTTTAATGGAAGTTCCTTTGCTCTCTTTACTCACAATAAACAATAGGTTGGTGGCTAATTCCAGTGTCTCTTTCATTCGCAAACGGCATTGTTTCTCGGGGTACAATTATGTTGCTTGTAAGCCATGTTTCGTGGCGCAATTTTCTGGAGACCACCAAGATCCAAAATACAGGAAAAGTGTGACGAATCAATCGATGTCTTTCAATATTACCTTTCTATCCAAGCTATCTAGACCTTTGTGATAATTAAATAAATATGAAATAGCACTATTAATGAAACTACCACCCTGACTTCCGATGTCCAATATTACTTCAGCAAAGAATAGTCATTCCTGTAATGTGCGAGGAATAATTTTACCGATCTACTATCTCCTTGAAAGAAGCGCGAAAACCCTACACCTGTTACGATATTACAATATCTAGTAGGTAGTAAATACGCGTTCCTTGATGCGGAAAAATCTATTAATTACTCCGATGCATATAAAGTATCCAAAATACCATAACACATGACGCATGACGTTTAAAGTTGTGTACTTTTAGTACTATTTAGGGTTGGAGCCTTGCATGATCGTGTTTTTTCTCTAAATTTCAATGCAGATTGATCAGATCCAGACCGTAGGCTTCTAGCCATCCCCCCCCCCCCCCTCATTTCTTCGAAGTGCAAGTGGAAATTATCAACCGCACAAAGTTACAGCGACTTTTTCTAAATCAATTCACGCCTCGATGGGGCAATTGTTTCAACTCATACCTTGCCACTTGCTACCCAATAATGCAGTTTGCTTTTCTTCATCCACAAAGGGGAATCTCCATCAAGTGTCATTAAAGCGTAATTTCGGGCACAATAGTAAGAGCTCTTCGTCCGTGGCCGTCTGTAGGTAGCAGGTGAGGCATACCAGGGAGGGCTCCTTGCAATTTTATATAAATAGACCAGTAAATAATCATTTTCAATAGCATACTGAAATTGGCTACTGCGTCCTTCCTTGGCAGGGGTGTTGGTATGGGAGCAGTGATCCGAATCCCACCACTTCTTACCTAGGTACCTTCAGCCCCGATAATACTGAGGCTTTGCAGCGGCATAAGTCTGCCCAGTCTATATGTATGGGACACATTCTATCCTATACCGCACCACACGTTACTCCATAAATATTATCCACTTGTCAGAAAGGAGATGAATGAGCGTTATGGCTTCACCGGGGATTTCACTGGATGTTACATGAGGAACTTTGTAGGGCGAAACTGCCAGAAGTGTGTTAACAAGTGAACGGAGGAAATCCTGCTAGATAGCGTGCCAGCGATAACTGAGAGCCATTTCCTTGAATTGATCGACAGTCTTTTTAAACGCAAACCGGACAGCTCAAGGTTTTTTCGACAAGTCTTCTTTCCCTTCCAATGGTAATTAAATTTTTTTCATAATTCCTTATAATAATGCGTGCATCAGGTCTGTAAAAGGTTGGGAGACGGTGGGAAAACGCAACCTGTTTAGTAAGTTTTACGAGCGATTAAAAGCATAGTAATTTCCTCGGCGACCTTCCAGCTCTGCTCAAGTCTGGAAAATAATATGGCCGTAAGTAGATAAAAGCAGTAAAATTCGATAAAATGCAATACACACAGACAGATCTTCCCTTTATTACCATAAAATTCATTATTAACGTTAATTTTGATAGTGGTTTTATATTTTGACTAGAATTAATCGAAAAGCTAGTTTCAATGGGTTCGTCAAGGAGAAATCAATTAAACTTCACTATGGAAACCATCATATCCGGGTGTTCACTGGTACTTTAAGGACAATGGCTATCTTGTGAGCATAGTTTCATAAGAATTCTGTGTAACTTAATTTCCATAAGAAAAGTTTGTGGTCCTTAAAGCATCGCAGGGTGACTGACAGTTCACTCAGCTGACCACGCTGCAATTCTATTGAATCGAACTGTGAGTGGGTCTGTTCGGAATTTCAACTCCATTGGCCGATTAAGAAAATAATTTTCTCGTGCCTTATTCATCAGTAGGGGCCGGAATTATGTGCACAGAATTTTGCCAAAGTATGCATTCGAAATGGGCAAAATATGCATCCTGAGCCAAAATACGTTAAACAAACATCAAAGTGGATCAGTTTAAATTTTTAATGTGTAGGTGTTCGCAGCCCAAAAAGATTGTCACTGCCAATAGCTCAAAATAATAATAATAAATTGAAGAAAATGACTCACAGGTTCCTCTCATAGCCAGCAAAAGATATGTTTGCTATCAAGTTTGAATGCAGGATCGTGACCGACCCACAGGTGCAGATCCTTGAGTGATGGCATACTAATTATTCAACAACTGAGCACACAAACTGACACAACAACTCAACGAAATTCTAAGACGATATTAATTCTACCCATAAGAATGAGAGTCATTTAAAGGGAAAACGGGAGGATAGGGAAGGTCTAGGTTGGTAGTAGTCTTGGGCGCTAATCTAAGTGAGGTATTTGTAGTTCTAAGTGAAAGGTAATGGTAATCCCTTTCAGTTATAAAGTTATAAATGGTAAGGGAGTGCCTCACCTCCCCGCCACACAGTGGGACAGAAATCGATTCTAGGTGGACAAAATTATTGTACGAGCTATTCTTATAGAAAATTTTGCGCTGATTCAGAATATACCCCATGTTCCTATCCTTAAAATAGCTCCAAGAAATAGATTTTCTGACTTTTGGACCACTGGAACTTACCTAAATTTGTTTTGTACTAAAGAAAAGTTGTAAAGGAAAAGGTTGTGATTCGAATGAGGCCTCCGCCCTCTCTAACTCGTTTCTTTGATTTTTTTTTCAAAGTTTTTCTGATCTACCACTCACTTGTTCAAGAAAAATCGCCATAAATCGAGAAATAGAGTCAGAGAGCTGGCGGTGGTCTCATTCGATGCAACATTTATTCCTCTACAGCTTTTCTTTCGTACATGGAAAATTTCCGAGCGCCTTCAAGACGACAAAAAGATTTGTTCGCATAAATGCGATTTCTGGACCATTTGCAGAAAAAACCTATACCTCCATTAAGTGCACTTGCAAACTGTTCTTGTTTTATGGGGGTCTTGGGGTTCAGACCAACACGTCCATGTCTCAAAAAAAAAAAAAAAAAAAAAAAAAAAAAAAAAAAAAAAAAAAAAAAAAAGTGCCACTAAAGATATAGACGTTAAAAGGCGTAAAAAATTGTTTACATCTCGAAAGCTTATGAGCACGTTAAAAATGCTCCGAAATCGACCAAAATATCCTTTTTCAATTTCAATTTAACAACACGCTAAACGCAGATTCCCTCAAAACAGAAAAGTAGTACGATATATATAGGTGCAATAAAAAACACATGCAAATTCCAGTCCCTACTCATCAGCAAACGTTGTATTAATAACGCAAAATTTTTACCGACTCAGCCATAGGACATAAATGATAAAACACTGACTACCTACCTTATGTCTTACGTACCTACCTACCTTAATTCTTATTTTATGAGTATTCTAGCTCTCAACGGTCGTAAAATAATCGGGGATTTATCAGAACCTTTCAAAATTTCGTTCAAAAAGCAGATTTCTTAAAAAGAAAATCTCGATGATATTATTCAAAATGTTTAAAAACACTCTTCCTTTCAAATCCGGGTGTACGCGCGAATTACCTATGGCTGAAGATAGCTAAACGAAAGGAGCCAATGCACGTTTTTCTTTCTCCTCCATAAATTACGCCGTAGGACGACTCTCTATGCTATTAGGGAAGGCTGTCGCTCACCTCACTCTCACTTAACCCGGTTCCGAGTTGAACCCTAAATAATTAGCTATGCGACGACCAACTGTAATAAAACTTTGGGAAACAGTTTTGAGTGTCTCGTAGTTCTCGAGAAAATATTAAAGTAAAACATCGTGCCGGACCGCTGCGACGACCTACAGCAGAAAATTGCACCCGCTTCTTATTTGAAAAGTCGGTTAATGTTCGTAATAGTTGCGACGGTTTTCTAAATTGCTCACATTAGGGCTGTCATAATTTTTCATGAGAAGACCCAAAGGGGGGTTGCAGAAGCTGATTTACCTGGCTGTCACTGCTTATACGCGAGAGAGCTAAACTGTTTGGGCTTTTGTCCAAGTGTTCAGCACCACACATAGAGTAATTAGGCCGATTCTGAGTATTGTTCTTCATTTAGGTAATAAATCAGGATGTAGAAACGTATGTTCATGTATTGCCTTCGACTCTACCAATAGGTAGCTGAAGCATTGTTTTCACTTCAGGGAGGGGAAGAAAATATTTCACCAAATTCAAATTTCGATTCGCATATCACGTTTTAGACCAACCTGAACAACTTTGGTTTCGTATCTTTCTGTCTGTATTTTTTGTGTGTGACTGTCCGCAAATCCTTGTAACAAGCTTGATTTCCACAGTTTTCATCCGATTGACTAACTAGAATATTAAAAATTTTCTACGCTAAACTATGCTGAAAATTTTACTGAAATTTGTAATATACGCTTTTAGCATATTATTTTAAGTCGATAAAACAGCGAAAAATTGTAAAAATTCAAGTAATATGCTGTTAAATTGATAGATAACATTTTTGTACACTCAAAGGGCTCAATAATTTTCAACAATAATACGAAATAATATTTTCAACTAAATAATACGAAAGTTCGTTCATGCTGAATTCTTGGAACCTCTCGCGATCTAATCGCCCGATCGGAAAGGCGACTTAATCATCCCATATAAATTTCAAGGAGGTATTTTCTTTAATTAAGTAACTATTATTAGTATAGCATTACCGAAACAGCTTTTATTCGAATTTGATGAAATTTTCCGGGAATGTACTTGTACGGGTCAGGTGAGGATGATCCTACACCATTATACAAAAATTAATAGTTTTTTCACTGCGCATGAGCAAAAGTAAAATCTAGAAAGCGTAATTTTCTCATTGCCTATTCGTCTGATCTCACTCACATTCAGAAGGTGGTTGCGGAATGGCGATGTGAATACACCATATGAGCTACAGCTGCTGTCCATACACGAACCTCAATTCCTCGTAACAGTCATTTTTCATCAGCAGTTTTTATCCAACTTCGATGACATTTTCAGGAATTGAATGTTTTCCCTTTCAAAAATTTTCAACACATTTCAATGACCTGTACATTGGCAGACATTTTTAAAATTTAAATTTAAATTGAAAGGTATTGCGTAACCACTGTTTATCGCTGTTAGAGAGGAATTTATGAAATGAACAAACATCTACTCAACTACAAAACCTATGGTTCCAAAACCTATCTAAATTTTTTAAAATAAATAATGTGAACTTTTTTCGGTGTGTTACAGATCTCGGATTCGGAGAAAGATATTATGAGTTCAACGGTTTACTGCATCCACCATAAAGAAGGATGCAAATGGACAGATCAGCTGCGCAAATTGAAGGTATTGTTTCCGATAATTATCACATAATTTCCCCATGGAATAGGTCTAACCATACTACTCTATGACAATTTTATCGGCTGATAGTATAATTCCAAAGGAATTCTGACTTCCAGAAATCGAGTTTATTATAACTTCTGTATCGTATTGGGCTTGTGAAGCGTAGGTAGGTATTCACCCGCTTCAATATTACATTAGTTTATTAAATTATTGATTAGTAAATACTTAGCAATTACTCTCAATGAAATTATTATTTATATTCTAACAACAGAAGGTTAATTACTTCCGAGTCTACCAAGGTCAGAACATTTTAGCCAATTTTACAAGAAAATGAAGCTATTGCAATGAATCCAAAATTTCCTTCATGTAAACTCGTTTTGAAATTCCTTGAGTAGCTTTTTGATATGTGTATGTTCTGGTTCTTTTCAATTTGCGCTCAAACAGGGTTCGTTGAAACTTCTCGGTGGCCTCAGCGTTACTCTTTCTGAGTCACCTGGTTTGTTTATATTGCTGTAATATTCTCAGTTCTCGTGTTATTCTGATCAGCTTCGGAACCTCCGAGGCTAATTTCTTTCCTAATCGACTCACGTTGCAGAAATTTAATGGAGCTCGTTCGAGACACCTCAAAAACAATTATGAGGTTCGGAGGATCACTGAATAGCTGATGGGGCCTCTTGGGTTAATTTCTTTCCTTTTCAACCTGCCGTTTTACTTTGTTTTGCTGTTTTGACATTTTTAGAAAAATTTTCAACATTCACCTACAATAAACCATAAAACTGTGGGGTCCTGAGCTGTAAAGGTATGAACCCTTTTGGTAGGCGCGATGCACCAACTTTTGATCATTTACTAGTTACACGAGTATTTGGGGCTTGATAATAATTATAGACCAATGATCTGCGTAGAAGGACTATAAAGAAATAATAAACCTTTGTGCAATAGTTTTGCAGTGTTTTTTTGCTCGTAGCAGATATCAAGATGCAAACAAACAGAAAATTTTTTTTCTGGAGAAATGGAAATGGGGATAGAGAAGTTTCACGTTACGAAGTCGCGCCGGAGAATCTTCAGGAAGTTTTAGTTGTGATTCCCATAAAACGTGGCGTTAAAGACAATAGTGGGCACCGCTTTTTCCCAGAAGAGTAGAAATGGCCTTCTATTGTTTTCACAAGTTTTTTAGGGCCATGGGAGCCTAATACAGCCGTGGAAGAAATAGGTTTTCTGCGTACCTCCAGAACGTTAGAACTGATTGGGAGAGTAGTTAGAATTACTACCTGTATAAAATATTAGATAAGTCGGAATTCAAGCGGAAAATAACTGAACAGCCATTGAATAAGCATATTTTCCGTGAGCTCAATTATCTACAGTGGATTGAAAGATTATCTAAATAGGGCGCTCTAAAATCGGGAACTAAGAAACGGGAAGCAATCATTTACCTACTTGGTTTGGCTAAATAATTTAAAAGTAATGACATAGTTGCTTTTCACTCAACTGTGTTTAATTGCAACGAAATAAGTTCCCACTTCAGAAATGGTAGGTACTAAGGAACACAATCTTTCAGTACATTATGTCTATATTCAAATAAAGGTCAAGTAAGGTAGAAGGAAAAGTTCCAGTCATGCAGCATGATTGTATGAGCGAATTTTCATAAATTATTGTACTTTACCTACTTATTATGTTGAATTATTTTGAAATTTTGAGCCCTTTGAGTAAAAATAAATTGTTAACTACCAATTTTATGGCAAAAAAATCGTTCTAAATAATACTCTGCAATTTAAAAAAGGTTTTGGATTTTTTTTTTTTTTTTTTCAGTTTTGTCTATTTTTTGGCCAATATCAATTAAATTTAAATGCTTTTTCAGCTACAATTTGTGCTTACCATTTTTAATTTTCCAGTTAATCGTTGATAAACTTCTTTTGACTCAATTTCTGTTTAAAAATAAATTATTAAATTCAACTATTTTTAGCCTTTTTAACGAATTTTTGTAGAAAATGAAACTATTGCAGCACTGGCTCCAAAAATTTTAAAATTAAAATTCTCTACAAATTTTTCCATTGAAATCCGTTTTGAGGCATTCTGAAACGAATCCTAGAGTTCGAAGCTTTTTCATATTTATATATAAATATATTACGGTGGAGCGTCAGAAATTGAGGTTATGTTGGACCGGTTAGAAAAAATGCTCTATTCACTAACAACAATAAGAGTTTAAAAGCAATTTTTTTTTTTTTGTCAATATTTTAGGGTGGTATTTTTCTTTTTTCCATCTAAAAAGAGGTACTTCTACTACGGTATTTTCGCTAATTTCTCGTCAAACTGTTTGCGTCAGTTGGTCATAAGAAGGCATGACCCACCAGGAGTATGATATATATATATATATATATATATATATATATATATATATATATATATATATATATGTGTGTGTGTGTGTGTGTGTGTGTGTGTGTGTGTGTATTCATGCCTTCTTATGACCAACTGGCCCGATTGAGGCAAACAGTTTGAAGAGAAATTAGCGAAAATACCGTAGTAGAAGTACCTCTTTTTAGATGGAAAAAAGCAAAAATACCACCCTAAAATATTGACAAAAAAATAAAAATAAATAAATAAATAAATAAATTTAAAAAATCTTTTTAAGCATTTTGTGACCGTTCCAACATAACCTTAATTTCTGACGCTCCACCCTAGTATATATATATATATATATATATATATATATATATATATATATATATATATATATATATATATATATATATGACTCTGTGTGTGTGTGCGCGTGCGTGCGTTCTTCCAGACGATAACTCTCCTTAGGACTGAGATAAATATTCCGTTCTTTCGCTAAAAAATCAACCATTCCAAACAAAAGGATGGGTTTGTTGGCCAGCAATTTTGAGCACATTGAATTGGTCACATTTCAAAAAATGTGTTCAATACTGATTTGCTACAGTTAAGCAAAGAAAATTACAAAGATCATACAACTGACCATTTCGGTGCTTAGTTCAACAATATTTTTTCCAATGACAACTGAGATTGATGTTTCTGTGTTTTTAATTAATTTTATGAAAGATACAACCGCTTTATGTTCTAAAGTAACTCGATATCTTTGTCATAGAATTTTAAGTTGTATGTTGAATTTGATTTGTTTACAGGCGCATTTGAACACGTGCAAATACGACACGATGCCTTGCACGAAACTGTGCGGCGCCCAAATCCCAAAAGTCTTGATGGAAGATCATCTGAGATACACCTGCCCGGCAAGGACTGAAAGATGCGAATTCTGCAACTTGGAACTTGGCGGTCCAGCTCTGGACGCTCACAGCGGAAACTGCCCGAAAGAACCTCTCTACTGTGAAAACAAGTGTGGAGCGCGTATTCAGGTAATTCAGGATTTCTTTGAAAGGGCAGAAGGGCCAAATATCCAAATCACCTGTCTATAATAATAATATAAATGGGGGGTGCGCATGGGTCGGACAAATAATTTATTATTATTTGTGATAATAATAATTATTATTACAAATATTGACATTACCCTGAGGATTTTGACATCAACGTTACTAGTTCTTTTTCTATTATTTTGACAATAATGTCAAATATCTATTACGTCACAGCGACCCTCTCGCTTGGGTAGAACATCCCTGCCCACAAATGCATAGAAGTTATTGTAGAAATTATCTGAAACTTTGAAATTGAAATCGTACAAATCTGTGGTTTGTGTCAAAACTCTCAGGATTAAATCTACTTTCAACTAGAAGTATAAAAAATTACGTGAGTGCATTTTATCCTCGGTAAATCAAACATGAATTTCAACAAATGCAAAAACTAGTGTAAAAACCCAAGTTCGGCCGGCAGGGCAATGAAAGCGTAGAACTCTTATTAGATCCTGTAGCAGTCTTGAGGCTTTAGCCAGCAATGGGGTTTTTGCATTCTACAATTTTTAGCTAAAATTAACGGAGATTAAGCGCCCCTAAAAAACCTTAAATATTTACCAATTTTTTTAAATCAAAAATTTCATCAAAATGTCTCTACAATATAGACACATCACAGAACTCTAGGTCACATAGATAGGAAAAAGAAGGTTACGTTTGTTATTTCGTTGGTTATATTTCATTCGCTTAAACTTTTGAGCGTCAGATACAAATCATAAGTATTACTATTTTAAATTCTTACCGACGTACTAAAAAAAAAAAAAAATTCCCAGTTTATTACTTTCATAGAACATAGAAGTTACTCGGTAGATAATCCAATAATGGACCAACTAATGATATTATCACTCAATCTCTGTATCTTTATTGTTTTCAATTTGTTGAAAAAAATATTTTCAATAACCATGGATAGTGTTTAAACGAAACGGAGTTTCAATCGAATTAAATCAGTAGGCCTATTCTTGCATCTTAAAGCAGCTTTGCAATTCGAGTGGTGAGTGATCAAATTTTTTCAGCACTCAAGTTATTATTATAATTTTTCTCGAAAGTTTGGGCGTAGGTACAGCGAATGTTTCAGCTGGTTAGTTTCATTATATTTAAATTCATGGAAAATGCAACCTCTATTTACTCTCCTTACAAATGACATTCCTACCTAATTTCATTGATTTTGGTCAACGTAAAGTGTAAATGTGCGTATGCGGACCGACAAAGTTTGTTCCTTAGGTGCTATTCCATTTTATGAATCCACGCAGTCCAACAAATTTTTGAGGGATATCAACTTTTTCTTGACACTCTTGAAAATAATATAATCATAAATCGAAAATGAGGAAGAATGTCCCAAACTCCTCAGGCAGTTGGTAGCAAATTATTTTCATATTCACTAGAAGTACTTGATGTTCTAATACTTGATGTCTTCTTTTTTTTGATCTTCCTTAATGAAATAGAATCTTCCTTAAGGTACATAAATGGTAATTTTACTATCATTATTAGCGGAACTATTCCAACTAATGGTTTCTTTTTTTGCAGCGGAGGCATCTTTCACGTCACAAGGCCAACGAATGCATCAAACGCCTCATACCCTGCAGACACTGTGGCCAGAGCTTTGTATCCGACACAATGACCGCTCACCAAACGAAATGCCTGAGAGTGCCCGTGCCCTGCCCCAACCGTTGCCCGCTGTCCCCTCTGCCACGCGAAGAGATTGACGCTCACCTCAAAGACCACTGCTCCTCACCTTTGACGCCATGCACATTCAAGGAAGCTGGATGTCGATTCAAGGTAAATGAGGAATTCTTATGTCTTGAGGGTCTTTGAAATGGATAGCGATGCAATAACTATATCCTTGCCAGCATAGGAAAGTCTCTGGTCGCCGAAGACTGCAAATTCCCCCCTGCCATTTGGTAGCAAATGCATGTATTACTCCCTGGGGCGTATACATGCATTTACTAACGTATTCGTTAAGTTCACTCTGTGGTGTACTATGTCGGAACTTCAACAGCATAGGCTAATACTTCGAAATTGGGGACTGGGTTCCCAACAGACCAACTGCAAGTTAACTGGAAAATCGGAGGATCAGTATTGTACACTATCAGAATAGAAATGTCCCCAAGTCATGACATTAATTGTTATTGATAATTATTATCCCCATCATCAGTCATTCCCCTCTTTCATCCACATTTTGACACGCTTAAATTGTCCTCTCATCATAATCAGTGGGAATCATCGCAATATTTGTGAACCTCTATCAGTGACGTCACCTCACCAACAAGCCATACTTTATCTTGACATTATCTTCTTCGACTTTTACCTCCTTCCTTCCTCCATGCCTAGTGGGCTGTATGGAAATACTTCTCTGGGCTAAGTCTCGAGCCCAGTGAGGTCCTAGAGTTGGTAGGTCCTATCGAGTTGGTAAGTTCCTACCGACTGCACCAATAGGTGGTGTGCTAAGCTGGAAGTCAACAGCGTAGACTAATATTTCGAAATTGGGAACAGGGTTCACATCACACCAACTACAAGTTTCACTGGAAAATCGGGGGGTCTGGATTGTACACTCTTGGAATAGAAATTTCCCCACGTCGCGCTACAATTTATTATCCCTGGCATTAGGCATTCCCCTCCTCCATCCATATTTTGACTCACTTAAATTATCCTCTCATCATAATCCATTGGAATCATCGCAATCCATTCCTACCAAGAAGTAATACCTTATCTTCTTCGACTTCCTTCTTCCATGCCTAGTGGCCTACACGGAGGTAACAACACCATTGAAATATAACATCATAGGCATGTATGGTCTACACTTGCTTACAAAGTTCAAACAGGCTGAAAACGAGGCTCTCACACGCTCCTGTTGCTACCTGGCTGAGGCGGTGTTGTCGATTTTGTCAGTTTCCCTTGAAACTCCACAGACTCTCCTAGCATGGCAAGGGTGAAGACTAAAAGGAGATATCACGAAAAATAGTGATGCACTAAGGCGACCTTACCAAGTTGTACATATATCTACCAACAGGCCAGGTGCATGCCATCAGAGCAACACTCATCATTTTAATGGTAGGAATTGATATCAATATCAATAAGGAACCCAGCAAGCTAGAAGAGACTACCAAGATGAAAGTGTTGTATGATATCAAGTCAATTGATATGAATGTTTAATATCTTTATAAGCACTTTAGATACATTAATATTAGTTAACTAAACTTATAAAGCCGAAATTTCCCGAGTGTCAAAGTAAATAAACGAAACTGTCAAAAACGTTTGGTGGGCAGAATCCCTGTTTATAGTAATAAGGAAATTGGATTAGTTATGAAAACATTAAGCAAAATCATGAAAAGAGTAAATGTGTTACAGATTGAAATTGGTAATATCTGTCAGTATGATTTGATTCAACCGTTTTTACATTGAAACCTATCCACCTTGAAACGAATGCTTCGGGATCTGTAAATTAATTAGGATAATTGAAACTCGAAAAGGAATGCCTTTCTCTATTAGTAATCATAAAATTCCCTGGATACCACTTCTGATGGAGTAGGTAAGGCACAACTAAACAAATAACCAAACCAGATGTTTTATGTAGGCTTTATAACTTCACGGACAAGTCAATTCGTGACAATTTTGTCTCGCTTTTTTCGTCTAACCCCAACATAAAACGCGAAATTTCCCCTTGTGAAAGCAAAGGTATGAAAATTACAACATCCATTCATATCAGACTGATTTTCTCTCTCTTTTTATGGGAAAGTAATCACAATGCAGAGCTGAACTGAATTTCAGCAGTTTATTGAACTTTGCACATTTGTAATTAGACCATGCAAGGAGGCATCATAAAACTTATTTTTGTTTAACGTGTTTATTATAGAGTTTGCGAGGGGCAAGTATGGAGAGGCACCTGGAAGAATGCACCCAACAGCATCTCTCTCTAATGTGCAGTCTCGTCACCCGGCAACAGCACCAAATCAACAGTCTTAAGAGCGCCATCAGCAGGATGTCACTCAACACGTCCGGCACGCTGGTTTGGAGAATCGCAGACTTTGCTTCCAAAATGACCGAAGCACAGGGCAAAGAAGGCATCGAGCTCATTTCTCCGTCCTGGTACACGTCCCAGTTTGGCTACAAACTTCAGGCCTCTTTGTTCCTCAACGGCAATGGTACCGGCGAAGGAACCCATCTCTCCCTGTACATCAAGCTCCTTCCTGGGGAGTATGATGCCCTTCTCAAATGGCCCTTCTCACACACTGTGGCTTTCACGCTCTTCGATCAAAGTGAAAAGGTAGGTACACCTAAAAAAAACACGATTTCAACTATTACTTAAAATCAAATTTTAAACCTTACCCATTTTCAGCACTGAAAGATAATATTGCTTCCCCACATTGCTCTTTCAGTTTTTCTGTAAGTAGGAAGAAATAATGGACCTTGGGGGCTCCAGTAAGCTGCATGTGTTTGATCTGCAGTAGATACCAACAAGTTTGTGAATCGATCAGTACAATAATTTGCGTATTGTACTACGATGTAGTATTTGTATACTAAACCTACAAAACGTCTAGGAAGTGCAGCTGAAGTATTTTTGGGGTTTCTATTCTATTATCCGTCAATAAGGCGTGTTGGCCAGTCGTAAGGAACTAGCCTGACTCAGCACTGAATCAAATGTAAACAATATTCCAAGTTTAAAAATCGCATACAACTCACTGAATTTCGAGGGACTGGACATTTTTTGTTCTTCCGCAATAATTTCCCTTACTTTTTGTCGGCATTTTTGGTCTCGTCGTAGGAAATTTGTCTTTAGAAAGTCATAACACCCAGGTTGGACTCGGCCAGGTATTACAACACCTTTTTTATTACAGGTTTGAGGTGCAGTAGCCAATCATATACCTTCTTTAGTGGAACTGGTTCCTTCATAATCGTAATTTGATGGAACCACGATAACTTCGAAATTAGCCTAGTGGAGTACGAAATGGGCGACATCTCTTCATTTTTCATTAGTCAATTTTGAAGTTTACTGACAAAAAGTCGGTTCATTCAATTTTCGGCAAGGTCTCCGTAAAAACGTTCTACGCTAAAAATGTTCAAGGACTGTTCTGACACTAAGTAGTTTTGTATTTATGTTGAGTAAAGGCCTAAGCAGATTTTAAAGTAACATAATTGTAAAAATCTTCTGATTTTTATCGTAGATAAATATTTTTGTTCGGAAAGGAAACATACTGACATGGATTTAGCTGGTATCAGTAAAAATTCGGGTTTTTCGGGTCACTTTCTATACTACTGAAACTTGACATTTCAACCGTAGGATCCTTGGAATATTTTCCGCCTATTAATATTAGAACTAGAAATTCTCAACCCTTCTTCAACGCAAAAAAGTAGAAAACGTGGTTTTTGTGATAAATGTAAAAATCTATCTAAAATACCTTATTCGTGTTATCAACCTTGACAACAAACTGTTATAGCATTATCTACAATGCAAATATTTGATGATGGTCTTACCTATGAAATTTTGTTTTTCCCAATCAGGGAAAATTTTCTCGGCACCCGCATATATACAACCTTATATTTTGTTTAGCTTCACATTCCTTTTAGATGGGATGATAGCTTGCCTCGCTCTCGTATTTTAATAGCATTATCCTACAACGCAAATATTTGATGATGGAGATATGCCTTACTTATGACCTTTAGTTTTCCCCATCAGGGAAACATTTCTCTGCACCCCGCATATAAATAACCTTTTCACTTCATTATCTTATATTTGGTTTACCTTTACATTCCTGTTAAGAGGTTTGACCATATTTTTCTCATGTTTTAGGCATGCAACATCGTCGAAAGCTTCGTTCCGGACCCAACTTGGGAAAACTTCCAGAGACCCAGCAAAGAACCGGACACCCTCGGGTTCGGTTTCCCTCGATTCGTCTCCCACGAAACCCTTTACAAACGAGGCTTCGTCAAAGACGACACCATTTTCATCAGAATCAAAGTCGATCCAAGCAAAATCGTCGCAGTTTAAAACGTGACATTCATTTATCTGGTCATATCTCATGGAAAAAAGTTTTTTCTATACGTCGAAGAAGTGTATAAAGTGTACATAAATTGATTTACGATGGTGAACCTATACCGCTATAAAAGTGCGTATATAAGATCTCATTATTTACATTACAAATCGGACGGCACGACAAGTGTCCTATATCCAAGTGACCGTCCAGTTGTATATACCATTATTATAAACTAATAAATTTGCCAAAGCTCTAATGAATGATATCGAATTTAGTCGGAAAATTAATGTTAAGTTAAATAAAGCATAACGTTTGATGTTGCGTTGTGAAAAAAACTGAGATTTTGATGACAAATAAATTTTTTTGTCATTTCTGTTATATGTGTGTTGAATGTTTACTACCTGATTACCTTCTACTCTAAGGTACATTAAATTTTAGGTATAGCTTTTCCAGATTAAATTCAACATTTTCGAAATCGAATCCAACTTTTTAAAAATTGAATCAAACATTTTCCAAATAGAACCCAACATTCCAACCTCAGTTAACCTTTGCGTTAATTGTATGCAAAATCGAGTAACCAAACCCAATAAAAATTTAAAAAAAAAAAAAATAATAATAATAATAATAATAAAATTATAGATAATACTTTATTATATAATATAATAAAAAATAAATCGCCCTGAACACTATGAGCGAACGGTCAACTTTTCAAAAATATTACAGAAAAATCGTCATTGGTCATCATAGACAGAGGGAGATTAGGTCCATCTTATTAAAATCAAATAAATAGAAATATAATCGAATCTTTCCGTTGGATATTACGACAGCTTCTTTTTCCCATTTGCAAATTTTCGTAGAAAATCGTAAAATTTTAAAATCAAAATTTGTGAAAACATTCTTCTTCGGAATCTGTTGTTAAGCATTAAGAAACGAATCCTGAAGTTTTCGTTTTTTCATATAAATATGGTTGAGATAAAATCCCGTTCTTGCACAAAAAATCAAGCTTTCCGAATGAAAGGACGTCGGCCAGCACTTTTTGACCACATTAGATTGGTGGAATTTCATAAAATGTGTTTTGAAAAATCACGAAAAATTGTTAAAAACGGTCAAAAATCGTTGTTTACAGTTTTTAGCAAAACTAAAAAAAAAAAAAAAAAAAAAAAAAAAAAAAAAAAAAAAAAAAAAAAAAAAAAAAAACTAGGAAATTTAAAAAAGTTCACAAAATTATGCTGAAAAACGTACTTGTATTTCATTAATTTTTGCTAGAAAATCTATAAAAATTTGGCAGTTTTCAATTCAAAATCTTTTTAATCGCCAAATTTTATTTAGTATGCATTTTTTGCCATAAAATTGATTTTTATCAATTTTGTAGTTCTCGATTTGTTCAAATTTCAAGGCAATTCAACATAAATATTAGAATACGATAGGTGGTAATTTAAGAAAAATCGCTCATACGATCATGCTGCATGACTGGAACTTATTTTATTATTGTTATTACGACCAGTGTGAAGATGACGCATATGGGCTCAATCGTTTTCGATAGCAAACCGATTTTAATGTGGTTTAGGAAGATGATCAGCAAGTTCTAGAGGTGGTTTTTAGCAGTATTGAAATATTTTAAACCTCCTAAAACGGGAGAAGCCAAACAACGTTGTACGAGTAATTAACAACATAATATATTAGAGAGAACTAGTTCGTTTCTCCCTGTTGTTGTACTCTCCATAACCGTTACTAACGAAGTTGCTCTACACCGCACTAATATGCTATACCCAGTTATCTATACAACCCGACCTGGGTACGTAATTTGCTAGTTAAACATAAAATAAATAGTAGCAATTGGAAGTGTGATAACAAAACTTATACTTAAAGTATACATATATTTTTACATATCTTATAAGAAGAGATTGTCTTTTCCCGACTTTTTCTAGATAATATAATAACACCCGATGAAATAACAAATAATAATAATTACTGAGACCTTCTGGAAGTGGAGGCACTGGAAAAAGACTGGGAGAGAGAACCTGATGCAGACGTATTGAGCGCGCTGAAGTTTTCCAAAGGAGCCTGAAATTACAAAAAATAATGATTTTCCAACACGAAAACATCCATCGTAGGCTGTTTACCACCCAGCGAGACATAAATCTCGCATTGCCAAGCTTTCAATAAACCCTAGCAATGAGACGCGCCGAGATAAGTACCAAAGTAGAACTTCGGCCCAACTTTCGGCCTCCCCCCGACTCCAAAATTTCGGTTCAAACTTAATTTTCTTTGCATATCCTGGGGGGCATGCGCCCTGACACGCCTGATGCCAAATATGTAACGATAGATCGATTCTGTGTAAGTTAAAACGAGGCGTCAAAATGCATGTTATCCGAATTTTGTCCTCGTCTTGCCACGTTTTTTGCCCACCCATTTCTACCAGTTCTCCTCAGCCAATTTTTATTAAATTTGAAACAAAGGCTACATTTGACCTGATACCTTTAGCGGTGTTGGAGCCGCTACGACCAAGTCATGATCAGCTGAGTGAATTAAATTCTCTCCCGTTCAACCCTAGGACTATTTCTCAACCCTATTAGTCATGAACTTTACAAACAACATTTAAACCCAAAACACACACCACTAACTAAATTCGAACCAACCCTATTGATCACGGGAAACAAAACAACGACCACCACACATTTCATGGTTAAATTAAAGATAAAAATAAATTAACATTCATGGACACACATGTGGTCTGGTCTACGTAATAATAAACCTAGCTCAAGATGTCATATTAGTACTAGACTTCCTCATTAGAGCACAGGTTGTGCACGATATCGAAGGACACCAATTATACTTCAAATTCGATATGAACACACCTATACAATTAGTGACAGAACCAAACCCCATCTCTTACAACCCAACGAGAATTTTCAAAACGAGCTAATGCAGGAGTACCCTCAGATATTGACTGAGGAACTCGGGTGCACCAATTTGGTGACACATTAAATTAAATTAAAACCCGGGGCAACAATGCCCCGCTCAGCCCCCACTTATCAAACTTCTTCAGTACTCCAGGCAGTAATGAGAGAAGAAATACGAAAATTACAGGACAAAGGAGTAAAAAAACCAGTATTAGCGTTCAGCACAGTCCTATGCTTCCTAGTGCCAAAACGAAAGGCACATACCACCGACAAACAAACATATAGTGTGGGGGAAGCTGGAAAAGGGGGGCCTTCCTTTCGGGAGGTGCATCCTTCAACCGCTTTCTGAGGCTTGGACCTCACGGTAAGACATTTTCCTGATCAGTCTCTAATTATACATGTACGACTTCGTATAGTATTCTAAACACCTATTTGATTATCCTATCTTGCAAATCCTCTGACTGATCCTCTATCCAGAATTTCTGCGGTGCTTCTATAGAACTGTAAAACCAACTCGTGGTAAATTCCACTCAAGGTTAGTTAGAAGTCCCATAGAATCATTGGAGCAATAATGACAGTCTTTGAATAAACCATCAAAATAGTGCCTTTAAATCTAAGAACACATTTGTCTCCTTATTCCCTTATATTAAGAAGCAAAAGTATCCCTTTTATAAGACTTTTCCAGGACGAAAAGTAGTACAACAGGCCTTCAGCCTGTTACAGCTGAAACAACTCAGTCTCTTTTAAATACTGCCCATTTGTCGGGATATATGACGGATCCTCCAATCTCTCTGTATAATAGGGATGAGGAAGTTATCGTTCAAGTTATCTCATTACTATCGCTATCCCCAAGTGTCAACTTTCTCACTCGTCTTTGATCACAAACAACGACGAGGCTCTGGGGAGGAGTACAAGAAGGTTACTGGGAGGCGCTTTTATCTCGTTTGAGGGGGTATATTGGAATAGCACTCATGTGGGCCTATAAAGGATAAGACCTGACTCTGGGTACACAAATGCCTCACTGTGCCTCAGTTCGAATTCAGCACAGTGGAACATGTTGTGTATCAAGTGTCAGGTAAGGAAAAGTACCCGACCACCCTCTTTTCCATGTTAGAACTCAGTAGAGCAATATTTTAAGCAACTGCGAATATTTTCATGACAGGTAAAATTACCGATAAACGATGTTTTGTGTCCAAAGCGTCGAGCAACAGTGGTCTCAAGTTACAAATCTCCAACTGTGTGAGGTAATCTATTCCAGCATGGCGTCCACCACCTCTGAGGAAAGTATCTGCTGAAGCCCTAGCTTTTGCTACTCTGACATCCCAAATGTTCTGGAACAAATGATTCGCATTGGAGTATATGATTAGGATAACTACGCACAAATTTGTTGCACAAGAAGATTATATACATGTAATATGAAATGACAAAAATAGCGCTTTTGAAGAATAATGAATATTCAAAATTAAACTGTATACTCACTTGAAATGTATAAAGTTAGTGAGGAACAAGAAGAACGCAACAGGTCAAATTCTCCAAACATAATCATAAGTACATATACATTTGGAAACCTTGTTATTCTAGACAGTCCACCAAGAACAATGCCAACGCGAAACCACAACATTTTTAACATAGAACATGTTTTCACAGAGGTGAAACAGGTTGGAGAGCATGAGCGCAAACTTAGCATGCGCCACAAGATCTTACCCTACCAACTGCCTGTCTATCCTATGGTGAGGTCGCTGTCCTTACAACTAAAGAAACGATTTCATCCTATCTTAATGTGGATACAGATGAAAGATTTTTACCTACATATGTACTTATCCTTCGCAATTATGTACCTGTTCGAAAAACATGTTCCATGCTTTGATCCTTGATCTAACATTAATCCGAGGGTCTGTGCAGTACTCCGACAATACTGTACCTTAATCGACATAAACTGCTGTTTACTTCCACTCCGGTTTTTTAACACAGAATGTGTTTTAGCCATGGACTAACTAGCCGAAAATGGAACGCGGGATGGTAACGAAATGTGTGACGGTGATGATTTTCACGTACAACCGAGCTGTTGGTAGGGAAAAAGAACTTCCGCAATTTTAATCGCACAGAAATCGTTCACCATTCGTTGGAAAGCTCCTGATTTATCCAACCATATTATGTTAACTACTGCGAAGTGCGTGGCCATCAACCTGAGTTATGAGCATGGTTATTTGAATCAATTGTTTACACACAGATGATCATTCTCAATAATTGATATTGTCAACATGATTGCAACCGCTTGTAAATTTTCTTATGATTTTCACGTACAACCGAGCCGTTGGTAGGGAAATGGAACTTCCGCAATTTTAATCGCACAGAAATCGTTCACCATTCGTTGGAAAGCTCCTGATTTATCCAACCATATTATGTTAACTACTGCGAAGTGCGTGGCCATCAACCTGAGTTATGAGCATGGTTATTTGAATCAATTGTTTACACACAGATGATCATTCTCAATAATTGATATTGTCAACATGATTGCAACCGCTTGTAAATTTTCTTATGATTTTCACGTACAACCGAGCCGTTGGTAGGGAAATGGAACTTCCGCAATTTTAATCGCACAGAAATCGTTCACCATTCGTTGGAAAGCTCCTGATTTATCCAACCATATTATGTTAACTACTGTGAAGTGCGTGGCCATCAACCTGAGTTATGAGCATGAATAGTAAATGAATAGTAAACAATGACGCTTGTTTGGTTGTCACTTGGTGGCGCGACAACGCAAACACATTCTGTGTTTCAATAATTTCGTCCGAAGTATGTAAATAGAGGTAACCGGGGGTTCAGGGGGCTTGCCCCCTGGCGAGGCGCGGAGTGCCGAGTTTTTTTTTTTTTTTTCGTTTACCTCGTTGCTACTTGATTTGCCAGTTTCTTATATTAAAGGCAACTCACGCACTAACGTAATCTGACTATTTGAAAATGTGTTGAATAAAGCATTGTGATTGAGCAAAAAACGTGTTGAATAAAACTACATTTTTTCTTATTATTCATTAACCTTTGAGCCATACACCGGTAAATAAAACCGGGTTCCCGCCTTCTCTACCCCTCTTCTCCCCTCCACCATGAGTTGGACTATTCTCCTCAAGCCGGTTTCACATGGAGCGGTGTGTCCGGAGACGGAAAGACAGAACGCAATGTGATTGGCTGTTGGAACAACAGTTGAGGATGGTGGCTGCCATGTTGCTGGAATGGTCGGTCGGCGGTAGAAATTTGTATACCGTTGCCGCGTTCCGTCGAGCGTTGCACAAGCTCATTGGACAGGAATGTTGATAACCTCAAGTAGAGGTTTCAGATCAGAGAGGGTTATGATTCCGTTCACCAAGGTGCCGTTTCATGTGAACAACGTGCCGCATTCCGCCGCCCCCTCCACTGGATTTTTCGGCCTTCCATCTTTCCAGTTGTACGCTCATACCGCTCCATGTGAAACCGGCTTTAGTACCCTCCTGGTTGTCAGCAAGGAATGTAGCGCGAGTACCAGAATTTGTTGGCCCTTTGTTCATAAAGCCTAACCTTGCAGTGTAGGTATGAAATACAGTGGTTTATATTGGATGTTTCTTCCTTTCACCGGTAAAATCTACCCCAGTTTACTCTGAAAGTGGTGTGCAAGTAATATTATTTTTACGTCGCAGTGGTGAATTGATTACATAAAGTTATGAAATGATTTATTATATAAAGCATTTTAATAATCAAAGCTAAAATAGAAAAAAAAAACAAAAAAACAGATAATGAGAGCTTTAGAAGAAAAATAAGACCCTCGTAAAAAATACCGGAGTGTACAGTTTACGTTGCACGGTTCAAAGGTTAATGAAATAACATTCCCAGATAGGTTCCTAACAAACTAACTAACATACATAACTTGAGTTATTAACATAAGTCATAAGTTATTTTCATGGATCACTTCAAAACATTAAGTATGATATATGTGTGTTGTGATACCTTCTGATACGTTAAAACAAGAAGGGCAGTAATATTTCATACATAATTTTCCAAACTCATTTCATTAAAAAAGTACTAATGGGTAGAACCACACTGAATGTCACGGAATTGCGTTACAAAAGTTTCATTCTGCTTATTTCTTTCCAAATCTATTTAGAGAGCTGAGATTTGAAATGGTGCTCCTTTGGGACACCTTTTTAATAAATTTATTACCGTACAATCCGAAAATACCTTTATTCGTTTCTGGTGTTGGATAACTGGGATATTTTAAAATACTTATCATACACGTAATTCCTGTAGATTTTGGATTTAAAAAATCAAAAACATCAACGGATAATCAATTTTAAGCAAGAATAATTCGGATTGTTATAACTCCCATGATTTAAGGAAAATATACTGAAAGAAAACACGAATTAGTTGCGCACTAGCAATATTCCACAAGGAGCCTTTATTGATAACTGACTGGCCCTATCCCTATTCGATAAGATATATCGGTTATTCCTTATTCGAGTTCTCAAACCACAGATTAACGCTTTATTCTACGATTCTACCCCACAAATTACAACAAAAGGAGGTATTCACTAGTAAAAATGGCATATTTGCAATGTTCATGAATCTAGAAAGCGGAGACAAATGTAGATAGTACCTCCATAATAAGTACTCCCTCAACAAAATATTTTATTGATTAATGGATGCAATTGGTGCAGGTAAATTAACTTGTACCACTAAGATTTTATATCAACGTGGTGGATTTATCTTACTTTGATGGCTAATCGAAGCCTATCAGCATGCTCTATGTCCGAATCGTCAGATAATAGCAGATGGGCAATTCCCATATAGTGATCACTGGGCATCTGCGTAAAAAATCTTGAAAATGGAAAAAAAGTAGAAATTAATACAAATATATTATTGCAAGTATCATTATCATATATCATGGGTAAAATGTTCGTTTGAAGAAGTACAAAGTAAAGCGGCCCATTCACGATCCTGCTGCAGGAAGTGAGGGGAAGGAAAAACTTCCCCCTCTTCTTGCACGGGAGGCGTGCAGGACGTGTGTGGAGTCCTTCCTGCTGCAGGTGTCCTGCAGAGCTCGTCGGATGGGTTTCCCATCGGATCATCCTGCGGTCCGGGGTCCCCCACCCTATCAACCTGCTAGGTCTGAGTGTGTGTGGAGCTGCCGGAAGACCTTAAATAAGAAGCCATTGAAGAATGGAGAATGCAGAAGGTACACTGAATACCGTATACTGGCAGGAAACCTTCGGTTTGAGCTGGGAACGACGGATCGTGTATGGAGAACACACTCTGAGGCAGGAGAGCGAAGAGGGGAACTTTGTTGCACTCCCCATCTCCTCCAGCAGGATCGTGAATGGGCCGCTTTAACCAAAATCAGACTAAAAATGCATAGCAAGACAGGAGAAAAAAATGAGTAATAATTCTAGAGTAATAATGAGTAATTCCCACAACTTTGGGTGTTCTGGCACTGCGAACGACAAAACTCGACAAACTGCGCTTGCCCAGAACCATTCAAAACTCGCAGAACACACACTGAGAACGAAGCTTTCGATTTCCCGCGCATTGTTATGGAAAATTACTGTTAACCGTTCTGAATAGGAGAGTCTGGCGGGAGCCCACCTAAAGGCACAACTAGCGCATCCTTCTGGCATTCTGGGCTACTAGTCAGCTGATTGGGTGCCTGATGTATGTATTCTCCGGCTTCCCGCTTACACTTGAATCTCGTTGCTTTTTAGTGAAGCTGGGAGAATTCGAGAGTTAGGTATCGAAATGAATCCAGTACGAGTCATTTTGTTAAGCGGTTGGCAACCATCTCAAAATAGGTTTAGGTAGCATCAGAGATTGAATTAGTGTTTAGCGTTTGAAGAAGTACCTAGGTACCTACCTAGTTTGTATAGGTAGGGTTCATACCTAGTTTGTATAGGTAGGTAGTAGGTACCTACCTCATAAGTGTTGACTGTACATAGGTACATCTTGATGTTTCATTTTTTGCAGCTCTCCTCGCTTACACTCATGTCAAGCGTCTAGGGCAGATCTCTTTTTGCCTCCATGCTATCAGTATTTTGCTCTTTGCGTAACAAAAAGTGGAAGCTTTGTGTTCGCGACGATTCTTGTACAATTCCTGCATACTCGTATATAATTGGATGATAATTTGTCCCGAAATGAGGAGAGAAAGTTAACGAAAATTTGCTCTTTTAGTTCTCAGTTTAGTTTTAGTTATGTAGCATAGCTGGAAAAGCTCAACCTTCATCAAAGGAATGTTTCTAGGTAATGTCCTTTTTGTTAGGTACCTATACCTATGTAAGTTTTCCGAGAGTTAATAATAAGTAATTCAACCGTCTCTGTGTGCTTGCTAGGATCTCTGGGTGTGATTGGGACAGTTTTTAACCACGCTCAACAGACTCAGCGTTAAAAAGGTGATGAAATAATAAATTGTCGACCAAAAATGCTTTTTTGGTTTTGTGGCCAACTTCATTTTCCGAAATTCGACCCACAGCATTAATCTGATCGGGACGGCTAAGGAACTCGTCCTTTCTTTTTGAAAATCTGAATCTTTTTGGAAACATGAAATTTCGGGACGAGCCAAATAGTTGAAAATGATAGGCAACCTTGGTTCAGTAGGAACTTTACTTTGTTCTTTAAAAAAAGTAGGTTAGCCTGCGCTGCGTAAATGAATAATATTGGTGGTATTGAAGTCATAATAAGTCAATAAATATAGTAGGCACATATATATATGAGCAACGGTAACTCGACTGTCGTGGCACGTATGCCTTGACAGGGAAACAGCGTTGAGTTCAGAGCCCTCCATCTTATTAATACTCAAAGAAGGAACCCGATAGGTATCTATTATATCAACGAAGGAACGTGAAACCAGGCGAGAAAACTCGTGACAGTGACAACCACAGAATAACAACAACCGTCTGAACCTGAAATCTAAAGCACCTATGATTCGCGACATCAACAATGATACGTTACCAATGATTCGCGATCAGCTGACTAGTACTGTAAGTTGCCCAGAATGCCAGAAGGAAGCGCTAGTTGTGCCTTAAGGTGGGCTCCCGGGAGACTCTCCTGTTCTGAATCATCGACGCGCGTTCGGAGTGTCACACGTTCCAAACGGGGTTCGGAATGGTTCTCATCCCATTCCATTCAGAACGCCGTTCACCGTTCTGAGAACCGCGTTCAGAGTGGTCTGTCCGAACAAACCTTCAATAGGTAGTCGATTTTGTGCTTGTCATGATACTTTTTCACACCATTGTAAAAATATTTCCTCTGTAATTTGGTACCGTCCAAGTATAATCTGTTCAAGCATCCTACTTATATTAACGTAAAGTCGTATATCATTTCACAACTCAAAAAAGAAAATTTTAATCAATTTATGGTCATTTTTCACCTAAAAATCTAGAATTGCGTTCTTTGATGAAAGAAACGGATTAGCAGGGGGTCCCCGCTAATTAATGATGAGGTGAAACAAACCTCTACAACTTACCAACGTACTATATTCTAAACAATACAAAAGAGCTTTTTAAAAGTTATAGTGTAGATGGTAACTAATCAAAAAGCATTTACCACACTATTTACTTTCAATATTGTACCTCTGACATAACATGTAGATAAATTACCTATTAACTTTTCTGTTCAAGAGTAGGTACATGAGTAATGATGAGATAAAATTACATTCAAGTCACTCACCGACTTGCTTTTTCTTCTTCCAGTTTTTGCTCCAACAGATCTATATCCATCCAATCTGGAGCTACAATTTTACATTTTTGCTTCTTTCGAAGAGTTTTTGCGACCCATATAGGTACAACGCATGGGATACCTGCTCGAAATGGACCAACGTCTCCAGAAATAAGATGTACAACACGTGCGTCCGTAAACTTGGGAATTATAGTAACGTCTTCCTGTTCGGCGAGAAACTCTATTTCGGCTGTATTCATGATAAACCTACACACAATCACAATTTTTCATTGAAAATGAGAAGGAAACAAGGAAATACACTACATTCCGCGACAACCAATTGGCATTCATTAATCATAACATCAAGAAGTCTTGGTAAACACGACGTTAATGAAGATGTATTATTAGAGTCCAAAATTGAATGAAATCATGACCCGGCAAGTAAATGTCGAAAAATTAAAGAAAATTTTAGTAATTTGTGACACAAAAATAGAAAATTCTTCTCATTTCTCTTTTATAACCTGCTATTGGGAAACCTGCTTCCCGCCATATCAATGCCTTTCAAATAAGATAAAAGACTACGGATAACACGAAGCAAATTAGATTTCATGATGGTAATAACAATTTATTTCATAGATTGTTCCATGATTGATTGTACAAGTTATATTTTTTTCAACTCTCGTTACAACTATTTAGAATATAAAAGCATTGGTAATTTTGTGAGATTTTGCTATCCCCAGATACACTGCCAAATGCCGCATCATCTGCATGGACTCCCACTCCACTTTTGATCATAGTCCCAGCTGGCAAATATTTATACACAACTAAAATGGTCCCTTAGATGTACCAAGTTTTGGTGTTTGGGTGAGTGAGATTTGGTTGATTGTTTGCCTTTTATTAGTTTTAAGGGTATCTTAATTTCAAGCTCGGGGTGACGGCGTAGCATTCATGAATAGTTTAGCTGTTACCGCCAGGTTCCACAGTGGCAGACTCATACGTAATCGTCATCCTACTGTCAGGTTGTAGCATTTAGCTTCTGTCAACGAAATCATTTGATCATTTCATTTCAGAATGGAACTCATCTGGACACATTCAATTCGATAAGGATATTGGAATCAGGGATAGCGCGTTTACTCTCAAATTCTCCGGTCCTTCAGTATACTCGTTAACGAGAGGATGGCGAATGTCGTGGATCACACTCCGACAACGGCAGAAGTGACAACCAGTCTGCTTGGAAGTCCTGTCAAGCCTGCATCTTCCTTCCAAAGCGTTGACTATTCAAGCATCAAATGCAAGGTAATTTTATTCAGACAATCAGGACCTTGGACGTTTCTTAGCTTTTCAAAACTGTCCTTATAGGTACATACCTGGGTTTTTACTCCAGGGGACTCGTTCCTGTATTGGAATGATAAATATAGGTTGCAGTAAAATTATATTGATTCAGATGAGTTTTATCTATTGTTGTGTAATGATGATTGTTTGTCTGTTCGAAATGTGTCATTCTCCCAGATTCCATATGATGCAATGTTGATCACTAATGTTGGGCTGCGATGTGAGACAATATTTCAACGACTGATGCAACCATATGTCGAGCCTAGATTAATGTACCTACCTACAGACTACTTATTTCAATGAAAAATAAGTATTTATGGGTGGTTTTTTTTTCTGGTATATGGTTATTTAGAAGGGATAGACTTTTGAAGGTATAATTCAAATTAATTAAATTATTTTAATGTGGCACCTGCATAAAAATATATTTAAGGTTAAGTTACCTTAGTGGAAAGCTGAAGGATCCTAATACATAATACCACACATTTCCATTCGTATTTTTTTACTCTACGATAGCTGAGCTTTTTGTCACCTGTCACTTCAGGAACTTTTTCCCGGAGGGAATCATAAAATAGGATAGGTAGTAAGTAGGTATATGATGAAACATAATAATTTATCAAACCAGAAAAGTGTGATACACCATTTCATTAGATTAAACTATTTTATAGGCATCGTCGTTTCCCAGTTTTAAGTGCGAATGCACTTGTTACAAGTCATATTATGACTTTGTAAAAGAGGGAACATGAGAGGACGTAGTCCTTCTCTGCGGTGATAAAAGCCTTTTGTTCCACCACACCAGCCATTCCATGATCAACATCTTGGAAGTACCTGCAGACCTGCAGTTTGTTCTTTTGGTAACTGTTGTCATCTTTAAGCAAGAAAAGATTTTAAAAAAATCCTCAATTAAATTCAAGAAAGATACCCAACAACAAAAAAGTTACGAATTTCAGATGTTATATTTATACTCGTATTTTCATATTGTTCCTTCTTAAATACCCCTATGATAAACACCATCTGTAAACAGACACTCGATGTTCAGTGTTTGATTTTTACTATATTCACTCCTACTAACAAGACTTATCATTATTATTGTTTATTTAAATTCAATGGGAGGATGTAGTACATTCTCTTTTTCCAGTAAAAGCCTAGATGTACAGGAACATGGGTGATACCGTTCAATCTTTATTACTTAATCTATGAAAAAAATAGGTACTTACTCTTGAATTAAAAGTTTTTGGGGCCTGATTTTTTAATATTTCAAACTATAAGCTACTTCTACACTATGCTGCCAGGGCTAACCTGGGTGGCAAATTCGCAGGGAATTGCGTATGGGTCGGCACATCCAGTCTGTTTTGATGGTGGTGCCATCATGAGTGACAATCATGAAAATCACTAGGTATTCAAGCTGAGCGGTATAATCCCCCGGCACGTCCCCATAACTCATGCTGTGTCGACTCGCTTTGATCAGGACCGGCACGGTGCGGGTTGGGGCCAGCCAGCACGTCCAAACACGTTAAGCTTTTACTGAGTGGGTTGTCTTGGGGGAGGCTGAGTGGTATAGTGTGGCTGTTGCTCCAAGTTTTACCTTTTAAATGAAACAATATGTAAGTTGCTATTTTGTTAAATACCTTCAAGCAACTCTGTACTAAAATTGGAAACCCGCATAACTTTTTTTCTGTAAACCTCATAAAAAAGTTGCTGCCATATTTGCTTCACTAGGTATACTTATAGCGCTTTCAAAATTTCGGATCGATAGCTTGAGTATTTTGAGAGAAAATTGGGCATTTATACCAAGAAATTAGGTTTAGAACAGCTCACGTTCAGAGATGTAACTTTTTTTGGCTGATCGGATTGAGTTCAGATTTTTACCAATCAATCAGAAAATTTTGAGGATTAGTCCCTGAAAATTTCATCAACATCGGAAGAACCATTGAGAAAATACTGAGAAACTATTTAAAACTACTGTCACTCAATAACACCCAGATTCTTTCGACTCTGATATGTAATTATATATTATGAGACTGTTCAGTAAATGAGCACTGCCCTGTTCTTTACATTGACATCTCTTTTTAGACTCATGCAGTGTAGGTTTTTATGCTCCCGTACAAAATCTTGAAAGTGCCATTGTCCCTCTCACTAGTTACCTAAGTAGGTGTGTAATACGTACCTAAATAGATACGAGTACATAAATATAATGACCAGGCAGTTGTAATTTTTTCTTATTTATTTGATGAAAAAAGCTCTTGTTTGACTTTTTATACCATATATTATTTGTCTGGTTGATACCTAATGCACACGGTAATTTAGAACTGTTAAAATTTCAACATCGAAGGGAACCTACTTTCTTTCTTATTGTCTGGTAACAATTTTTCCAGACTTCACTGATCAGTCCCACTTCCGAGCAGTATGATCTTCTCCAGAAGAAGCTGAAAGAATTGGTGGAAGTCGGCCGAGGGGAAACTATCTTTGACATTGGAGTTGGTGAAGGTAATAATATACGAATCTCACACATAATTGTACCTATTTTGATTTGTTAATGATATCGCTCATCAGTATCAACTACGGTACCTATCTGCCATTGTGATTTGGGTTCAGCTTTCACATTTCCTACCGCTTGTAAATTTCATTTGGCTAAACTTACTTCATATTTTTGACTTATCATAATCCGTGGGAACCATCACATCATTTGTGAACCTATATCCATGGTGTCACCCCACCAAGAAGTCATATTATCTTATCTTGTTCGACTTCAACCTCTTTCCTCCATGCCTAATGGCCTGTATGGAGGTAACAAAAACATTTACATAAAATGAAAAAATAAAATGAAAAACAGATTAATTGATCTTGCGATGAGTTGTGTATAGTTTGGAGGTATGATGCTTGCAACCTATCCTACACTCTGGTACACAAAAAAGATGATAATAATAAATGAATTAAAAAACTGTACAATAAAACTAATATACCTAGTAAAATGAGTAATAAACTGTAAATCAATCCTTTTAGTAAAACACTGATTATTTTAATCAACAGGTTGAATAAAAAATAAAATAGAACTCAATTAAGGGAATGGAACTAAAGTCCTATCTCACACAATAGTATAGATGGAACCGTGGTGGGAAGAGGTGTGCCGGCATGGGTGCTCATTTTCGCCTTCTGCGCATTGACGTCACACTCGAAACACCCCTTTCTTCTGAATGCTACAAATGCCTTACTATTCCGCTCCGAATCATACTTGAATAATGGAACTAGCATTTTATCTGCTCTAATCAATTCAAAATTTTAGTACTGATTATTGCAACTGATCGCTCTATCAGCAGATATTTTCAAGATGATATTAAGGAACAATTTTCAGTGAAAAGTCACAAAATGTTGATTCGAAATGTATACTCAAATAAGAACTAAAGTTATGCTTTTATTTCCAGATGGAGGGGACACTGGTCTCAAACCAGACGAGTACGAAGCCTCTGTGGCAACACTGCAATCTCTTGCTGAAACATTGGATGCAGATTGTGTTCTTTTACGAAACAAAAAAGGCGAGCAAGGAATGACTGGGCAGTATTTGGTGAGAAGGAGAGTCGTAGAGCAAGATTTTCTTGAAATAAGGTGATAATAATTATATTTATATAGAATTTATAAGTATCATATATACAGGGTGCTTCAAAAAAATGTATACACACTTTGAACTTCCATAGAAAATTTATTTACCGTTCTACAAAGTTAAATTTCAGGAAAATAGAAAGCTGAAAGTCCAATGTAAATGAAACATAAATAACAAATGTTAATACTGTAAAAATCTATAGTTACCAGCTGCAGTGAATTGATGGACTCCTACAGAGAAACTAGGGATGGTAAAAAATAATCGATTATTTAAGGAATCGATTAATTAAGAAAAAAGTAATGATACTTTTGAATTATACAGGGTGCTTCAAAAAGTAAAGTATCATTACTTTTTGAAGCACCCTGTATAATTCAAAAG
This sequence comes from Adelphocoris suturalis, assembly GCA_030762985.1. NCBI lineage: Eukaryota > Metazoa > Arthropoda > Insecta > Hemiptera > Miridae > Adelphocoris > Adelphocoris suturalis. Next base: position 43,759,935 of record CM061044.1, read on the forward strand.
TATCATTACTTTTTTCTTAATTAATCGATTCCTTAAATAATCGATTATTTTTTACCATCCCTAGTTTCTCTGTAGGAGTTCATCAATTCACTGCAGCTGGTAACTATAGATTTTTACAGTATTAACATTTGTTATTTATGTTTCATTTACATTGGACTTTCAGCTTTCTATTTTCCTGAAATTTAACTTTGTAGAACGGTAAATAAATTTTCTATGGAAGTTCAAAGTGTGTATACATTTTTTTGAAGCACCCTGTATTTAAAATGTTGGAAATCAGAAAATCAAAGCCTACAGAGGCAAATGGGTCATTCTCATTTCATTTGCCGCTTTGGGGCGTTTGAGAACCTCAGTGACGTGAAATATGAAAGTGCTCGAAAATGAGGTTAGATCGGCAAATACTACTCATTGTACATTGCAGATTTGTGTTCCATAGATGAACAGTGAGTTTTTCATTGATGAATTATATATGTTTTTTGTATTAAAAAACAGGGTATCCAACTCATGAGTGTTACCAGATTTCAAAAATTGATTTCTGTAAAATGGATGATTTGGAAAAATTGTTGTCGTGGCTCAAGTAAGTACAAAAGAATCACGTTCAAACGTAATATTCAGATTTCACGGAATTCATGTTGGAGGCAGTGTAATGGAGCTTAAATCTCAGGAGTGTTACCCTACTAGTGTTAACGTAATATCAGGAGTGTTACCCATCCTTGGTCACACTCCTGAGAGGTAACACTCATGAGAATTTCCGATAAAAATGGCGTCACACAGGATGATGAAGTGACAAAACTCGGGGATGGCAACAGTTTGAAACCTGTCACCAAGCAGTATGGTTGTTGATATAGGATTATTTTGTTTAAGCACCAACAACACTCGTAATTTGTGTAACACTCATGATTGAAAATAAAAATACTCAACATGTTTTTAGGCTTCTCTCGCTGTAAAAAGTGCTGCAACTCCAAGCACTCCACTACAGTCTCACATCTTCAACTGGACAATATAACCTTCACATCTGACTGTTTCCCGCCATTTTCTATCAGCTTTCTTGATCGCAAAAATGATAACACTCCTGAGATCCCATTGAGAAGAGATATGAGGGACTGACTGAAAAACTAGTTTTTCACGGGTTGGAAAAAATCTTAAAAATGTAAATCCTTACTCTAAATAAAGAGGAACCAACTTACTGCAGCTAGTAACCCTGGCCAGTTCTCGATTGTCATTGTTTCGTAACTACCTAACTTCTACTTAGGTGATAGGTAGGAGGGGACAGTAACACTCATGAGTTTCCAAGATTTCAGGTTTCATTCGTCATCACTGTGTATTGGTTAAAGGTGATTTTGGGCAGTCAAATTATTACTTCGTTGATATCCCAACTTATACTACCCTTTTTTCCCAAAAATCACTAGTTTTGGTCAAGAATTGTGAGAATTCGTCGTCGGGGACATGAAAGCGGCAAATGAAATGAGAATGACCCAAATGCGTTCCTACTTGCTATCTTGGAATTTTGTCTAAAACTTTACTAGGGTTTGATTTCTATGCAGGGAGGGTCTCAACAGAGTACAATCATGGGTTGTGCTTCTACAAAACACTTTTTCTCTCAAAACACTCTTTTCAAAATGTAGTTTCATTCTTTTATATTTCCAGAGTTGCAGTTGTCGGTAACGTAGATGCTGGCAAATCCACGTTACTAGGTGTGCTCACTCATGGCGAACTTGATAATGGAAGAGGGCATGCACGGCAAAAGTTGTTCAGGCATAAACACGAAATGGAATCTGGCAGAACCAGCTCAGTTGGTAATGACATCCTCGGGTTCGACAGTTTGGGTAAGCCTTTAGATTGGTTAACTCATGAGGGCTGGAAGAAATAATTTCTTCCAAACTCGGATGTCTAAGAAAAACTTTGAATATAATGCGAAAAGTTACAAATATTCGTCCAAACAGCCATGCTGCATAACTAGAACTTATTATAAAAATCTGCACGGTTTTCCAAACAGTTTAGTATGTACCTAACATAATCAAAATTGTACAATGGAAAGCAGAGATATGATTTAGGAGCCGAATATTATTGCCAGAAGGTTGCGCTTTATGGATCTGCTGCTCATAGTTAATGTAATTTTCAGAAACTACATGCCTAAATGCCGTTGTCTATTCAACACTATATCTAACAGATGCTATAGATTTCCTTCACTATGGTATCATCACCTGTTTCCATACCAACAATCCTAGGGAAGTGAAACTTCTACGAGTTGCTGTTACGAAGTTTGATGATGACATAATTTATAAGATACAGCATCCCGAAAAACCCTGAAAACAACGATAAAAACGTATTTGTTGTCTGGGATTGTGGATGGTTCTTGGCGGATATCGGACAGCAAATATCAAAAGTACATAACTATGAAGTGGGCTATGTGTGGCTAAGGAATCCACTTCCCAAATTTCAAATCGATGGCTTCACAATTGCTGCCTGTAGGGCTGAACAGAAAGACAGACACACACTTTTTTAACAAAAAAAAGACAATGATAAAGTAAGGAGGATGCCCAGGTTTACCCAAAGCTGGCTTTAGGGTTTAAGGAAGTTGACAAAGGTAGAGGGGAGAGAGAGGAATGAATGGAGAATAGAATTACCACCAAATAAGAAAAGAGCCCTGAAGGACCCATTGTTCAACTTGAGTAACTACATGACACTTTTCCCTCGCCATGGTGTGGTCATGGACCGTGGTCTTAATGTTCATAGCAACCAGTCACCACCACCTCAGATACGGCTTGAAAGATGTTATTTATATTTCACTTATAAATCCTGTACTAGTAATTGATTGATTGATTGATAAAAGATTTATTGTAAAAGCCGAAGCATTACAAGGATGGTAGCCCGTATCATAGAAATAAAATTGTCAATAAAAAGAAGAGACTCTTGAAATCTGTCAAAACAAAGTTTGTTTGTACTAGTACTTATAAAGCCTGTCAGATCTGCTTCCATGTCCACACTGCCACTGACTACCTAGAAACTAGATAAAATGGTAGACCCATCGGGCTTGATGGCAATGTTGTCTGGTTTCTTGCCCCTGGTCACTCAGCACTTGATACAGTCTCTCCCTTTCCACATCCCAGCTGCTGGATGACAAATCGCCTGCTATCTGCTTGATAATTGCATCATGAACTAGAACGCGGCCTCCATGAAAGTGCGGACACTGCTTTATTACATGAGTTCTCATTTTTACCCTAACGGGCACAGCAAAGGGTATAATCTTTTTTACGACTATCTGTAGAATACCTGACCGAGGCCACTAGGGCGGCATGAAAGTTCCGGTAGTTATGGGCCCTAATGCCTTCTAAATCTATCCACTGGGCACAAAATTTGTTCCCAGACCCCACACCCCACATTTAATGTGGCTAACACTGTCGGGGTTATTGCCACGCTAATTTGGGACAGACAGTCCTTCGAAAGCTCATCGAATTATAATTTTTTAAAAATAAGGACCACTGGAGTACGCTCCAGAATTGAGTAAATACACTTACAACTACCTTATCTTGGTTGATTTTGGTGGTTTTGGGATACATTCGAAAAGAGGAGGATAAACATAGGAAACAAGAGAGCCAGCTGAAAGGTGAGGTATGATATTGGATTCCTACCTACCACTATGATAAAAGATAAACCTGCGAAGTATATTTAACACCGCTCAATGTACTACATTTTATGTAATATCGGAACAGGTTAACATAGACGAAACTTGGGGGAGGGCTCAAAGACTACGACTGACTATCAGGCAGAGTCGCGGACATACGAAAGGCCACAAGCCAACATGAACCTGCCTGACACCAATGGGTGGCGTCAACATTTGGAGTTCTTTACCATCCACTGAACAGGCGGGTGGTCGGTCTCACCACAAAAACTGCTGCCTGACGAAATCGAGGTCGGCAGCAGTAGTGCCAGTGACCACTCATCTCGAGCCTCTAAGGGAGAGCAGGCACTGGTGGCTTAAAGATGGGATACTGAAAAACACACGTACATTGAGGCAAATGCAGGCTGTTGAATGGTAGAATAATAATTGAAAAATGAAGCTGAGTAACCTAGCATATGGTTTCTTTCCCTTCTATTCATCCCTAAATTAATTGAAATATTCCATATTTTTCCAGGGAACGTTGTGAACAAACCAGAACACGGGTCACTCGATTGGGTGAAGATCTGTGAAAGGTCTTCAAAAGTTATTACTTTCATAGACTTGGCTGGACATGAGAGGTACCTGAAAACCACGGTGTTTGGTATGACTGGACACGCCCCTGATTTTGGAATGCTAATGGTAAGCTGTTTTGGAGGCATTTAAGCATTGCAGTTACAATTTGTAAATTCACAATTCAGTTTGAATTATTTTTCGAAAATAATTATTGTAAACAGGTTGGTGCTAACGCAGGAATTGTGGGGATGACGAAAGAACATTTGGGCCTTGCTTTGGCTCTTTCTGTTCCTGTTTTCGTGGTTGTTACAAAAATTGACATGTGCCCGCCCAATGTCCTCCAAGACACCCTGCGCCTCCTCTGCAAGGTTCTCAAATCTCCTGGTTGCCGAAAAGTCCCTCTCATGGTCAAAACTAGTGACGAAGTGATCGTTTCTGCCACAAATTTTGTATCAGAAAGGTAAGTACTATGGTGCAGGTATTAATATTATTAATATTCATATTGCAAGGTCATGAATAGAATCATCTCGATCAGGGGTCGGCATATTCGTAATCATAAATACGATTACAAATATATTCACAGAAAACCTATTCTATGATTGCGAATATATTGGTATACGCAAATGTGAATACGAATATATTAGTATTCACATATAGCATTCGCACTTTGAATCCTTTCACGAATTGAATTAAACTTTTCTCAAATTGAATTAGACTCTCCGCAAATTGAATTAAATTTACAAAGGTGAAAAATCAATAACATTAAGAAAGGAACACTGATCTCTTCCTGTTGCTTGGTAGGTACTAAAGTTCTTCTCATAGTAAGTAAAAAGTAAGTAAACAACCATTCCAGGTTGGAAAACTAGTACTTGTTTGAAAACTAGTGGAATATCTAGGTACTTACCTATATTTTTTGGTAGGTTTTCGTTAATAATATATATAACTCCATACAGATGGCAAATATTCAACATGTCTGTTCCTCATAATGCGATTCGTGGCATTTTATCACTTAATGTAATGGGAAACAAACCTCATTCTCCAACGAGCTCTAGATCGAAGTAGAAATAGCCTCACTACATGCACCCTGACACCGTTGAGAAACCAAGCACATAGGATAAGAGGAAAATCATGAATAATGGATCATAATTGTGATCATGACGTATAATATGATAGTGTATAACATGTCCTTCTAGATTTTCTTCAATTTCGAGTAGAAACCATACAAAACTTCCCAATTTTGTGCATAAAAGTCTACTGTAGCCCTTGAGATTTTGAAATATTACTATTATTGAAGTGGAGCTAGACATCACCTGAAGAGTGATTAGTTGCAGTGAAGACCAACTTTTGATTGGACAGTTTACCTAAACTTCATTAGGTAAACTCCGTTATTTCAAACTGGGTTTAAACTATTTTTGGTTGCTGAACGATGCCAAGATTCAACCCTAGAGACTAATTTAGATGGAGTTTGTGTAAACTCCGTTAAATAAGCTTTAGATGAATAGTAACTAATTTAGTAATGAAACGGGCCAGTTGAAAGGTTTACCCTGGTAAATGGTATTGATGCTTGTGCAACTAATATAATTTGCAAATGGATCTATCTCCTGTTTGTTGGTTTTTAAGTAACCAGTGCTCCCATTTCCATTTCAGGTTATGTCCAATCTTCCAAGTTTCCAACGTGAATGGTGAAAACCTCGATCTTCTGAAGATGTTCCTTAATTTGCTGACGACCCGAATGACAAGCCACGACCATGAGCCTGCTGAATTTCAAATTGACGACACTTACTCGGTTCCTGTTAGTACTTTAGTTTACAGCGTTTTTTATAATTATAATTTAATCCTGCGCTGGTTTTAAGAAACTGAAATAAGTTTATGTAGGGGGAAAAAAACTACAATCATGTCCTGAGGACATTAAAAAATTCAAACCTGTACGATTAAAGTATAGAAGGAAGATACTGGAGATCTCTCTTAGAAGTAGTTAGTGAACTTGTATTACTGCTTTTTGTAACAATAAGATTTCTTTCAGTTAGTAATATTTTTTTATAAATACATGTATTGGGTTAATCAGATTTTTTTTTCTTTACATTAATACGTCTTATAGCTGAAGATCAGTTATAATTTTGAGTGTCTAAAAAACGCTACGTTTTCTAATGAGGGGGGTGAGAGCATGATTATGTTCCTATTCGACCAATGCTGCTGAAAAATCAAAAAGAGCTTCTGAGGAACAGATATAATAGGATTACTACCAACATGATAAACCACATTGATCAGCTGAATGAGCTGTGCGGCTAGTTTCTTTACTAAGCACTCTATGAGGCTGAAATTTGAAACGTAGCATCTCTAGAATACGCGGAATAAAATTAAAACGTGCGAACCCACCCTGATTAGCTGAGTGCTTTGAAAAATATTACTGTGTTCACATTTTTGCCATAGAACATACCAATTACCCCATGTTTTTCCTCAAAAGGGAAACTTTGGTATTAACTCAAACTTTTATACACACAGGGAGTTGGTACAGTTGTTTCTGGAACCTGTTTAAGAGGGGTGATCAGGCTAAATGACACTTTGATGCTTGGCCCAGATCCGCTGGGTCATTTTATACCTATAGCCGTTAAAAGCATTCACCGTAAAAGGATGGCAGTTCGACAAGTTAGCGCATCACAAACAGCATCCTTTGCTTTGAAGAAGGTATGTTATTTAAAATCCCTTTCCTATGTATCTATGTATAAAATGTGATCCATTAGTTAAACTTCTGTGGCTCTAATATTTATTGAAGAGCTTTGCCTAATACTGCTGGTCGATACAGTTTTTTTTTTTTTTTGGGAACGAAACTCTTTCACTCTGCGGTCCAGCCATTATATCATCACTCTTTCATCACATTACCCTCTGTCTCGAATATTTCATGATTTATGAGGAACCTTCACATTCTACATTGTTCTAACTTTTAGATAAAACGTTCTCAAATAAGAAAAGGAATGGTAATGGTGTCACCAGCTCTCAACCCTTCAGCTTGCTGGGAATTCGAGGGTGAAATTCTGGTTTTACATCACCCAACTACGATAAGTTCACGTTATCAGGCGATGGGTAATATATCTCACTTGAATTCGATTGACTTGATTTACTTAATAATGATCTTTAAGATGGTATTATGCCTACATCTTGTTTAAAATTTAATGTAGTGTAATGTTCAAAAAATGTTTACAGTTCACTGTGGATCCATTCGGCAAACAGCTTCGATTCTATCAATGTCACAAGAATGTCTACGTACAGGAGACAAAGCCAAAGTTCATTTCAGATTCATTAAACATCCTGAGTATTTAAAAGATGGCCAAAGACTCGTATTCCGTGAAGGAAGAACGAAAGCTGTTGGTAACGTTCTTAGAGTAATACCTCAAACTGGACTGATTGGCGCAACAAACAAAGTTCATGTAAAGCAAAATAAGATGCTCCCACAATCCCAGAATCAGGTATGATTAATCACATAAAATTTGAATCATGATTGGCATAGGTCAGTAGTTCCCAATTCGTGGTACAGAGGAATGTTGTCAATGGTATGCGGGCTTAAATTAGGTTAGAAAGAGAGACAATGCATGTAGAAAATAACTTGCGTCTATGGCCTCACTAGCTTACTTGCTTTGAGAGATATGTTGGGAGAAGAATGTAACATTTTACTTCACCAATATTTTCTAATAAAAAGTAATATTGGTAGTTTGGTTGGCCGTAAGTACTTATTGTTCTGTACGAATTAGTTGGGATGCGGCCCAGGGAAAAATAAATGAAATAATTTCATTTATTTTTCCCTGGGCCGCATCCCGACTAATTCGTACAAAATAATAAAAATTAGTGTTTGTTGTTGGGTTAAACTTAATGATTAGCTAAAATCAGCTTGAAAAAAAATGAAATAAAATAGATAAATGAATAAATAAACGTTAAAAAAAAAAAAAAATTATGTACGAGTAAATGCAGAGAATATTATTAAAACATGTTTTTGTGAAGTTGCCTAGTTCCAATATTTTACATTGTTATTAGCTGTAAGTAGCCTATTCAAAATTTATTGATTTAATGCATATTCTCAAATACTACAATACCATATTTGTCATTATTTTTATACTAGTGGTACATTTCATAATAAGCGCAAAAAAAAAAGGGGGAATTGTTTTGTAGGTATATAGCATTATTGTTTTAGGGATGTTTTGTGATTTGATGATGAGAACAGTCATTATGTTATGATCTGTATTATTATATTTTCATTTGTAGGGAACACCAGCAGCAAATGCTAAGCCTATAGAAGGAGAGTCTGAGAACATGGCAGATAAACGTGAAAACACGCCATCTCGAGGTGGTGTGACAGGTGGTGGCGCTAATAACAACACTGGTGGAGGTCAAAAGAAAGGACGAGGGAGGAGGGGAGGCAGAGGGCGAACCAGTGGGACCCTAACCAGCGCACCGCTTACTGAACAAAACCCAGTCGTTCAATCTTCTGCCCGCATTCAAGTTTAGAAAGTATGGTAAATATCCACCAGAGTATATCTTTATGAAAACAGATTTTTTTTGGACTTTGTAAGCTTACACTATAAAATGGTGGCAAAAGTATTTATGTTTATATGAACGTAAATAAGTCTTCCAAGTTCAGTACCTAGCTATCTAGCACGGATACTTGCTAGATGTGTGCCACATACGAGTAAACTTAAGTGGGGCTTTACAGAAGTTGTGACAGACAAATGGGACTTTACAGCTTTGTTCCGAATCAGACAAATTTGTAACGCATTCGGTACAGAACCCACTGCACACAAAAAGTCAGTTCCAAGAGGCACCAATTCAAACGAATTTCTAGCATTTGGTTCCCACTGTCTAAGAGTTCAGACTTTGCATGCCGACTTCAAGAAATTTCCTACACACACCAAGAAGGATTTTCTGTTCCCGGGTAAAAACATGGAGATGCAATGCTTCCATCAGTTCTTGAACTCATATCCTCATTTTGAATTCTACTAGAAACTCAAAACTTCATTTGAGGTGCTTTGCACAAGTTAAGTATCTGACTTGTTTTCCCAAGTATTGTTATATTCCATAAGGTCTCCATCAACTATCAGTGAGCAATTATTATAACTTAACAAGCAAGCGTTAATGAGGGGAAGACTGTTGGTCTATAACACCTCCCGTTTTAGATTTCCATACCACCATTTCGCCCACCATTACCCCCATTTTGCAAGTGTCTGACTGGGACTAATCTCTCCTACTCACTCAGTACGATTAAAATGACATCTGATGATATACGTTGAAATAATTACAATTCAGTGATGAGGATGATAAAAAGAAGAAATACCACACCCAGTTTTTGCCACCAGTTTCAGTTACCCTATAAATTTTGCTAGAGAATTGTAGACGATGAAAAACAAAGTGTTTGTTTGGTTTGTCCTGTTGAGTCTGTAGCATATCTACTACTGACTAGTGTGGCTAAAAACAAAGTTGTCATTGGCACCGATTTTGCTTTCCAGTTCCAGCTCAAGAAAACTTATTTACTAGTACCTAAAGTCACACAAGAAAGTACCTTTAATCTGGGAACAATGCAGTTCATAAGGGACCATAAAGATCCGAAACCGCACATTTCTTATCATTTCGTAGAAATTAGATGAAAAATGTACAGGTTATGAGTGTAAAGATTTTACGTTTATGATTGAGCAAGTTCTACCTTTAATTCAGTAGCAATGCAATTCGTATGGGATCATATATGTAGAAAGACATGACATCGAAATCAATTGAAAACTGTTGGAGTATTTTACGTTTGCGCAAGTGCAAAAGCAACCATTGATCATGTTTATAGGTTATTATAACTTGGTACTAACTCACACAGTCCCTGACAATGATGGTTACGAACTTATTCATTTTATATTTTTAAGTACAAGTTACAACGAGTAGTTTTTTCTACCATTTTTTTAAGATTTGTAGAACAGTGACGTCATACTGGGTGGGGGCCTCGCCCAGACAGGAGGAATGCATTGACATTTTCTACTGAAATTTTTAGAAATCTTGAAAACAAAACTTCTCGTCATAGGAGAATGTGGGTGGTGTTGTTAGTGCCTGTTTGACTTAACTTGGAAACTCTTAGGACCGCTATCTAGAAACAGAGCTAAGCCTAGTGGCAGCAGCCCCACGAGTTATTCTCGAGTCGAGGTTATCTACGAAGTATAACTGAATCACTAGTCAGGGTTAGGACAGGCTGCCTGAATAATCACGGGAAACGGAAAACACAGTTTGACGGGATCCTGAACACAATTAATTTATTGTGAGAAATAACAAGGAAAAAAATTATTGACAGTGGGTATGAATCAGAAAGCATTAAAAATTAGACTGACATTAAGAATTAGACTGCGCCAGTGATCAATGCAGTGCTTACAAAATATGAATTACTCAGCATTATTGTGATTAACTTTATTTACTTTCACAATTTTACGGGAGTTCGGATCACTTTATCGATCAGGGATATTTGGGATTAATATTGGGAAACATACGTTTTCATTGTTCTGTTCAAAAATATAAAAGGGATGACGATTGATTTGAAGCTACGCTAGCGCTAACTCGGTAGTTCAGTGAACTAATTTCCGTGGAAGTCCAATTTCTACTAGGCGGGAATTATGAATTTTGGGTACGGCCAAACACTGCCCCTGGTATCAGAAACCAGTATTACCTTCTCCAGATGAAACTCTCGTAATTGGCGGACCGGAAAGCTACGAGTAATTGGGAGGGTGGCAACGCTCCTAGTTTTATTGGTAGTACGCACAGGCGTTTGTGTCACTCAAACTGCCGATCAATTGTTTTTGCATGAGCCCTGATTTTCCTACAGCCCTAGCCAATCACAGAGCTTACCTCAGCAATCAGCAGAGGTATCTCTCCGTTCACAGCTGGATCAGAGGTACCCTGCGTTCGAAGACTAATTTCTGTTCTATTTACGTCTTATCAACGCAGGGATAACCCCTGATACCCATTCTTTACACCCGGCCTTAGAGTTCAGAGTAACCCCCTCGTTAGATCCGAGCAGCCCTCAAGGACATCGGAGCTCCATAAACGATGGCGATGTTGAATAATAAACTCAAAAATCATGAGGGTATGCACAAGAGATGCTACACTTCTTCTTATGGTGCATTAATGCATACATGATTTGTAATGCACCACCTGCATAGATTTTCGGGTAGAAATTAAATGTTATATTAGGATTGGTAGTTGATAAAAGGACCAAATGATTACCCAAAACAGTCCTTTGCAGTTTCAACGTAGGTAATATATGTCCATTTCATAAGGATAGGAGTATTTCTATACTTCCTCTTCGTTTTGTAAAAGTGATCTCTTCTCAAACACCTACCTATTTACTTATTGGCAGAAAATTGCCAACCTATAAGTCAAAAAATGTCACAAAACAGAAGGAAAAGGAGCATTAGGAAGGTAGAATGTTTACTTGAGAGATTGCAAAATCGGAACCACACCTAGGTATTTTTAACCCAACTCGGCATCACCTGCACAAAACCGTGTTCAATTTGAGTGTTTTATTAATTTATTATTGTTATTCTTACACACAAGCGCTACAGACACGTAATTTCTATAAATGAAATTCAAATTCGAGAATCGTAATAATACAGACTCGCACTCGACCACAGCCATAAAACAAGACAACAACAACAGCTCCTGACGGATGACATAATTGCGGCAATACGGTAAAATATCTAACTTTTCAGATGTGAACAGTCCGCCCCAACAGTGCTTGTCCAAGATTTACCCCATTCATCCGACTTGCATTAGCCAATCAGAAAGCCAAACGCATTGACGGATTTCCGCTTGGATGTGAACCCAGCTAAGATTCCCTGACATTTTCCGATGCATCATATTCCTTGACTTTTCCAAGTATTCCCTGACTGGCAGCCACCCTGTCGTATAATCAAGAATTGATAGATACATCACTAGTTTAAAAAATAATAACGTCACATGGATAGGTTAATTCGAAATGTATGATGGTTAAGAGCCCTATCGTATTACTTCACACTCGCGTTCTCTCTCGGATATTAGAAAACGAGATCAGCCACAGAGTCACAAAACCCAGAAGTAACACCACACAAATCAAGGTGTCACGTAGCCTTTTCGTTATTCCTTAATACCAACCGAAAAAAATAATGTTTTGCTTTTTTTTCGAACAGCAAATTTTATTAATATCTGGAGTCTACTCAGAGTTTGGAGTCATACAGTTCAATCCCTCATAATGAAATCTACTCCTATTTAAAAAAAATTCATTGCATAAGTTGATTTTAACTCAGTTCAATCTGTTGCAAGAATCAGTGAACGCATGGAATTCTCTGAAAGTTTAGACAGGAAAATCAAACAATTGGATGTTTGAAGAATCCCCCCCAAATTGATTATAATTCCTCCACACTCCAAAGACTAGAAAGCATACAATCCCTCCCCCTTTACCTTCTGGAATTTAATTTCAGTTGTAACAATTTGACCCCTTAGCTTACATACCATGAAAGTAGTATTAGTTAGTGATAAATAAAATCAAATTTTGTTTTTAGTTTAGACACCAAAAATAAAAGCAAGAAATTTAAACTCCAAGCAACCCTGTGATTAGATTGACCAGCTTCGCTTTCACAATATTGACCTGAGATTCATCAAAGAATATCTGCTTCTTCTTTTGCAGATACTCTGAAGAAAATTTAGCGTCCTGGAATCACCCAGAAGCAGCTTGTGACGCCATGTCACAAACGCAATTTCAACATTTTACAAAAACAGGTTTCTGTAGTCGTTTACTCAAAAGTGGGAACCCACTATTTCTGTCATGTAATAACAACCCATTTTTTAACCCTCACATGCCAAGTTGAATATTTTTGATCTCTTCCTGCAATAATCACGTTATCTTGGCAGTTTTTGCGGAGTATTTTTTATAAGAACGGAAGATATTAAGATGAAACAATGCTGGTGTGTTGGATATAATGTGATAAAAGTGTGATGTTTTACTACACCATCGAGGAAAGGTATTCGAGGAACCGACTCAACAATACCATCATCACACTCTGTAACGCTAGGTTTGATGACAAGAGAAACATTTTCTGTACCTTACTGTTCCCGCAGTACTCTCTAGGATCTCCAAAAGTGGTTCAAATTTTTAATTATTGCTATGATAAATGTTGTACAAAACATTATTTCAAATTATTATCTACATACTTCATTAGAGTTACTTTCCTTTTTGATGCACTTGAACTATTCTGTAATGAACATGCAAATGTCATGATAGTACAAATTACTGTCTCTCAATTTAGTTTTTTAACGTCTCAATTTTGCCATAAGTCATGAAACATCAAGTACCTAATTCCTACAATAATTATTATATACTATTGTTTGATTTCAACAAGAACACCGATATTACGTTCAAAATAAGATCTTTTTAATCTACTACGAGTCCATCAATCTGACGAGTTGGTTATGCGAAGGATTATTTTTATACTTTATCATCTACGGACTCTTTCCACATTCATTTGGAATTATTAATTTCGAATCTTCGTGTTGATTAGGTGGCGAGGTAGCTTTTCGTTTGACTACCGAATCCTTCATGCCCCGAAGTGTCACTTTTATCATTTTACGTTTCCCATATATCCACTAACTTTCCCCCGCCATTCATACTAACATCGTTGATGCATTAAGAAGAAAAAGATTTTCTTTCATTGAAACTTTGAGCGAGAACACATCAATGAATACTGATATTATTTCAATTTTTCATATTTAATTCTTCTTAATTATAAGCATATCTATTTTTTGCCCTTTTGAAATATAGTTAAGGTACCTAGCTGTAGGTACCTATGTAATTTTCTAATATTTCTTCCTTCTTGATAGTTGTCTGTGCAATACTGCATCATAAAAAGAAAGAAAAATTGTCAATAGATAATATTGATCTGTTTATTTTCTTCGAAAATAAAATACATTTTTTCATTTAAGATCTGTTTTTTATTCCCCATGTGTTTCATGTAATATGATTTTTCAGTTGATGAAGGCAGAGCAAGTGGAAATGAGACGAATTGAGATTAATTGCAGCAATATTATCCCAAGGGATCCAACATAAGGAGTAGAATTGAAAACAGAGGATTCCATTTCAAACATCTCTTTAATACAATAAAGTTTACATAAAAAGGGAGTTGACAGTCTGGATTCTTTATTTTACAATTTGGTTATTTTGTTTCCTCCATAAACAAAAGTTTTGTGCATGTAGGAGAAGTGAATGTGGACCAAGAACAAGACGTGAAAAGTAGCAGCAACGCTACATACAATGAGCCTAGCTGCGGGTTTAGGAATGGTCATCAGAAGTACAATAACTAAGCGAAGAGCACTCAACCCGCAGAAGAAAGTCATGACGGTGAAGAAGAAGAAATTGGAGGACTCCATGTTGAATAAATAGCACAAGAAAATCGTCATCAAGTGCCCATACAGACCATAGCCCAATAGCGCCACGATTTCGGGTAATGTTAAGTTGGAGTTGCCGACCTTAGCCAAGAAAAGACAGAGAGAAGGCATTGCTAAGCAATAATAAGCCAGCGATAGAATTGGCGGGGTTTCCAACATGGCTTTTGGGTGTTTATCATAGTGACCAGAGGTCAAGATCGACCAAAGGAGCACAACAGCGAGAAGCGGTCCAACAAAATCAACATAGACTTTTCGCGAGCTCTCGCCCAGTATGGGAGGCACAAAAGAAATGAAAATCCTTTTGGGTAACTCCCAAGGCACGACACGGAAATTTGACAGAACTTGAGTTGACAAACTTGGCTCACTATAACGCCTGTCAAACCTTTCATATTTTGGATGATCATATTGGTCAATAAAGATAACAGAATGAGGTTTCATTATGCCTTATGGAGAAACAAATATTTAATTAAATCATACGATATGTCACTTCTTTGTTTTTTTCTCGAGGTTCTCAGCGATGTTTTTCAGCCTTTCTTCCAACTTTGACCCCAAATTTTTCACTTTTTCTTCCGGTATGAGTTCTTCAGGTTTTATAGCTCGGGCTTTGTGAATAAAATACACGGCCCACTTGGCAGCCCTTCTGAATGGGTAGGACTCTGCGAGTTTCTCAATCACTCGGTCATTCAACAGAAATCGAAAAATAAATCTCAAAACCATTTCAGATCTTTGGTATGTCGAATGAGCACATGGTCCTGTACTTTAGTAAGAGTTCTCGCTTCAGCCGCAACTGTTTTCGGAGTCCTTCAAGTTTTTCAAGTTGCTGTTCTTTGCTGTATTCCACACCAGGAAGGCGTTTAATCTAAAAATGCAAAAACGAACATTTGAATTAATTTAGTACAAATTAAAAATTACTACATTTTTAGGTTTCAATTATTACATAATATAAATAGACTTTTGCGGGATGCAGGGTAATTTTTCAATCCTTTATGCCAAAATTGAGTGAATTATCTATATTAATAAAATCCTAAGTATGTCTGTCTGAAAATTGATTAGAATAATGTTATTTTACGTTTCTTTTCCGTTTCGTGCTATTTGAAGCCGATTGGTATAATTTTCTCAATTTTTCTCTGTCTGTCTGTATGTTTGTCCGCTTTTCACGGTTACAGGGGTCATTGGACAACTTATATGAGAGGAGGGAAATGTCATGATCAGTCCAATCTAAATTATAGGCTATTTGAAGTTTTTAAAATTTGAGCAAGAGATGTTTTAGGGGAGGGGAAAGGGGTGAAATGGGGTATCTTGGACACCATTGAACGAACTGGGGATCAGATTAGGCGAATAAGTTTGGATTATTCTAACTTAAACCACAGGCTACTTGAAATTTTTCAAATCTGCCCAGAGGGGGTGTTTTAGGGGAGACTGGGGAGGGGATGGGGTATCTTTGTCATCACTAAAGGCCGTATCACACTAGCATTTTTTCTGCGTTTTTAACGCAAAAACGTGAAGAAGAAGAAGTGCGTTTTTCCAAGGTCAGCTTTTTCGACCATTGCGCATCCTGGCGGAGCGTTTTTAAACTCACTTGGGAAAATTAGAACACGTTCTAATTTCTACCTTGACGCAAGAAAAATGCTAAACATAACCCTTGGGAAGGTTACAATTCAATGAAAAACCCCTAGGAGCCCTAACCTAACAGATTTAATAAAAACGCATTCCGCCAGAATGCGCTGTTTTTGCAGTTATTCTTCTTCAGCATTCACTACTGACCTTGAAAAAACGCAGTTTGCCTTCTTCACTTTTCAGCGTTTAAAACGCAGAAAAAATGCGAAAAAAATGCAAGTGTGATACGGCCTTAAACAAACTGGGGATTTGATTGTCGAATATATTTGGATTACTCAAATTCAAATCAGACTACTTTTTCAAATATGACCCACAATGGAGCGGGATGGGGTGGGGGAGTTAAAGCGTTTCGAACTCACTGAACCAACTGGGGATCTTGAGTTGTCGAATATATTTGGATTATTCTAACTTAAATCACAGGCTACTTGAAATGTTTAAAATCTAACCCATAGAAGGGGATGTTTAGGGGAGGGGGGGGGGGGATAAGGTATCTTTGTCATCATTGAACAAACTAAGGATTAGATTGTCGAATATATTTGGATTACTCTAATTCAAGTCAAAGAATATTTTTAATCTGAAATATGGGGGTGTTTGTGGAGAAAGAGGGGGGTTCAGATTAGTTGGACATGTAGGTCAGAATGATGTGTATAGTTTGGTGGTCTGGATGCTCGTAAGCTTGCATCTCAAAAATACGTAACATCAAGTAGTCAATCGCTTAGTAAAAATTCAGATTAGTTGGACATACAGGTCAGAATGACGTTTAAAATTTATTTAGGAGGTTGAGATAGGTAGGTACGAAGCAAAAAAAGTTTCTGACTGCTCAGGATTCGAACATGTGACCTTCATCTTAGAAGTATATTATTATAACCAGTGGACCACGACCGACCTTGTGTGATAATAAACAGTTACAGTACTTCGCTACGCAGTAGGGAATGCTTTTGAGGGAGGCTGCAAGAGCGCTCTGAAAACTCTTATCACTACTGCATCTGAATGCATCGATGTGTTGGGAGGCCGAATCAATAATATCGAGACTATTCGGTTGGGGATCCCTACACTTTGAATTCCCTAGAGACGCAAATCTAGATGTTCAGGGACACACTTAGCGCACCACCCCCCACGACAAAGCGCTTTCTTGTGGTTGCTTATTGAGTGAAATGAGTTACCAGCATGGGACGTTTCCTGTTATCCGGCATTCTGCGCCGCCTCCTTAGTATACGACCGACAACGTAATTTAAACCACCAATTGAATCCCCACCATGTAAATTGAAGTTCGGAAATTCAAAAACTTATTTGAAGTGCTTGAATAAGTTCTCGAGTTTCCGGACGTGCCGCCATTCACGAAGATAAGAGCGAGCACAACTTACTAGGCTACAGCCCGAAGAGTGAACCACACGTAAATTCATTTCGCACACAAACTATTCTTCATTTTCCTCGAAAACTATGAGGGAAATTTGTACTGGATAATGTACCGGGTCCATCGCGTCTCCTTGACTGACGAAAGAGCACTTCCGAAGCCAAATAAATAGTGCTCTGAAATTAAAACTGGCAAAGCCTCAAACTCTTCAAAATCAAGCCAATGCGAAGTTGGAAGCACTCCCGAAAATCTAGTAAGAAAAATGCGAATTTGCAAGACTTAGTTGTAACACGTGCGTTCAGCTAGACCACTGTTTTCACAAATTGCACATCTTTAATCAAGCAATACTTAAAAAGTAGAAATCTATACATCAACACACGGGATTTTAAACAATGAAGAGCTTAATGATGGTTACCTGATCCTTAGCTAGCTCAAGTTTCTTGTGGAGCTCGACAACTTTTTGACTGACGTCTTGAGAAGCTGGTAGAGGTTTTTGATTAGAATCCAACGTTTCCCTCTCGAGACTGAAAAATGAATACGATATAAGAAAGAACTAACCTGACCAAAGTCATCTAAATTTAGCTTTTCTAGTAAATAGTACAGCTGACTACTCACCTTCTGATTATCTCGTAAATAATGGGAAGGAAATCTATGTCAACATCTTCGACGGTAACGTTCCCAGGAGTTTCAGTTGCCGGTTGTTCTTGGTTATCGTTCGAGTTTTCCATGATCATTTTCCATATCCAGTAGATATTAAAAAATGTTCAACTATTTAGCACAAATTCAGGGAAATTTCACTAATAGTACGAGTATCCGTAGTATTGATCTATGATAAGATCTTCTTCTTCTTCTTTTTTTGTCCAAGGGACTTATGTCGGACAGAGATCGTTTATAGGTGCTGTTTTCTCAAATTCTTATATTTTTGGTTTGAATAAATTTGACTAATTCTTGCATTTTCGTTGTATCATGTTAGTTTCTTTTGATGTATGTTTTTATGGATGAGGTCTTCTTGTTGTTTGAGGAAGTGTTGAAGGTCGCGTCTAATGGTTGAACATTATTGAAATAGGTGTATGAAATCCTGTATGGAGCTGTCTTCGAGGCACTAGTCGCATTCAGAGTTGTCCACTTTTTTCATTAGGAATTTGAAATATTAGGTATTTCTGTGTCCCAGAATCAATCTTTTGCACGTTGTGAAACCATGATGTTGTGGAATGATTTTTCTGGTCCACGTTCCTGAGGTAGGTTTGAAGTGGAAATCATACTCTGTCCACTTCCATTCCACGTATCTGTCTATTTCTTTAGAAATATCTCCAGATTCTCCAGTAAGAATTGGTTGATGGGTCAATTATCCCATCGTGTCAACTATTATCCCATGATATTTGGTCAAGGATAAAAATTAGAATTGTTGTTTCCAATTTTACCTCGAGATAAAGAAGGAGAGAATCGGGAGAACCATTGATCTTGAGCTGTTGTCCGAAAAATCCGCTAGTAGCGCTGACAATCCGTTCTTTTTATTTACCTTTATTTTATTATTATTACGATTATTATTATTATTTTATTACCCTCCCAGCTGACAACAGATGAGAGCTATTCATGAACCTAGGAGGGGAATATGGCATGGGGTTCATGGCAAGAGCTAGCTGTAAGTCAGGAGCAGGTATCCGGTTGGAACGGCGGTATTTGGTTGGCATTTCTTGCTAATGATCAATAGTTTTCCTGATCCTTTTCTAAGGTCATCATATAATATCGATTTCTCAGCAAGCAAGCTACATCAAAATCTATAGTCTTGAAAACTTGTATCCTTATGTTAATTATATTTGGCCGAATCCAAGAGCGGATAAGTTCATATTATAATTTCAATTCAAGGATGAGTCATTGAATCATAGCATCTATATTGCACGGTTTAGTCAAATGAAAAGAACAGATCGTAATTTATTTAAATCGTAAAAGTTCTAGGATTCTTACTTGTGAACAATGACCGAAAAGGCTGTTCTAAATGGCTCACGCTAACGTTTCAACTATTTTCAACAAAAATGCTAATGTAAACGTAGTGTTATGTTCGTGACAAGGTTGATGTTGGTTCGAGGAGACTATTGCATTCAATTCTGAGATATTTTCCAATTTGTCAAACTTCTAATTTCTTTTATTATTTTAAAAATGTTTTCCACTGTAAAGACTTCACTATAACCAAAACTGGTGCCTGAACATCGTCAAGTTTTTGCTTAGTAAGTAGGTACGTACCTAACATAATAATAAATGCCAAAGAGCCCTCATACGATTGCAGAGTAGAGCAATCGTCAAACAATTTTTTTCATAATAATAGCTTTATTTATTTTTATCAAAGTAGAACTATCTATAGTTAGCTTAAATTTAATACATTATTTATGACGTATCCTGAAGCACAATTACATGTCTTCTCAATTTAAAATTGTTTAGCTACAGTCGTAGTTGTCTTTAGAGTATTCGTCTACTCATTCCAATTTAATATTTAGTTACTGCACTAAGTATGTTTCTACCTGGTGCACCTTCAACTCCTGTTCAGTAGTGTAGCCTTTGGGCATGCCGGAGTAGTGTCACATGCCCTCCTTATTGTTCGTTTAAAAATCTTGTAATATAGTTGATAAAGTCCGCTATTTTAGCATTTAATTATTAATGAAGTGACGAAAAAAACGAAATGTTCGTTTGAAAACGCGCGCCTACACTAACGCCACTCACGGTCGGGCCTGCCTTAAGCTCCCCGTACACTAGGAAGGAACAGAAAGGGAAACAGCCGAGGAACGCGGCGGTGTTGGCTAGAGCCACTCAGAGCGAAAAGCGCTTCGGCCTGGCACTTAACTCCGCTTTTCAGAGAGACACAAATTCGAAATATAAAATTGATAAATGTGTTTTGTGATCTACTAATCTACGTGCTGAATCAATTAGATTTGCCTGTAACTGTTTCTATATAACATTTTAAAGGAAATTGGAGGAAGTACTGCTTTAGAAAATCTACACTAAATTAACCGAGGAAAAGAAACAATTAAGTAATTCATCAACTACGGCCACCAGCTTAAATTTCTGCAAATATATTTCCTCTGCTAGCTTACTGAGAAAGTATGGATATGCATCTATGATGACAGCTGCTCTAGCTCCTGAAGTGATGCAGGAAGTTTATGAGCTGTGAAACCCCTTTGGCCTGCTGAACGTAAAGACACTGGAAACAGAACATTGCCAATGGACTTTAACAGGCTCTAACGACGATTTCAACAACTTCTGGCGTGTGTGGCGCTACTAGCAAGTGTCTTTAATTAGAATACAGCTATTATATATATGATATTAGTGGTGTAGTGGTTTGGGCGTTTGACTCCTCTCATGTGGACGTCCTGAGGTCGAATCCAACCTCACCTTTCTATCTCAATCCGTTCCCAGGATATGATTTTTTTTTTTTTTTTTTTTTTTTTTTTTTTTAGGAAACCTAGTTTTTTGCCTAAAAACCCACATTCCTCCACTTCAAAAGAACTGTTGACCTCATTTCGGATTCAGCGTTACATTACCTATACAACTAGTGCACCTTCATAATCTAAAACGAACTCTTAAAGACTGCAGTTCAAACATTGAAAATTAAATAAAAAAAAAAAAAAATGAATAAATAAAATGAAATAAATAAATAAATTTAAAAAATGCATCTGGGAAGATATCACATGTTTGAAGGTTTGGAATACATATGACTATAGGTATGCGTTGGAATAGATAATGGAGTGGGGTTGAGTTAAGAAGTAGGTACACCATATCCTAACTAAATTTTTCTCATAAATAGAATTCGCCCCTTTCTGGTAATTTTTCTTGGCTCTTTAAGATATTTTTTATAGTGAAGCCTTCCAAACTTCCTTACGGTATAAAGCTAAAATGGGGGTGTTTCTTCAGTCAACCACGTAAAGCTGGTCCTGGACATTCTGTATAGACTAATATAGGTAACAGTAATCACCTAAAATCATAATATGTCGTTTCAGGTTTTGGCAGTCTTCTATTCTGCATCATGGGTGTGACTATTCTTCAGCCATTCCCAGTCCCTGACAACCGGACTGGACCTCAAACCATTGATTTCCTTACCAAAAGAATTCTCGCTCTGGGTGCTGTTCAAGCTGGACAATTTTTAGTAACTTGTGACACTTACGTTTCCACCCCTTCACTTCCACCTCAACGGACTGTCCACGTCGTTCACAATTCGGAGCACCCTGCGTCTGTTTTTGCCATACTTGAATCTGGGCAAAAGACCATTCCTCTGGTAGCGGATCGGCTTTTCGACCTTTTGATGCTCAAAATCAAAAACATCTACACCAAGAAGCAACCCACGATTGAATCCAAAGGCCCCAGATTCGAACTGGCGGATTTCTGCATCAAACTCGGCAGCGTAACAATAAGTCAAAACTTCAAAGGTGTCCTAGTGGAAGTAGAATACAGGCCTTGTGTCGTCCCAGCCTACTGTCAGGGTCTCATGCGAGAATTCTCACAAGGATTCCTTGGATCTTGCGTACAGGGCCTACCTCCATATCTGCAGAACAGAGTTGAAGAAATATACCAACCCATAAACACTGTTGAACAATATCTTGAACACTTTGCTATATGCCGTAAACCTGCTGGCTATACTTTGTAGAGTATTTTTTAATTCTTTAATGCCTATTTGTAGATTAAAATAATGCTGTATTATATTTATTTTATTTTGTAATTTGTCTACTTTTATTACTACCTGGTTTAATAATTAATCTAGATATGATTTACCCTTTCATCTGTTAGCATTTAGTGTTTTGATTTATTGTGTATTTTAGTGTTCAAGATGATACATCGATCAACTTGAATGATGAAGCTCCATAAATTCATTTTCATGACATAGGTACCTAAGCTGATAGCTACTTCATAATAATTTCACTCAAATGTGTTGTGCAATACTTTATTTAAAACTTTATTTTTTGTTATTCTAATACAAAAGTATTTACTTTATTTCCTTTCTAGCGAATTTTCGTTAAGAATAAAAGTATTGCAATGGCTCCAAAAATTTTTAAATCAACCTTTTTTGAAACATTTCTTCATTGAAATCCGTTTCGAGGCATTCTGAAACGAATCCTAGTTTAACGCTTTTTCATATATATAACTATATGTGTGTATGTCAGGCGATAACACTCCTTAGGATTGAGATAAAAAATCCGTTCCTGTGCCAAAAAATCAAGCTTCCCAAATGAAAGGATGAGTTAGTTGGCCAGCACTTTTTGATCTCATTAAATTAGCCACATTTCGAAAAATCACTAAAAAATTGTTAAATTCATTAATTTTATATATATATTAGCAGAATTTTGCTCAAATAGGTTTTATCAACTATAAAAAGAACACTAAAAAATTTATGTACAAAATTATGCTAAAGAAATTACTTAAATTTCATTGAAATGTGCTAAAACATCGACAAAACCATGTAGCTAAAACTCCAAAATCCCCTTACGAATAGCAGATTATTAGCTAGAATAAGTTTTTTTGCCATAAAAATTAATAGTTAACAATTTCTTTGCACTCATAAAGCTTAAATTTCCTAACAATTTAACATAACAATACGATAAAATACGAACATTTGCTCATACGATCATGCTGCAAGACTGGAATTTTTTGTATACCCATTTTGTTCTTTTGAATCATCTGAATGAAATTATTATTTTGTTGAATAAGTTGTGTAGTAACGTTTCTTTATTTGGATTGTTGAAATTTTAACAAGACTTTACAAAAAAAGCCTTTCTGTACTTGAATTTTTTTAAATTAAACTCCAACGTTTCTCCCCAGGAACTGGGGCTTCTTCAGGGAGAATAAAATTCAAAATTGTAAAATATCTACTTAATTATAGTTTTCTTTTTGTGATAAAAATCGAATCGAATTTAAAGTTATCAATTTATGAAAATCGAATTTAAAATCGTTTACGTTTAAGTATGTAGGTAACAATTTTAAATTTGATTTTCATGAACTGATAACTTTAAATTCAATTTTTATCACAAAAAGAAAACTATAAGTAAGTAGATATTTTAGAATTTTAGTCTCCCTGAAGAAGCCTCAGTTCCTGAGGAGAAACGTTGGAGTTTAATGCAAAACCTATTTAAGGACAGAAAGGCCAGTAAAGTCTTGTGATAAGTTTTTGTAGGTCTCCCTGGAGGTCGTTTTTGAAAAGGACGGTGCATATACCTATAATATTATGTATATTTTTGTACATCTTGTATGTAAATGTAGGTAATACCTATATTTTATTAGCAGTAGGAGGCACTTTTATCAGTAAAAGCAAAAGAAATGTTATGGTTCTGCGCTGTGTTCATATCTCCATAATAGGCTGTAGGTAGGTACCTTCCTATACCTATATTTAACGACTTCGGTTTTGATATTTACATTTTGAATTGGTTTTGGGGTTTTATATAGTTTTCAATAGTAACCTAACTACTATCCATGTGTTGAAATATTGCCATCGTAGGGGTTTGTAAACATTCGCCCAAGTTTGAAAAATAATACACCAAGAATGTTGCAGCAAGACGGATGAAATATGTTGGCGACAGTTTGCACGTTGGTTATAAGGAAGAAAATGTTAGTGGCATCATTACACCTCGTGCAACGTACAAAACTGAGGTCGTTTTAGCGCCATTCTAGCCATTTGAAGGTGAGATATTTGGACCCATGTCATGTAGCATCCTACAGTTTTACAAATATTACAATTTGTCAGTTATTTATATGAATTGTCTTAGAAGTTTAGGGGAGCCGAAATTTCTATTCCTGTTTTACTTCAAATGCTTTGGTGATCAAAATATATGGTTCTGTGTCTGTGAACCTACAAATCCAGTTCATGAAGTATCATGGGCGTAGGCAGGATTTAGCCAGGGGAGGGGGGGGGGCAAGAGCTATTATATATAAAGTATGCGTGTGCATATTATAGCAAACGAAAGGTACAAAGTCTGAATTCCGAGAAATAATTTTCATGACATATCTTTATTTATATATTTTACATTATTTCATTATACAACATACGTACCTACCTACTACAAAACAGCAATGGGCAATTTTCAAGACAGCATCAGTCTTCTGGGGTTGCTGGCAAAT
This sequence comes from Adelphocoris suturalis, assembly GCA_030762985.1. Classification (NCBI taxonomy): domain Eukaryota; kingdom Metazoa; phylum Arthropoda; class Insecta; order Hemiptera; family Miridae; genus Adelphocoris; species Adelphocoris suturalis. Next base: position 43,784,603 of record CM061044.1, read on the forward strand.
TGATCTACAACCTCTTCTACAATGGTTGCCTTCCTTGATTTCACCAAATCTCGGAGGAGGCTGAGCATACACAGACCATTCAGCCTATCCTCCCCCATTGTAGACCGTGACCATGTTTTCACGTGCCTCAGGGTGCTGAAAGTTCTTAACACCGAGCAGGTCGTGCACGGTAACGTTATCGCAATCATCAGGGCCTTTTTGATGGAAGGATAGAAGGGGTCCGTTTCCTTGATCAAGTCGATCATTTCCACATTCTGAAGTGGACAGTTTTTCAGTCTCATTCCAGTCTTCACCTTTGTCTTTCTTGTCCATTTTTTTCGTCCACTTATTGTGCCATAATTGGAGTTCTGCGTACAGTAGATACTCATAAAATCATAAAACTTGGCAATTTTTTCTGCTTGGAGTTTAAAATAGTCTAATTTTGAAGAGTACATGACGTGGGGGTGAAGAGAAAGAAGGGAAAACGCCGGTTCATTATTATGAGAAAATCTGTCAGTCAGCGCTGAAGAAAACGAGTCTAGGTAAGGAATCAAGACTGATCGTTTCCAATATTCCTCAGAAGAGTCACTTGTGATATTCAAACGATGGTGCTGACGTCCAACTACTCTTGGCATCAGAAGCTCTACCCCCAATACGTCTGAAATTTTTTTGGCCGATGCATAAATATCTCCCATCACAGAATCAGCAGACTCACGGTGATTCCTCACAGTCGACAACACAGTTTCAATATGATTGTAGCATTGAAGCAAATTCAGCTGTTATCCCTGCAAAATATTTACCACTGGTTGCAACAGAGCCGAGCATTTGATATAATGAAGGCACAAATGATGAAAATTGGTCGAGTTACGGCACTGAAAAGCAGAAACGCATTGTTTCTTGTATTACTATTTCCCTCTGCAGTGAGCTTTTCCAATGCCTGAACTATTTCCACGAAATGCTTCATAAAAACAGAATGGCATCGATATTTTTCGGACCATCTGGTCTCACAAAATCCAGTTATGTTAGGAATGTGCTTCCTCCGCAGCACTGACTGAAAAAAGTTGACAATATCTTTTATTGTGGAGATAGTATTGCGGATTTGGGCGACTGAATTCAAATCATTAACAACCAGGTTTAACCGATGGCTCGCACAATGGAAATATAAAGCATTTTTGTATTTATCCCTGATGAATTTTCGGACGCCACCATCTTTCCCCGCCATTGCGGAGCAACCATCATAGCCTTGCCCAACACATTTTTCTGGCTCGAGACCACTTTTAACAAGGAAATTATCTATTGCTGTTGCAATAGTCGTTGCATCCATCGCTTCCAACTCAACAAATCCTAGAAAATCCTCGCGTAGGTACCAACATTTTTTCTTCGTCGAAAAATCTAAGTTCAATAGACAACTGTTCCTTCCCCGATATATCAGCTGTCTCGTCGGCCAATATGGAAAATGCGCAAGCTTTCTTAATGTCTTCAACTATGATGCAGTTCACTACGTTCCCACATAAACAGATAAGTTCGTTTTCTATTGTTGGATGCAAATACCTCGCATTCTTCTTTCCTTCTTATGTGAACCTTTCAAGATCACACTCCCCAGAATCAATTTTCAGTTGTATCAGATCTTCTAGAATCCCCTCATGAAGTTGTTTACCACGTAAAGGTAAATCGTGCACGCCACAAAATATCACCATAGACATGAGTGATGAAATATATTTTCTGTTTTCCAACACATTTTTTTTATGAGCACTCACCATCTGAATGTCAATAAGTACCTACCTCAACCATAAATGAGTGCATCGCTTTCATTGCTGCCAAATGCCAACTACTTCGAACGTGACTTTTACAGAACTCGTGCATTCTTTTGTACTTGGTGAATGGCCTCACCATAAATGAGCCTAAGACTCCTCGAACAGTAATAGTAGGTGGAGCAAAAATGACGCAGTACAACAAAATGCTCCTTTCAAATGGCTTGAATAAACAAGCCATGGTGAATATTTGTCGAGTCAGACATACCTTCGCATCTTCTTCAAAATTGTAATTTGGAGGAGGTTTCTAACATTGCTGTAATGTTCGTTTTTTCTCCTCATCAGTCATGAGACTACCCATTTTCCGATATCATTTTCCAAAGGGCTTACTTCTTGATCCCCACCAGAAGGACGATTTTCTGATCTGGTGCCTACCTGCACAGAATTCGAAGGATCACTTTCTTCTAGAGATGTTGCGAGAGGTTCCAGAATTGAAGTGGAAAATCGACTTCCTTCTTTGGGCCCTGATGTAACTAGTGGTGGTGGACTGGAAGAAGTTTCTCGTTTTTGTTTATGAGCTGGTAAAAAATAATAAAATTCAATAAATTATAGCAGGTACTTAACGAAGTCTACAGGAAAGAAAAAAAAGTTTCTTTTTCACTAATTTTTTTCATTGTTAGAGATAGGTAGGTATGACTTGAGGAATCATGCTCCATAAACTTACCTTTTTTCCCAAAGAATGGACGTATGTCCATCTTGTAGTGCGATTGGTCGTGTCCGTGTGGATGTCAACATTAAACTGGTGATCTTGTGTACGCACCAAGTTCTTTATATACTTCTGGATTTTTGGAAAGGTCGATGACCATTTCATAGGGTCTTTTGGTGAAAAGAAGAGAAAATTTTGACTAGCGAGTAATCTATTGTTACCTACACATTTATAATAGGTGCCGACGTTTTGCGTTCGAACAGTCATCGAGCTTTCCAGAGACTAGGAATTTTAATGATTCTGTAGGTAGTCATAGTGATTTGACAATTTTCACTGCTTCTAGAGACACCATGGATGATGATGATTGCCCGTTGGATAGGCAGAGGTTGGGACACATGTCGTGGAGTTTCCTTCACACGATGGCTGCGTATTACCCAAAAAACCCCACCAGGGATGACCAAGAGGACATGATGGCGTTCATCCAGCTGCTCGCCAAGTTTTACCCCTGCCCCATCTGCGCCCGACATTTTCAGCAGGAAATCAGAGCAATGCCTCCTGACGTCAGCAGCCAGGCCAGCCTCGTCCATTGGTTTTGCACGGTTCACAACAGAGTGAATAAGAGACTTGGGAAGCCGCTGTTCGACTGCTCCAAAGTGTGGCAGAGGTGGAAATATGGTTGGGACGACGGGTCTTGCAACTACTAAATGTGTTGGTACATTCCAGCTGACGATATAACCTTAACATAAAAAAAGTGATATGGGGATTCCGTGGCAAGTAACAACAGGTGGCTCATCTCATCCAATTGACCTTCATTAAAACTACACAACCATATTGAATGATTCGTTTAATTAGTTGTACATATTCACCTAGAAAGTTGACAGTTGAGCAGAGTGTACCTTCGAACGAATGTTCTGTCCTCAATTAATGAAGTACTGAAAATGAAATTGCAATATCTGGACACATGGCATCTACCTGCATCTAATCACGAAGCTCCTGCATTTTTCTTTTGATTTTCAGAACACTCTAAATATTCAAAAAATCCATTACTGAAAAACCTTGTTTTGTCCCAAGGCACGAACTAGGTGTGTACCTACCTCAGGACACAAAGGTCCCAAAGAAACCTGTTCTGACCTTGGGACAGAAGAGAAAATCCGTAGAAAATGAAGAGGTTCATTATTGGAAATATCAAACCAAACTTTTTCAAACGTTTCAATGTTTACATCTTAGTTTCGTTTTTTACAACAATGAAATAATAAAATCAACTCTTACACCCTTTCTAAGATAAAGTAAAGGAAAATAAAAACAGGAATGTTGCATATAAGCAGGGTGAACTGCTCTTAGATGCAAAAAATGTTTTGCCTTAAACTACCTGTAGTATCCATTGAGCAATACCTTAATGCAATTGCAGTATCCATATAGAATAACTTAACAATGTAGTTCGAGAAGAATGGAGAACGTTCGAGAACATTCGAGACAATTGATAAGAGTTTATATAAAAGGCTTGTGAAGGCAATAAAATAGGGAACCGCAATCGGTAAAAAAGTATCGATTTTTTGAATCGATTCTGAATCGGTTTCAAACAATCGATTTCCAAAAAATCGTTCCTCTAAAGTATCGATTTTTTTCAAAATCGGGTTTTTTTGCGATTTTTACTTTTTTAGGGATCAAACTTGATCATATAAAATAAACCAATCAACTGTAGAAATGAACAAATATAGGTATATTGTTCTAGGATTCTAATATACTTAATGTAACCTGTGTAGTAAGTAACTAGGTACATGTGCGGAAAAATACTTTCAAATTCAAATCTTTTTTTATTTGGTTCTTTTACAATTAATACTAAAAAATGCACAAAAAAGGAAATAAATGTTTTCTATATTCAAGCAAACCACATTTCGTCCTCCACATCCTGCAAAAATAATAGTTTTGAAGCAATCTCAAGAAAACCCAAACTTCCTCTGAACAATTTTTTGAGAATCGATTCTTTGAAGCCGGTACAGAATCAATTCAAATTCTAAAATTCATCCCTCATTGTAAATAGGAGAAAGTAAATGCTTCAACGATAACAATAATTTTCAAAACTAGGTTAAAAATCGATTTTTTTAAATCTCGATTTTTAGACAAATGGGAATAAAAGTATCGATTTTCGATTTTATCGTATTAAAGAAAATCGATTCAAAAAACGGATTATTTTACAAGAAAGAATCGATTTTCAAAAAAATCAGAAATCGATTGCTGTTTCCTACAATAAAAGCTCTCTTTCTACTGTTTCGATTCAAGTGTATCATTACTGGTGTTCCCTTCCCAACCAGACATTACACTACCTACATCAAAAATGGAGTAAAATGACGCCAATCGCATATTTAAAAAAAAATCTAAATCCGTTCTCGAGATGTGATTTTTTAAAGGATAAACGTGTTTTTTTCTCTTAAATTTGGATTTCTCCATTTTAATTAATTTAATTGTAACTTTTGACCATTTAACATTTTGACTTTATTCAAGAAAATTCCCATCAATCAGAAGAAAAATAAAATTTATGAAAATCTTTAAAACCTTGCAACTCTTGGAAAAAAAGGAAACTGGCAAATCTCATGAAAACTGCTTAGTTCGAGTAATACTCTTTTCAACGGTATCGTAAATTTTACTTTTACTTTGCTATTTGGGGGAGAAAAGTTTGTATAATGATAAAAAATTAGGTTTTCTTCAATGAAATCGAGGGTTTTCTTGAATCAAAACCCCTCAATGAACTTACGAGTTTGGAGTCGGTTTCTACGTATTTTTTCCACGCTGAATCGAATGGTACCACATGTAGATCTCTCCAACTCCGTTATAACCGAGTTTTTCACTTTACTTAACTAGGTTTTCCCCTAAGAACACATACAATTTTTATTAGGTATGCATAACAAACTAAAAATTTGTTATTCTAAGCGTAAACCTCGGTTATATCGGTGTTGGAGAGATCTGCAAGTGTTACCATTCGATTCGGCATGAAAAAATATATGTAGAAACCGACTTCAAACTCGTGGGTTCATGGTTGGGTCTTGAATCAAGAAATCCCTCGATTTCATTGGGAAAAAAACTACATTTTTCAACATTAAAACAAGCTTTTCTCCCCTAAATAGTAGAGTTAAATCTAAAATTGACTATACTATTGTCGTTGACTATTAAATGAAGCAGTTTTCATGAGATTTGCCTGTCATGGAATTTTTTTGGAAGAGTTGTAACTTTTTAAAGATTTTCGGAAATTTGATTTTTCAAAATTTTCCATGTTTATGCGGCTGTTTTGGACTGTAGATGGGAATTTCCCTTACTCAAAAATCACCTCGTTTATAGAAAATGTAATGCTGTTTACGAAAATGTGGCCATACGTTAAAATTGAATGAATTGAAGTGGTAAAATTCAAGTGTAAGAGGAAAATACACGTTTTTCCTTCCACAACCTTTAAAAGATCATATCTCGAGAACGGAATGATAAAAAATACGCGAGTGGCCACATTTTACTCCATTTTTGATTTAGTTTAAGTCAAAAAACTTTTTGCATCAACGAGCAGTTCACACTTTATAGATATATATTTTGCATAGGAGGACTTTTATTCCACATTTAAATCCAAAAACGGGAAATTAACTTGACCAATCATTTTTCTACTCATGAAAGTAAGAGCTGTCCTAGTAGAAAATCAAAAATAAAATTGCGAACCAGTGATTGTGAAATAGTTTTAATTTGTAAGAATTATTTAATGAAGTAAATGAGGAAAATGGAAAGAATCTAGAACAAAACGACTTCCCTACCTCAGCATCTTTATGCCTTGTCAATACTTTGTCTCAAAGTCCTTATTCTTATCAATTCCTTTCTTCTCAAAGTAGTAATTCGAAGAGAATTTTGTCTATTTCAAATCTCATGGTGATGGCAATTTTCGAAAATGGCACAGTTTTCAAGATAAAGGCAAAAACTGAAAAAAGTTGAACATTTTTGAGTTTTTTTGTAATTTTTGAACATACGCCGCACTCGGATCAGGGGGCAAACCTCAAATTAGGATTCAGCACCCTAAAAACATAAGGAAATGTTAGGAAAAACTTCTGGGGTTTTGTCTTGAATACGCCCTTTTTGAAACTTTGGTTACTGGACTACAGTTGTTGTTAGTCACTGCATTGCAATGTGGTACCTACTTAATGAAATAGGAAGTAATTTATAGTAGGTACTTGTATATTGTATTTGGTATTGTATATATGCAAAACATTAGAATTGAGGTATATACAGAATTGTATTGTTCTTGGTTGAAATACAAATAGGTAGTTAAAAATTAGATATGTACATTGCATAGGATCAGGTATACCAGAGGACTAATAATAACAGACCAGTTCCAAATCCAGGTACCTAAATTGTTGCTATTCGTAAAAAGACTTCATTATTTCAAATAGCAGGTACTCATTTGAAGTTTCAGCTACTTAGCGATATTCCAACAAATCTCGTGGAATTGGAAATCAGGCTGGAGAAGTCAAGTTATGGCTGGTCTGAAGAGTGAAATTGGCTATCTTCAAGACAGATCCCCATTCAGTTGGAGCAACAGCTTTGTTGGGTAACGTGATTTCTAAACGTTTTTCCACAGTCGTCACCTGGAAAATCAAATTTTCAGGTAGTAACTGTTACGTTGTACGACACAAGTACTTTAAGTTCTGTTAAAAAAATAATCTATTGCAATGAGTCGGTAAATGTTCGACAAAATGTCACTGATGAGTGAAGAAAGTTGTTCAAACTCTCGGAGATACAAGTTTGTAGATTGTTGTGTTCCACATGATTAACAAGGATAGATTTTTGGGCCTATCGTTCATCGTTTTTAGTGTCTTTCCGAACCTTTATGTATCTTTACACGAAAAATTATAATTTAGAACCAGTCCCTTAAAGGGCTATGCTCGTTTGAAAATATAAGAATGCTGTTAGTTGGAAATTGTGTCGTGTAGTCAAATATTAGTGTTAAGGACATTTAAATTCACTCCTGTTCTTCCTAGAAGGTTGATATTTGGTACGGAGATTCCCTGGGATACGGAGAGACGACTGAAGTTAATGGCTCATTCGTAATCAGCAGTGAGCTGAATTCTCTCCTATTCATCATGTAGGAAGTTGAAATTTGATAAAGAGACCCTATGGGTCATTAGGAGACGATTGAAATGATTGGCTCATTCCTTATCAGCTGAGTGAGCTAAACTCTCTCCTGTTCATTCTCGGAATAAGTTCAGTGAAGTCATATCCGTGTTTCAATGTATCTGCATGCAGTGTAGATACCTACTCGTTTGCGCATGTACAAACGCTTCTTCTACTTATACTACAAACGCCACATTAACAGAAAAGTTCATCGTTTCTAGTGCCTTTCCGAACATTTAGTTTGTATCTTTACATGAAAAATTATAATTTAGAACCAGCCCTTTAAAGGGCTATGCTCGTTTGAAAATATAAGAATGCTATTAGTTGGAAATTGATTCAATGATTTAAGAAAAGGTTTCTGAGAAGGAGGATGTCTTCAATTTTGATCGCATGGTATTTGAAGAAATCGAACTTGAGTTTGAAGATCAGAAACAGGTTAGCACTGCGTGGAAGGCAATGAAAAGGACGGTTCTGCTGTTACTTTGTAGATGAACATTGGATATATTATTTAATTGGAGAAGTGAACGAGTGGTAATCAGGAGTGCCAGTTTTTATTTATAACCTGGTTTGAACGAAATATTCACAAATAACCAACAAGCCAAACACCCACTGCGGGAGAAGGGTTCGTCAGGTAACCCAACTGCGAGCCAATAAGAAAACACCTGGAGGGCTAATGAAACTAATTTACATACTAACCACAAAGTGGCTGACGTCTCTTCTCATCTCTCGACGAAGTTTCTACACGCATTCAAGACTCACAGATTCTCTCGATCTTCTTGGCATCTACGAGTCTAGTCATTGCACTACTCATTGCCCAACGTAGATCTCCAGTCAGGGTACCACCCGGCACGTTTAAGACTTCGTCTAAAACGTCGCGTCCGCAGGGATACCTGAGTCGTGTCGCCCGAATCTTGCAGCATTACGCTCTTGGTTGTCCGCGGGGCACGCCGGGAAATTGCACAGCTCATACGCTCCAATTTACCGTCCAAGGAAGCCTTTATCAAGGCTCGGAGAGGACCCCGACATCAAGCTGGGAGAGAGCTTTGTCGAGCGAGTCCCTCCTCTTCATAAATCCTTCATCCGAACGGAAAGGTATTTTTTTATCGAGTAAACACACTCGGATATTTCGATGGAGCAAAGCCCCTCTTACTTCCTCGGGTTTGAGGAAGAAGAGCTCGGCGCTGGAACGGGCATCGGCCCCGCTACAGCTCCTTATCCGAAACTCGATTCTCACTCAAAACGTAGTGACAAACTACACGGGCCAGCTCCGTGCCCAAAGCTCGAACCTCTCGACGAGATCGCAGCTTTACCTAACAAATCCATCAAGGGTTTGTTAGCTACTCCCTTACACACACAAGGGATCGAGGATTCTTTTCAGAACCCCTCGGAAGGTAGTTCTTACGATTCTACCCATATACATGAATATAATAAATATTCATCTCACGATCGCACCGCCGATCCGAGTGTTAAACACACTCCTATCCTGCATACACCGTACGGACCAAAAGGTACTTTCCAGTACCTCAATCAAACACATTACGTCCCTCCTACAGATGTAAATCTGAGACCGGAATATTACACAACGGTTCAGCACCCGAATACGCATTTCCAAACAGCTCGAACCGAACCTGGCGCCCCTCGCGGCCTACCAATGAACGAACCACGAGGTTCAACCACCCAGCAGAATGTCCTTGACAATTTCGCTCACATTTCCTTCGGAAATAATACAGGGACTAACCCGCATAACCAAGATATGGGTACTTTTCACAACGTCCCACTTGGTCTACCTACACCAAGTAGAACATATATAAATCCACTACAAATGGTGACCCCGCCTTTGAACAGGCTAAACACGGAGCAATACGTTCCCTCTTATGAAGCTAGTGGATTTCAGGGAACCACTGCGGGCGTGCGACCCCCGCCGGGCCTCTACGCCCCACATCTCACACTTCAACCCTCTCCACAAAGTGGCTTTAAAGCACTTTTGGAGGAAATAGGTGACTATCAAAAACCTATTTTTCAGAAGAGAAATATTGATCGAGCTCTCGCAGAGTTCGATCAGTACTGCATTCGCAAGCATTTGAGAACACAAAACGAGTGTTTCTCCGCCATTTACAAGTGGGTACCTGAGGAAATGAGAGAAGCTATTGACTCAGCCTATGTCACGGCACCCCACGCACCTTACGACGAGGCTAAGAAACGCCTAACACGAGAATATGGGTTGTCTATGCAAGACAGACTCCTCGCACTAGAGGATCCATCATCTCTCGCCAAAAAACCCAGCACTAAGTACCATGAAATGTATGCTAAAGCAGTTGGGTACTTTTCGGAGGCATTGATCACACAAAAGTGGATCGAAACTCTGCCAAACGACGCACGGGGTCTCGTCGCAGCACAAGCAAGCACGAGCGCCCGGCTTGACCTGGCCGACACGCTACACGCGTATAAATCAGAAACTCCTTCCCTTAACGTTAGGGGAGTCGAGTCGACCAACAAAACAAGCACTTCAAGCCCTAAGAAGTCTGTTACACAAAAAACTGAGTATAAACCTCACAAACCTAACGTCTACATCTGCCGAAACCACACTCGTTTCGGCACAGAGACACGTAAGTGTGCGGATCCGCAGCACTGTGGTTGGAAACCAACCATCTCGAAGTCAAACAAAAAGGCCGCAGCTATTAACCAGCCAAAACATAAAATAGTTTCGAAGGAAACTACACCAGAACCGGTACTCGAAAGTACTGTTCCCACTTCGGACAACGAGTGCTCGGAAAACGAGTAACTGCCAGTGTAACAGAGCCTATACGCCGGCAGACCAAAGATTTTAAACGGCTCTTTTTCAAGTGTCAGCTTCACGGCACCGAATTCCTCATTGACACGGGAGCAGAAGTGAACATTCTGCCCCAAAATGTCACTAAAAAGCTGGGTTTGAAGGTTCTCAAAACCAATATCAAACTCACAGCTGCAAACGGCGCCCCAATCGAAACATTGGGACGAGCCAACACAACGATCAACGTCGGTCTCGGTGACATGACCACCGATTTCATGATCACAAAAGTCGACCTAGCCATCCTAGGTATTCCCTTCCTTGAGTCCTGGGACATCGGGATCAGGGTCAAACATAAATACATTTATAGAAAAAAAATGAAGAGCTATGCCGACCAAACAATAGCAGCTATCATACAAGAGAAATTCTCTGACGAACAAATCGAAGCGGCTATTCCTCACTGGGACTACAGCTCAGGCTCAGATAGCACACAAATTATTGAGGACAAGAACATTAACTCAATAATCGAAATTTATAAACGACAAATGGACAAGCTCCAGGGAAAGTGGAAGGAAAACGGGGTTTACCACCGCATAACTACCGAAGGCTCACCTGTACACTTCCGAGCAAGGCCTATGGCGGGTGAAAAAAGATCCCAAGTGAAGAGTACTTTCGAAAAAATGCTCACAGACGGCATAATCGCCCCGTCTGACTCCGAATGGGCTTCACCCCTACACTGCGTGCCGAAAAAGGACGGGATGTGGAGGATCACAGGCGATTATCGTTTCTTAAACGCTAAGACAAAGAAGGACGCCTATCCTCCACCCCACATACGCTCTTTCCAAGCAAATTTACACAATACACAAATCTACTCAACTATAGATTTAAAATCGGCATACTACCACATCCCGATGCACCCCGACGACGCTCACAAAACAGCCATTATCACCCCTTTTGGCCTGTACGAATTCAAAAAAATGAGCATGGGGTTAGCCGGCGCTGCCCAGACTTGGCAACGCTACATGGACAATGTAATGCGAAAATTCGAATTCGCGTTTGTCTACCTGGATGACATTTTGGTTGCTTCCAAAACCTACAAGGAACATTTGGAACACCTCAAAAAAATTTTTGACAAATTAGGTGAACACGGGCTCCGAGTAGGGTTCGAGAAATGCATTTTTGCTCAACCCACCGTAGACTTCCTGGGTTTTACTATCTCAAAACACGGGATAACCCCTAAAAGAGACAAAATAGAAGCCATTGAACTGTTTCCACGACCAATAGACGTACGAAGCCTACGCAGATTTTTGGGAATGTGTGGGTTCTACCGAGCTTGCTCCAGTAAATTCGCACACATGGCTCAGCCCCTATACGACGCCATTCAATCAAACAGGAAAAATGACAAAACTCCGATTGAATGGACACCTGAAAGGGAAGAAGCTTTCAATAGCTTAAAACAAGCAATGATCAAAGCTACATTGCATAACATAGCTCATCCTCACCCTACAGCGGAATGGAGGATAGTGTGCGATGCGTCCGACACTCACATCGGGGCAGCTCTGGAGCAAGAAATAACAAACAAGGATGGCTCAAAGACATACCAACCATTGGGTTTCTTTAGCAAAGAAATTCCTGAACAATGGAAAAATAAAGCCTCCTTCGACAAAGAGATGTTCGCCGCGTATCAAGCTTGCATACACTGGCTTAACGACTTGGACGGACGCTCTTTCCACCTATGCTCAGACCATAAGCCACTGCTAGGCACAATGTTGAAGAAAAATGCTCATTTTTCTAAAATGAGACTAAGGTGGTTGACATACATATCACAGATGACAAGTGATATTCGACATATACCCGGAGACCAAAACGTCGTGGCAGACGCGCTCTCCAGACCGTTTGACCCGGTTGAAATTCAAACCAAGTCAATTTCAACTCAGACAGACGAAGGCCCGGCAGAAGCCGAAATTTCGAAAGTAACGGCCGCAGTCGAGTGCAACCTTTTACTTCACGTACTAGAAGCACAAGACAAATCTCCTCCCACGTCAGAGGACACACGGAAACTTTCAAAAGTTGAGTTTCCACAAGGAGAGCTATGGTGTAACCTAGACTTAGGACACCCCAGGCCTTACATACCGAAAGACATGAGACACGATATAATCAGCCAAATACACAATTTGGGTCACCCAGGTATACACTCTACAGTATACAAGGTGAAACAGAGGTATTTCTGGCACGGACTACGCACAGACGTCTCAAACTGGGTAAGAGCATGTGAAACTTGCCAACGAGCCAAAATCACTCGCTCTGTTAAACTACCTTACACAGAATTCGAAACGGCCACGAAATTCTCCCATGTCCACATGGACATAACCGGGCCATTACCATTGGCAAAAGGACGAAAACAATACCTTCTCATGATGGTCGACAGAGCGACAGGTTGGGTGGAGGCTGTCCCCCTAACTAATATTGAGACGTCCTCTATAACTGACGCATTTATTAAAATTTGGGTATCTTCCAAAGGAGTTCCCAAATACATTACCAGCGACCAAGGAGCCCAATTCGAATCAGCTCTGTTTCAATCAATAATGGAGCGTCTAGGGGTAAAACATACCCACACACTACCATACAAACCTTCGACAAACGGCATGGTGGAGCGTAGAAACAGATCACTGAAAGAAGCGATCAAAGCTCAAAACGAAAATTGGCTCGACGCACTACCTAAAGTACTACTAGCAATGCGTACAGCGGTGGACCCAGCGACGGAAACAACGGCTTTCCAAAAAGTCTACGGGATAGATGTACCCCTTCCAGGGGATATATTCGTTACATCAACGAATATTTCTGAACCAATATTTTTCCGCTCCACCCATATAAAGCATAATAACACCAAATACGCTGTGAATATGCCCAAAAACTTGGATACATGTTCATACCTCTACATAAGAGTGCCGACTCAATTGTCTACATTGCAATGCCCATACACAGGGCCTTTCAAAGTGATAAAACGAGATAAAGTTTCTGTCACAGTGCAAATTGGTGAACAATTTAAAAAAGTTCCCAAACAGCAAATTAAACCAGCTTATACGCTGGATGACAATGAAACGGCGGCACGAAGCACAATTTCGGACAAACAGGAGGATAATCTCCGAAAATCCGACAGAGGACCCGTTCCCTCTACCAAATTCGGCGAAAGTTGGGTGACGTCACTCAGCCGCCAAACCAAAAAACATAGCCACGCCCCTTTTTCTCGCATAAGAACAGTGGGGGATATATATACGGAGCACAGTCACCCTAGGGCTCATACCAAATCAAGCCATGACACAGCCGACTCCGATAAACGAAGCAATGTCAACGGAGGAAGAGGAGGCCTTCCTCCTCTGCGAGGAACCTCCAGCCTTACTGGAACCTCTCCCGCCGTCTCCGACCCCCCCGATGCAACCGCCCGCTCCGAGAGAAGTCGTTTGGAAGGCTCCCCAACCCAGCACCAGCCAACAGCCGGCTCCGACCAAAACAAAGATCGAGCAGCGGTCCCCAGCTCGTCCACCCTCCGAATGGATAAGCTCGGGAGACGTACCCGTACCTCGCTGGGACCAGATGAGCGCAGCAGGGTGGTCTTCACCCGAACTGCCCTCACCGCAACCACCCAGCCGCGGCCGCGGGCCCAAACCTCGCGAGTTTGGTACCCGTCGGCAGGGCTCAGGTCGGGGGAGGCCAACCTGCAGCGCTCGCCGCAACCGGCGAGGCCGGGGGTCCCCTCCGGCGCGGGGCGGGAGGACTGCACAACCACCTCCGCCCCAACTGGTGAGGGTAAGCTACGGAGAATTCCGGGTTTCCCTCCCAGTTCTCCCCCGAGCACGTCGTCGTTGATAACACGACGTCTTGGGGGGGCGCCTGTGGTGAATTCCACCAGAAACTTTCAACAGCCCTTTTCAGGGCTACCAAAAAGAGGTACTCACGACACAATTACATATAAAAGACGTCGAGTTACAACTCTGCAAAATAACATATTTCGCCCGAGAGAATATGCGAAATATTCACTCACGAACGAAATATTCACAAATAACCAACAAGCCAAACACCCACTGCGGGAGAAGGGTTCGTCAGGACAACTCACAAAAGTTGCCTTGAGAACATCAGCCCAAGGAAATAATCAATCGACCTCTACGAAATGCAAGGGCGAGGCTGGCAAACCAACTCAGCTATCATATTCACAGATTCTGAGAAAACACTATGCGAGCCAATAAGAAAACACCTGGAGGGCTAATGAAACTAATTTACATACTAACCACAAAGTGGCCACCCCTCGGAGGCGGCCACCCCCCTATAAATACACGCACGGAGCCCTCCGTAGTCATTCCACCTTCTGCTCTCGCTGATGTCTCTTCTCATCTCTTGACGAAGTTTCTACACGCATTCAAGACTCAGAAAGGCATATCTTCCTCTCCTCACAGATTCTCTCGATCTTCTTGGCATCTACGATTCTAGTCATTGCACTACTCATTGCCCAACGTAGATCTCCAGTCAGGGTACCACCCGGCACGTTTAAGACTTCGTCTAAAACGTCGCGTCCGCAGGGATACCTGAGTCGTGTCGCCCGAATCTTGCAGCATTACGCTCTTGGTTGTCCGCGGGGCACGCCGGGAAATTGCACAGCTCATACGCTCCAATTTACCGTCCAAGGAAGCCTTTATCAAGGCTCGGAGAGGACCCCGACATCAAGCTGGGAGAGAGCTTTGTCGAGCGAGTCCCTCCTCTTCATAAATCCTTCATCCGAACGGAAAGGAATTTTTTCATCGAGTAAACACACTCGGATATTTCGATGGAGCGAAGCCCCTCTTACTTCCTCGGGTTTGAGGAAGAAAAGCTCGGCGCTGGAACGGGCATCGGCCCCGCTACAGCTCCTTATCCGAAACTCGATTCTCACTCAAAACGTAGTGACAAACTACACGGGCCAGCTCCGTGCCCAAAGCTCGAACCTCTCGACGAGATCGCAGCTTTACCTAACAAATCCATCAAGGGTTTGTTAGCTACTCCCTTACACACACAAGGGATCGAGGATTCTTTTCAGAACCCCTCGGAAGGTAGTTCTTACGATTCTACCCATATACATGAATATAATAAATATTCATCTCACGATCGCACCGCCGATCCGAGTGTTAAACACACTCCTATCCTGCATACACCGTACGGACCAAAAGGTACTTTCCAGTACCTCAATCAAACACATTACGTCCCTCCTACAGATGTAAATCTGAGACCGGAATATTACACAACGGTTCAGCACCCGAATACGCATTTCCAAACAGCTCGAACCGAACCTGGCGCCCCTCGCGGCTTACCAATGAACGAACCACGAGGTTCAACCACCCAGCAAAATGTCCTTGACAATTTCGCTCACATTTCCTTCGGAAATAATACAGGGACTAACCCGCATAACCAAGATATGGGTACTTTTCACAACGTCCCACTTGGTCTACCTACACCAAGTAGAACATATATAAATCCACTACAAACACTATCCCTTTTTCTATAAATTCGATTTTCGACAATATTCGGTTTTCGAAATGGCCTATGAATACCCCTATTATATATTTTGATATGCCAAATTAAATGCTAATAATAGCTCACACCCCGTGGTTGCAAAACGACTGTTACAGTAGCGTTTGGCGGACCTTGCAGTTCCCCTACTGCTGCTCCGAAATGGCTACTCCTTCCCAAAGGAGAAAGCATTTCCAGTGCGAGCTGCTTCATCCAGCATTCTATCTCAGGAATTTCTGATTTTCATTTACAATCTAAACCAAACCTTCCCTTCCGTACAGTCCATGGGACTTCACGCTGTCACCTCATAGGACGTCGCGCTCCAGGATAAGTTCATAAAACAATTCGTGGATCCCTTCCTGGGACACCTCATCGGTCCAAAGTGTATCCTCTCACTTCATAGGACATACTCCGGGGTGAAACTTGTCCTCCTCTTCCATACACCTCCTATCTTAGGTTTCAGACTCGCAACCTAAAAGTTCAAAATCCTAATCAATACTAGGTACTTCAATATTTTTTTACTTACATTTAAAGGAGTTTCCGGTAATCCCAGTATTGAAATTTGCGTAGTATTAGTTACGGTTATTGGACAGCCCAAACGAAGAACTCCGTCTTTTGGCCATCTCAACATTATAGCGTATAAATTGTTTACAGTTTTGTCGAGAGTATACCTGCAAAGAATATGGGAATCGGTTAAAATCGAAAACATTCCCCCCATTATCAACGGGAAAGCTGGGCAATTGAAAGACATTGGTATTTTACCAAACGTTTGGAGTCAAGGTGTCATTTTGACAAGTGTCCCACGGTTTGGATCCGTATATGGCATCTCCGTTCACTTTCAGCCACTTTCCCACTTCGTTAAGTCGATCTTGGAATATTGGACTGATCGTGCCATCTTTAGCTGGGCCAACGTTCATGACAATGTTACCTATACAGAAGTAAACGATTAATGAGTAATGTTGAGAACATCGAAGGTCAAATGAAGGTAAACGACGCGTATTAAAAGGATCGGATGAATGTACACTGAAGAAAATTTAAATTTGCGCATGGGTACAGAAGGTATTAGATATCTTCGTGATGACATACGTGATATCTACCAATCTACCTGCTTATTAGTGATCAGATTTCTTACCACCGCAGGATATTGTTGAGGCGATCTGGTCGACTAGATCTTGAGCCGTCATGTAATCTTCCAGATTGGAAGCTCTGCTAAAGCCCCACGATGTTTTGTCTATCGTCATAGCATTTTCCCACTTGTGGTTTTGAAGCGATCCTGTAAACAATATATAGCCATACCAAGTGGTTTGAGTATTCCTCCTAGGCCCCCTCACACAGTAATTTCATAATGATCTACTAGCCGGTTACCCCTGTATGGCACGGATCCACATTGTTTTCACTTTCGGCTGAAAAAAATCGTTTGTTTCCAAAATTTCCACTCGTATTTTTACGTTTTAGACTTCTTACTTTGAGTACCTTTCTCAAAATTTCTTATTATTCAAGTTAATTTTTCAAATTAATTCAAATTATAATAATTTCCAGAAACTTTCATTAGCATAGAAATTTCCATCCCTAACCTATAGCATTTTACGTAAACAAATATAACTTATATAAACTTGAAATATAATAATATACCGAACTTTCATTATAATATTTTACGTAAAAAAATCCCCTAAATAGCAATGTGAAATTCAAATTGACATTTTGGAAAGCCGTTGGAAAGCTGACATTTTGGAAAAGTTTATTTTTCTAGAAAAAAAGGAAAAAATTAATTTTCCGAAGGGTGTAGAGAGCAGTGATTTCGGAATTCGCGAAAACCAGCTTATATACTCGTATTTTAACAGTGTCTCTATTTCGAATAGAATACCATCACGAACCTGGATTGTATCTATCCTGGCAAGTAAACATCCCCCCGTGCTTACAAGCAGTGCCAGTCCCCCATCGGTCGTTCACGACGACGGTTTCCTTGACTGGGCTTGAGTTGTACAGCCAGGCCAAAAACTCCTCAGACCTCCAGTACTTGCTTGGAGCTTCCTCTTCACCATCTGACCAAAATATATCTGGCTTGTAGGCATTCACCTGTTAGCAAGAATATGATATATTGTTATATAGTTAAGTATAGATAAAAAACATCTTAAAAACATTTGCAGGGTGTTAACATTATTTTAGAAGCTACTAGGGATAAACTAAACCGGTTGGTAACTCAGGTTACTGACCAGTTACGGACACGGTACTGACTTGGCTGCCCATTAACAATCAAAATCTTAGTTCGTTCAGTGCAATTAATTAATTAATTTAGAAGTGGCTAATAGCCCAATAAACAAAACTAATACAAATAATAGGATGTACAGCTGACAAGACATAGGCAAACATAGAATGCTGCGAAAAGTTTATTACTTTGTATTAGATAACCCTGCTTCGCTGATCATTGGTCTATAATAAATTATTAAACCCTGTTAAAAAAGTAGATGTAACATAAAAACGTGGCGCTCCTCGACCCCCTCCTAATTTTAAAATTTATAATAATTGTAAAATTATTTCGAAAAAATGTCGAAAAGAGGTAGGTCGAAAAGGAAAGAATCAGAGGTCACATAGCTGATCAGAGCCCCTCCACAGTTTGTAATTGTATTCTGGATGTTCCAAAGGAGCTCCATTTCAGGTTTCAGCACCATGGGTCGAAAAAAAGATTCAGACCTCCCTGCTGATCAGTACACTGATATTGTATTCTAAGTATCCTAAAGGAGCTCCATATCGAATTTCAGCTCCCTAGGTTGATTTAAAAAGAAATTAGATTCTCGGGTCCTTCGCGTATTCCACCTTCGTAGACGATTTGCGTAGGTATTGCAAGTTCGTAGTGGTCAGGCGAAAGGCTGACATGGTCCTACGTACTATATCCTACGTAGATATAGGCACCTACAGAGGGGAATTCAAAACATTTTTCAGAACCGGTTGTTTGTTTGTGCTAAACTTCAAGCAATCTACAGAAAGACTGAAGTAAGTTATCTGGAACTTGTGAAATTGGTTTCTCTTGCAATCCAGAAGAAAAACGCGAACTCAAAATTATAAAAAAATATAACGGTTTTCAACCTCTTTCACGAGCAAACAGGTTTGCGTGTTTGTAATTCTGTTCTTTTTATGTAGATAACATGTAAACAAGGAGATAACAGCCAAAGTACAGTTTTACGCAAGACTTTTTTTGCATCCACGTGCGGATGGATCACCCTGTACAGGTAGGTAAATACATACAATTACATTATTCTTAAATACAAACTCATAAAACCTGATTCATTGACACAAAAAATTATCATGTGGACTGTTTTGGGAATAAAACAAAATAACTTACCAACTCTCTCATTTCCAAATAAATTTTGTTATCTACGAAATCCCGAGTAGTAAAGTTTTTGGCCTTGTCAGCCAAATATAGAGGATTGAACCACTCATAAAGCGAATGGTACAGACCAAATTTAATGTTGTTCTTTTTCAATATTGCCTTCCTTAGTTCACCTGGAATCATATGACGTACAAATTAAAGTTTTTTTACTGCAATAATGTAAATGCTTTCCTACCTATCGAACTTTAATCCAGTGTGATGAACGTACCTTAGTTAGGCGCTCCTACTACATATTTTTGAAAATTATCGACCAAGAAAGAAAAATATTTTTTCCTTTTCACCCCCAAAAATCTCAAAATGCGTAGAATCCTAAAATTAAAAAAAAAAAAAATAAATATCCGTCCTTCCACCGACCAGAGCTGTCCCCCGAAACTACTGGACCAAAGTTTATGAACATAAACCACATGTGGTGTAGTACTCGTATAAATTTCTATCAACCCTAAACAGTAGAATTTAAGGGCTGAAATATTAAAATACCGAAATATGTGTGATTGTATTTGTCTCATTTCAGACGATAAAATCAATCCTTAGGATTCATATAAAAATGATGTTCTTGCTCCTAAAAATCAAGCTTTTTAAATGAAATAATGAGTTTATTGGCCATCACTTTTTGAGCACACTAAATTGGTCAAATTGCACAAAATGCGTTTTTGGTTTAAAAAATCATTGAAAATTACTTGAAACGTCTAAAAATTGTTAAATTTATATTTTTAGCAGAATTTTAGTCAAAAGAAGTTTATCAACGATGAATTAGAATATTAACAAATTTATTTACAAAATTATGGTGAAAAATGTACTTAAAGTTCATTAATATTTGCTGGAAAATGGATTTAAAAAACTGAAAAATTGCTTAGCATCCAAAATCTGTTTTGAGTCGTAGAATATGATTTAGAACGAGTTTATTTGCCATACAAATGGTGGTTAACAATTTCTTTGCACTCGAGGTGCTCAAATTTTAAAACAAAATAACATAATATAATAGGATAATCTACGAAAATTCCCTCATACGATCATGCTGCATGACTGGAACTTCTTTAATTTTATGTCTTGTATATTCATGCTGTATTGGGCTTGCCTGCATTAATTAATAAATGAATCATTTTCTCACGGGCTAGTCGTCCAATCTCGCTCATATTCGGAGGGTTGGTTGTTATTGCTCGAGGTATGACGATTTAATCATCCCAAATCAATTTTTCACGAACGTAACATTTGCAGCTGCTGCGATTGTGAAATCCTAATAATAAACATTACTTCAATAGTTTTCGTTCGATTTTAATGAATTTTTCTGGGAATGTGCTAGTATGTTTCATTACGA
Source organism: Adelphocoris suturalis (assembly GCA_030762985.1). NCBI lineage: Eukaryota > Metazoa > Arthropoda > Insecta > Hemiptera > Miridae > Adelphocoris > Adelphocoris suturalis. Next base: position 43,805,186 of record CM061044.1, read on the forward strand.
TCGTACCAATGCGGTTGCCGCGCATGCTCCAACTTTGTAACAAGAATTTCCTCTACAGTTCGATTTTGATGTTATTTTCACGAATTGAAAGGTTCGACTGCAGATAGTCCCAAACGAACTTTATTGGTAGGTACCACCTCAATGGTAGCTTTTGCGCAAACGTAATATCTAACCTTTCGTGTTCCACACCCACGTGGAAGCCATGTGCCAAACCTAACTCGGCAGACGTTTTGCTAATAAGTTGGGTTCGTTTATCTTAAATATTGAGGTATTTTGAAATTTATAAATATGCACAAGTAAATATAATGTTTTGTAGTACTAACCAACTATATCTTTGTGGGGTCCAACGTCAACTGAGTTCCAACTGTACGAGTATCTTGAAGGCCAAAGAGTGTATCCCTCATGGTGCTTACTCGTGAGTATTACGTACCTGCAAGTTTTAACCAGTTTTACGTTTCTTGAAAAAAGATCAAATTATTTTAATAGCTGTGCTTAAGTAGGTACCACAATTAAATTAATTAAACGCAAAATTATTATTATAATGCAAAATTATAAAGCAGTTGACCTCGCTCCCGAATTTTCGATGATGTCTGCCCAATGAGAAGCGTTAAAGAATTCAGCTGTGAACTCTTTTGCAAAATCTTGGTATGTAAACTTCGGTTTGTAGTTATTTTTCATGAAATTGTCGATCATCTTCTTGTAGCGTTCGTTCGGCGAAGGCTTACCTTCCAAAATAAAATTGAATTGTGACTCACATTAGAAAAGTAGGTGACACCTACCAATCTATACCTATTTACTATTTGTTATATCTTGTATTGACACCCTAAGTAAAAAATTGTTTCATGGGCATTCAAACGATTCAATTTCTTAGGATATTATAAAAATAAAATGTTATGTAAAACAAAAAAAACAAAAAAAAAAAAAAGTGCTATGCTGTGCTTATTAAAATGTTATGTAAGCACTATCTAGCTCTATTATTATTGATCGTTATATGCATGTATACATATTTATCTTGGGATGCTGGAGAGTAGGGCAACTGGGGATGTTTTTATCTCTTTAGGGGTTCCTCATATTTCTACGTGCTACGTGATTCGTTGCCGACGTGGGACCCGGGCACCTTGAAACGTAAACCAACAAATTTTGAAGGGGTTAAACTTTTCTTCATGGTCGATTACTAAGATTCAATGTTGAAAATAATGAACCAAATTCAACTGAGTATTGAATAAGGAAGCAAACTCGAAGTGTATGGATTGATCGGGAGAGAGTCATAACTTAGTGTGAATACATACCTACGTAACGAAGCGTGTACCTACCTAGGACTTTTCGGGACGGCTAAGGAGGGGAAAATTCAAATAAGCCTATTGAAATAAGAAGTGCCAAGTAATAAATTCACAGCTTTCCAACGAGAGATGAACGATTTTTGTGCGATGGGAAATCAGGAAGTTTTATTCTCTCTAGCAGAATGGTTGATGAACTATTATAGAATAGCGTGAATTTTTTCTGACGGACTGACCCCCCGGATATTTTTATAAGAAATAGTTAACTACCACCTATTCGCATTAATTTGACGACTACATTCTACTCTCACCTAACACTTCTCAAGAAAATGATGGTTATCAGCATGAATAAAATATTTTGGTAAATGTTACCTTTCCAGTACATCCAGAACCATTCTGATGGGAAACTTGGAACAGAGAAGACGCCCCAATGTATGAAGATTCCGATTTTGGCATCGTCGTACCAGGCTGGAATAGGCCTGGCGTCGAGGCTGTCCCATTCGGGGATGTACTCCTGGGGTGGGGCCGTCACGTTTTCGGTTGTGGTGGGAGGTTCAGTTGTGGTGGTCTTCAGCTGAAATAGAGCTCTCCTGCCCGGCTCTCTGCGGTAGGCTGAATCAACTGCCGCCACAGCAGCAATAAGAAAGAGGGCGACTTTCATGACGTTACTGGCTCTGAAAATGAGTTGCATGTTAAGAAACTCATCAAGTTGTAACGTAAAGATAAAGACCGTGTCTGGTGCAGTACTATTATTTAGCCTACAACTGATGGAGTAAGAATGATTTTGCTAGACTCGTGTCTAGTCTTCACTTAATATTCTTTACTTAACTGATCGTCTTTTCAAATGATTGGTTCGTTCGCGCTGATATAGCTCATTTTTCTAAAGCATATCCTCAATCACCTACGACTTTGAACGAAATGGACCAATAGATGATGAGAAATTCACGTTTGCGCATGCGCACAGGCTGGTTCGACGGCTTTGAAAATTATAGGGACCGTCTAGGTGGTAACCAGCACTAACTAACAAGGAACTAACCTGCGTAATCCCTGAAAATTTCATCGAATCGAACCAAAACTTGTTTCAAGCGTGACAAGGATTTACCGCAGACATACAGACAGACACGAACCCAAAATTGATAAGAAAGCTCTGAAAAGCAAAAAGCAAGAGAAAATTTGATTTGAAGGGCAACATTTTTTTCGACTTCTTTCACGAACACAAAGCTTCTCTACCTTCGGTAGTGAGGAAGCAAAATGTGTCTTGCAAGCAAAGAAAACGGCAGCGAGAACGAACCTATTTCAAATCAACATTGAAAATTGAAAATTAATAAATACTAGCTTTCTTTGTAGTTGTGTAGTATAGTATAATTTTGTTGGGGAAAAATATCGTAGATTTTAAAGGGTAGATACCTGATTACTGTTCCATGTATCTGAACATTCTGTTGCGAGAATGAAAAAAGAGATATTTCGTCTCGTAGTATTACAAGGCAGGAAGGTAGGTATATGAAGTCCGATTTGGATAAATGGATTGATAATATTTATATATCGGATTTTTAGGGTAGCAAGTTTCTTTTGGTTTTTAGAGAATTTTCGTGGAAAATAAATTTATTGCAATAGCTCCAAAGTTTCTAAAATACAAATTTCGAAAATATTCATCTTTGAAATCCGTTTTGAGACATTATGAAATGAATCCTAGAGTTTATCGCCTTTTCATATATTTATACAGGGTGATTCCCTCGCAGATGCAAAAAAAAAAATTTGGGTGAAACTACATCAAAAATGGAGTAAAAAGCCGCCAACCGCATATTTTTATCTCAATCCGTACTCGAAATATGATTTTTTAAAGGTTTTTTCAGGAATACCGTGTTTTTTCATTTTAAACTCGGATTTCTACACTGTGCCTCATTTAATTTTAACTTTCAACCTCATTTTCGGAATCAGCATTAAATTTACTATAAGAATAGTGTACTTGGGTTCTTTAAAAGTACCATCCGAAGACCCTCACATCAGCTCAAACATTGACGATTTTGAAAAAACAATATTTCTGAAAATCTTTAAAACTGTACTACTCTTTTATAAAGAATCCTGGAAACTGGCAAATCTCATGAAAACTGCTTCATCTAATATGCTTTCCAACAGTATCATCAATTTCGAGTTTTACACTTTAATTAACTAGTTTTACCCCAGAACACACATACATTTAATCGTAACAAACAAACTAAACTTTAGCGATTTTAAGTGTAAAACTCGGTTATAACGGAGTTGGAGAGATCTACAAAAAAATGTTACCATTCGATACAGCGTGAAAAAATACATAGAAACCGACCCCATACTCGTAGGTTCATGGAGGGTCATCTTTCGAGAAAACCAACAATTTCATTGAAAAACCCACATTTTTTAACATTAAAACATAATTTTCTCCACTAAACAACAAAATAAAAGTAAACTTGATTATACCGTTGGAAAGAATATTAGAGGAAGCAGTTTTCATGAGATTTGCCGGTTTCCAGGATTCGTTTTGGAAGTGTAGTAAAGTTTTAAAGATTTTCAGAAATATTCTTTTTTCAAAATCGTCAATGTTTGAGCTGATGTGAGGGCCTTTGGATGGTATTTTTTAAGAACCCAAGTACACTATTCTTATAGTAAATTTAATGCCGATTCTGAAAATATGGTCAAAAGTTAAAAATAAATGAAGTAAAGTGGAGAAATTTGAGTTTAAAAGGAAAAAAACACGGTTTTCCTGAAAAAACCTTTAAAAAATCATATTATCTCGAAAACGGATTGAGATAAAAATATGCAGTTGGCGGCATTTTACTCCATTTTTGATGCAGTTTCACCCAAATTTTTTTCCATCTGCGAGGGAATCACCCTGTATATATATATATATATATATATATATATATATATATATATATATATATATATAGAAGTTGCGAAGCTATAATATATGGATGGTTACATGGTTACAGGCTTCCAAGACACTACTCGTCCAATTATCCAAAAAAACTAATCACTCTTCTATTTTTGACAGATTATTTTCGAAATATCAAATCATTCTTTTTTCTTTTTATCTGTGGAATTTATATCAAATTAAGTTTATTATATAAATAGTTCCGTAGAACAAGAACAATAAAATGCATATATATATACATATACATATAGAGGAAAGGGCAGGGGTGTAAATATGGGCATCCCCAGACTGGGGAGACGGGGGGTGCTGCACACTGGTGGGAGGGGGTCTAATCTGTCCCACAGGTTGTTGAAAGAAGTCAGTGCAAAGTTGAAAGTGTTCCATTAAGTCTTAAGGTTGGAGTAGTACGAAAACTGAATTTGGTCGCTGACGAGGACCTCCAAAAGCTTGTGAGGTGAGTAAAAACAATTTTTTTTCCATGTACTTAAGATTGCTGCAGACAAATTTCCGATGAATAGTCTGAAAGCTGAGATATCGGGCTACAAGGTGGTGTGCCATTTTTGTCAAATTACCAAAACTGGTGACCGCCATGATCTCCATATTGTTTGAGCGGTATTGGTGTAAATATGAGCCCCCAAGTTTGGTGCAAATATGGGCATCCCTTGAAAGGCTATGTGGGCATATTTACACCATCACTTTCCTCACCCATTCACTCGTATTTATTTTTTGTATTCTGGTGAATTTTTCTAGAACGCCTTTACGGGCCCAATTGACCAAATCGTTGGATAAAGTTGTTCTCAATAAGAAGAAGCTAAGGCTTCCTGCCAGGCGAGGAAGAAAATGGTTGGAGGGGGGGGGGGGGGGGGGGATACTCTGCCTAAATCGAGAAAAATGTTGGATTCAATTTCGGACTCATCAGATGACAACCGTAATCCCTGTCGTAATCCTCCTGTGCGAGACAGTGATGATGACTTCGACGTTGATGATGTGGAGAAAAATGTAGCGGACGGTGACGCCGCTTGCATTTTTTGTGAAATTGTATTTTCAGAGGCCACTCGGGGTGAAGTATAGGTTGTGTGCGTCATGTGCCGTGCGATTTTTGCAGTTAATTCCTCTAATTTTTGCCATGCATTTCACTAATGCGCGATATCTTCTATAACTTTGTAGTGATACATACCAGCTTTATGTAAACAATAAACCACTTTGGTTTTTGTAAACATATTCACTGTTTCCCCTTGCGTTTTTAGGAATTCTAACTTTTTTTTTTTTTTTTTTTTTTTTTTTTTTTTTTTTTTTTTTTTTTTTTTTTTAGGGGTTGCCCATATTTGCACCCAACTTTTGTTGGGGCCATTTTGCAAGATTTTTAAAATATGCCATTTTTTATGCCAAAAAAACAAAAACGGTTAAAACGACCGAATGACAACGTAGCATTATAAGTATATCCAGAGCAGTCGATTATGGCCCACATTGTTGGATTTTTAAAAATCTGAGTTCGACAGTCCCTCTCTCTCTCTCTCTCAATATATATATATATATATATATATATATATATATATATATATATATATATATATCGGTTTATAAAGGCGGAACAGATGATTGGCCCGCTATGCAAAAACGTAAACTTTTTATTGCTTATAAATACAGCGCTTGTGACATCCAAATCGTGTATAAAGGCACCGCCGTTTGGTAAAGGATGGGTTCCCAATATCGTTTTTAACGACCGCGAAGTACTGAGAAACCACCACACTAAGCAGCCGACCAACTTATCGTCTTGACTTCTACCAAGAACAATACAAGTATCTGCCTACGCCCTCAAGTTACAAGAATAAATCATCCCTCTTCTCAAGGAAAACGTGATACTTGAAAAACGGTCAAAAAATAGTGATCACCTAATTTTTAGGTGTGTGCTTAGCATTTTATGGCAGTTTAGTCAACGTAATTTCGTAGCATAAATTGAAAGCTTTTCTACGAGTTGTGAACGATGGGTATAAACTTACAGAGTTATTTTTACTCAGTTATGGGGAGATTGTGATTGGGGAGAAAACACGGTAGCTACCTACTTAGTCCTATGAAGCCTAACAACCAAACGTTTTGCTATTGTAACGTTAATAAGCAAGGTAGGCACGTCTACTTACCTACTCAGGGATAGACACGTTACAAATTTAATAACAGGAGCTGTACGCTGATTCTCTGATCTACAATTGCTCACAACCATTCTACACGTTTATTTAGGCTTGTTTATGTCAAAATTTGTCTAATAATTCGGAAAAGGTTGATTTTGGTTTGGATTTGGTTTGGTAAACGTTAAATTTGTCAAGAAAAGGTTTAATTTAGATGGTAGAGGTTAAATTTGACTAGGAAAAAGTTGAATTTGATTCGGTAAAGGATAAATTTGACCAGGAAACTGTTGAATTTGGTTAGGTAAAGGTCAAGTTTGACTAGGAAAAGGTTGAATTTGACTAGGAAAAGGTAGAATTGGGTTCGGTAAAGGTTAAATTTGACTAAGAAAAGGTTGATTTTGGTTTTGTAAAGGTTAAATTTGACTAGGAAAAGGTTAAATTTGACTAGGAAAAGGTAGGATTTGGTATGGTAAAGGGTAAATTGGACAAAGAAAAGGTTGAATTTGGTTCGGTAAAGGTTAAATTTGACTAGGAAAAGGTTGAATTTGGTTCGGTAAAGGTTAAACTTGACTAGAGAAAGGTTGAATTTGGTTTTGTAAAGGTTAAATTTGACTAGGAAAAGGTTGAATTTGACCAGGAAAAGGTAGAATTTGGTTTGGTAAAGGTTAATGTGGACAAGAAAAAGGTTGAAGTAAAGGTAAAGGTTAAATTTGACTAGGAAAAGGTTGAATTTGGTTTTGTAAAGGTTAAATTTGACTAAGAAAAGGTTTAATGTGACTAGGAAAAGGTTAAGTTTGACTAGGAAAAGGTTGAATTTGGTTTTGTAAAGGTTAAATCTGACTAAGAAAAGGTTTAATGTGACTAGGAAAAGGTTGAATTTGGTTGGGTAAAGGTTAAATTTGAGTAGGAAAAGGATGAATTTGGTTTGGTAAAGGTAATATTTGACTAGGAAAAGGTTGAATTTGATTCGGTAAAGGTAGAATTTGGTTTGGTAAAGGTTAAATTGGACAAGGAACAGGTTGAATTTGACTTGGAAATGCTGTGTAAGATATGCATGTTATGATATGAGTTATTAACATGTTATATGTAATGTGTACATATAATATGTACATATAGTACATGTAATAGGTGTGTGATGAATGTCATACCTATGTAATTGTATACGTCTGTAATGTACATGTACCTATGTTACATTCATATAATACACGTAATATGAAATATGTTCATAAATGCTCATGTTATGTATACTTATGTTATCAACAAGTATATTATATAAAATATTAACATGTAATAGGTTCATTATAATATAGACAATAGTTCTACCGTTTGTCAGGAATGCTCCGTATTGTGTTTCGGAAGCTGAATCAAAGAGTTAACGTTGTAATCTTTCGCAACACTTTTGAACTTGACCATTCACTTGGTCCATTTATTTTTACTAGGATTTAGAATAAACAGTTAAAACATAGCAAGAACGTTACATACGAGTGGGAAGTCACGCATTCCAGCAAAGTTGGCGATGATGCAACCGGCGCACGTCATCGCTTGAATCATCCAACAAAAATGAGATTTCTTACCTTAATCATAAAGCTGTCCACGTTCCTTTCCTTTCATTACGCCAATAAAAACTGAGGTAAGAGCGGAGATTTCGTTTATATCCCAATGTGGTTTTTTATCTCCGATGATCGATCGCGATTCATCTTGAAACAATGGCGTATTACTCCATTAGTGCACTCAAATTTCATGTGCTTACTAAAAGAATACTAATTTTATCATCCCACTTTGATGTTTGGCACTACTCGCTCAGACGGAAGACAAAAGGGAACAAACGAACTGATTAGGAAGAGGAGGAGGAGATAGCGGGACTCGATAGTTCTATGTCAACTGAATACTGTTGTTTCAATATCAATTTGTTGATAAGTTATTTAAATGGGTTGAGATTGGAGTATTTCACGGACAGGGTTGCCGTTCCACCGCAATTTCGGTAGATCTACCGGATCAAAATCCAAGGCGAAACCTTTCACATGGATCAACGAGTGCACATTCTCTGTATACATTCTTTCTACCATGCACAGTACCTACATGGAAAAGTGGACTTCCCTTCTTCCATGCTATGTACCTTCCTACCAGTTTCGTACATACCTATTCTGTGGTCAACTTAGGCTTTTGGTATTACTTCAATATGATGCATTTTAGGTTTTATAATTTATTAATTATTAATGAATTTCACTTGCTCAGTGCTCACATCTTTGTTCGCCTTCGCCTCGCTGTTTGCTGTGGTTACTTACTGTGCTTATTCGTCTAATGTTTTATTCTCTTGCATAAGGATCAGCGTGATCTCAATTTCCGTCTTCAATTTCAGTTCAACGGTACAGGTAAGCAAGTTTCCCTTTCCATTTAAATATACTACCTACATTTCTTTTCATGTCTGCTGGTTACAGCTTCTTGTTGCCTATGTAAGTATATAACTCTTATTGCTTCCGATTCTTCCAAGGTAGCGGAAACGTTGTATTCACTTTTGAAAGTCTGTATGTCTATCTGCATGTCCACGGATCCTTGTAACATGCATAACTTCCACAATTTTCATCCGATTTAGATGAAATTTATAGGGATTACGCGGAGTACATCCTAGAATATTCTAAATGGTTTTCTATGAAAATCATTGATGACTGACCAAAGTGATGTGTGTGTGATCGCTCAAATATTTTTTCTGGGCTGTTTGTATTTATTGATGAGTTTCAACCAAATTTGTTCATACTGGCACTTTTTGTACCGTTCTAACGCATTTTGATTTCACATATTTCAATATTATTACATATACCTATTTCATTGAGTATTAGATTACAACACATGGATTCAGATTTCGCCTATTTTCAAATATTTCATTAAATGAGACACCTTTTTTATAATTTCAACTGTTCTACTAAGTTAGGAAGGTTTACATTAATTTGCAGATCGTTGTACATAGGGAGCTGTGATTCACATAAGTAGGTACACACAAAATTCGCTAATTCGCATATTCATGGGTGGATCGCCACTGAACACAGGATTGACAGAAACAACTGGCTGAGACGCAGTTGTTTTCTCAGAAAGCAGATATGTGTTGCATGTACCTACCTACTATATTTTTCGAAGTGTTGGATAAAAAAATTTCAATTTTCATGAACCTATCCAGACTTTTATTGAGCTACTTCATTTTCTCTCTAACATGAAGCATAATATAGTGGACTAAACTGTGAGATATTTTTTGATATTTTTCAAGGATTATGCGAGATGGGCTATAAAATGTGAGTCCTATGTCAGTTTCAGTGCACACAAATCGATACTTCAATCTGCATAAACGTAAAATCCATGAAGCATAATTTTTTCACAGCCTAATCATCCTATCCCCCTTGAATTTGTAGGGTAACCGGGAGCTAACAATTTATTCATTCCTCATCAATTTCATCACGATCGTATCAAAAGCTGGCCGTACACGAGCAGATATCTGCAGCAGATTTCGCAGTTTTTAGTAATACCTGTGAGACAGATTTGATCGATAGAGGACAACAGGCGAAGAGAGGTGGGCCAAGATCTGCCGAACGATATCTGCAACAGCTGAAGCCTGGCAGATGCGGTCCTCGGTACCTCCTTAAAGTACCAATTCCTTGAAACAATTTAAAATATAATCATTGTAATTGTCAGTATATGTTATAGGTATTTATCTAGAAGTACGTCTATCAAGAGTTAGTTAGTTAGTTTTTGAAATCCTCATGATGGGTTTTTCTTAGGTGGTACACCAATTTCAAGCGGACGAGACAATTTTTCTGCGAAAGCCTTGATTTTACCCGATCTGCATGATTCTTCCGTTGAGATATTTTATGGTTAATTACGTAAATACGCAAAATCAGTTAATTTCCGTTTATCATTGTGCGAATGCTTCAATCGCATGGCGGGTACTAATACTGATCCTCAGATCTGCCATATCTCGGAAATTTTGTGGATACGACGGATAATCCTAGGCTGCCAGCGGATCCTGAGCCAACTAACGAGCGGATTTAATTGGGCGACAGATCTCGTGCTCGAGAAGTTGGCCTGAGCGATTTCATATGTCTTTCCAGATCGGGCAGATGGGATCCGCTGATGATATCTGATCGCGAATAGCCACCTATTAGCTGGCCGTACACAAGTAGATATCTGCGACAGATTTAGCGGTCTTCAGCGATATCTGTGAGATAATAAGTGATGGGCCAAGATCTGCTGAACGATACACAGTTATTCAGTTCAATAATTTGATTTGAATAATGATTTAATGATGATTTAATAATTTGAATAATTTAATAATTTAATTTCATCTTATTTGTTGTAATGATAAATTAACTCCTGATCTAAAGACAATTTCTTCAAATTTTGGAGATCAGTAATCGCCATATTAATGTATATATTTATATATACGATTGTAATAATTTATGTTTTGAAGTTATAAAACTTCTTTTATGTTTTTTGTAACATTTTTAAAAAACATTTTGAAAATACATGGCTTTATACAAACGTAATACATATATACATATTATATCTGCGACAGATGAAGTCGTAGGGTCTTTTCTGTTATATCCCCGCATTTACAAACTATTTTCTATAGAATGGGGATTGATGATCCCCAATCATTTTCACGTCCACTATGCTAAAATAGATCAGAATACTGTGTAGTTTGGTGGTCTGGATCCTCGCAAGCTCGCTTCTAAAAAATACATCAAGTAATCAATCCCTTACTCCGTGTCCTACGTGGACGACCAAAGAGCGCGAGCGAGCGACCTGCGCGTGCGAGCGACCTCAAGTCGCTTGCGCGCGCCGCTACAGTTTCCACAGTGGGCGTCCACAGTATGCGTCTAGAATCCTCACGAGGTTACCAGTGTAAAATTTGTTTCTATTTTTGCGATATTATGCTGTGCGCATTGTTAAAGTGATTTCTTTATTATACAACATTATAATAGACTGAGAAGATGTACCGGCAGAGGAATTTAGAAATAACCCTTTTTCCCGGACTAGCCAAAATTTACAGAATTTCCGACCTTCCCGCAATAATAATAGGTGCTCAGCTTCTGCAATTCAAATCAGGAAAATATTTAGTGAATATTTTTCCAAAGAGATTAAAACTATACCTAGCACTGTAAATAGATTTGTTGAATAAATCAATTATATAAATTATATTTTCTTCTATTACACCTAACCTAATAACTATCTAAATAAATTATTCCTATATAATTATTCTACTTAATTGATGCTAGCAACACAGGCAATGTTTTACCCACTTACCAGCTTATTTTAATAATAAAAGTTCATATTAAGAAGTAAATAATACCATTTACTTGGCAACTTCAATAGATTCGCGGTCTCTTCCCACGACTCTTCTACCAAAAATCTGTTTTTATACGATTTACTGTGCTTGTTCCACAACGCTTCTCTTTTTTGTATTTCACTAATAAGAAGATCGCAGTCAATTCCAGCCATTTCCAGGGAAAAAATTATAGGATTACGGGAACACAAACAAAACTTGAAAACACAAATGTAACCTTCCGGCAGAGCGACCAGGCGAGCGCGCGACCAAAATCAAACCCGAGTGCGCGACCTCAGCCCGAATCGCGGCGTCGGGCGGTGGCACGTAGGACACTTCGTTCGGTTTACCTTGTTTGAAATCAGCTGGTCGCTCGCTCGCCCGCGCGGGTCGCTTGGTCGTCCACGTAGGACACGGTATAAGGCCGTAAAAATTCAGATTAGTTGGACATGTAGGTCAGAATGATGTGTATAGTTTGGTGGTGTGGATGCTCGAAAGCTCGCATCTCAAAAATACAGAACATCAAGTAGTCAATTCCTTAATAAAAACAGATTAGTTGGACATACAGGTCAGAATGAATGAATAGTTGAGAATTCACGGAAATATGCGGGGATAAGACAGAAAAGACCGTAACCTACCGATTCCTCGAAAGAGATGTCCCGGAAGCTTCCCATTGAACATTTCAGAAGCTTATTGATTGTTGAGGGAGTACGGAGTAGCTCAAATAAGTAATAGAACAATTAATCATTAAAATCAATTATTGACATGTAGGTACAAGGAAAGACCTTCCTTAACCGATTAGCTGGAGAACATCGTTAAACATCACCGTATCAATTTCAGAGCAACCTTTGCTGCAAAAGAATGTACCTATTCAACAATCATTTTTCATAAAGCCGTTAAAAATTGAATTTGGGGTCTAGATGGTCCTTGAAGCTCGGCATCAATTTTTATCAACCCTAAAGGGAAGGGTAGCATTAAAGGGCGAAACATTCAAAATTCGAGATCTCGAAAACTTTCTAGGTAACAGTAATGATTTTTTGCTTGTCAATGAAATCCCAAGGAAACGGTTAAAACCATCCGCAGCGCTTTACGTTGAACGCTGTACGTTGAGGGTTCGCTTTCCCTAAGGGCTAGAACATCGAAAAAACACCTTCGGATATCTAAACGCGAGGCCATAGAGGAATTATGCGCTGCCAGCGAATTTATTGATTAGCCAATCAAGCTCTAAATTCCATTAACGATCGCTAGACAATGGGACCGGAAAACATAGAAATTGCTTTGTAAATATCAGCTGATATAATGCCAATAATGGAATTATCAAATGATATAGTTCCAGTGGAATTTATTCTATCGTTGCGAAATCGAGTTTATTAACTATTGTCGGTGTGGATGTACCTTCTAGAGAAGTATTGGTACCTAAAATGCTAAATTTCATCTCTTAAATTGCTCCAAAGTCTACCTATTGGTAGCAGAAGCATTGTTTTCACTTTCGAGAGATTAAAAAGTTGTGGTCTCCACCAAAATCGAACGGCTATTGTTTTTTTACAGTGGTAAAATTTCCACTCGCATTTTACGTTTTAGACTATTCTCGACAACTTTCGTTCCGTGTCTTTCTCTCTCTATCTCTGTGTGTCCAACGCTCCGTCATAATGTCACAATATTATATTTCTAGGTTTTTACTGTTAACATTATCCTTATCCAAACGACTGAAAATCAATGAGGTGATTACCTGCCTTCGCTTCACAAGCCCAATAGGATACAGAAGTTTTATAAACTCGATTTTGGGAATCAGAATTCCATTGGAATTATATTATCAGCTGATACAATTGTCATAGTTTTCAAGGCGATTTTTAATTTGTTTTACTGGTTACGATTCACTCCCATTCCGATTCATTATCCCATCATTATAAAAGCTCTAAGTCGTAATTATAGGAATGAGCATATTCCTAAGTGGAAAATGCAGAGTGCTGATTGGAATGCCTTCGAAAAATCGATGGAGGGTTCTTACCATTCTCTCTCCATCCCTAACCAATGCCCACTGATTGCTATTCAGAATTTCTCTAAAGCTATTCTAGAAGCCGCTTATGCTTCAATTCCTCAAACGAAGTGCCCGCATAATAGAGTACATGTCCCATGGTGGAACGCACAATGCTACATTGCAATCAAGAATAGAAAAAATGCCCTAAAAAATTTCAAACGACACCCATCTAACCAAACTTTACTTGCTTATCGCCAAGCTCGAGCCATAGCCAGACGTACAATTAGAACCAGCAAAAGGAATAGCTGGGTTGATTATATTTCAACCATCAATAGGCATGCACCCTCATCAGAGATATGGAAAAGAATTAAATTTATTAAAGGACAACACTCACCTCCAGTCACTTCTATAACTTCTACTGATGGAACTATTTACACAAACCCAAACGATATAGCAAACGTTATTGCCCAACAGTACGCGTCCGTTACCGCTAAACGAAATCACCATCAATTAAACGAAAATTATATGCCATCTTCATATCCATCGAACTCCTTAGAACTGTTGTTTTCCATTGATGAACTAGAATCGGCACTTTCCAAAACTGGTGACACATCCCCGGGTCCTGACCTAGTGACGTACAGTATGCTAAAGCACCTAACATCAAAATTCAAAAATCTTTTGCTTAATATATATAACAGTCTCTTTACAAGATGTCAATTCCCTGATGAATGGAGGAGAGCAACTGCCATTCCAATTCTGAAGAAGGGTAGAGACCCATCTAAAGCCGATAGCTATAGGCTAATCTCACTTACAAGCTGCCTCTGTAAGGTCTTCGAAAAAATGCTCGCAGCACGCCTAACATGGTATCTCGAACACAACTGTATGATTTCTCCCGTACAATATGGTTTTAGAAAAGGACGCTCCACTATTGACTGCCTTGTAAATCTTGAAACATACATTAAAAACGCCTTCAACAAGAAACAAGAAGTGGTAGCAGTGTTTTTTGATATCAAGAATGCTTTTGATTGTGTTCCACGTACTCAAATAATGGAAGCACTTGAACACCGTGGTATTGGAGGGCGATTTGGATGCTTTATTTACAACTATTTACAGAAACGCTACTTCCGTGTCCTCTCTGGTGGTTCCTATTCTAACTCATATGAACAAGAAGTAGGAGTTCCTCAGGGAGGAGTTCTAAGTGCACACCTCTTTGTTCTCATCATGGACTCCATTCAAAACTGTGTTACTGAGTCAGTTAAAGCCTGTCTATTCGCCGATGATTTAGTGATTTTCACCACTGCTCCCGAAATTAACATAACTATTGAGCGGTTACAAGCAACAATTAATAACATCGTGTCGTGGACTCAAACCACCGGCCTCTCCATATCCTTACAAAAAACACGCTCTTTCGTATTTTCCAAAAAACGTTCACCGTCAACAGCTACTCTTCTAATTGAAAACGATTTCATTTCAAATGGCAGCAGTTCAGTAAGATACCTGGGCATGGAGCTCGATCAAAAACTCACTTGGAATACACATGTTCAACAAACAAGAATGAAATCCTTAAAAGCTCTCAACTTACTAAAGGTTCTCGCTAATAGTAATTGGGGAAGCGATAGGTCTTCAATGCTTCGTTTTTATAGAGCTTTTGTACGTTCAAGAATTGAATATGGAGCTATATTATACAGAACAGCTCATCCTTCAAAACTGAAAACGTTAGACCCAGTTCACAATCAAGCAATACGCCTAGCAACCGGGGCATTCAGGTCGAGTCCGGTGGAAAGTCTAAACGTTGACGCAGGAGAAATACCACTACATGAGAGACGCGCGATTCTGGCCATGAGATACGCTGCCAAAGTTAAGTCTAGTAGTTCTCATCCTCTTCATGATGTCACATTCGAACCCCTACCACTTCCCTTGCCTGCAAACCAAAGAACCACTCTCAATCTAATCCGATCTGACCTTCATAGATTTTCCATTGTCCTGCCAAATTTCCAAGATGAGAACAATTCTCTCAAAGAACCATGGACATTACCATCGCCACAACTTTGTCTAACGTTGAAAAAACATTCGAAAAAAACAACTGCTCCCCATGAGTTTTTAGCGGCATTTAGTGAACTGATGCACTCTTTTTCACCATGTCATATTGTGTATTGTGACGGGTCGAAATCAGAAGTTGGTGTGGGATCTGCCATTGTGAGCCGAAGTAATGTATTCAAATTTTCGCTTCCGAAAACTACCTCTGTATTCACCGCTGAACTATTCGCCATATTGGCAACTTTAAATGTGATAGAGCCAAATGAAACAACATTTGTTATCTGTTCAGATTCACTAAGTGCTCTTCAAGCAATTAAGAAAGGAGTTGATTCTCACCCACTAGTTACAGATATACTCACAAAGGTTCAACATCATCTTGATCTTGGAATATCAATAATTTTCTGTTGGGTGCCTGGTCACAGTGGTATTATTGGTAATGAATTAGCTGATCATCACGCTAAGCATGCAACCAATGAACCAGTCACATCCCACATCTACTTCCGATCGGACTTTCTATCCACAATCAAGTTGACCGTATGGAACGCATGGCACTCTCGTTGGCTCAGTATGGACTACCAGAAATTATGGGTAACAAAAAAAGATGTACGTCCATGGTCGTCTTCATGCAGAACCAAGAAACACGCTGATGGATCCATTTCTCATTCACGCCGAGAGGAAGTAATCCTGACCCGCCTTCGCATAGGACATTCACGTCTTACTCACGGATATCTCATGTCGTCGCAGCCCAGACAGCCACCTCCAGTTTGTACAACCTGTGTATGCCCGCTGACGATTTTTCACCTTCTCTCCGAGTGCCCAGAATTCAATGACCCAGCCGTCAACATCCCAAGGAACATTTCAGAACTGCTAGGAAATGACTCTACTCATTTAAATAATTTGTTTCAAATTCTAAAATCTCTTTCGCTATATCACCAAATCTAAAAATCTGTCCATTAATCCATTGAAATGCCATATTTAATTTGTAATCTACTGTAAATTATTTTTGTTTGACGCCCATGACCACGAATGGTTGATTGCGTCTAAATAAAAAAAAAAAAATAATAAAAAAAAAAAAAAAAAAAAAAAAATACGATTCACTCCCGTATTGATGTCTTTTCTTCTTGTCGATGTGAATGTGCCCTTAGGGACAGCAAACGAATAAACGCATATCGACCGGGGTGGTTTCGTTCGATTCTTTGGGCTGATACCTATAAATGAAACTCGAATATAAATCATTACTGCTACATAGAAAGATTTCACGATCTCAATTTTTGAGTATTTCAGCCCTTAGGCTCTACCCTTTAGTGTTGATCGAACGCGATGCCGATGTTACTGGCACATCCCCGGCCGATAAATGATTTTTAAGCCGAATTTCTTGAAGTTTGGTCCAATAGGTACTTTTTGAGAAAAGCTTCGGACGGCGTACGGGGACGGACTGATTTTTTAAAATTCGATTTTTCGATTCTACGCATCCTGTAACGTAAAACAACAAATTTCTAGAGAGAGAGAGAGAGAGAGAGAGAGAGAGTGAGAGGGAGGGGGGGGGGGTAAAAAAATTTTTTTCTTGGTAGATTACAAAGGTTCATTATTGAAAATAAAATGCTTGCATACGAGTCTGCAACACATTGGGACATTTTCATGTGTGTTTTCTTATTGTATTTATTGACGAAGAAGTACCATTTCCCTAGCAACCACTCGGTTGTAAGCGGAAATCATCAGAATATTTTCGTGAGCAATTTCCTTGACGTTTGTTTAGTTTATGTGCCATAGCAAAGACATAAAATGTCAAAAACAGTTTATTGTTCTCTACGCAACACAGTGAGTCTATTTTATTTATTGGTATCGCGTGAGCAAGTTTTCGTGACGATTTTTCAGTTTATGTGCCAAAGCAAAGACATGAAAATGTCAATAAATGAAAAGATGTGTCAACAGCGATCTCTTCTGAAACAATTTCTACTTTCCAAGGAAAAATATTAGATAAGAAACATATTTATACCAGTCCTTGAGCACGTATTGTGGAGGTAATCGACTAAATACGATATTGAAGGTGATTCTCATTTTTTCTCTAAAAGGTTATATAAGCTCAGTACTCACGTTAATTTCTTGAGGGAGATGTACCTTAGGAGTGATATAAAGCTATGGATATTAGGGTGAAAACTGGAATGAAGTCCTTTTTGCTGAGCTTTCGGTTTATTGAAAACCATCGTCATTTACTTTGGCATATCATTGGACAAAGTTCTTCACTAACTGTCGTTTTTAAATTAAAATTTTCGAAAATTTTCTAAATCGAAATCCGTTTTGAGGCATTCTGAAACGAATCCTAAAGTTTGACGCTTTTTGATATATACAAGTATATATATATATATATATATATATATATATATATATATATATATATATATATATATGGTGCGTTTCCCCACAGATTTTTCCCTGTAATTACAGTCATAATCATAATTTTTCCAGTGTTTACAGCCGCAATCTTAGTTTTTACTGTTATTACAATTGTTATGTGATTACGATAGTATTCACTGAAAAATCTAAGAGTATGGCAGTAATCACAAAAAAAAAAAAAAAACACTAAGATTTAAGATTGTGGCTGTAACCACATGAAAAATTATGATTATGACTGTAATTACAAGGAAAAAACTACGGTAACTTCCTTATTTATGGGGAAAGCTGGTTGTTAAGGCCTGAATAACATAAAAAAACTTATGATTACAGTCCTAATCACAAAAAAGTCCAGTCATGCAGCATGACCCCATGAGCGAATTTTTGAAGAAATCTTCGACATTTAAGTCGCTATTGATAGTGTAGAGAAATTTTAGTTTATGATTTTGATAGACAAACATGGAATCAAATTATTAAAAATAATTAGGAGGTACTCATACTTTATTATTATTAAACTAATCTTGTAGATTTAAAGACAAATGTAGGTAAATATTCATAGATTTCGATTTTTACAACTAGCGAACGGCATTATTTCGATTTTTGACTGATTTTTCAACTTTGAAATTTTTGAAAACTTGATACATATTCTTATAGGAAATTTCACGCTGATTCCGAATATACTCGTACCACATGTTAGTATGCTGAAAAAAATATTTCGCACAACAAATCGCAAAAAACATTCTATTTTGGAATTTGTGACTACATTTTTGAAAATTTCAACCCGAAGATGTAATCCGATCATGCTGGCCATGAACTTGAACTTTCGTTTTGTGTCCTTAACATTTTAAAATTTGTTTGAAGTTTCTAGCACAATTCTACGGACAGTTATCGTCTGGAATGACACATACATACATACATACATAGAAAAATGCGTTAAACTTCAGAATATGATTCAGAATAGCCTGAAACGGATTTCTGCATAAAATGTTATCAAAAATTCACATTCTACATATTTTGAGGCGAGAGCAATAGCTTAATTTTCTTCAAAAATTCGCTAAAAGTCATTACGAAGATAATTACAGAAAAACTGTGATTACGAACGTAATCGTAATCATATCTCCAGGTTCTGTGACTATAATCGTAATTGTAATGACAACTCCAAAACCCTATGATTGTAATCGTGATTATGACTGCGGTTACTCCCAACTCTGAAATGAATAAGTGATAAAGCTGTTCTGCCCACCCAACTTGACAGGCATTTTTCTCAAAGATAAGTAGGCGAAATTGATGTTTCTAGTTATAGTCCCGGAGCAGAGGCCAAAAATAGGAAGGTAGTAATTTGAGAAGAAGGTTTGAGATTAGATTTTGAAAATTTCGTCCTTTCTGGATAAGAAAATCTTGATCTGCCGTGCTGTCTCAAAATTGGTGGAATACAAAATTGCGGTCTCATAAATATGGCTAAATTTGCCCATTTAAAAGTTTTTCTCTAGTAATTCCTAAACCGTACATCCTACAGAAATGTTAGGTAGCAAATTTGTGGAACAGAAAAACCAAAACTATTCGAGCCAAAAACTCTGATTTATCTCTTAAAATAAGCGAATTACAAACAATTGAAAATCGGGGTAATTTTGGGCCAGTCCTCTCCTCCCCCCGTCAAGACTTTTGCCCTTCAAAGCCCCCTACCGACCTCAATATTGGTCTGATTCAGGTCTGCCAAACCCCATTCGATTCAGGATTAAATAGTTTCCAATGTTCATATATGTTCATGTTTTTGCGCAGACCGTCTCCCGTTAAAGTACAAAGTAAAAAGCCGTTTTAATGAACTTTATGTGTAAAATGACCTAAAATTCATAAGTTCGGCTGTAAGTCGATGGAGAAAGGTCTCACCTAAAACTTGCTCGATACGAACTTTATAAGTATTTAATCCTAAACCGAATGGGCTTTGACAGACCTGAATCAGACCAATATTGAGGTCGCTTATAAGGATCCAAAAACCTTATAAGGATCATTTAATAATGATTAACAGGACGTTTCCATTTGTTTTCGTCACGTCACGAGCGTCACGTCACGGTGGGGTTTTCTATTGATTTTCACGTACAACCAATGCGTTGCAAGGGAAGTGTGTAACTCCCTTAGTTTTCATAGCAGGAAAATCGCTACCTAGCCACTTTTAGCGAATTTTCTTATTAGCGAATTTTCTTAGAAAATAAAGCTATTGCAATGGCTCCAAAAATTTTAAAATAAAAATTTTCAAAAATTTTCTTCATTGAAATCTGTTTTGAGGCATTCTGAAATGATTCCTGGATTTTAACGCTTTTATATATATATATATATATATATATATATATATATATATATATATATGTATATATATATATATATATATATATATATATGCATGTGTCATTCCAGACGATAACTCTCGATAGAATTGAGATAAAAACTTCGTTCTTTCGCCAAAAAATCAAGCATTTCAAAAGAAAGGATGGGTTCGTAGGACAACAATTTTTGAGCACATTAAATTGGTCAAATTTCGAAAAATGTACCCAAAAAATCACTAAAAACCGCTAAAAACGGCCAAAAATGGTTAAATTTCTATTTTTAACATGTATCATGTTTTAGCCCTGGGGTCCTAGCGAATTTTGCGAGTCAATTTTTTTCCGCGCACGAAATTAATTACAGTGATTTCCGCCTACAACCGAGTCGTTGCTAGGGAAATGGTACTTCGTCGTTTTTCATCCCACAAAATTCGTTGACCATTCGTTCGAAAGCTCTCGATTTATCCAACAATATTATGTTAACTACGGCGAAGTGCGTGTCCAACAAACTGAGTTATGAGCATGGTTATATAAATAATTGTTTACACACAGGTGATCATTCTCAATAATTGATATTGTGAACATGATTGCAACCGCTTGTTAATTTCTGATGTTTTTATAGAATTTCGAATCAATATCGAGGAGAAAACATGATACATGGTTGAAATTTTTGGTTCTAGAACAGAAATAAGTTTTATGCTGAAAACAAGCCTACATTCCACTTGAGAAGAAGGTGCAGACAAAAAAATATATATATATTTTAAGAGGGACGACCTATTTTTTTGCAGAATTTTAGTCAAAACTAAATTTTCAACGATTAACTAGGACATTAAAAATTTTTGCTCAAAATTATGATGAAAAACGTACTTAAATATCATTAAAATTTGCTAAAATACCTATATACAAAAACTGCAAAAAAAATTAAAAATCAAAAATCCCTTTTGAATCAGTGGAATTTTATTTAGAATAAGTTTTTTGCCATAAAATTGTTTTTTAACCATTTCTGTCAACTAAAATTGCTCCAATTTCAATGCAATTTAACATACTATAGTACGATAGATAGTTTATGAAAATTCGCTCATACGATCATGCTGCATGACTGGAACTTTTGGAATGCTCTCATTTTATCACAGCACCTCATAATCCCTAAGCCTCTGTAGTTTCAAGGAAAGCTGATTTATTACGATCAGTTATAAACTAATATTGCAAAGTAACCATAATGAACTAATAATGTGTAAAATTAATCATTATTAAATGATCTGACTGTAGAACCGTAGGTCTACCGTCCGTTTTTTTGAAAGACAAAAGTCTTGACGGGGGGGGGGGGGGGGGGGGGGGGGGGGGGGAGGAGAGGGATGACCCAAAATCAGCCTGATTTTCAGTTGTTTGTAATTCGCTTGTTTAAGAGATGATTCAGAGTTTTTGGATTGAATCGTTTTTTATTTTTATGCTCTACAACTTTGCTACGTATAAAAATTTCTGTAGGATGCACGGTTTGGGAATTATTAGAGAAAAACTTTAGAATGGGCAAATTAACCCATCTTGATGAGGCCGCCATTTGGTATTCCACCAAGTGAAACGGTAGATTTTCTCACTCAAAACGGACTAAATTTTCAAAATCGAATCTCAAACCTTCTTCTCAGATTACTACTTATTTTCGGCCTCGGCTCCGGGACTATTAGTAGGTATTAGGCAGTAGGTACTGCTCTTCAAAAGCATATTTGTTTTTCTTCGTCCTTAAACAGATAAACGAGTGTCCTTGTCCAAGTTCTTCAGTTCCAGTCGAGCGACCTCGGTGAAATAGTTCATCTCTGCGGGCAAGTACTTGTGTACCTTTTCCTCCATGAAATTGCTGGTAAACTGAGAATGGAAGGAAGTAGCAGATTATCTTACGACCCGTTTACGTTGTTTTTCGGCCGAAGTTCTTGTGGGTAATGCGGATTTTCCGTAGCTTCGGACCTCGTGAGGAATAAAAACGTTGGCAATGATGAAACATTTACCTACCGAGTATCTTTCTAGTTTGCCCCGGACCGTTTTACCTTTTGATATTGCTAATATATTCATGGTTTTTTGCAATGTATAAATTGAAATATATATATGTGTCAATTGGTATAGAAAATGTTTATTAGTGCCAATGAAGTTGACAACTTTTTACACAAGTCATGTCATTTAACGAACAATAGGAGAATGATCAAGAACAATGTGACAAATACTAATTACAAATGTTTATAGTATAGATGACGTGTCAGGTACCTTCATATTTGGCTCGAAAAAAATTCCTCAATGAAGTAAGCTGGATGAGCGATAAGTTTCTCTTATGGAATGGCGGAAGGATGGAAGAGAGAAAGGAGAGAGAGGTCTTTGATGGCTGCTGGGAGTGAATTAAAAAATTTGACTCCGCTGTATTAAGTGAGATCAGCACACTGAGATGTGGATAGCTTGCATCGTGGTATCACAAAGTTATCTCCACATCTTGTTGGGTATGAGTGGAGATTGTTGTTCCGAGGTAGTTGGTGTTCAGGCTTCCTTTTATGGCATAATATTTCCAGAATGAATAATCCCTCTAATGTCAGGATACCTGCCTCAGTAAAAAAGGGTCTACAGGGAGTTCTGCTGTCCAAGTTGAAGAGAGCTCTAATAGCTCTCTTCTGCTAGACGAACATAAAACGGGCACGCGCACAGTTCCCCTAAGCAACTATTCCATAGGCAATCCTACTCTAGAAACAAGAAAAATATAGCATCGTATGAACGACACAGCCTTACCTATTCAGTTGTGAACAATATTTATTCCAATGAGGGCCCCACAATATATCGCACTATCAGAAATGTGTAAATGTGTCAGTTCATTTCTCCCATCATAACTCCTCCTCTCCACCAATCATTAATCAAAAATAAATCTCCATTTTTCGTAAAAAAAAAAAAAAAAAAAATCATGTAACAATAGTGCTACCACCAAACACTATTAATTAAACGTCATACCACCAAAACTACATTGGATGAGAAGTAGTCCAATAAGAATTTGAGTTTGGAATTGCAAAGTTGAGGTTGTCAACATGATGATGAAAATTTCATACATCACGGCGCGAAGGTATACACTTCTTCACGACCGATCAGTCTTGCGAATCAGTCGGATATTAATTCCATGTTTGAAGGCAGAAGCCTGGTTTTGTGTTTCGCAGCAATCGTGAACAGTTACCATGGAACTCCTAAGAACTGGACTATAAGTAAGCAGTTAATTTTGCTGAATATACTTACATTTTGTTGAATATAAGTTCCTAACATTTTGAAACAGTATGTACTAAAATATCCAACGATCAACAGCAGCTCAAAGGATCTAATTGTTGCAAACAAAAACATTGGCTTTCAAACTTGTTTTCATTGAAGGATTTCGGATGCAAATTACCTCTTGCGGCTTCTATTCAGCTGATGAGCTGAGCCCGCGGAACTGGATAGGGGGTTTCACAGCAGCGACCGAAGTGTATAAGGGGTGTAATATAGGAGCGTGCTTCCTTTAAACGACCCCTTGATTATATTGATGACGCTATGTAGGGATGAATGAGGCTTATAAGGTGAACTGATGAACTACGCCAATTCGAAAAAAGAAACTGATACAGTTAGAAAAGGAACCTACGTATTTTAAGTCACCGAATCTTTGTACACAGCATTCTAAATCACAAAAGTTCAAGTTCATACTCGTATATGTACCTTGCAAGTAATTCTCATATATTCTTCATACCCGTTTCATTTTTACGGATTCAGGATACAAGTTAACTCCTATTGGTTTGCTATTCAGCTGATTAGCTGAGCCCGCAGAGCTAAGGAGGGAGTAGGGGTCACAGCAGCGTCCGAGGTGTATAGAGGTCAAAGGGGGTGTAGGGGGCACGCTTCATCTGAATAACCCACTGATTAATCGGCGGTAATTACTGGTTTTCGTTGTAGCGTCACCGAAACTTTCTAAAGAGCATTCTAACATCACATAAATTCAAGAATAAATAAATTATTCTCAAGCATAATTCACACATATCTGGTTAGCGTTGAAAGATTCAGGATGCAAGTTGCAGATTCTTGCGAGTTGCCTCCTGCGGCTCAGATTCAGTTGTTTAGCTGAGCCCGCGGAGCTGCAAAAGGGGGAGGGTGGGGTCACAGCAACGACCGAGGAGAATAGGGGTGAAGTATAGGGCCTGTTTCTTATAAATAACCCCCTGATTATATCGATGAAGCTCAGTAGGTATGTCGGAAAGAATTCGATGAGTGATGTGAACTTTTGTATCCGGATTCTTTCAGGAAAATCTTAAAATTTTTTAGCCACTTGTAGATTTGTAGTCACCAAATCTTGATAATGGGCATTTAGAAAGATCGCTAAAATTCAGATCACAAAAATTGAAGAATAAATAAGGAATTCTCACGCATTTTCCACACATACCTGGTTAGCGTTGAAAGACTCAGGATGCATTATCTCTTGCGAGTTGCTTGCTGCGGCTCCTATTCAGCTGATTAGCTGAGCCCGCGGGGCTGGAATAAGGGGGAGGGGGTTACAGCAGCGCCCGAGGTGTATAGGGGTATTCATGAGGCTCAGCATTTGGGAAAGAATTCGATATGTAATGTGAACTTTTGTATCCTGATTATTTTAGGAAACTCTTGAAAAATATAAGCCATTTGTAGATTTGCAGTCATCGAAACGTCCTAAAGAGCATTCTAACACCACATGAATTCAAGAATAAATAAGTAATTCTCAAGCACTTTCCAAACTTACCTGGTTAGCGTTGAAAGACTCAGGATGCGTTATCTCTTGCGAGTTGCTTGCTGCGGCTCCTATTCAGCTGATTAGCTGAGCTCGCGGGGCTGGAATAAGGGGGAGGGGGTTACAGCAGCGCCTGAGGTGAATAGGGGTGAAGTATAGGGCATGCTTCTTATAAATAACCTCCTGAATTTTATATCGATGAGGCTCAGCATTTGGGAAAGAATTTGATGTGTAATGTGAACTTTTGTATCCTGATTATTTTAGGAAACTCTTGAAAAATATAAGCCATTTGTAGATTTACAGTCATCGAAACGTTCTAAAGAGCATTCTAACATCACATAAATGATTCGCAAGCATTATTCACACATGTACCTGGTTAGCGTTGAAAGATTCAGGATGCAAGTTGCAGATTCTTACGAGTTGCCTCTTGCGGCTCAGATTCAGTTGATTAGCTGAACCCGCGGAGCTGCAAAGGAGGGGGAGGGTGGGGTCACAGCAACGACCGAGGGGTATAGGGCCTGTTTCTTATAAATAACCCCCTGATTATATCGATGAGGCTCAGTATGTCGGAAAGAATTCGATGAGTAATGTGAACTTTTGTATCCTGATTCTTTCAGGAAAATCTTAAAATTGTTAGCCATTTGTAGATTTGTAGTCACCGAATCTTAATAATGGACATTTAGAAAGATCGCTAAAATTCAGATCACAAAAATTGAAGAATAAATAAGGGATTCTCACGCATTTTCCACACATACCTGGTTA
This sequence comes from Adelphocoris suturalis, assembly GCA_030762985.1. Taxonomy (NCBI): domain Eukaryota; kingdom Metazoa; phylum Arthropoda; class Insecta; order Hemiptera; family Miridae; genus Adelphocoris; species Adelphocoris suturalis. The sequence goes on from CM061044.1 coordinate 43,831,032, forward strand.
GCGTTGAAAGACTCAGGATGCATTATCTCTTGCGAGTTGCTTGCTGCGGCTCCTATTCAGCTGATTAGCTGAGCCCGCGTGGCTGGAATAAGGGGGAGGGGGTTACAGCAGCGCCCGAGGTGTATAGGGGTGAAGTATAGGGCATGCTTCTTATAAATATCCCCCTGAATTTTATATCGATGAGGCTCAGCATTTGGGAAAGAATTCGATATGTAATGTGAACTTTTGTATCCTGATTATTTTAGGAAACTCTTGAAAAATATAAGCCATTTGTAGATTTGCAGTCATCGAAACGTTCTAAAGACCATTCTAACACCACATGAATTCAAGAATAAATAAGTAATTCTCAAGCATTTTCCAAACATACCTGGTTAGCGTTGAAAGACTCAGGACTCGTTTCTCTTGCGAGTTGCCTCCTGCGGCTCCTATTCAGCTGATTAGCTGAGCCCTCGGGGCTGGAAAGGGGGGGGGGGGGTTACAGCAGCGCCCGAGGTGTATAGGGGTGAAGTATAGGGCATGCTTCTTATAAATATCCCCCTGAATTTTATATCGATGAGGCTCAGCATTTGGGAAAGAATTCGATATGTAATGTGAACTTTTGTATCCTGATTATTTTAGGAAACTCTTGAAAAATATAAGCCATTTGTAGATTTGCAGTCATCGAAACGTTCTAAAGAGCTAACCACATGAACCACATGAACCACGTTCTAAGTTCTAACACCACATGAATTCAAGAATAAATAAGTAATTCTCAAGCATTTTCCAAACATACCTGGTTAGCGTTGAAAGACTCAGGACTCGTTTCTCTTGCGAGTTGCCTCCTGCGGCTCCTATTCAGCTGATTAGCTGAGCCCTCGGGGCTGGAAAGGGGGGGGGGGGGGGGGGGGTTACAGCAGCGCCCGAGGTGTATAGGGGTGAAGTATAGGGGCATGCGCGCCCCCCTATACCGCCGGCCCGGACCTCGCGGGACCTCGACGAAGGCGGTTCAGTTTCAGTCCATCTCCCGTCGCTGTCCTGAGCGCGATCTGTCCTCGTCCGCGGTGTCTTCTCTTCCTTACGCTGAACGCTGTCGACGCGCGCGCTTTTCCGCTGTTTTCCCGTCACACTCCCGAGGAAAATCCGAACCAGCGGGATCGACCGGATCCTCTCCAATTCTTTCTTGTTTGTTGGTAAGTAAAACCCAATATGTTTATACCCTATACATCTATCATAAAATTATATCATGTATACTGGATAAAATAAAATAAACCAAAAGTCTCTTTCCAAATGAACAATTTTCTTCAGTGTACTCATAAAGAATACTAAATTCCCATATCTTCAACACCCTACATTTTAAGGGTAGGTACCTCACATGACGTACCTATAAGAATCGATATTTTATGCATATGACAATTTGATGAAATTTCCTCAATAAATCAATTGTTTTCCTATCACAATTAATGCCTCTATTTATTGGAGAAGGGTTCAATAATGGCTTTCAGTTGGTTAGATAAATTAAGGATGAGATCGCCAGATTCGGTTGTGAGACTTTTGTACGTTGCTGTAAGTTCAATTTAAAAGTTGTGGTATTGTGTTACTGAGAATATGAATTATTAACATAAAACTTCAGAATTTCTACTGAGTTTTTCATAGCTGCAAGGAAATCTACTTTATATTTACTTTATGTTTCCGAGCGATATAAATTACTTACCTCCCTGGAACGGAGGTTACAAAAGGTCTGTGGAAAAGATACTCTTTAGCTACAAGTAGTTTTTTTCTGCACTAACTAAGTCAGTACTTATTGGTGGTAATCTAGTAATAATTACTAGCTCATTTTCAAAAAAAGCGCTATTGTATTCACTTTGTCCGTTTATGTATGTTATGTATGTATGTGTATCCTTGTAAAAGCGCTTCAACTCGAGAACGGCTGGACTGAATTTGACAGGATGGGCCGCAAATGATCAGCTGGTCATTAAATATAAAGTTTTTGCAAAAATCGTCATTGATAATCAGCAGCGTAACCTGATTTCTTGATTCGAAAAATCCAATTTCTATGCAATTTATCGTACGACGCTGAAATTTGGAACGGAACCTCTGCGAGACAGGTAGCATTGGATTTTGACTTGTCGAACCATCCCAATCAGCTGATTGTGCTCTAACGCTAATTTCTATGAAATTATCCTACAAAGCTCATAAACTCTTCTTATTACACTTAATAATAATAACAATAAAAAACATTATCAGAACGTAATTATTCACTAACTTTACCGAAAAGAAACAAACAAAGAAGGCAGTTAGGTGCTTCAAACTTTTTTCAACAACTGAAGAAGATTTTCCGCTGAATGCAAGTCCCTGACACTTTGCTCTCGTCATTGCTGGTGACTAATCTATTTAAAATTAAATCCGCTTAACATGCAGCTAATGATCTACACAGGGTGTTCACACTTGAGATTGTTAATCTCCTAGGGATGGATTCTACAACTAATTTTCAACAAATAGTTCCAAGATTTCATCCTTACAATTTTTTTTTGTATTTGAAAAAGGAAAAAAAAAGGTGAAAACCTCTACCGGTAGCAAAAAAAAAAAAAAAAAAAAAAAAAACTTGCCGAAAAGGTTTGCATGTTGAAAAACCTGGGGTTTTCTATGAAATGGAGGGTTTCCATAAAAAAATGACCCCCTGAAAAATGCTAGTTAGGGACCGGTCTCAACGTATTTTTTCAAGCTGAATCGCATCGTAAAACTTGCAGATCTCTCCAACTCTGCGTTACTACACAAATTTTTAGTGTGTTATGTTCAATTTTATGTGTTATTAAGGGCAAAGCTAGTTGGTTAACTGTAAAATTTTGTTATAACGGAGTTTCGGAGAGATGCGAGTTTTACCATTCGATTCAGCATGAAAAAAATGCGTAGAAACCGGCCCCAAACTCAAATTTTCTTAGAGGGTAATTTTTCACGAAAACCCTCGATTCCATAGAAAAAAGTGTGATCACCCTGTATATATTTTTTGGAAATTATAGATTCTGATTCTGACTGGAAATTAGCAAAATCTGGACTTTCTCGCTTGGTTAAGAGCGATATGTGGCAGGACGATGTAGTTTAATGAAAGGTATATTCGTTCTGTCATTCATTACGTATGGACCTGTTTTAGAAAAGAAAAAATGTATAGGCAGGAACACGAAAGTTATAGGGTGGATGGGGGTTTGTTGGAGCCATTGCAATAGTTCAGTTTGTAAGAAATTAATAATAATTAATCTTAAAAATTTAATCATAAAAATAAATAGATAAAATAAAATAAATAAAATAACTTTTTATGAATCAAATTAAGGTTAACCCCGATGTTTATTTTGGGTCTGTAGATTGGATGTTTCCAACTCCCTACTGACGGTACAATATTGTTCAGTAACTTGGAATTCGGGTTCAAATAACCTACGGGTTCCATCACGGGCTTGTGGTCTATAATAAACGTTGTACTTTCATTTATGAGAATACCTCCGGGCGATGTCATTTTCTCTCTTTTCTACAAAAGACCCTTCCTCCAGCCCCGAGTTGTAGGGCGAACCTCACTTGATATTCATAGAGTTTGTGTAGCGACCCGTCCATCGCTCCGTCTTGGTCAGGTCGGCCGTGTATATAAATCTCCTACCGTCTTATGGTTAAACCAATCTGAAATCATTAAGCTCCACTCCGTTGTTCACTCCATATAACTCTCTCGAATTAATTAGAATTATACGTAGTACTAAAATATATTGTTACTAGTCCCTACATCGAACAACCGAACAATTTGTTCATCTCCGATGCGAACGATGATTCATCTCCGAAGAAGATGGAAAAAAAAAAAAAAAAAAAAAAAAAAAAAAAAAAAAAAAAAATCATCGTATGGTAGAATTTTTGTAAGTTAACGTTTACAGGATGTCCCGACTCAAGTTCATCAAAATTTAAGGGTCAATTTTGGAGCTCATTTCTGATCGAAAGTTCCTCCTAGCGATTATTTGCAAACCCTTTGTTTTCGAGTAATTTAATTTTTAAGATGTTTTTCGGGTTTTGTACCTTATGACATTTAAATGGCCGTAATTCCCGGTAGAGTAACTTTAAACTCAAAAATAAGGACATCGTTGGAAAGAATGTTAACTTTCCTATCTACTTAATAACAAACCAATGTTTATTGAGCCGTTGCTATACTATAAACGCTGCAAATTATTGTACAATGGTTTATTATTTCTGTGATAGATAGCTCTTCTACGCAGATCATTGGTCTATAATTATTAAATTCCGTATTAAAACCCGGGAAAATGATGCTTGAAGTATTTTACGTTACAATGGAGCAATGATTTGAGAAAAATCCTAAGTTTTCTTCTTAATACAGATATTTTAGAAAAGCACTAAATGGGAAAAACTTCCTCAAAATCTCAGCTTTTCAATGGTATAGTCAATTTTACTTTTACTTTGATAATTAGGGGAGAAAATTATGCATTAATGTTGAAAAGCATGGCGTTTTCAATGAAATGATCCGTTTTCAATCATGGTGTTTGTGAGAAATGACCCTCTATGAAATCACGAGTTTAAGGCTGGTTTTTACGTATTTTTTTCACGCTGAATCGAATGGTAACACTTGCAGATCTCCACAACTCCGTTATTATTGAGTTTTACACTTTAACTAGTTTTACCCTTAAAAACACATAAAATTGAGCATAACAAACAAACTAAAAATTCGTAAGGTAAAGTGTAAAACTCGGTTATAACCAAGTTTAGGAGCAGTACCAAAAGAGTACCCTGTTTGAGATTTTTTGAACTACCACACGTTAGGTAGATACTTGGAGATAATTCCTAAACCTAACATCCTATTAAATACACGTAGGAAAGTTGTAGATTAAAAAAAAAAAAACAGAATTATCTCCTAAAATAAGTGAATCACAAAAACTTGAAAGTCGGGGGCTAATTTTGGGTCAGTTCTCTCCCTCTCCCCGTCTAGACTTTTGCCCGCACATATCCTTGCGGTCTGATTTCAGTCTTCCAAAGCTCATTTCACTCAGGGTTAAATACTTTACAAAGTTCATATCGAGCTTATTTCAGCTTAGACTTTTTCCCATTAACTTACAGAAGAACTCATGAATTTCGTATCATTTTACACATAAAATTACACATTACCTCGTACCTACCTACTTTAATGGGATAGGGTCTCGCTAAAACTTGCTCGATATGAACTTTGGACAGTATTTAACCCTGAAGCGAAAGAGATTTGGCAGGTCTAAATCAGACCAATACACACACGGATATATATATTAATTGCTATGCAATTCTTAGGCCGACCCCCAATAATTTTTTATGTAACGTCCGTGACGAAATTAACGATGATTTTCACGTACAACCGAGTAGTTGAGTAGTTGCTATAGATTGTGTCCCAATTTCAGTGTTTTTCACGTACAACCCAGCCGTTGTTAGGGGAATGAAACTTCCGCAGTTTTCATCGCACAAAAATCGTTCGCCACTCGTTGGAAAGCGCTTGATTTATGTGATAAATATTCACATTTCAAGCTACCAATTTCCCTCTCCTTACGTACCTGGCTACATTCCAAAACTAAGTTGATTCAGGCTAAGAATTGCATTACAAATTATCCTCGTTTTATACGCAGTACAAAAGAGAAAAGATCAGGCGAGGCGCGAAGCGCCGAGTATATATATATATATATACTCGTATATATATATATATATATATATATATATATATATATATATACAAACTTACCTACATTCATTTTAATATTTATACATACCTCACCTTCGATTAGCAATATATAAATTCGGATGAGGAACGCAGTCCGATTTTAATTGTTTTGAATCGCCCCATTTCTGAATAGAATTTCAAATTTTTGACTACCATGGTGGAACGAGAAAATTCCATTTGGAGTTGAGGCGTTTTTGTTTCACACGGCAGTATTGATACAGCAATGTTTTGCATCCATTTAACTGGTGCTCCACAATAGTTGCTGTTAAGATAAATATAATCGGACAACTTTCGTAGGTAAGCTACTACAAACACTGTCACAGTAGCTGGAAGCTTTACCTATCGAGACTATTGTGTATAATTCGCAATTTCCTCCTACGTTTAGTGGTGCAACGGATAAACTAAAAAAAAATCTCTACAAGGAGCGAAAGCTGGGGACGACGTAGGTAATTGTAACAAGCTCGAAAGGCTCGATAACGAAAAAAAACAACTAGGAAAAACGGTTTTAAGACTTATCTTTCGGTTTTCGTAAGAAAAGCGGCGTTTTTTGATAGGTACTCCCTGGAGTATCACAAAAAGAACGCTTAAAGCCCCGTGCGTGCTCTTACAGTCATCCAAGTTGGGGCACCGCACCAACCACCCACAACTTCCGACAGAATTGACAAGTCCCCTGTCGCTGACATCTATTTAGCAGAAAGGCCATCCAGAAGGGTTTTCTTTCGTCTTGGATTCCTACACGATGCTACGTACCCACTAGGCCTGGTCATGTGGGCCACCGGCTCCCTCCCTCGTCTCCAATGTGTATCATGTCTGACCTGTCTGTCTCTACACTTCTCTCATTTACGATTAGTTCCGTCGTCTGCTAAGCTTGGAAACGTCTTGCATGGGTGCCCTTACTTAATGTGATCCTGGCTGTCTCGAAAGTCCGGTAAGAAAACCTGTGAAGAGTCGTCGATAGGACATACAACATGAATATATACATAAATATAATCACTACATAATAACTAAAACATAATACTTGTAAATTAGCCCCAAACACGAGCTGATTTCGCCAAAATGAGATTTGTATTGCGCCACACATCTACACAAACACGAATTTAACACAGCAAATTTCGACTACCTACTTTGAAGAGTCGTCGAATTCTACGAATATTTCTAATCAACTGTGAGCCTTCGTCTCAATGAATCATGGACTGGCTCTGTGCAAAGTCTTTGTGTAAAATAGTTTAGTTTAGTTTATTTATTTATTTGTCAAAAACATATTAATATGTGTGACAATTCACGATTGTCAGTAAGAGATACAGTCAACATGAATAATAATGAACCCATCCATTGATCAAACGTAAAGTCTTTCCAGATGCCAACAAGCGATTGAAAGAGTTTGAGGGCCAGCAGACTCAAACACCCGCTCATTGGGCGGCTCGGCCAGGGCGTCCCGGCTGAGCCCGGACCCGACCCACCATGGCGGCCTCCCGAGGGTGCCCACCCATTGCTAGGTGAGCACCCCTAGACACGACTAAGTAATCGAGTCAAGAGAAAACCCCTGGCGAGACCGCCCCCAGGCCAACCGGGACCCCCGAAATTAATTGAATAAAATATACCAGCAAGTCAATCTATAAATTAAACACACACAAAACATTCATTCATACAATTAACAACAAAATATAATAAATAGAATAATATATCTAATGGTTAAAAATAATATTATCAACAATTCTATTACAGAGAAACTATGTAAAAAGCTAGCACGAGTACTTTTATAAAATTCCTCGGTTACTGAGAAGAAAATCTACATTGGCTACAAGAAAAACATATAACGAGACTTTACACAATAAACAAATAAGTTGAATCATGATATGGTAGCCGTCGAAGATATTGCCTTAAAAGGACATTTTAAAAAAGTCGTTCACACAATAAAGTTCAGCTTGAAGTAATAGATTCTTGACATTCATCTTGAAGGCCTTACTAGGAAGTGATTTCATAGAAGCCGGCAAGTGGTCAAACAAAAGAGTGTTACAAAGTTACTAGTGTGGGGTTATTCATGGTCCAGTTTTTCGTCGTTGAATCATTGATACTTGAGCATCGACGGGCTCCAATACGCATGCAGGGTCATTTAAGACAATTCTAATTATGAGGGGCCGATTTAAGTCGACTTTCGATTCGAATCTTCAAAAAGTAGTGGACCCTGCCGGCTGCTTAGTGAAAAAACGGAGTTAGTGAAAAACGTTGCCTATTTCCACGAAAAATAAAGAGTTACAATGTTAAATCGATTTCGACGGTTAGGCCATCATTAGTAACAAACAATAACAACAACAATAACAATAAACAACAATAAATAACAACAACAATAACAATAAATAGTTATTGTTTGTTACTGATGATGGCCTAACCGTCGAAATCGATTTAACATGGTAACTCTTCATTTTTCGTGGAAATAGACAACGTTTTTCACTAACTTCCGTTTTGAAATGGGTTTCCACAATTTCGTCGCGAGTGATTTAGTTCGTGCTTAGTGAAACATCCTTATCAATAAAATATGATTGTCATTGTCGTAATTCAGACCTACTGACGCGTTAATAAAGTCGTTCAAATTTTCGAGTTTCAAGTTCATTTATATATGAGATATGATATATGTTGAATGTTTTACAAATAATTTTATCATTTATTATTTTATTCTGGTTAGGAGGTAACCTGCACTAATTTGGCTTTCACCAATTCATCAAGGAAGCTGCTCAGCATTTCGATTTTCGACCAGGGAGCATCATGAAACGTTCTATCAATTCTCTGAATTCGATTAACGAATTGGACCATAAATACCCTCAACTATAGTACCGATGGGTTCCTTTGTCTTCGTTGTAAACACGTTTTCATTTTCACTTTGAGGTTTCCTTCTGCCAAATCAATGTTCTTATCACTGTTAGTAAAATATGCTGATAATCGGGTGAAGGACCATATTTATATTGGCACCCTCATTTCGGAAGTGAATGCAAAGATTGAAACTTTTAGCTAAAAAATCTAAAAAAACGGCAAATAGAAGCTAAAAAATCCAAAATCTTTTTTGAATCATAGATAATTATTTAGAACGAGTTTTTTGGTCATGAAAGTGGTAGTGATCAGTTTCTTTGGACTCAATGTGCTCAAATTTTAAAACAAAGTTACATAATATACTTAGTACGATAACTCACCATAATTTGCTTTAACTATAATGTTGCATGATTGGAACTTTTTCAAGTAGTATTCTGCTAACAAAAATATTCCCAAGTTACACTTTTTTTGCCATGTTTAAGGCATCCCTCTGTAGCTAAGGCTTACCGACAAGGCTTCATTAACAAGAGGGGCTCCTATTGGAATGAATAAATCGTGGGGGGGGGGGGGGGGGGGGAGTGGCATGAGAAGAAAAAAAAAATCGCGTTCAAATCCGTTGCAGACCTTTCTAAGACCGAACCCGTGGAAAAAACAAAAGAACAACCATAAGTGTATGTTTGTGTGTGTGTGTGTGTGTGAGACAAATTTTGTCAACGCTGCCCAGGCCACAATTCTCAACCGATTTTCGAGGTCATTTCTTTGTTCGATCCCAATTTCAGTCTTGTTGTGCAACAAACTCCGGAAATGTTTAATTCCATGGTCGAAGAGGGGTTATAGAGAGGGTAAAGCCGGAAAAACGAGTTTTTTTCAACAAATTTGGTCGACTCCACCAAGGCTACAATTCTCAAACGATTTTCGTAATTTTTATTTTGTTTGATTCCAATTTTATTGAAGTTGTGCAACAAACCTTGGGAATTTCGGATTTGCTGTCGAGCTGGGGGTGGAGGGGATAATCATTACCGATTCTTTCAAGCGCTGCCCAAGCTACAAATATCGTCCGATTTTTGTGAATCTAATTTTCATTCATTACGAATTCGATATAGTTTTGGAACGTAGGTATGTCTGGAGTTTTAAATTTTATCGTGGGAGGGGGTGAATGGAGGGGATAATAGTAATAAATCATGATGCTAACTAATCTCTAATCTAATAATGCTAACTAAACTAATCTCGTCAGATTTTCATGACAATTTTTTAAAAATTCAATTATGAATTTGGCCTAGTTTTGGAAAATATATCAGGAGTTTTCAAATTTCATTCAGATGGGGATTCACTGTCGGTGAAGGTGGATAATGGGGGGGGGGGGGGGGGGATTTCAAGAAGTCATGATATTTTTGTTCTTTTCTCATTTTTGGCAGTTATATAAAACTTAAATAGGGTCGTCCCTGTAATGCAAGCATTACTTACTAATATGTTTAGTGATTTTTTTAAAGTACATTTTTGAAATTTGACCAATTTCCTAAGCCCGGAAGCGAACGGCGCATAAAGGTAAAATTAAATTAGACTCTGAATGCATGTCCGGTGCTTCAGATAGGACTGACAGGTGCTGACAGAATGCTTAAGTATTTCAAGCTGGTGCCCAAGGAAAGGATTACAAGAAAAAACTGTCCCCTAGCGGAGTCTTTGCTGACTCGTGCTTTTCGGAAGGGAAGCCTTGGGAGATTTCTCGTGTGATCGGACACCAAGATATCGGGTGACGCTGGCCTGAGGTCTATGAGGGCTCCTGACCTCATCCTTCCTTCCTCTTGGACTTGAGAGTAAAAAATGACGTAGTTTGATTTTCAGGAACACCCTCATCCCCTGGACCTCTTGAAGATTCTTGTGAAGTTGACTGATTACAAAACCGATGACTCGTGATTTGTGAAGCAGTTTTCGGGACGTCCCTCTGAAACGACCTATTAGAATTGATCCAGGGAGATGTGGGAGAACCCAATGACAAGAACAAACTTACCGAATACGAATCCTTTGCCAATCATTCAAAAGAGAAATTCGTGTAAAAACCATCGGTGTATGTGTGTGTGAATCAGCCTTTGAGGGTTGTTTTGTAACAAAACGTAACAAATTTCATTGACGCTGCCCAGGTCACGATTCTCAACCGATTTTCGAGATTCTTTCTTTTTTCGATCCCAATTTTAGTTCCGTTGTGAAACAATCCTCGGAAATTTTGAATTTCATGACGGAAGAATAAAAATGGTGGGGCTAACGCAAAAAAAAAGTTTTTCCACACAAATTTTGGAGATGCTACAATTCTCAAGCAATTTTCATGGTTCTTATTTTGTTTGATCCCAATTTCAGTCTAGTGGTGCAAAAAACCTTGAAAATTCGTGATTTGCTGGCGAGATGGGGGTGGAGGGGGTAATTAATTTTCATTTCAAGCTCTGCTCAAGCAACAATTTTTGACCGATTATCGTGATTATTTTTTTCTTTCTAAGCGCCTCGATGGTACTTAGTGAATCGCTACAGATCAATAATTCCCAACTTCCAATAACTGGCAGTGTCGATCAGCCATTGTCACTGCCCACAGTTCTCCTGTGAACACAGATTCGACAGTTGGTAAGCGTCTTGTGACTGGACAGTTGAGGCTCCATCAGGTGTTTTTGAGCTATCGGTCAGCAGGAGAGTGTATCCAGCATATCGCTGGATTGCCTCATTTTAACGTCATATGAGGAGGATGTGTGAGGGTGTATTGCCCTTGACCCCGAACCCTCATGCGAAGGTCAACATGCATCCCAGACAAGGTCTAGGGTGCGTCAGGGGATATCTCATATGGAACCAGAGGGTAGGTACCTCTCTATGCTATCCCACCTAGTGAGCTCGTGAACGTGAATACCCAATGGACAAGTTCGTGTTTGGAGTCTGGAATATTTTTCATCTAGTGGGAGTACATAGCGAAGTGCTAGACGATTTTGCCGAATTCTGAGTTGCTGAATATGCCCAAGCACCAGAAGGGAGGCGGTCAGGGTAGTACGGGAGGCCTCAGTAGCCAAACGAAGATCCTTGTTTAATATAGATTCCAGCTTACGCAGCAAGGACTTTCTCGCTGAGCCATAAACCGCAGACCCATAATCAATTGGAAATCGCACCACTCACGGAAAATCCTCAAGAGTTCATCCTGCTGGGCGCCCCAACTTTAGTTAGAAAGGGCCTTGAGAATCTATACACCCCGCATAGCAGCTTGATGCAAGTACTCAATATTGGGTCCACCGCAGCTTGCAGTCAACTATGAATCCCAAGAAACCTGTGTGAGTGAAGAAAGGTATTGTAATTCCACCAATCGTGAGTGCATATTCATCATGCTCTTTGCGCTATGAAGTTAGTGCTTTGTTGTCGTTAGATCCAGATTTCAGTCCAGTTGTGTAACAAACCTTTTTTCAAGTTAAGAAGAGCAAAAATCAGGGATATTATTTTGATGATGAAATTTGGTGAGGAAGAGTGATGGAGAGGGAAACGAACTGTCAATAACAACTTGTCAAACTGAAAATTTTAAATTAAATATGCACCTACCTGTTTAGTCTGAAATAGGTTCCTGAAGTGTGCATTTCACGTTGGGACAGCTTGTATAGTTACAAAGTACCTATCTATTTATCGTAGATGAGATTATGTAGTCATATGACATTGTGCATGAAATATAATTTCCGGTTAGAATAGATGTATGTGATGAATAGTATATATGGTCATTTCCAAAACGGCAGAATCAATACAAGCCCTGCACTACATGTTATAAGGGACTTGGGGTCAGGAAATATTCACAATCCAGGCCAACGTGACTCCCCCTCCGTAATCATTTCCCCTTTTCGTCTCGTTCAATGGGATTCAATCAGAGGGATAGCTAACCAGAGGACGAGAGGGGGTAACTGAAAAGAACTCTTCATTTGGAAACATTATTCAAGCCCTCTGCAGGGCTTTCCGATAAAATAAAATTTATTCAAGAACTTCGCGCGAATCCAGCTTTTTTTGTCATTGTTTTGAGCCGGTGGTGCGCAAACTGGACCAGACAAGCACTCGATGCGAAAAACCTGGACGCTGTGACCTGAATACAGGGTTTCCTAAATATCTTTTTGTTATTATTTTCCTTTCATTGAATTTTATCTAATACAATTTACAAGTCCAGACTCCGGAACAATTAAAAACGAACCCTTTAGAATACTGTCCGAAGTTCAAGAATATTGAAGAAGTGTTATACCTAATTAAATAGTACTTATGTTTTGCAAAACTGAATTTTCTAGTATCGAGCAAGAACTTGTGGGTTCCAAAATGGTATTATTTGAACAATTAAATAGAAAAAAAGCTCTTATAGATTATTTTGGAAAAGTTCCAGTCATGCAGCATGATCATAAGAGCGAATTTTCTGAAATTATCTTTATTATATTTATGTTAAATTGTGTTGAAATTGAAGCACTTTGACCCTTATGAGATGGTTACCTAACTATAAATTTCATGACGAAAAAACTTGTTCTCAATAATAATCTGATTTTTAAACCAAGATTTTGGATTTCAAGCTTTTTTTCAGTTTTTATAGACATCTTGGCATATATATGAATTTTAAGTTAGTTTTTTAACAGAATTATTGCATGTAATTTTTAGGTTCTAGTTCATAGTTCGTTAACTACTTTTGAGTAATATTCACTTGCTGTGGGCCAGTCTGTAATTTGGGATACCGACGAATAATTTCATTATTATGGCGGTGGGTAGTACTAATTGTCTTAAATTTGCTACAAATACATTAGATCGATGTTAATCCATTGGCGAGTGATCCTTCCTGATCAGCGGTGTTTCTCTCCTGTTCACCTTAGGAAGATGTAAATTATAGACTCTTTTCTGATTAGCTCACTGAGCTAAATTCTCTCCTGCTCACCCTAGGACTTCAGGAGACGATCGAAATTACGGGCTCTTTCCTGATCAACTGAATGAGCTACATTCCCCTAGCTACATTTACCCTAGTTGTTTTGAACTTACTGGAACATTAGGAGACGAATGAAACGACGGGCTCCACCTTGATCAGCTGAATCAACCAAAGTTTCTCCCTTCCACCATATGAAGTTGATTTGATCGGGGACCACTCTGGGTCATTGAGAGGCGAACGAAATGATGGGCTCTTTTCTAATCAGCTGAGTGAGCTAAATTCTCTCCTGTTCATCCAAGGAATTTGAAATTTGATAGGTTGACTCTCTAGGACATTAAGAGACGATTGAAATTATGAACTTTTTCCTGATTAGCTGAGCGAGCAAAATTTTTTCTGTTCACTATGCGATGATGATATTTGTTAGGGAGTCTCTCTGGGACATTATGAGACGTACGATATGCCGGACTCCATCGTGATCAGCTGGCATTGACTCAATCACATTCACTACTCGAAAACATATCTATGAATCTATGTTTTCTATCATGTGAACTAACGGCATAATTTGACCCTTTTTATAAATTTTTGCTATTTTCAGTGATTTTTTTCCCCGTACAGTTATTGGAATGTTACCTATTTATTGCGTTCAAATAGTGCTACCCGACGAACTCATCCTTCAGCTGAGTCAACAATCACATCCAGCTTCCAGTTTATATCTGGAAAACTCGTAAATTTTAAATCCTGGGTGTTGTCCGATCTCACAAAACCTTCCTCATGTAAAATGATTCGCACCATGAGGTCCATTTTGCGATTTCGTCTGGTGATGGTAGATAAATTTTAGCTGGAAAGTGGAAAAACGTGGCTTGACTAATAGATAGTAAAGTCGTCATAATGTTCCACAGAGAAATTGCGCAGTTAGAGACCGAAATCTGGACATTTACCGCCCTTACTGCGAAAACCGGACATTTAGGCAGTGGAAAACCGCACTGTCTAGACCGAAATCGGACACGCGGCAACCCTAGTGTACACCACATCCCTGAGAGACAGGCGGGTATCATCAGTGCGAGGCATACCTCGAGACGCACCGTGCGTGGCGAAGCAGGAGGTCGATACTAGGCTGTAGGCAAAGACATTCATAAGCTGAGCGGAGTCAGGGACATCGAAGTGACGTGAAAATTCGCCAGTCCGCTGAGTACACTTTCAGAATTAGAACTCACCAACGTGAACTCACTAAGTGACCCATCTGAGCTGGTCATGTCACAAGTCACAAATGTCAAGCATTGGAAAATTGTGTCTGGCAGCCATATGCGACTCTCCGCTCGTAAATGTTCCGACACTTTACCATCAGTTGTATCAAGCCGAATGAGAATTGGGTGTTCAGTTGAATCAACAATGTCTCTGTTCCAATAGCTGGGATGAAATCGATTTAGCTCTGTGAATAATTTGACTCTGATTGGTTAACGGTTTCAGTTTAGAAGGAGCTCATGGATGGGAAATTCCACCAACTCTCCTGAAACTGAGATATACGTGCGAACATTGCTTGTAGTGAATGAATAAATCTTGGTAGATATCTAGTACTGTCTCGCTGAAGCCTTAAATAATAAATTGCACGAGCCGAAAGTAGGCTGCTGCTCACTGTCAACTGAATGGAGAGAACTTTTATTTTCGTGTTAATATTTCAGTAGTAAGGATCGACAAAATACCTGGGAACTTCTACCTGTCTTTAGTCAAAAGATATGAAGTATGAAATTAGAGCGGCAATGCCGGGTACCGACGATTCCATGAAGGGGTCTGCCTTCGGTTTCCAGTACAAAAACGTATATTTATGCATACAATTTTTTAAATTTAAAGACAATTCAGCAGAAAGAACAAGTCGGAAGTTTCCAGAATTTAAACAAATCCTGCCGGACCTTTCCCAAGATCAGTAAAAAGCAATGATGAGAAAACTTCCTTGTGGCTTTTTTTCCAACTTTCTATACCGTTGTAGCAGGTGATCATCGGCTGCAACGTTGTACAAAAATCGATGATACAGTTTCAATGTGAATCCTGAATTGAAATAATGGACAAATCTCGTTGAAAAATTAGGTATTTCGTGGTTCAAGAGGTCCCATTTTAGTAAGTGGGCTGTTTCATGGTACAAGACCCGTACAATGTTTCATGGTACAAGATTGCTAGCCATAAAGGAACAAGTTGCGCAACTTTTTTCCATTAATTTCATGTGGTAGCCGACTTTTATTTAATTCACTGGTGTGACAAAGGAGGATAAACGCGTCGGCCGACAATGACGAAGTATTCCCTAACATGGTTTACCAAGGTGCAACAATTTCCGCTTGAATGCAGCTCTAACCAGAGCCATTGCGAATGTTTCGAGGTAAACAAAGATCAAGGTGCAATAATCTCCCCTATTTTGTGTTTGTAATGTAATTTGGTGTATGTTTGTTTATTTGGTGTATTGCATAGTTTTTGAAACATGCGCTTTTTACATAGTTATTTCATCGCGCTTTCTACGAGTAGTATATAGAGCAGTAAAATCATCTCTGAGTGAGTGAAACAAACTGTAAAATCGTAAATTATTGTTCCCATTCAATACGGTCCAGGTACACATCGCTGACCCATCGTTTTCCTATCCAAGAAAGTTAATAGTTTCTCGAGGGTCTGCTCCTAATCTATCGCGTTATTTCCTCAAACTGAAAGGTTCTATAGAAAAGCGCGCGCGGTAGATCGCAGTTAGCCGAATTCACCGATTTCACGGTTAAAACGAGATATCGTACACCGTTATTGGATCATTGGATGAGATAACCGAGCTTGACTAACTCAGTTACAGAAATACGGGTAGATAACAATCGAAACTAGGTAGAATGTATCTGCTTGGAAAACTATTGATTGCGGAGACAGGGAAATGGGAAAATGGAAAGTTCGAGCATAAGAGCCCAACTACTACACTATAGAATAGAAAATTGTTTAATAAGAAAAATTACAAGTTCATATCGTAAGTAGGTGCTTATACATTTATAATGTATGTAGGAAATACATTTTACAGGTGGAGCCTCGTTATCTGTAATATACCAACGAGTGACGACGTGCTTTGAGCCAGTTTCTTCATCATTCTTATGTAGGTTACCTACTATAATATAGGACCGTAGCAGGGATGGGCATATTCGTAATCATGAATACAAAAATGAGTATATTAACAGGAAACCCATTCTGTGAATACGAATACATTCGTATACACTTGTACACGTATTTGTGAGTACGAATACACCTGTATTCACATACGTGAATGTGAATATACTCGTATTTGTATGTGAATACGAATATATTCGTATTCACAGAATGGGTTTTCTGTGAGTATATTCGTGTTCACTTCACGATTACGACAATGCCCGTCACTATCGTGGCAGGTATAAGTTACTGTTTGTTTGTATTTTCTTTTGCTATAAAGTAGGTACCCAAGATATGTAGTGTAAGTATTCACTAGAAAATCAGGCTGTTGATAATATTGTAAAGTGGTCATTACACGGGAAAACAATTTACCTGATGTTCATTATGCTACCAAGGAAGAAGACGAAAATGTTTATATTCGAAAAAGTGTGTTGTTGTGTTGAAGAAGAACTGCTAGATTTTGTGGTATAATTTTGTGCATATTTTCTGTTAATAAAATAAATAATTCTCTGTTCACCCGTGTGCTTTCCTCGAATTTGCAGAACCCGAACCTGTTAAGAATTCCTCGAAATCAAGCGAGGAAACCAATTCTGTCAATATCCTGAATGAAGCTAGGAATGACGTGGAAATGGATTCCTCTGCCACTGTTGCCGAATAAATCACGAATAATGAACCTGAACCCGCATCTAATGCTGTCGCAGATGTCGAATTCGCTGAACCAGTTAGACAAAATTCGAGGTTTTCAAAAGAATCCGCATCTAATGCTGCGTCAGATGGAGCTGATGTCGAATTTGCAGAACCCGAACCTGTTAAGAATTCCTCGAAATCAAGCGAGCTGATGGGTCTCTTGCCGATGACGTACAGGACGCTGCAAGATTTGGCTTTCGCTCTAAAAGTCGTTCACGACGAGCTCGCCACAAAAGAGAACGAAGACTTCAAAAAACGCCATGCCGCCATGACGGAGTTGATGGATAAAAATGCCGTGGAATCCGCATCTAATGCTGCGTCAGATGGAGCTGATGTCGAATTTGCAGAACCCGAACTTGTTAAGAATTCCTCGAAATCAAGCGAGGAATCCGCATCTAATGCTGCGTCAGATGGAGCTGATGTCGAATTTGCAGAACCCGAACCTGTTAAGAATTCCTCGAAATCAAGCGAGGAAACCAATTCTGTCAATTTCCTGAATGAAGCTAGGAATGACGTGGAAATGGATTCCTCTGCCACTGTTGCCGAATCAATCACGAATAATGAACCTGCCCAAGAAAGCACAAAGCCACACAACACACGACAAAGCACAAACTGTGAGGGTTCAACAGCAGCCGGTGATGGGGTAGCAGCTGGACCCGATGTTACGAAACCAACACCAAATGCGAATGGACCTCCTCCAAAAGAAGATCTGGCCGTGCATAAGCGAGAACCGGCGCCTGCTGCATTAGCATCTTCATGCCTTCAAAAGACTGTCTGCAAGACCCTCCACATCAGCCACAAATGCTGCAGCATCTTCTATAGCCCCTTTTACGCTCCGGTGAAGCTTGGCCAGGAAGAGTCGAGCTTGGCCCTGGGCACCAAATCTTCTTGCTATAGCTTCTTCCATCGATACAATATCACGGCGGGACTCGGGAATGTTGCATACCGCTTCCAGAGCCAAACCACGCAGTGATGCAATTAGGCGAATGGCTGCAGTAGTTGGTCTCCACCTATTAGCCAAGGTGATAGCCCGGAATTGCGCCCAATACTCATCCCACGGAGATGTTCCATCAAAGGTGGGGGGCCGAATAACCTCAAACCTCTCTCCAGGGAAACCAGCTCCCTCAGTTCTCTCGTCCACCATCCCTGCTACCCCCGAAGCTTTTTGATCTCTTGACCTCAACAATAAACGGAAGTCCCTACTGAGCGTAGCCACCTGCTGGGACAATTCTTCAATTGAGGTGGCCACTTCCACAGGCCCTTGACCTCCAGGTGCATCTTCAGCGTTGAAGAATTCATCGGGTTCATTACCTACCTCCTCTTCCACCCGTGTGCTTTCCGCGTTACAATATTCACGTCTATTTTTATTAACCATGAAAACCACCAGTTCCAGTTATACCTACTCCTTGTTATTGTATACTTTGTGGGGAATTTTGTGTTAACATCGAGAATTCTATGTGCCAACTATACAGGGTGTTCACACTTAAGATTGTTAACCTCCTAGGGATCGATTCTACTACTAATTTCCAACAAAAAGTTACACCTTGCTACATGATGGATGAATCCAACCAGATGGTTCCGTGTCTGTCTGTGTGTGTGTCTGTCGTGTGTGAATTCCATTTTGCTCCAATTTTGGTTTATTATTTCCAATAATAAGCCTATGTGATCGTGTAGCAAAAAATTTTTATAACCCCCCCTCAAACTTTGTCACTTTACGTTTCAAGGTGCGTAGAATCCAAATTTGAAATGTCCGTCCGCCGTTCGCCGTCCGGGCCATAAAAGGCCTAAGAATTGACTTAAAAAACCCGTTCTTTCGCACATAGACTCCAGTTGGGGTCTAGTTGGTCCTAACGTTTAACCATCCTGATTGCTTTACTCGCATAGATGCTATAGGCCAAAAACGGGCGAAAAAGTGTCTTTTTCTACGCGCGCACGCCTGGTACGCTTGGCAGGGGGTCACGGTGGGGGGTGAGGGAGGGTGAGCGGGGGATTGGAATGAGAGGAGGCGCCGGCGCCGCGGCACCTTGTGGTGGGTACGGCGCCTGCGTTCCTTCGAGGCATGAATATATGTTTTTTTCAAGGTCATATTTGTGTGTTAATACCAAAGCTTTTCCTACGCATATTTAATAACATATCCTCTCGACTTTTCGTACGTACTTAGATAATGATATTATTAAGGCAATAACTATTTGAATAGATAGGAGCTCAAATCGAGAAATATAAACATGCGTATATAATTATAGAAGTATAGGTTGTGGCAACTCGAAATAGGACACGCCGAGGAGTCTGGACGGGCCTTATGACGTACGCTAGCCAACTAAAACTATGATCATACTCAATTGAAAAAATAATAAACCTTTGTGAAATAATTTGCAGCGTTTTCACACTCTAGTCGTTCGATTTCGCTTAAATTTGGATGATAGTTGGAAGAAGATGGCTTGATTATTATGATTGATGGCATGCGCCAATGTGAAATACTTGTAATGACATCGATTTCCACAGTTTTCTTCCGATTTTGATGAAATGGTCAGCGAATGCGCGGTTTAGGTTGTAGATGGTCCCGTACCTACCAGTATATGTCATTGTTTTCAACTCATCAGTTCATTCTCCGCTTGCACAAACGTAAATTACATTGAGTATCTTTTTTCTTTTCTTAATTGACCAATTATGACATTTCACAATACTTCTTGATTTACTCTCTTCCGCTATGGAATTTTTCAAGATCATTTAAAATTTTTCAATGGTCTATACATTCATGATAGGTAAACGAGGAAGCTATGTGCCACACCCAACTTGGCAAACGTTTCTTTTCTTTTTTTTTTTTCTTTTACTAAAATGTGGGACTCTTCTTTTTTCTACAATTTCAACAAACGATAGGACACACCGATAACATAAAAAGGAATACTCAAAAGACTAAAATACTGCTCTGCTGAACTAATTCGAGTACAGATGAATAAGAATAACGCTGATCATAACATCAAAAACCAATACATTAACTTCCCCTTTCACAAGTCCATAAATAAACGATATCCAAAATCTGCGGTTTGCAACATGGAACTATAACTATCCTTGCAGTTCTATGTGTTTATGCTGCCTTCTGTCTTCTTCATCTCTTTCTTCGACGTTTAAACTCCAGTTTCCTAAACCAATGTGATAAGGGCTTGTACACACGTCAAACGCGATCAGTAGATTTAACCTAGTTTCTATAAATTCAGTGGCTTCAGTTTAAACCATGACTTGTACCCCTGGCCATAAGAAGCAAAGAATTAGATCGCATTTAGCTTCACAGAGTTCTACATATCGGACCAAAAGCTCATCGAACAGCGATATTAGCGATATTAGCTCATTGAATCAGCGATATTATGATTTTCAGAGGTCTGTTAAATAGCGAACGTGTTAATTTTCTTTGGTAAATTCGCTTAGATAACAAATGCCAGTCGGAATCCAAGCTTGCTTGATTCGTTCCTCATTCGGATGTCATCGTTGAGACGACGAATTGACGTGCCGGCAATTAAACGGACGGAGATCGATTTATTCGGACATCAAGGCTGCCCCTCGCCATCAATTTGTTCGGCGTCCGTTGTCCTTTCTGCCTCTTCCGTCTCGACCTTTATCTTATTCTGCTGTAGAAAATCTGTTCACGTTTTATTCAAGTTTTGAAGCCGGAAAATGTGCCAGAGCAGTTGTAAATAAACTAAGGAAAGTGTGAGACTGAACAGTTGAATCATGTAGCCATTTTCCGCAGCTTTGGTGTGATAGTTGAAGAGGTAGTACAACGTTATTACCTATATTCTAATTGGCAGATGGTACCTATCTGTTTTTCCTCATCTATATAAAAATGAATGCATGTTTCAGTCCTTTATGCTTGGATTTGGATGAAACGTTTTCCAACAAATTCCTGGCACTACCGGGACGATGATAGGCTATCCAGGGGTGCCCACAGGGGGGGGGGGGGTCACGACGCAAACTGCGTCGTTAAAATTTGGGGGGGGGGGGGGGGGGTTAGAAAAATGAGTATTTTTTAAATTTTTTTATGAACAAGTGATAAGATTTATACTAACAATTTGCTAGCGTCAGCTGTTTTCAATTCGAATTACTTTATTGGATAATATGTTGTAGAAACAGGTATTGTGCGCATGCGTTGTGAGTGCCATAATGACAGCGGTAATGCCTTTGACACTGCCGCGCCGCACTGGGTGTGCGTGGTGAGAGTGGTGTCAATCAATTAAAAATTAATTACTTACATTTGCAAAACAAGAAATACAACATTCTTTATCACATCAGTGAATCATTTACATTACCTATTTAATAAATATTTTAGTTGGGGGGGAGGGGGCTCGAGTCGTTGCGCTTGGGGGGGTTGGGCACCCCTGGGCTATCGGAATCTTCCCCAAACTCCTTATCGTCAAAATGGCCACCCATCGCAAAGGGTAAATTCAAGGGAAAAGCGAAAAACTTTACTACAATGTACGCGTTGATATGACAACTACCTACTTGGAGCAACAATACATGGCAACTACTTGGGGATAAAGTGAACCCGTACCAATCTCCACCAAAGTGAGGGCGAATTATCCTAGGTACCATACAAAAAAGTAGTTGAATGTTTTGACGCATTGTTACATTTGTTTTCCCGGCTGCAACGCGCCGGGAAATCCGCTAGTAGTTTGTACTCATGAATTTATCATCTGAGCCAAAACATTTCCTAGCTCCTCCCCTGCTCCTGCTCCCTTCTAAGTTCAGCGGTTGAGGACGACAAATATTTTAATGAATTTAATGAACACCATCCATTATCCATTCCCAGGACTCCCATCAGTGTCTTCGGAGTGTGAACTGGAAATTACTCAAGTTATCTCGTACAGAACATTTAGTGCAGATGAAGATGAGGGTCTCCCCATTGACTTGGAGTTTTTCTTCTCTCTAATCACCTCCTTCCAAGCCGCTTCCACTACTCGGCAAACGATTCATCTTCGTGTTCCGGACGCCTCTTTGAAGGTCATTTCTCTTTTTTCGCTGTTTTAGGTCCAGTAATTTCAACGCGATGCCAAGCAATTTTCAACGGAACGATTTGGTATTTTTCTATATATATATATATATATATATATATATATATATATATATATATATATATATATATATATATATATATATATATATATATGTGTGTGTGTGTGTGTGTGTGTGTGTGCATTCAAATTGGGACTTTTTCCAGTTTTTTATTAAGCGACAGTTTTTATACAAACAGTCCTCAATGGTAAGTATAAAGCTGTTGTACAAAGTAAGGTATCGTTTACCACTATTATGTTATAGTGGCGCAGTAAGTGTAAGAATTATTCAAATAAAAATGTCTTTTTAGTGAATTTTCGTGGAAAATTTCCCGGGATTATGCGGGTTAGCTCCCATTATGTCATATTAATTTTTTGCGAAAACATTTGTAACATGATAGCAAACTCCTAGAGTTTAGATTTTGTACTTGCATAAATTATTATTTCAAAATTTTAAGGTAGGTTTTAGAGGTAGGAGGTAGAGCATATAGCGCTCGCAGTGGCGGCTGACATACGTTTTTAGTTCTTTAGCTGAGTCGATCCTTGGCAATGGTGGTACTGAATCTTCCTATTTTCCCATTTGAAACATCTTCCAGAAATTATAAAATAATATTCTTCCATGTTACGAAATAGCATGAATATATTTATTGCATGGATACTATTTATTACAAAGGAACTTCGTGCCCACCGAGAATATATGGGCAGGTATTCATGAAGAATCAGACGTAGGTATCAGTTTTTTGTAAGCCGCACCTCAACCGGAATCCGGAAGGGTCATTAGCGGCACATATGTTGTTTTTGTTTTGATCCTTTAGCTCCTACAATGTCTAGGTTGATCGGATAGTATTTTATTACTTATCATTATAAAATATACTTATTCGTGAAACAGCTACTTAGAAAAATGAGTGGTAGGTAGTTGTGTTGTTGTTGGGTGTAATGGTCGATCCGATGACCCAATCAATATAACTTCATAGTATGTACATACAGTTTCCCTGAAGTCAGACGAAAATGATCGAATCTAAAAGCGCATTCTTCTGTTGTATAGATAACTATTACGGCAATTTCTACGGTAGTAGCTTCATTGATAGGGCTGTGCCACAAAACAGAACTAAATACGGTCTTTCTTTATAATTAAATACATTTCCTGCATCTAATAAATTCTTTCCTCTCATCTTTCCTTTTTCCGAACGTAATCAAGGTAATGTGATAGGAAAAACGCATATTTAATGATGAAAGAATCCTTCAACACATCTTTATTCAGTCAACAACACAGCACTGTCTAGCTTTAATCACAGCTAAGATAAACAGTTTTGGTACTTATTCCTTTTATGCTTGTTTTCATGTGTGGTGACACATTCTTTGCGTCTGCGAAACCGGAAGAAAACTTTCTGTAATACACGAAGAAGGATGGTTCATTGTGAAATTAGGACTTTATGCGCAGAGAAGTAGGTACCATCAGTCGCGCCGTTAGAGCGCTCTCATTTACGGCATATACACGAGGCCTATACAAAAATCATTAAAAGAATTTACAAAAGTAGTTCATGCTATTTGCCCAGACATTGGTCATTACTCAGTGGAAAACTGATTTGAGCGTAGGTATAAATGTAAAATTACAAACTTCCAGGTTCGTGACTCATCTTCAAGCTCAAGGGTACCTACTACCCACTTTATTTATCACTGACTATAACAAAGTAATTCTATATTATTTGTGAGTAAAAATTATAGAGCAAGTCTACCCCATTTCCCATAATGGGATTATATTTGATGAGGGCGGCTCAGTTGACATGGGCTCGGTTGAGCTATTTATCTCGCGGCCCTCGTTCATGGATTCCACGATACAATTATAGTATCCATGCCCTACTTGTTCCACAAACCGTATGACGGCGGGATGTTTGTCACGCCTTGTGGACACTCCTAACGATGGTATTTATACACTCGGTGGTCAGCTAAATTGATGAGATAAACGCTGGGATGTTTCGCGTTGCCTCCTTAGTTTTTCGTTGGCTAGTTGAAGCTGATGCCAGTTGATGAATTGACTGTCAATCATGATCTAATAATGGCTCAGCTTACATCCCCTTGACGTCAGTAGGTAGTAGGTACACCTACCTGACGAATTCAGAATATGTTGAAAATGTGCCTTCCAACAACACCGCGACACCGAACTCAACCAATTCTCTACCGTTAACATATCATTTCAATCACAACTTCTCACCCTTTTCGACTTCCGTGTTTGAAGCTGAAAAATAGAAAAACCGAAGTACCTAGCTAATGTTGCTATTTACAAAAAAAAAAAAAAAAAAGTGCTTGGATTGAACTAGGTAATTTCAAAAACATATTACACGTACTTATTTAGAATATATAATTAGCCAATTTTGCACCCCTATACCGCCACACCAACCCCCCCCCCCCCCCCCATCCTGACTGGACTTGGAGACGAGCGATGCAAGCCGGAGCGGCTAGTATCTAATATGGCAACATATCTGAATATGCCGCTGTGACCCTTGTGGTTGAGACGTGGCTAAATTGTAAAAAGTTCCAGTATGGGACCGTATGAGTGAATATTCTTTAATTATCTATCGTATTATAATATGCTAAATTGTATCGAAATTTGAGCACAAGAAAATTATTAGAAACCAATTTAATGGCACACAAACTCATACTAAATAAAATTCAGCAATTCAAAAAAGATTTTGGATTTTTAGATTATTTTGCAGTTACTACATTGACGTTTTTCAGAATATCTTTGCGCAAAAATTTTGTAATGTTCTCGTTTATCGTTGATAATTTTACTTCGCCTGAAATTTAAGTTTAACAATTTTTGGATTTTTTTAGGCCCTTTTATTGAAATTTGACCAATTTTATATTCTCAAAAAGTGCATAAAATTAGTCAAATTTCGAAAAAATGTGCCTAAAAAATCACTATAAATGCCTGAAAACAACCAAAGTTGTTAAATGTATCATTTTTAGCTCGATTTGTTTGGCGCTAGAACGGGATTTTTATCTCAACCCTAACGAGGGTTATCGTCTGGAATGAAACACACACACCCACATATATACAACAATTTTGATTTTAAAATTTTCGAACCATTGCATTAGCTTCATTTCCTATGAAAATTCGCTGAAACCAAAAACAAAATAGCCAATAACAAAAAATCTAGGTATTCAAATTCAATTTTATCCACATGGGAGAAAAATAGGCTAACAAAATCTTTCAAATAGTTTTTATGTAACGGTTAAATTCGTAGCTACTCCTCTCCTACTTCTGGTGCCAGGTATTCTGTGAATCCTCCGCGAGTACGTACGCATGTTGTTTAGCCATGCAAGTGAAGTTCAACCAAGTTGTTATTTTTCGTTTAGGCATCGCTCGGGTTTGCTGAGTTGGCTTCTAGGAATATCTGATTAGTTCCGCACTTCTAAGAATGGTAGGAGCAAGCCAGCACCCAACAAGTTGTCTTGTTTGGAAGAAACCTCTTATACTCGTATTTTGGTTTCTCACAGCCAAAGACGGAGACAGAGACGTTTTTTGATTTTTAGGACGTCTCTCTGAAGTTAGGCTTTGTCAATAATCCCTATTGGAATTGACCCGGGGTAGGGGAAAACCCAAGCATTAAGGGAATAGCATAAAAATCCGTTTGAGACCATTCTAAAACCGAATCCGTGAAAAAACCATAAGTGTATGTCTGTGTGTGTGTGTGTGTGTGTGTGAAAAATCGTGTGAGCATTTGAAAATTGTAGAGCTATGTCATCAATGAAACCAGATTCGTTGAATATTTATGAATTGAAGATAATGTTACGAAGAACAGGAATCTCAATGTGAAAAATTTCACGAATTCTTCATCAATGAAGGTTTATATCAATCCCACTTGAAGCACATCATAAAAATTATTTCTATGAAGGTTTAGGAATACTATTCAGAAAATTTAATCTCTTTGCTTGCTATCTCAAAAAAGTTTCAATATAAAATAGCGGCCTCGCAAAGATGGCTGAAATTGCACATTTTATCGTTTTTCTGCAGCAATTCCTAAAATTTTTATTGCACCTTTTTTCAGAAGGCAGCAGACAAATATATTATGTCTGGAAGATTTGAATTTTCAAAATAAAAATATCAAGCCTTCTTCCATAATGATCTCTCTTTAAATGAACACTGCAGGACTATTTTTTTTTTTTTAATTTATTACAATTTTTACGGGATGGCATACATTCCTATACTAAAACTCAGCATAACGATGTGAGAAAAACATAACAGACAATGATAGGTATAAATTTAGATTCAAAAAGAAGTGTTTGAGACAATCTGTTAACTTAAGCATGCATACAAATGAAGAATAAATAAATATTAAAGTAAGTATAAATGAGTATTGCAATACAATGTAGTGAATAGCTCAAGGTGAAACTAATTTGAATGAATTATTTTTTATCACCGTGAGCGAAGCAGTTGTAAGATTGATGATATGAGATGACTCATTGGCCGACCGGATCATCCTGACTAGAGTGCTATTGTACTGCAGAGTGCAATTAATTGTTATTCTGGCTGCAACGTTAACCAGTATTGTTAAACAGCGCAGTAGCGGAACATGATTTCGCGTCGTTCGAGATGGAACTCTGAAGGTTGATTCAGGATAGTAAGGAAAGTGTCGGTCTCGCTATTCATTCGAACACTTCAAACATTCGAAAAATAGAGTTTTTTACCTAGTAGGATTCAAACTTAACTACGAGTATTAACGAACAAAGTACTCTTTGATAATTAGCTAAAATGTAGTTTCCTAAAATCTAAATCATGCTGCAATGATAACAGCGTGTAGCGTACTGAGACAGTTTTGCGAGAGTGTGCTTCGTGTGGATGCTGGATTTTCTGGAAGATTTTCAAGTCATCCGTGTAAAGGAGAAATTGGACGTTACTTGTTATTTGATCGGAATTGTGCCAGACTTCAAAAACAACCCATGGTGGGTGAATTCGTGAAATTGTTTCACCGTTGTTAGTAAAATAGGTGATATTCGCAGGCGCTGTCGCGTGATATTTCGAGTAACATAGCGGAAACGTAGCGGGGTCTCGTAATAAATTATTCCGCAACCTCTTGACAGATGGTGTAGCAGCTGCCAATTAATTGGTTCTACATGTACTGTCACAGGGATGTCTGATTTCAATCGGTTTTTCGATTGTTGGAATAGTTTCTATCTGCTTATTGCACACAGAAAATGAAGTTATTGCAATAGCACCGGAATTTTCGAAAAAAAATTCTTATTTGAAATTCATTTTGTGGCGTTCTGAGACGAATCCTAGAGTTTGAAGCTATTTCATATATATAGGTATATGTACAGGGTGTTGTATCAAACATATTAGTCCAAAATCCAGGGATCGATTTTACAACTAATTTACAACAAAAAGTGTCCGTATTTTCAACCTTATATCACTAAAAATCACTAAAATAACCATAACTCCCTCAAATAACTGTTGAAATTAAAAAATGAGTACAACTTTGGAAAGAGTGTTAAATTACCTACCACTCTAATACCATTTCAAATTTTTTTAAGCAGGTTTAATGGGAGAGAAATCCGGCTGAAAGTTGATTTCAACAAGTCTTAAGAAATATGTCAAAATTTGGAGCGTTATAGCTCGGAAGTCTTCTATTGGATTTTACTCCCGGAGACGGGAAAGACTGCGCCATGATCTTACCTTTCCAACGGTGTAGTAAATTTTACTTTTGCTTTGCTAATTAGAGGAGAAAATTGTGTTTCAATGTTGAAAAATTGTTTTTTCAATGATATCAAGGGTTTTTTTTTTCGAAAAAGGACCTTCTATGAAAATACAAGATTGGGGTCGGTTTACGTATTCTTTAAAATGCTGAATTGAATGGTAACACTTGCATGTCAACCAATCCCCGTTCTTACCGAATTTCACACTGTAGCTCACGCTTCACCCCTAAAAACACATAAAATTTATCATACCAAATGAACTCAAATTTGTGATTTAAAGTGTTAAACTTGGTTATAAATCATGAATCAGTTCATTGGCCAAAATAACAGAAATACATTTCAGAGAATAGTTTTAAAAAAGTACTAGTTTATTAAATCTATAGTTCTCAGAGTTACATTCTTAATATTAGCCATATCTTTATGTGAACACAGAGCCACTGTATCATCCGCGAAGGATATTACCCTAGAATTACTGACGAATCAAACAATTGATTGATGAATAAAATTAACAATACAGAGTCCAAAACCATTCCCTGAGGATCGAGATGAATACATGATGATGCCTACACCGTCAAGAAATTATGATCTGTTTATCGGTTAGGCTTTACAACTTCCACCGCTGCCGTCGTAAAATATCGGTCCCCGCTGACGTTAAACATTTCCTGCGTATCACCACCAACTTGGTCGTTTGTTGCCCCTGTCAGTGTCAGACCTCCGACATTCAACTTCGTCAGTTTGTTATTTGAACTGTAGTGTCATATCAGCGCAGGATAATTTCACCTGCATGACACTTTGTCCAACTTCGTCAATATCCTTCCTTCAGAATTTGACATAAGCGTTAGATCGGCCCGCAAGCCTATCAGATACCAGCAAAGAATAGATGAGGTTTCGTAAGAGCTTTCAGAGCAGCTTGATCGATTGTAGTTTCAAATTGTTACGCATACATCAAACGTGTGTTAGGTGCTGATATAAGATCCTTGATGGATTTCTGAAAACTTATGTTGTGTATGGCGAAAATTGTAACCTGCGTACACTGTACAAAGATAATTCATAAACCTTTCGTAAATTAATTCATGTATATTATGTATACCTATTCACATTTCAGAAAAACTATGTTTGATGAGAGAATCTTTCAAATACTAGTACATTTTAACCTTTGAAGATTGACGATCTAATGACTTTCACAAGACCAAAAATTAAATTAAATTTGGCAGCAATGAAATTCCATCCAGATCCCAACCCACTTAATCTCAGTAAATTTCATTTAAATCGGATGAAAATTGTTAACGTTATCATTCTTAAAAGAAATAATTATCGAAATTTCTTTAGAGTTGATAAAAACTGATGCAGAGATTACAGGCACATCCCAGGCCGACTTGTGATTTTTGAGCCTAATTTCCTAAAATGTGGTCCAGTATTTGGGAAGGGAGAATCTTTTAATGGCGAACTGACAGATTTTTTCTTCTATTCGATTTTTGAAGTACGACGATTTGGGGGCTTTTTGAAAATTTCATTTTTAGTTTTCTTGGTTGATAACAAAGGTTTACTGTTGCAAACAATAAATCAAAACCCCTAAAACAGCGTTTACGAATACATATTCCGTTTTGATCTACGGCAAACTTTTTTTGTGGCGGACTTCCATTCATCACTCAAAATTAAGGTTACCAAGGGCCCGTTCCACCACGGAGGACCACGAACTAATCCGAAGCTAACCCAGTTATGTCACTGCCGGTTTTGAGGTATAACTCCCGAGTCGGGATTAACCCCTTATGGTTGAACGCACCCTGAGGGCCTGTTCCACCAACGAGAGTTACCTCCGGAGTCTAGTTACACAGGATCTCGATAACAACCGCGAGTCAGTGTTTTTTTGTTGTTCCATAATCAATTTTTAATCTTAGATTAGCCAATCCGTGGATCAGTTAGTTAGCATCCGAGTTGCTGTCCTTTGAACAAAAATTAAACAGATAATAAAAGTGGAGTTGCAGTATTTATTATCCGCCACATATCGCCATTTTGACATCAAAATGAAAGATGCCGAGTACAGTTTGGCGGCAAAAATTACTCTGTAGCGTCAATATTTATGTTTTAGTAGGTTATCGTTATCATCAAAGACCACTTTAATACCACTTCTTGAAAGTTGTTAATAGCTATTATTTTCGGTGATTTTTTTTTTTTCGTTGTGTACGAAACTTTTTCCATTATCAAGTCGAGCACTAAATGAATAGCCCCCTTGGATAACGATGAAAAACATTCGCCTTCACTTTTCTTTTGGTTAATGAAATACCCAAGTAGTAAGCCAGCCTGGTTACTTACCAAATCAATTTTTATATAAGTACAGCTCGAGGATTTCTTATACCTTATAGAAAGTGTTATGGGACCACCACCTACACCCCAAGCCGATAGTCCCTGAAAATGTCATCAAAATCTGATGAAAACTGTGAAAATGAAGCTTGTTACAAGGATTTGAGGATACACGATAGGCACGGAACGAAAGTTTTCAGAATGATCTGAAACGTAAAATGCGAGTGGAAAGTTTTATTTTAGGGTAACCCATTTCATCTCTCGAAAGTGAGTAAAATGCTTCAGCAAAACAAATAAGATAAATACAACGAAATAAATAAGAGGAAGTACGGATCTAAGAAAGTAAATAGCTAACAAGAAAAATGTTGTCTCACCTGTAGTACGATGACAACAGGACCATCTACAGACCTATCCGCACATACCTTGATATTTCATCAAAGCAGTTAAATTTAGGCTTCCTACCAGGATTTTACATTCGCACATGCGCACAATGACACTGTTACTGACAGTAATATTGAAATCATTATGTGTTGATTAAATGACCTCCCTCCAAATTTTAGCAATATCGGACGAGTAAGAAAATTATGCTTGATGGTATTTATATGCGCATAGTGGAGTCTTGGGTTAGTAACAAGGAATGTGATGTGGGACCATGACATCCCAAGCCACACATTCACTGAAAATATCATCCGAATCTGATGAGAACTGTGAAAATTATGATTTTTACAAGGGTTTGCGGATAACGACAGACACGAAACGAAAGTTATTCAGAATGATCTTGAACGTGAAAATTCAAGTAGAAAGTTTGATTTTGGAGAAACAAATTTCATCTCTCGAAAGTGAATAAAATGCTGCCGCTACCTACAGGTAGATTCGGAAGCCATATAGAGAGGGCGATTCTTCTTATTAGAATTTTTTCCCAACAATTGTTTATGTGTCCTCTAACGAGTGCTTCAAACATTGCGTGTCTAACTCAGCTGACTGTCAATCGTTATTTCAAGGACTGAAGAAGAATGAGTTGGGAGCAATCGAGAGTGGAAGTGGTTTAGTTTAGCAGAGGCAGGAGCGTCAAGGGGAGAGGTGACAAGTTTGTCCAGAACCATCAGATTGACGTGTGATCAGGAAAGGGGGGGTTAGAAACGACCGGGGAAGACTGTTGAATATTCAGGGCGAGAGACTAAGTGATGGGAGTTGTTCTGATGTGCTTTTGCGATTAAATTGATCCGTTTTCTCCTTAAGAATCTTAGGCGACAATATTATCGTCAGAAATAATTAAGGTCGACCGTCGTAGGATTTGCCTAAAAGCTGATACCTTCGCGCCATATCCAACCGTCGCACCTTAAAAATTGAATTCAGTATAAGTGCCCGCTTTAGATATAAGTAATTTAAGAGTAATATAAGCTCCCCTCCTCTTAGCTGTAAGCGACGGCGAAATTAGGCCACCTCGAGGCCGAAAAAGAGGAATTCCGCGATTTCTCCCAAAACGACAATTTTGTTAAATATTCAATAGGTACATTTTCAAGTACACATTCAAATGTACATACAGAGATTATTTTCATTATTATCTTTTGTTTGAAATGAATCTATCATTTCTCCTCTTCTCTCCTTTGGTTTGATCTGTTTTACAATTGCTTAAGGATAAATAGTTTGATTCATCCAGGGGATTACGTAAGGGGTCGTTTGTAATTTTGATTTACTCCAAAGAAATTGATAAATTAGTGGGGCTCATACATTTCAATAAGGTAAAATATTTCTTTTTTAAATCTATTATTAATTAATTTTTATAAGATTCATATGCAATTATCAGCATCGAGTGGTTGATAATTTGTTTTGACTCTGCTAAAAATTATAAATTTGACGATTTTTGGCTGTTTTTAGCCATTTTAAGTGATATTTTTGGTATATTTTTTGAAATTTGACCGATTTAATGTGCTCAAAAATTGTTGGCCAACGAACTCATCCATTCTTTTGGAAAGCTTGATTTTTTGGCAAAAGAACGGGTTTTTTAAATCTCAATCCTAAGGAGAGTTATCGTCTGGAATGACATATATCTATATATATATAAACACATATGAAAAAGCGCAAACTTCAGGAATCGTTTCAGAATGCCCCAAAACATAATTCAATGGGAAAAAAAAAAATCTAAAATTTTCATTATTTTCCGGGCCATTTCAATAGCTTCAGTTTTTACGAAAATTCGCTAAAATGTACAAAGGATCATTTAGCATGTACAGCCAATACATACTTAAATATTGTACATACTGTAAATGCGTTACTTATACACTTTGAACAGGAATAAATTCAATTTACTCTCATGGTTAAGTGGGCTTTATCAACCGGGTTTTCACTTGGTGGCTCCGAACAACCTATAAAAAAGAAAGAGAGGCTTACAAATTCAATGCATTTAATTTCGATGCATTTCAATTACGATGGTTTGTAGAGGCACTGGAGATTTCGTCTTCTTCTTCTTCTTCTTCTTCTTAATTGGCGCTGCAGCCCAGAGTGGGCCTCGGCCTCCTTCAAGACTTCCATTTTTCTTGATCCTTGGCCACCATTTTCCAATTTCGGCACCCAGCCCTTACATTGTCCTCCTCCACATTGTCAATCCACTTCAGTTTCGGTCTTCCTTTGCCTCTAGATCCACTTGATTTTGTTTTCAAGAGCTTCTTGGCTGGGTCCTCCTCCTCCATTCTCATGACATGTCCAGCCCATCGCAAGCGTCCTAGCTTTATAAATTTGACAACATCGACTTCTTTGTACAGTTCATAAAGTTCCTCATTCTTACGGCATTCCTCATCCTTCCTGACATACCGGGCCAACGATTCTGCTTAGAAGTTTTCCTTCGAAGGCTCTCAATTTTTGTTCAGATAATTTTGTAATGGCCCATGTTTCAGAGCCATATACAAGAACTGAACGAAGCAGGGATTTGTACAAATCAAGTTTAGTTTGTCTTGACAGGGTGTGGGATTTGAGAAGTGGTAATAGCCCGTAATACCACCTAATGCATACATAATGCATTACTTATACACTTTGAACGGGAATAAATTCAATTTACTCTCAAGGTTAAGTGGGCTTTATCAACCGGGTTTTCACTTGGTGGCTCCGAACAACCCATAAAAAAGAAAGAGAGGCTTACAAATCCAATGAAT
Source organism: Adelphocoris suturalis (assembly GCA_030762985.1). Lineage (NCBI taxonomy): Eukaryota > Metazoa > Arthropoda > Insecta > Hemiptera > Miridae > Adelphocoris > Adelphocoris suturalis. The sequence continues at coordinate 43,864,470 of CM061044.1, forward strand.
TTAATTTCGATACATTTCAATTACGGAGGTTTGTAGGGGCACTAGAGATGTAAGCCGGAAAAGTGGGGCAGGGTCGGAAAAGTAGCTTACTACTATTCTCTCTTGGTCTCCCCTGAGGTGAAAGCAAGTTTAAACGAAGATTTATAGATAAAGGCGGCGACGGAGGGAGGAAACAATACCGAGTCGGGAAACTTTAGTAAAAAAGGAAATAAAAAGAAGGACCTTTACAAAGGCGAGGGTTCTGCAAAAGGGATTGCAACCTTTTTATTGCTTCAAATACATTCTTGCGGGCATGTCTTCTATTTTTTTTCTAAATCTTGAAGGTACACGTATATTTTCAGATGAGATTTCTTTCCTTCGCAATCTTTGGTATATACCATGCAAAAATCACGACTGCGCGCATGAACACTAATGCGCTTGCGCAAACGATAAATTCTAGGCACATCAATAGCCCCCCCCCCCCCCTATCAATATTAGTTACATTCTTGTGGTTCGCGCTTAAATGTATGAAAATTAAATAATTAAAGTACTCTGTCATGCAGCATGACAAATAGAGCAAATTTTTGAAGAAAAGATGTGGATAACAGTGAATCAGGCTCTTAAATTCTGTTCATTGAGACCAACCATGTCCTGATTAAAACTGAGGAGACAGCCGTGCGATGTAATCGCAAAGACAACTTTTGGACACGCAGCTGAACTCAGAAATGTATCATTAGTAGCTCCTGCACATGTGCACATCACGACAGGTTTAATTTCTAGGTTTTCATCAGATTTTGATGGTATTTTCTGGGAATGTGCTGGTTAGGCTGTAGATTGTCATCTACCAACTTCATTTTCCTCAAATCATTCCTTCATTCTGCGCATGCACTAACGTAAATTAGTTCAAACATCCTAGTATCTCGTTTCCTAGATGACCGATTTCGTTATTTTACGTTACCAACATCTTGGTTGAATATATTCTTCTATGGAGTTTTTAATGATTATTAAAACCATTTCAATGATCTAAGTATACATTTATGTTTATACCTCACTGCCCGTGCATCTCGGAACTCTGATGGGGCAAGATCAAAATTGTGTTTCCTAAGAGGTAGCACAGAGGGCCATCCCGATGTTTTGGATCCAGAAACATGAACGACTGATCTCTCAGTTGCTCTTTTCTGTTTTACCGGAAACATTTTAAGAACATCGTCCAACAATTTGTCTTCATTCTCTGCCCTGTGTTTTCTTGCTTTTTGTTTGGCTGCATGTGTACTCTTGATTGATGTTCTGCAATATCTATTCGTCGATTCTGTTCTATTCCTGAAGTTAGTTCTGAAGAGCCTTCTCTTGCCATCATATAGACAATCTTTGTACAGTTTCTAGGATCCGTTACAGCTAGTCCTCCTTTGTTTGTCGGGAGAGAAATAGTTGGCATTCTGCTTCTGTCACGCTGCTCCCGACAATTGCCAGTATCAACTTATTTTTTATTGAGCATACTAGCTGTTCATAATCATGTTCTTTGGTCCTAAGTACTCTGCAAATACTGCCATCTGAATTTAACTGACTTGCAGAATGCGGCATGAGCGGATTGTGGCTGAATCTTTCCTGCTTCAGCAAGCTGCTCCACTGTATTTACCCAGCTGTCAATCTCCTTTTCCATAAACTGTCGCTTTCTCCCTGACTGTCCTATGTACCCTCCGAAAAACCGATTTCCCGTTACAACTATGAAAGTATACATTTATGTTACTTTTAGTTGGTAGGTACCTACTTAATTAAATATCGTTATACTGAGATCGGGGGGTAAAATGAAGATTTTTTATATTAATTGCAATAATTTTCCTTCTGCAGATCCCTGTATCTACGCAGGCATATTGATGTCAACCTACGGATCTGCGATTTGAAATGGACCTCCTTTGTAATATCAAGAACTCAATATCAGTGCACACTGATCAGCTGTGGGGCCTTTGAGCCTAATATGTTTTTTAATCGACTTATGATGATGAAACCGGAAATGTTGCTCCTTTTTGGAGATCTGGAATACAATTACAAAGTATGGAGGGACGCAGATCAGCTTCCGAACCAATGAGGCTAATTTATTTCTTAACCCATTGACCGCGCCTCAGATTTGCAGTGAGCTTGTCACTGCTGCCCCAAAAATGAGAACAATTTTTTTAAACGAAATGTGCTTAGTTATATTCCAGGTAATCCCAAAAGAGGATTTTTGAAGTTTTCTGCTGGAAAATCCTCGGAAAATACAAAAGAAAAAGCCTTCCTGTTGCCATGGGGGCAAGTGTGGTTGGTAGGGGGGTTCAACGAAGTTGTGTAGGGAGGGGAAGCACTCACAAGACTCTCTTGTGAGTAGCATGGGTGGCCTACTCACTCTCACAAGGCACTCTCGTTAGGCGCATTCAATGGGCTAAGCGACTCACGGCGCTGTTATATTTACATGAATCTCCTTTTGGACTCCACGGAAACAATTACGAGGCACGGAGGCGTACTGATCGGCTGAGGGGCCTTTGAACCTCTATCCTTTTCTCCTAACGACTTTTTTTTAAAACATTTACTATGAAGCGCAAGATTGCGGGGCCATATAACAGTAAAGGTGTGAACCTTTTTGGGAAGGACGATGCGCCATTTCTGATCGTACATAGGGGGTTTAATAATTATAGACCAATGATCTGCGTAGAAGGGCTATCTAACAATAAACCAGTTATTTTTGTAATAATTTGCAGCGTTTTTTCCTTTTCCTAAGTACGAATATCCAACAATACAAATCATGAAGTTGAGATCAAACTCAACCTACAAATTACAGTAGCTTGGACTGACATTCACTGGTTTTTCGAAGAGAGAATATCCATTACAGTTACTGATGGGAAAGTGGTCTAGTAGGTTGTGAAAGTCAGGGTCCAAGTTTTGTAACTTCCATTATTTCAATTAAACAACTTGAGTGATTTTATTGTTATATTGGACTGAAATAAATGGGTGCTGAATATTACCTAGTAGTTATCTATTAATGTTAAAACCATTTCCACGTAGATGAAAAGATTTTTATCGAGATTTGAATAATTTATGTTTGGCAATTAGTGATTAATGAATCATGCAACCGGTCCTGCAACGTTTTCATGCTTTAGAAAAGTAGAACGAGCATCGGGCACACGGACAAATCGGCCACTAATCTTGGGTTTGTGTCATGTTGCGCATACCTTTTAACCTTGAACGGTAATAATTAAGGTTTGATTTTATGCGGTTGTCCCTCAACGTTCCACAGGGCAGAAATTATCATCGATTGGATTCGACAGCTCTGTTCGCTCCGCGGATCGATTCATAGTGTAAATAAATTAATCATTCGACCGGAAATCCCTTTTCACGTGAACCGTCCAACGCACCAAGAGAGGAAGCCCGCCAGCGTCACTCCCCATGTTCACTTTTCACGTATTACGGTAAGAACACTTGGTTCGTGTTATGTTGGTTATCTCGGAAGGGTAGGTACTTATAAAACTAGGAAACTTCTGTTGTATCTCTTTTAACAAAACATATTGGTAACCCCTTAACCCTCAGTCACTCATCAGGACTTTTCTCTAAGTGCAAAGTAGCTAACTGTTGTTCTGCTTGGTGGTAATCTCCACATCATCTTCACTTACTTCCTCATCTGACCGTGTACGAGTTTCTGGCAGTAAGCAATATATTTGAATCGCCCATTACTAAAACATCTATGGAAAAAAAGGTTTCCATTTAACATAAACCTCTTCTCGTCTCGGAGAGGCTATTTTTGTAAACGATATACAATATAAAATATAATAAATACGAGAAATACAAAAACGCTCTAAAAAAAATCCGTTCTTGCGCCAAAAAGACAAGTTTTTCAAACGAAAGGATGAGGTTGTTGGCCAGAACTTTTTGAGCACATTAAATTGGTCAAATTTTGCTTTAAAAAATCACTAAAAATTTCTATAAATAGTGAAATTTATATTTTTTAGCAAACTATGGCTCAAATAAAGTTTATCAACTATAAAACAGGACATTCAAAAATGTATGTACAAAATCATGCTGAATAAAAGTACTTAAATTCCTTTAAAATTTGCTAAAAAATCGATAAAAACAGCCAAAAAATCTAAAAATCCAAAACTTTTTTTAATAACAGATTATTATTTAGAATACGTTTTTGCCATAAAATTAATACCTAGTAACAATTTACTTGCACTCAAAAAGCTTAAAAGTCAAAACAATTCAACATTATAATTTAATACGATAATTTACGAAATTTCACTCACACGATAGTGCTGCATGACATTTAGCTCTTCGTCCAAGACTACCCCAAGATACTTATGCATGGCAACGCGTTTTATTGTGTCACAGGGACAGCTGATAGTTGGTTTACATGTATGTAATGTGTTCTAAGTTGAATAGTTTTCGTAGAACCATTTTCCTACCACGTTGATCGCTAGGTTTTCATGTGTCACCTTCTACTAACACGGCAGTGTCATCCGCAAATGCATAGATACATCTTAGTGTTTCGTAATTCTAGAAGGGCTACTTCAACATGAGTTCCTAAGTATATCACTCTCATGTACTTTGCTTACCTAGAAAGTAACTCTTTAACACCTAGTTGAGATGGCTCACAACCACAAGTCCAATTTCCAACAAGAATTCGAATCTTACTTTAGGGTAGACGTATAGAGGTAAGCTGTTTTGGTAGGCTAGGCTCGTCATCAAATTGATGTGACGTTTCTCTCGAGAGGCCTGTCTGTTGATTACGTTGACGCTTATTCGGGGCTTGGCTCAGAGTGGTCGCTTACTAACAGTCTTGTAATTACGCTAATGGGAAGTCTGTCTTGAGAAACCAGACTTTTAGTTACTTTGACGTCTGTATACAAGGCTTGGCTGGGCGACTGAGGTTGCCTTCCACTTGAGGTTAGTAGGACTTGGCAAAACCTAACTGCAGTGTCGAGAAAGCTGTGTGAAAATTTAACTAATTTAACTAAAATTTAATTAATATTATTTAACTATTATTACTCATATTTATTATTAAACTAATTATTAATTAAACTAATTATTATAATAATAACTATTATTTAACTAATATTATTTAACTATTATTTAACTAATTTAACTAAAAAAAAAAAACTTTTTTAGCACATAAGCTGGTCAATTTCAAAAAATCGCTAGAAACTGCTAAAAATTATTAAATTTAAATTTATATTTTATGAAGAATTTTAGTCAAACTGCTTGCGTACGGGTCCGCAACACCGAGAAACATTTTCATGTTTTGTTACCACATTCGCCTTTGTTATTATACTTGTACCTAGAGGATTGTTTATGGATCATTAATAACTTTCCATGTAGCTCATCTGCTTTTATTTTTGGAGCCGTTTAGGCAGCATAAAATTTCAGCATAAATTGAGATCTTTCTATCGGCTGGTGAACGATTTTTGAACGATGAAAAATGGTAAATATACAGTTCCGTAGCAACGATTTGGTTTGAAGCGAGAATAATCAGAAATATCCTTGAGTATTTATTCTTAACGCGATTTCGTGAGCAATTTTCAGTTCATGAGCTAAGACATGGAAACGTCAAAAGACATCGTGAGTATTCAGGACGCTCTACCTTAATCCAGAGTCAGGACAGTCCCCAAAAGTGTAAAAAGTGTTTTCAACTTTTTGTACCCATATTTGCTTCTTTGAAATATTCACAATTTTGTTAAAATCAATGCATGAAACGATGTAACTAACTGTAAGACAATGTTTGGTGTCGTAGATCTTCACACGAAAAATCAAACAAACAAGGTAAAACTTTAAACGGAAGTTCTGAATTATGGAGGCTATTCCGGTACAAATTATCATTGAAACCTGAGACCCTGTGAGCAATTATATGTAATTTCATTGGAGAGCGATGAGTTTGAGAAGTGCCAGTTGCAGTGAGAAATTAGATAGCATCGATGCCAACGAAATTAAAAGCATTACGACTAGGTCAGATAGGTGCCCATTGAAAGTACCTTGCGTGCGATGCTTCCATAAAACCTGGAAAAAAACATCCAACTCCCGGAGAGGACGGGAGTCCAGCTGGGCTTTTCATTCCAGTAAGGGTCCGATTTATGATTGCTGGACAACTGCCGACCCCGCCTACCGAACCGTCGACGTATCGAGGATGACCCTCTGTATAGACGTAGAGCATTTTTTGAATGATCTCCTCTAATGTAATGAGTCGTGCGGAGGTCACCATTCGCGTGATGGAACCCAGCAGGTCGACTGTCGCTCAAGAGACGTCCATTTCCGGTACGTTTTTCTCATGTCCAGGAGCAGTTATGTGATGTGAGCTTCCAAGATTGAGCGATAAGCTGTACATATTATCTGTAGAACATTTTATCATGAGAGCGATTTTTTTCGTAGTATCACACCTGTATGATACGTATGATACATAGTATAGGTATTATTGAATAAGAATATCGCTTCCGAGTCTACCTAAAGGTATCGGAAGAATTGTTTTCACTTACGGGAGAAAAAAATTTTTGGTCTCCAAAATCAAAATTTCCACTCGCATTTTACGTTTTTGACCATTCTGAACAACTTTGGTTCCGTGTCTGTCTGTCTGTCTGTCGTGTGTCCGAAAATCCTTGTAACAAGCTTATTTTACACAGTTTTCATCCGATTTGGATGAAATTGTCAGGGAATGTGCGGGCTAGGGGGTAGACGGTCCCTTATCAGTTTCATCTTTCTTGACTCAATACCTCACTCTGCGCATGTACAAACGTAAATTCTACCAAGTCCTCCTTTCCTTTTTCGGCGCCGTATCAAATTCTACTTAAATGGAAACCAATAGATTGAATAATATAAATTGTATTGATGAAATAGAAAACAATAATTATAAGTAAGTCTCTATCTCTAGAATAATCATTAATCATGACGAGGCAATCGTCTAGTGGAAACCAGATTGGTATTCCGTAGCCAAGTGGGTTACTCGTCTAGTGAAGTAGGTAGGAACCTCTTGAAAAGTTTTGTGTCCCTCAATGAAATGAATTTCTTGAGAATAAATATTTTCAAAGTTAAAATAGAGAGCTTGACTGCCTTTTTACTCGTTTTTGGAGTTCGTCTTACACTCGGGTAATGGATTCAGTTTGGTCATAAAAATGTGCTTCCTGTTCTACTTTAAATTTGTAATACTTTAATCCACATCCTGTAATGTTCGTATCCGTTTATGCCCCAGGAAACGCTTTCAAGCCTCCAACAGCTGTAGAGTTGGAGATTTTGTGCCCAAAGTGAAAGTAGAGGCTGATGAAAGGTTGAATTTTTCAGTTTATGCCCTATTGTTGCTATTGCAGGTTTCAGCCATGAAAATCACCGGCAACTCGTAGCTAGACAGAGAAACGTAAACTTTTATGAGTGAAATCCTGTGATTTGGATACCCAGTATTATCAGTTGGATACTTTCAACTGACTGACGAGTTCAAGTATGATAAACGTTTCGAATAATTACACAAATTCCTACTACCTATTCCTAACTTAGCCAATCCGCTTTCACGCATAAATGTCGACGATTTCGGTCCGTATGGGCTTCATACGATCCTTCATCTTTTTCACCGTAGTCAGACTAGTAGCGTGTGCGCTTGTGCCAACTTGCATTTTACAGAACAGCTATTACCCAAGATCTAATGGCTTTAATTCCCATAAAATTGGAGGGTAACTGAAGAATGGTGTCAGAGTGATTGATTATTAATTTCTTCGCAAGTATATCCTCAAAGGCCATTGTCATGCGTGAAATTCGTTGACAGACACAAAACGATAGACACAATAACTTCCTGAACGCCCTAGGAGTCATTATTCAAATTATAAAATTAATCACCCGAACCCACATCACTAATAATTACTACTACTATTAATATTAATTCTAATTTGCCTTTCTTTATCTTCAAAATTACTCAATTCCAATTGTATATGAATTACATGAAGTTCGAGAAATATTAATTTGTTAGAATGATATTATGTTATCATACCTGTACTGAAATGTCAATTTTCAATGTTGATTTGGGTTACATGGCGTGATTTCACTCAACTCAAATCCACTCTAATCAATGCTTTTCTTATATAGATCATAAGAAATATTAATAAGATTGAGTAGTGATGGATTAATCATCCACCATAGCCTAAATCGCTCTCTGAGCCCATCTTTCGCTCCGACGGTCCTATTGTGAAAAGGGCCTTCACCGCTCGAGGACAGACTGCCCGCATACCTTGAGCTGATTAGTTTGGTTGAGAAATTTCTCTAGGTGCTCTAATAGCGTCTGGAGTTGACAATCCGGGCCTGCTACCACCAGATAATATTGAAATAGGCTAAGTCCCTCTCGCATTCTGAGCTTATTAGACTTTATTGTTTCTGTAAGTCAGCGGATTGAAGTCGAAGTGGACTAAATCACTCGCAATGAAGTGCTGAAACTCATTAAGTACGAAAAACGAGTAATACTACATAGAAAATTGATTACAATGCTGCTGTTACACAGGTGTTTTAATAGTACCTACCTCGATTTTCGGTTGCTGGGAGTTTTGGTTTGTGTGGATATGTTACTGAGAATGAATTAAATCGGGAAATGTAATATACCTAGAACCCCCGGCGATTTTATATTATCCCCAAGAAGCGTTACTTCAAGCCTGAGAATGAGTGGAATTTCCCGAAATTTAACATTAACCGGAGGTTCCATAGAATCGCCCCCGGATCGGGTTGGTGAATGTAATAAATAGTGTAGGAAACAATACAAAATTGCAATTTTCCTACCTTCATTTTTTTTTAAGCATGAGGAGCTTCCGTGATATTTTGAGGTGCTCAATCGTCCAGCCTTCTTGCAGCTGCAAGCTGCAGCTTTTCGTCTGGCAAGGTAGCGTACAGGTGCGGCGGTTGAAACCCTGGCTACCAGTGATGGATGAATTTGTATACATTCTCGCAGGGGCCTCGCGAAATTCTTCATTACAAACTGTGAACTGATTGCGGATGTACAGTTGTTCCAGCGTCCCAATCTTTGTCCCTATTTCACACATATCTTTATTTTGGTTGAGTAGCACTCCTAACACGTTCCTGAAGTATCAGCGGGCCCTGCTTACATCAGGGACGGGGATTCGAACTTTTTTTCCGATTTAAGGAGGCCTTTATCTATCCACGGACATTTTCAACATTTTTTCAGCCTGAGTGTCGAGACTGGCAACCCAAAGGTGAGTCCTTATCTCCATTGCTCGTTAACTGAGTTGATTTGACGACTTGTTCACGGCCATTCAACTCATCAACCAAGACGACCCGGCGATTCTATACAATCTCCGGGAATTATTTAGAATTAGCGGTGGGTGTGCCGAATCACCGAAACGCCCGGTAATTCTAGAGATAGCCGGAGATTCTGTTCAATTACCGGATTTCATACATTCTCCGTAACAGATATAATTGGATATCATCCCTTGTAAAAAGAACCTAACGAAGTGTACCTACATGTCATGCTTTATTTAGTTTCATTCATTTTATCTCTCTACGGGTGGCTACGTCAATGTGGTATTATACCAAAGGCAACGTATAATAATTTTACTATTGACCAGCAATCTGCGTAAAAGGGTTATTTAATATCGAGAAATAATAAACATTATTTGTGTAATAATTTGCAGCGTTATTTTATAAATCAATGATTAATTGTTCCCAATGATTAATAAATCAATGATTAAATGTTGTTGTTAGTTGTAAAAGATGGTGCGCAGTATTTTGCGAGGATACTGACTCGCTCTAATTTCTTCAATACTGCCCATGGCATTTTGTGATCTTTCTGTGTTCATCTGTCATATTTTTTTATCAAACTATTCTGATCGACCAAGGGTTCATATATATATATATATATATATATATATATATATATATATATATATATAAATATGTACATATGTATATATATATATATGCTTTCTACTCTTCTATTTGACAAAGGCAAAAGCCGAAATATAATAACTGTGAGTTTCCTTGTAATTTATCTATATATAAGTTCTATTTTTCTCCGCACATCTGTGCCAAAGTATCTCTTTCGATTTGGGGATCTTGGTGCCTCTAAGCTTTATAATTTTTCAAAGTTCCGCGCCTGGTGACGACAAAACACCCTTCTCACCAACCAGATGGTTCCGTGTCTGTCTGTGTGTGTGTCTGTCGTGTGTGAATTCCATTTTGCTCCAATTTTGGTTTATTATTTCCAATAATAAGCCTATGTGATCGTGTAGCAAAAAATTTTTATAACCCCCCCTCAAACTTTGTCACTTTACGTTTCAAGGTGCGTAGAATCCAAATTTGAAATGTCCGTCCGCCGTCCGCCGTTCGCCGTCCGCCGTCCGGGCCATAAAAGGCCTAAGAATCGACTTAAAAAACTCGTTCTTTCGCACATAGACTCCATTTGGGGTCTAGTTGGTCCTAACGTTTAACCATCCCGATCGCTTTACTCGCAAAGATGCTACGGGCCAAAAACGGGCGAAAAAGTGTCTTTTTCTACGAGCGCACGCCTGGCACGCTTGGCAGGGGGTCACGGTGGGCGGTGAGGGGGTGAGCGGGGGGTGGAGTGAGAGGAGGCGCCGCGGCACCATGAGGTGGGTACAGCGTTCCTTCGAGGCATGAATATATGTTTTTTCTAGGTCATATTTGTGTGTTAATACCAATGCTTTTCCTATACATATTTAATAACATATCCTCTCGACTTTTCGTACGTACTTAGATAATGATATTATTAAGGCAATAACTATTTGAATAAATAGGAGCTCAAATCGAGAAATATAAACATGCGTATATAATTATAAAAGTATAGGTTGTGGCAACTCGAAGAAGGACACGCCGAGGAGTCTGGACGTGCCTTATGACGTACGCTAGCCAACTAAAACTACGATCATAGTCAATTGAAAAAATAATAAACCTTTGTGAAATAATTTGCAGCGTTTTCTCATATTGTCTTATGGAGAGACTCCCATCATATTTCAACTTCTTCGGATGAACAGGAAAGAATTTAGCTCACTCAGCTGACCATGTCGGACCCATAATTTAATTTTTCTCTTATTGCCTTATAAAGACAATATTTAAAAAAAAAATAGATTTCCCTTTTAAATGTCAGCTTCCTAGAAGGAACGGATGATGACTGCACGTCTAAATAGTTTTCTGCTGCGGATCTTCATTGGTCCGAGAAGAAGTACTCTGAAAATCTCGAAAAACTGAGTTAACAATTAATTTGTTCAGTACCTGTTCCTTACGAGCATGCCCAGTTTCGCTAAAACGTGAACAACTCCTGAACGATCATTAATTCCTCGCGGTTCCCAGTCTGAGCAGTTCACTTCAAAAAGCAGCTCCTAGTTTGAACTGTTCACAGTTCCCAGTCCCCATCACTACTGTAATGATCATAGGCGAAAAACGACGGAAGGTTGTGTGGGTCACGCGGTTTCGCGATTACAAGGCTTCCAGAAAACCGCAGGCTAGCCGCCGTTATACTCCGGTTAAATCGCAGCTCGCTTGCCGTCTTCTATTAACTTTACCGCCAGGCCCCAACAGGCCAATCTGAACTCTCACTCAACGGGAAATTTTTCACTCGGTCCCAGGGAACGTTACTGGGAAAATAAATTACAGTCGTTTAACTCCTTCCTGATGGAAATTAACTTCTGAATCTCTTCCTTTCCCCCATTGATTCAATCTTGAAATGAAAGGCTCCTTCTAATGTTTAAAAGTGAGACCCTCCATCATTTTTAGTAGAATAATGACACCCTTTTTCTTAGTTTCTCTAAAATATCAAATCCTGGTTTATGACCGATTGATGTCGAATTTTTTCTATGAGTTTTACATCTTGATGGAAAGAGATAGATTTTACTTCTGAAGGAGCTTAGAAAACGTGAATTCCCCTAAGTACTGGTTGATACGAATTTATTTGTTAATGTTTCAATGGCAGAAAAAGTAGCAAATCGCATTATTTTAATAATTTATTTATCTATTTATTTTACCTTTCATGCTTTAGCTAAACCCCCCCCCCCCTCCCCCCGCATATCTATAAACAATACTAATTCGGGTAACGAAATTTGGTGACGATAATTCGTTAGGTATCTACCCCTCAATACTAGGGAGTTGTGGCATGCTCATTTTCCATTCTAAAAAAAATCGCTTACCACTCATTGGAAAGCTCTAAAATAAATCTCTCATATCTCATGATGCCAACTTTTTCCTACTTCAACTTACTTCTTAAAGCTATTGGTCGGTAGTATACAAGCTAAGTTGATTGGAGATTTCAGTTTGATTATCTTCTGTGATGAATGAGTGATTTTTCCAGATCACTCTAGGAAAGTGAAATATGAAATGAATCATCTTTGGGATCACAAGAGACGAATGAATAGGCAGGCTCCATCCTTATCAGAGGGATGAGCTCAATTTTCTCCTATTCTCCTTAGGATGTTGAAATTTGGTAGGGGGCCTCTTTGTGAGATACCAAGAGATCAGTGAAAAGGTGGGTAACATCCTGTTTCACGAAGGGAGCTAAATTCTATCATTTTCTTCTTTGGGTGTTAAAATTTGATCGGTAGGCTCTATGAGACATTAAGAGACGAATGAAGTGACGGGCTCCCACCTGATCAAACGAGTTAGTTCTATCGTTTACTGTTCATTTCTCAAACGTTTAAGTGCTGCATGGAAATCGGCAGCCAGAAAGCTAATTCAGGAAATCCACAAGCAACAAAAACAGTAAATTAGATGTTGAGAGGCAGAAGATGGCTAGAGCATATCCCATGTCTTGAATTGCATATTAGGCTCTGAATGGTAGCAAAGTGGGCTCCCGGGGTCCACGCGAGTGGAATGTTTTATTTGTTTACAATGGTGGAAGTGGTTTTAATTCATCCTCAGGGCGAGAAAGAAGGAATTCAACGATGGAATTGCAAATCATGTAGTAAATAGTTCATTGAAGTAGATTGTGTCAAACTGATTCTCTAGGCTATGAACATGATCGATGCGAGAGTTTTCTTCATAAGCAATGAGGCCGTCATTAAGATGTGGGCACCCCCAGGTGGGAGAGGGTCGTGAAATGTTGCAAGGGCCATGTTGGGTTCATGTGATTTGCCTCCTCACATAAATCTACACCCCTCTTTCGGAGGACTGCCCAGTCTTTTGTACCTTCGGGTTTTGCTCGGACTCCCTCAGAAGGTAGAACCTCCTTTTCAGTCAGACGATGTCCAGTCCCTGTTAATATATCTTAAGAGCTTGGATTCTATAACCAACTGTGTCATTTCTAGTCTGCGATATATTTATGCACATCTAGTACTAACTTTATCTCACTCAGCTGTATAATAGATAAGTAGGATTTATGTTGTTATAAGCATAATCTAGGCTTAGCTGTAGTTTTTATTTTTAGCGTATTTTAATCTGCTGTAAGGTTCACAGGGTGGCCATCGCCGTATCCTTTGTGGCTGAGTGCTGTGATGCTTAGTTCTGAGAGATATTATTACCCCCCCCCCCCTCGCCCTCTGATTTGCCAGTAGAGTCCGTCATGGCAATCCGTTTAGTGAAGGAGGGTCAACATAGCTCCCCTTAGTAACGTGCCACTTGCAGGAACCCTTTGATTCCTTCAGGTTGGGATGAGGCTAAAATTCCAGTGAAAAATAAAAAGCTTCACTTTCAGAATTTTCGAAAAACAAACAAGTAGGTAACAGAAATATAAGATAAATAGATACTTCTAAAATAGTATAAAGTTGTAGTACCTATTTGGCAGTAGGTTGGTCGTAGCACCTGCGTAGTGTGTAGTAATATATTAGGTATGTAATGAGAACTTTTCTTTCTTTTTTTTTTTTTTGACATTTTATGTCTTTGCTCTGGCACATAACTCGAAAACCGTTACCAAATTTGTTACCAAATATTCTGATGATTTCCGCTTACAACCGAGCCGTTGCTAGGGAAATGGTACTTCGTCGTTTTTCATCTCACAAAATTCGTTGACCATTCGTTCGAAAGCTCTCGATTTAACCAACCATGTTATGTTAACTACTGCGAAGTGCGTGGCCAACAAGCTGAGTTATGAGCATGGTTATATGAATAATTGTTTACACACAGGTGATCATTTTCAATAATTGAAATTGTGAACATGATTGCAACCGCTTGTTAATTTCTGATGATATCATTGAGCTGGTGTTTCGATGATGTGATTCATAGCAGGTGATCCGAATATTGCGAGAACGGTTTGATTTGTGAAGCGGTGGTTAAATCATTTTAATTAGTAATTTCTATACTTTACACTATAGGAAGCTGTAATTTCGTATGTAGCCTCTTTAGGACATTTACTTGACCATACCCAGAGTTCGGATCAGATGAGTGGCTCATAAAGCTAATTTCTATGCTTCACACTCTAGGAAGCTGTAATTTCGTATGTAGCCTCTTTAGGACATTTACTTGACCATACCCAGGGTCCAGATCAGATGAGTGGCTCATAAAGCTAATTTCTATGCTTTACACTCTAGGATGCTGTAATTTCGTATGTAGCCTCTTTAGGACATTTACTCGACGATGGCCGCGGTCCGGATCAGATGAGTGGCTCTTAAAGCTAATTTCTATACTTTATACTCTAGGAAGCTGTAATTTCGTATGTAGCCTCTTTGGGACATTTACTTGACGATTCCCAGGGTCCGGATCAGCTGAGTGGCTCTTAGAGCTAATTTCTATGCTTTACACTCTAGGAAGCTGTAATTTCGTCTGTAGCCTCTTTAGGACATTTACTTGACCATACCCAGAGTTCGGATCAGATGAGTGGCTCATAAAGCTAATTTCTATGCTTCACACTCTAGGAAGCTGTAATTTCGTATGTAGCCTCTTTAGGACATTTACTTGACCATACCCAGGGTCCAGATCAGATGAGTGGCTCATAAAGCTAATTTCTATGCTTTACACTCTAGGATGCTGTAATTTCGTATGTAGCCTCTTTAGGACATTTACTCGACGATGGCCGCGGTCCGGATCAGATGAGTGGCTCTTAAAGCTAATTTCTATACTTTATACTCTAGGAAGCTGTAATTTCGTATGTAGCCTCTTTGGGACATTTACTTGACGATTCCCAGGGTCCGGATCAGCTGAGTGGCTCTTAGAGCTAATTTCTATGCTTTACACTCTAGGAAGCTGTAATTTCGTCTGTAGCCTCTTTAGGATATTTACTTAACGATTCCCAGGGTCCGGATCAGATGAGTGGCTCTTAAAGCTAATTTCTATGCTTTACACTCTAGGAAGCCGTAATTTCGTATGCAGCCTCTTTAGGACATTTACTTGACGATGCCCGGGGTCCGGATCAGCTGAGTCGCTCTTAAAGCTAATTTCTATGCTTTACACTCTAGGAAGCTGTAATTTCGTATGTAGCCTCTTTAGGACATTTACTTGACGATGCCCGGGGTCCGGATCAGCTGAGTGGCTCTTGGAGCTTGCATACGAGTCTGCAACTAAAGACATAAAATGTACCAATGTGTTGCAGACTCGTATGCAAGCGTTTCTTTATACACTAAATAAGCAGCAACTTTGCCGAAGCGAAAAGATGAGACCGACAACTCAAACGGATCCAGCCAAAATGATATTTTCTCTTTAAAACTTCT
This sequence comes from Adelphocoris suturalis, assembly GCA_030762985.1. NCBI lineage: Eukaryota > Metazoa > Arthropoda > Insecta > Hemiptera > Miridae > Adelphocoris > Adelphocoris suturalis. Next base: position 43,880,036 of record CM061044.1, read on the forward strand.
GAAAGTTGAAAAATGCACCACTGAAATCACTCAAACTAATAAAAACCAATACCACACTAAAATACGTCATTGCAGGTAGATGAAACTCGACTAAAAGAAGCAACAAAACAGGGTACCGTGGTGTTTTTATTAACGCTGTTTTCGTTTATGTGCCAAAGTAAAGACATAAAATGTCAAAAAATGGGGGTTCCCATTTGAAAAATCAATCTTCATGTCATTTGCGTCACTTTTATCGCAAGTGGCTGGCGCGAAAGTAATTTTCCTGAAATCTACTTTAAAAAAATTATGAAGAATGGCGTTGGTTTTCTTGTCTCTTACACCCACATTCAAGGTGGGTATAAGAGACAACGTCAGCGTTACCCACACGATTGTCAAAAATAAAATTGGTGTAACAATAGTATTCATAAATTGATTATTTAATTGTGGTATTAGGCTCCTGTAAGACAAATATTTGACCTAACGTTTATTTCGTGTTTCAGGTAAGAGCCTATTTTCATACATCATCCGACAAAACGGTGAGCACTCAAAGTTTTGAACATTTTCTCCACTAGAAAAAACTGGATACTGAGAGTCAGACGAAGATACTCATAATTCTTGAATGCACTATCTTGAAGAGGCTTCTTCAATATGGTGATCATGTACAAAATATATTAGAGCTGGCCATACACGATGGGTCCATTTCCCCCGAAGCCGTCAGTGATCCCAAATCTCGAGAGTCCCACACGTCAGAGTTCAGAGCCAGTCCATTTCAATTCTAGTGGCCAGATACAATAATTATGTCGTTGTGGTCATGATCCCAGCTGGAAGAATTAATAGGGCTTGTCAAAACTGGAAATGGCACATTTTACCCTCAATATTCGCCCTAGAAACTTGATTTTATCACACCGGTGAACTAAAACCGATCTGAGACCCGTTTCCATCGGTTCAGCGTTCAAAATTACATGGAAAGTGGTACCCCACATAAACATGTAAAAGTAAACATGCAAAAATTTATCACTATTTGATCACGAGGCTCATTATTCAGAAATAATAAATGAATAAAAAATAAGAAAGTTTCAGTTATATAGGATGATCGTATGAGCAAATTTTCATATAAATATCTATTATACTGCGTTACATTGTTTAAAAATTTGAGCACTTTTTCATGCAAAAAGGAATTAAGTTATCATTTAGCAGTTTTTATAGATTTTTCAGCAAATAATAATGAAATTCAACTACATTTTCAGCATAATTTTGTAGATAGTTAGTTTAATGATCTAGTTCAATGTTGATAAAAAAATTTGGACTAAAGTTCTGTTGACAAATATGAATTTAACAATTTTTAGCCATTTTTAGAGGTTTTTTACCTCATTTTCTGAAAATGTTATTAATCTAATGTACTCAAAAAGTGCTGGGCAGCGAACGCATCCTTTCATTTGGAAAGCTTGATTTTTTGGCGCTAAGAAGAGTTATCGTCTGCAATGTTATATATGTAGGTATATATGAAAACTCCAGGAATCGTTTTTTAGAATGCCTTAAAACGGATTTAAATTGAGAAAGTCCCGGAAAAATTAAATTTTAAATTTTTTTTTATCCATTGCAATAGCTTTATTTTCTTCAAAAATGCACTTATCATAAAGGAATCACTATATGATTTTTTTTTTTTTTTTTTTTTCAAAAAAATCCGTTCGAAGATCTTTATAATTATGTCATTTGAACATAATAAATGCCTCTCAAATTGTAAAGCAAATTGTAATTGGGGAACCTCAAAAAATTCGGAAACATCAAAATATTGGGAATAGAATTAAAAAAAAAAAAAAAAAAAAAAAAAAAAAAAAAAAAAAAAAAAAAAAAAAAAAACGAATATTTAGGTATTTTTGAGAATGGAAAATTACAATTTCGGATAAATCGGAGATCATGAATTATTGGGTTTTCCTCGGTCTGGATTCAGGGTGTCCCACGAAAAGGTTACACCCCCTTCATTTCCCCTGAATTCTGCGTAAAAATGTTCATAATTTTTTACATAGGTCTCTGGAAAAATATTTTCGCACGCATACTTTTGCTTTGAGCATCTGCATGAAGTCCTTTTTTCGTGTTTTTCCTCCACCAGATGGTATTTTCAATTTTTTTAAAGGGAGTGTTGGTTTTTTTTTTGGTTTTTTTTTTCAACTCCGCGATGCCCGGTCCCTAGGTAGCTCGGTTCAGAAAGGAGGAGGGAAAGAAAATGGAAAATTACGAAATTTCCTGTGCACACGCACGCCTAAAAACACAATTTTTTCTCGCAAAATAACCAAATTACGACCATTATTCCGCTAAAATCGGATCAAATCAAGAAACGGATAGCGCCATATGAATCAGCATTGAACAACAATGAAAATCGGGTGCAAATCGGGTGAGGGGTTGTACATTCTTTACATTTTTGTGTAGAACCCAAACCTGCAATAAAAAAGGGAGTTCCCACTTGAAAAAGAATCAACAGCCTCAGCACATGCGCAAACGTAAATTTCTCATAACATCGATTTCTCATCTTATGTTCCGATTTCATTCAATCTCGGTAGGTATTAGGGTATATTTTGTAGAAAAATGCCTTAAAAATTATATCGCGATTGGTAGCGTAATAACCATTGCGCGTGCGTGAAACTAATATTTATTGACACAGGCACAACTCCCAGTCTAGTCGAACGACTTTGATGAAATTTTCAGAGATTTTGCGGGATAGCTTCCAGACGGTCCCCTATAACTTTTATTGCCGTCACATAAATAGTAGTCTTTGCGCATGCGCAAACGTTAATTTATTATAACCTTGATTTCTTATCATCTATTGGTCCGATTTTGTTCAGATTCGGGGAGTAGATGGGACATGTTTCCGGTAAATCCCCTATGAATTATATTGCGATGGGCGAAGTAATAACTATAGCGCATGATCAAAACTGAAATTGACTGACACAGACAAAATTCCGAGACTAATGGACCGATTTTTATGAAACTTTTGAGGATTATGCGGTTTAACTCCTAGACGGTCCCCAATAAGTTTCATTGCCGTTGAAATAACAGCAGTCTGTGTACATACGCAAACGTTAACTTCTAATAAGGTCGACTTATCAATTAATTCATGTTACAATATGTGAGGAAGCTACACTGCGCACCCAACTTGGCAGTTTTCACTCTGAATTCTGGAGAAATGAAGGGTAGTATAACCTTTCCGTAGGGCACCCTGTATATGGCCATCTCAAGTTAAAAAAGTTCCAGTCATGCAGCATGACCGTATGAGCGAATTTTCTTAAATTATTGTATTGAAATTTGCAGTAGATTTGAGTAGAAAGAAATTGTTAAAAACCAATTCTATGGCAAAAAACTCATACTTAATAAAATTCGGTGATTCAAAAAAGAGTTTGGATTCTTAGTTTTTTTTTTTTTTTTTTTTTTTCAGTTTTTATAGATTTTTCAGCAAATAATAATGAAATTGAAGAATGTATTTCAGCATAATTTTGTGCATACATTTTTAGTGTCCTTGTTAATTGTTGATGATTTGGTTTTGATGAAAACTGCTGAAAAATATAAATTTGGTCGTTTTGAGCTATTTTTAGTGATTTTTTTATTACAATTTTTGAAATTTGTCCAATTTAATGTGCTTAAAAACAGTTGGCCAACTAACTCATCCTTTCGTTGGATTCTTTGGCGCAAGAACGGGATTTTTATCTCAATCCTAAGGAGTATTATCGCCTGGAATGAACATACATATATATATACATACATATGAAGAAGCGCAAACTTCAGGAATCGTTTCAGAATGCCCCAAAACGGATTTCAATGAAGAAATTTTTCAAAAATTTTGATTTTATAAATTTTCGAGTCATTGCCATAGCTTCATTTTCTACGAAAATTCTCTAACTGTTTCAGTACTGAAATGCCAAATAAACGAACATCAAGATAAATGTATAAGATCTAAAAACTTTGTAAGACGATATTTTAATGGATATTACCAATGAAATGTGGCAAACTAATCGATGAATAGGGGGTTTTTTTCTTCTTTTCTTCACTGGAGGACCAGGGTGAAAGGAGTGTCCGTGGAACTATAAATATTAGCTTTACCACCATGGCCGGCAGGCGACTCGTTAATACCCCGCCTGTGAACAAACGAGTTGACATAGGATGTTGGGCAACCCTCATACCCAAAAGAGGGTTCTCTGTCCACGTAGCAAATATTTTGAAGCTGAAATATTAGAAAACGTTCGGCCCTTTGAAAGAGTTAATAAAATATGTGACGAACGACCAACTTATCACAGGCTTTGTTCACTGTTTAAGCAATTGATTGTTGATTAGGTGCTTGTTAGGTACGAAAGATGGAACATTCCAGAGTATTGAGTCAGATTTTAAGAAAATCAACGGAAAACTCTCGAAGTAGGATAACATTAATGAAAAGCACTTTTTGTGTCCAAAATGTGCTTACAACAATCTCTAAAACTACTATGTAAGATTAAAATTTTGTAATTACTGTATTACTGCATTGTGAATGTAACCCCCGCCCCCTCCACCGCTTTATGGAAAACCGTCCCCATTACTCGATATATTTCCCCTTATCTCTTAATAACAGTTTTTGTGGGAGCACGGTCCCTGAAGTAATCCCCTGAACTTCAATCAAGCTATTTCTTATCTGTGCTGGAGACGCACGCTTACCTTGATGAATCTCACAGCTTCGTTCACACAAAGTCACGATGGAGATCCCTAAACCTGGGTACGAATTATACGCACGGTCCCACGAGGTTTCGCTCGTGTTTTTTCTCCCCCAAAGTTATGATTTACTTCCTATAAGAATTTGCGACTTACCGGTAGGTACTTATAAAACAAGTCTTATGAACATCACGAAATGAAGTTGAATGTTATCTACTGAAGTGAAGCTGTTCATTGCTTACTGGAGCAATAAAAGTAACAAGTCGTGCCTATAAGGCCTCGAGCATAGGCTGGAAACGAGAGCGCTCTATCGAGGAAATACGGTGGTACTAGTACTCACGTATCCGATCCTACTTTCTTCTATGAAATTCACACTGTGAACCTTCTCCTCTTTCTATTATTAAAAGTTTTCTTTCCATTTTTCAGACACAGGGAATATGCCTGAATAACCAAAGTCGTATGTATAACATATGCTTCGAAAGTATTAAAAGAAAAATGATAAGAAAACAGTTTATCAAAGTTGTGATTAAAGTATGACAGTGGAATGCTGTTTGGTTATAAAATGATAGTGATAGTGTTTGGTTGTAATTTAAAAAATCTAGATCAGTACTTACGTGGTGAGCCACATCTTGAGTGCATTTCACAAGGAATGACGTATTGAGAGTTTCGAGGGTCGTCCAACGCTTGAAAGGAGCAGGATCGTAGGATACTCGTAAATAGCATAGAAATCAGCTTCAAGAGCTCACTCAGCTGATTGGGGTGGTTCAGTAAGTTAGAATATTATCCTACCTGTCTCACATTGGTTCCCTTCCAAATTTCAGTATCGTAAGATGAATTGCATAGAAATTAGCGTTAAGAGTTCACTCAGCTGATTGCGGTGGTTCGGAAAGTTGAAATCCTATTCCACCCGTCTCACAAAGGTTTCGTTTCAAAGTTCAGCTTCTTAGGATAAAAGCGCTACTGATTATCAATGATGATTATTACAAATTTTATTTTGAATGATTAACTATTCAATTTGCGACCCATTCTTTAAAATTCGATCCAGCCGTTCTCGAGTCAATGGGTTTTTACGGGGATACACATACATCCATACATAAAAGGACAAAGTGAATCAATAGCGCGTTTTTTTTTTAGACTGGAACATGCTTTTACCGGGACCTTAAAGTGAAAAATGTTGCAAAATATTGTCACGAAAAAACGAGGCTAAAGTTAAAGTTTAAAGTAGCGGCGGATCCAATCTCCTAGCTATTCAAGCTATGAAGCTGAAATATGAAATGGAGAATCCTTGGGACGTCTAGAAACGAATCATGAAGTCTACACCCCCCGAATCAACTGAGTGAGATTTGGAGCTTAGTTCGTTGCTATTCAACCTATGAAGTTGAAATTAGGAATGGAGAATCCTTGGCACCTCTAGAAACGAATCATGAAGTCTAGAGCCCCCCAGGTCAGCTGAGTGAGATCCGTAGCTATGTTCTTTGCTATTCAACCTATGAAGCTGAAATTTGGAATTGAGGCCCCTTGGGGCGTCTAGAAACGAATCATGAAGACTACAGCCCCCCCCCCCCCCCCCCCCAGATCGTCTGAGTAAGATCCGGAGCTAATTTCGTTGCTGTTTAACCTATGAAGCTAAAAATTGAAATGAGAACCCTTGGCCCCTTGGGACATCTAGAAACGGAACGTAAAGTCTGAAGCTCCGTAGATCAGCTGAGTGAGATCCGCAGCTAAGCTCTTTGTATTCAATCTATGAAGCTGAAATTAGAAATGAAGGCCTCTTGGAACATCTAGAAATGAATTATAAAGACTGAAGCCCTCTAGATTAGCTTAATTAAGCCCCGGATTTAATTTCTTTGCTGTTCAACATAGGAAGCTGATATTTTAAATGGATAACCCTTGGGGCGCATCGAAACGAATAATGAAGTCTACAGCCCTCAGATCAGTTGAGTGAGATCCGGAGCTAAGTTCTTCGCTATTCAACCTATAAAGCTGACATTTGAAATAGAAGTGTGTTTCACGTTCCTCCAATCATCAGCCAAAGCTCAAGGTAAAAGCAAAAGGGGATCTACAGTCCTCCCAGCGGGGCCAAGGGGTTGTGCCCCTTGCAAAGCGCGTAGCGCCAAGTTTTTTAATTTTTTCAAATTTCTAATTTTAAGAAATTGCGCTAACAACGTTCTTTACGTTTGTTTACCTGCATCCTCTAAAAAAATGAAAAATAAAAGAAAGTACAATCAGGTCAAGTAATAACTACGTACCTTTGTTGTGAAAAAAGTGTATAGTGGATAGAAAACAAAGAACCTCAAATGGTTCTGTTTGGCGACAAACACCAATCAATGAAACTCCTGCTGTAATTATGTATTTTATGTCCTCATACGGTTTGGTAATAGAATAATATTAATGAGCTAGAACAGTAATATAAGTACCTACCGAGTTCTTGAGTTACGGGGGAGCTTTCTGGTTAATGGAGTTGATTATTTGTGAAGGAGGAAGTTTTTTACATTAATCTCTTTATAAATTTGTTACCTTGAATAACAGAGGCTCTAACTGTTGGTAGGTACACAACTTGGAGTATGCACCGATGTTAATGAGGGGTTTTTCCAAAAGATTTGCTAAATGTAAGTTGAATATCACCAAAAGTGATACTCTTGTCTTATTAAGATCATTTAAAATATTTTCATGATCTATACATTCATGTTACATCATTGAAAAAAAATAGAATAAAATAAAATAAATAAATAAATAAACCAAAACTTGATATATATTCGGCCACTGAATTATTTGCTTTTGCCAAAAGTTGCCTTGAGAAATGTAACTAACCACTCCTGTTTCGGGATCCAATCAGTGATATAGAGTCTCCAAGCTATTAAACGTCATGCCGTGCTTTAAAAATGGGTTTTGTTTTTGTTCAAGTAATTGTTATCCATTGTCTCAGGCGTCTGACAAACTCATATTAAGAATCAGTAGTAGAGAAAGCACACCTAGAAGTAGGTAAGTTGTTAAGGTAGGTATTACAGGTTGGCACGGGCAGGTAATGCGGGAATCGCGGTAGTTGGCTCGGAGTCGTCTAATACTCGTCATCAGTGTCCTGAGGGAGGCCTGGGAATAAGCACCGGCCCGGCACATTTTTGCCAGAAAATGAGGTAACGCTCCGTTCCCGCTACGCCACTTCGCTCTGTGCTCAAGACTCATCAGCTACAGTTATATTCAAAAAGATGAGAGACGACTCAGCTGGCCCGCTTTTCGGGGAGCTGACCTCCCAGGGCGGCCGTGACCCGCGCTTACCACTTCTGCTGGTCCGGTCCAGCACAGCCGGACGGATTTTGTTTACATCAGAGCTTGCCACTAGTCCATGACGAGAAGATTAGATAACACTTATTGCTGAGCATTTATTTCTGTTATTATTATCGTGTCAACATAGTAGTGACGCATATGAGAGAAAAACGCTGCAAATAATTGAGGAGCTGACATGGGAATGCACTCAAGTCCAAAAATCAAATTTAACAGGAACTCCCTCTGAACTCCTATATGATTGGTTGAACATAATCTTTTCTCCAAGCAAAGGTTTCAGGACTTGGTCACGGTGCGATCTAATATTAACGGGAGGATATAAGGCTTTTCCCACACCGTTGGCGTGACTGTTTACTTGCATTTCGACGAAAAAACCTGTTTTTGTGAATTTTTGGACTTAAGTGCATTCCCATGTCAGCTCCTCAATTACTCAAAGGAAATATATATAATTCGTCCGCTCTCTGACCGACTAGCGTAACTTTTTTTCCACCCACAAACTCGCGAAAATGCAAAATCATCGAAAATCGACTTATACCTTCAGAAGGTTAAGTTAGTTGATCTCTGCACTATGTGAATATTTCATGGCCCTAGTTCCCTTAGGTTTCTTTCTGCGACTGTTTTTTAACAGAAAAAACCACCGAAAATTGGATTTTAGTTGCAGCATCAAAGTTTGTTTTTGTTCTCCTGAAAACTTGCTATTTTGCAGTTACGCGAGTTTGTGGGAGAAAAAAAAGTTACGCTAGTCTGTCAGAGAGTATATTATACACAGGGTACCCCAAAATTAGCCCCCCTCCACCCCTAAAATTTTTTCACAATTTTTTAGTATCGAAGTGAAAGATGGAGAGCGTTTTTGGGGTGCCTGATAGTAGTTTTAAGCAAATAAAAACCATGGGAAAAAATCCAAAAGTTTTTGGACTAACCAAAGGAGTGATGGGTTCCATTAGATATGTTTTCCATTTTTTGCCAAATGACCCCTCTCTTTAAAAGTTTTTTAGTGCTGAACACGATGTTAAAACTAGAATTGTGCTATTTTATTCCGTTCCCGAATTAGAGCTGATGAACAAAGAAGAAGCACGATTTTTTCCAAAGATGGAGGTACTTTTAGAAAAAATCGCGCTTCTTCTTGGTTCATCAGCTTTAATTCGAGAACGGGATAAGATATCGCAATAATCGTGGTTTCACTATCGAATTCAGCACAAAAAAATTTAAAAAAAACTTTAAAATGAAGAGTCATTGCTCAAAAAATGGTAAATTTTTATTCGAAGTGCACAATACTCACTGCCTCCTATGGGTAATCCAAAATCTTTGGATTTTTTTCCCTATTTTTATTTCCTTAAAACTTAGTATCAGGCACCCTAAAAAAGCTCTCTATTATTATTTTTTAATAGAATTTAAGCTGCATCCCTACCGGAAGGTTCAATAGCGCAATGATCAGGGTGTCATAGAGACACTGCAACGGCAACGTTTTTAAGGGGAGCCATGTTGACCCTCCTTCACTAAACGGATTGCCATCACAGACTCCACTTGCATATCATAGGGAGAGAAAAATTGATGATAATAGTAACAATAACCCGCAGAGCAAGGCATCGCCGCAATCTGCCTCAAGGAATACAGCGACGACCACTTTGTAACCCCTACCGCGGATAAAAATACCCTGTAACTAAAAAAATAAATAAAAAAACCAAACTAATATCTTCTCATCTTAAACCAAAATGATGTAGACTATCTTAGCCAATGGCCGTTCTATGAAAAGCCACCCAAAGATTAAACAGTTCTATATAACTAAACCTTGGCCAGCTGAAAAGACAACAGATAGTTTGAACAAGTTTTTTTTAATGCTATCAACCAATGTTTTTCTAAGGAGAAAATCCCATTGAAATTTACACAGCAGGTACTTGCTTTGCGTGATTCTAATGATAGTTTATGTGTACTGACAGTGATACTACTACTTAATTAAGAAAAATGACTACAATTGTGTATAAATTTATACGTAATCTACGTTATAAGTGCATTTATTCTAATTTGATTTATCGTTACGACGTCTAACCACCCACCTTTTAGGGCGCAATCGTCGAATCCTTACGACCGATGTAGCTGTAGGATGTTACGTGTTGTTCACTCGACATTTGAAGAAGCCATTTCATATCGTCAGTCGTCCGATAAAAATATTCGGAAATCGATATATAACATACGTAACAAAGCGTTACGTAGATGAACGTCACAGAAAAGTATTAACCACTGGTTCGGTATCAGTTTGGTACACACGTACCTACTTATTAGGGATCTGCTACGAAATTATGGCGAAATTGTCGCGGGAGGAGATATCTGGAACTTTGGAAACCATTATTACTCATTTGAACCTCTCTCGTAATACCAAACCTCTTTTGTTTTGAAGAATTTTCAATTGAACATTTTTATCCGCCCTGAAATGTTATGACCTAATGTTGCTTCTGTCACCTCCCAAATCTATGTGGGTGTCCCACAATGAAACCCCCCCCCCCCCCATCCCATAACTTTTTCCCACAATTTATAAGTTAGCTAAGTGAAACTTGGAGATACTGTGGTGGCAGTGAAACAGAGGTGCCTGATACTAATTTTTAAGCCAATAAAAATCAGGGAAAAACCTTTGTACTTACTACCCAAGGGGGGGGGGGGGGGGGGGAGTTATTGGGTACTTCGAAACAAAATTTTCAATAGTTGCCGCGTGGCACCCCATTATAAGATTTTGGATTTTCGCGTGCAATTTTTAAAGATTTTTCAGCAAATATGAATAAAATTGAAGCTGGTATGTTTTTCAGCATAATTTTGTGCCAAAACTTTTAAATGTCCTAGTTGAATTTTGATAGTTTTGTTTTGACAAAACTCTGCTAACAATTATAATATAAACGATTTTTGGCCGTTTTTAGCCATTTTAGTGATTTTTTTAGTACATTTTTTGAAATTTGACCAATTTAATGTACTCAACAATTGTTAGCCAACGAACTCATCCTTTCATTTCGAAAGCTTGATTTGTTGGCGGAAGTACGGGATTTAACACATTTGTAAATAAACACACACACACATACATATAGTATATATATATGAAAAAACGATATTTCAGGAGGGAATCGCCTCAATTCAGATTTCCTCAAGAATGCCTCAAATCGGATTTCAATGAAGAAATTTTCCAAAAATTTTCATTTTAAAATTTTCCAAGCCATTTCAATGAAGAAATTTTCCAAAAACTTTTATTTTATAATTTGCCAAGCCATTCAATAGCTTTATTTTCTAAGAAGATTCGCTAAAAGGACATCGTGGAAGAAGGATCGTGAATTCGGAGCCACCTTTCCAGAAAAATATGAGCACATAATCTCATTACATTAGTCGGGATCTCATTACGATGGGCGCACTGTCGTGAGTGCACTCGCGGGCTGAGTTATGAGCTAGTAATAGGAAAGGACAGAGCTCTCCTATTTAGGATCTTATCGTGCCTGTGTTCACAACATGAGCCACCCTCCCGTATTTTGCATAATGACTTCCACGCGTGCACTCCACAGCTCGAAACGGTACGTGCTTCAATTTACTTCACAACGAGCGATAATCCAGAACGGGTCACATTATAGCAATGAGTACCTCCCCACTCAACAGTTACCTACCTGTTCAAACATAGTTACTCGACGAATCTTCTACGAGTTTATTTATTTTCTTCCAAGTTTACAAAGGTATAGCCCAGGAGCCAAGGCCAAAAATAGATAGCAACTTGAGGAGAAGGTTTGAGATTAGTTTTTGAAAATTCAGACCGTCCTGAGTGAAAAACGCTGCGAATTATTACACAAAGGTTTATTCTTTCTGTATTAGATAGCCCTTATACGCAGATCATTGATCTATTATTATTATTAAGCACCATATATATTAGTAAATGACCAAAACTTGGCGCAACGTGCCTCCCAAATGGGTTCACACCTTTACAGCTCAGGACCCCACAGTTTTACAGTTTATAGCAGGTAAATGTTGAAAACGTTTCTAAAAATGTCAGTACAACAAAACTAAAAACTTGGTAAAACGGCAGGTCGAAAGGGAAAGAAATCCTCAGAGGCCCCATCAGCTGTTCAGTAATCCTCCGAACCTTGTAATTGTTTTTGAGGTGTCCCGAACGAGCTCCATTAAATTTCAGCAACATGAGTCCATTGGGAAAGAAATTAACCTAGGAGGTTCCGAAGCTGATCAGAATAAGAGGAGAACTGAGAGTATTACAGCAATATATATAATAACCAGGTGACTCAAAAAGAGTAACGCTGAGACCACAGAGCAGTTTCAACGACCCTCTTTTTGCGCGTAAATTGAAAGAGAATTGTTAAGTATTTTATGTGCAAAAAACAAACATAGTTTCAAATCAATGATAGTGTATGCAACCCTTCTACTTGATGGGAAGAAGACATTAGTCATAGATTATTCAACGTGAAGACTGTGAGCCGTTGCATTTGCTGTCCAAGATCGATGGTGGCAGTACAATGGATTTCTTGCAGTTCGCGGAGAAAGATTTAGTTCATTGGCATCCAGCCAAATAAAAAATTGAACCTAACATTGCACCTTTGGATATGCCATTCGAAGTTACTTAATCGGCGTTTGTTTTTCAAGAAAATTAGATTCGCCAAGTCTACTTGTTGGCCTCTATAAAACAGGTTGGTACCTACGAGGCGTTTTCACTGTCTCCGACCTCCCGATTCACATTAGTCTTGGATTTGTTTCTTTATTGAAGCTGCCGCAACGGGGCGCCGGATGATCTCAGCTGCCACCTCTTGCATCAACAGATTACTCTGATTATCCTGTCATTAACAAAAGAAAATCTTGACTGAAGAAAACGCCTATCAGTTCAGCCTTGGGATCTAGGGTTGAAAGGAATCGGGGAAAGTTTCTAACTCTTACCGTATGAAACAAATGCTTTATTCATTGGTAGTAGGAAGAAAAAACGCAGACTCCTTTTGCTGTATTTGAGAGAGTGCTTTCGGGAAATGCTGCACCAATTCTCTAGTATTGTCATTTATTAATGAACAACAATTAAAAAAAGTTTCAGTCATGCAGCTTGATCCGTGAGCGAATTTACGTAAGTTATCGTATTGTATAATGTTACATTGTTTTGAAATTTGAGCACTTTGAGTGTAAAGAAATTATTCACTACCGATTCATTTTAGAGATTTTTTAGTGCTGAGCACGATGGTGAAACAAGAATTGTGATAGCGCTCCGTTCTCGGGATGAAGCTGATGAACCACAAGGAAGCGCAATTTTTTTCAAAGATAGGCAATTTTAGAAACCGGTGAAAAACTGAAACGAAATTATGTAACGAAGAATGCATAACATCAGTAAACTGATGATGAGTATCTCCACTACATGCAGATACATTGGTAGGTACATGGATATGTCTTATTTTCCCCCTATGAAATATGTGTTTTGTGCTTTGAGTTAAAGAGGTCTCAATCAAAAATGTTGTTTCACACAGCAACCGAAGACATTGTTGCTGTATAGTTACTGAATTTGTTTATTGGTATCGCGTTACAATTTTTTCCCGTGTAACAAAATTTTTCATGACCTCCAGCGGTATGACATATCCAAGTCGAAACGTATTCTAAAAAACGATCCTATAAATGTCGTGTCTTCATTCGACCTTCTTGACGAGGATAAGAATATTTTTGAGAATTTAAACAACCATGCGATTTTGGAACTTCCCGATAACAAGGTAGTTCCTGAAAATATGAAGGAGAATTTGAAGGTTCAGCGGGAACGTGCTGAAGCATTTTACAGGAAGGAATGCTTGTGTGAAGAATTGAAAATTGCCACGATCAAGAATGCGCTGGAGGAACACACAAAATGACTGCAGGAGCTCAACAAAATGAAATAGCAGGCAAATATGAACATTAAAATGTTGGGCTCGATATTGGAAAAATAACCTGAAGGAATTATTATCAATAATAATATTCGCTGTTGCTGTACCATTATTGATATTTTATTTGTAAACGTATTTCTAATGATTTCTGATTTCATTCTTGCAGTGTAGTTATCAATTTTTTCGGAAGGTATCGCGTTATAATTTTTGATCTGAAATTTTGGTTAAATTTCGTCTCTGAATATACCAGGGAGTATCCCTATCAAATTTCAACTTCCTAGGATGAACAGGAGAGAATTCAGCTCTATCGGCTGATCAAGAAACATCCATTAATTTCAATCGTCTCTTAGTGTCCCAGAGAGTCTCCCTATGAAATTTCAACGTCCTCGGTTAAACAGGAGAGAAATTAGCTCACTCAGCTGATTAGGAAACATCCATTCATTTCAATCATCTCTCATATCCCAGAGAGTCTCCTCATCAAATCTCAACTTCCAAGGATGAACAGGAGACAATTTAGCTCACTTAGCTTTAGGAACCCACCAGCTGATAAGAGGTCCATGCATCATCTGGTACCTACTGCTTATAAGTACCTACTACTGAATAGTATACCTACCGTGTACCTAGTGCCTTCATTTCACATTATTAGTTCATTATGGTTACTTCGCAATATTAGATTATAACTTAGCGTAATAAATCAGCTTTCCTTGACACTACAATGGATGAGATGTTGTGATAAAATGAGAGCATTCCAAAAAGAGGCTAACGATCTTCCTGCCATGAAAACTAAGGGAGTTACACTTCACTAGTAAAATTATGCTGACAAATGTATCTAAATTTCATGGAATTTGCCAAAAAATCGACAAAACTACCAAAAAAGCTAAAAATCCCAAACTTTTTCTGAATCGCAGGTTATTATTTAGAGCGAGTTTTTGGTATTGTTAGTTGAAAAGTTCTTTGTATTCAAGATTCTAATTTCAAATCAATGTATATAGTACAATAATTCCCGGAAGTTCGCTCATACGATCATGCTGCCTGACTATATAACGTTCTTATTTTCACGTCTCGCCGTTATTTGATTTTTCGGCATCGGTCCACCGTATATCTTTCCTAATGCAATCAAGCTACGAATACCTATAGGTTTTCGAGGGTAATAGTGAAGAATTTTGGATAATTTCTTTCTCCAGTTGTTATTTTTATTTCTCCATGAGAATTCCGTCCTTCGCAATTGACGCCGTCCGTCATGCTGAGACGTTTGAAACTGGAGCTGAATGTTTTCGTTTCCACAAATCAACGGAGAACGAAAAAACATTTGGGTGCCTGTCGGACAGCCCTTATTTTATCACTCCTCGACCAGACCGTTCTCTTAAAAGCGTTTTAAAAAGTGTCTAGCTCGTCTTTTTAATTTCTTCGAGCAGGTTGGATCGACGGTATAAACCATCAGGGTGAACTTTCATCTCGAGATATTCCACAGTAACCCCTCTTTTTAGTGACAGCGCTTGAAAAAACCAATAAAGAACACTAACAGTAAAAGGGATGCAGTGTTTTATAGGTCATCCCATAACCCGGGAACGTTTAAAAAGATCAGATGTGTCAAATATCGAGAACGGCAAAAGGCCATAACGGTCTACTATCCTGAATTCTGTTACAGTTTTTTTGCAGGAAGGTTAGTGAGCACTTCATGATGTATATGAGTTGAAATTGTTTTCGCTTCCTCACTTCCGAAGATAAGAAGCTTTATGTTCGTGATTGAAGTCGAAAAAATTGTTGTCCTCCGAAATCAAAATTTCCACTAGCTTTTTGCGTTTCAGAGCTTGCTGATAAATTTTGGTTCCGTGTCTGTCTGTCTGTGGTAAATCCTTGTCATGGCAAAGTTTCAGCCCAATATGAAATTTTCAGGGATTGTGCGGGATAGTTTCTAGGAGGTCCCCTGCAACTTTCATTGTCATCACATAAATACTAGTATGTTCGCTTGGGCAGACGTGAATTTATTATAACGTCGATTTGTTATCATCTATTGGTCCGATTTCCCTCAAACTCGGGAAGTAGATGGGTATATGTTCCAGGAAAATTTCCTATGAATTATATAGCGATTGATGGAGTAATTAGTATAGCGTATGCGCAAAACTAAAGTTGATCCACACAGACCAAACTCCGAGATTGATGAACCGAAATTTTCAAGGATTGTGCGGTTTAGCTCCTAGACGTTCCCCTATGAATTTCATTGCCGTTGGATTAATAGTTTAGCGCATGGAAAAAAACGTTAATATCTAATAACATCGACTTATCAATCATTTCGACCCGTACTTCTTTCTTCAACTAATTATATACGTCCATGTTACAATTTGTGAGGAAGTTTTACTGCACCTAACTTGGCAGAACAAGTTTCCGGAGATGTTTCCGAAACAAGCAGGATGTAGTAGAAGCAGTCCCCCTATGAATTTCATCGCCGTGGGATCAACAGTAGCGTAGGCGCGTGCGCAAACGTGAATTTATTGTGACCTCGGTTTCTCATAATATGTGAGTTCGGTTACTTTCAAACTCGGGGAGGTAGTTTCAGATGTTTCAGGATGGTTCTGATTTCAATTTATCTTGTAATAATGGGGCCTAAAGTTGCTATTGTTATACCAATTTAGACCTATAAACAAATATTCGATTTGATTTGGTGCTCTACGAAAGTTATCGCAGTCGGTTGAGTAGGTAACTGAAAAAGTAAAATTAAAGTTGGTTGACACTGACGAAGCTCCGAGACTGATGAAATGACAAAGAGCAAAGTAATTTCATGACTTTCATGAAATTGCAAAGTTTTATTGGTTTATTGGTAAGTATTTTAGGGACGTAAACCTAACCTGGGTCTCGGATAGATGAGTATGACGGCACCCCCGTAATCACAACCCCGTAAAACGCGCGTTTCTGAATTTGGAAGAGTGAAGATGCTAAGTACAGGGCCAACAAAAAATTGGGTGGGCAGTATTACATAATCTATACATTCATGTTACTGATACGAGAAAGCTGTGTGCCACACCCAACTTGGCAGACGTTTATTTCTTGGATTTTTTTATCGGTCCTTAGTCGATATCGATAGTGATAGCGATTGACTGTTGAGGTTAGGGTCTTATCAGTTAATTGCAGATCCAAATCGTGGCCCAAAGGATACCTTCGAAACGCCTGAAATAATGGATATTTATTATGTTCGATGAAAAATGCAGACTGAACACGCCACCCTCTAGTCATCCTTCCACCACTAATAACGTAGTTACTTTTATCAACATATTCCATCGGTTTGAAGCCAGTACAAATAGAGAAGTGAAAGACGGACAGCCCTTATTAATAAACGATGTCTAACTCTAATAAATAGTGAAGCCTCGGTAGCATTGCTATGTAACTTTTTTCCAGTCATTTTCAGGACGCCTATTCAAAGCTAGGCTTCGTCAATAGAGGAACGACCTATTGGAATTGATCCAGGGGGATAGGGGACAACCCAAGCATGAGAAAAAAATAACCGCATACAAATCTGTTTCAGACGATTCTCAGACCGAATCTGTGGGAAAAACCATAGGTGTGTGTGTGTGTGTGTGTGAGCGCGCGCGCGTGTGACAAATTTTGTCGATGCTACCCAGGCCAGAATTGTCAACTGATTTTCGAGATTCTGTTCAATGAGATTGTTCGATTCCAATTTTAGTCTAATTGTGCAACAAACTTTGGAAATTTCGGATTTGCTGTCATGGTGGGGGGGTGGAGGGGATAATTACAGATTTTTTCGTAGTTCTGCCCCAGCTACAAACTTTGAACGGTTTTCTTGATTATCATTTTGTTCCTTCACAAATTCACTTATGTGTTCAGCTTCGGCAGTATTAGTTTGGGTGACCAAGAAATAGAAAAACTACACAAGAGTATGATGTAACCTCCAATGCTCCTTCGTATAGTCTCATCATTTGCGAAGTCAGAATCGCAATAAGCATCAATTTTCAACAATTTTCATGTAATAGAACCCCCCCCCCCCCCCCCCCACACTGCCCAAATCCCAACCAAAGTTCGTATCTGGCAACAATGGTACCTGCGTCTCGCTTGTTTTTTATCGCTCGATTGTGCTGAATAATGGAGGTGACCTTCACAGCTGAAGGCCGATAATCCCGTGCGACCAAAATTAATGACGGAATTATTGTCATGAGTTGTCGTGTGTCCGGTTTCGCAGATTGCAAGGTGGCTATGCGATAACGTCGAGCTTTAAGTGCTGATTTTGCCGACGTTTCCGACGTGCGCTCCCTTCTTCACTTTCCTTTTCTGTGTCTCTGATTCACTCCAGATGAGCAATTAATTTAGTAGGTTTGTCACAGCGTGGTCGAGAGACCATGAATAGAACACAACGGATTCAGAACAAGAACTGAAGTAGTGGGGATGAGTTCACGAATTTTTCAGTTGATATTCCACGAATTCAAACGCTGGAACGTTCTCTGTAAACCTATTTCTAACCTACCTTTCTCAAGACTCAAACTCGCTTGCTAAGCAAAAGAAGTTTCTTCCAGAATAATTTATTGGGAACCGTTAAATCCACAAAGTGGTATACACGAGGCAGAATATTAGCTTTTCTCTTGGTAACGTGAGAAAAGACAGAAAATGAATGGTAGCAAAAAAAGTTAAACGTCCTAGCGAGGTACCTTTTTCCTGTTCAGTTCTCAACCCTGCCTTCAGCTTCGTACTCAGTGTGCCAGTTCGGAACGGTGGGCAAGCGCAATCGAGTTTTGTCGTTCGCAGTGCCATAACACCCAGTTCCGGAACGCCGAGTTCGGCGTTCGCAGTGTTTTGCGAACCCAGTTCCGAACGGTTCTAACAGTCCCCGATTTTTTTTTCGGAACTGTCAGAACTCGAACGCAAGCACGTAGTTAACGTATGCGCATTTCACAATTTTTCGGCGCTCGTAGAGTAAACAATACGGTCTCTTCGGCGTTGGTGCCCTGTAATTTTCCCTGTAAAATTTCGCTTTGATCTGTTGTTCGCTGTTCTTCATTCGAATTTCTTCATCGAACTGTCAACTAGTAGCTTGTCAAGTTCATCAAGTTCGGAAAGCGATAGTTTCGACGATGGTGGTGAAGTTTCATGGTTTATAGACGATGAGGACGAGATTAGTTGTAGTTGGATCTCGTATACATCCACGAAACTCGAATTTTTTCGACGAAATTGTGACAAGGTTCGACGACAAAGAGTTTGTTCCGAAATCGTTCGCAGTGCAGAACGCGATTCCACAAGTTCCAGAACGTCCTGGGATTTTCCGTCTCAGTTCTGATGAGCGAGAACTGCCAGAACACGCACTGAGAACGAAGCTTTCGTTTCGGAAGAAGAAGTTCATGACCCATCTCATCAACACAGTATAAAAACTTAACTATGCCGGAACGTCACAATACGTAGCTGAACAGAGCGACAGCGCCGTACTAGCACAACATGGAAAATCCCTACTGGCAGTTCCATAAAAATGGAGTCGGTAGGATGGGGGTGGATGTTATGGATGGTATGGCAAAATTGCCTAGATCATGACGTTGCTATATCCATAAATTAGTCAAACTTCCCTTATATTTGCGTACCATAAATGATGGCTTAGGTAACATTGCCCTTCGTAAAATGGGTAAATGTCCACATAATCGCGTCTGTTGACCGATTAGAACCTTGAAATAAGTAGGTACTGATTTCTATAAGTGGCGTTGCTACTCCAAGATGTATGGCGCAATTATTTTAATTTTCCTCAATTTTAATTGCTATCATGGTCACTAGGGCAACGCGGTGTAGTGGGAGAACGTCGGTTACCTATGCTTCTTCTTTGATTCCATTAATAAAAATGTAAAAAATTGCACAATCTCATCAATCAACACAAGAAGCACAAACTGAATATGCATTTGCGGGACCAAGCGAATGACAAGTAGAGAAAAAAACCCAAACCTTCCCGCTCCCGAGATAAGACATCTCTTCTCGATGTCAGCGGAACACCGGAAGTTCAACCTGGGATCTTTGGTCAACCGTAGTTCAACTTGAGTTTTCAATGATCCGAGTTCAGTTGAAAACTCTTTCTTTGGAACTCAGTTCAACTTGGTGATACCGAAATGAATTCAAACTGAGATCAATCCATGGTTTACAATGAACTTGGATCCTGATAAACTAAGATCACTTTTTTTTTTTTTTTTTTTTTTTTGTTAAAGTGGCCCTTAGCATACGTTTTACATGCATCCTACCTAGTCCACTCCGCGCATGACCGAGGTAGGTCACACCTCTTCGTGGCTCGCATTAGCGTCGCCGGCCGGTGCCGGACCGACACCCAAATCCGGAGCGAATCCTCGAAGAAGGAAGAGAAGAAGAAGAAGGAGAAATGCAAAAATAGAAACAGGAGAGAATGGGCCCACCCGGGGGTCCTCACGGTGTGAAGGGGAGACGAGAGGGCGGTTCTTTTGGTGGCGGAACGAAACGGGGAGAGGTGGACAAGACAGGGACAGGACATGTGCGGGAGGTTGGGAATAGCTGAGGAGGAGGCACGTAGCCGAGGCCCCGTTACTGCCCCAGCAACAAGGGAAGAGCTCCTGAAGGCCAGACGAGTCTACCATAAGCTTCCCATACGTCCCTCAGTGGGACGAATGACAAAATTATTTTTTACCACCATTTTACAGGATAGGACCCCACACTTTGACATGGATATGTCTTATGGCTGGGAGTCAATATATAGCTTTTCCAAGTCAAATGCACCTGGAATTTGCATCTGGAATTTCCCAGATCAAATGCAGAATTTTCTAGATCAAATGCAGAATTTTCCAGATCAAATGCAGAATTTTCCAAACCTAATCAGAATTTCCCAAAGCAAGATCACAATTTTCCGTTTCAATTAGCGAATTTTCGTAGAAAATTAAGCTATTGCAATGGCTAGGAAATTTTTAAAATAAAAATGTTCGAAAATGTCTTCATTGAAATCCGTTTTGAGGCTTTCTGAAACGATTCCTGAAGTTTGCGCTTTTTCGTATTTATATTGATATAGATATATATGTGTGTGTGTGTCATTCCAGACGATAAACCTCCTTAAGAATGAGATAAAAATTCCGTTCTTGCGCCAAAAAATCAGACTTTCCAAACAAAAGGATGAGTATCTTGGCCAGCACTTTTTGAGCAAATTAAATTGGTCAAATTTCAAAAAATGTGCTGAAAAAATTACTAAAGGCTAAAAATGTATAGTTTTTAGCAGAATATTGCTCAAATTAAGTTTATCAAATTTAAAATAGAACATTGAAAAATGTATGTACAAAATTAGGCTGAAAAATGTACTTAAATTTCATTAAAATTTGCAATAAAATCGATAAAAAGTGCAGAAAAGCTAAAAATCAAAAATTCTTTTTGAATAGCAGAGAACTATTTGGAATACGTTTTTTGTCATAAAATAATAGTTAACAAATCTCTTTGGGCTCAAAAAGCAAGCTAGCGAGGAAATATTGTTATTGTTTGTTCCAGATATTGGAAATATTCTAAACCAATCCGTCTAGTTTGACAAATAGATCTGAATGATGTGTATAGTTTGGCAGTCTGGATGCTTGCAAGCTCGCATGTCAAAAATAAGAAATATCTTAAATCAATCCTTTTGGTGAAATATAGATTAGTTGGACCAATACATCGAAATCTGTGGTATAAATCGAGGTGAAGGGGGGGGGGGGGGGGGGGATCTCCTAGACTCTCCGCTAGAAACTGCTTGGTGGGGAAGAATTCAATAACTCCGTTAGTGTGTTAAGTAATTACGTAATTATTGCCCATTATTACATCTACTTTTGGTCAAAGTGTATTTCTGTGTCAACTGTCATACACGTGTTATTGATTCTGGAGTAGGCAAACACTTTAGTGCTGCCCCCCAAACTTTTTAAACCACTATTAATTAATATTTATGTATACAATTAATATACGAGTCAATCGCTTTTAGAAAGTTTCAAAAATATCAACAACGAAGAAGAGGGGAGTCTAAAGATTCCAAATCGTATTTTTACGATTAAAAAAATAAGGTTTGAAGTAGAGAAATCTACTTTTGAAAATGGAGGGCAGGACTAAAGTACACCCATATTTTGTTTATTTATTATTTTTATACATACTTGTTGGTTACTTATAGTTTACGAAAAACCTCCAAATCAATGTGTAAAACCTGCAAACTGATGTGTACAACCTCCAATTTGATGTCTGAAACCTCCAGTTAGACGTGAAAATGTAATATTTTTACTGTAGGTACTTACGTGTTGGTACTCAAATGAACGGTTTTGTAAGGCGGTGAATTTGCGTGACTAAAGATGACAGAAATAAAACGTGAATATAGATGATACGGGTCGCGACATCCGACGAAAAAACAAAGGAAGCTGTCAGCCGACAAAGGAGACAGAAGGACGACTCATTCGCTTTCATTTGGGTTATGCAAAGAGAACAAAAAAGGAAAAGGATGTTCGGCTCAATTGACAAAGTTGTGATGTTGGTCGGAGGAAACCTTAATGTTTGAGATCCACTAACTGCTGAGAAGGGATTGAATCGATATGAACAAATCATCAGGAACCAGTATAGTAACGTCAATGATTATTGGGTAGGTAAAAGAAGAAATCACATATTAAGATTGGTGGAATACCATTTCGGTAGTTTTTAGGGATTCTTATTAGTTTTCTCATCAACTACACTCCTTATCCAACGTACGTTAGCCCGAAAGAAATGTATGTTTTTAAGAGTGAACGCATTACAGGAACGTCCTTATGGATGGATTGAATATAATTTTGGTGATAATTAAAACAAGAGACAAAAAACAAAACATCATTATTTCTCGGAATAACCCTCCCTCCCCTTTAATCCTCCACCGACAGTCAATTTGAATCTTCCAAGGTTGGATAATTGGACTAAAATCTGGATTGAACAAATATGTAATAAAAATCGTCACGGAAATCAAATATGGTGAAAATATCACGATTAGTCGCTATTACCCCCTACAGTATGGAATTTGAAGCTCCTGACATGTTTTCCAAAACTAATCCAAATTCATTATTGAACTGATGAGAAAAGCTAAAACATTAAGCTTTATTGCTATTACCTCCACCTTACCATTCGTTCCAAAACTAGACCGAATTCAAAGTTGAACAGAACAAGAATCACGAAAACCGGACGAGAATAGTTAGAACGTCATGATCATCAGTAATACCCCATCCATTCATCCCCTCCCATGTTAATTTGAAAACTCATAAGTTCCAGAACTATATCAAATACGTAATGGAACAATATAAGAATCACGAAAATCGGACAAGTTTGGTAGCTTGTGCAGCGCTTGAAAGAATTGGTAATTATCCCCTCGATCCCCCCCCCCCCCCCCCATGACAGCAAACCCGAAACTCCCAAGGTTTGTTTTATAACTAGAATAAAATTGTGAGCAAAAAAATGATCACGAAAATCGGTTGAGAATTATTGCCTGGGTGGCGTCAACAAAATGTTGCGCGCACACAAACACACACGGACACACACCTGTGGTTTTTTTCTCGGATTCAGTCCTAGAGTGGTCTGAAACGGTCTGAAATGAATGAATTACGAATACGAGAAAAACAAAATAGCTTATCTAGTCCTTGTCAGCCTGACAACCAATGATACCTTGTATAATATAGTTTTCATGACGGAAAGCTTGTACAGGTATCACACGTGGTGTCTCGATACTAAAAATATCGGTATCGATAAGTATCGGATATCCCTACTGTAGGGTGATTATTTTAAATTGAATGGCGATTAGATACCGCATGTTTAGGTATTTGAAAATGGAAAATTTCGATTTTGGAGGACAATTTTTTCCACTTTTTGAACATGAAGCTTTCCTACCTTCGGTAGAGAGAAAGCAAAATTGAATCTAAGACGTCTTTTCTCATTTTATTTATTTATCTATTTATTTTATTATAGCCTGTCACAGTTCCCGAGAGATCCAAGGGAATGCGCTGCCGTCGCTCCGTTGTTTCTCAACGGGCGTCGGGCGCTTTCTTCCCGTGTTTTCGAAAGCACGCGTTTGGCGATGGATCCTAGGACAGAAAACCTATCTTCTCCGAACGTAGCATATATGCTATTAGTACGAGTTGTATCTCTGATGGTACTGTCTCACCCCTCTCTATCTGTGAGTGTGGATTTAGGCCCCCATTGCACCTCCGGGGGCGTCTAAGTCCATTACAAGTCTGCAGGGCTTAAGTATGATCAACCTGGGGGTTTTTCAACCTTTTTTTTAAATTTATTTATTTTTTTTTTTTTATTCTACGCATCTTGAAACGTAAACCAATAAATTATTTTCTTGATCTATTACAAAGGATCAATGTTGGAAATACAAGTACGTAATGCAGTTCAATAGTAAAATCGTAAGTAATGCATTTTACTCATATCACATAAGCAAAGTCCAACACTAATCCAATTGATGTACGAGTATAAATTGTTACCACTTACACGGAAGAAAATCATGGCATTGATATTTCTTTTGGCTTCTCAATTCGTATATGAGAAAGCATTCGATACGTGTTTACTTGACGACTGGAAGGTGTGACACGTTCTTACTCTACCTACTACAGAACTGATTTTAGCTTTGCCATACTTTCTAAATCTACTCAACGACGTTTAGTGCTTACTCAACTTTTATTCAATGGGAAATCATTGAATTAACCCCGGTAACTAGGGAAATGTATGACTCAGTCGGTTTTTCACCTACGAAATTCGTTATGCACAAAGTTGGAAAGCTGTCAGTTTATTTGACACATAACTGCATCTCACGCTGCACATTTCTCTGCCCATTTCTCTGCCCATCAATTTGGATGATATATTTTTCGGGTAAGTATGTAAAAAAGTATTCGGTGGTGTAGAAAAAAACCAAAATTTAAACATTGACTCCTGCCAAAAGACATTTTCATGTCAATATTGCACGGTGATTAATGGGCCACAAGAAATTGTACCCTACCCTTCTCTCCTGCTAGGCATCTAAAAATCGCCTTCCGAACACCAAAACGATCTAACTAAATAATAATCATATATTTCTTCATCAGTAATCTCCTGCTCTGATTAGATTCGGTTGGGGGGAGCAGGATTTCAACTGGCAACTGGAGTTCGTTGGCCATATCTTTTTAGCACATTAAGATTGTCAAATTTCGAAAATGTACACAAAAAATCATTTAAAATGACTAAATATCATTGAATTTGTATTTTTAAGAAGAATTTTAGTCAAAACTAGTTATTTTAACGATGAACTGGAACATTAAAAAAATGTATGCAGAAACTTATGCTGAAAAACGTACTAAAATTTCATTAATATTTGCCCAAAAATATATTAAAACTACAAAAAAGTTAAAAATTTAAAATTCAAAAATATTTCTTGAGTTGCAAGATATTATTTAGAAGGAGTTTTTTTGCCACCAAATTGGTAGTTTACAATTTCTTTTTACTCAAATTCCTGAATTTTCAAAACAATTTAACCCAATTTAGTGCGATAATAGATGAAAATTCGCTCATAGGATCATGCTGCTTTTTTTCAGTTTATTTCCTACTCGTAGATACTTCATCGCTTCGAGTAGTAAGATAATGAATCACCTGCCTCTGGTTATCACCCGCCAACTCTATTCAGTCTTTTGCTGAAACAAGGACGATCAATTCGTGGGAATCCACCCGTGTTAATTGATTCCACGGTCCCAGTCAGCTGTCATTGTCCAACACCTGTCATTGTGCCCCAGCGAGGCGTTGTTTGACAGATCCTATTGTTCCCCTCTCATACACCTTATCTCCACACACATATCCCATATTACTAGCGGTTGTTAACTACGAATACACTAATCTCTCCCTCGCCATTATCGTCCATCACCATTTTTACACATTGTGTTAGGCATCGTAATCCCCCTATGATTGATATAATTGATCTACAGTACACCCAATTATTTGTTAATTACCAAAACAAAGGAGGTGTTAACATAACGCTGAGCTGAATGTATCTTTAGTATGTCTCTATAGCAGTTAAATGTATCTGAGGCTCTGAAATGGTCAGTATAATATGGGCTTCAATCTTTCAGCGAATTCTTGTTAAAAATTAAGCTATTGCAATGGCTTAAAAAATTTTAAAAACTAAATTTTCCAAAAATTTCTTCATTGAAATCCGTTTTGAGGCAATCTGGAACGGTGCCAAGAGTTTAGGGTTTCACACGCACACACGCAAGCACGCAAAAACACACACACACACACACACACATACCATGCCATCTGAAGCCCATTCCACCCAATGGGGGATTCAGAGCACTGCCGGAGTTCTTTACCATCTACTGTCTCATGCAGAGCAGCAGCAAACTCAGCAGATGAGCTGGGTTTAGGAGCATTCGGTGTTTCACGGTCGCACTATAACAACTGCTGCCTGACGAAGTCTAGGTCAGCAGCAGCACGAGCGACCTCCCAGCTCGTGCCCCTAAGGACAAGCAGGCGTTGGCGGCGTAAAGATGGGATGCTGGCAGAAAGAGAGACAATACCGAGCCTACCGGCCTTGACCTGTGCGTGGATGCACTTGGGACACCAGGTGGGAAGCCTAGCCAAGAGTGCACAGCAGAGCGAACTTCACAATCTAACTCAAGCAGCCTCCCCGCAGTAAGCCTACCAAAGACCCTAAGCCATAGGTTATTTTTGGAAGTAAGTAAGTGCGAAGGAGGCGCAGCTTCTGCTGTAGCTTCAATGAAGCCTTGGTGACACGAGCTAATGCTCCACCAAAGTCCACACAGCTTACGGCTATAATGGCCACACCCATGAAGTCAACCCCAAGGCACCGCCAGACCTCCAACACGGTTCGGGCGGGGATGGGTGTCTTTCCTAAGACAAAGCACTCCTCATTCACCTCCTTCACGTTGACACACACACACACACACACACACACTTGAAAAAGCTCAAACTTTTGAAATCATTTCAAAATACCTCAAACTGGATTTCAATTATGACATTTTTAAAAATTTTTGATTATAAAATTTTTGGAGCCATTGCAATAGTTTTTGTTTTCTACGAAAAATCGCTTACAGTCCAATCGGTGACCGGTAAGTCTAGTTGAGGAACGGGGCCTCCTTTATTACGTTGCTATCAGTTGACATCGAGCCAACAACATTGGCACAGGTTCAACAGCTTGGTGAGAATTAACTGTCTGTTTGGGTGATCTCCCCCCATTACTCCGCCTTCTCCTCACCAGCTGAATGGCGAACCCCACTCAATCTCGAACCCATTTAAAATATCACGAACCTATTTGCGGAAGGGCTTTTTCTTACTCCATTTACTACTGTCAACACTATTGCAGTTGTTATAGCTCCTTTTTTACATTAGCTCTTCGTTTATTTTATTTTTTGTTCCCCACTGCGCACGGCATTCTTCTTCTATTTCCTTTGGTGGGTGGGTTGAGGTGCCTTTTTTTCGTTCAAGAAATTACTGTCAATCAGTTACCTCGTTTTTTCGACTCAGATGTCATCTCAAACGTTCTGATAATTTTGGATTCTTGTGTTTCTATACTAATTTTTTGTTTTGTTTCCAAGTAGGTCAAGCAGAGAGTATTGCTGATACGATAAAACACAAATCTATCGTTGAGTACGAATAATTCCGAATACGAAAACGTTTTTGAAAAACATTCATGGATCCGATCAAATTATAAACCGGTTACAATAGGCAGCGCTGATAAGAATTAGTCAAAGAACACATAGTTTTGTGCTGTCACCACCCATATACAACGCCAACATGGATCACCTCGTCACTAGATTAAGACCCCCACAGCTGAAAAATAGCATCTTGTTATGATAACCCTACAGTTCCTAGCAGCCCCATGTAAGCTTTGATAGCAGAGAATGTTTCAAACCAAAAAACTATTTGGTCTAATGGACGGACGAGTTTTGTTGAATATCTTTCTCAACCAAATGAATACGCAAATCAGTTGACTTTTGAGACTTGGGTAGCCTGTCAAAAATGTTGACACACACAAACAGACTGGTTTTTTCAATCGATTTTTATTTGGTTTCTTTCCTCTCAAGGTCTTGAGTGTTGTTACCATCTGGCTCATATCAAAACCATCCCTAACGATATTCCTCACAGTTCTGAAAAAACGTATACCAAGTTGGGTGGGCAGTATAGCTTCCTCACATATTGTAACATGGACGTAAAGAAGTAGTTTAATAACGAAGTACGAATCGAAATGATTAATAAGTCAACATTATAAAAAATTAACGTTTGCGCATGCGCAAGACTACTATTAATCCAACGGCAATGAAATTTTTACAGTATCGTCTAGGAGCGAAACTGCACAATCCTTGAAAATGTCATAAAAGTCGGTCTATTAATCTCGGAGTTTTGTCTGTGTCGATCAATTTTAGTTTTGCGAATGCGCTATAGTTATTACCTAACCAATCGCAATTTAATTCATAGGGGATTTTCCTGAAACATATACCCATCTACTCCCCGAATTCGAACGAAATCAGACCAATAGATGATAAGAAATCAAGGTTATAATAAATTAACGTACTAAAGACTACTATTTATGTGACGGCAATAAAGGTTATAGGGAACCGTCTGGATGCTATCCCGCACAATCCCTAAAAATTTCATCAGAATCGTTCTAATAGACTCAGAGTTTTGCCTGTGTCAATAGATATTAGTTTCACGCATGCGCAATGGTTATCACGCTACCAATCGCGATATAATTTTTAGGACATTTTTCTACAACATATACCCTAATACTTACCGATATAAAGAAGATTATACAAGTATTATACGCCTTCAAAACCGTCTAAATTCATAGTTTTTTTTTTATTTATTTTTGAAGATCAGAAAATGGTAACTATAGTTTAATATAGAGAGACTTCAATTCCAATTTCATTTAAGTTTTCTTTCATCAGTTGTAAAATATCAAAGACTAATTGTTATTTATGTATGTATTTGAAACTAAATAAATAAAATTAAAATAATAATCTATATTTATAAAAATCAAATTATGTTTGTATGTCCTATATGCACGACCACAATTATGAACCGATTTTGATGCTGTTTTTTATAGCATGCCCTTTGAACATTAGATAGAAATTTCGAAATTCACTCCTTTCAACCTTAAAATTACTTAAAATTATTGGAGATACTTAATTGCTACGTGTGACACATGACTTTGGGGTATTTCTTCTCGCTAAATGACGCAATGAAGTTCATTCATTGATATTTGCAATACCAACGTGGAATCAGCAAATACCAGCCAGAACGGCCAGAATTGCACATTTCCTCACTCATTTCAACACTGCGTGTGAAGATATTTGGATATTTCACGATTTTAGAACTCAAATACTTAACAATTAACATTGACGTTAAAAATAGTTTTTTAAATTTCCATTAGAGTCATACAGTCTGCATAACTGGAAATGTTGTCTTAGTGTGTTCCACGCTCCCGACCTTAGCATTACCTTATTACTAGAGACCGGATTTTTATACACCATAAATTCCCCAAATATGCTATAGAATATGCAGTAAAACCCAATGAAATATGCAACAAAAACGGGAGATAAAATTAAACACTTGAAAAGAAAAAAGTCTGAACGAATATGATCTTGAATGAAAGTTGCTTAATATTAGATAGATGGTTTTTCAAAATGCTCAATAATTAACAGCTCAATGCAAACAGCTGTTTCCTTTACGGAATATGTACCAGATTTTCGTGGCTTAGGTAAGTTTACAAAAATATACATTTCCAGGTTGTCTCGAACAAAGTTGTGTCTGCGGTCAGAGAGGATATTCTTATAGATAGAAAATGAACGCTCCACATCAACTGAAGCGATTGGAGCAAATTTCAAACTACTCAAAATTACTAAGTCTGTAAACTCAGCCAATTCACTCATGGCCTCTCCATCTCCGAAACTCACGTCCTCAGAGGACCAATAAAATTTTGTTGAAGATGCCTATAGATTCATTTACTGGACGTTTTAGGTTTTACATACATAAAATGGCTAACCATTTTATATAATGACTAATTTCACACATCGACTATAACATATGTGTGTATATATGTGTGTAATGTAATATATGTGTGTATACACTGGATCGGAGACGTAGCCAACGATTCGGTTCGCTCTACCTGAGATAGTCGGTATCAAACCTGCCCTCCTCTATTCCGGTATCAATCTAACGGTGTAAACCTAGCGCGCTCCGTTCCCGAAATCAATTTCGGTACAAAGCAATTGAAACTCTCTCTACAAGTCCCTTTCAATAGGTAAGTTCTCGCCTCGCGGAATTACCGAGTTCTCCAACAATCCCGAGACCCCAGTAATTGGCCTCCCCAAGTTAATTCCCAACCCTTTCAACCCCTAACGACGGTTGAAGTCAACCCATTGAGATCCCACCTGCTTTTGTGTTCGATAGGTTCAAAAAAGCCATCATTTTCCCGTTACTTATGAGTCATTCTCAATCTATAATATGGCAATTACCATTGTTTCATTATATTAGGTACCGTGAATAATACATCAGAACGGAAATAGATGTCGCGTCGCTTCAGCGCTTGTTGTGTTCTATTAGTCATGGTTAAACTATCCATTTATCATTGAAATATTTCTAGAGCATCCAGAAGGTACGATACTAATGGAAATTGAAGGTGATTTCAGCTAGTCGGTCAGTAACACAAACATTAATTTGTTTCTAGTACCTACAGCCCAAACAAGCAGGAAAGGTACTCTTTAAGAAATGACGAGACTAAATTTGTTCAGCTAGCTTCAGAGTAAACCATTTCAAGTAGAGAAGATTCATTAGATCTTGGAGTAGAAATAAGAGAGGAAAACTGAAGGAACAAATTCCTTCGTGGGAGGTAGTGGAGATCATGGACATGTGGTCTTGAATAATTAATAAGGGTGGGACTGAAATTTCATCATTCTCTTCTTGTCTCAGAGTGCTTCTAACCAAATTTCAATATCCTAGGAGGGATAATTAGAGAATTGAGCTTACTCAGCTGATCAGATAAAGGGAAAATATAGTTGGGGAATAGAGTAACTATTGAGGAACGAACCGCCACACAGTGGGGCAAAACGGCCTTTTTGAGGGACAATGCACAACAAAAAGCAATGTTGAGCAATTCTAAGGGTTCGGGCCTCTATATTCTGAATATATACAGTGATTTCACACTTAAGATTGCTAACTACCCAGAGATCAAATATATATATATATAAATCTATACTCGGCGCTTCGCGCCTCGTCGGATCTTTTCTCTTTTCTACTGCGTAGAAAACGAGGATAATTTGCTATGCAATTCGTCTCACGAGAAAAAAAAATGTTCAAGCCTGGCTGGATTCGAACCCACAACCTTCGTCTCACGAAAAAAAAAAAATCAAGCCTGGCTGGGATTTGAACCCACAACCTTCGTCTCACGGAAAAAAAAAAAAAAAAAAAAAAAAAAAAAAAAAAAAAAAAAAAAAATCAAGCCTGGCTGGGATTTGAACCCACCACGACCTTCGTCTCACGAGAAAAAAAAAAAAAATTCAAGCCTGGCCGGGATTCGAACCCACGACCTCTCGCTTCCCATCTCGGGACAAAAAACGTTACACAAAAAAAGTGGACATTTAAAAAAAATTACTGGGGGTCGGCCTAAGAATTGCATAGCAATTAATATATATATATATTTCAAACGCTTAGTTTTCAAGTAATTAAGATTTTTTTCGTATTTTCGACCTTACATCACTAAAATGATCATATCTCCCCTAACTTACAAAGTAATATTAAAAATAGATATATCGTTGGAAAGAGCGTTAAATTTCCCGTCTCCATATAAAGTATTTGGATTCTTTGTATGGTATGTCACGTAGGTAAAAAATGGTCTAAATGTGAGAATTTCTCACTTTTAAAAAATGACTGTTTTTTAAAGGTGCGTTAAGTATTAAAACAAAATTGTAAAAACCTTACGCGTTGAAGAAAAAACATGCCCGAAATGTCAGCTTTCCAGCAGTATAATCAGTTTTTAGTTTATTCTGGTAATTAGGGGCCAAAAGTTTGTTTGTATGTTGAAAAACGTGTGTTTTTCCATGCAATCGAGGATTTTTGTAAAAAATTACCTCTTAAGAAAATACGAGTTTGGGCCCGGTTTCTACGTCTTTTTTCATGCTGAATTGAATGGTAACAATCCATCTCCTTTATAACCGAATTTTACACTTTAATCAACAAGTTTCATCTTCAAAAATACATAAAATTGAGCATGACAAATAAACTAAAAACTAGTTAGTTAACGTGTAAAACTCGGTTGTAACGGAGTTGGAGAGATCTGCGAGTGTTACCATTCGATTCAATTTAAAACAATACGTAGATACCGACCCCAAACTGGTATTTTCTTAGGGGGTCATTTTTCACGAAAACCCTCGATTTCATAGAAAAATCTACATTTGTCAACATACCAACATACTTTTCTCCCCCCAATTAACAAAGTAAAATAAAAATTAATTATACCGTTGGAAAGCTGTGATTTTGAGCAAGTTTTTTCCGCAACGCGTACGGTTTTTTACAACATTGTTTCAATATTTAATGCACCTTTAAAAAACATCAATTTTCTTAAAGTGAGAAATTCTCATGTTTAGTCCATTTTTTTACCTACGTGACCAACTATAAAAAGAATCCAAATACCATAGAGAGATGGAACATTTAACGCTATTTCCAACGATATATTTAGTTAGGGGAGATATGGCCATTTTAGTGATGTAAGGTCGAAAACACGAAAAAAATCTTAAAAATTGAATTACTTGAACACGGTGGTGAAACCGAAATTGCGATACCCTATTCCGTTCTCAGATTGAGCTTATAAACCAGGAAGAAGTGGAGTTTTCCTAAACCATCCAACTTTAGAAAAAATCGCGCTTTCCCCTGGTTCATAAGCTTCAATCCGAGAACGGAATAGGATATTGCAATTCTGGTTTAACCATCGTGTTCAGAACAAAAAACAGTGAAAACAATAAGGGCGATTACCAACACGTACTCGAAAAGTTTTGAAGGTAATTTATGCAGTTAACCTCCGTCCGCTCGCGATCTCGCAGATATGCCGTTCAGACCAGACGCGCACCTAACTCAGAATCCTTTGATGGTTCGTCGGCTTACCGACAAGTAGCGGAACGCTCCCGAACGATCGCGAACAGGGTTCTCAAACTCTGTTCGGCGCGGGTGAATTTTTACAACCATTTTGTCCGAATGAGGGCCAGGTCCAGCCCTTACTATCGATAAAAGTTAGACTTGTTCACTACCATTCATGCAGCAGTTTATATACGAAGCGCATGATAAAACCACTGTATAGGAGAAAGTGACTCGTTCCATGCATTGTAGCCTTGTAAGCTGAGAAAAAATCAGGGCACCTACCTACCTGCAGGTTGGGATTATACTTATAAGGTCATTTCTTTATATGGCATCCGATGAGGGATTTCATCCGTTGTGTAACGCGGTGTGGCCCTTTGGACATGAAATTGACTCCGTCTGGCTCGAAAAAGAACGTTTACCTCGCACGATTCACCATTTCCTCGTCGGTCAAACGAGCAAAAAACGCGTGTTTGAAACGGCTCACGTCGTGATGGACGTTACTAACATTTCCCTGACGGTTTCCTGAGTTGTTTCACCGAGAGCGTGAACTTCAGTAGGTAGGTAACATTTTTCCCAAGAGGGCATTATTGGTTAACGTTTGGACTTTCCCTACATTGGTATCTATTTAACTAATTTTGAAACACCGCTATAATTTTGATATTCTAGGTTAGCAAGAACGAAATATATGCAGTACCTAAGTCCTTCGGACGGGTCATGCTATAAAGCATACACAAAATTAACACTTAGCTGATCACTGTGTTTAGGATGGAAACTACCCCTTGATTATAAGTACACGTTATGGAGGAACAACTGCCTTTGATGCAGGTATATTATTATGTCTGTACTGAAAGGACTTTACTCTAGCTGAAACATTGTTCCCTACCAAAATAACTAACAAATTATGTGTTGAGAGTTTCCTCAACTATTCTTGGTGGCTGCTGATGTACTTTTCCATGTGGTTTGCCTTCTAACGAGTGAATGTTAATTCTTTCTTATATGTTGTCCACATTGAACGGCCTCAAATCAAGGTTGGCAGATCCTTCGTCAACATCGGATGGACACATATTCACGCCATTTAAGGGGTCTACATTCATATTGTTGTCTGTAGAATACTCATCCGATGAAATCATGAGATCGTGCTCTTAAGGAATGTACGATCTCTGTGTTATCTTCGTTGACTCATCAGAGACTCATCATTGTTTAAACTAGCGTCTGTTAAAACTCATAAACTTTCACACTTTAGCCAACTAGTTTCACCCCCAAGAACACATAAAATTTACCATATCAAATAAACTCAAATTGGCGAG
Source organism: Adelphocoris suturalis (assembly GCA_030762985.1). Classification (NCBI taxonomy): domain Eukaryota; kingdom Metazoa; phylum Arthropoda; class Insecta; order Hemiptera; family Miridae; genus Adelphocoris; species Adelphocoris suturalis. The sequence goes on from CM061044.1 coordinate 43,914,207, forward strand.
TTAAAGAGTTAAACTTGGTTATAACAGGGTTTAGGAGATATGCAAGTATATTCGATTCAGCGTGAAAGAAAATACGCAGAAACCAACCCCAAACTCGTATTTTCATGGGGCATTTTTCAAGAAAATCCTCGTTTTCAGTGAAAAAATGATGTTTTTCAACATTAAAACATAGTTTCCCCCCAAATTAGCAAAGTAAAAGTAAGATTGACTACACCGTTGAAAAGAAGAGATTTTGGCGCAGTTTTTACCGTTCTTGTTTATTGAAAAAATATTGGTTGTTACAGTTTAATTCCCGATTGAAAAACCTCGAGGTTTCCCAAATTAGGTGAAATTTGCTTTTTAGAGGGATTTTTTATGTCTCAAACTTCAATTCTTAAGAAGCTCTTTCCAACGGTGTCCTCAGATTTGAATTTACACAGCAAATTAAGAGATTTTTGACCATTCTAGTGACAAAAGGTCGAAAACTCGAAAAAATCCTAAATGGTAAATTACTCAAAAACTAAGCGTTAAAGAAAATCTCCATTGGGAACTTTCAATCAGAAATGAGCTCTAGACTCTACCCTTCAAGTACTGCTCACCTTATGCGTAACACCCTGTATATTGAGAGAATGGGGGGAGGGGGGGGGGGGGGGGGGTTAAAAATGAGTTTTTTCTTGGTCCATTGCAAGAGTTTAATATTGAAAATAGTAAAATATGTACACAATGGCATGGTTCGTTGTATTGCAGAAGTATTGCAAAAGTTATTTGCATTCTCCATGAAGGTACCTGTCTCATGTTTGGATTGTGTAGGTCTCATTATTATAACTCGGCATGCATAATTAATTCACATATATAATATTTACTATATCTGAATTAATTATAAATATATATTATTAATTATATACAATACAGTGTACATGTCGCAGCTTTTTTGTGAAATCAGCCTAGCCTTTTTACAATACGCCGCCTTTTCGTAATAAACATGTTGGAATGACAAACCATACACATTATTCTGACCTATATGACCAACTAATCTGAATTTTTTCTAAAGGATTGACTACTTGATGATATGTATTCTTGAGATGCAAGCTTGCGAGCTTTCAGACCTCGAAACTAAGGCGGATCACGCTCAGCCTTTTGGTTTATTATTTCCAATAATAAGCCTATGTGATCGTGTAGCAAAAAAGGAGGCGCCGGCGCCGCGGCTTGTGGTGGGTACGGCGCCGGCGTTCGTTCGAGGCATGAGTATGTTTTTTTCAAGGTCATATTTGTGTGTTAATACCAAAGCTTTTCCTACGCATATTTAATAACATATCCTCTCGACTTTTCGTATGTACTTAGATAATGATATTATTAAGGCAATAACCATTTGAATAGATAGGAGATCAAATCGAGAAATATAAACATGCGTATATAATTATAGAAGTATAGGTTGTGGCAACTCGAAGTAGGACACGCCGAGGAGTCTGGACGGGCCTTATGACGTACGCAAGCCAACTAAAACTACGATCATACTCAATTGAAAAAATAATAAACCTTTGTGAAATAATTTGCAGCGTTTTTATCAAATAGAGTAGGTTGGTTTTGCAAAAAGGCTGAGCTCTTTCAGCTTCTTTACGAAAAGGCTAAAAAATTCCAGGTTGATCGTCATTCCAACGTTTTTATTACGAAAAGGCAGCGTATTGTAAAAAGGCTAGGCTGATTTCACAATAGGGCTACGACATATATGCTAAATGTGACATATACACTAAATATGAATTAATTCACATATATAATGAAGAGAGGATATATGATGTAAGGAGGGGGGGGGGGGGGGGTTAAAAATTATGTTTTTCTTGTTACATTACAAAAGTTTAATATTGAAAATAATAAACTAATAATTTATATACCTAATTTCGTCGGTATATGGCAGAGTTTGTTGTATTGCAGAAGTTATTTGCATCCTCAGTATACAGATACCTGTCTCATGTTTGGTTTGTATTGGTCTCTTTATTATGACTCGGCATGCATAATTAATTCACTTCTCCCATTCAACCACGTTTCTACACACAACGAACGAAGTGACAAATACAGATGGTAGAATTCTCATACATTTATCTGTGTGAGGAACAACGAATGCTTGAAACATCGGCGCATTTAATTAGGATTTCAGCCCTCTCACCTATTCAACCAAAGAACAAGGGACTAAATAATATGCCGCAGCCATGGATACTTTAATATCGTATCATAATATACAGCTCGAGCCATGAGGTTCCCAGCACGGTTTGCACTTTTCCATTTGAATTACCCCCATAGTCAACTCGAGTGATGGAGTGATGGATGGAATGGTTTTCTTCTTGTTTCCTCCCTCAGAGACTTTGCTATATTATAAAGTTGTGATTTTTTTATTGGTTTAAAGATTACAGTTTGATTGCTCAATAATTTGACAATACCTACGTATGGTTTGTTATTTTCAATATTTCATGTCTTGCCCCACCTTTGTAACTTGTTAGTTTCCCCTATAAACACGCTTAGTGCCTGAACAAGAAGCAGAGTACAGAGAGAGGAGAAGGGCTACTGGAAAGGGAAGAGCGCCGGTAGGGGAGACCAGTTACTCGTATATATCCCTGCTTGTCGGCTCAGCTCATTCTGATCTACTCATTAACTGATAACAACGTGCCTCCTCATTCAGTCTTCCTCAAACTTTACTTACATTTCCACATGGAAATTTTTTTTGAAGAATTTTTCTTTTATATTATTATTAATGCATGCTACGGTACTTCCGTAACTAGCACCTAGGCAACTAGTGCTGTGGGCTTAAACTCCAGCAATAAGAGCTATAGTTTAATGACTCGCTATTAGGTAGAGGGCTTCAGTCAGAAAATAATCCGGCCACATAGGATTCATGTCCATTATTGTGTGTTTGTAATGGGCACCAAAACTTCAGACCTACTCCAAGGAGTACCACGTTTGAATTCCCTAGTTGTTTCTTTATGCAAACACAACCACGCAAAAGTAGGTACTTCAAGTGCACTAAGATTAAAACTGAGCTTGAAACCAACTAGTCCTTTCATCTCATGGTCGTGGAGAATGAATTCGAAAAAGTTTTCTCTTTCATCACAGTTAAGGAATATCACGGACCCCTCTGAGAGAGTCAGCTAGCTGATCCTCTTGACACATATATGAACATAAGAATGCACAATAACTGGCCGAGGCGACTAACCCTTGACCTTCTGAATGCAAAGGCATGTCTACTTTTTACAGTAATGTTTGGAGATATGCAGGGAATCTTGAATTGGGTTGAGCATCTTTTCTCTTACTCTGAAAATGAAATTTTATGTATTATAGAACACTGGATGAGGAAGGATGAACTCTGTCTTCATTTCCTCATTGCATCATTGTCTACATTGCCTCATGTTCTTACAGGGAGGAGCAAAGCCATGGAAGTCCGGCAATTTTCTTGCGAAATAATTTGCAGGGCATGAGAATGGAGGAGGTTGAGCTGCTGTCTCAGGAGGGAGTAATTGAGTTTTCAGAAGTTAGATTTTTGGAGATTGATTTGGTCGTTTGTTGTGTTTACAGGTGCACAAACCTGAACTCTGTCAATAGCGTGCAGGCACAGAGTGTAATGGAATCAATGTTGTACATCTTGGCAGCAGTGCCAATGTCCCTGATATTTTGTGGTGATTTCAACATTAGATTCGAAACTGGCTCTGCATCATCAAGGGACTTCAATGGACTGTTGGAATCAATTGGCCTAAGACACGAGGTGAAAGCCGCTACGAGGCTTCTTCCGGAACAGATGAAGTATTCTCTAACATATCCCCAACCAGAATCAACTGTAACGTCAGTGATCAGTCTTGTCTGATTACTTGGCTCTAGAGTGTCACTTAAGTGTTCAGGGAGGGAAATCTGTGTCTGCGAAGTCGATTACTTTACTGATGAGTCTAGAAAAACTATCTCACATTGGATATTTCGCTCTCCAGGACATCCTGGCTCGATATGTACCTGGATATTTAAGTACTGACACTGATCCTCTTGATATAATTCCGATGATTTCATCAATATAACTAGCATCTAATCAATAACTCATCAAACTTGGCGAATCTATTAAGAGGCATCAACCATTTAATTTAATTCCCTACCAAATAATTATTTCATTTAAAAGATGAAATTCAAAATATTTACTGCAATTTTTGTTTTGTTTCAGGTAAGCTTTCGTTTTTGTGGGTAGCTTCAGGGATCGTCCGTTCGACTATAACGTTAGTTTAATTTTACTTGTAATTGTTTCGAATTATGTAGTATACTGTACTGAATCCATAATAATTGGTTGTCTGTCTTTTTTTACGCAATTGTATTATACAATCATTCATATATTAACAGGAGCGTAGCGTGGCTCAGGAGTGGTGGGTACCACACTCGAATCCCCCCCCCCCCCCTCCCCACAATATTCAAAGTCTCTTACTAAACAAAGAAAGAAATGTAAAACAGTTCTTAGCAAGCTGTTTGGTCAAGGGAATCGTACAGTTATTATATAGGACTTCTAACATTAGTTTGAAACTAAAAACTCCTACACAAATAGCCAGTATCCAGGTCTTGCCAATGGGGAGGCAACTGATTATAAGTCCTCCCAGTCCGCCCCACCAAACCCAACCATGGCATACTGGGTGTAAGTATTCGTATATATATACCTATATAAGTAGTAAGTGGGCACGTTTAGGACACTTTCACTTGAAGCTCTGATGTTTTTACTTTCGACTTCAATCTCTGTTAAAACTAATTTTGTGTTAAATCCTGTTGAAAATGCTTTTCTGTTAGACCCCTGATAAAATTTTTCAACACAAAACATCAGAACATATTTTTCAACACAAAACATCAGAACCAGTGACTTTTTCATTTTAGCGACTTGAATCCCTGTTAAAACTTTTTTTATCACAAAACATCATAACCAGTGACTTTTAGGGTGGTATGTTAAAAGAACATCGATATAAAATTAAAGATAAATGAATTTAATTGACGTAGATAATTTTATATCAATGTTTTTACGTAAGAACATCGATATGTACAACCACTCTAAATCGAGATTAGAAATATTGAACAAGATAGACCATACTAAACTAGGCGGTAGGATATACAACGACGTAAAAAAAGATTTGGCAATCATCGACGAATTACAATTTAGCGAACTTATATTCTTTGTGTATAAAAAAAGAACTGCGTCTTTGATAAAAAAATTTTTATCCATTTTACAAACGCCTATACGCAAAAAGGAAAAAGACAAATGTAAAATATTAAATAACTATTTAAACGTCGTAAAAACTTGTATTCCGTATAATATTTTTGTAAAGTTAAACATTACTGATAAAACGTGTAACAAACTAAATTTAAATTACAGTAGAAATTTCTGTCAAAATTGTGAAAACGATGAGAAATTTCTACTAGAAAACGACATTTTAATTTGCAAAGTATGTTTTTCAGAAGTTATACAAATGAATTATTTTAATAATAGATCTTATAACGTCGCAGTACCAAAATACAAATATGATCGTGTTAGTCACTTTAAAAAATGTATTCAAAAGTATCAAGGAAAGCAATATACTTTTATAAACCCCGCTATTTATTCAGACCTCGAGCGCTTATTGATATTTCATGGAATAATTAAAGACGAGCGAGAATCTAGGTCTAAAAAATTTGCAAACGTAAAAAAATCTCATATTATACATTTCTTAAAAGAACTCGGATATACTAAACATTATGACGATTATGTACTTATACACGCAAATTTAACTGGTCAAAAATTAAACGACATAAGTCATCTGGAAAACATTCTAGTCAAAGATTTTGAAAAATTTTCTGAAAAATATTCGTCTATATTTACTGAAAGAAAAAATTTTATAAATACAAAGTTTATTTTATACAGACTGTTATTGAGACACAACCATAAATTAGACGAAGGAGATTTTCTTACAGTAAAATCTCTTGATCGTAAAAATGAAACAGACAGAATTTGTAAAGCTATATTCGACTCTTTAGGGTGGGAATACAAAACTAAGTAATTTTTAATGAACAGTGTTCATTAAAAATAAAATCTCCTTCATACCCAAGCATTCTGAACTTTAGCAACCGTAAAAATTATCCTCAAACTGCTTCTTCAGTATGGCTTTATACACATTATAAACCACTTTTCTAAGTCGATGTTCATTGCTATATTTAGGAACCTTAATATTTTTTTTATTAAGGTCTGCCAAAACTTGCTCCTTTGTATCGAGTGGTGGTTTACCATTGACACCTAATAAACGTTCTTTCAACAACATTTTATTAAATCTATACTCATTCAATTCACGTAAAATATACTCTAGTTCGTAAACGTTGTTTTCATACAATTGAAATTCAGGCGTCTTTACAAACGTCCAGAAACCTCCATGATCTTTACATAAATCAATTGCTTCGTTTTCTTTACCCATATCTCTTTATTTATTATAGGAAAAAAAGTTTTTTCCGGGACCTGTCGATTCGCCAGGTCTCATTAAAGGCAATACAGATGAGGGGGGTTAGTAATATGGGACGCTCTCTCGCCTCCGCGGGAGGTGAATTCTTATCAGAGAATCGGTTACATCACCCCGAGTCTGGAAGGAAGGAGGGGAAGGAGAACTGACCTCATTCGTCCTTGGAATTTACTATCTCAAGACTGTGGAACGTGGTTATCATCTTAACTGGTCGCTTTAGTGCTGTGGTTAGCATTCTCGCTTTATAAGCGAGAGGTCGGGGGATCGCTGCTCCTCTCAAACCCGAGAATTTTTTTTCCTATATAATGAGGATACACTTCTGGTGTAGAATTCGTGGTGGATTCAATAGATGATGGGCCCTATATGCTATTGATGAATCTATAAATTCAATCCAGAGGTGAGAGTCGACCATATCGTCAAAATCTCCTTCCTTAACTGCTCTGCTCTTAACAGCCTACTTAAACACACAGCAAAAACCGAAACTCCAACGTAACTGAAAAGCCAAGTTGGAATGACTCACGGAATTAAAACTCCGTCGAAGTCGTGATGGTTGCGTCATTCAAGATCCGCTTCTATAAACGAAGTAAAGAGATCGTTCAGGAATGAATGCTGTGTAGGTGTTGAGAAGCCAGAGAATGTGCGGTTAAGTTGGGACATTTTGCTGAAATTTCCTTTGACTTAAAACCTATTTTTACACATCAAACGTCTGTTTTTATTGAGATATTCCCAATAAAAATAAAATCAAGGGAAGTTTTAGATTTCTTCTTTTATAATATTTTTAAGTGGCATGTAGTTCAGAGTAACTTCTGAAACCAAAATTACGTAAGCAAAAGTGTTTTCTGGTACATCATTTTCAAAATCCGCTCGTAAAATTATATTACTTTTTTGTCCAGATATGGACTGTGGCTGTCTAGTCATATTAATACTGAATATTGGATAGCTCTCTTTGAAGAACTGAGGCTCATAATATGGAAGGGATGAGGAATCTTGACATACTATTCTCTTGAAATCTGTAAGCATGTTGTAAGCTAAGAGATAATCCTCTGAACTCCAATTTAAATTCAAAGGTTCTCGAGGAAAAATTTTCCCTGCTACTTCAAAACTAATATTTTTTACACCCAAATTATCAAATTTGGAATTATCTTTCTTTTGATTATTTTTTCTGTCAGTTTGGAATACTACAAATCCCCAGAACGGATTCTGTAAATTTCTATAAACAGAGGTAATATTTAAAGTGAGGTAATTGTTAGTTACACGCTTTTCGATACATTGTAATTTTTTAAAATGGAACAAATAAGGAGCGGTACTAAGTTCAGCAATTAATTTATTTTTGGATTCACCTGTATATTCAATTGTCGGGACTCGCAGGTAGAAAGTTTTAATTTCCACTTTTCCCTCCACAGCTTCAACAGAAGCTGGATCGGAAGGTTTCTTGTAACGGAAGAGCACATTATCATCAGAATTTCTAATGAATGAGATTTCAAAACCTCCTCTGTAAATTGGAACTGTTATATCACTGAAGAACCCAAGACCTAAATCACCCAAATTACCACATGCACTGAAATTTCCACCACCTATAGCTTTCGTCTTAAAACCTGAACTCATTACTTTACCATTATAGTTTGCTGGGCCTGGGAAAGAAGCTATACCCATCACTGTACTAGCAATACCTGGATGATCAATTTCATCAATAAGCGTATTGTGTTTTCTTATTTCAATTTTGGAAAAAAGGTGTGCTACAAAATTGTTTATCATCATTACACTATCATTTGTTCCATATGCTTTTGTGGCATCTTTAGGAATGTATTTTCCATTAATGTAATATTGAATATTGCTGCTAATAAAATCATCATTTAGAAACAACTTGAAAACGGTTTTTTTGTTCTCAGAGTTAAATTCAAAAATAGATTCAGGACCATAGTTTTGATACTCAATACTTGTGATTTCAGAATCGTATTTCGAGTAAATTGCTTTAATTTCATTCATACTTATTTATTATAGGAAAAAAAGTTTTTATAGAATCGAAATTCTATAAAAATATCGAGATAGTGGAATAATTAAAGGGGAATCCCTATAAAAAACTGACTTAAAATCCAGTTCTGAAAACTTCCCCATGTTTCAAAAGTGATAGTTTGAAAGGGTCCGCACTTTTAATTTCTTTCTTATTTTTATTATATTGATTTAGAATATTATTTTTCATATTTATATAATTTTTTATTTCTTGTTCAATATCATTGAACTCTTCATCAGATATTTTACCGTCTTTAATTGCTTTTATGAACTTTTCTTCAATCGAATTTAATTTAGCTTTTGCCAAAAGCGCAATTTCAGAGTGTTTAGTAATTTTTTTATTGAAAAATCCGCTTGAAGTCCTTAATATTACTGATAAGGTTGTCAAGCCTACAGAAATTGGAACACTGAATGGAATTATTATTGGTAATGTTATAGAAGCACCAGTCAGTCCGAGTTCTGAGAGGGCAAATAAAAATTCAGTACCGTAAAGAGTACTGGATAGTTTTCCATATTTTTTACTCAAACCATTTCTCATTTTCTCTTCATCTTCTAAAAATTTAAATTGATTGATAATTCGATTGATTCTATAATTGTTCTCTTTAAACTCGGGAAAAATTATTTTTGGATATAATCTAGGATGAGTTATTGGATTAAATTCTTCAGGGGCTGAAGGTGTTTCATTATTTGTGTACATCATTTTATTATAGGAAAAAAGTTTTTTTATAGAATCGAAATTCTATAAAAATATCAAGACTATAAAATTTAATAAAAGAAATTAAGATTTTTCTTCAATGTTCTCATGCTATTTTCAAAATCGTGTCCTTCTGATAGCTTTTTCAAAATTAATAAACATAAATGTCCACAGATAGGAGGATCATATTGGTTTTGGATTTGTTCCTCATTATAAAATAAATTTTCTGAACCTAAATATTGAACAAGTTCTCTTGGTGGTGGTGCATTACCATACGAATCAAAATAATATTTTAAATTGTTATTTTTAAAATATGCGGTCCAATGACTTCCAGCCTCATCAGAGTTTTCTAAATTTATTATTCCACATTCTACACTATTTACTTTCTCTGGTAACTCGTCCTTCATGAAAACTCCCCTAAAATTTTTAATTTTTAAATCTTTCGCAAATTTTTCAATATCAAAATTGGTAAGAGGTTGGAAGCTATTTAGTTTTTTGATTTGGTAGGTTTCTTTTTAGGTTTTGAAATAGTTTTTTTCTTCTTCAATCCAGAACCGATACTTAAACTTTTTGCGTTTTGTGCTAATCTCTCCATTTCCAAGTTATGGCGTTTGATTTCTGCTTCTTCAGCAGATTTATGCTTAGAATCAATAACGCTAGAAGCTACTGCAGCTCCACCACCCAATAATGCCCCAAGAGCGCCAATTCCTGCAAAAAGTAAGGGTAAAAATCCCCCTGAATGATTTATTTGCAACTGATCATAATTCATTTTCAATTCCAACCCTTTTTTGTTTTTGATACATTTATCTATCTTTTTTTTCTGAGTTTCATTTAACAGGATTTTATGATTTCCTTTTCCACTAATATCTGCAAAAGTCAGTCGTACTTTTACTGGAGCACGTTTTTTATAAGCGGCTCTTATTTTTTTCATTTGTATTTCTGACAAATTTATTTGATGTGTAATCATTTTATTATAGGAAAAAAAGTTTTTTTATAGAATCGAAATTCTATAAAAAAATTAATCATAATACCTAGTATACACCCATCCCAAAGCGTCTTTTGATTTTCATACCACCTACCACAGTAGCAGCTCCCAATTTTTCACCGATATTTGTTGAACTTTTCATAATTTTATAAGCTTCTGTTTCTAGTTGTTTATCAGCAAGATGCCTATCACTTGTTTTTTCATGATCCCTATAAAAAATGTCGTGTTGTTTACAAGCTTTATCGAGACTATTTATACCTTCATCACCTCTATTTAATCTCTTATCCAATTTAGTAAATGGTCCACAATATTGATAACCACCTGGGAGATGCATTTCAGGTACGAAACCGTCTAGTTTGTTCAACAAAGTATTGAAAATACCAGAACCGTTTTTTATCATATTTTTGGGTAAATTATTAATAATTTTAATCAAGTATTCAGTTCCCTTGGGATTATCAATATATTTCTCCAGTTGATCTTTAATGAAATTTATAATTCCCAATTTTTCATTGTGAAAATTATTATTTCCTGCCTGCTCTTGCGCATGCAAATAGTATAGTCTTTGTTGAATTTGATTCAAATTATCTATATATTTAAATTCTACGGGATTTTCATTATATTTAATCAACCCAGTACCAATCTTTTTCTTTTTACTATACTCCCAGATTGGTTTTATGATTTCTTTCCATTTTTTACTAACACTTGATTTTGGTTGTTTAGATTCGGGATTATTATTTTGAAACATGCTATTTGTTTGAATGAGGATTTTTGTATAAGCTTTAAAGTCTTCATTAGTGTATTCATCTACGGATGGAATATCAGAATCTATGGGTTTTGTTAAGAGCTTCCATAAGCCTTCAGTACCGGAATATTTTATTTTTTCTATTTCAATATCATTCCCATTTACCCGTATCTGTTTATTTCCAATAAATATATGATTTTTTAAAGGATATATTCCAAATTGCCTATCAGGATGAAGAATATATAATTCTGCAATTGGTCCAATACCTAAAGGGCCTACAGAAGAGTTTGGTAATTTAAAACTTTTTTGTAATATTAATTCCATTTCATCATCCCTATCTGCATTGTCACTTGAAAAGCTTTGATTTAATGTATCTTCAGTATCATTATCAATACCTTGAACCTCGCCATCAACATCTTGAAAAGAAACTTTTTTAGGTGAACTGATAGCCAAGGGTTTAAATGTTTTTATTGCAGGAAAAAGTTCTAATTTTCTACCAAGATCTTTTTCAGCTTGATTCACTGCGTTTTCTACCTTATCTAATCGTGAAGTTATAGGCTCAAAAGCCTTTTCTTTTGTCTCCTTATCAGATGCTTGGTTAATCCTTTCTTGTCTCGCTAAATTTTGTAAATATTTTCTAAGTTTAATCGATTTATCAGCTTCAGCTACGCTCATGGGTTTTCGTTTTGGTTTTGTGAAAAATATTTGTTCTTTTTCAGGAGGTTTATCAATCTTTTTGATTTCTCTAAATTTGGCTTCTCTTTCCTTCATAATTTCAAGTTGCGCTTCTTTGTATTTCTGTCTAAGCGCTTGTTCTAAAGTAATTTTTGTCATGTTTTTATTATAGGAAAAAATTTTTTTAAAAATCGGTCAAACGTTAAAACGCTTAAACGCTTAAACGCTTAAACGCTTAAACGCTTAAACGCTTAAACGCTTAAACGCTTAAACGCTTAAACGCTTAAACGCTTAAACGCTTTAGGAACGCTATTTTTGCGTTTTTAAGCGTTTCCCAATGCGATTTTTGAAGCGTTTCCCAATGCGTTTTTTATAGGGATTCTCTATAAAATCAAAACTTAAAATCTAAAATATTTCACCAAATTTCTTTCGGTAACGTCCGTCATTGCGTTTCTTTGTTAGATCAATCGTTAGAAAACCAAAGTCCTCATCCCAACAAGAATAGCATAATTCTTTGAATCGTTCATAAGTGAAATCAGTTCCCACATATTCATCATAAATATCTCGCATGTATCTTGGTCCTTGTCTAAATACACATAAAAAATTAATATTGTTTCTAATGAGTTGTTTATCAACTTTTGACCATGATTGTGTCAAGTAAACGCACGAAATTTTCTTATGACGTCCTCTCACAAAATAATCTTTGATTTCTCTCTGATGTTGAATGTTTACACAATCATCAAAAATAATAAGACTTTTTTCTTCACATGCGTCCAGGGTTATAAGTTCGTCACAATTACTGAAAAACTGCGCTATTTCCACACCATCTTTTGCAGAAATTTTTTCATAATTGCTTCTCAAAATCTCATATGCATTCTGATCCAGAGATTTTGAAAAAATATATAGATGATTAAAGGGGATTCCCCATGGCTTTGTGATGAGATTATAGAGAAGTGTTGTTTTCCCACAACCAGAAGTTCCTACTATTAATGATCTTAAAGGTAATGGTAAAATTCCTTTTCTAGCCTCTTTTTTATCATGCGAAATTGGATCAATCTCGTATTCGTATTTACTCATATTTATTATACGAAAAACTTTTTACCTATAATAAAAGCATGACTCTAATAAAGATTTCTGATAAACACAAAGATCTAAAAATAACTTTTGATCCACAAATTGTTCTAAATCCCAATAAAAATTATAAACTCGGAATAGTAAAGTTATTATTTACTTCACCTTCTCTTTCATTTCAAGTAAAAAATGTATTGATATCATTAAAAATGTTTATTATAGATGGATGGTATCATACCGAGTATGTGTTAGATGGCACATTTACTGTTGAGACGTTTAAAAGAGAATTATATTTAAAAATAAAAAATTATATAACTGAACTCATGAAGAAATTTGAGGAGAATAAAACACTTTATAAATCACAAATTGACACATTAAAAAAAACAAAACCTGAAAGTTTGGATTTTAAAGTAGACTACGGTCCAAATTGTAATAGATTTTATCTTAAATCTCCTGTTGTTCTCGGGTTTATAAGGTATGGAAATTTCTGCGAACTGTTCGATTTTAAACAGTGTAAAACACCTGGGGATTATTTTGATGCTAATAAGGAATATTATTCAGAAGACAATCCAAAATTAATCAAACCTATTTCATTAATTGAATGGCATTGCAATATTACCGATTATAGCTTCGCTAATCATAATGAACATTCACATCTCCATAGTGCACATGAATTACTCCATGTATCTTTGATAGAGAAAGCGATTCTCCCAAATACTACTTATATGGAAACGAATAAGAAAATTCTCTACAGTTCTCTACGAAAAGGAATTAGAGAAATTGAAGAAATTAAACTATCATGTAGAAATGAAAATGGAGATGAGCTGCAATTTAAAAATGTTACAGTTTATTTGCATTTGATTGAAGAGTGAGTGAGGAGTTTCTTTTTTATGAGAAATATCTCATAAAAAAACTTTTTTCCTATAATAAAATAAATAATGTACAACGAAATTTATTGCTGTAAGTGTAAGAAAAAAACGAAAAATATAAACGTGAAAATTGTACAAACTGTGAACGGAAGGTGGAGAATTTCAGCTAAATGTGTTAAATGCAGAACTCATAAGAGCAAATTCATTCAAGATCCTAACGGAGAAAAAGCACCAATTCGTGCCATTTTTGATTGGGCTATAGAAGGCAAGGTACCGGACACATTAAAAAAACCTTTTTTCCTATAATAAAAATGGATAATGATTTAACTGATCCTATTTACTGTCACAAGTGTAAGAAGAGAACCAATAATATTGATGCAGAAAAAATACAAACGATAAACGGGAGATGGAGAGTGGCTGCAAAATGTACAAAATGCAGAACTCATAAGAGTAAGTTTATCACTTCCCCCGAGAGAGAAAATTCTGAAGAACCAACTGTAGTAGAAGATCTGAATGTTGATGAAAAATTATCTCTCGCTAAAGAATTACATAAGTCGATAAGAAATAAATTTCAAAAAAGGACAATATTTACTAAAGGTATTGATGATTTGTGGGCTGCTGATTTGATAATCATGAAAAATTATGAAAAAGAGAATGATGGATACGGTTATATGCTTAATGTTATCGATACATTTTCAAAATTTGCATGGGCCTTACCCTTGAAGAAAAAGGATGGAAAAAGCGTAACAAAAGCTTTTGAGAAAATCATAGAAAAGGTCAAATCACAAAATCATAATGCTCCGAATTTACTACATACCGATAAAGGTTTAGAGTTTGAAAATAAAATGTTTAAAGAATTTCTGAAAAGTCACCAAATAAAAATGTATCATACACAGAATGAAGAAAAATCGGCAATCATAGAAAGATTTAATAGAACTTTAAACGAAAAAATGAAAATCCATTTTGAAGTACGAAATAATAAGAAATGGATCGATATTCTAGAGGATTTGATTCATGAATACAATTTTAAAGATTTCCATAGATCGATTGGTATGATACCTGTACAAGTTAATAAAAATAACGAAGATGAAGTGTTAGTTAGATTGTTTAGGAACCAAAAAGCCTCACAAAAAGTAAAGTTTTCTCTTGGAGATCGAGTTCGAATAACAAGATTTAAGAAAACATTTGGGAATAAATATGATGCTAAATGGACTAGAGAAATTTTTGTGGTTTCTGGAATTCTACCAACAAATCCAATTACTTACAAAATAAAAGATTTAAACGACGAAGAGATTGAAGGATCTTTCTATGCTCAAGAACTACAAAAAACAGAATTCTAGAAAAAACTTATTGGTTCAGGCTCGAAAGAACCAAACAATTGTTAACCGAGATCAAAATTTGCGGCTCACATGTGAGTCATAAAATTTCGTATGAAATGAAAAAGCCGCGGCTTGAATTCCAGCCGCGGCTTTTTTAGTCAATTGACTTGTATTCGACTTTAACGTTAAAGAGGGGTCGCGAATCGCGACCCCTCTTTAAGAGTTTTCAAAACTCTTCTTAAAATGTATTCGACTTGTATTCGACTTTAACGTTAAAGAGGGTGGGTCCAAATCGGACCCCCCCACTTTAAGAGTTTTGAAAACTCTTGTTTAAATGTTCTCGACTTGTATTTGACTTTACATAGGACCCCCCGTCGAATCGACGGGGGTCACTTATTTACTGTTAAAAATCAAATTGACTTGTATTTTGCCTTAATAGGAGACCCGGTGATTCACCGGGTCTCCTATTTAAAGATGGAAGGCTAGTTAAAAGAATATATTCTATAATAAATAAATGGAAATGAATAGGGAGCAGCTATTGAAAAAACTTAATTTTGAAAACAACACGAACAAGCTTTCCGAACTAGAAATCGGAAAACCTTACAAAATTATAAACTTTGAATTTGTGTCAACGAAATACTCGTGGGAGGCTGTTATAGCCAATCTAGGAGAATTTAGAGTGTTCATACCAGAAAGATGTATTCAAAAATTTGATAAAAATGAACTCCAAGCTCTAGTTGAGTACGGTGTTTGCTTAGTGTACCATGGAATCACCAAATCAATAAATGGGAGAGACATGTATAACATCAAGTTTGTTTAAAACCCAATCTATTAAAGGTGGGGGCGAATCGCCCTCACCTTTAAATATTAATAAAAACGTTTTAATGGAAAATTTCCATTAAAACAACAATATATAGTATCCATACAAGAAAAAGCGGGTGGATAATATAAAATTGAGGGATTAGTTAAAAGAATCTCTTTTCTAATAAAAATGAACGATACGAAAAAAAATGAAGGGTTAGTTAAAAGAACCCCTACTATAATAAAAATGCAAGATACTATTAAAAAACGATATGCAGATAAAATCTGTGAAAAATGTGATCGAAAAATCACATATAAAAACTGGGCTCGTCATTTAAAAACACCATTCCATCTAAAAAACGACCCTAACCAAACTCTTAAACCTCAACAAAGAGCCGTTGAGAAAGGATTCAGAGTTAAAGATTTGAGAAATGAAGCGAAAGATTACAATTTAAAAGGTGGTTATAAAATGAAGAAAAATAATCTTATTACAGCTTTAAATGATATTAAAAATGTATACTTTAAGAAAAGTGATCTAGAAAAACTAACTGTTAAAAAACTACGCGAAATAGCTAAAGAAAAACATATTAAAATTAAAAAACCGAATAAAAAAATCAATATCATCGAACATCTAATGCACCCACAAGGGCATGCATTTAAAGTAAAAACAGGAAAAATGTTCAATTTCGACGATGACTTGGTTAATGAAAACAAAGAAAAACGAAAATCTCCTTTTACTATTATAGAAACTAAATCTCGATACATTAAAAAATTTAAAACTACAGAAATCGATTATTGTATAAAATTATCTAATATCATACAAGTCGAAAAAGCTGTATTTGCTATGTTAAATTTGGCTAAAGAAAAATCTAATTTCCAAACCGGGGATAAAATTATGATCGTTGCCCAAAACCCTCATTTTCACCATGATATATCGAAAGATTTAAGTAGTAAATCAAATGTTTTTTCGCGTATACAAGCTAAAGACTTTATCCAACACGTAAGCAACATTATTAGCTCCAACGAAAACGTTGAAATTACCAATACCACGTTCCACATTAAAATCATCAATTTACCGAGAGGAGCAAGAGGTGTCAAAATATTAAATTTGGCTGAGAGTAAACACACAAAAAAATGTATCACTCAAATTAAAAATGTCGATAACTTATGCTGTCCAAGAGCCATAATTACCGCGTTAACTTATCATACTAATAAAATCATGGGTAGACAGTTTACTGGAAACGAACTAGTTTATATTCAGAAGGGAAGGGCACTCCAAACGACACTTGCAAAAAAGCTGTGTGAAAAAATGGGTTCATACACCGAGGAAGGCTTCACATTGCAAGATATCAAAGTTGTTGAAGAATTATTAGACATTCAAGTTAAAGTTATCTGCGCCGAAAATTTCAATACCGTTATTTACGAAGGAGAAAAGAAAGATACTATAATTTATCTTTATAAAGATGGGAATCATTTTGATGTTATTAAGAGTGTAGCAGCCTTTTACGCCTCCTCATATTACTGTAAAAATTGTGATACTCCCTATAATAATAAAGAGAAACATGAATGCAAAAAGACTAGAAATAAAGATGTCTGTCCTCTCTGTAAACAAATACAACACGATAAAAAAGATAAAAATAAAATATTCTGTAACGATTGTAACCGTTATTGTTATAATGATAATTGCTTTAAAAATCATAAAGAAGTTTGTAAAATAATCTATAAATGTTTAAACTGCGGGAAAATTTGCAAAAGAACCGACGAACATAAATGTGGTTCTGGAAAATGTCGAAACTGTCAAGAAATATTCGACGATATAAGTGTTCATGAATGTTTTATGTTAGCAAGACGATCAAACGGTGGGTATTGTACAGAACCTTGTACTTGTAATAATCGTTCTGATATCACAGCAGAAAAATGTACTTACACCGAAAAATACATAACATTTGATTACGAAGCAATGCAGGAAACAGGAACCCATGAAGCAAATCTTGTTATAGCTCACTACCACGATGGTACTAAATTCGTATTCAAAACTAATGAGGAATTTTGCGAGTGGTTGATTTCAAGTAAACACAAAGGGTACACTGCCATAGCACATTATGCAAAAGGATATGATTCTCAATTCATTCTGAAATACTGCGTCGAAAATACTCTGAAACCTTACACTATTTATAATGGAACTAAACTAATGTTATTAGAAATTAAAGGAATAATAAGAATAATCGATAGTTCTAACTTCGTTGCATCTCCGTTATCTGCTTTTCCAAAAACGTTCGGATTAACAGAACTAAAAAAAGGATATTTCCCCCATTATTTCAATACTCGAGATAATCAAAATTACGTTGGGCCAATCCCTGATACTAAATTTTATGGGGCTGATTCAATGAAACCCGAAGTAAGAAAAGCATTTTTGAAATGGCACGCTGAAAAAGTAAAGGAAAATTATATATTCGACTTTCAGAAAGAAATATTAGAATATTGTGAATCAGATGTTGATATTTTGCGAAGGGGCTGTATTGAATTTAGGAAGCAATTTTTAGACATAGCTAATATCGATCCTTTCCAATATTTAACTATAGCGAGTGTTTGCATGGCCATTTTTCGGTCCTTATATTTACAGGAAAATACGATAGCAAGTATCAAAGAGGACAGAAAGGAAATGTTTAGCAAAGGATCTATCACTTGGCTGAATACTTTTAAAAATGTACAGCACGCATTGAATGGAGGGGAAGTAACTGTTTGTGGTGCCAAAGTTGATGGTTTTGATCAAATTACTAACACGGTTTATCAGTATCACGGGTGTTTTTGGCACGGCTGTCCTACATGTTTTCATGAAAATACTCCCAATAATGTAAATCATCTATCTATGGGAGACTTGTATGAAAAAACGAAGGAAAGGAGTAAACAAATCATTGACGCTGGATACCAATTAGTGGAAATGTGGGAATGTAACTGGATTAAATCGAAAGAGGGTAAAGCAGCAGTAAAAAGTAGTGGAAACGTAATAGTGGAACCATTAAATCCTAGAGACGCGTTCTATGGCGGTAGAACGAATGCTAGTAAATTGAAAGTCGTAAATAAAAAATTAAGATATATCGATGTTTGTAGTTTGTATCCAACAGTTCAATATTTCGATTATTATCCCTTAGGTCATCCAACAAAAATTCATAAACCTGAGAAATATGATGAAAATTGGTACGGATTAATCAAATGTAAAATATTACCTCCTAAAAAATTATATCACCCAGTTCTACCGATCAAAAGAGATAAACTTTTATTTATTTTATGCGAAAAATGTTTTGTAGATAAATGTAATACTTGTTCACACGATGAAAATGAAAGAGCTCTGGTTGATACTTGGACTACAGATGAAGTAAATAAAGCTATTGAAAAAGGTTATAAGATTCAAGAAATTTACGAAGTATGGCATTTCAAAGAAAAAAGTAATGAATTGTTCAAAGAATATGTAAAAACATTTATGAAAATAAAACTAGAGACTAGCCCGTGGGAAAGCGACTTTGGAACTATTGAAGAATATATAAAAAGCGTTAAAGGAAGTCTCGATATAGATTTAGAAAAAGAAAGTATTAAACCAAATCCTGGACGAAGAGCAGTAGCAAAGATTTGTTTGAATTCTTTGTGGGGAAAGTTTGGGCAAAGATTGAACATGTCACAATCTGAATATGTTGTTGATATAACAAGATGGTACGATATACTTTTAGATGACAGACTAGAAATTGGTTCATGCCAATTTCTGAATGACAATATCGTGCAAATATCTTATAAATTTTTGAATCAATACATCGAAGATAGTTTTTCAACTAACGTTTTTGTAGCTGCTTTTACGACATCCAATGCAAGATTGAGACTATATGATATGCTTGATAAATTGGGAGATAATGTCGCGTATTATGATACAGATAGTATTGTTTATATTGATGATGGGAAAAATTCTGTAAAAACTGGCTGTATGTTGGGTGAGTGGACTGATGAATTGGGAAAAAATAATCACATTGTAGAATGGATTAGTACAGGCCCCAAGAGTTACGCTTATATAACCAATCAAGGAAAAGAAACTATGAAAGTTAAAGGATTTACTTTGAATTATCAAAACGGTAAATCATTAAATAGAGAAGCTATGAATAAAGTTTTAACGAAAGAAATAAACAACGTTAAGCTTAAATATAACATGATTACGCGAAATGTAAAAGATAAAACATTAGTAAACAAAGAAGTGGAAAAAGAGTTTAAATTTCTGTATGATAAACGAAATATAATTAAAAACAAAGAAACCGATATTATTGATACTTTACCTTGGGGATATTAAACGTAAACATTTAAGAAACTCTTTATATAAAAATCGGTAGTAAGTGGGCACGTTTAGGACACTAACAGGGATTCAAGTCGTTAAATGAAAAAGTCACTGGTTCTGATGTTTTTGTGGCAACTTTTAAAATTGAAACGATGAGTTAAAGGAATGGGTTTTATAATAAAAGATGGCCGATAACTTTTTGGATAGAATCAACGCTAGGAGTCAAGCTAAATTTAGTACGTTTAATGATTTGAAACGTAACAAACCTTATGTGATCCTTAAAGCGGAAAAGGTGGACACTAATTTTGGTGAAACTATAGCGGTAGACTTGGAGGGTGGGGTTTCAAGAACATATTGCTACCGAGTCATTTTTTAAAAAATAGGTTTAACCAAGAGGGTGATTTGGAAACTCTAGTGAAAGGCAAATATAAATTGATTTATAAAGGTAAAGTGGCACTTAAAAGTGGTAACAAAATGCATAGTATCGAGTTTACAAAATGAGCCTATAATTAATAATTTTTAATGATACCCGTCATTAAAAATTAAAACCTACTGTAATTTTTTAGAGTTTCACTAAAGTTTCTAATAGGGAAAAAATATTCTTTTAACATACCGCCCAAAAATGAAAAAGTCACTGGTTCTGATGTTTTGTGTTGAAAAATATGTTCTGATGTTTTGTGTTGAAAAATTTTATCAGGGGTCTAACAGAAAAGCATTTTCAACAGGATTTAACACAAAATTAGTTTTAACAGAGATTGAAGTCGAAAGTAAAAACATCAGAGCTTCAAGTGAAAGTGTCCTAAACGTGCCCACTTACTACTTATATATATATATATATATATATATATATATATACCTATATATATATATATATATATATATATATATATATATATGCCCCTTGACCCCGCCAGGGGGGCTTCGCCCCCCTGGACCCCCCTAATCTATACTCGGCGCTTCGCGCCTCGCCGGATCTTTTCTCTTTTCTACTGTGTAGAAAACGAGGATAATTTGCTATGCAATTCGTCTCACGAGAAAAAAAAAAAAAAAATTTTTCAGGCCTGGCCGGGATTCGAACCCACAACCTTCGTCCCACGAGAAAAAAAAAGAAAAGGACGGGTTGTCCCAGAAAAAAATGAACATAACAGAAAGAATGTATACTGTAACCTTCCAACTCCTCAAACCATCAATATAGAAGCCTTGATAGCATTGTGCACAAAAGAAACAGTGGTAAGCCTGCCATATCCAGGGCTTAAGTGCGTGAGGGAGGAAGTGCTTGAAATTCGCGGTGACTGGCTAGTGGCTGACTTGGTGACTGCTACACACTTACACATGTATACCAAAACATCTAGTAGTTTCCTACAATGTGACACACAGACATAACCACCCAGCAAATGACCTTTCATCACAACAGTGAAAGAGCGGCACCCTCCCCACCACCACTTGTGCCTGCTTCTGCTTTAATAGATTCGATATCTAATTCGAATCTACCACGAAAAATCTATAGAACTAACTTGATCGAATCCATCAGAATCCGCCCGAATTCAAGTTTTCGGATTTTTATTCTTTTAGTTGATTACCTACCTACCTACTACCTTTTTCTTCTTCTCTTCGTCGGGGTACCCGTCGCAGTACCTGAATTTACGCTGCTGCATTAACGTTCCGAATACCAAGGTCTCAAACACCCACCACTGCCGATTCTCTTTGCTAGGACCCTAAATAATTTCAAGCCCGCTGTACGTCCTGACAGCATCCCTTGCTTAACATCAAGCACTCTCAATCCTCTCTGCCCACCTTTTTTCGAACTCTCAATTTTCGTTTGTTTCTTTATTTTTATTTTATTTATTTATTTTTTTTTTTATGGAGCATTTTTGGCTAATGGACCCCAATTTCGTTGAACATAAGAAAGGTACTTTAGGAAAAAAATAAAAATAAATAAAAATCACTGCAATACTATCCAAAAGCGAAAGATTTGATTAAAATGTGAAAGGCTTTATTCAATTTTCAGGATGTTTTTGATTGTAATGGTTATATTCTAAGTGCGAATGCGAAACTTCAAAAAAAGTAGTGGAAGTGAGGAGAATTTAGACACCTGAGGGGTTAAGTTTTAGACACCTACCAAATAAGGTTGGCAGGTTCACCTTGCTCCGTATTTCACCGTTTCCTCTCAAAAAACAACAGTGAATGGGTAGTCAAGAATCACTTGCCTTTGCTAAATCGAGCTTGCAATTGTTTCAGGTCTGCTGGTTATTATTTCTAAGGAGAATCATTATTTTTTTTTTTTTTAGGAAAACGTAAACGTTTCAACTCAACAAGCGTCGGACTTATTTCGCACGTGATGTAAAGAACAATTGGAAAAAACAAACTCGTTAGCTAGGGCATCAAGTGCGAAAGAATTGTCCCACGCCTCATTCACTCAGAGCTGAGGCTCATTCCGAGCCTTTTTTACGAGTCCTCTTGTGATCTTGTTTTGTCCTAATGAGAAGTGAGGGTTAAGACCAAATAAAAAGGTAGCTACGACTAAAATAGAAGTTATTTTGAAATACGGTACCTATTAAACGCGTCATCTATTACAACACTAATAGTATCATTTTTCTTTCGCGAGTATTCCTGAATGAGCTCTTAAAGTGTGTTATTTTTTTACATAAAGTAGAGCATAATTTAAATTGAAACGGAATTTAATGTGGATGAAAGTACATAGGTAAATATTTTAGTGAATATTGTTGAAAAGAGTTCGTTGGCAGATTCATCAAAGAATTGAGGCATTGAGATTGTTCCAAAATTGTAGAAAATCAGGTTGCCGGGAATTCGTAAAAGTAGTCCGATTTTAACTGTCTAAAACGATCGAGCAAGAACATTATTTTCACTTTCGGCAGACGAAAAATGTCTTGTCTTCAAAATCAAAACTTCCTTTCGCATTTTACGTTTTAGACCATTCTGAACACTTTCGTTCCGTGTCTGTCAGTCGTGTGTCCGTAAAACCTTGTAACAAGCTTAATTTCTGTTAATATCATCCGAATCCTGAATTTGATCCAGAATGAAATTTTCAGGGAGTATGTGATTTGGAGTTATACACACACATGGTTTTTTTTCACGGTTCCGGTCTTATTAGAATGGTCTGTAATGGATTTGAATGCGAGTATTTGCGGATTTTCCAAGAAAATGAACTATTGCAACGGCTCAAAAAATTTTAAAATCAAAATTTTTGAAAATTTTCTCCGTTGCAATCCGTTTTGAGACATTCTGAAACGAATCCTAGAGTTTAACGCTTTTTCATATACGGGATGTCGCAGTTTTGGACTCACCACCGGCTGGGGTTCGATTCTACTACTAATTTGTGCCTTTTTTTGTCCTATGACATATTTTTTAATTCACTCTAAAGACCACTTTTTTCACTTCTCAGATTTTTTTTTTTTTTTTTTTTTGGTGTCACTAAAACAGTCATAACTCCCTACATTTTCAATCAAAACTCAAATCTGATTATACCGTTGGAAAAAGCGTAAGATTTCCTATCTCTCTAATGCCTTTTTAGAAAAATCTTTAAATGGAATGAACGGGAGAAAAATAATCTGTAAGTGAAAATTTTGTTAAATTCCGAAAATTTTCACTTTCCTCAAAGTTCGTCTTTCGAAACGTCCTTGTAAGCCTAAAAGTTGCATCATAATTCCAGCTTTCCAACGGTATAGCCAATTTATATTTCACTTTGATAATTAGGGAGAAAAGTATGTTTGTATGCTGAAAAACGTGGTTTTTGTCTATGAAATCTGGGTTATTTGATGTAAGTATATATTTAATATATTTTAGGAAATTTAGGAAAGAAATTTCACAGATAAAAAACGATGGAAAAATCTGATATTTCGATCAAAATCTCGGTCACAGATATAGAAGAAGAAATAAATGTTTTCTTGCGTGTCCGGTTGCTTGGGAAAGTAGTATCCAAGGCTGAGATGCTGGCTGAAATGATTATTAATTTTTGCAATGTTCAATACCATTGAGTTAATCGTTTAAATTGAGGCCAGGTGGTTGATTTGTTTCAAGTATCCATCTATGTGCTCTTTCTGATTGCTGGAGCAATATATCATCAGCTTTTCATGATAGTTTATGTAATGACAGTTTATATTCATGATAGTTATGATAGTTTTTATGATGAGTTAGGACAGTTTTAGTGACACAAAGTCGAAAACGCGAGAAAAATTCTAAAGTGAAAAAAGTGGTCTTTAGAGTGAATTAAAAAATATATGTTACTAGTGGCCTGTTAGGGCTTGGAAAGCCCTAATCTAATCCGTATAACAGTAGTACCTAACAGGAACTCAGCACATTATAGTAACGATACATGTCCTACCTATTTGCAGTGTTATGTGACCTGGTGGAAATCTAAGGCGATGTTCTTCACAATTTCAAAGATCGTTCAGATTTAACTCTCCTAGATGTTAGTAACTACACTACGTTTCTTACTTACCGTGGCAACTGTTGTTACTGCCACAGCCCAATAAACAGAGAGTCTCCCTATCAAATTTCAACTTCCTACAGTGAACAGGAAAGAATTTAGCTCACTCAGCTGATCAGAAAAGACCCCATCACTTCACTCGTCTCTTAATGTAGCAGAGAGTCTCCCTATCAAATTTCAACTTCCTACAGTGAACAGGAAAAAACTTAGCTCACTCAGCTGATCAGAAAAGACCCCATCACTAAGTTTCTTACTTACCGACACTTTTGCAACAAACTTGGGGCTGTGCTGATTCGGAATTATATATAAAGATCGTTCGGAATTATATATATAAAGTCCGCTAAGTTCTTCAGTTTCAATTTCTTCGTTCAGAAATAACTCTCCTAGATGTTAGTATAACATCTTATATCTGTAGTTATAACTACACTACGTTTCTTACTTACCGTGAATTGATGGCAACTGTTGTTACCACCACAGCCTAATAGAAAACTCTCGTTGATAAGGACCGCCTAGAACACGATCAAGGTGGGTATAGAGACGAACGGCGACACTTTTGCAACAAACTTGGGGCCGTGCTGATTCGAATGAGCAGTCCAACACTAAAATCGGACCGCGAAGTTCTTCACAATTTCAAAGACCGTTCGGAATTATATATAAAGATAGGACAAAAAAAGTCACAAATTAGTAGTAGTATCGAACCATAGCCGGTGGTGCGCTCGAAACAGCGACACCCTGTGTATATATATATATATATATATATCATTCCAGACGATAAGGCTACGTAGGATTGAGATAAAAATTCCGTTCTTGCGCCAAAAATTCAAGCATTCCAAACGAAAGGATGAGTTCGTTTTTGAGCACATTAAATTGATCAAATTTAAAAAAATGTACTAATGTGCTGTCTTTTTGAATAGGAGATTATTATTTAGAATACGTCTTTTGCCATAAAACTGATAATTAACAATTTCTTGCACTCAAAAAGCTCAAATTTCAAAGCAATTTAACATTATACAATACCATAATTTACGGAAATTCGCTCATACGTTCATGCTTGGGTTGCCCCACACCCCTTGGATCAATTCCAATAGTTCGCCCCCTCGTGTGACGAAGCCTAGCTACGGAAGAACGTCCTAAAAACTGGGTTTAAATCCGATCTGGCGTAATGTTAACACACATGCCGACAGCAATGTGATTTTATGTGGATTATATTAGTCGTAAAATATCAGTAAATCTACAGCATTTATTTAGGATCAGTCAATCATTCAGTAGCAGTGTAGAATCTGTAGGGTGGCATATTTAATAGCACTTGTAAGATAGTGTAGAGCTTAGGACAGCTGCTTTAATTCTTTCTTAATCCATCTTCAACAGTTTTTTGTCCGCGGCCTTTAAATGACAGCGGAATTTTAGAGGCGTCCCGCATTGCATCACACCCCAGAACGAGAGCAACTATGTCCCCGACTCGTTCAGGGACTTATTTCCATCATTGATGCAACAGGGCGTTGTTTTCATTCACGATATTATTCTATGAAAAATTCATGTCCATAGTTTAGCACCCCGTTTTTCCTGTTACGCGCCCCTAGAGGATTTTTTCCTGTTTTTACGAGGGTTGGCTCTGAGAGTCGGTTTGTTTCTACGCCCCATCCAACCGGGATGGAATCGGCCTTGAGGGTTGGGGATTCCACTTGTTGGGACAATGATTAATTCTTCTTTCATTTGGTTGTCACTCAGACGTGATGGTGTGAAATGGAATAGTGGCTGCTACCGAACCTCTGGTTTCATCGTCTTGACACGATGGAGTCGTTCCTAACAACGCATCAAATTGTTGTGATGAATTTATCATTATCAGCATCACAGCATCACAATTGGGGAACCGTAAAATATTCATTTAACGGTAACTTTGCGTGACTGTATGTTATCATTCGTACGTTTCAACGAAAAAATATAGTTCGGAGTTGAAAAGAATTCACTCCAAAGTTCACTGGTTATAGATAAAAACCAAGTCAACATTACGGGCCTTGCCAAAAACATATTTATGTACCTATGCCAAACCAATTTCGACAGAAAGTTAGGATTCAAAACATATCATTAAAAAAGTATTTGTAGAATGGTAGTCACTCGCATAGGACCATAACCGCATTAAATGAACATTTTTCACATTCATTCGAATCCACCCTGTAGTTCAATGAAAAGTACCTAGTTTAAAACACACACAAAATAGTTTAAAGGCTACAATGACTGACGAGTGCCTATGTCCATTGCTTCAATTACAATGCGAAAAAGATCTTTTAAGAGCCTGCATAGGAAATGTGGTGTGGTACAAGCATGGGCTAAATTGAAAAATCGGCATTTTACCTTGTAGAGATAAAAGTTTTAGTAATAATACTTTTTCTTACTATTATTAACTTAATTGAAGTTATTGTTTCAAATCAAAAAATATAAACATATATCTGGTTTACTAATGAGCAAACCGCTTTGTGCTTTTAATAACATTTGGAAGGTTTATCAGTTCATTCCCACGTTCTTTTCGTTTCGAATAATGATGAAAATTATTACCTTAATCAATAATTAATATTGCAGTCTTACTAAAAAAGATATGTTTTCAAATTTTCGTATAACAACTCACATGAAAATGGTCATTTTATAGAAATGTTACGTGTATGTAATAGGTACTTATTAGTCAATAGATAAAAACTGTAGGCAGCTGGTATCATTAATAAAGTATACTACATATTATTTTCTTGTCTTTATTTCCCTTTTCTTTTAGTTGTTACTGGTAAAACTTTTGGTTCAATTGGAAATTTCATGATAATTCCGCCCTCCCTATTTTTGTCTAGCGACGCCCCTGCCTACATCTTGATTGAGTATTATATTCTGCTATGGAGTTTTTATTTATTATTAAAAATATCTCAATGATACGAACTAAATCACTCGCGACGAAGTTGTGGAAACCCATTTCCAAACGGAATTTAGTGAAGAACGTTTTCCATTTCCACGAAAAATAAAGAGTTACAATGTTGAATCGATTTCGACGGTTAGGCCTCCATCAGTAACAAACAATAACTTAAGACACATTAGAAAGGACACAGCTTATATAGTCACAGGTGAAGGGAGATTGAATCCCATTGGTCGAGAGAAAGGAAAAGGGCAGGAGTCTCTGAAAAAGTTTTTTTTATCTCAATGATCTATATATTTATGTTATTTTCAGTCGGTAGGTACCTACTTACTTAAATGTCATACTGAGATCAGAGTTCAGTAAAATGTAGATGTTTTATTCAATTGCATTACTTTTCCCAGTGCAGGTGCCTATATCTACGTAGATATATTGATGTCTGCCTATGGATCTGCAATTTGAAAAGGACATCCTTTGTGATATCAAGAATTAAATATCAGTGCACACTAATCAGCTTGTTTTTTAATCGACTTATTTTGCTGAATCCTAAAATGTAGCCCCTTTTTTGGAGATCTGGAATGCATTTACAAAGCATGGAGGGACTCAGATCAGCTTCGGAACCTTTGAGACTAATCTCTTTCCTAATCGACTCACAGTGCTGTTATTTAGATGGAGCTTCTTTTGGCCTCCCCCGAAACAATTTCGAGCTACGGAGGTGCACTGATCAGCTGAGGGGGCTCTGAACCTATATTCTTTATTTACCTATCGACCTTTTTTTCAACATTTACTGTGAAGCATAAAATTGTTGGGTTTTGGAACTGTAAAGGTCTGAACCTTTGGGAGGCATGGTGCACCATGTTCTGATCATATATTACATACGGGGTTTAATAACTATAGACCTATGATCTACATAGAAGGGCTGTCTAACGCAGAAATAATAAGCCTTTGTGTAATAATTTGCAGCGTTTTTTTAAAATATTATGATTAGTACATGACTGTTCTCTAATCATCTAAAATAGTCCTTATCGCTTTTCAGAGAACTTCTGTTTCCTCCTCACCTTCATTTTTAGCGAATTTTCGTCTTTTTTGTTATCAATATACCGAGATAAAATGAATCTAGCTTATAATAAAAGCAAATAAACTTAGCAAAAAAACACGTTTTTTCTGTAGTTTTTTGACGAAAAAACATGTTGGGGTGGCGTTTTAGATCATCATTTTTGGTGTAGGCTCGATCAGCTATTCAATTTCCTTCAAGGATGTTACCATTTGATGACAAAACTGAAAAATAAATAGTATGGTATTTTTCGATCCTCCGGGTAAAAAGTTGGAAAAATCCCAAAAATCAATTATTACACCTCCAGAGCTGATGTTGGTCTCATTCGACGCGGAAATCGTCCAAGTAATAGCACGATTTTTTCAGGTCTTCAAGTGGTGTACTTTCTACACAAATTTTCATAAAACGTTGAAAAATCGTCAAAAATCGGTTAAAAACTACGTTTTTGGCAGTTGTTAGGCAAGGCACGTTAAGGAGGCGTTTCCGACCCATCATGTGTGTATAAGCGTGTTCAGCGTTAAATTTCCAACAAGAATAGCACCTTAATTGAAAGTTTCAAAATACTGGTGCCTTACCTCAAAAAGTTGACGTCTACATGAAAAGTTCCAGTCATGCAGCATGATCGTATGAGCGAATTTTCGTAAATTATCGTACTATGCTTTATTAAATTGTTTTGAAAATTCAGGATTTTAAGTAAGAAGAAACTGTCATCCACCAATTTTATTGGAAAAAATCTAGTTCTAACTAATATCCTGCAATTAAAAAATACTTTGGATTTTTTTAAGTTCATTCTGGAGTGTTTATTTATTTTCGGCAAGTATTATATAAATTTAAGTAAATTTTTTAATGTTCCAGTTCATTGTTGATAGATAAACTTCTTTTGATTAAAACTCTGATAAAAAATGCAAATTTAACCATTTTTAGCCATTTACAGTGATTATTTCAGCACAGCTAGATTTTTTGGCGCAAGAACGGAATTTTTATCTCAATCCTAAGGAGAGTTATCGTCTGGAATGCCAAATATATATATATACCTATTAAAAAATGTTAAACTCCAGAATTCGTTTCAGGATACCTCAAAACCAATTTCAGTGAAGAAAATTTTGGGAGCCATTGCAATTATAGCAATATTTTCTACGAAAATTCGCTAAAACCGGGATTAGGATTCGGCACTCTCGAAAACCCCCAGGACCAGTACCAGATTCGAGAAGGCACGTTTTTTTTTTTTTTTTTTTTTTTTTTTTTTTTTTTTTTTTTTTTTTTTTTTTTTTGCAGTGTAATTCGCTCATACAATCATGCTGCACGACTGGAACTTTTTATTTTTTCCTGTCCACACAGAAGACGAACGACTGCACTAAAAAACCCAACCTCACCATCACTATGTGCTCCATCAAAAAAGTAAGAATCCCCAACTCCGAGGAAGTTTGGGAGTCCAAATCGTCCCTCTACTCAATTATTGACTACTCCTCCCCACTCCTTCCCAGAGACAAATAAATTTTTATTACTTTTTCCGTGAGAGTTGGAGGGCGGGCAAGGAATGACCGTCCAAATATAAACGGAAGGAAGGAGGTGGCATGTATTTTCAGCCTGCTTCATGTCAAAAGACATTTCTGGAGCACGGTTGCCTTGACACTCCCAAGCCGATAAGGCTCCTCAACTCCGCTTCGTTGGGTTTTATTGTTTCTTTATTCGCCTTTCTTTGTGTTCCCTCCTGCTTTCCACTGTTTTCCTTCCAAGGTCCCCTTTCCCCTACAATTTCCCCTTACGGAAAACACGGCCTCCGAAACTTCTTAAGGAACTCTGTATAGTGCATGGGACATCTTCATCGTTCACCAGTCACGGTTCGGCGCGTATCCACTCGAAGTTAGACCTTTTTCGTAGCTCTCCGACGTTCCGTTCTATTTACAACCCGATCATCCCAAAAGTGTCACTGGAGGTAGGTGGATATCCTGGTTTCAATCAATAAAGAGTCTTCCTACAATGTCTGACATTTCATGTACCTAAAACAAAAAGTTCCAGTTATGCAGGATGATCATACGAGCGAATTTTCGAAAATTGTCGTGGTACATTATGTTACATGATTTTGAAATTTGAGACTCTGAGTGCAAATAAATTGTTAACTACCACTCTCAAGGCAAAAAAAAAAAATCTTTCTAAATAATATTCAGCGGTTCAAAAAGATTTTTTATGAACAACTTGTAAGTATGAAAAAATATTATTACATGTGAAAAATATTATAATCCAGAAATCGTTTTAGAATGCCTCAAAACGGATTTTGGATGAGAAAAACTGAAAAATTGTGGTTTTAAATTTCTTGGAGCCATTGCAATAGCTGCATTTTCTACGAAAATTCGCTAAAAGAATTAAAAAAAGTATGTCAAGTTAGTGGGCAGTTTAGCTTCCTCACATATTGTATAGAATTAGTTGAATGATTGAATGGAAAATATAACAGTAATGTAATACAGGTGTATACCTGCAACTCCTGCTAGAATGCAAAATAGGGCTATAGGGAATTAATGTTTGCATGTGCGGAAATTATCTAAAGGTTAACCCACACAATAATTGAAATTTTCATCAAAATCGATCCATTATTCTCGGAATGCCATCCAATATTAGTATCGTGCATGCGCAATCGTTACCAAGCTGCTTCAAGCTGTGTGTTGTTTCAAGCAAATACAATAAAATGGACATGGAATTTATTTTACACTCCAATTTCAATTTGAAAAAGTGAGATACAACTTTGAAAATTGAAAAAACACTGAATCCATAATAGATTTCAAATTTAAAATCAGATGATCAGAACGATCGTAATGCTGTATTGAAGCAAAATTCGTTGATTTTATAGGAGGCATTACTAATTTGAGAAGTGAAGAATAGGACGGCAGCCTTTCCACTCCGAAAACCAAACTGATCCTTTGGAAGCAAGCTATTGAGGTCCAAACATTTTCTATATGTTTTTAAACTAGGTAACTTTTCAAACATTTTAGAGAAAGTTGAGAACAATTATATAGACCAGAAGTTCTCAATGGGGGCGATATCGCTCCCTGGGGGGCGCTGAAGAGGTCCTTTTGGGCGGCAGATGTTTTTTTTTTTTTTTTCTTTTTTTTTTTTTTGGTGGTACCGGGGCGATAGCGATATACATGGAAGAAAAGAGGTCTCGTTCTAACAGCCTACTGTTCAAAAGTCGATAGAGAAGTCGCCATTGCCCATTGTGGTCTTATACAGGATCTGACTATCTGAACACCAGTAGGGCCCGACTTTGTCCTAGCTAGTCAGACCACTATAGAATCCGCAAACTTCAGGGGTGTCACTGATGTAATCAGTTCCTGCTCCCCTTCAAACAGGCCTCCCGCCCATTACGAAATTTGAGCGACAACAACTTCTGCTTGATCCCGCTAAGTTTGACGATGTGTTAGCTAGGCTCTTGTCACATGCGTACACAGTGGCTGAACGGCTGGCAATTGCACAGCTGAATGGGTCTTATGAGGATACTGTTATGAGACATCATCATTGGAAAATGTTTCACTGGACAGCAGGCACCGTGTGTGTTGTGATTGCTGCGGTTGTGGTTGCTTTGTTGATATATTTAAGTTGCTCCCATGGTTGATATATGTAAGTCTTCCGCTCTTCCTTATAAATAGTTGCCTATTTGTACCTATTTATTTTTGTAAATTTTTATTCCAGCCAGTTTATTAGCTAAAATGGCATGCTCTTTAAGTTAAAAATACAATTAGAAATGTGCATGCATGTATTTCAACAGCTGCTAATAACTGAACCGTTCACAAGTTGGGGCCAAGCATATCCTACGCAAATGACAGGGGCCATCGGCCATTCGTGTAAAGCAGGTACTATATAGCTATATAAATAGTAGAAAGTAATAGTGTACACCACTCTCTCTTCTTCTATGACTTATATTTCGGATGGCCGGGGGCTAAGAGCATCCCCTATAATATAAACGTGATAAAACAGGAATTAGAAGAACAAACACAGTAACTTGACACTAATAAAACAGCATAGGTACTGAAAGTAAGGTATGTGATAGACTGATACAATCCGAATCGTTTAAACATTCTTTGAAATCGACCCTTAAGTGACACTCAAGTTTACTGTGAACACTTTGAGTCCTTGCACATGTGGAACGTTTTGGTGATATTTTATCATTGGAAAGTCCTCTATTGGAAATTCATAAATTGCTAATATTAGCAAAGTATTGCTAATTTTCATACAACAGCGATTGAGACTCAATATGAACTTATTGAATTTTCAAGTAACTAGACCTTTAAACCAAGCTTCCAGGATGGTGATCGGCTCTTGGAATTTTGGCTCCCTGGAGTGTGGAGCGTTTTAAAAACATTTTTAGTTTTCCCCACCTCCTACCTCGTCGAGCGACGACGGTTCAGCGTAGTGACATATTTCCTAATCCTCAGCCTAATCTTGTTCTTTTTCATTTTAAATTGTATTAAATAAAGTTGTGTTTTAATCGTTCTTCAAATTATTATTATTATCTTCAATTCACAGTTCAGGACGTCCTCAAGAGAAATTGGACTAGTTGGTAGGTAACTTGCTTCTGCCGCGTCAACGACCTCATCCCTCCTCTTCACCGATCCCTCTTCCACATTTCAAGTGCCTTGACCGCTGTGGATTCCAGGGTTGTCCACCAAAGGGGGACCGGAATTCTGCTGATGCAAGCAAATGGGTCGGCCGACTTCCAGGGAGAGATAGCCATATCTCCTTCCAGCTAGGATAGATAGAGATAGGGAAGAAAAAAAAGGAAAAAAAATTAAGTTTAGACTAACATCTTCGCGATGGATGGGTTCGTCACTCCGATCGAAGAGATTAAGAAGGAAAAGAAGAAGAAGAAATACTTTATTGAGTTGTTACATGTAATAAAAAATATAAAATGAACTTTCTCAAGTAATAATACGCTTAGTCTGAGGCTGTCCGCCGAAGTTGGCAAAAATCAACTGTTCAAGTTTTAATTTTGTAATAACATTTTAATACAAATAATAGGTTATAATTCGTCATATTTTGCATTAGGCAATTTATAATATAGTGAAATTATTAATTAAATGAATAATACAATTTTTACGGAGAATTACAGATTGACCTCACCAGTTGAATTCATCAATCACAACCTTACGGTATGACCACACACCCCGGGCAAAGTTCGCCAGTTTTTGCCAACTATCCCCATCTTCAAGGAGTGACACAAAATCATTTTCCACAATAGCTCGAACACCAAGATACTTGACCCTGTATTTTACCTATTAGAATTGACCGAACTGCAATACAGTGATATACATCCTCCTTTTCTTCGTAGTTACAGAGTGAGCAGTCTACCAGCTCCCTCTCCCAGCCAGGATTGTAGTTTAGGGCAAGAATCTTACTACGTATTTTCATTATTAAAACTGATTAGGAAAGTATTTGATTCAAGTCCTCTCAGAGAAGGATCGGATTAGCTCTTTCTGTACAAGGTTTTTCATAGACTCGTTGTATGCTCCAGATTTCCGTGTCAGGATTAATTGCAGGGTCCCGCCTAGGACCCCTAGAAATGAGGATATCTTCTTACTGTCAAAATGTGAATTGGAAAAGGGAAGTTATGATATTATGCTCTCATTTATTTATTATATTATCTAAATTTTGTCTCATTCAAGCTTGTGTTTTGTTATTGATTAACAACTGTGTGATGGTCCTAGAATCATACGAGTATTTTGTAGAGATACAATGGTTTAAGTAATTCATAGTGCTGGTGCTTTCAATTGATTGTGAAATGATTTTTTATTAAGTTTAAAGTCTCCTGCATGTTTTATGTTGGTTTGTTTTTAATCTCGTTGTTTCTGTTTTGATTGTGAGGATAAAAGAGATTAGTGGGACAGCTGATGCGTCCATGCGCGATTCCTATCTCCCTCTTTTACGCAGGTGCTGTAACATTACTATGAGAGCGTATTATTTGTGGATTCTTATGGAATTTCGGAATTTAAATTTAAATAAATATTTGAAGTTTTTATCTTTGCAATACCAAATTACTACATTTGTGGATGGCGTCCTTTACGGCCATTAACATTATTTTCATGAATTCATTATTAAATTAATAATTTATTTAATAATTAAATGTAGGAATTGTTTCAGAATATTCCAATGATGACAATTCAAATTAGATTTCCAACATGACAATCTTAGAACTTTTGAAATTATTGCAAAAAATATTTTTTCCAAGAAAAATTATAAATAATGAAAAGCTCACAGATTTCGTACTTTCAATTGAAATGAGAAACCTGTAGCCTTCAAATACACCTAGCGGTAATGATAGGTGCCGTCCTACGCCCTGTCGGGTCTCACGCTAGTCTCCCGTCATAACGCCCTTAAACCCGATCCCTGGCGGTGGCTAATTGCATGATATCCCCAGGAGGAAGGATGAAGAATAAATCACCTTGGAAATATGACAGTAATGATACTAGCCCGGAGATCCCAATATATCTTGGTCAATATGAATTCGCCTCTAACATTGAGTAAGTAGAACGTAAACATCTAGGGACTCAGGTGCAAGTAGACATGCAAGAAAAATCCTCTCACTGCCTATGAGATGTTGGCATAGATACAACTTAACATAATACTGAAGGGTAATTGCCGCCACATTACTTTGGTAGCGGGTGTTTGAAGGGAGGAATTATATATACAAGTGGCTATTTCTCTTTATTTCTTTAATGTACCTATAAAATCGAAGTACTTTCGCTTCACGACCTGTTCGGGGGTCTAAAAAGGTATGGGGTAACAGTAAGCGTTTCATCTGAGCCTTTAAGATATAAATACTCATACTTAAATCTGGGTTGCTAGAGCTTAACGATATAAGCACATTGCTAGATTTAAGTAGACATTTACAAGTTGTATTTGTTCTACGGGATATTATGAAGATGGTGATTATCTCTTGCTCATTTTACATAGAGTAGGTACTCGGTCCTTCTCCTGTAACGGACTAAGGAGACATCTGTATTTAAAATTATGATAAGATTACTCACCACACTTGGTGACCAGAATGCAGTGTAGAATATAGAATAAAATTACAAATTTAACAAGTTTGAAAACCTAACATCTCCCTGGAGCTCTTGATCTATAAGTAATATCTTCGAATACTGCCGTAAATAGTTTTTTCCAATTTTATACTTAACTCTGTAACAGCTTTTAGCGAATTTTCGAGAATATTCACCATAATCCATCGGTTAGAACCACCCAAAATTCCTACGTATCAAAATGAATTATAATCCGCATATTTTTCGTGACCTGACATTTTTAAACCGAACTAAAACTTTGGTTTTTAAGAAAAAGGAAAAAAATCAATGTGACCCCAGTGACTTGAAATTCTCTTAAAATAAGTGAGTTACAATAAAAACAAATGAAAATCAAGCCAATTTAGATTGAGTTGGTATTTTGAACGGCAAAAGTCGCGACAAGGGGACTCACCCAAAAGTTTCGCGATTGTTTGTAACTTTCTTATTTTATAGAACAATTTGTAGTTCTTGAAGCCCACAATTATTGTTTATATTATGCTCTGCAACTTTGGTGCGTATATAAATACATATCTGTTTTGAAACTATTGTAATGACATTAAAAAACCTCAGCCTACTTAAAAATTTTCAATTCCTACCCATAGGGGTGTTGTTGGTAGACGGCGTTCGGAAAGGGGTATCTTTGGCATCAGTGAACAAACTGGGGATCTGATTGGGTGAATATGTTTAGATTACGTCATCTTCAATCACAGGCTATTAAAGTTGCGTGGCTATTTAAATTGGGGCTTGCGTATATTAAAGTCATTCTGTGCAACGCACGGGTGAACCAGATAGTAAATAAATATACGCACGATGCGATACGTAGCTGTTGATTTCCAAACTGTATTTTTCGGCCGGAACGATGGTTTCTTAAGCCCAAGCTCTGGATGTAGGGCATCAGAATGGAGCGAAGTGTGATAATCCGATGATTGGAAGGAGATTGCCTCCGAAGATGTCGAGATCTTATCTCCGCCACATTTTACAGCGATCTCGATATTGAAGGCGGACTTTCACAGCTGTGGGGGCTCAAAGTTGCCATATCGCAACCTCTAGATCTAAAATTCATACCATCAATTGCAAACATTCGGAAACGTCCACAAACATTTGGTGTGAGGCGTCAAACAGCTTTTCGACGTGTTTTGGTCATATATTTGGATACTCTTCGTGTATTTCTGTCTGTAACAATAAAAATTATTATAAACTATATTGAGTGACGGTGGTTTTTGACATTACTGGTTTTTAGGAGCGAAAGAAAAATTCGCTTCTCATTAATTGTAACTATCAAGTTTTGAAAGACTTGAATTCGTTAGCAATAAAAATAAAAAGTATGCAACAAAGAAACAAAATGTTATTCCGTGATAATAGTAAAGCTACCTCATATATGTATATTTTTATTTGGTATTAGGGAGATAGGAAATTTCACGCTCTTTCCAACGGTCTCCTCCGATTTGAGATTACTCTGCGAATAAGGGAGTTATGGTCTTTTTAGTGAAGTAAGATCGATAATACCTACGAAAAAATCTTAAGTCGTGAATAACTCGGAAATAAAGCCTCTAAACAAAAGTCTAAGGGGGACTTTTTGTCGAAAATGAGCTCTAGAATCGTCTCTACCGTTTGTGCAACCTTAAGTATGTTCACCCTGTATAATGGCTAATAAGGCAATTCATTATGGCTATAATGGCTTTATATTTATATACTTATCAAGAATATTAATGGTGTTATAATTTATAATAGTTGAGAAATCAATCTACAAATATCATGTTTTTAGTCGGTTTTGTTGGAACATATATGGAAATGTACTTGTAGTGGGCACATAATAGAGAAGGTGTGCATACTAAATAATAGAAACCATAATAGGAGCAGATTAGAAAAGTATATTAGGAAAGGTTGTGGAGTGCACATAATAGGAAATGCAGATGTAGGGGGTACACATGACAGAAAGATGTATGTGATGAGTACACTTCTGGTCCATGCATTGTTCGCCTAACACTTATTTTGAATTGGCGAGCTTTTAACAGGAGAAGGAGTTGTGGTGGGCACGAAATTGAAATGCACTTGAGACGGGCACATAATAGATAAGGCACTTGTGGTCATGAGCTCATAATAGGAAAGGCACTTGTGGTGTGCATGTAATAGGAAATGCACTTGTGATGGGCACATAAAATAGAAACGGCACTTGTGAATGCATATAATAAGAGAATCGCTCATGGTGGGCACGTAAATGGAAATTAACTCGTAATTGGCACATAATAGCAAATGCACTATTAAGGTAGGCACTTGTGGCTCATAAAAGGCACTTGTGGTGTGCGCATAATATAGGAAATGCATATGTGGTGGGCATTTAATAGAAAAGGTGCATGTGATTGTGACTTCATAGTAAAGGTGCATGTGACGGGCATGTGATAAGAAAAATGCATGCAAGATTTCCTAAACGTTGAGCACCATAATGGGAATTTACGAGTATTAGAGAACTTCACCTGTTTCATTAGCAAAATATTTGTTTGAAATGCATATTATTATTTAGGCCAAGGTTTAGAATGTGTAGCTGACCATTTCCATTCGCTCAAAGTGCTCAAATTTCAAAACGATTTAACATAAATGTAATACGCACACCACAAGTGCCTTGCTCCAAAATCCTTGTGCCAAAATTTGCTCACGCAATCATGCAGCATGACTGGAACGTTTTCACATACCAACGTACCTGAAACATAGGTCATGTAATTTTGAGGTTAAAAGGAAAGGGTAGGATGAAATGGAATTATTGGAATAATAATTCTTAAAACCAATCAAACAAGTCGTATTGAACGAGTAGATTTATTCTATCTCAATTTTCTGATAAGAAATGCTCGTTTAAATCAGTGTTAACATCTCCGTACCTAGTAAACAAAACAAAACATTTCCGCCGTACCTAACTTCCTGCTTCCTGTCCTCTATGGTGCTGATCAGTTTAGTCACCCTTCTGGGATCGGATACAGAACAGTTGGGTCATTTGCACTCCAAACACTATCCGAGCAAGTTTCAAGCCACGTTGCCCCAGTTTCGACCAAAGTGATTGAAGCCATGCATAAGCACCCTTAAAGACGACAAACGTCAAATTTCGGCGTTTATAATCAAAATAATTATATTACAAATTGCATACATAGACCTATTGTATAGCTTGTATATCTATGTCTATGCCTTATCTTATCTATATCTAAAGTCCGCTCTTATGTTCTACCATAAGCATTCCGTCATCTTTCACTTACGGTCTGGTTTTCCTCCTACGTAACTTGCCATATTACCTAAAATTGAGTACCTATTTTTCTAACTAGCTTGTGAAAGGCTTCATATGAGAGCATACTCTCCTTCACAATGTGATGTTTATTAAGTTTATAAGCTAATAAGATAACAGAACCGCGGATTTGATACAATATATAAAATCCTGAGGGACTGTTTCACCAAATAGCGCAAATCATACCTATGCAGTGTTTAAACATATACACGCTAAATCTCAAAAACTGTAACCGGTATAGAGAAAGCTTGGAAACGTAATCAGCAAAACCATTAAATCCTAAAGCACAGGGCTTAGGTATTTATTTTGTCGATACCACGCAACAAAACTTTTTTATTGCCTTGCGTAAGTGGCTTGATGTAGAGCCCTACTTAGTTGAGTCGTCACAAACGGAAAAATGAATATTAATAGGGGAGTATCCGATGCCTACTCAATTAAAGGAGATCTTATAAAACGATAGCATTCTCTAAAATCACTAGAGTGTGATCAAGACACGAAGATGTAAACATATAACATGCTCCGGATAGTCGTAGAACTAGAACCTCCCTATTTAAGGGGGGAAAAAACAAGGAGAACTTCCCACCCATCGCCCATATCTTCATATTATAAAAGTTCCAGTCATGCAGCATGATCGTGTGAGCGCATTTTCGTAAATTATCGTATTGCATAATGTTGAATTGCTTTGAAATTTGATCTTTTTGAGTGCATGGAAATCGTTAACTACTAATTTTATGGTGAAAAACGTATTCTAAATACTCCAATCAATCTCTCCCAATCATCCTTCAAATTTGAGCGAAATCGGTCGTCTAAGGCGTGAGAAAATTATGCTTTGCAGAATTTACGTTCGCGCATGCGCAGAGTGAGGTATTGAGTCAAGAACGATGAAACTGATAGGGGACCGTCCACCCCTACCCCCTAGCCCACATTAGGGTGGTTCAAAAAAAAAAAAAAGTTCTGGGATTTCTCATCCCCATTGTTTTTTTGCTTCCTCGGTATGTCAGGATGACCCTCCTAAATTTTTAGCAAAAAAATATTAATCCTAACCATTTTACCTGGGTTGATTTTGGCCAGTTATCCACC
This sequence comes from Adelphocoris suturalis, assembly GCA_030762985.1. Lineage (NCBI taxonomy): Eukaryota > Metazoa > Arthropoda > Insecta > Hemiptera > Miridae > Adelphocoris > Adelphocoris suturalis. The sequence continues at coordinate 43,953,937 of CM061044.1, forward strand.
GCTATCGTAAACCAACCTCTAAATTGGTGCTGAGGTGATTTGAAGGACGGATTTCAATTTTTTCTGGGTCAATTTATGGGTTTTTGCATGCGTTGAACAGGATGAACTTATTTATTTTACGCTCCGTCCACTAGTTATCCGGTAAACTGGCAGAGGGCACTGCTTGAAGATAAGTAAAAATCGAAAAGTTCTCCGAAAACGCTGTCGCCTGGCTGAGAATTATACTAGAAACATGCTATTATGGTCGGATAATATGCTTTGGCATGTTCTGACCATGATCCCGTTTTTTACTATACTTTTCCGCCGATGATTGCTCCGTTTATCGGCCATAAACCTCAAATTAACTGTAGGGTAATAGACAAATTCACCCTAATTTCACCAGAAATTATGTCGCGTTGATAATTTAAGGTCCCGAAATACCTTGTGCTGATAAAATTTGGTATTTTCCAGGATACTCGGTACAAAGCCGTTGGTAATTTGGCAAGAACTTGAATTGTACTTATTCGCCAAATATAGCAGCAAAATGGAGAAAATAGCTAAAATTTTCCCATTTTTCTGTAAAATTCCTTAGTTTCCATCGGAAATTTTGACTTTGGAGACTAACAATTTTTTTCTCCCGAAAGTGAAAACAATGCTTCCGCTACCTTTAGGTAGGCTCGGAAGCAAAAAGCGTTTGCCTTAAAAATCCTAATTCCATAAAAACAATAATTAAAAGTTAGTTCCAACTGTTGATCTTATTCTGTGCCTGGTCTTATTACGTGCGCAGGTACGATGTAAAACCAACAGTACTGCCATGGTCCGGACCCCAGTGTGCTGCTAGACGCATTAGGTAAACAACACAAAAACTGCAAAATCAGAACTTTTTTTTTTTAAAGGTTTAAGCCGTATCTCAACCAGAAGGGTCCTTAGTGGCACTGAACAAGGTGTCCAAAGGGACACTAGAAGTGGCACAATTCTAAGGGGTGCCATGTTGCCAGCATCCTTGACTAAAAGGAGCGCCATCACGGAATCCACTGGCAACTCGGAGGGGGAAAAAATGAGGGGTACAGTGATGACCACTGTTTAGCCCCCAAAGTGGATAAAAAAAAAAAAAAAATTAAATAATACAACTAAGACTAGGTGTAAAATAGGCTAATAACTATATATATGCTACTATATACAATCAGCAAAGTGACATAAAACTACGACTAGATGTATATAAATGTATCACAAATCAGATATTACAGTTCGTAGTTGAGCTCAGGGGCTCTCAGGTACAACAACAGGAATTGGACCTTGTCTGGCCCGATAAAACGTCGACCCACTGAGGGGGCTGATGCTGAACTCGGAGGTCCAAAACTGATGTTACGGACCACTCTGTCCTGTGGATTTTGGATGATACTGACAACTTATAAAAGTTCAAGCAGGTTCATCAAGATGGGATAGAGAAAAAGCACAATAATAAACCGGACGAAGAACAGGGCGGTGGGGCGGCGGCGGGTTTCCGGTCATCCGGGATGTGGGGCAGGCGGGTCCGGCGGCGGTTTTGAGGCTTCCACCGCGATTTGGCGGATGGGAAGTTCCCTCATTTCCTAGCGCTCACCGCTCTGAAGTTGAGGTCTGACCGCAGCCTCCCCTCCCAGACACCAAGTACTTACCTACTGCTCCGGCCACTCATCGCCTCTCGTTGAGGTAATAGAGAGTTTTCGGTAACCACTACGTGCCCTTTACGTCACCCTAACGTACCCAAAAGTACGGGACGGTAGCAACATCGTACGTTAGAATGGCTCATTTAACGTCACCCGTTTGGGGACTTGAGACAAAAAATCAAGTTTTCCAAACGAAAGGATGGCTAGCTCTTTTAAAGCGTACTAAATTGCTCACATTTCAAAACGTGCTCAAAAAATCACTAAAAATTGTTAAAAACGGCTAAAATCGTTGAATTTATATTTCATAGCTGAATTTTAGTCAATAAAAGTTTATCAATGATAAACTAGACCATTAAAAATGTATGGATTAAGTTAAAAAATTATGTAATGTATTAATAATAATATTAATTATTAATGTATGGTCGGAAATGAACATTTTTACTAATTTCTGTTGGTTTATGTTTCAGATGGTTTTTTAGGTTAACCTACTTAAATTATCATACCTAGATCAGGGGAACTAGTGAGGTGTAGATGTATTAATTAATTGCAATCATTTTCCCTTTGTAGTTACCTTTATCTACGAAGACATATTGATGACTGATTGATTGATATTGCATAACGCAAATCGGTTACAAAGGTACGTTACGCTAAGGGGCGCGTGAAGCTAATTTATTTGTTAATCAAATCAACCTTCGAAGCTGAAATTTGAAATGGAGCTCCTCTGGGATATCTAAAAGTAGGGATGGGTATCGATACACGATATTTCAAAATATCGATATTTTTAACCTTATATCGATATTTTTGTATCGATACTGTGCCTTCCGATATTATTGAGTATCGATACTTGCATTCCGATATTTTGAAATATCGGGAATTTTTTTCTCAACAACTTTAACAAACTTAATTCAATTTTTCTTTCTTTGACTATGGGCCAATTGCCAATCTCCGTTTAGCCGTGATAACAATGATATCGAGCAATATGGCCGATATGGCAACAGCTGATATACAGTTTGATTTCGATAGGTAGGTATACTCGCGATCAATACGAATTCGAAGTCGATCGAAATCAACGAATATTATAAATTATGTAAAATAACAGCAAAAAATCAACGAATATTATAAATTATATTAAACAAAATATTAATGATATTGAAGAAATTGAATAGGTTTTACGTTCGAAGCCCAAAACACGTTCTAGAACATTGGATGGAAACTAGAAGTAACTAGGTAACTAGATAAAACCTCAATAAAGTAATTTTTAATATGAAAATAATATAATTTTTTCCAGATAATACATCTTCAGCCATGAACTTTATTGTACAATGACCTCCATCCATCAAGATAAATTTATGTAAAAAATGCCCAATTTGGATCAAATTTCTAATATGAGGCTTGAAGTTGATGTATTTTTTCACGCTGACTCGAATGCCACCATCCCCAGCTCTCTAGGATCAATATTAAGCGAGAAAACCCGATTTTTATGTTAAAAATTCCAGGTGTCTTTATATTTATTGCTCAATATTCTGTTGGTCAATACAGTATTCATTGTTACTGTATGTACTTTACTTCGTACTGCTGTTTGTTAAAAAAACTTATTACTGTGCTAGAACCAAAAATTTCAACCATGTATCATGTTTTCTCCTCGATATTGATTCGAAATTCTATGAAAACATCAGAAATTAACAAGCGGTTGCAATCATGTTCACAATATCAATTATTGAGAATGATCACCTGTGTGTAAACAATTATTTATATAACCATGCTCATAACTCAGTTTGTTGGACACGCACTTCGCCGTAGTTAACATAATATTGTTGGATAAATCGAGAGCTTTCGAACGAATGGTCAACGAATTTTGTGGGATGAAAAACGACGAAGTACCATTTCCCTAGCAACGACTCGGTTGTAGGCGGAAATCACTGTAATTAATTTCGTGCGCGGAAAAAAATTGACTCGCGAAATTCGCTAGGACCCCAGGGCTAAAACATGATACAATTCAAACTCCGGTTTGAAATTTTTTGTTGGGAAAGACGTATTCAAGCAATATTGTGGATGTGGTATCGATACCGATATTTATAAATATCGATATTTTGCTCAAGCGATATTTGGTGTATCGATGCTTGCATCCCGATATAGTATCGATACATTATATCGATACTTTTGTAACGATACCCATCCCTATCTAAAAGACAATGTTTCAGTGCAGGTAGGCCGGCCCACTGATCAGCTGACCTCTGAGCCTAATTTGTTTCTTAATCGACTTATGGTGTTGAAATTCAGTTGGAGCGTCTTTAGGACACCTCGAAAACAACTGCGAGATACGGAAGCGTATGATTAGCTGAGGGGTCTCTGAGGCGTAGAAGGGCTATCTAATACGGGAATAATAAACCCTTGTGCAATAATTTGCAGCGTCTTCCTATTTCCCATACGATGCTGGCACTTTATACTGAGCCTTTGGAACAGGTAGAAGAAAATTACAAAGTGCGAAACCATTTTGATCGGATGGAGTGATATACAAATATTTCTGTATTAATAATTTAATAACATTTACCTAAAGTGTCTGCCGTCGGACATATTAATGTTCTCTCTCAAAAAGAATTTCTTTCTTTCTTTCTTTCGATTCTTTGAAATGGAACCTACCTTCATTTAATAACTTAAACCAGTGTTTCTTAAACTTTTTTTCCCATGTACCCTCGAGCAGAAACGAGAATGGCCATGTACCCCTCACAGTCCTACACCCATCATCCCTAAAATAATTATCAACACATATAGGTACTGAATTAATTATAAAATTTAAAAAAGATTTCCAGAGCTCAGGGATTATTCTTAATAAAATATGACTTTTTATATTTATGAACTGTATATGTAGCATACAAATTTATGAACTAATTCATGATTACATAAGATGAAATATTTTGAATATGACGAAAGATTGCTAGGCAGGCATTGTAGTCACAAAGAAGGCCGTAAGCATAAGCAAATTTTGTTAATAGTAAAAAGTCTTTAACCTCAAAATCTACGGAATAATTACTAATGCTCAGCCTCAAAGACGCGAAGAATATTTACTTATAGAAATAATGCACTTTTTGTATTGAGAAATGTTGGGTTTTACAATTAATGAAACGAGTGAAATAATTGGTAGTGAGTTTGCATGAACTCAAAGACAAGAGGCTAGGTACCTACTACCAACAAATTCTACTGGAATCGTCTTGAAACCCATAGATTGAAATTTATTCACAGAATGAGTGGTTGTTCATTGTTCGTGGGTAAAAAACCTCAACGTCTACATCATGGCCCCGGAAAACAACCATGGCCGACGTATTTTATTCCCTATTTATTTATTTTATATTTCATTATTATTATTTTTTATTCATTTATTTTATTTATTTATTTATTTATTTTTGCGGTGCATTGTAGATTTAAAACCCCGCAATACACAGAGTACATGCACCCCACATTAAGAAAGACTGACTTAAACCAAACCCCGCTGTATTGCCGTACTAACAATAGATCCCGTATCTGACCAAACTCCACTTTTGGGAAAATGCGTCGCTAGGTTTTGAGTCGAAATTTTCTTATATTAGCTCTATTTTACGTTGTCTCGAGCTTCAAAAGCACTCATTTCATAAGAAATTTCTCGCTGTCGCGTGGTATGGCTGGAATAAAACTATTTTGGTTAGAAAATTGCAAAAAAAAAAAGGTATAGAACATATGTAGGATTTCCTCGTATCTGGTGCACAAACGAGTTTTTGTTGATACGATTTTTCTAATACAAAATTTGTACCGCTCTTGGGGGCCAAAAAAAAAAAGAAAAAAAAATTATTTTCTCGTAAATGCAAGGTACTAGGAGAAAAAATCGTGGTTGCCAACCTCCGAAAACCGTATCTGATCTGACAAGAGAAAATTCATTTGTATGATCAAAATAAGGGGAAGAAAACCCGTATCTGCCACTGATTCTGAAATCGTATTAGACGCCACGAGTCCTAAAATGCTAAGAAATAAATTCTTATCTGGACTTTCAAGTGTCGCAATTCTCAAGTACTGAAATACTAATAAAATAATCGCATCTGACGCCCAGATGCCGGTTTTCACAAGGCCATACGAGGCCAGTTACGAGATTTTCATTAGTAAATCCACCCAAAATGGAGTTAATGCGATAATTATAAGCCGTTTTTGAGGCATTTCCCGTTGAGATCCGACTTTGAGATTAGCAAATCGAAAGAAACCACCCCCCTAAACGGGGGGTACCATTAACTCAATATGGCCAAAAATGCACATACGGGATCTATTCTTAGTACGGCAGTGTACCCCTCGTTTAATTTAGTTTGGTCAACAGCTTACGAAGTCGTCACAAAATTGCGGGATAGCGGATCCTGCGTGCTTCTTTAAAAATTATCGTAATATACAGGATCCCGTGTTTTACGAGAAATGAATTTTCTCTGAGCCTCTCGTGGGGCAGCTGGTTAACCCGGGTAATGGACGGACATTAGGAGGGGTCGCCAACTGTACCCGCCACATGCACTAATTGTCCGGCGCAATTTCTCTTTTTGTAACTGGAACCCCAAGCGACTTTCTATGGGAGGAGAAGGGACTCGGAAAAGACCCGGATTAAGTGTTGCGGTCGGTCCTCAAACGAAAAATATAAGCACCGACACTTCCATATAAAGCCCTGCAAATTAACACTGAAAGACTTACCAGGTGGTCTGTTTAGATAAACCTTCTGCGTGAATCAGTGCTCTCTTCTGTTCAAAACCAATGTGACATAACCAATACTTTTATCATTTAATAATGATTAACAGGACGTTTCGATTTGTTTTCGTCACGTCACGAACGTCACGTCACGGTGGGGTTTTCTATTGATTTTCACGTACAACCAATGCGTTACTATGAAAGTGTAACTCCCTTAGTACTCATAGCAGGAAAATCGCTAGCCACTTTTTGGAATGCTATCATTTTATCACAGCATCTCATAATCCCAAAGCCCCTGTAGTGTCAAGGAAAGCTGATTTATTACGCTCAGTTATAAACTAATATTGCTAAGTAACCATAATGAACTAATAATGTGTAAAATTAATCATTATTAAATGATCTGACTGTAGAACCGTAGGTCTTTTTCAGAAGAAGGTATAGAGACAAAAGACTGATAGTGACTGATAACTTGTTTTGCATCCGTTTTGGCTGTCAGAATTTCGGTCAAAAGAAATCTATCAACAAAGAACAAGAACATAAAAAAATTATTCACAAAATATGCTTAAAAATGTACTTAGATTTCATTAATATTTGCTGAAAAATCGGTGAAAAAACTGAAAATTACAAAAATTCTAAATCTTTTTTGAATCGTATCTACAATATTATTTAAAACAAGTTTGGTGTTTAACGATTTCTTTGCTCCCAATGTGGTCAAATTTCAAAACAACGTAATATAATACTATAAAATTGCAAAACAACGTAATATAATACTAAAAAATTGCAAAACAACGTAATATAATACTATAAAATTGCAAAACAACGTTATATAATACTATAAAATTGCAAAACAACGTAATATAATACTATAAAATTGCACAAATGGAAAATTATAGATACCCTAAGAGATGTTTGCACGCTCTTGAAAAAATGGAAAAGCCATATAATAATTCTGTAAGATTTAATTGGCTGACTCAACTTAAGGAACTTCTCATAAATGTGGAGTGCAACAAGTACTAAATTTGGATTGTGAAAATCTCAAAATGCTCACTCATAAATGTGTGGAAGATGCTGAAATCTTCCTTAAAAATAAAAATATTGATGCGGTATTTTCTGGCTCCTATAATGATTACTATTGGCTTCTGATAGCGCAGGATGGATTTAACAATTATTTGAATTACCACAATGTCTCTTTTCAATTTAAAAAGTTATTTGCACAAATAAGATTGGCAAGTAAACACCATTTTACAATGAAAATCAGGAATTATAACTACAAAATTTCTCCAAATTCTGTATGTACAGCCTGTGACACGGGTCTTCTTGAAAACTTATTTCATTTTCTATTTGAGTGTCCTATGTATAACAGGATCAGAAAAAGACATATCTCGGACTTGGTAGGGGGTACCGGAAACTTGAGAAGTTTTGTATGAGTACCAAGTGAATTCGACATAAAAAGGCTTTATTTCTTCTTATGTCAAGTTTGCTAACTGAGAAATGTATGTTTGTTTGACTGAAGGATTAACTCGCTTATAATATACTGGTACTGCCTGTGTTAACTGCTTGAATATTTTTGAAATTGTGTATGAAGTTCATTGTGTGTTTTATTTTATTGTTGTTTCCAATATTTATAAGGTAAAGAGAATAAGCTGAATTAATAATGAATGTTATATTAAAATTTATAAAACATTTTAAACTTATACTAACGCTGTAATACTGAATAGATCATCATTAATTGTGAGGAAAACAAGTAACTGGACACCATGGTCAATTTCTAAATTTTGCACTCTTATAGTTGATTCAACTGGGTATGGAAAACACTACGTTTATGGTGTTTACACTACTACTGTTTCAATTATGTATTTTTTTTTCTTTGTAAAGCATACTCGAATGTAAGGAACATACATGTTCAAATACATCAAGTAAATAACTGCTATAAACTACGAAAATTCGCTAATACGATCATGCTGCATGACTGGAAATTTTTTACTTTTTTGTTCTATTCAACTGGCCTGAAATTGAATAATATTTGTTAATGTTTGCGCTTACTCAGTGAGTGTATGTTGAATTATTGGATAGGAAACTTTGACGCAGGCATTTGAGAACTGTAAAAGGTGATTCAGAGTGAGAGTCGTTTAACTCCAGCTCAACGTGGCATGATGGTTGAGATGGACCATCCCGTCACGCAGGCCCTTCCTCATTTTGTTACTGTCAACTCTCATTTCCTCCCAATAACACTATGCTAATCATTTCGGACTCCGTAGATCAAATTCGTTCTCGGTTGCCCAAATTAGTGAAAATTGTTCTCCAAATGAATGAACTTCCACGAGTTCTTGATAATTCGGTAGGTATTCATGAAACCAACAAACAGGTCTTAGATCCCTTAATTTGCTTAAACATCCATAACGTTGATTGTTTATCTTGAATAGCAAACTGTTCGTATTTTCTTCTTGATGAGTTTTACCGGATTTCGATGCTGTTTTCCCCAAAATTATCAGCGAGTTCTTGGCTTGGTCGTAGGCAGTATTCAAATCTCCAAAACCCCGTGTAACCAACTCTGTACTTAACAAATTCAATTTCAAAATTTACTTCATCGAAAGTATCATTTGCTGAAAAGAGTTTCACGCTACAAATTGAACAAGACCAAAACGATTTCTATCCTTCAAGCCAAACAAATTTTATTAGGGTAAGAAGATATTTTCTAGAGTAACATAAAAAACCAGTAGCAAGTAGCAAGTTCTGAATTTATACAGAACTATGTATACAATGTATGTATTCCTGCCGAAAGGATGCAATTGTATACTGCATCATTACATTAGACGTTATTGTATAATAATTGTGTAGGGGGCTTCAGTGGGTGTGGTAGAGTATAATATTACTACTTGAGAAACCACTCTGATCAGCTGAATGGGTTCTGTTGCTTATTTTGTTCATGTACAGGTTAAGATGCTGAAATTTTGAACGGGACTTCCTTGGGTGTAGTAGAGTATAATAAGGACAGCTTAAGGAATCTGTATGAAAATTATAGAATTTCTAACCTCATCGTCAAGTGATTACATCACCTGTCAACCTGCAGCCAGCCGCTCTACCCTACTCGTTCATCGCAGCGTTTCCTGTTTCTCACCATTCCTTCAGGTGGTCCTTCGAGATATCCCCTCTTATCAACTTACAACCATACATATAACCATTACTATGCATTACATACTTACAACCATTCATTTAAATAAGCAAGCTGAGCTCTGCATATTAGTTTGATCCTATTCAACTTAAGATGCCGAACGACGGGCTGATATAAAACCATTTTTAAACTTTCGTCCCCCCCCCCCCCTGTCAATGTGTGTGTCGTGTGTCCGCAAATCCTAGCAGAAAACAGAGAAGCTTAGTTTCCAGAGTTCTCATCCGATTTTGATGACATTTACAGGTTAGGCTGTAAATAGTTCCTTACAAATTTCATTGGTCTCAACATTACTTCAATCTTACTTTACTTTCAAATCAATACATTCAAACTTTGAATTACTTCAATCATTACTTAAGTTACATCAAGCATCATTCTATTGTTTTCTGATTGTCCGATTTTAGCATTTGACGCTAGATCTTGCTTTACTATTTCTCTTTCCCAGAAGAACCTGCTTTTCAAATCTTTCAAGATTAAAACAATTCAACTATTATCACACTCATGTAACAGATTCGAAGAAGCTATAAATGTCACATCCACTTGGCAGACTTTGTTTTTGCTTTAATTATGGTCCTGGATAAACGTACAGTTGTATGGAATTTTGGAGTTTTTCGACAGCTCGATGTCATATACCTTTTTAAGAACGTTCGACTCTGTCTATTATACACGAACAATCAATAAAAGCTTATTTTCTTACTTCTGTTTCCGTAGACCCATGCTCACCCAAATAAAACTAAATCATGTTTAACCATCCATGTTTAACAGCTGGGGGCGTTCGTATCTCCAGCTCTGTATGAATTCTCCCTCCATCCCTTCCAATCCGAAGCAAACATGTTGTATTTACTTTCGTACGAAAAATCCTTCCCAGTAATCCGAAGTTGAGTAATATTAATTAATTCAACTGACGAGTTGAGTCGTTAGTACATTAAATCAATCTGATTTGATTACGTTGATCTAATATATTTATTTTCCTTGAAACCCTACCAAACAAGCTTGTTGGTCTCTAAATATTCCTTATTCTACCTTCTTGAGTCTACGGTAAATCATTTTAATTGCGTTTCTTGGATTATGAAAAATCCAATCGAAGAAACCAGGAGATATATTATAGTGATATCTCACACTAAGGATGGTTTGCCCTTTCTTTGCTTGTGTCTTGAAGAGCATGCGCAGAATGAAGTTTGATTTGGCAACAATGTAACTGATAGAGTACCATCTACAACCTAACCCGCGCATTCTTTGACAATTTCATCGAAATCGGATGAAAACAGTGGAAAATAAGCTTGTTACAAGGATTTCATATTGGCGTATGCGCAGTAGCTATTAATGACACAATCATGTTGAAATTGGTATAAGATGATCAAATTGTCATCCCCAACTATCATCCGAATTCGAGCGAGATCGGACGAGTAGGGCGTGGGAAAATGATGCTTGGTAGAGTTTACGTTTGCGCATGCGCAGCGTGAGATATTAATTCAAGAACAATGAAACTGATCGGAGACCGTCTATCATATAGCCTGCACATCCCCTAAAAATTGCACCCAAATCGGCTGAAAATTGTGGAAAATAAGCTTGATACAAGGATTTGAGGACACACGACACACGAATTACGAAATAGTTTTATTTGTAAAAAATATACAGTAATTTGATCACAGTCCCATGACCCGGGGGTCGCGGGGGGCGTTTTTGGTGGGTGTGTGTACAAATATCTTTATATATAATTCCGAACGTTCTTTGAAATTGTGAAGAACTTCGCGGCCCGATTTTAGTGTTAAACTGCTCATTAGAATCAGCACGGCCCCAAGCTTGTTGCAAAAGTGTCGCCGTTCGTCTCTATACCCGCCATGATCGTGTTCTAGGCGGTCCTTATCAACGAGAGTTGTTTATTAGGCTGTGGCGGTAACAACGGTTGCAATCAATTCACGGTAAGTAAGAAACGTAGTGTAGTTACTAACATCTAGGAGAGTTATTTCTGAACGAAGAAATTGAAACTGATGAACTTAGCGGTCTTTATATATAATTCCGAATCAGCACGGCCCCAAGTTTGTTGCAAAAGTGTGATGGGGTCTTTTCTGATCAGCTGATTGAGCTAAATTCTTTCCTGTTCACTGTAGGAAGATGAGATTTGAAAGGTAGACTCTCTGGTTCATTAAGAGACGAGTGAAATGATGAGATCTTTTCTGATCAGCTGAGTGACCTAAATTCTTTCCTGTTCACTGTAGGAAGTTGAAATTTGATAGGGAGACTCTCTGGGACATTAAGAGACGAGTGAAGTGATGGGGTCTTTTCTTATCAGCTGAGTGAGCTAAATCCTGAATCTCTCCTCCGCTGAAAAAAATCTCCGCTCAAGAAAGGTCTACACCAGAATTCAAACACGCAGTCCAATGAAGTCGTACAACAAGAACGGGCGCAGCGGAAAGTTCTTCAACTTCACCTTCAAGGATGCGTCTGGCAGGTACATGCGAGGTGTTCCCTTTTCGGAAGAAACTTACAATCAAATAGAACCTCTTCAAAGCTGCCTGTTTAAGAACGTTGAAATAAAATACAGCTCCTATAGCAAAGAGCTGGAAATGCAAATAACCTCATCTACGAGAATCACTCCATCCCAAAACGATCTCAACCAGGTAACATATATTTATACCAGCATCACCGATCTTCCAAACGTCAACACTGCCAACATTTTAGTAATTTGTGTTGGTCCCGCCGATGTGTGCATAGTGTCACGCAATGACGAAGAGTTGACACTCTACAAAATCCCGGTTATAGATTAGGGATAAAACCGGAACCGTCAATCTTATCCAATGGGGGAAACAATTCAATTACAACTCACATGGCATCGTGGCAGCACACCTCATTACAACCAAACAATTGAAAAATATATTCGAAGCACAAATTGGACATGATACAACACTCGAAATTAATCCAGACACAGAACAAGCACGAGCTTTGCTGGAGTGGTACCAGACACATCAGGACGAAGACAGCTGTAGCATCTCCTACACACAACTCAACACCAGTTCGACATCTACCAGTACTACCGATCAAGATAAAATCAACGAAATAAAGAAGGAGATAGAAGACACGGACGCGCAGATTCACACGCTTACAAAAAAACGAAGAAGACTCGAGATAGAATTACACCATCATCTCACCATGCCCAAATTCTGAATTCCCCGATTTAACTTTTTGTTTAGTCTCATAGTGGCGAGGACCACCTCAACTGGTGATATTTATTTTATTACATTACTTATATTTTGATCGGTAGGTATTTCCTCTTTTTTTAATAATTTAATAACGTCGCCTTAGCTTTGCACCTGGTCACATAATGCCGCAAATAGGTAAGACTTAAATCGTTACTATAATGTGCTGAGTTCCTGTTAGGTACTACTGTTTTATGGACTAGATTAGGGCTTTCCAAGCCCTAACAGGCCTCTAGTACCATTATAATTTCAAAACACACACAGAACCAAAGTTGTTCAGAATGGTCTAAAACGTAAAACGTGAGTGGAAATTTTGATTTTGGAGACCGAAAATTGTTTTTCTCCCGAAAGTGAAAACAATGCTTCTACTACCTTTAGGTAGACTCGGTAGCAAAAGGAGGGGACCCAACTGCGTACCCTGAAGAACACCTAAAGTAGCATGGAGTGGTGATGACGTAACATACCTCAACCTCACCATTAAAGGTGTCGTCCGCCCAGGAAGCCACAATAGACACCCAAACGAATCAAGTACGTATAGGATGAGCTGATGAGAAACCTTATCTAATGCCTTTGAAAAATCTGTCAAGATCAAATCAATCTGTTGGCCTCACTCGAGCGCCAACGGTTTATACTCTTGCAATTCGACCAAGTTAGAGCCTGTTGACCTGAATTCATTAAATAATTCCCGCATTAAAAATCTACGTTGTGAACGGACCAACGCGTTCCCGTTTAATAAATACGATAAATTTCTCGACCTTCTCCTTCACACTACATAAATATCAGCGATCACTGTAAATGTACCGAAAAGAATGATAGGGGAAACACCTGCAATGAATTTTCCCTGATCCCCCGCATAACGAATCACTTCAATTTCCCACCTCGGGGTCAGAAAGGCGTGTAATGAAGAGCCACCCCGAAAAAATGTCCCTCCCTCGCGCCTACATCAATATTCAAGCGGCAATTATGATAATCACCGAACCCTGAAAATGCTCCCCCCATAACAACCTGCGACGATTGTCCGAAAAATTAATTTTCGCCTTCCTTTTAGGACCTGAACGTTTTTTTTTTTTTTTTTCTTGTTGTCTTTTAATAAATCCGAATCGAATGAATAATCATGAGGCGAATAGGGGTGGACGGTTTTTTATTTGAAAGACCTACGTAATGTGCTAACGCAGTCTCTGGGAAGAAAATTGTGGCAATGTCAGATAAAAACCTTAATATTCCAAGCACTACAAATACCTCCTATGCTGATAACACAATACCTGGATTTTCTATAAGGCCCCCTTAACCGTATAAGTTTTAAAATACGAGCATTTGGTGTCCGCATAAGTTGTTATTCGTCAGTTGTACGGCAAATAACTTTTTTAAAAATAATACTCTGCTATATATACGAGTATATTGCTTCCGAGTCTACCTATAGGTAGCGGAAGCATTGTTTTCACTTTCTGGAGATGAAACATTTTTTGTATCCAATATCAAAATTTCAACTTGCTTTAGCGAATGCTTGTGGGAAATGAAGCTATTGCAATGGCTCGGAAAATTTTTAAATCAAAATTTTTGAAAAATTTCTTCATTGAAATCCGTTTTGGGGCATTCTTTCTTGCACTAAAAAAACAAGCTTTCCAAACAAAAGTGGGAGTTTGGGCCCACTAAATTGGCCAAATTAAAAAAAAATTGCTCAAAAAATCACTGTAAATGACTAAAACCAACTAAAACTCGTTAAATATATTTTTTCTCAACAGAATATTGCTTAAATAAAGTTTATTGATTATAAAATAGAACATTTATAAATTAATTTACAAAATTATGCTGAAAAATGTACTTGAATTTCATTAAAATTTGCTAAAAATTGATAAAAACAGCAAAAATGTTAAAAATCCAAAACCTCTTAATTAATCGTAGCAGAATCTTATTTAGAATACGTTTTTTGCCATAAAATTAATAGCTTCCAATTGCCTTGCACTTGAAATGCTGAATTTCCAAAACAATTTAACATAATATAGTACGATAATTTACGCAAATTCGCTCATACGATCATGATAAATGACAGGTACTTTTACGTTTTAGACCATCCTGTATAACTTTCGTTCCGTATGAGTGTGTTTCTGTCTGTCTGCCAACAAGTGTCCGCAAACCCTTGTAAAAAAGCATGATTTCCACAATTTTCAATTATTGATGAAATTTACAATGAATTTCCGGGTTGGGTTGAAGATGGTCCTCTCACTTTCAGTATACTCTAATCAATACTTCACTCTACGCATGAGCAAACTTAAATTCCAACGAGCATTATTTTCTCACGCCCTAGTTATGCGATTTTGTTTATATTTTGGGGGATAGTTGGGAGAAGACGATTTGATCAACCCATTACTAGCTCTGCGCATGCGCAAATGTTTAATCCTTGTAACAAGCTGAATTTCCACAGTTCTCATTCGATTTTGATGAAATATTCAGGGAATGTGTGGGATAGGCAGCAGATGGTCCCCTACCACTTTAATTGTTTCCAACTCAGTACTTCAGCCTGCGCATGAGCAACGTAAATTTCCCTAAGCACGTTTTCTCAATCCCCAGTCGTCCGATCTCACTCAAATTTGAGGATATTTGGGAGAAGAAGACGGGTTGAGTATTCCATATCATTTTCAACACAATAGTATTATTAGTACCTCCTACCCATGCGCAAATGTGAAATCCTTGTAACAAGTTTAAGTTTCACCGTTGTAATCTGATTTTGATGACATTTTCAGGGAATGTGTGGGATTGGCAGCGGATGGTCCCCTATCACTTTCATTGTTCTCAAATCAATAATTCATTCTGCGCATAAGAAAACGTAAATTACTTCAAGCGTTATTTTCTTGTTTCCCAATTGATTTTGTTATTTCACGCTTTTATTATTTAATGATTTAACCCGCACCTCAAGTAGAAAGGTTATTGGCGGCATTGAACAAGTTGTCTAAGGGGACGATATTTACGATTCTAAGGGGCGCCATGTTGCCCTCTGTCATTAAACGGAGTGCCATCAGGGATTCCACTGGCAGATCGTAGGGGAACAATGTTCCAGTCATGAGTGATCGTATCAGTGAATTTCCGTAAATTATCACATTACTATTATGTTACATTGTTTGGAAAAGTAAGCACATCGAGTACAATGAATTTCATAACCACCTACCAATTTTATGGCATTAAGAACTCGTTCTTCTAAACAATATTCTACGATTCAAAAAAAAAAAAAAAAAAATTTAGATTTTTAACTGTTTTTTTCAGGTTTTATTGTTTTATGCAAATCATAATGAAATTTAAGTACATGGTCAGCAAAATTTTGTGCATAAATTTGTTAATGTTCTTGTTCATTGTTGACAATCAACCTTTGAGTAAAATCCTGCACAATAATTCATCGCATTGTGTCATTGAATGCCTTTGTGTGAATATTTCTTATGAAGAATTGATATTCGTATGAATATACCAATAAACAAGCAACCTGAGAAGATTGTACTCGTAGATACACATTTCAACAATGTCTAAAACGAAAAGTTCTATTGGAAATCTATAAAGAAAAATTTTCGAGAAGCGAACCGATCAATATCGTGGATAGAGATGCCTTTAATCGAAAAGGTTTGAGGTAATTTCGATGAAGAAAGCAAAGAAGGATGTTCCTTACCGGTATATCCATGTTTATCTTCGGTTAACATTGACTTGTTCCTATTAAAGTACCGATCAAACTTTTGATTACACATTGTAGGTAATCTCGACATCTCTTCTGTGTGCTCGCCGCCGAGATGAGCTCCCTATAATTTTTTCTGTACGTGATTCATTTCATTCGGAAGTCAAGCGCCCAGTATCCATCACATAATCTTACTCGTCCCCTCATCACACATAGATCATTAACTTAATTTGAAACCATTTTGATGAAGGCTAGTGTTGGATTTTTAGTTTGGCTGAACGTGAACTTCACTTGAAGAATAAGCAAATCGTGGAATTTACTTCCTATTTCAACAACCTGTTGTGATGATTGTTGTGTTATCCACTAACTCCAGAAGGAGGATTCAAGTAAATGTTTACTGCGTTATTAAAAAACTTGACCTAGTAAACAGCCTGTGATGTGTGTATTGTGTGTTGCTATGTTCGCATTATAGCCGGTTTCTTGAAGGCCCCACGTGTTTCTTGGTAGCCCATATGGTCTGTTCCTTCGGAAAGGAGGGAAAAAACTCTCATAGCTCTCATCACTTTTTACCTCTCTTTCTAACAGAGACATAGAGATGTGCGTTTGATAATGCTCATTTAAGATCGTTTCCTCGTATTTGAGAGTAAAGTATCGGGATATGGCAAAAGAGCAAAAGTCACAAAATAAAGATTTACCTAAATAAATGTCAACATTTCACACTTCTCGATTACACACCGATACCGACACTTCTCGATTCTTGCAAATATTACATCTAGGGGGATAATTCCTGGGCTATCAGCTTTCAGGATATCCTCTGGGTGTAGCAGTTAATCGTCTCTACCCTTTGAAGGGGGAACCACGAAATTTCCATCACCTCCTCTGTCATATGGTACCAGAGCGTGGTTTCGGACCACTCCCCACTCAACTCCTGGATTAGATTATTGACACCCCCCCCCCCCCCCTTTCACAGGCAAAATGGGCAATATACCCAAAACTTTTACCCTTAAAATTTTAAAAACATACCCCTGTCCTGCCTATTTCAGGAGCGTGATGTATAGGAGTAGTTCCTCCTTCTCCATTTTTGCAAATGCTACATCTAAGGGGATATTTCCTAGGCTATCAACGTTCAGGATATTCTCGGGATGCAGCAGGTTAATTTCCTCTTCCCTTTGAAGGAGGAACTACTCCATTTCCATCACTTCGACTGTCATATGGTAGCAGTGCTCGGCTTCGAACCCCTCCCTCTTCATTCAACCCTTCGATTATTAACTGTCCTGGCATCCCTTCCCCGACTTCCATAGACAAAATGGGCAATACACCCAAAACTGTTACCATTTAGTAATTAAATATCTATAATTAAATACCTCTGCCCTGCCTACTTGGAGCCCCCCTAACACTCCCCAACCCCCACCTTTGCTTTTTGAAAGCCCCGGGAGTGAGATGGATATTAGTCGTTCCTCCTCGATTATTGCAAATGTTATATCTAGGGGGATAATTCCTGGGCTAACATCTTTCAGAATGCCCTCTGGGTTTAGCAGGTTAATCGCCTCTCCCCTTTGAAGGGGGAACTACTAATACATTTCCATCACCTCCATTGTCATAAATGTGAGCTCACAATACTATGAGTACCTACTTCACGTGGTATGGGAAGGACTATAAGTAACTAATATAACTCGGTTGGTTGATTGTTGATTGGCTGTGAACTGCAGATAAAGATGCATACGGCTGCCGCAAGGAACCATCGTTCGTCGGGACTCGTTAACAAAATCTTCGGAACCGATTTGTTGTACACTCCATTTTTACTACAATATATATATATACGTAGTTGTACTTGAGGACAGATATTTTCTCCTTTGAGTTGCTACCTGAAGATGTAGATACGGTATTTAGACATTTGGAGCACCCAAAGTGCAATCCTTTATATTAATATAATCTATTTCTCTCAATTTTATTGTGTTTTTGAATGGTTAGGGTCATCCCCGATATGACTCCTAAGATTTTGATGAAATTCAAATGACTTACCCATGTGTACTAGATAATGTAATATTTAACTGGTTTCAACATTTAACTGGTTTCTATTGATCATTATCCACAAAAACTACTCCACTTACCATGGTTCATAATAAGTGAAATAATTTCGATATATACCTACAATACATCATACAAGCAACACGATTACCGTCTCACAATTACTATTGACCAACTAAGGAATTTTCACTTTCCTACCAAGCTCCGAGAATCCGCTGGCCTACAGCTTCATGATGAAGGGACCCGTGCGATCTGAGATAATAAGGCGAACGTGCGTGAACTCTTCTCATCTGCATTCTTCGTCTTCTTTTAGAAAAACAATCTTCAAACAGAGATAAAAAGTGATCCACGAGAAACCTTTCTTTCCTCAGGATTAGGAACAAACCTACTCTCTCTGGATAATTTTCACTCATCCTTCTATCCGTGCAAAAATTTCCTACACCGTGCTTCATTCTTGAAATAGGTACTAATTACAATAGTAACACAATGAGAAGTTATAGGGGTAGCTAACTACCTGCTTTCTTTCGTGTGCTTTCCAAAGGATTGAGACGCGTCGTGTCGCTGGAACGTGAGTTCAAAATTACAGTTTGTCTGGGGAGGAAATATGACTTCGCTGATTTTTTTCTCTCTTTGATTCATTTCTGAGCCGGATGAATTATTCATGGGAGTCGAAGTGAAGGGTTCCTTCGACAACTTCATTTTCGTTCGCGGGAACAGTTTTTTAAAAAGGTGGCAGACTGAACTTAAGAATGTTAATGGTTCCTCTGTTGTTCTTATAGACCAGACGATTATTGTTATTTTTAAATAAATTGACTTCATCAAGAAAGACTTTGCGTGAATCTATTTTCAGACACCTATGAATTTAAATACTTTGGATTCGGGAGTAGAATTCCCGAGAAAGCTATGAATTATATTCTAATTCGTTTCTCCACTTGCCAAGGTCAATTGTTTGTTCCCTAATACGCAATCTTCAAGTCTCTTCTTGGTCCCATTCTCCCCAACCAACTACTTACCATATCCATTGGCAGGCTATTTATTTCAAAAGATGAATATTGTTCCATCAACCAGAACTTCCGTGGGCAATCATATTTTTGAAGCCTTTGAAAAATTGTGAACAATTTCATCTTGCTTTTACTATTACTAGTGCCCAGACGTTTTTCTCATTTAGAGAATAACAAACTTTTTTGACATTGTCTTACACGATTCTTATTTTGTTACACGACACGAAAAAATAGAAGAATTGTATCATATCAATACCTACTTTCAACGTAGGGAATTGAATAGTATGCATACATTTTCTGGTGATAAATTTATAATTAATAACGAATAAAAATAATAAATGATGAATTAATAATTTATAACGAAGTTAATATGAAAATGTTACGACTGAATTTTATTTCAGTATTTCATCGCATTTAAATAGAAATTGTCAAATATAAAACGTGATGACACCTCGAACATTCACATAGAGAACGAATTATTTTTCTTCATTTCTGAAAATCGTAAAGCTCGTAAAATGAGTTGAGTTTTATGGATGTTAGCAGTAATGTTCTTATCGTTGTAAGTAGGTGCCTTCCCGGTTAGCATGTAGAACTGCCACATTATGTAAAATCTCATCTATGAAGAATTCTACTGATTAGTAAATATTAAAGGATGCGAAAATAGTAAATAACTCAAAATTTGAGACACAAAGTAAAGTAATAGAGTCACAAACTTGTGTTTGACCCGATTGGTGTGATCCCGAAATAGTTTAGATGGATCCCCTGAGACCTTTCCGTTGTCCCCACTTTTATAAATTTAGACTTGTTTGATTATTATTCGATTTAGGGAACACTTTTACCACGTTTATCGTTGTTCAATAGATGTTACTTTTGTAATAGAATTATGTTTCTTTCCAGATCTTCTTTGAGCTTACTCGAGGATAAAAATCAATGCGTCGTTAGTAAAACATTATTGATATCAAAAAGGGTACATTCTTCTCTGAGAATCACACAATGGAAATCGTTCCTTGTCATACACCCAGACTTTATGATCCGATGATCTATTAAAGTAATATCTTTGATGTCATGACCTGAATCAGAACATTACGTTTCTTTCCCTGTTGCAAGTCAATATTTCAAATAATGGGTATTTTTTCCATAAAATCGTTCGTAGATTTTGAATTCACAATTGAAAATTGGGGTTCAAATTTCAAATAAACAATGTTAGTGCGCATTGCGCGTGTGTATAATTCAAATACGATATTTGAATTATAAGCAAAAAAATAACGAAGTTACCTATCATTTTTCACTTTCTTCCGTCTCCAATAGTGGAGGATTTTATTGCAGAATGAACCCAAATATTAGTACTTACTTAATTATTACTCTTATTTAAATTTTGATCTTGATTTTCAATTTTTTACTTCTCTTTATTCATCAATTATTCATCTACAGTTAATCGCGCTAAATGCTTGATAATTTGTATACTATCTGCGGTTTGAATCATATTAATTTTAATTAATGTGATCAATTTAATAATATCTCAAGAGCAGAAGTCCTTTATTCCCTCATACGTATCTACTCTGACATCAAGCAGTTATTGTTCAAACGTCCCCAAAACACAGGTCACATTTCCTAGGTTCCCGAAGTTGAGCAAATTATCATCATTCCCGGTAGTTTCATTATTCGATCGAGGGTGAATAGCCTGGAGGCCGTACTAGCGGATACTTTCTGAACAAAATTTCATTTCCTATATATTCCAATCGTCAATGCAACTATTTAATAAGGAACATATTTCATACGTTAGTAAAAGTGCTATATGATGTGGCATCTCTAGGAAAGAAGCAAATGGTCTTTGGTAGTTTTCAATTGTCTTTTCCTGGATCGGAACCCAAGCAATTTCCCACTCAAAGCTCTACATTATTCATTAATAGAGAGTGTTTAAACTGGGATATAACGTTTTGTTGAAGATTTCAGTTGTTCGAATCCGAACTATATTTACTTTGTAAATTATTTCAGGTCGTCTTGTAAAACGCATGTGGAATATACTCCACCACATAGGTAGCATATAGTAGCCAAATTTTGAGTCGAGCCTCTTTAGGCCTGCTGGGATAGTGATGGCAAGAAAAGGAGTCACACTGATGTGACTTCCTTGTCTAATTTCTTTCATACTCAATCTACGAAACTGAAACATGAAGATAGAGCTCTTTGTGCCTCTAGCTACGAATGACGGATGTGCATTAGGGTGGTTCAAAAAAAAAAAAAAAAAAAGTTCTGGGATTTCTTGTCCCCATTGCGTTTTTGCTTCCTCGGTATGTCAGGATGACCCTCCAAAATTTTTAGCAAAAAATATTAATCCTAACCACTTTACCTGGGTCGATTTTTATCAGTTATCGACCGCTATCGTAAACCAACCTCTAAATTGGTGCCGAGGTGATAAATTGAAGGACGGATTTCAATTTTTTGGGGTCAATTTATGGGTTTTCGCATGCGCTGAACACGATGAACCTATTTATTTTACGCTCCGTCCACTAGTTATCCGGTAAACTGGCAGAGAGAACTGCTTGAAGATAAGTAAAAATCGAAAATTTCACCGAAAATGCTGTCGCCTGGTTAAGAATTGTACTAGAAACATGCTATTATGGTCGGATAATATGCTTTGGCATGTTCTGAACATGATCCCGTTTTTTACTACATTTTCAGCCGATGATGGCTTCGTTTGTCGTCCATAAACCTCAAATTAAGTGTAGGGTAATAGACAAATTCACCCTAATTTCACCGGAAATTATGTCGCGTTGATCATTTAAGGTCCCAAAATACCTTGTGCCGATAAAATTGGGTTTTTTACAGGATACTCGGTACAAAGCCTTTGGTAATTTGGCAAGGGTTTGAACCAGTATTGTACTTATTCGCCAAATATAGTGTCAAAATGGAGAAAATAGCTAAAATTTTCCCATTTATCTGTAAAATTCTTTAGTTTCCATCGGTTTTCCGGGGTCAAATTCGTAGTTCTGAATTGTCTGAACTGTGATTGGAGGATAGTCAGCCCTATTGATATCTGTACAACACCACAAGGAAAAATTTCCTAAAACTTGCCGTAAACTGGATATACCTAGTTGAAACTTTGAAGACTGTATGAAATACTTTTTTTTTTATGTTTCAATATTTTATCGAGGTTAATTATTATTTTTGTATATTTTTACTATATGTTATTCTCGTTAAAATGTTACGATTCATGTTCCACGATCATGGATTCTTTCAGCT
Source organism: Adelphocoris suturalis (assembly GCA_030762985.1). Lineage (NCBI taxonomy): Eukaryota > Metazoa > Arthropoda > Insecta > Hemiptera > Miridae > Adelphocoris > Adelphocoris suturalis. The sequence continues at coordinate 43,976,544 of CM061044.1, forward strand.
TATCGACCAAATTACAGATTGTCCCTCGAGCAATTGAAACCGAAATTATATTACATTATTTTCAATTATATTACATCATTTTTTATACAACGATCCAATCATAGTTCAGACAATTCAGAACTACGAATTTGACTCCGGAAAACCGATGGAAACTAAGGAATTTTACAGAAGTGGGAAAATTTTAGCTATTTTCTCCATTTTGTCGCTATATTTAGCGAATAAGTACAATGCCGGTTCAAGTCCTTGCCAAATTACCAACGGCTTTGTACCGAGTATCCTGGAAAATACCCAATTTTATCGGCACAAGGTATTTTGGGACATTAAATTATCAAGGCGACATAATTTCCGGTGAAATTAGAGTGAATTTGTCTATTACACTACACTTAATTTGAGGTTTATGGACGATAAACGAAGCCATCATCAGGGGAAAAGTATAGTAAAAAACGGGATCATGTTCAGAACATGTCAAAGCATATTCTCCGACCATAATAGCATGTTTCTAGTACAATTCTTAACCAGGCGACAGCATTTTCGGTGAAATTTTCGATTTTTACTTATCTTCAAGCAGTGCCCTCTGCCAGTTTACCGGATAACTAGTGGACGGAGCGTAAAATAAATTAGTTCATCGTGTTCAGCGCGTGTGAAAACCCATAAATTGACCCCAAAAAATTGAAATCCGTCCTTCAAATTATCACCTCGGTACCAATTTAGAGGTTGGTTTACGATAGCGGTCGATAACTGATAAAAATCGACCCAGGTAAAGTGGATAGGATTAATATTTTTTGCTAAAAATGTAGGAGGGTCATCCTGACATACCGAGGAAGCAAAAACGCAATGGGGACAAGAAATCCCAGAACTTTTTTTTTTTTTTGAACCACCCTAATTTGCATAGGTATATATTGAAGGCTTACAAATTCGATCAAACGCCAAACACCTTGCGTGAACTCTGCTGCCAAATGCGTTAAACCTTGGAACATCATATCCGACACGCTAACTGTCAAACAATACGCGTTAACGCCGAGGTCATACCCGACTGATTGACGAAATATTTTGACAATCAAAAAATTCGATGAAAACCTTTCGTTTTCCGGATACGGAAGGGCGCTCGAAATGATAGCCGGTCACTAATTGAAAGTTAGTTCCGCGGGCCAGAGCTTGGAAACACAGTAGACCGTACCAATGCTGGACCGTGGTGCCAATGGTTGACACAGCCGTCTCACACTCATTCGGTCCTGTGTTTTTTCCCCGCTCCGATGAACCAAGTGCAAATTGAATGTCACACCCAGCTGCTTTCAGACTGTTCATTGAAGACAAGTTACCGAGTCAGTGGCGATTGCGACAGCTCTGCGTTGGAGGGAATACAAGTCAATCAACGTTGAAGAGACCTATTTAGGAAACCACCTTGAGTTGTCAATCAGATTGGGCTGTGTGACCTTATCAGTAAACTTTTGACATTTTCACGATTTTAAATTAAGCGCTATCATTTTTCTTTACGTCAGAACTTCCTAGGCATACCAAATAATGGGTTACATTTAGAGCAGAATGCAGTAGGTATGAAATGGAGTGCATTTGTTTACCTCATCCTTCTCTTAACTCCATCTATAACTAACTTAAACCTCTAAAAGTTTAGAAATTGAATCGAGTTTTCTTCGCAAGCTTTAACTCATTATCTCATTATACAGAGGAGCGTGCATGACTGCGTCTCACTCCCAAACGCAGTCAAAAAGATTGAGAGTGTCTGACTGTTGGCTTGGCCCAAAAGGGATGAAATTATGCATGTTTTGGCTTGGCATCTTTTGTACTTCTTGTACGTCTTTTGGGGGGGGGATTTACTCTACCTTCTTTGACTCTCACCTTATTCCAACTAGTAACCACAGGTAAACCAAACCTTCGCAGTTTATTGTTTTTGAGTCCCCTTTTCCCTAATGAAAGCTCTATCTCGTTACGCTGAAGAGCGTGCGTGATTGCTAGTGCAACGTGCATGTGCATTTTATGCTAAAACGGCACTCGGCAAACAAAGATAATGCGAGAGTCGAGCGAATTGGTTTGATTAATAGGGTAGTTGTAGCCTATGAGTTCGTTAGCGATGCAAAACGTCACCTGTTGACCCTGATTTACGTAGTTCGGAAGTCACTTTACACTTCACCTCGTCAAAAGGGGGAAATGCCAATCAGCAACACGCGACCCGCTCGCCTATGGCTAATCTCAATCGACTCGGTCCCTCTCTCTCCTCGTCATGCCTCTGATTTTCTTTTAATCGTAACAAATTAGGTTTCGGCCATCATGTTCCTTCTGTTCTCGGAGTTCTCTCTAATCTTCCTTTTATATCCCAAACCTTTTTTTACGTTTCAAGATACCTTTAATCCATAAAATTAATTAAATTTCGGCACTATGAATTAAAAACCGGCTAAAATTTAAATAGTTCCAGTCATGCAGTATGATCAATGAGCGATTAATGTGTTATATTTATGCTGAACTGCTTAAAATTGAAGCACTTTGAGAGAAAACAAATGGCTAAATATGAATTTCATGGGAAAAAAAAACTTGTTTCTTATGATAATTTGCTTTTAAAAAAAACCGTTTAGATTTGAAGCATTTTAGCGAATTTTCAAATAAAAAATGAGCTACTTAGATGGCATCCACTTTTTAAAGTGGGAGGGAGGAGGCGGGGACCCTCTACAAATCTATTTTATATATCAAAGAATACAATCCTATAATATGGTGTATTCCCAGACGACAGCTCCGTTAAAATACGGCGTAAAAAACTCATTCCAACTCAGAAAAATCCGTTGGTTGAGTTCGTTGACCAGCTCAATCGCCCCAGAATTTCATGTTCAAATTTACTATTTATTGTCCGAAAAAATGTTAAAAATCGGTTTTTTGACAATAGGGCATGCGGGGTGTCGCAGTGAAAGTAGTTTTTAGCGATGAGTCTATTGCGACCACTCCCTGATCTCTAAGATTCATAAATAAGTGAAGAACTTTTAGGTGAAAAATGCCATACTTAATTGACCAAATTTTCGAATTCGGCTGCATTCCCTAAAATTTTCTTTGCGATCTCGTCACACGGCTGTTTCCTCAGTTATATTTACAACTATTATTTTAAAACTCGCTCTATTAGCCAACCAACATGACTGAGTACTTTTAACAAATTTAAAAATGGTGCTTTTTGCAGTTTTCATCGATTTTATAGCACATAATACTGAAATTTAGGAATTTTTAAGGCATAATTTTGTGCATAAATGTTTTATTGTTCTAGTTCATAAGTTTTACTTCCTCTGAGTAAAATTCTGAAGAAAAAATATAAATGTAATAATAGTTGACCATTTTTGTCATTTTCAGTGATTTTTTTCAACACATTACCACATTTTTGAAACTTGACCGATTTAATGTGCTGAAAAAGTGCTGCCCAACGAACTCATCCTTTTCGGTGGAATGCTTGATTGTTCGGCAAAAGAGAGGATTTTTTAAAATCTCTATCCTAAGGAGAGTTATTGTAAAAAACGGAAGATAATGAAGAACGAAGGTCTGTCAAATTTCAACTCCCTAGGGTGAACAGGAGATACTTTAGCTCACTCAGTTGATCAGGAACCTGTAATTTCATTCGAATCTTGTTATCCCAGAGAGAGCCCCTATCGAATATTAATTTCCTTGAGAAGAGGAGACAATTTAGCTACTCAGTTTACCTGGATGGAATCCATTGTTTCAACCATCTCATGATGCCCAGAGAGCCTCCATATCAAATTTAAATTTCCTAGAAAAGCGGTAGGAATTTAGCTCGCCCGACTGATGGACGGAGTCCCTGAGTTCATTCGCTTCTTGGTGTCCCAGAGACGCTCCCTATTAAATTTAAAATTCCTAGGGTAAAAAAGAGAGAATTCAGCTCGTTTAGCTGATCAGGCAACAGCATTGTGCTTATTGTTCCAGGGAGGCTCCTTATTAAATTTCAACATTTCTTTTTATGGGCAGTTCAAGTTTGATGATTTCAAGTTACAAGTACAGAAACTACTACTCTGAACAGGAGATACTTTAGTTCGCTCAGCTAATCAGAAAGGATCCCGTAATTTCAATAGTTTGTGATGTCTCAGGAAGGCTCCCTACCGAATTTTAACTTTCTAGGGTGAACAGGAGAGAATTTGGCTCACTCAGCTAGATTCCGTTACTACTTAGGAAGTCAAATTTAGAAGCACTTATTCCCCGGCCGTTGCTGGAATCTTCCCTAATTATAGCGTTGTATACTTGGACAAATTGTTAGGTTTTTCCTGATTGTGGATGTCTGGAGGATTTTGATTCGGCCAAAAACCATTTTATGAACTTGCAGATGATTTTGTGGAAAACTGAATTCAAATCAAGCCTTACGAGCGTGTATGCACCACGTACATACAAACACCGATAGATTTCACCAATACTATACACATTCACGTTTAATTCGTGCTCTATATGAAATGGTCTCGACACCATTTCCACAATTATAATTGAATGTACTGAATTCGTCCACAATTTGAACACATTTTTTTGGTAATTGAATCGAGTCCAAGGTACTTTCGACGACTACATCAATACTTCTTTCTCCAGTCACATTTGCGACGATTAATTTTCCAGTTTGGATGAAGACAAGTCTCAGACGAGGAAAAAGTCGTACATCTACATCTGGTTCTACAAATAGAAGGGAAGAGAGCTCCTGCCAAGATTCAATAAATAAACCCACGGAGGAGAGAAATTACAGTGAATTACCCAGCCGTGTAATTACTTCGCAAAAATGTACTTTCATCCCGTCGGAGTAAACGAATTAACGAGAGATGAGCGGAGTAATGGAGCTCTTGGTTAGTATCGTTGGAGGTCGCTTCAAGAGAATTCAAAACTTATATGATAAATAAATACTCACAGTTTGCAAGTTACTTTATTAGTATGTATCAAATAATATTACATATGACTGTTCAAAATAATATTAATTACAAAAATAAAAACGTCTGCCGAATTGGTTTTGGCATATTGCTTCCTCGTTTTCGATACATGAATGTGTAGACCAGTGAAACGTTTCAAATAATCTTTAAAGATTCCACAGACGTTTCTTTGGAGTTTGAGCAAAATCTTCAATCAGGCAATGAGAAAATTACGCATCTAACGCTACGTTTACGCATGCTCTAATACTACCATTGACTCTGACGCGATAGTTCATTAGTGACAATCTACAGTCTGAACCGTCTAATTCCTGAAACTTCATCAAAATAGGATGGAAGGTATAGATCTTATGATGATGATCTTATTGTGATGAAATTCGTGTAAGTGCTGTACTGAGTGCAAAATAATATTGTTAGCTACCAATTTTATGGCGTGTGTTAAACTCTAGGATTCGTTTCAAAATGTGTCAAAACGGATTTCCAATGGATTTTGATTTTAAAATTTTTGGAGCTATTGCAATAGCTTCATTTTTTACGAAAATTCTCTAAAATGCGTCAGTATTGCAGAACATTAATTAGAAACTAATGTTTCTTATAAAATGTGACGATTGACAATTTTTTTGCAATAAAACGATCAAATTTTAAATAATTCAGCATAAATATAATGAATAAGATTAAAAAAATTAGATCTTTAGGTCATGCAGCATGGCTGCAACTTTTTAAAATGCCTTTGCAAAAGAGAGGTAAATTTATGAAGATCAGTTTACGTGTTTATAATCAAAAGAGACAATAGTAAAGAACATGACCACCAGTATTCAGTAAATAGAATTACGTTAAAAACTACGAGTTACGTTTTAAATACTAGTAGACCTAATGATGATGGTTATTTGGGCTCTTTTCTCTGTAGAAAGTGTTAGTAAGTGAAATCTTTCTGGCGGTCAAGTAAAAAGGCCTATGCTACGTGTATGCGAGTTTGATTTTTAGTGTACGAGACAATCCCAATCTCTTCGTTAATGAAACCACTCAAGTCGTATTAGACCAATTCCAGGGATACGGAGGTCAAGATGAGTTCAAGCATACAATATAGCGGAGGAGACCACAGATTCTACTCTTCAGCCATAGATGTTCCTTAACTCGCGGCATCATTCTCAATTCACCCGAAGTTTGAGGGTCGACGTTTACACAAATGAGTTCCTATCTCCAAAATCTCTAATTATATGGTAGTAAAACCTTTGTAATCATCCAAGAAAACAAAATGTACCCCCTCAAATTTTACTTTCCATTACGTTTGGAATCCGAAAAACGGATTGATAAAAAACATATAGATCAATACGCACGTAGTGAGCCAAATTTTCTACTAAGTAGATTTCAGTTCCACAAGGAATGACGAAATAAGAATTTCGGGGGGGAGGTCCAACGATTGAGCGGAGCAGTGTTATTATTACAATAATTATACAGATCTTAATTATTGCTCTTAATTAATTCCGAATTTCAGCTTCGTAGGTTAAAAGGCATAACAATTACCTTCAAAAGCTCACTCAGCTGATTGAGGTGGTTCGGTAAGTTCAAATCCTATTCTACCTGTTGTACAGAAGTTCCGTTCCAAACTTCTGCGTAGTAGGATATACGTATTTCATAGAAATTAGCGTTAAGAGCTCACTCAGCTGATTTCGGTGGTTCGGCATGTTAAACTCCTATCCTAATGGGCTCCTGTGATTCACGAAATCCGCACATGCTGCTAATTATCAACGAGATTTTTGCAAACCACTTTATTTCGGATGACTAGCTAATCATTTTGCGACGCATTCCGTCAAATTCGGTTCAGCCGTTCTCGAGTAAAAGCCTCTTACGGACACATACATACATACATAAACGGTGGACACAGTAAATACAATAGTGCTTTTTTTTTTTTTTTTTTAAGATATGAGCTCAAAATTAGTCCGTCAGCCACGTCTTCCGCAGATCTTTTCTCCGAAACTAAAGAACCAAAGTTTATGAAACTTTGATGATAAAGCACATATAGGGTCAAGTTGTGACTGAGTTGTCGGCATCACGTGTGAAAACTTTCGTAATAAGAGTAATGTATTTTGTCGTCATTGATATATCATTCCACAGAGTAGAATGAAACCATCCCGTACGTTCATCCGTTGCTCTTACTAAGTGCTAGAACATTGACAGTAAAAACATCATTAACAGAAGTGTGGATCAGAACTGGTGTGAACAAAGAACCACCTTATAGTACGACCATTGTATCAGCTGCTAGAATTCCTATGAAATTCTCACATCTCAAATCGAGTTTATTAAAACTTTAATCTTCTAGGTGGGTTCCTAGATCTATGTCGTTATAATTATATTCTGATGCAGATTTGGGCGTAATCATAATTTTATAGTTGTGATTACAATTACTATTATAACCACAGAACCTGGAGATATGATTACGATTACACTTACTAGATTACAATTATGATTACATTCGTAATCACAGGTTTTCTGTAATTATATTCGTAATCACAGGTTTTCTGTAATTATATTCGTAATCACAGGTCTTTGTAATTATATTCGTAATCACAACTTTTTTTGCGTTTACGACTGTGCTTAATCACAATTTTCTAATGTGATTTTTGCCGTGAAAACCGTTGTTTCCTATAAATAAGCCCGTTACCACAGATTTTTCCCTTTAATTATAAACGAGTTATGACAGTTGATGACAAGTCATCATCATTATTTTTCCTGTGATTACAGCTGTAATTTTAGTTTTTCCTGTGAATTCAATCGTAATTACATATCAGTTGTAATAAAAGGAAAACCTAAGATTTCAGCAGTCACACACAGCCAACTTATTCTACCTATCAACAACTGACTGGCTTCTCCAAATACCCACTCTTCAGAGTGGAATTATTCAGAAGCAGATGGACAAGGTGTTGATCCCATACCAGGAAATTGACACTGTAACAGGTGGGTCAGGTGTCACACACTAGGGTGGGAGGGTGGTAACACACATACAACCAACTCATTCTATGGAAAATCATTCTTAGCAAATAGTTATCAGGAAGGAATAATTAAATAACCTTTATGGACGTCTTCATCCATTTGCCTCTACGGCAAATCACACTTTCCTCTTATTTCGTCAACCGTGAATTTCATTGAAAATCAAATCCAATCTGAAAGGACTCAATAATCATTCATACCGCTGCTGTGGTAGGTACTGACTCCCTTAGTTACTCGACCCCCAACACCGTCTTCGTAGTTGATCTAATTGATTTAAACTCTCTTTCACTTCCCATTCACAATAATCTGGGCTTTTGAAACCCTTGTCAAAAACCTTTGGCTTCCTCTCCTTTCACGAATCTCTTCCGTCTTCAATTCCAATTAGAGCTTGGAAGACAAATTACTGCTCCTCCGCCGAACGAATCGGCTCGCTACATTTCTTCCTCTCCAGGAGTCATCGAGTAATCTTCTTTCACTTCTATTCGCTTTAATGAAGTTTCTCTTGGACTCTGGTTGTGAGAATTTATTGGAATTAGGTATTATATTTATCTAAATAACAAACAAGAGAATTTTGAAGATTCAATTTCATTGAATGGCAATGAATTGACAATTTTTATAATTCCTCACTACCGAAGGTAAGCTTTGTGTTCGTGCAAGAAGTCGAAAATATTTTGTTCTCTAAAATCAGAATTTCCACTTGCTTTTAGCGAATTTCTGTAAAAATGGTCCTAAATATCAATGGCTCCATAATTTTTAAAACCAAAATTTTCGAAATTGTCTTAATTGAAATCCGTTTTGAGGCATTCTTATACAAATCCTAGAGTATATATATATATATATATATATATATATATATATATATATATATATATATATATATATATATATATATATATATATAGATGTCTGTGTGTGTGTGGATTCGTTTCAGAATGCCTCAAATCGGATTTTAATGAAGAAAGTTTTCAAAAATTTTGATTTTAAAATTTTCCGAGCCTTAGCAATACCTTCATTTTCAACAAAAATTCGCTAAAAAATTATTAGTTACAATTTGAAACCTAAAATGTCTAACAGCTCTAACTGCTGAAACCAATTTTCCAATATTTTTCAGGAGGGAATTATTTTATAACTTCCCCTGAGCCTTTGGAGGTGTTGAGAAAGTAAAAGTTTAGTCCCATTGACTTTCTTACTAACATTGATTTGGTTTGTGTGATTGCAGATGTGGTTGGCACCGGGATAAATGTCGCAGGGCCCTGAGGTGAGCATGGAAGGCGGACTGACGAAACCTCGAGGATACCAAGTGACGAGACCATGCGCCTTCATTCTTGCTTGCCTCTTCTTGATTGTGATCGCCACTGCCCTCCTTCTCATGTACCTACTCGCTCCCTGCCCCTGCGCTAGGTAAAACCCGTTATTTACCTTCATTTTCCGCCAAGTTTTATTGCTCCAAGTAATAACAAAGGTGGCTCGAAATATGCGTACATGACGAAATAATAGCTATTGACAAGAGTAAGTGATAAATTTGTCCAACAAATCTGAATTGTTACTAAGGTATTGACTGCTTGTTGTTATGTATTTTTGAGATGCAATCTTGCGAGGACCCAGACTATCAAACTATACCTACACATCATTCTGACCTTTATCTCCAACTATTCTGAATTATTACTTAGCGATTGGCTACATGACGTTATGTATTTTTGAGATGCGAGCATCCTAACCACCAAACTATACACACCATTCTGACGTATATGTTCAACTAATCTGGATTTTAGTAAGAAATTTACTACTTAATGTTAAAAATTTTTGAGACGCTAGCTTGCCAGCATCCAGACCAAAAGAAAACACTGCACTCACCAAAGAAATTTTTTTCGCGGGGTCACCATTTATAGTTTGTGGTGTATAAATCGTGTCTACAAAGAAATTATAAATCAAGCATTTTAATTTCTCCCTTGATGGGAAAAACAAAAGATCATGGATATGTCTAGTACCTACTGCTTACCAGTTGGTACCTACTACTCAATTGTATATCAACCATGTAGTGCCTTCATTTCACAAGATTATTCCATTATGGTTACAAAACAATATTAGTTTTTAACTTAGAGTAATAAATCAGCATTCCTTGACACTACAATGGCTTAGAGGTCATGAAATGTCATGGTAAATTGAGAGCATTCCAAAAAGTGGTGAACGATTTTCCTACTATGAAAACTATGGGAGTTACTCTTCCCTAGTAACGCCTTGGTTGTACGTGAAAATCAATAGAAAATGTGCCGGTCGGGAAAAAAAGTGTCGGTCGGGAAAAAGAAATTTTTGAGATGCTAGCTTGCCAGTATCCAGACCAAAAGAAAACACTGCACTCACCAAAGAAATTTTTTTCGCGGGGTCACCATTTATAGTTTGTGGTGTATAAACCGTGTCTACAAAGAGATTATAAATCAAGCATTTTAATTTCTTCCTTGATGGGAAAAACAAAAGATCATGGATATGTCTAGTACCTACTGCTTACCAGTTGGTACCTACTACTCAATTGTATATCAACCATGTACCTAGTGCCTTCATTTCACAAGATTATTTCATTATGGTTACAAAACAATATTAGTTTTTAACTTAGAGTAATAAATCAGCATTCCTTGACACTACAATGGCTCAGAGGTCATGAAATGTCATGGTAAATTGAGAGCATCCCAAAAAGTGGCGAACGATTTTCCTACTATGAAAACTATGGGAGTTACTCTTCCCTAGTAACGCCTTGGTTGAACGTGAAAATCAATACAAAATGTGCCGGTCGGGAAAAAAAGTGTCGGTCGGGAAAAAAATGTGAATGATGGTCGTTCGGGAAAAAAAAGTGTCGCGAAAAATTCCTTGACCCCCAGCCAAAAGACATATCTATGTCAAAAAAATGCTTTGACGTCATAGCTTACCCTCACCACCTGTCAAAACTGTATCCCGTACGCCACTTTCTTAATATTCCTGGTGTACGCTTAATTCGCTGTACGCATCTTTTATGGATTCGTAATAACTTATAAGCAACCTTCTCTAGGTAAAAATTAAACCTGTTTCTGCACTTCATGGGAAACCATTGACTCATGGATAGTGAATGTGCTTGAATCGATGAGCCAATTTAGATGATAAGGGTGGAGCCCATAATTTAATTTGGCTCCGAATGTCCCAGTCTCCTTATCAACTTTCAACTTCCAGGGGTGGACAGGGGAGAACTTATATCACTCAGCTGATCAGGACAGAGCCCGTAAATTTAAATTCGTACGTTGATATCCCACTAAGTTTTCCTATCAAGTTTCAACCTCCTAGGAAAAGGAGATATTGGGTTAATTTACTGGTTTGGTAGGAACCCATAATTTCATTGGTCTCTTAAACCTGGAACGGAAACGTGGTGTAATTTTTACACCTGTAGACTTCAAACAGCTGCACTGTAAAAGATGAGATGTCGAACCTTCATGTAAGGTATTATATCCTAAATGATGCAGTTTAAAAGTGACCCCCATGCGCGTAGCTGGTTGAGTCACACAGGTAAATAAACGAAACTCATGGTTAAACTCTAGGATTTTCGTTTCAGAATATCTCAAAACAGATTTCAATAAAGACAATTTTGGAAAATTTAAATTTAAAATTTTTTTGAAGCCATTGCAACAGCTTCATTTTCTACAAAATTCGCTAAAAGCTGGTTAGTGAGGGGGTCAAAAATACAACCGCCCGGGCCGGATCCGACCCGCACCGAATTACCGGAGGGGTAGATAAATAATAATAAACATATTATAAGTAAGAATAAAAAGATTTATTGGATAAGAAATCCCAACTACGATTATTTACCCTTCTTGAACAAGTTTTATTTGGCAGACACGTGTATCCGTAAAAAAAGACGATAGTTTTTAAGGAAAAATATTTATTTGATCTGATAATGATTAATAAATTACCGTCGGTATTTGCTCGGATGTTGATTTCGGTCCTGTTCCGCATTGCTATTCCGGCCTTCCATTTGTAAATAACTCCCTTGGTTGACCTTACCAAACACTTCGAACATCACGCCCCATTCATCTCTATCGTTCATTGATCGAAATTTAGGCCTAATTTTTTGGGGCGAAGACGTAAAAAAAAGTTGCTATCGGTTTATCAAGGAGGTTATCAAGCTAACCCGGTCATTACTGGTTTGGTTTCTCGGATTATTTTTTTGCGAGCGTTAGTACGTGTGAATCAAGGTTGGTGATGGTCCAGTCCTGTGTTTTCTACCTACTCTCATGGATACTTCCCGCACTTATGGATATATCAAATATGCCTTTGTTATCCTGCTCATGTAAGTAATCCTACCTGAGAAATAGGTACTGACATTCTTATACAAACCTTTATGCTCTAATTCTTATTACGACATGTATTATGACTTGGGAGTGGACTTTGCATATTTCGTATTTGTGTTTTTTATTGTATATATATCTTTCTATTTTTCCGTTTTGAGGGTATCTGAGGCGTTTAGCGTGTGTTAAATTTAAATTTATATAGAATATTTTGGTAGATTTTTTCATATTTTTACCGTTTTGTGAATAATTCTGCATATTAGATCGAAACTGGGAACTTTCCTGGACCATCGGTGAAATTATTTCTCGGGAAAGGTACTACAAAGGATTTTGTTGGGTTTAGTGACAGATTTAAATAATCTAAACACGCAACTGATTCAATGAATGTTGAAGATTCCAGCAGGTCCGTTCTAGATATCTGTGAATTGTGTACAACACAAAATCATCAACATATTGCAGTAGGGTGTAATCCCTGTGAATCTTATGATGTGCGGACATAGTGTATTAGTTGCATAAATTTGGGCTTATAACGCAACCTTCCGCTAACCCTACGATCTCAACATAGGACACCTGTCAGGCTGGTTCATAAGATATTCGTTCAACATGCTAGATATACATGTTATTATTTGTTATGATTTGCACCACTCCACAATTTCTTAAGGGTTTTCAAAATTCTCAGCGATTTTTAGAACTGAAGAGCACAAATTTGAACATTTTGTGTGTGCGTAAAGAAATTTAGGCCAGCATTTGATCTAATCCTTTTTTTTTTTTTTTTTGTAAATATTAACATTTTGTTTGGGACCCTGTCTTATGTAAATTAATCGAAACTCACATTGATACCAACATTTTGGCGAAGCTCGGAAGTATCCAACAACAGATGTCTCTGAAGTAGCTCGATTTTCTTTTAAAAAAATAGCTAACAATTATTATGAAAAACCGGATCAGTCTGCAGCTGGTTTTTCCAGAAATAGTTTCTACATGCGTTAAGTTTTGATTTTCCGCCAAATTTTACGCAAAAGTCCGCGGTTGAATAAAGAAAACACTTAGATATACTATTTTTTAAGTAAAATATCTTAGATAACATATGTTTTGACCAAGGGAAATAATTTTAAACAAAATTCGCATACCTCCCATGTTGTCCTTTAGGATGGGTACTTACCTCCACTGACTCCAAACAAGGTGGAATGGAAAATGAGCATTGTGAACCCAGATATGATTTAAACGGATTGTTGATTCATCTGGTAAACGCTACCCCCCAGACCTTCGGAAAGTTATGAATCTTGTTAGGGCATGTATTCCACACTCTCCAGGTATTATAATTCACTGACCCACAACAATATATTAGTATCCAAGACTTTCTATTTTTGGCCAGCTTTTCTGGGTTTCTGGACCACTGCTTGCCGGACGGGTGCAACGCAGACCGGTCCCGAACCCCAAACACCATGGCGGCTTCCTGGGCCGAGTAACTAGAGATGAGAAGAGCTGGCGATCCCCCCACCATCCGAAACCCGGCCAAATGCACAATACATTAAGCTGCAGTGCACTAACCTACCTAAAATAGAGTCAATGGGGCGCCGCCGCCCCTAAGAATCAAAGAAATATCACATACAATAATTTCACACCAATCACTCACTAATATTAATTAGTGAGTGATTGGTGTGAAATTAAAAATAACAATAATTAAATTATTCGATAAATATTACTGATATCACAGTCAGTGTTATATCACAGTCAAGAGCTTAACATTATGTGCATGAGTACTTGGATTAAAATTTCCTCTGCATGTCACATACATAAATCTATAACTAAGAGCACGAGTACTTTTATATAATTCCTCGAGTTACGTTTACCTACAGAAAATTAATTTTCAAAATTATCAATTTCATTTTTGTTGGAATGAACAAAATCAACAGTTTGTCGACAGCTTAGAAAAATAATGTTTTTATTAATTTCGAGATACATTTTATAAATTCATTGATCGACATATCTGTGAAATGTTTTGGTAGTTTATCATACATTTTTACTGCGTAATAGCAGTGAGAGTTATCAGATCTTTTGGACCTATTACACGGAACTATAATAGTTGTTGTAAGTTGATTCGAATTAATTGATTCGTTTTCTCGTCGATTTCCTCTCGTAGAGCTCCACTTCCGGTTTTCATCGATGCATTCAATCACAAGAAAACATCAGGATTCAGTGGAAGAAACAATGCGAGATTCTTTCACATTAACATTCCGTTCATCTTATAATGTTTCTTGCTTGGTGAAAGAATGTCCGATCAGGTGAAATAATGCCAGCTGAAGTTATTTTCAACTCTTTCGGTTAATCACTTTTTGAATAGTGGGTACATCATTGCATTACTGTTCTTCAAATAGTCCACCGGGTATTTTCAATGTGGGATTTTATTTATTTATTATTTTTATTTATTTTTTTAAATATTATTATTACTATTATTATTATTATTATTATTGTTTTATTTTATTTTATTTTTTTTTTTTTTTCCGTCCTTCAAACTTATTCAACGTAGATCTCAAGGTGAATAGGGCCCATTCAAGAGGGTTCCAGTTGTATGCTCTAGCTTTGCACTCCGATTACCTCATATTTCAGAATTCATAATTGCGAAAACAGGGTGGCATTGACTACCCTTGACATTACGATACATATTTTCATTTTACCAATTTCTTCATTAAAATTAAATTAAACAGTTCTTGTTTGAATTACTATAAAACTATCTTCAGTTGCCTAGACAAACTTTTTTTAAAGGGAATTTTCGTAGAAAATGAAGTTATTGCAGTGGCTCCAAAAATTTTAAAATCAAAATTTTCGAAAATTTCCTTTATTGAAATCCGTTTCATTCTGAGACGAATCCTAGAGTTTAACGCTTCTTCATATGTGTGTGTGTGTGTGTGTGTGTCCTTCCGGGCGATAACTCTCCTTAGGATTCAGATAAAAATTCCGTTCTTGCGCCAAAAATCTAGCTTTCCAAACGAAAGTATGATTTCGTTAACCAGCACATTATGAGCACATTAAATTGGTCAAAATCAAAAAACGTTGTCGGAAAATCACTGAAAAAGGTTTTTAAAAAACTGCTAAAAATCATTAAAATTGTTGCATTTATATATTATAGCAGAATTTTTTTCAAACGATGTTTATTAACGATGATCCAGAACATTATAAAAACAATGCAGAAATATATGCTAAAAAACGTAGGTACTTAAGTTTCATTTTTATTTGCCAAAAAATTGATAACAACTGCCAACGAAAACCTAAAAATCCAAAATCTTTTTTGAACTGCCGAGTATTATGTAGAAGATTTTTTGTCATAAAATAGGTAGTTAAAAATTCCTTTTTACTTAAAGTGCAGAATTTTGAAAACAATTTAACATAATGGAGTACGATCATTTACGAAAATTCGCTCTTGCGAACTGCTCTTACGGGCAGCATGCGTGACTGGAACTTTTTTCAAAATTTAATTATTTTAATTTTTCTGAAAAGTTGAATCTCAGATTCGTTCTGGTGGAATGGCCCATAAAAGACTTACAACTCTCCACGAATGGATACCACATCCAGATTGGCCCGTCCGGTTGGGAGATGAATCGGATTTGTAAAAGCCGGAATTTCACTAGGATTCAAAAATGTAAGCAAATATTCTGTACGTTTTTGTGTTTACTTCCAGGTCGGCAGGTTTGTCCTACTCAAGACTGTCGAGGAAATCGAATCTCTACGTACGACTACCAACATCGATAGTCCCTCACGCGTATAACTTGAAATTGATTCCTTTCATTCAGCAAGGTGAGCATAACCTATTCAATCTTATCTTTTTTTATGACGTTTATTAAGAAACAACATTGTGCTAAGCACTCTCATTGTGTGAACAATGAACATACAATAGGTCTAATAGCACGCTGAGCGTGATTCACATGTAAATAGGAACCTAGTTATAAGTCCAATGTCTTATCCTAGTAAAGTCAGATTTTTGGAATAGTGGAAATGAAGTGTTAAGGAACTATGAGAATGTTAATGTTATGAAAGTACGTGGATCGGAACTGTTGGGATGTTGAGTTGTTGATGTTTAGTTGAAACCATTCGCAAAGTCACCATGGTGTTTTCTTTTAAAACGACGTTCTAGGCGAGGGAGTGGACTTTGATTAGGTATCATGTTGATGAGGTCGTTGGGATGGGATGAGCTTCTTTTGTACATTGAGTGGTAGGCCGCAATGAGGGAGTAGTTTACAGTGGGAATGTTCAGGTCTTTGTGCAGTTCTTCGTTACGTACATAACAAGGAGCGTTCACAATTATCCTCAATATACGATTTTGTAGCACTTGGATGTCTTACTGATAACTTCTCTCCGGACGAACCTTCTAGGAGGTAGAGGTTATATTTCATGAGGGTATTTCATCAGCGCAGAGTGTCTCCCTTATTCTTACTCTATTCTTACTCAATTGATCTGTTGATTTTCCCCGCGTGTTTTGCTATACTTACTAGCAGAGTTGGAAAAAATGTACTAGCAAGTACAAAGTACAGGTACAATACCTGAAAAATGGCATGTGCAATTACAAGTCCCTATTGCACTTGAAATAAAATTAGTACGTATAAGTACTTGTAATTAAGTTATAAGTACAAGTACACAAGTAGTTGTAGTTATTAGGTGATCTTAGAACAAGTATGAGTACATCAGGATTTGTACTTGTCAAGGTGGCAAGTAAAAGTATTTGCACTTAGTACTTTTACTTCAAGTTCAACAAGCACATTCTGTGTTTTAATCTAGAATACTATGGAGAATGATGGGGAGGAATTTTTACCCCCTCTTCCTCTTATTACGAGAATCGTGGGTTGGACAGGGGGATGCAGAAACGCATGTTTGATCCAATTTTTGACCGAAAAATGAGATGGCTACTCTATATATATTGGTGTCCTAAACGAATATTGTCATTTTGTGAGAAATTGATGCAGCTTAGAGTTTGGAACGAATTGATATCTGTTGTCAGGCTCGTGAGGCCCTACTGTTCAATGGCGTACCTATTGTATACGAGTTACTGGGTCGGCATTTAGCAGAAAACGTACAAAATTTATCCTCATGAGGTGAAAACACACATCCAGGTTAAGGGTCACTAATAGAGATTTGAGACATTCGGCCATCACTGAAGTTGGCAGTGAAAGTACTTGTAACTGATGTACAAGTACAATTTACAAGTATTAGTAATTGTACTTCGATCGTACAAGTACTTGCACTTTTACTTGTACTCACTAAAAAGTGGAATTGCAAGTTCATATAATTGTGCTTGTACTTGGCAAGTACTTGCACCTTGTGCTACTATACCTCGTCATTCTTATTACTGATTTTCCTCGACTACTGTAAAATATTAGTAGATTTTCTCAAGTTCTTGAAGAAAGTACTTTAAGTAGGTACCAACGTACTTGGGTATCCCAACTCTGCCTACTAGGTGATGTTGTACCCAGAAAAACTTGTTGTTTTTATCTTTTAGCCTTGTAATTAAATGTATATTATGTTGGTGTGTATGTACGCTTGAAAAAATCAAAAGTTCAAAATCGATTTAGCTCATATTTTCACACAATATACTAACCGCTTCAAGGATGGTTTTTTTCCCCATATATATTTTTCGCGTCAGTGACATACCACCGAAATATTCTTCTCCAGACATGTGAAAATAATCTCGAAGAAACCAGCAACGCTTAAGTGGCTACGGACTGATCCATTGGCTATGATCTCATCGGCGTAACACGTATAGGTTACCTAACTAGTCACCATTCTTGTGTTTTAACAAATCTCAATAACGTTCTAAATTGCGCGTGAAAAATCGTAAAATTGGGGCTTCTTAAAAAAAACTTAAAATATATAGGACGCTTTTTCGTAAAATTCAGGTTCTATGTCTGTAGATACGTCAACTGGATGAGTAAAGACATGAAAATGAATTTGTTTCAATACACCTATTCTGATGGACTTACGTTTTTATTTCAGCATATCGACGATTTTATTGGTGGCCAAATAATCATGGTTGGTGAATACCTATATTTAATAAATGTTTTACTTGGCCAGGTAGATATTCGTTTTTAAGGCGTTGTACAGGTAGTGCTAATTAGAAGTGTGTGGTAGAGGCTTGATAAATTGAAAAAATACATAAATCTTTTTCTAAATCTCCGTCTCTCTTTTAAATCTCCGTCTTTGAAAACTTGGAGAGTATCAATAGCGTATAATCTTGTTATAGAGTTCGTTTAGCTAGAAACTGCAACAAGTAGGTAAATAGGTCTTCTATTTGCTTTCATTCCATTGATCCTCCACAAGTGTGTTTACGCTTTCGTAGTACGCAAGTAGTTAAATAACATTTGTGCTAATATTTGCAGATCAAATATTAAAACAAATTTCGTCAGATGACACTGTCGATTACTTGAATTGGCATTAAATAAAAGAATAGTTAGAACATTTACAAGGAACTAAAAATGGAGTAACTTTCTTCTTTTTGCAAAGGACCCCGCACTTTTTCAATGGGATTTGGCTTTCATAGGATCTGTCTCAAACCTCCAAGATGATCGTTCTCAACATAAAAAACAAAAATCTCAGTGGGCCCAAAAAAAAAAAAAAAAAAAAATTAATGGCAGGATTTTGAGTTATACCCGATTTAAGCGCTGGAAATCGTAAACTCAGGCCCTTTTATATGGAAAGTAACTTTTTTTCCACAATTTTTGAGATATCGAAGTGAAACTTCAAGTGTTTTTGGGGTGCCTAATTCAATGTTTTAAGCACACAAAAATAAAAAATTCAAAAGTTAGATTTGGACTACCCAAAAAGGGGGGAGGGTATGGAAGTACCTACATGGGGTTTTTAGAGGCTTAAAAGGCTCTCACAAACAAACAATTACGTAGGTAATAATACAAACTTTGAAGTAGATATCGAAATTATACATAATAAAGAAAACCCAGATCCGGAAGGGGGGGGGGGGGGGGGAACAGGTGGAAGTACCTATTATAGGTCACGACACTCACCCGCCGGCCGGGAGCCACCCGACCGGCCCCAGGCCCCAACCTCCATGACGGCTCCCCATGCCAGAAACCCAATGGCAAAGTCCACCATCAAAACAGCCATGACAATGACCACAACTATCGGCAACAAGAGAACCGCCCCCACGGCCGATCAGGAGATACCCATCCGAAGGAAAGAGGCAGAAACAACCACACACACACACACACACACTTAACCATGCTATAATTACTTTCGCTTATACATACAGATAACTTTAACACTTCAGAAATATTAATAAATAATGTTAACTTTCACAAATAGAAATTTTATCATAGATCTTGAAGTAGACCGAGTAATCATTATACAAAATTCCTCTGCTACACAAATATCTACCTACACAAAATAAAACAATGTTTAAATATGGACAATGAAGTCAAAAATAGAATAAAATATCAACAAAATTATATAATGCATTACTAGATCGACCACTTAATGTCAAAAAAAGTCACTTAGGCAATATACTTGTAGCTCTGAATGCAAATGATGCTGTCTCGCTATGCGGTTAAACTGCTTTACAGGAGGAGCACGAATGTCAGTTGGCAGACAATAAAAGCCTATTAGATTTAAGATTACAACGCTGGGCGATGGTGAGGCGAGTAAATTGGATGAAGGCGGCGTCTTTCCTCTTCTGGTGTAGGCATGTATACATACTGGATGGGTGTACGGGCTTTTCTTCCCGGGCTTTTCTCCCCGGACTTTTCTTCCCTGGACTTTTCTTCCCCGGACGTTTCTTCCCCGAAATTTCGCCAACCTAAGACTTATCTTCCCCAAACATGAAAACTAAAAAAAAAGGTAGTTCGAGGTATTTAGTGTCAAAATATGAATATAATTCGTGGCCTCCGAAAAGAAGCTCTGTCATGGAGTCCAGAATACATCTGTTTCGCGAGGGGCAGCTTAATATTCAGTTAAATTCTTCTTAAGGAAGTCAAGACTCACTGTGGTCACAGTCATTACTGTGGTTATTGCTGGCGGAGTACCTATAAAAAGTACATATTTATCGAGTAACTACGTATTATAATAAAGCATTATGATAATACTTCGTGAAAACTGGTTCAAATAGATAGGTACATACCCGAACATTCGGGTCGTGGTTGTGCGGCAATGGCAGTACGGGTTCAACACCGGGTAACACTTTTATTCCTCCCTTGCACTGGACTGATGATATAAATCGGGAAGGATTATCATCACTATTTAATGTGCTACGATCAGCCATCTTCTTCCTCTCTAAACGAAAAATAAATTTCTTACTTTCGATGAATCCCTTTTGGTGCACACCTACCTAATTTTCACCTTCCCTCAACGCTTTCTGCTTCCAATACATAAAAACGGCGAAAACTACTCCCCGCCCGACCGACTTAGACTTAACTTTATAGTTTGGAGGACCTCCATCGTGAAACTAGAGGTGAACGGGTGAAACGCCCAGCCCACGATCTTCCAGATAAGAATATGTTGTATGAACTCAGTAAATTACACCTGTAAACAACTTCCCAGCCGATACTGTCCGACTTTCCGTCCTATGAACTTCCGTCTTTCTGTCCTATGAACTCAGTGAATGACACCGTTAAACAATATCTCCAAGTCCATCCAGTCGGGCGATGATTGGACTTCTTCATTTATTTATTCTTTTGTTCGGGAAGAAAAGTGCTAGGAAGATTTTTCGGAGAAGAAAAGTCCTATACTCATACTGGATACAGTAGCAAGGTTCGGTATCGCTGACTTTAAACACAAGGTAGAAGTAGCATCTAATTTTTCGGTTATTTTGTCTAGCGTAGGGTTCTGGCGATCAACCCCTCATTTGTACTCGTACTTCCCCTATATTACTTGAAGTCAAACATTACTTTAGCCAGTAATTCCAATTCAGTAAACAGTACACCTACTGAATTAGTACCAATATTCGACTTCTTCGGTGAATAAAGCTGGAATTTTGTCACCAGGGAATTTTAACTTCAGCGGGAACGTGGACATCACCATCAATGTCACGCTGGCTACGTACAACATCACCCTGCACTCGGCGGATCTCTCCATACAGAAGACGAGCGTACGTCGGGTCGTCGAAGAGAACGCTGTCATGGACGAGGACTCCCCCGACTTTCAGATCCCGATAAGGTGAAATAGCTTAAATGACATATTTATAATAAGGTACAATTCTTTGAGGTACTAATAATAAAGTCCCTCAGGTCATCTGAGTGAGATCCGGAGCTAAGTTCGTTGCTATTCAACGTAAGAAGATGGAATTTTAAATGAATTGTTTTCCACGTTCTTCCAATATTTAGCCGAGGCTCAAGGTTTTCATGTGCTGGCGGCAGGAGAGTGATGACTGGAAGGATCCGAGGATTCCGTTTCTGGTCTAATTTTCGAGGATTTCCATTCCCCTGGTTAGCATCAAGTTCATAATTTCCCATTCACACGTGAATCTGGTAATACACACAAAAAAGTGCTGACTGGCAGCAGCTACATGAGCAGGAGGAAAGGAAATAAGGTTTGAAGTATCAAGTACCTATATCATTTTTCCCTGATTCACAGCCACTTACTGCGAGTAAAACATTAATTTGGCCAATAATATTCGTGTTGATGGTTCTTGTAGATAGTATATTAACTTGAAAATTTTAATAAAATGGCCTGTCTGTCCTCAATTCAGTTATTCAGTTTTTCTTTTTTTCTCCAGTTTCTTCCCAGGAACTAGGGCTTCTTCAGGAAGATGGTAAAAATTAGAAAACGAAAGTTAGTGATATAATGTTGTCTGTTTCCACGAAAAATGAAGAGTTCAAATGTTAAATCGATTTTGACGGTTAGGCCATCATCAATACTGATGATGACCTAACCGTCGAAATCGATTCAACATTGTAACTCTTTATTTTTCGTGGAAATAGGCAACGTTTTTTCACTAACTTCCGTTTTGAGATGCGTTTCCACAACTTCGTCGCGATTGATTTAGTTCGTATAAAAATTAGATTTAAAATTACAAATTTACAATTATAAAATCTCGTAACAATATTTTCTTTTTGTTATTGACGAAGATCAAATTTTAAATTGCATTTTTTAAGAAACATATTTTTAAGAAGATAACTTTAAATATGATTCTTAAAAAAAGTCAATTTTAAATTTGTTCTACCCTAACAACATTCTTCATTTATATTTTTAAATTTGTTATTTAAAATCCAATTTTTAGCATCTCCCTGAAGAAGCCTTAGTTCCTGGGAAGAAACGTTGGAGAAAAATAAAACAACTGAATTAAGGACGGACAGGCCTTTTTATTCAATTTTCTAATAATTTGAACTGTCCAAATGAAGAAACGATGCAAAGTACATAAACTATCTGCGTACAGAATAACTGCATGCTTCCCTTTCCATCCTCCTAAAGCTGCTGCTGCTGCCAGTTAGCACTTTCTGTGTGTGTTTTACCGGATTCAGGAGTGACTGGGAAATGTTAAACTTGATGTTAACCTTTGAAGATGGGAACCATCGAGAAACGGCCTGATCCCAGTCACAGCTCTCTTGCCAACAGCACCTGACAGTGATGAGAAAAATAGCGCGCCGATCCAAAAGGATTTGCATAGGGGAACTGTGGCTGTTGAGGAGTAGGACTATTGTGAACCAACAAAATTGCTGAGCGTGAGGAAAAATGCGCCAACAAAGATTCCGACGATTTTGAGGAATTGGACAGAGGGGAAAATGACTTTGTCAATCTACACCGTCACGCCGACAACTACCACCACAATGCACACCAGTGCTATGACAGCTTTTAAGATTTTGCAAGCTGTTAACCTATCATTTGTTGCCACATCCCATTTTTCTCGACACTCCATCCATGCTGTTGGATACAATCTCAAACTACCGATCACGAAGTTACATTGAACTCTCAAAGCTGGTAGGTTGATTTGAGGAATCAGCATCCCAATTTATGGATTTCATAGATTTCTAACGAAAAATAACGTCAAAATTGTTTAAATTTTCGAATTCGTACTAAGTTACGTTGCAACACGAAGCTGATAAGTTTAAATTTAGACTCAGCAGTTTAAATTTAGTCTAAGCAGTTACACAACTGTAAACGAGACAAGAAATTGATAATAACACGTGAGAACCCTAAATATGAATTTTTTGCGTGAAATAGCGTTGAAATTTACAGTATTTTAGCCTTTTTTTGGTATTTTAAATGTTTTTTGTTGTCTTTACGAAGCTGGAGCCTTAACATTCATATTCAAAACCCAAAAAACAAAATATCCGGTGAGAAACTTATTTATGTGTTTTTGGCGATATAAAAAAGGTAAAATGGATGAAATTTTGCTATTGTTTCTAATTTCTTACACACTTTGTAACTTATGAAAATACAATAAAATTCGGATTTTGCACCTCAACAATTATGAAGAACTAGTATGAAACGTATTATCGGGTTTTGTATAAAAAAGAAGGTAAAAATTGATCAAATTATGCAATTGTTTGACATTTTCATTAGTTTCATAACTTGTACCAGCCGGGTGTGTTGAATTTCGGATTCAGCTTCCATGATAACATCAAAAATAGGAGAGGAACCTGAATTATATATATCCATAAGCATGTTACACGCAATAATCATCAAAATGAAGCAGATTTGAATAAATTTGTTGAATTTGGAGCATGATGTGTCCCCTGTAAGGTGCGGCAAAGTTGAAATTCGGATTTAGCACCACAAAAACCATAAACAATCGGTGAAAAACTTAACTCCGGCCTTTTTCCTCGGAACATCCCCTTTTTGACACCATTTGACTGGGTCCAACCACCATTGGGGGTTTTGGGACCATTGAAATATACAACGCTCACTAATAATAGGTATGATTTATGTTTTACAGGAAAACAGAATTTGATCTGAAAAGAGAGTTCTATGTGATACACCTCAACCGCCTTCTAGAGCCAGGACAATACAAAGTCAATATTGAGTTCACAGGAATTCTGAATGATGCTCTCCAAGGCTTCTATCGAAGTTCCTACGTCAATAATAACGTCACTTGGTAAGTAACCAGGTAGATCACCTGCTCTCATTTCTTACTTAAGCATAACCTGTTATATCAACTTCCACTACTTCTATTTATAAATGCAACATACCTACAGTGCTTAGGTAAATACAATGCATACCATCACTTTACGGCAGGGGTTCCCAGTTTGCGCCGCCAAGCCCCAAAGAGTCTCCAGGTCGCCGCGGCAGCCTTGTCGAAACGGGGAGTGTGGGGAGGATTTGAAAAATCTCATATATTAAAAAAATTGCGAAATCTAATGGCAGTTAGTTCGGCCGTTCTATCCGACCGATTTCCTTCTTTATTTATTCATTTTTTCATATTTTTATTTTATGGAAGGTATTTATGCATAGAAATGTCATCAAGCATTGGAAATCAGATAACTCAAATTTTTATACCTTTGTCGTTTGATATCTTAAGGTTCTAATTGAGATACATTGTTCGTTTTGGTCCAAGAATACTTAGTGAATCATGCCCTAGCATTTGGTTGATAAACTTAATTGGTTGAGTTTGAAAGGATTTATGCACGGATAAACATATTCCTCTAAATTGCGAAAGTTTGTCAAAAACCGTTGTTAGATAAAAAATTAAACGGTGGCCCCTTTCATTTGAAGAGAGGGATTTTCGCGACCTTCTCCGCCTGCCTCCTACTCCCAAGGCGCACCTGACTTTGCCTGCACTCCTGCCACCACCTCCTGTCAGGCCGCAATTTTCGGCCCATGCCGCAATGGGCGCTCTGTCAGAGTGCAATGGGGAGCTGCAATGGTCAGCCTGTCCGGCCGCAATGAGTGCTCTGCCAGAGCGCAATGTTCGGCCTGTCAGGCCAAAATGAGCGGCCCATCAGGCCGCAATGGGGAGGGTTGGCAGGCAAAGCCTATTATAGGTGGCCCCCTAGTAATTTATTAAATTGATTTTATCGAACAGATTTTTAATACACTTGATTGTAAATATAATCAACAATAATTTAACCAAAATAATTATTATCATTTAGACAACTGAAGTTCATTTAATGTTAGAATAGTAGCTTGTAGAATTTTCAGCGAAGTCACTTGTTGCTCTATCAAAAATAACTCCAAGATTCCTCGAATTGATCAAAGACAAACCCACCCCTCTCATATAAACAGAAATCATTTTTGAAACTCTTACCCAATTTTTACTTCTAAAATATTGCGTTGAAACTGATTCTTTATTTGTATTCATCAACTACTACGTATTTATTTTCTTGACTAAAAAGTGTGATACCGTACTACGATCACATTATTACTCGTATATTAGGCGTCTCGTAGTTATATTGTTTCCTGCTGGGCTCTTTCGCCATAGTTGACCTCGTCAGAGGTTTAATCTTAGGTTGTCGTAAGTCTTGCTTAGTAAATTAAGTTGCAAGGGTGTCCTCCTTCAATGGGTAGCAGTAACCTGTGTAGATAAGCTTCATTGGTTTGGTGGTGTTGATTCAGGTGTAAGCACACTTCGTTCCTGCACCCCTCTGTGCAGTGGTTAACGTTACTATGGTAGTTTGCCATTTGTTCTGGTTAGGTAAATAGTTTTATTTGCTATCACAAATAAGTGCATAAAAATAGTCATATCAAAGTAAACAAGTCAAAATAACAAATGTAAATGTACAAATTTATATGATTTTATTAGCACAAATTCATGCATTTATACATGTAGCTATACAAAATGATGGAAGAACTGTTGTGAACTGTCATCAATAAAAGAGAAAAATACATAAGAAAAATAAAATGTGGGCTGCAGACAAAATAGATAGATAGGCTGTAGACTAATTTAGCCACTCAAAAGGCGGCTCGGCTGGGGCGTCTGGTCAAGATCTGGTGTGGTTGAGGGTGACCAATCACACCAGATCGTGACTGTGTATTTACTTATTGATGTCTTCACTTCCTACCATGGTAGGTATTGTACCGTCTTATGAATCTTGAAACTAGTAAATGCCATTGGTAATGTGAGAGCTTATAGGACTGTCCCATGTTTCCAGGTGGATCGCTACCACTCAATTTCAATCAACTGATGCAAGAAGGGCTTTCCCTTGCTTCGACGAGCCAGCTCTCAAAGCGAAATTCACCATCCACATCGGCCGTCCATACAATATGAAAGCAATATCCAACATGCCGAAGGAAGGGGAATCTACTCCAGTGTAAGTACGCCGAATTACATCTGCGATTCGTAGCTACCTACTAATTTTAGTGTACCTACCATTTTCAATAATGAACCTTTGTAATGAAACAAGCTTTACGTTGCAAATTGAGAAATAAAGTCCGTACGCCGCACATTACTCCAGAAATCGATTCTGTCGGATCAAAATTATTTTATTGGGTATTCATACAGGACATTTTGCGCTGATTTCGAATATACCACATGTTCCTATAGGTACTTACCTAAATCTGCTCCTTAACGTAATTATCACCAAAAACCTTTAAAAGCCACGTTTTTCAAAATACCCATGGGCAATTCTCACAGAAAAGGTCAGTTTAGTTTGAATTTTGAAAAAAGAAAAAGTTTTCAAATCGAACTGAAAAAAAAAAATCACAGATGCTCTCTTTATCGTATGTATCGAGATTCGATTTCAATCAAAACAGTAGAGCCTTTATTAATTAAGAAAACGAATAATTAAAAACTGGTAGACAGGTTGATGATGCGACCCGTAGATTCTCACGATTTTCATCTTCGCCCTGTCCTGGGTTTCCATAAATTTGTTTGGTTGGTCAATACGAAAATATTGGATTAATGAATGCGAAATTACGGAAATACTTGAAAATAAATAAAAAAGCCAAAAAACATACCTAATAGATTTGCCTTCTTCCTCATCGTCCTGTCCTCGAATTTTCAAGAGAGAACAGGTTGATGATGGACAGGTCGAAGATGATTCGTCGGTTTTTCTCAAATGTTTCCCCTTGTGGCAAGCTCTTTCTCAAATTCGGCATATAATAAAACTAAACCGCTCGGTGTACAATAAGAATAGCATGAGAAAAAATTGAGTTCAAGTACTCACTTGGAAAAAGTGAACAGGTCCCTCACAATTGTTGATTGACTATCCCACGATCCAGCACACGTCTGCTTCCGATGACGACCGAGTGTTGACTAAACGAAAACGAATGGCAGGTTATTTGGAAACAGAAAAGCGCGCAAACAATATTGGGGCCAAAAATACCCGCCAAAATACAGCTCGATCTGAAATTTTGTCGCAAGCAAGCAAGCAAGCAAGAAGAGAATCGAAGTTAAAAGAAAGAGTTAATAAAAAATCCCTGAAAATGTCACCGAAGTTGGCCTAATAAATATGGTTATGTTGGTGGCTAAATTCACCGTTAACTACCTATGTTGAGTATAACCTAGACATTTTGGAATGGCAATTGACCCTTTAAATGATGTTTATTCGATAAATTAAAAAAAATTTATAGATGTTTCCCTACCCATTTGTTTTAGGGAAGGGGTGCGGGACTACATGTGGGACCACTTCAAAGAATCAGTGCCGATGTCGACCTACCTAGTTGCCTTCACCGTCTCGGACTTCGAACACTGGTCCGATCGTATGTTCAAAGTCTGGGCCCGATCCCAGGCCATCGACCAGGCCAAGTACGCCCTCAAGATCGGCCCGAAGATCCTCAAACATTTCGAGGAGTACTTCGGCATTGAGTATCCACTTCCGAAAATGGATATGATTGCGCTACCCGACTTCGCAGCCGGCGCTATGGAGAATTGGGGACTCATCACTTACAGGTTATTAAAACCCGTAAAGTGTTCACAATTTGATTTTGCGTGTTAACATTATTTTAAAAAAGTATTGCTACAAGTAATAACTTATGAACTATTATTATTAACTTAAATATTATTTTGAAATGTGGATGTAAATATTCAAAACCTAGATACATCACTGAATTTTGGACATATGATAAAAGCAAGCAAGTAACATCATGTGGTTTGGTACGTTCAAGTCTTCTGAATGTATCTCTCGTGTCAAGGAGACGGACAGCTATCTCATTGACTTAGATCTTGGCTGATGGAGGGGTCTCACAGCTTGTCGCTTTTACCCTCGTTTCGATATATCCGAAGATCGTGTTGAAATCGAGAGACGTTCATTTCCAAAGTATCATTGCGCATTGACAATATTTCATAGCACATTATTCTGGAATCTTTGGAGAACAATTCAGTTTGATTGAGCCATACAGCTCCACAGCTGAGCTCCATACGTCAACTGGTTTAAGGAACTGATTGTGCAGTGTAAGCTTATTCTGGGTTGACAGCTTCGATCGCCTTTCCACTTTCCAATAAATTTTCCTAAATTTGAGCAGGAGTTTCATTAATTTTGTTGACATGTGATTTCCTCTTGAGATTGACATCGAGTGTCATACCGAGGTATTTAGCTTGGTCAACATAATATAAACTGGTACATAGCTGATTTTCTTTGTTTGTGACATTGTAGTGTACCTACTGATGGTACACAGGTGAGGCTCTTTGAGCTCCGATTTCGATTAAGCAATATATTTATTGCAATACATATTGAGCAACATTTCTCTCCTGTATTTCTATACTCAGTCGCCAACTAGTTGATACGAGTGTAAAAGCATACCAACCGCCTCTGATCATTTTTGTTTTTAGAAAGTAGGTTGGTTCTCGTTTTACGGTTATACCCAAATCAATTTATTAAAAAAAGAAATATCCCAAAGGCAGGTCCACCAGTGGCCAGGTACGCACAGGACACCCGACTGTGACTGTGCAGGGACAATGTGTTGGGGGGGGGGGGGGGGGGGCTTTCTTTTCTTACAGGTGGGGTAAGAAAAGAAAGATCTCTTCAAACGAAGCTGAATTTGGCATGGTCACCATAATGTGAGAAATGTCTCCGCCCGGGTGACTCCTGTCTTGCACTTCAGCTTCGCTCCTATTTCTTCCACCAACCTTTGAGCCTCTTTAGCCCATGGGCTCAGTGTCTTCACTGCAAAGGCCACAAAGTTGTGGGTGAGCTTAATGGTGGCATATTGGTGTGCTTCTTCTTGGTTAATGGCTCTGCCGCATATCCAAGATCACCCCGTGGCATAGGAAGCCAAGTAGCTCGGTGCCAGCAAATCCCCACATGTCACGTCCCAAACCAAGTGCCGCCCCCTCGTCCAAGGAACCAGGGTGATCCCATCAGGGCGCTTCCCATCATTCCTTAACAATCCTGAAGGCTCCAAGCAAGCTGGAATATCCGCTGTGTTCATTGCTCGCTGCAAAATTTTGTTAAGCTCAGCATGCCTTGGGTATCTACCTGAGCTTTGCTTGCAATAACCCATGTCGACCTGAAGAATCCACTGCTGCGGAACAAACACAGGAGTGCGGGCAACACAGCTCATTTTTGTTTAAATAAATTGTTTTGTATCATTGGAGAATAAACTTCTCAGCAACCTATCCTCTCAGTTGTACAATTCCAATTTATCGAAAACCCAAAGATTCTAATACATCTATATAATAACAATAACAGCATAATATATTGTGATATAATTTCAGAGAAAGCACCATGTTGTTCCAAGATGGAGTCTCCGCGAGCCGTCATAAGCAGAGGGTCGCGTCCGTGGTGGCTCACGAACTGGCCCACCAGTGGTTCGGCAACCTTGTGACCCCCAGCTGGTGGTCCGATCTTTGGCTGAACGAAGGGTTCGCCACGTACATCGAGTCCCTAGGGGTGGAAGTGGTAATAGGATTTGTTAACATGTACTGTTACTGAGGTATAGATTACAATCCATCCAGGTTTGGTCATGCAAAAATTTAAGCGCTTGGAATAGACAAGGTGTGATACCACGGGCGGTATCTGTTTTATCAAGAACGGTCAATTCGTTGTTTCGCCAAACAAATAATACATACTAAAAGAAGGGGTGAGTTCGTTAGACAGCACTTTGGGAGTACACAGTAAATTACTTAAATTTTAAAAAAAGTTGTTAAAAAAATTACTAAAAATATTTAGATATAAAATATTTATGGTAGGTATTTATATTGAGAATATTTCTCAAAAAAACCTCATCACATATAAACTTGAGTCGTAAGAAATATTTGCAAAAAGTTACCCCGAAATGTTCTTAAATTTCCATAAAATGTGATAAAAATCGGTAAAAACGGCTAAAAAATGTTACAAAATCTAAAATTGGTGTGATTAGTCAAATAATAGATATTTATAAAAAAGTTGGCCATATTTTAATAGTTGAACATTTATAGGCACATAAAATGCACACAGTTTGTCATAAATATAGTATAATAACAAACAAATACAAAAACTGACCAAATTCATTCATATGGTTATACTGCATGATTGAAACTTTTTGTTTTTAATGTGGCTATCATTTGTGAATATTAGTATTTAAAGACAGGAGGAAAATAGTTAATTTACTATTGAAAAATGTAGGGTCTTCGACTAAACCTTATTGAGTTCGCTTGCAAAGCTAGTGTGCATCTATAGTAACGGCTCTAAAATGTAGCTGTATGCAGATGTTCCTCTACTAAAATTTTACATTAAGATATATATATATTATATATATAATACATCTGAACACCGGTACTGTCTTCATCTTCTCTGAAATGAATGATGAAATGTCTAAGTGTTATTAAACGTTGTAGTAAAAGCAAAACGTCTGCCAAGTTTGTGGGCAGTATAGCATCTAATATTTCTCCAGCGGCAATGAAATTTATAGGGGAACCTCTAGAACCTTGAAAATTTCATAGAAATCGGTTCATTAGACTCGGAGTTCGGTCTAAATCGATCAATTTTAGTTTTGCGCTTGCACTATAATTATTACTCCAACAATCGCGATATAATTCATAGGGAATTTTCTAGCACATATATCTATCTACTCCCCGAATTTGAACGAAATCGGACCAATAGATGATATGAAATCGACGTTATAATAAATTAACGTTTGCGCATGCGCACAGACTGCTATTTATGAGACGGCAATAAAAGTTATAGGGGACCGTCTAGAAACTATAGCAACATCCACAAAAATTTCATCAAAATCGTTCCATTAGACTCGGCGTTTTGCCTGTGTCAATCGATATAAGTTTCGCGCATGCGAAGTCGTTATTACTCTACTAATCGCGATATAATTTATAGGACATTTTTCTAGGACATGTACCCAATTACCTACCGAGTTTGAACGAAATAGGACCAACGAATAATGAGCAATCGACGTTATGAAAAATTCACGTTTTCGCATGAGTACAGACCACGGCATAGAAAATTATAGGGGACCGTCCAGGAACTAACCCGCACAATCTCTGAAAATTTCATCGGAATAGGGCTGAAACTTGGAATAGTTTTTAACAGACGGAAAGATAGACACATAGACGCTGAACCAAAATTGATTAGCAAGCTCTGAAACGCAAAAAGCAAGGGGACATTTTTATTTTGAAGGACAATAATTTTTTCTACATCAATTACAAACGTAAAGCTTCCCTACCTTCGGTAGTGAGGAGGCGAAAAACTGAAGCTCTTTTATTTAATAATATCTAGGTGGAGCCTTCATGGAGAACTGGAGACCAGTTCGTTGTGCACGACTTGCAGAACGTGTTGGAGCAAGACGCTTACAAATCCTCTCATCCAGTTTCTGCACCTGTCTCTCACCCCAACGAGATCGATGAGATTTTCGATTCCATCTCATACGGGAAAGGTGAGCGGATTTGTCCAAGATCCTTATGGATTTCCCTACATAATCATGACTTGATTTTTAAATAATGACCAAGTGTAAACTAATTTCAGGTGCTTCAATAATACGAATGATGGACCATTTCCTAACAACACCTGTGTTCAAAAGAGGCCTTACTAATTACCTGAATAGTAGGTAAGTGGAAGAAAGTTTTTTTTTTTCCAATACGTAAACATTATGCACCTATTTAAGGAATGGTTCGCAAACAGCTGGGATTTGAATCCCTGCTACTTAGGAATCAGAACCAACACACCTCTCATTTTTACAAAATTCCACCCAACAGAAAGTTACAAAGTAACTAGGTACTTTAAGTACTGGATTTACCACAAGTAACCTGCTCCCAGCCTATTAGGCATCTGACGTTTCGTTAGTAGGTGTAACTTCGCTGATAATACTAAGTTATTAATGGAGATTGAAGTGAAACGAATCTTCATTATTGTTTCTATAACGTACAAAAGATGCCGAGCCAAAAAATGCAAGATTGTAGGTCAAACTCTTTTTGACTGCGTTGGGAGTGAGACGCTTCCTCAACGGCTATGCCGATTTTCGCCAATCGCAAAACGTTACAGGGAAGTGTGGAGGTGGATTCACAAATTTCACCGAGACTGAAAATATATCCCTAATGTTGAATTATAATATATTTTATTTATAAATTATATGGGAATGTGAACCCTTTAATGTTACTGTCGAATAGTACAGCGCTCTTCACAGCCCTCTGCGTTTTTAAGAAGTATACGTAACGGAAATGTCATTGAATAATTTCAAGAGAACGACATCCACAATGAAATCGAAGCAGGGATTCACAAAATGGGATTAGAAACGTATGAAACAGTGTTACAAACTCCGTACTGATCTCGTGTTGTAGAGCTCTGCAATAGTAGGCAATGCGGAGGTCGTTGGTTCTAGTTCTTATATAGAAATGAAAATTAGGGAAGTCCGTTTGAAGGAGATATTACCCCACCACATTTGGAGAACAGCAATGGTGTTTACTGTGTAATTGGCGAAAATCGGCCAAACCGTCGAAGTAGCGGCTCACTCCCAAGCACAGTCAAAAAGAGTGAGAGAATCCGACTGTTGGGCTTGGCCCAAATTTCCTAGAGTGAACAGGAGAAAATTTAGCTCACATAGCTGATCAGGATAGAGCCCGTAATTTTGTTCATCCCTTAATGCTCTAGCAAAGCTCTCTATCAAATATCACATTCGTAGGGTGAATAGGAGATAATTTAGCTAACCCAGCTGATTAGAATAGAGCCCATCGATTCATTCGTCTCATAATGTCCCAGAAAGTCTCCCTACCAAATGTCAACTTCCTAGAGTAAACAAAAGAGAATTTAGCTCACTCAGCTGATCAGGAAAGATTTGATCTTGCTATCAAATTTAAACTTCCTAGGGGGAACGGGAGATTTTTTTATTCACTCAGCTTTTCAGGACTTGGTCGTAGCGGCTTCAAACCACTAAAAGGCACTTTGTCAGGTCAAATTCAGCCTATGCTTCAAATTTCATCAAAGTGGGTGGGCAAAAAAAAAAAAAAAAAAAGACGTGAGACGAAAAAAGAAGAAGAACTTAAAACATGCATTTTGATGCCGCCTTGTTGCAATGGTTAATTGAAGGCTTGACAATGTGAGGCTAGCGTCTCGCTTGACTATCGCCATTGACATAATAAGACTTTAGTCAAATGTAAGTAAGAGAGATAAGAAACC
The DNA here is from genome assembly GCA_030762985.1 of Adelphocoris suturalis. Classification (NCBI taxonomy): domain Eukaryota; kingdom Metazoa; phylum Arthropoda; class Insecta; order Hemiptera; family Miridae; genus Adelphocoris; species Adelphocoris suturalis. Next base: position 44,010,147 of record CM061044.1, read on the forward strand.
AATCGTCAAATTGAACTTAACTGTCTCAGAATACCTTTGTTAAATGTAGTCTTACTGAAGACACCCGATTGTAATATATCAGTGTTGACGAAAAAGATAGAACTGTAGTTCACATGATACTTTATTCGAATTTTTTAATTATTAAACGTTGAATGCACCTATTTTAAGAGTAGTTTGCATAGCGTTAGGCAGTAGAATCCATAAAGCACAGTAACTAGGAACTAGAACCATAAACCCTCATTGATATAAAATATAAATTTCCGCCCAACAGAAAGTTCCAAAGTGCAACCCAAGATGATTTGTGGCAAGCGCTTACTGACCAAGCTCACGCTGACAACGCCTTGGACCCAGACATAACTGTGAAACAGATTATGGACACCTGGACGTTGAAAACCGGGTTCCCAGTCGTCACCGTCACCCGAGACTACGATAGTGGTTCGGCCACAATAACTCAGGTATGTGAATTTCAAAATTATTGTTAGGTACTTACTGTTATCGCCGAGGACTGATACGGAAAATGATTCTGAGTATAATCTAGACTAGAAATTGAATTACCAGGCAGTTCACAAGACAATATTGATCTTAAAATAGAAAGTAACATCCTGACTATTGAAGGTAAAAAAGAACAATCTTCTGAAAGGAAAGATCATAATTATCATATGCAGGAACAATATTATGGTTCTTTATACCGTTCTATTAGTTTACCATCTAATATTGATGAAGAAAATATAGAAGCACAATTTGAGGATGGTATCTGGTTTATTAAAATACCCTAAAAAGAACAAAGCAAAGTTTAATAAATTAAAGTAACTTAAAAAAACTATATTATATAATGTAAATAGTAGAATCCATACACTGGGTTCTACTTAAATACAAGGTTCCTTGCACCTTGCTTTGCGGCAGATGGAAATATGAATATCAATCAACAGCCTCTATGAGATTATTTTTATAACTTACTTATCTTCTATTTTGTGCTATAATATAATGCAAATACAAATACTGATAGCTAATCATGGCAGTTTCAAAGTTCCTAGGTCCTAAAAATGATGTCGCCTTGGTTCTGGAGAAAAAAAAATTCTTATCCACTTCATTAAGGATATCATGGGATTTAAAGATGTTGAACAAATAAAGGACGTTACTTTCTCAAGTCCTATCCAATACCCTTAGATTTTTTATAAAAAGCAATATCTTGTTAATGTTCTATGTGAAGCACAAAATGGCGACCAAATCATTGTAGAAATGCAAGTCTCTCCTGCTAAGGGCTTTGAGAAAACAGGTCAATATTATGCTCTCTCCCTGACATACACCCTCCCAAGAGTCAGGGATGTTGATAAGAAGTCAAATAAGCATCAATCTAATAGCATCCACGAGAGGTAATCCATTGCGAAAAGAATGTAATCATATGGAGGCATTATCAACATCCTCCCACCTTGGAAATGAAAAAATAAAAAATCTTAATACTTAATACCTACCTAAAAAAAATTACTAGGAATTTAATGCCATCATAAGATTGCATTCTTAAGGCAATGGAAATGGTACCTCTTGTGGACGCTGTTTATAAAAAAAAAATCGTCGTTCTAGTTTTTCAACTTTGTGGTGACTTAGTTTTTAGTTTAGAATTTTTGTTTTCTCTCCTCCTAGAAACGGTTTCAATACACGGAGGCAGTAGAAACTGTAGCAAGCGATTGGTGGGTACCTCTGAGCTATACGAACCAAGATAAAGCTGATTTTACGACAACCAAGCCGTCCCTGTGGTTGAAGGCGCAGGGCGAAATTACCTTAGGTAGTCTGAACGCCTATCCGAACCAGTGGGTGATTTTCAACATAAATGAAACTGGTAAGTTGGTACCTACTTACATTTTAATAATATCATTTGTTACAAGTTAGTGCTTTGATCAGGAAGTATTGATCATTGGTGTATTAATACATCGATGGGTATAATACGTTTCTATGACTCCCAGAATTACGAGAAGTTACCCCAGCAAAAATATGTCCGAGACAAAAAAATGTACGACAAACATTTCGAAATTGAAATTTTTGGACGTATGGTGTGTAGGTATGTCAGTGTGCGCTCAATGGACTGTAAAACGGCTGGACCGATTTCGAAATTGTTTTCCATAAAACTATCAGCTAATTCCTGACCTATCGCCTAATATCAACTCCTTTAAATCTCCAATACAGGATAAAACAAACAGCGACGACTGAGTAAACGGCCATAATTGGGGAAGTAGTTTCGAAATTTAAATTGAAATCCAGTAATGAAAGATGTACGTTGGGTACAGAATAATAGTAGGAAATGTAGGTACTCTAGTAAGTAGGTAATCTAGTTAAAACTTGTGTAAAGCCGTGGAATATTTTGTTTGACACCTCTAAAAACCAAAAAAAGTCACTACAAAAAATTCAAGATTTTCGCAGCCTCAAACCACACTGGGTGGACGGAATATAAGAACTTTGTATTTTATTTTTGTAATCAATCTAAAATAAACCAACAAAATGGGGAAGAGAAGATAAGGTTTTTTGTAGAAAGCGCCTTTCTACAGCGAATTCACTCTAGATTCATTGAGAAATCATCAACCACAGTGTTTTAAAATCAGTATTTATTCTGTAAATGTAGAAGCCAAAATGTGAAAGTTATTTATTATATCTCAAATCAGATTTTTTAAATGTTACCTAATAGTCAAACACTAAATAAATGTTAAACGGGATGTACCTAACATATTTATGCTTTTGGTCTTTTTCACTATCCAGGTTTCTACAGGGTTAACTACGACGAGAGAAACTGGCAGTTAATCATTTCACAGCTCAGAGATCCCGACAGGTTCCAGTACATCGGTGAGAGAAGTTTATAATTTATTTGGTTTTTTAAACAGATTATTAATGGTTAGAGCCCCAGTACAAGCAACAATGGATTTCGTAGGTAGGTAGATGCCTACATACGAGTACACCAGTAAGACCACTCTTATTATAGCATTCGTAGGTACTTTGAATCAAACCATTCGTGGGATGAATTAAACTTGGATTTCAGCTTGACGCAATTTGAATGCAGGTAACCTACATAGGAGAAAAGATTTTTTTTAAAGTGTCATCCAGCATAATCGTATGACGTGGTAAAAAGGTCTTCTTCTCTACAATAATTAGAGTTGAACATTCTATTTTAAAAAGAAAAAAAAATCAAAATTCGTTAATATTTATCAAATCTTATAACTGTACTCCATGTGTCCCGAAGAAGCTCCATTAAATATTTCAGCAATAAATCAGGTAGATTATTGGAGAAACTACTCTCAAGAGTTCGTCACCTGACCGAGAGCGCTCATTCCTTGCAATTGTATTCTAGTTGCCCCAAAAGCGCTCAACTTCAAATTTCAGCCCCGTGGGAGTTAGGAAATTAGGTAACCCACGGGCTACCTCAGCTCCATACCTTGTAACTCTATTCTGGATGTCCCAGTGGAGCTCCATTACAAATTTCAGTATATTAGGTCCATTGGGAAATAAAAACATTAGAAAACCAAACAGTAGGTATATCGTAACGCATTTTTGTGAAATTTGATTGATTTCACTTGGACGATTCCCTGGTCTTTTCTCTCTCTCACAACCCCATGCATCCCATCTCTTAAGTGTTTACAGCGTGACTTATTTTTGTTAAATTTATTCGCCAATTTACTCTCATTTGTCGTTCGTATAGTTTTCATTGTGTCAGACCAGATTAATCATTAGTTTCTGTGTAAACCACTCAAAGGTGAGTTGAATCGAGCTCAACTCATTGACGACAGCTTGCAACTGGCGAGAGCTGGTCAGCTCAACTACTCCGTGGCTTTGAACTTGACTACATATCTAGCTGAAGAAGTCTCCTACCTCCCTTGGGAAGCAGCCTTCCCAGGATTGGGTTTCTTGAATACGATGCTGAAAAAAATGCCCATCTATGACAAATTCAAGGTAAATAACTCACACAATGCGACTGTATTAACCAAAATTTTACGAGTACATACCTCATGTTATTAACCTTCATCTGGACGTTTTTATTATTATTTTTATCGCAAGAGGATGCGTATTTTTGTATTTTATGATATAAAGTTTGTAAACGTTAAGTACAGCTTTCCCTCAACTAAACAAAAATAATACGTACAATTGCTAATTGACAAATAAAGTAATGAAAATAAATGTATGCCTATAATATACATACAGGGTGTTCCAAAAGTAACCCCCCCCCCCCTACTTTCCCCCACAATTTTTGAGATGTCGAAGTGAAACTTGGAGAGCGTCTCGGGGTGCCTGATGTGTTTTAAGCAAATAGGAATCGGGAAAAAATCCAAATTTTTTGGACCACAAAAAAAAAAGGGGGGGGGGGGGGGGGTTATTGGGTACTTTGAGAAAGTTCTACATTTTTTGCCAAACACTTTTTCTTTGAGGGGTTTTATCGCTGAGCCCGATGTTGAAACCAGAATTCGATATCTTATTCTGTTCCCGGATTAGAGCAAATGAACCATGAAGAAGCGCGATTTTTTCAAAAGATATGTAGGTACCTTCTTTTAGATGGTGGTTTTATATGGTGATTTTTTACCCATTTTTATAAATATAGCGAGACACGCAAAATATTGGGGAGTTACTTATCTCTGTGTTAATTTTCCACTAATATAAAGTTTTACGTTGGTTTTAAAGCTGCCTAGTTCAGGTCAATTCTTAGCTTCTTCCCCTCCATCCTCCCTCCCCCATTTTTTCTTTATATAATCAATAGCCAAGAACCTAAGGATCATATATTCGAAAGGAGAACGTTCCTGCGCATTTCACGGCGGAGAAAAAAAATAAATAAAAACATGAAATTTTATATTCCGACGAAATGTTCAGAATATTTTTTTATATTCAGGGAAATCTCTTAAAGTTGTAGAGGTTTGGTCACATTGGCCTTGGCAACGCAGTTTTCAAAAGCGCGTTCTTGAAAAATAGGCTGCTGATTTGGATGGGCAGTATAGAATCCTCACTCATTGTAACATGGATGTATAGAATTAGTTGAAAGAACAAAAATTACGACCAAAGCAATGATATCAGAAATTCATGTTACGCAAGCGCATACGCTAGCATTGATCTACCTGACCATCCAGGAGATAACCCACACAATTCCTGGAAATTTAATCAAAATTACTCCATTGGTTTCGGAGTTTCTCCTGTGTCAACCAACTTAAGTTTCGCGGTAAATCAAGCCAATCGCGGTAAATTTCATAGGGAACCTTCCTGAAAAATATCCTCAACTACCATCCGAGTTTGATAAATCAACGTCTTATGAAACATACGTTTGCGCATGCGCACAAGCCATTTTTAGCCTACGGCAAAGGAAATAATAGGGAACTATCTGGGAGCTAACCCACATATCCACGAATATTTCATCAAAATCGGTCCATTAGTCTCGGAGTTTCACGGTGTCAATGAACTTCAGTTTTTCGCAAGCGCATTAGTTATTTCTGAATCAATCACGATAAAACGCATAGGGCTTCTTCCTGACACTAATACCTTACTATCCTCCAAGTTTGAATGTAATGATACAGATAGATCGTAAGATATCGTCTTTACAAGAAATTCGAGTACGCACGCGCCATTACTAATTTGACGGCAATGAAATTTATAGGGGGATCTAACAGCTAACCCGCAAAATCCCTGAAAATTTTATTTAAATCAGACTAAAAACTTAGTAGGTATAGTTATGGACGTGACGAGGAATTGGCTCAGTAGACTGAGAGACACGGAACCGAAATTGATCGGTAAGCTCTGACAAACAAAAAGCAAATAGAAATTTTGATTTTGGAGGACTTTTTTTTCTCAACTTATTGCATGAACACGTAAGCTTAGCTAACTAGTTTTACCCCTAAAAATACATGAAATTGAGCATAACAAATAAACTACAAAATTAGTGAGTTGAAGAGTAAAACTTGGTTATAACGGAGTTGGAGAGATCGGAAAGTGTTAGGTAGGTACCATTCGATTCAGCGTGAAAAATACGTAGAAACCGACCACAAACTCGTGATTTCATAGAGGGTCAGTTATTTTCAATACAACCCCTGATTTCATTGAAAAAATATGTTTTTCAACATTAAAACATACTTTTCTCCCCGTAAAATTAACGATACCTTAAGAAAGCTGAGATTCCGAGGAAGTTTTTCCCGCGGAGTGTTTACCATGAGCAGCGCGTAGTCAGTGCAAAAAACGGATGAAAAAAAAAAAGTTAAATTCTGAACATTTTTCAAAATTTGAGTTTTAACCGCTTTTTTTATTTATCAACTCGGTTTAAAAAATATTGCTTTGGCATCAGGGATATGGAAATTTTACCGCTCTTTCCAACGGTGTCCTTATTTTTGACAAGTGTAGTCTCTCGCTTACTTCGCTCACTCGGGGTGGGAAGTATAAATGCGATGGGATGTAATGTGTATACGGAAAAAACACGGGGGTCCCACCCCTCTCGAGGGAAAAAAGCGACCTCGCCTTCAAGACTGCTCAGTCTTGCGGGTCATTGCCTAACCTCAACAAACTGACCCAACCCCCTCCCACCCTACAGTTCACGGTTCCGGTGGGGGTAGAAACTTTCAAAATTGCTTATGCACCCTTTCCGAGAAATCCAAGAGCCCCCCCACTCGTAGACGTGCCATTTGGCCGTGCATAGCGTGGACGGAGTTTCATTCTTATTTGATAAAATAAGATTTTGTAGAGATCCTCATGAGATTTATGGCCGTTGTCATAAGGTACGAAACAGGAAAAAATCCTTAAAACTACTTTTAGGTACTCGAAAACTATATTAGGTATGCGGAAAAAAAATTTCTAACAGGAACTTTTGATCAGAAATGAGCTGTAGAATCGAACCCCGGAGTTCGTTCTATTAGGTTTTGGACGCCCTGTAGCTGTAGGAATATTCATTGAGATAAATAATTTCGTTTCATGTCACAGTACAAAATTTTAAATCCTAATTAAATGTAGCTTAAACAGATTTAACGTCAAAATAAAATTGGTATGCCTACCAAGGTAGGTACTATTCGTCTCATTAACTAAATTCATCCCATTTTAAATAAATATCACAATTTTAGCAACTGTGGGTAGTTTGGCGTGAAAGGTACTATCTACAATAATTTATTTATTGAGAAGGTGGGTAGGGTATCTTCTATCATTATTATTACCAATAATTTTACCTACTAATTATAGGTACTCTGGAAGAACTGAAAGAATAATTAATATTAAGAACGATGGAAGCAAAGATATATCACCAAATAAATTCTGATACCATTGCATTTTTTGGTTAAAAAAATAAATAAAATACCTTATATGATATAAGTCAATAATACGCGGATATCTATGTTATGAGGATCCAGTTGGACCAAAGTATATTTCAAAGTACTTCAAACTAGTTTACTATAATTTCTACGTGTACATTCAATGAAACAATACAGGGACACTACTCCTAGGTACCTACTCTTATTTTACTGAGGCGGCTGGAATATTTATCACACCTACAGTGGACAAACTTGGCTTTCCAAGTTCTGTGATCTGAAGGGTGACTGCAATGCTATTTAGAGTTTTAGAAACATATGTAGGTATTGTAACTACAGAATACAAATCAGCCCGCAGCTTCTGGGTGTCTTGAGGTTATAGATATTTCCAAGTTTTTCTGTCTGTAGAAAATCGTCGATGCAGCCGGATGAATGTTAAACTAAAATGCACTTATTTTTGCTATGAATTCAATATTAAAGTTTTAATTGTGTGTCAAGCCTTCTTCTTTCATTAGAACGATAAAATTAAAAATGTTGAGTAGATATTCTTATTTCTTATGTTTGCAGAACTACTTCCTCCATCTAATCTACAAACTGTACCAAGAAACTGGTTTCATCGACCGGCACACGGACGAACAACTTTTGATTTATAAAAGAGTCGAAGTTCTGAGATGGGCTTGCGATTTGGGACATGAGGATTGCGTCAAAAATGCCGTTCTCCAGTTTCAACATTGGCGCTCGTCTCCTAATCCAGATAAAAATAACCCGTAAGTTCATACAAGCACTCTCTCAGATACATATCCAGATCTGTACCTACCTGTCTTCCAGAATGATTTCAACTCTTTACTAGGCGACAGGTGGTATACTTGTTACGTTCAAAGAAAACTTCCGCAGTGGAAGATGTTTTATTACACTGTCAGTTCACCTCAACCTGTTGAAATAAAAAATTTGACTCAGATTGCCTGAATTTACCAAGTACCTACCTACCTACTGACGTTTGATTTTACGGGGTGCATAACTACCAACATTTATTTCATATTTTCAGGGTTTCCCCCAACCTGAAATCCACCATTTACTGCACGGCTTTGAGGGAAGGTGGGCAAGCGGAGTGGGATTTTGCCTGGGAGCGATACCTTAATGCAAACGTTGGCTCAGAAAAAGGGCTGATCCTACAAGCACTGGGATGTACCCGAGAAACCTGGATCCTCAGCAGGTGAAGAATCGTTTCGAAAACGGCTTGTTCCTATTTATATGAATCATATTGTGCAATTTTTTTCCGTATATTAGAGATAAGTAGGTGGGACCTTGGTAGGTGGGTGCCTATTTCGCATATCCACAGCAGGTCGGTATCATATCATCGTAAATGTGTAGGAGACTTATTCAAACTTCAAGGTGTCTCGTAATTTATCACGATAAGCTGTGTCGCATCGCTTTGCTCGCTCATACCTACCATTAGGAAGGTATAATCTACCACATCATGAGAGGCTCCATTCCAAATTGTAATCTTAAGTTGAATGGGAACAAAATTAGCTACTTAACGTACTCTGTTTATTATGGTGGACTTCCATGTTGCAATTACACTCATATACACCCGAGGGGACCCCATTCAAAATGTTAACATCAAGTTGAATAAGAACGAAATTAGCTACAAAGCTCACTAAGATCATTATAATGATTCCCGGAGCTGTAATTACAAGCTATCACACCCAGAGAGGCCCCGTTCAAAAGTTCAACATCAAATTGAATGGAAACAAAATTAGGTTCATAACTCACTCTGCTGATGATAGTGGTTCACGATGCTGTGATTATACCCACCACACCGAGGGTGATTATACCCCACCACATTCCAATATTAACTCTTTTATTAATAAATTATGAAATGTGCAGCCTCTATTTAGACCGTATTAACCGTAAGCAAAATTAAAATTCCATTTTAGATACCTTCATCGAGCAATCACAGAAGGATCAGGCATCAGGAAACAAGACACCGCCACTGTGTTCAGTACAGTTGCCAATAATATTATAGGAAGACCACTGGCCTTCGAGTTCGTGAGAGACAATTGGCAAAAGATCAAAGAATTGTAAGTAGCCTACTTGATTAACAAAAATTAGTTCAGGTGCATACCTACGTATGTATTATCAAATAATAAATATGAATATCGTTGTATTAATATTTCATTTTCTTGCAGCCTCGGACCGACAGTGTTCACTTTGAGCAACATAATCAGGTTTACTACCAACGATATGATCACAGAATATGAGCTAAAGCAGGTAAGTCCACAATAAACCAAAATGTCTCGTAGGTACCCATGAATTGTAGCCAAGTATCAAGATAAATTGTGTCCAAGTGTATCTAGTAGGTAGGCTGTACTCGGAGGTATCTGCTTACCCAATTTATGGTGACTGATTAATAATATTGGTTGAATTACCGAATCACGAGTTGCAGATCGCTGTTCTAGGGAATACAGCACGAGTAGTAGGTAATTTCCTCATTTGGCTAATTTGAGATTGTAGGTACGATAAACCCTCACAAGACGCTCCGCGTACAAAAGATGCCTGATCTCGCTCGAATTCGGAGGTTAGTCGAGAAAATACGATATTATCATATCTTTTCAATATCAACATGATCATATCGTTAGTAGCTGCTGAGCATGCGCAAACGTGATATCCTTGAAAAAAAGCATAATTTTAACAGTTTTCATTCAATTTTGATCAAATTTTCAGAAAATGAGCGGGTTAGACAGAGGATGTCATCCATCAATTTCATCACTTCAAAATTTGTAGTTTTCACGGCATACCTATTCATCAACAAACTGCGCACTGCAAACGTAAAATTCATCAAGCATAAATTTCTCATAGCCTGATCAATTTCGCTCAAACTTGGAGGGTATTGGTAAATGACAATTTGATCATCCCACATACGTTTCATCACGTACCTATGTATCATTAATAACTAAGCTGAGTGCTCTGAATGTGAACGTACCCGCTCTTATACTCAGCATGACATCAATCAGGTTTTCGTCCGATTTCAATGGCATTTTTAGGGACTGAATGGTTTAGACTGTAGATGGTTTGGGAGTCACCCAACTCACCCACAAATTGAAAGTGGCGGGAAAAAACGAACAGGACGACTGGTCCTCCGTGTGACGAGTGGTCCGCCAGTCTGGTTAAAAATGATCTTTCTTCACTGGGTAGAGTCAAGTGGTTCACGCCGTCAGGAGGAGAAAAGGGAAAGGGAATCATCGCAAAAAATATATAATACCAGTGGGTCAAGGTCGAGCAGGTAAGTGTCGTCAGTGTTGAAATGGATCCCACCAAAGTTGCTTATGGAAGCACAAAGCAAAAGGTGAGTGATAAATACATATGAAAACAAGCAGAAGGCCATCTTTTGTACAAATTCGTCAAAAAAGTGAGCGCAAACCTGAAGCCTCACTTCGATGGCTCAACATAAATAGTATTTCATTATTTATAAACTATTTCAGACAAGGTGACCTCTACGGCATTCCTATTATTATTTTATCATTTCCGACAAAATGCCTTCCATGGCATTGCTATTACTTTATTGTCTGTACAAGCAGGAAGGAAAATTTTGTGGCATAGACTTCGTGTAAGTAGACCACTTGTCAAAACTCGCAGACCACTAGTCCCCTCATTTGTGAACAGGGTGGCAGACCACTTATCAAGGAAGCCCGGACCAGTCGCCCTCCTTTTTTCGCCTGACGGACCAGTTGTCCAGACCCCGATGGTTTTCGATGAACTCCTTCGCTTCCAACTTATAGTACTCGTACCTACCGAGCTTTCGCGCATGCTCAAGCGTAACATCTAGATCAAGTAATTTTCCCATTGCTTAACTGACCGATTTTTCTCCAACTCCAAAGGAACCATCCATGGAATCTTTTAAGATCGTTTGAAACATTTCTGATGTACACATCCATGTTAAGGATACGAGGAGCTATATGCCACATCCAACTTGACAGAATTTTTCATTAAACTAACTTCCCACGTTGTCAAAACCCCTAAAAGCCCTCCAAACCACCAGTTTCCTCAACTTTCTGTACCAATATTCACATTTCGTTCCTTGAATTCTGTTACAGCTCAAAGAGTTTGCAGTCAGCAAAGGAGAAGAGGAACTCGGTTCAGCCACAAAAGCCGTCGACCAATCCATAGAAATCGTCGAAGCCAACGTCCACTGGATGAAAAACTACTACAAAGACGTCGAAAGGTGGTTAAAAACCGTCAAGTTCTGAAGATTAACCAATCCACTCTTGGATTAGTTTCTCTGAACGACATCTTGTGTCGATTACACACATTTCGCCTTGTGAAGGCGCCAAAAGACATTCCCAATCGAAAAAACGGGTTATAACAGTAATTTTTGAGATCTAGTTTTCCAAAACAAGAAGTTGCTATGAAAAACAATCTGAACTTACCAAAAAATTGTAAACATTTAGTTTATTATTCTTTAAGACTTTGTAATTGAACTATGAGACAGAATTTAAGGTCCAGAGTGATTTAGTTCTGACTTATGATATTGTACACGATATTCCGTTCATTGCAATTTATATATAGCATTCGCAAAATGAATTAAACCTCTCATAATTAGAATTAAACCTTTCACAATCCACCTTTCCGGAGTAAAGAATTTTCCCTGCACGTGAATTTTGAATCCCACAAATCATTATTTTTCACATTTCATTATTGTTAAAACTATTGTCTAAATAGGTTCCTTATTAAATTAAACACTTGAATTCCTATCTAGGCACCTAACCATTTTATGGAAACCTATGCGCATGAGGTGTGGGTAAAACATCATCAAATGAGGTTAAAGACGATCGATTTACTTAGGTACTGACCTACCTACCTATTTTGAATAAATTTATGTTAGCTGAAACGTAGAACATTTAAAAATTAAATACAAACTACAAATCAATCTCTGTTCAAAAATACGTAGGCTCCATATACTGATATATGTTACATTATACCCGATATAGGTAAGTACCTGTAAGGGATCATGCTTACTGCGAAAGGTTAATTTTATAAAAAGGTTTACATCGATATATGGAAGGTTCAACTCAGTTTTTGAATGCTATATTCCAGCTTGGACTGTAGTTAGGCATAACTGGTCGTTTATTTGCATTTCGTTAGGCGAGTGTTCGAAAACTGCCGTTGCCAAGATGAAATGGAAACCTACTTAATTTGTTCAATACTGTACTAACTTCTCACAGACACATTTATAAATTCCTGAAATCGAGCGTTAGTTCTCGTACAACCAAGGGTCGGTTTAGGTGCTAGCCAACTTACATAAGAGTTCATAAGCATGGTTCATTTCGATATTAGAATTAATCAAAAAGTGATACCTACTAAAATTATGATGAGGCTCCCTTGTTACTTCGAAAAGTGAAATGTAAGTAGCACTCCTAGGGGAAGTCGTTGAAAGCCAAATTAGTTTTGGTTAAGATAAAAGTATTTTAAAAGCAAACGTAAAATCTGAGAATCATGAGTTGCTTAGAGAGCCTTAACAAGTTGAAGAAGAAACTTAGAACATTACTTAAAACTTCAGAATTATCTACGAGAACAGCAATCGTGTCTTATTGATAGGGCATGTTTCACAAAGCAGCGATCGTTGATATTTCTCGATGTTTCGACGATGAAACTGGACCTTGACCCCCTGGTGAATTTGTAATGGGTACCTTCCCGAAATCAAATTGCGACAAAACACATCACGAGGAAAGATTTGTACAGCAACCTACTTTATAAACCAAAATTAGTAGTCAGAACACGAATACACCAAAGTCTAAGGCAATTTGGAAGTTAGAATCGTACTTAGGTGGATGCACCTACTTGCCTGTATTTCTACAGTAAAAATCCAGCCTGAACCTTAGCATAGAATATTCCTAGATGTAATTTGTAAATACAAAGCTTGAAAAAGAAAAAAAAAATTGTACAAAGTTGATCTATTAAATTATAGAAGTGATGAAAAAAATATTTTCTAAATGTTGTAAAATGGTATTATGTAATTAATTTTTAAAAGCTTTTTATACTGTATGATATAAATTATTTAATACAACATTCAATATTTTAATGGTACTTAAAACCTATATTTTTCCAGTGCTTGTAAATACTACAGTTGAATTTATGGTCGGTGTTATACCTAGTTCGGTTATGAAGATGTATTAAAATTTAATACTGGGACTAATGAAGAGGAAATGTTTAGAAAAAGTTTGAAACTTTGACTGTTTTAGTTGTTAGTTCCAAAATGCGAAGTTGATTTTTTTAAATACTGAGATATCAACAGTATTATCATTTTTCACTATTCCTTTTTAGATCAATCACAGTTTTACGATGTATTTTTTAATAAAGTTTTAAATTTAAGGAGAGCTTAGTTTTTCGTTTTCCTTGGCGATCCTGTCATCCTTTTCGAGTAAGTATGAGAAGAGTTGATTTCACTAGAGTTGATTATAGTAAAACTGAATTTAGAAACTCGTACATACATTTCGAGTTATTTAGAAAGTTTTACCCAACTTTTCTTAGAAAAGGGGGTATTACAGCTGTCGGCACGGCAGCACTTTGGGGTGGGGATGCATTTCAGAGGGTGTAGAACACGATTACAATAGTCATTCATTTTCAGATTTCTTGGATTTTTTTTTTCTCACTATGTAATTCAAAATTAGGTAATCGGCTGTTTGGCCATGCGTATAATTTAGAAATTTTTTACTATTTGGTGTCGACGATTTCCACATCATGGTCAAAAGGTAGGTAGGTACTGACTGACTACTTTGTCAACACCAAACTAGCTCCCCAAGCTTCAAAAAGAATGAATGCTCTTATCCCTAACTGACACCAAACCAACTTTTCCAACGTAATAATTGTTATCCAGATGACGATATGTTAGTGACAAGAACTGTCATCAAATGCACAAAGCATTTCTAAGGTGTCACACTACGTATCTGCTGGCAGAGCTTCTGGCTGGTGGGATTGCCAAGCAGTCATTGGTCTTCTCACTACTAATTATAAAGAATTCTATGGTTTCTCCATACTTGACCATTCCATTGCTCGGTGTACTAGACGTCCAATCACAAAGGGGCCAATGTCCTTCAATCTCCGTGGAAAGCGCTGGTCACCTCTTATCATTATTCCACCTTTAGTAATAGTTTACTCAAGTCTTTTTGTGTTTGATAAGACATTGAGAAAAGGTGATTACGAACGTCTTTATAAACAAATCTAAAAAGACTTTGACCTATAGAAATTGAAGGTACTTGGCCCCTTTGTTTGAACGTCTAATTTCTTCATCTCGTGCAAACCTCTCCTATTGATTAGTTGCTTACGAATATGGATCTTTCCCCATCGTCTCAGTCATCTTGATTCTGGTGTGATTGGGTTGTGTGTTGGTTGTGTAATTAAATAGAGTGTAGATCGTGTGTATTGAGTAAACAACGTTAGAATATACATCTAAAATCACATCATGAAACTAATCATAAAACAGATCATAAAGACAATAACTATACAGAGTTCCAGCTGAATACAAGAATTTACAGGTCACAGAACAATACACAATACAATTAGGTAGGTATATACTTAGATCATAGAGATCCTAGGTCACATCATAATAAAAATTTTCTCCAAACAATACTTCTATTAAATAAAAACCTACGATGCAATTATTTTAGGCATATTATTACCTGTATAAAGTCTGAGGTTCCCAAATCTGAGGTCAACGCAGGGTAAAATAATACATACATACTACCATCAATAGCCTACAATTACCTTATTGTTACCATCAGTGGTTATTATTGTTAACAGCTACACTGAAAATCACGGAACGGTAGATAGTAAGCCTCAAACATTGCATGTCTTATTGCCAATGAAAGTACAGAGTAGAATGATAATAATGAGGCACTTCCATCTGTTGGAATTTCACACTTCTTACCCCAAATTCCCAAATTCGGATTAAGCGCACTCACAACCCCCTAGTAGCTACTTTAAGCTCAAAATACCGTTAAATTTGGCCAATGAACGGGTAGGAAGATCGCGCATGACGTAGTACAGCAAGGTGGCACAGGGTTCCTCCCAAGCAGGAGGGGGCTGTGACGTCATCTTATAAATGAATTTACAGATACCCATGATATAGCACGTTTTTGGAAACCTCTCGCTCAGATATTTCAATTTAGCAAATTTTCTACGCTGCTCCCCTGTCACTTGCAACGTGTCTCTAGCGTTGAGTTGTCGAGTTGTCCTGTCAGGCGTCCGCTCGTTTCATATTTAAATGACAAAGTGGTTTCTCTAGTAATGTACATAAAAAAGTAAGATATATTTAAGAAAGTGTAAGTCACAATCAAAATCCATGTCAAACTATAGAAGCGATTTTAAACTAGACATTAAGTAATATCCAGAAAAAAAAAAGAGTTACACTATACATTACTCGAGTGTGAGCTGACCACTGCACAGCCATTTTCGCTCTTGAAGATGAATTTATTTCCAAGTGATGGCGTCAGCACAATAGTTTAACTAGCTGAACAACCCCTAATAGTCCTCCATCCTACTGAAAGTCAAAAGACCTGAGCATCATAGATAGGGGTAAGATTTGAATATATATACAAGATCTCATTTATACTCAAACGTTTACACCCATCCATGGTACAAAGCTCAAGTACAAAGGGTAGGTACAATAGCACCTCTTGATTTAGTATGGAACACACCGAGTATGGAAGCTAACGTGTAGCACTTCAAGCATCAATGCGGTTTTATTGTTCTAATGTTGGCTAACCTAGGAAAGATCCCTTCTCTCTCTGCTTCACTCTCTTCTGCTCGATGTTTCATTCGTGTACAGTGCTCTTACTCACTCTATCATATCATATTTTACAATCATGTTAAAATACTTCATTAGTTATTAGTGAAGTTTTTTTCTTCAATAAACGTTACGGTGCTTATAAGTCATTGTGTTGACTATTTCGATCTCTTTCTAACCTGTTTCCAAAAGTTGAGTCGTCAAAACATATCTTCCCTAGAGTTAATATTTCGCTTTGACATAGAATAATCCAAATCTCACAAGTAAGAAGGGAAAATGAATAAAGTTAAAGAGAAAATTAATTATTAAGATAAATATAAATAAAAACCGCCCTCTATAGGACCGGCCAAGCTTTGCCTAACCCAGGCTCAGGCCCAACCCATCTCGGTGGCCTACCACAAGCAACCCAAAAAAGCTACCCAAAGTTGAACAAACCGACAAAAAGAGTCATCACAAAGCCCAGCAAGACTGACATGTATGTACCTACTAAAATTTCTGCAATTGGTAGATCCTTTCACAAAAGCGAGCTATGATTCCCACTCCACAATCATCCGTCAGTCCTTTCAAACACCTCATCCCACTTACTTCGTCCTTCCCCTCCACCAAAGCAACACCAGAATGGCAATCTGCATTGCTAGTTTGATTACTCGCATTACACTTATTGGGTTTTCGGTAACTGGATGATCATTGTGAGCCAATGTATAAAGTTAACATATGGATCAAATAAGCGTGGCATCGTGCCGTTTGGCCAGGTATGAATCCGTTCTACGCAGTTTTAAAATTGCAGTAATTCATGCCTGGAGTAAGCCCCAATCGCGTTCACAGCTACAAGGTTCAATATTGGGTTTACCTTGGACGATCAATACATCCCATCCCAATAAAAAATTTTCTTCATGATGATAATTTAAACGTATTAATTTACACAGCAAGTGAGTTATAATACTATCAAGCCTTCCTATTTCCTCGTTTTTGGATGTACATTGATGTTAGTTTTTCGGCCAATTCCTATGTAGTAAGCATTTTCCCCCTTGATCTTTTTTCTCTTGGTTGAAAAGACAAGGTTGTTTTGTGTGAAGTTTCACGCCATTAATTTGGTAAGGAATTTATTTTTATGGCGTCAAGTTCACCATAAACAACATTGTTGGTTATTATAGTGTTATGGTTCATTCTTATGAATGAGTTCTCTTTCCGCATTTTATTCTTCAGAAGACAGACTTCCAAATTTCGGAGAAAAATGAGGATTCAGATTTGAGTTGGTTGATATGGAATTTTTTATTTCAAATCCATTACTTTATTTCTCATTAACCGTCTAAATCTTTCAGAATGTTGAAAAGTGGACTAGGAAACGGAAAAGAAACTTCAAATAGTACCAAGAAAATGCATTATCACTAAGCAGAAATATTGATACCAAGAAAGCTAATGATTCAGATCCTGTGGCGGTGAAGTTGGGTGATAAAGCAGAAATGAGGTATTTTCATCCTGTACTTAGCTAATTCTTCAATGGTTACCAACAAAGGCAAGCGACTTAATATGCTAAGTAAGTGGGCTTACTTAAAACGTCCACTATTTTTGCAGTGGACAAGCATTGCAAATACTGTTCTCCTATTTTGGCGTCTGAAAAACGAATCGAATAGATACTGTGAATCGACAAGCAAGCCGACAGTTCTTTGAAACCTATGGGTGATAAGTAGATACCTAATTACCTTTTTTGTCCATAAAATTTGCGTAACTGCAAAACTCGCGCAATAACTGCACTGCCAATGCCGTCTTTATGAAATCTTACCTTCAGAGGAATGCATTTCAATGTTTTTTCCTTGCAGCTGGTTTTTAATTCATGTTGCATATTCCCTGATTCGATATTTGACAAACTTGCTAATCAGCGGTTGTATTCGTCAGCAAAGCAACGACCCACCTACTTTGTTTAGGCACTTTAAACCAACAGCAAATCTGGTAGGACGTACGTACCTACCTAACTAGTTTCGTTTCTTGGTGTAGCCTTGTTTATTTTGACAAACTATCAAATCTCTCCTTTTATTCATTCAATATAACAAGTAAAGCTTCCTCAGTTAAGCATAGTACTACGAACTTATATTAAAACGATGATGAAGCTACCTGAGCAATGGCTAGGTACCTACACAGCAGTACAGACACCTGAAGAATTTTCAATAATCTTTTCTTTACTATTTTTCAGGTTAATTATTCGCAAAGCCTAAACGAATGAAGTTCTTTAGTTTTCTGAGACTGATTAACTACTATAGTTAGTAGGCTCCTAGTCCAAATAAAAACTCGTCACGTTAGATTGGTATTGTTGACAGTAATCTACAATCAATTATTGTGCTGGCAGGCATGATTATTATAATATTTAGTCGAATTGAAACTTTGTATTGCTACAATATTATACTTTTTCAAAACAAAACTGTTGAAAAATGGCCTTATAACCACGAATTATGTTGACGTGAGACGGCAAACTTCTTGTGAGAAATAGATTGGTTGAGTAGCGATTCATTGACGTAGAGCGGTCTCATAGCCGACTTTGGCTGAAACGCGAATCTACTCCAGGCGTGACGTCACGAGAATATGGGCCATACTTGTGAACCTCGATTGCAAAATCTCAAGAATGAAACGTGCCTTGTACAGTTCCTCCTCATTATCAACGATGGCCACTTTTGATTTTCAAAATCACTCACTAATTCATCATTTATGACATAATTCAGCCAAAATACCACTTACCTCATTTATGACCAGTCACAGTTGACTAGAAATTACATAATGCTAGTTTTTTTAACATACGATATAACACAAATAGGAAACAAGGTACAGCAACGCATTTGCTGCTGTTTTTATGTTAAGTCCTCCACTTCCTGCTATCCAGACGCCCAGACAAAGGGTTCAAGCCGTTCTTCTTCGGGCAGCAAGTTGTTCAGTTTATCCACAGCCTCCAACGATGTGTCCAGCATCGCATGGCACTTTGTGATCATGTTGGTTATGTCGTTGATTTTGGCGAGGTTGTCAGCATGCTTGGCAAACGCCTTTTGCCGTTCTGTCAAGTCGGAATGGAGCTTTGAAATTGCGGAATCAATCTGCAAAGGAAAATAATAAGTAAGTAATTGTACACCCACCAAACATTCCATCATTAGCTACCTCATAAAATTTATATACAGAGTGGATTCGGATGAGCATGAAAACAATTTACGGATGAAACCAGATCAAAGATGTAGTAAAGCACTATCTACCGCAATTTTCTTGATTTAGATCAACTAGGTTAAGTGTACACTACCTCCTTGATTTGTAGAGCCAGCAAATGCTGATCGCCAGCGACCAGGGTAGCGGACTCATGAAGATGTTTTTCACACCTCAAGCACAGCTTGTACAGGCAATTCGGGTCCAGTCTTTCCAAAATTTCTGGGTCCCTAGGAGCGGGGAGATTTAGTGTACCACGCATGATAGGTAAAAACATTGGTATTTTCTGAAAAAAGTCACACCAAGAAACATGAGGATGAGAAAGATGTCAAAATATTAAAGTTCTGGATCAAGAATTATCAGATAAGTAATAGAATGAATGAATTAATCAATTAATGAAAAACATGTTAATTTTCTATACTACAGCAGGATAGCGATACAAACATGGCATGCTTTGGTCTTAATACCATCATCGGAAGAACCGTAAATGATTTATTACAATTGCTGTAATAAAGGCTTGCAATCAAATAATCAAATACCTACATAACCCAATATTTAATAAATTAGTTAAAGAATAATATTATATATTAAAAAACTTCGGGCCTCGCAAGGGGCTCCGCCCCTTGACCCCGCCAGGGGGGCTTCGCCCCCCCTGGACCCACCCGGATGTTATTGCTTTGGGCCTGACTGCTAAAATGTAAAAAACATAGAATCATGTTTTAGCTCCTCGCAATCATGTTCACAATATCAATAATTGAGAATGATCACCAGTTGTAAACAATTATTCATATAACCATGCTCTTAACTCAGCTTGTTGGCCACGCACTTCGCAGTAGTTAATATAGTATGGTTGGATAAATCGAGAGCTTTCGAACGAATGGTCAACGAATTTTGTGGGATGAAAAACGACGAAGTATCATATCCCTAGCAA
Organism: Adelphocoris suturalis; assembly: GCA_030762985.1. Lineage (NCBI taxonomy): Eukaryota > Metazoa > Arthropoda > Insecta > Hemiptera > Miridae > Adelphocoris > Adelphocoris suturalis. The sequence goes on from CM061044.1 coordinate 44,030,284, forward strand.
CGACTTGGTTGTAAGCGGAAATCATCACAATTATTGGCGCTACTTTCATGTCACTTTATAGTCTCACTTTTCGGCATGATTCCATGTTAAAAAACAAATACAAATGTGTAATATTAAGGAATGAACATTAGGACGAAACAATGAGGAGGCTTCGAGAAGAGAGACATTGTATCAATTATTATAATAATTAAATTCAGAGATAAGAAATTCTCTATATCGCCAGGCTTCTGGAAAATAGGATCAAAGTCCCGGCCAATTCGAACCATCCAGGATCGCTAACAATTCCTCCCAGGACAAGGTCAGTCAGTCAAAACATTTACAGGGCACGTAACTTAGGAATGGGCACACAGCTAGGAACTGTTCTATCGTTTCATCAGCTCGAAGGTTAAACAAGGCACAGAGATGAACCCGGTCCCGGATCCAGGGCTGGCAATTAAGGTATAGCAGCTCACCTCGGCATTTCAAGATTACCATCGCACTGGCTTGATGTACTCAAGTAGTTCCCTTCTGGATTTATATGACTGTATAGAATATGGTATTGTGCATTATTCGCTCTTTCCGAGATACTATTCATGAAAATCCTCTTCTGGGCCTACAGGACCAGCATCGACAGCTCTCCAAAAGCACAAGGATCAAACGGGTTCGCAGAAGGAACTCCTAGATACAGAGTAATCAAACCTTGCCACACCTCGGCCAACCCGATCTTTTGTCTAATCATTTCACGCACAGTAATCTTAGTGAAACTGCTATCGGGCTGCTTGAAAATCCTCGATAGATAGTCTGCATTAAGGGTCAATGTTGATAAAAAGACTGATTCCTGCTTCACCTTGCTGTAAACAATATAATTTGGAGAGTTAGTAGGCAGTTCGAACAGTTTCTTGAGGAAGAAGCGCTTCATTTTCTCAATTTCTTCATAAGCTGAGTCCCCCCAAAATTGAGCTCCATAGCACACAGTGACTAGAGTCACAGCCTCAAAGACTCTGAACTTGACATCAGTTGGAACGACAGCATCCGCAAAGAGATCCGACCAAACAGTATTCATTCCTCCACAATCAGCCCTGGACTTTTCAATGAAATGTCTATTCAGTTGGAGATTATATGAGAGAGTGATCCCAAGATACTTGTAGGAATCGACCACTTTTATGTTTTGGTCACCAAGCCTCCAACTCTCGTGCCTTGCCAGACACCCCCAGTGGGTTCTGAACACTACGATTTGGCCAAATTGATCTCCAGGCTCTAGGTTTCCACATACTCTCTTAGACGGCCGATAATCTCTTGGAGGATGCATGATCCAGATATCAGGAATTCGAACCCCCCCACCCTAAACCTGGCTAAGGTCATTTACAAAAAGGGCGAATAAGGCAGGGCTCAAAGGACAGCCCTATTTCACACCCGAGTGATTGCTAAAATAATCTTGACACATAGCCTGCCACCCAAACCCTAGCCTCTGTACCACTGTAGAGCTGGCTTACTACCACCACCCACTTTGAAGAAACCCCTGCAGTATATAGCTTGAATATCAAGGAGTGTCGTTGAATACTGTCAAACGCCACTCTCATATCGAAGAAGAAGCAATAGGTATCTTTCTTCTCAGCAAAACGTATCTGAACTATGTTTGTGAGAGTGAACAAATTGTTGTGGGTAGAGTAACTTCGTCTGAATCTGGCCTGACCCACGTACAGCACATTATTATTCTCTGTCCAACCCGCCAATCTCGCTGCCAACATACCTGAATACAATTTAACATTAGAGTCCAGAGCTCTAGGTCCAATATTTCCGAATCGGTAACCATATGGCAACTTACCATTCTTTTTGAATCACCCTGTAATAAAGTAGTAAGGAGTAATGGTAGGTGGAGGAAAATTGGTTATTTTCAAGAACGGAATGTTACTTGCTCAATTTCCTCCTCTCCATGACTTTTACAAGAAATCCATGCCTCTAATAATTGTTCGCAGGTAAATTAATGAACAGATCCTTACCAGTCATTGACATTAGGTTGCGTAATTTAGTGATCTCTCAAATGAGCTAATAAGAATATCTGCGAGTGAACGAATCCCACTTAGACACAAGTGGTATGTGAAAACTACACAATATTATGTTCATTCATAACACTATTCATTATGAAGTCGGCTTAACTGCATCTGGGTCCCAATTATCAGTCTCACAAACACCCGGCTAAGACAAAAATTAGAGTGGTCTTTCATACCGAGAGTCCCATTCACACCCGACAAGAACAGAAAAGTGTTTGCATCCAATCACCACATTTCTGCCGCGTTAGTCATGTTTGATGAGCAATTAAAGTACCTAACCCAGAGGACACCAGAGGTCAAGTTAGTAATATTGTCCACCTGGAGCTATAAAACGTAGAGAGGATTGTCTGATGAGTACAGACACACAGATAGACTAATTTGTAATTGCAAGGCTAACTCAGCTGAAATATACTTTACTACCTATTCTGCTACCTATTATCAAATATACATAGAAAATTTCATAAAAATCAGTCGAGCCGTTTCGAAGGAGTTTTATCACTAAAATGTGATTTTTATAATAGATTATACTTGCAGGTGACCCACTTGACACGACACATATCTCGAACACTGACTAAAACAGATTGACACTGATCTCTGCTATCTAATCTTGCGGTTAATGTTAGGGTATGAACGAGACAAGCCCCCCACAGAGCGTTCATCCATTTCTCATCTGCCTAGGTGAACGAGACTTTTAGGTTTGTCCCAGCATGCACGAGTTCACATAATAGTACAGCACAGTCCACCTGCACAGCTAGAGTGGCGTTTTAGCACGGTTGAGTTCTTGTACTGTGTTGACCCTGCAGTGTTACAGCATCCCCGAGTTCTTAAACTGGGTCATGAACGTCTTTCTCTAAAATGAAGACAGGGTTGTGGACTGAGTAGGAAAAAGAAACCTCACATAGACATTTACCTTCCTGTGATCATTTATGTTTTGTTTGCTCTCGCGTTTCCAAGTGCTATTTTGTTTCGTGTATGTCATTTTGTGCATTTAACAGTTTCACAATAAGTTATTCTGTGACTTGTATGAACATCAATTGTTGTTTGACTTGCAGGGAAAAATTATTTTTCTTGTCAAGGGAATTTGAGTCTTGACAAAGATAGGTTAGAAATAGGTTTTCCAACAGCGTTCTAGCGGTTCAGTTAATGAAATATAAAATGAAAAATTCGTGAACTCATCCCCACCGCCTTGGTTCTCGTTCTGAATTAGTTGAGTTCTATTCATGTTCTCTTGACCTCGCTCGAGCAAACCTTCAGAAAACAACTCTGGCTCAACTTTGATCCTCCATGTTCGAAAGGGCCCATCATCAACGGTCACATGACCATTCACCTTTTATGAACCCTTCTGTGACCAGTTCATTTGAATATATATCTAGGAAAAGATTACATCATAGGTAATTTAAAAAATCCTAGCTAGTGAAACAAACAGAACATCTAGAAAACCCATTAAGGTAATCAAATATGATCTTCTTCATTAAATGTAATTACATACATACTTGTAGCCTTATGATATCTGGGTCTTTTTCTGCTCCTCCTTCTTTCACCGCAGGTTTGACAACTACAACGCTGTTTGTGGCAGCTCTGGCGGTATTAGCCTTACGTAACAAGCCTTTCCGACTAGGAGATGGAGGTGTGTTCGTACCCATTGATTTACCACGCAAGAGATGACCACTCTGCTTCGGAGGTAATTTGGGTGAATCTGTGAAATTCAAATGAAAAAACTCAGCACAGATAAAGAACGAGTGATATTATTAGCTTTAACCTACAATTTTTCAGAAACCACGCATCTAAGCTACAACCTGTCGTATGAGTGTTTGTACATATAGGAACTGAGCCAATTGGTTGTGAAAGGAAGGAATACAACTTAATCACTGCTCGCCATCTTGAAAAATTATGTACCCTCTGTTCTTCATAATGCAGCTTCACCATATTATTGTAATTAAGGATTTCCTATTCACTTGTGATAATGCAGTAAGAACGAGTTTGTTCGTCTACCTAAGACAACAATTTCGTGGGAATAGTCCAAGTGACAAATTCTCAAATGAGAACGTGTTAGGTAATGAGAGAACTAATTTAAAAATTGGGTGAACTAAGACCCCCCCACATTTTCATCTTTCCAAGGGGGTCATTCATTTTGTGCTAGACTTGATAGTAAAATCGCAATTATCAAGAGTTTTATCTGAAATTATAACCTACAAGAACAGTAGCACTTGCGCCACATAGTAAAGTTGGAGCCAAACTGAACTCCGCATTTCTTATTTTGATGTCAGAATGGTTATGTGTGGTGGACAACAAATACTGCAGCTTCTCTTTTATCAGCTGCTATTCACTGAGGGCAGTCACTCGAATTCCAACTAATTGATTCACGGATGACTCATGGATCAGTTAATTGGAGAGTAAGAATTGATGGTGGAACGGTAAAAAAACTGACTCGCCATTGTTAACTATATCCTTTGTTACAAGACTCCCTTAGGTAACTCCCGTTGGTGGAACTGGGCCTAGGGGAACCACTGTGATGCATTTTTAGTCTGCCAATGGACACACTGTTGTTCTGTAACAGAAGGTACCTGATTCTATCCATTTTCTTGTTCAAGCCTTTTTTTGGCTAAGAATGCGTGATACTTGTTATGTTAGCAGTTAGGGCCGGCAGACGAAGCCATACCAGTTGATGACACGAAGGTTGGTACTCCTGAGATGCCACAATCAATGCTGACCTCCCCTAGGAAGTCCGTTCCGCAAGTGGTTCAGCTCAAATTGTTTGCTTTAGTTCTGGAACCAGAAAGCCTTAACGTCCCTTAGGAAGCCAATGACAGTGCCAGGGGCCCTAGCCTATTCAAGTCCTTGGTCTTTCCAGAGAAAAAAAACCACTTCGATTCAGGTTTGAAAATGAATAAGTGCTACTGTAAGTGTTCCTCCTGGACTCCTAAAATAAATCTATTATCTATTGTTTTAGTATTTTTCTGACCTTGATTGTGAATTTATGTTTAATATTTGTTATGATGACACTTGGTTTTTTCAAGAGGAGGATGATGTTATGTCTACATTAGAAAGAGACTGTCACATTATGTTGAAAGTGAATAGGAATAACCCAACCAGTCAGAGATTGTAACCTACTCGAGGAATAAAAAGTACGAATCTGAATGGCGTATCGCGGTCTTCAATTCACCCGTTTTCTTTTCTCTATTATTTAAATTTAGTACAAAAAGTACATAAAAATACTTCATTTTTCTGTTCATCTAAGTGAAGTTCATTTCTGGCTTTTATTGTTTCCACCAGATGAGAGGTTGTTGCACATGAGAGATGGGGTTTTCAATGGCAAGACCTCCGCCATCTGGCTGATAGTTCAATGAGATTTTGCATGGAATCAGGGAAATCCCTCCCAAGTATGGATGGTGACAATTCTTTTGAAATAATCTCCTGCAAGTGATAGATCTCGTTACTGCTTCCAACAATTACTAACTTGATGGATTTAGGACCATTCTCTTTGTGATAATCCTGTGAAGGCACAGCTCACTGCTTGAGAGCTATGTTTAGCTACTTCTGCTATCTTTAAAACTTTGGCAGATCAGCCTATCTTCTACAGACCTTTTCCTTCACGTAAATCTGTTTTGCTAATGATAGCCTCAAAGAAACTGTTAAGAGTATACTACTTTGATATCTGGAAACATGGAGTATGCCTCATCCTCCATACCTGATTTTATGTTGAGAAAACTTTTTTGAGGCTCAGAGAAATATCCCCATTTCGGTCCCTCTTGGTTCGGTGTTATTAGCCAGTTTTTGATGTCATACAGTTCTCTCACAAATGCAGAGTGAACTGCGTACCAGCTGTAGACTCTGGTTGGACTTTCGAGTTTCCAGATAAGAGTGAGTGAACCCACTGCGTACATCTACATTCCTAGAGGATTACCTTGGGTTGTCCCTTATTGACACAGCAATGTTGACGTATATGCGGAAAAAGTGTTAGTGGAAATTCTTACTACTCGTAGATTTCCATTTTAATAAGTTTCCCTAATTATTTTTTGACCGCAATGAACTAATGTGTGAATTTGGTATTGATGAAAAATCATAACATGACAGGCGAAGAAAATCACGTAGGTATGTCTTAAGTGTTTTGGTTTGCGTTGGTGCACTTCCGGAGAAATAGGAGGGCATGGTGTATTGGTTCATCATGAACCTATGGATTTGCCCAAACATTTATATACTCAATATGCAAACGATTTGTGAAAATTGTAAAAGTACTACATCCTACTTACCACCAATGGGCCGATTAACTGTGTAAGATATATAAGGAAGATCAGAATCTGAGCAAACGCTAAGTCCTGGTGAACAGCTTCCAGGTCTGGAGCCATCCATTGTCTCTCCATCACTAGCTCTTTTGGGCTCTGGGACTGATTTACCTCGCTTGAGCTGCCCCATCCTCGTAGGCTTTCCTTTCTGTCCCGGACCACCCTGGCTGCTCTGCTCAGATCCCATGTCGAACTTAGGGAAACATCATGACTTCTGGAAAGAAAAAAAAACCATCAGATAGAAAATTGTCGACTTAATTTTCAGAAGATACGATATATTATCAGCACATGTATGAAGTGTTATAGGTATATGTTGTATGTGAATCAGGCTAAACAGTGTTTACACTGAAATGAACGAACAAAACAGCTTAACAGCTTCAATATTCAGTAATCCTTTCTTGTTAGTAGTTTAGTCGGCCGTAAGTACTTGTGTCTTAGGAATTAGTCGGGATGCGGCCCAGGAGAAAAAAATGTGAATTTATCTCATGTTTTTTTTTAAATTTATTCGACGTTTCGTCCTCTTGCTGAGGACATCTTCAGGATCCTACACGGACAAAACAGGCATTATTATATGTTGTAGGTATTGTTATCTTGAACAGAATAAAACAAAAAATAATAGTTAAAAACTAATTTGAACTAACAAACTTACTGGTGTGTCCAGGAAAAATTTGTTTAAACATCCGAATATAACGGACTTGTCAATTAATATGAGGCAATAACGGTGGTTCGCCTAAGGAAAAAACCAAACCAAACAAGCTATAAAAAATGTGTTGAAACAGCATAAGTAAACAATAAAAATATAGATAAAATGTTGAAATATTATTAATGGATAACAATAATACGGTATAAAACATTAATAAGAAACTAAAAAAGTAAAAACAACAACAAAAAGTTAGGTATAGCAGGGTGAACTTGCTTGGAAGTAGTACCTACTTACCAAGTCAAATAATCGAAAGCTACTACTCTTGAGAATATCAAGAAAGTTAAGAAAAATCGTGTCACTGGAGAAAATATAAAGGAAGAAAACGAAAATATAGGGAAATATAGAAAAATATAGAATTTAAAAACATTTCATCTATCCATTCGTCAACAAACTGAAAAGTAAACCATAGTTGCCAACAAACAAAAAACGAAGTAACAATCCATGCAACATCACTGTTAAAAAAAAATGTATTTCTTACAAGAAAAATATAGTAATAAAATAAGTAACATAAAAATAATAATGAAAATAAATTATAAAATAATAATAAATTATAAAATTATAATAAAAATTGAGTGCGGCAAGGAGAGAAATAATAAGCTGAGGCGTAAACAAAAATAAAGAAAAGAGAGCACAGAGCAAGAAGGGCATGGAGGTGAAATGAGAGCATGGAATAAAGATAGCATGGAGTAAAGAGAGCACAAAGAAAGGAGAGAAAGAAAGAAGCAAGTGGGAAAGAAAAAAGGTGGGGAGAAGTTTTTAACTAATCACCTGAGACAAAAACCTAGCTATTGACGGGTGGACCTTAATATGTTGAATGTGTTGGTGTAAGACACAGAACACTTTTGGAAATCAGTACAAGTATTAACTGTGTTAGGAGTAATGTTGTTTATGATCGATTCAGCAATCAATCTACGGGGCTCGAAACTTTCTTTAGCTCTAATTTTAAATTTATCAAAGTTGAACATGTGTCCTGTGACAACTGAATGCCGTGCCAATCCAGATTTGTGAGCAGCACCTGTGGCTACATCTCCCTTATGGCCAGTAGCACGTTTAGAAAAAAATTGTTTGGTTTGGCCGATGTATCTTTTGTTACAACCTGGTGCGTTACAAGGGACATCATACACAATATTAGAGGAAGAGGATAGAGGTACTGGGTCTTTCAATTTGGAAAAGAGTTGTTAGTTCAAATTAGTTTTTAACTATTATTTTTTGTTTTATTCTGTTCAAGATAACAATACCTACAACATATAATAATGCCTGTTTTGTCCGTGTAGGATCCTGAAGATGTCCTCAGCAAGAGGACGAAACGTCGAATAAATTTATTAAAAAAAACATGAGATAAATTCACATTTTTTTCTCCTGGGCCGCATCCCGACTAATTCCTAAGACATAATCCTTTCTTGTTGAGATGTAGCTGGATATTATGAAAAATAAGTCAAAATGGCCATTATTTGAACTCATTCATCCAGCGAGGAGTGATCGTTACCATGGCTTCATTATCATTAGATTCTTCCATTTATTCAGTAGACTAATGACTAATTGTAAGCGGCTATAGTCAGGACTTCTATACCAATGATAGTCATTATCACCGACATCAGCGAAGATCCTCCTCAGGACTCTTCACTCATTCCAGGCTGTCCAACATGTTCAAAGCTTTAGGGATGGGCCTTTGATATCGATATTTTAACATCAATATTAGACTTTCGATAATATCAGAATATCGATATATTCCCCTAAATATCGATATTCGATATTTTTTTCTGTAAATTATGATTTTCAGAAATCTACTACGAACCACAGTCAAAACAGTGTTTCGGGAAAGGTTTTGAAAAATGGAACATTTCTCACGAAAATGAACCTCTTCTATGATTTGATGTCTAAGACGTCCAGCGTGAGGCTTCACATTACTTCCCCAGTGTATCTCATTTTTTTTATTTTAACCACACCTAATTAAAGATGGATTTCACTCAGGATCAGTAGCACTAGATATTAGATTTAACGCAAAAAGATCAAATTATTTTTATTGTCACTATTTCCAAAGCAGATAAAATATCCTTTCCCATATACTTACTACCTTTTTCTAGTCAAGCCACCTAATCTTTTTTATCTTCAGTGTGTAGGATGAAGGATTTAACACAGAAACAACATCTCTACTGTAGGTACTGACACTAACTACCATTGTTGATGAGACCCTCAAAAACTGCTTGTCAATATTACAAATATCGATATTTTGTTATCAATATTATTGATATTATACACTGATATTATAATCGATACCAATATATTTTTCTTTCGATATCCCATCCCTAGTAGAGTCTGAATCCCCAGCTGCTGAAAGAGTGGCTTACAGAGAGCAGCTCCTTTCAGCATCCTAATTACTGCCTTGTGAACTCAGAAAATTGGTAGTGCTCCTTTAAAATTTCTGTAGACGGGATTCAAACAAGCTGTGGAATGCATTCAGGAGGATCTTGAGAAACAACATGTCACAGGAGAAAGCTAGTGCCAGAGTATGTGCCATCTATTGATTGCTTCATCTATTCGAAGACATCACAAGACCACCTCTCGCTACAAACTTGAGCACCTGGTTCTTGTTCTCATTTAAAACCAAATAATTTGCCTGACACCAGATCCATTGCAAACATAGTCTCTGGCAGATGACGGTCTTATCATATCATTGACATCATCAGGATACATCACAATATGCAACTCAACATCAAAGAAATTTCAACAGAAGAAATAATAGCTTTTGGCAGGTCATTGGTGAACATTATGGAGAGAAATGGACCCGGGTTAGAGCCTTGTTGCACCCCCAAAATCAGAGGCTGCAAGTCTGAGAAATCACCACCATATTGGAAGTATTGCTGTCATCCAAAAAGGTAGCTCGCAAAAAAGCAAATAGGGTTTCTTTCAAAACCATAAAATTCAAGATTAGAAAGTAGAAGGGTATTTACACCAACTGCCTCCCCACAGTAAATACCCAGAGACATTCAGATATCTCAATAACCACCTGCTTCTTCTGGAACCGGATGGTTGAATTTCTGTAGGGACCTATCCTCTCTATTTTTCCAATTCCGAAGTAAATCCTGAGCACAAATAACTTTTTTTTTTTTTTTTTTTTTTTTTTTTTTAAATGAGAAAGGTGAAAATAACAATCACAGAAGGCCAGAGGGAAAAAGAAGAACCAAAGCTTGAGGCTTCCCACCTTCATTGATTCAAAACACATCACCTTTAGGCATATGTCAACGACACTACCAAACTCCTCATTGTCAGCACAAAAAAGCTGGTCTTGGTGGTAAGGCAACCCAGGCAGAGTTCTTTACCCGACATTAGGTACACAACATGTCCCGCTATGCGCGACCCTACCGAGCTGAATTGTAACTACGTTTGCCCTTTGTCTATCACAAATGCTAGACTAGTTCCCCCTAAGAAATTAAAACGGACAATACAGATAAACTTACCTGCTTGATTGATAACAAAGGCAAACGAGAAAAAATAAGAGAGCAAAATGAAGCTAACTGTAGCCAGTTGACGTTAGTTCGAATTCAGCTCGGTAGGGGCGCACACAGTAGGACATGTTGTGTACCCAGTGTCAGGTAAGTTCTTTCAGGTCTCGAATCCAACTGTTGCATAAGGAGTTCCCACTCTCGCAAACCCCTAAACACAGGGGTTTTTGAAAGCCCCCCCCCCCTCATCGGTTTTTGAAAGCCCCAGGAGTGCAATGTGGATAATGAGTAGTTCCTCCTTCTCGATTCTTGAAAACACTGCAACTGGGGATATTTCTGAGGTTATTCAACTTTCAGGATATTATCTGGGTGTAGCAGGTTAATTACCTCTCCTCTTTGAAGGAGGAACTACTACATTTCTGTCACTTCCATTGTCATAGATCAAGTAGGTACAGATGAACTTAGTCGTCTTATGGATGTTCCACTAGCTCCAGCATCGCACAGACCTGTAGAAAAATATCTGGCGAGTGCCCTTAGCCCTTCGGCATGATGGGGAGTATGAAAAAAACCTCCTACGTTAATCCTTATTTGGGAACACTTGGAGTGCAACCCTATGGTAAAGGCGACCAGGCGATCCTTCTTCCATGTCGAGGATGCAGAGGCTCATTTTGATCAAACCTTAGGAAATCCATTAGCTGTTCCATTTGCATCTAAAGGCTACAAAGGTACCTCCTGCCAAACAGAGCCGGGAAAATCTATAGCTTGACGTGTCGATCCTCCTAACTCCCGGGTATATGTTAGAGAATTAATCGCCTAAATATAATTAATAATTAATACCTCTAAAACCTTGAAATTACTCAACCGATTGATAAAAATAGGGATGCTAAATAAATGCATAATTAGTTAGATGATTCAGGAAACAAAAATGATATTAAGGTATGACTGTATTCGTCAAATCAACTTACCTAAACATTGGGAGAAAATGAACCGTCCATCACCAGGGTGTAAATGTACCTAAAGGAAATCAAGATAAACGGTGAAAATGAAACTACTTTTTGTATACGGGTGAAAATTGTACCTTTCTATGCGGTAATTCGAGATATGAATGGTAGACAAATCAAAAAACAACCAGATAAAAAACCTTGACAGACTGAAAATAACCTGCTGCACTGCGCTGGAAGGTAACAAGGACGGAAGGTTTCACACGTAGACCATTCCAGTTTCTCAGTGCGGGAGTGCGGGGTATCCAGTTTCAATCTGTGCGTGCGGGTGAATTGAACAGAAACACATTCTTACAGAAAGAAATCACACAGTAAGTTTTCCTTTACGTTATTCTATCTCATGAATCATCATGGAGTCTACTATACTGCTAAGAAAACGGAATAATGTATAGTGGTTCGTTTGTCGTATTGCAGAAGGTCCCTGGTTCCAAAGGAATGGTTATCGACTTATTCACCAAACTCTTTCTTCGAGAAGCGTCATGTCTTGAGGTAGGTATTTCATCTCTTCATATGTTTTAGTGGATAATTTGAAAAGGTTGAGCTTAGATGCAGCCTTAGTTGCACCTTGGTTATCGGCTATTACCACACCGCCCTCGCCCCTGGGCTGACACTTATCACTTTGCCTGTTCACGATTTCCTCATACTTGGTCAACGTTGTTCAAAAAGATGAACCGTTCATCTCCTACCCACACATTCCAGAGCGCAAACGATTATTGTTCCAGTGTTTTGGAAAATGGAAAAAGTTAATAACTTATCTATGCGAGCATAGATGATGATAAAGGAACCTGTTGACTTGCACAGCTGGCTCACTATAAAATGATAAGAAATTTAGCTAGGTATTTACAGTTTTGCCGTGATGTTCAAGTACAAAAACTTATTCCACCACCCACATCCTATTATTTATCATAAATGGAGAAGAAACAAGTATACCTTATCCTGGTTATTATGATTTTTGGGCCAGAGGCTTGACTTGTAGAGTAGTCATTGGGCTTTTGAAGGAGTACTTATTGCAACTTGTAACAATAATACAATCCTACCCCTCTTTCTTCAGTCGTACAGTAGGTAGGTATTCTTTAGGTGTTACGAATTCTATCTTTGTGATAATGTAGCTAACAAGGGAGTATTTGTTCATTATTCAAGCGAACTAGAGAACTTTTGGGTAGTGGTGCGTGGACAGATGTTTTTCAGTGTTTCAAAATTGAAGATGATAACTAGAATGTAACCTAATTTACGTACCTATAGTCCACGAATGACATAGGTGTACCTGTATAGATTTAGGTAGGAACCTACCTAATACCTAGGTGCCTGCTTCCTCCTAATCAAGTATGCTTTGAGCTATTTAATTAAATATGTCGGTACATCATACATGTAGTGTACTACCTCTATTTTATTTCATTCTCATCATTATCTACAAGACTATGTTCTACTGATGTCCAGAGAGCGGATACAGCGCATTTTCTCTGCACTTTTAGTGCACTCCCACTGTTTGCACCACCAAAATTAAATTTTGGATATTGATACGCAATATAGAACACAATTATTCATGTGAAAAATGTATAATTACGTAATTTTACCCTACATCATACGTATTGAAAAAGTCGTATGCCTTATATTATTGCCGAAAGAACGAATGCAGTATAGGTCTCGCTTACATTACAGTCGATTCAATCCTAATTCAATAATTAGCTATTGATTTATGTAGGTATAAAAATGGGATACACAATTAATTTGGCTCTAAGAAAATTGTAAATTCCTCAATTCTTTGAAGAATAAAAATATGTTGTAGATTAAGTAAGTATTCCCACGCCTAAAAACTATTAGGTTGAGTAGTAGGTACCATATAAATTTGCTGTTCTGAGTAGAAATCTAGTGCCACGCCTTGTTCAGAACCGGAGGAGTGTGGACTTTTGTTAGAGAGTGTTTTATCCACTAATTCATGTCAAGGATGGCTCACTGAAGACGCAGAGTGGGTTGTACCTTCACAAGGTCAGCGAGTTCGTTATAATTTTGAAAACCTCAAATGTCCCAGTGTGCAGTGTGACACATTGTTTTGACATCTAAGTGTCAAACCAGAGCTGTCTTGTCTACAGTGAATTTTTAGGTTTTTTTTTTTTTTTACACGGTCAGTGCTTGTCAGTAGAAAATAACACGTGATCGGAAGGACGGACGTCCGTCGTGTTATCCAATAGCGGTTGTTCGGTGAAGGACGCGTCTGATGAATTCATTCAAGAAATAGCCGGCCCTGTCCACTCGGGCATACCTCATAGGTACATACCTACTCTACGAAGCTCACACCCATAATAATCCAAAGTTTTATATATGTACCTTCAATATGATTAAATTACCAAACATATCAACTAATGAATTGCGGTGAATAGTAGCGGTATTTAATGTAATTTACTTACCTACCTAATAAAAGTTTCTAGTAAGTAGTTTTAATATACCAATTTAATTCCATATTCGTAGTTTTGAGATAATCGAGGGAAAAGGTTTCGATGCTTACATATACGTACTTCCGTAATGTAGCTAGTATTGTATGGTTGCTGTGTTGTCTTTCTCGTGAGTGTATGTCGTTGATACAACTCTAACGTACACCGATGGGTTTTGTGGTAATGACATTTTTTAATTATTCTTAATTACGATTTAATTACTCAAAATGCGAGGTACCTACTTTAGCACTAACTAACTGTGACTACGATTTCGCTATAATCTAGCGAATAAAAGCAAGGTAAAATCACAATATTTTATTATTTTCAAAGCAAAATTCAATAAGTTTTCTGTTATAAATCACATCAATATTAATCATTCATCGAAGATTCAATATCAGTCTGGTTTAAGGTGATCTAAAAATAGAAAAAACACTTTTGAGTGCTCGAGGGTTTCTGGAGAAGAGGGACATCTATCTGATCCTCGAGTATCCGCTGAGGTTCCTGAGACGACCGTTTGGTTATGGCAGTGGGGGCACAATCAACTTCGAAGTTTTCCTTATTATACACCTCTAAAGAATTAAGGGATCACCTTTTCTTGTTGACGTCCAAGACCCTAGATCAATCAGACAAAGTTCATATTATATCTCATGATTAGGCACCTAATGGTGATGGGATGCACCCTATTATTTTTTTTCTTCTCAAACACTGAGAAAGATCAGCGATATCAAGCTCCGACTTGAGCCAAAACAGAATGGAATCTGTACATTTTTCTCAAGAGTAGTAACCCCCCCCCCCCCCCCCTCCAATTTCTAAGATATCAAAGTGAAACTTGGAGAGTGTTTATGGGTGCCTGATACTAAGTTTTAAGCAAATAAAAAATAGAAAAAAATCAAAATTTTTTTGACTATCCCACTCCCCGGTTTTTGGATACTTAGACTTTTTTTTTAATTGTTTGTCGAGTGGCGCCTCATCTCAAAGATTTTTTAGTGCTGAACACGATGGTGAATCCATGCGATATCTTATTTCTTTCTCGGATTAGAGCTGATAACCATGGAGAAGCGAGATTGATATCGCTGGTCTTTCTCCGTGTTTGAGAAAAAACAAAAATAATAGGGTGCATCCCATCTCCAATAGGTTACTAATCGTGAGATATAGTATGTACTTTGTCCGATTGATCTAGGGTCTTTGGCGTCTACGAGGAAAAGTGATCCCTTAATTCTTTTGAGGTGTGTACATAAGAGGTTCGTTCGCTGAGGCGATTGGCAGTGACTCGCGAACCATTTCAAACACGTTGGAGACTGGTAAAGTGCGCATGCGCAGCTTCAGTTAACTTTCAAATTGACTTCAATGCCGGCTGGGGATTGGAGTCTATCCATTTTATACTTGAATGTTTGGGCAAAATACTCAGAGGCGTGAAACAGTGGCGAGAATAGAGTCTAAATTCAAATGATTAAGGCGTGGGCAGCGGCAGCCTCAACAATATTCATCTTAAAAACACTTTAAAAAAAATATATATATATTAGCATTACTCCTTTACATGATGAAATTCAAATATTTCGAAGTTTTTGCCCGATTCTACTTAGATTAGGATTGAGAAAAAAAAAAAAAAAAAATTGGGTAGCCTTGGCAGCGTCGACCAAATTTGTCACATTTACTACTTACACACCTCAACCGCTCACCTGAATATTAGTTCTAATAACGTCTCTCTACTGACGAAGTCTTGTCTGCATGATTTAGCTTCTGAGGTATCAAGTCCTAAAATCCAAAGCATTCATCCGTTAGGTACGTGGATTTCGTTGGTTTCAAACATTCTATCACCATTTTTATGACATGCCGTCTTCTAGTTCTTCAGTAAGCCAAAGAAGTTCCTTGTCCTTGTCAGGTCATCGAACCAGAACTCTCGGCCAACCACAATCGGAGTCTTGCCTATCCGCCCTTGCGTGAATCTTCCTACGATTTTAGCTCTCCAAGCTTGGTCTTGCTATTATGAAGGGTTACTAATAAGAACATAATAGGAATGTCTAGTTCGACACCCTCTGGTGCTTTGCCAATAAAAGTAGCGAGTGGTACATGGCTCCCTCCCTTCCATGCATAGATTTTTGAAATGTTTTAAATAATTCTGAAAAATTTCATAGCGGGTTCTCATAGTTAGGTGAAACAGTAAATCAAGTTGAAGCGTAAAATGTCAACATTGGTCAATTAAGTAATGATTTAATTATGCTAGATAGATGTTACGTTTTAGCACGTGCAAATGCTACCTGTAGGTCGGATGCGATTGCAGTCCATAAAGGATTTTCTACAGCCTAAACCGTAAACTCCCTGCACCGAAATCTGATGACTACTGTAATGCATGTTGCAAGGATTTGAGGTTCGCTCTTGCGCGCCAGCTATTGATAATACGTGATTATGTTGAAATTGCTCCGGGATGATTACAAATTGTCTTTCTCGACGAACCTCCGAATTTCAGCGATATCGGACGACTAGGCCGTGAGGAAATGATGCTTGTATAAATATTCTATGATTCAAAAAAGATTTGGAAATTTCAGCTTTTTTAGTAAGTTTTTTGATTTTTAGCAAATATTAATGAAATTTGAGTACACTTTTCTGCTTAGTTTTTTTACATACATTTTTAAATGTTCTAGTTCGTTGTTGATAAACTTTTTTGACTAAAATATTACTAAAAAAATGTGTTTAAATATTTTTAGGCATTTTCAGTGATTTTTGCTTCCTCACTACCGAAGGTACGGAAGCTTTGTGTTCGTGATTGAAAAAAAAAAAAAAAACGTTCGCTTGTTTTTTGCGTTTCAGAACTTGCTGATCAATTTTGGTTCCGTGTCTGTCTTGTCTGTCTGTGGTAAATCCTTGTTACGCCCAAAACTATATCAAGTCTCAGTCCGATTCCGATGAAATTTTCTGGGGTTTGTGTGGGTTAGGTCCTAGACGGTTTCCTATAATTTTCAAAGCCGTCGAATCAACAGTACCTACCTAGTCTGTGCGCATGGGCCCTGACTGACTGACTGACTGACTGACTGCATAGGGCTTCCGTAGAAAGAAATCTCAGGCCTGATGGCTTATATTTCCCCAAAAGGGCCCCTTAGGAAATTGGGGATTCTACGGCTGCGCTATGTCCCTAAATTTGTTGCTCATTTCAACAAACTTCGCACTGTCAAACTGTGCGCATGGGCAAACGTGAATTTCTCATAACGTCGATTTCTTATCATCTGTTGGTCCGATTTCGTTCAAACTCGGGAGGTGATTGGTTATATGTACCTACTAGAAAAATGCCCCATAAGTTATATCGCGATCGGATGAGTAATAACCATTGCGCATGCGCGAAGGTAATATCGATTGGCACAGGCAAAACTTCGAGACTAATGGAACGAGTTCGATGAAATTTCCGGGGGTTATGCGGGATAGCTGCTAGACGGTCCCCTATAACGTTCATTGCCGTCACCTAAACAGTAGTCTTTGTGCGTACGCAAACGTTAATTTCTTATAACGTCAACTTATCAAACATTTCGTCTTGTACTTTGTTCTTCAACTAATTCTATATTTCCATGTTACAATGTGTGAGGAAGCTATACTGCCCACCCAACTAGTCAGACGTTTTTAGTACATTTTTTGAAATTTAGTGTGCTCAAAAAAATGTTGGCCAACGAACTCATCTTTTCGTTAGAAAAGATTGATTTTTCGGCGCAATAACGGAATTTTTATCTCATGACGAGCAGGGTAGTAGAGAAGAGGTTTATTTAAGAGAAATTTATTTAAGCGGAGCAGTTGAGTTTACTAACCACGGTTTGGTCAGAAACAGGAGATTTTGTGATTTTTACTTGCTTTATGCGTATTAAAGCTTGTTGATTAATTTTGATTCCTTGATATACAAATCTATACGTTAGATCTAGAAGCTAGATTTTTTGATATCCAGCGTGTCTGTTTATCTGATATCTTTCTGCCTGTGTGTCTGCACCAATTCCTTGGTCCCAAAATTATAGACACATCAGACAGACACACAGTCCCAAATTGATCTGAAACGCAAAAAGCAATTGACATGTTTGATTTTGGAAGGAAACAATTTTTAGCTGGCTTCTCACAGATGCAGCTAAAATGATAGTGGTGACAGTCACAGGATCACTCATTGGTGTCTCGAAACTGGTGAGTCAATCGTCCAGAGGTTCCTGGACCTTTGAAATGTCACGCCGTTAGGCAGTAATAACAACCCATTAACCTCTCAAAATAACTATTTCAAATCATCACTCCAGACAACGTAACGGAAGTCATGAAAGTCGTTAACAATCGTCGGAAATTTTTTCCAAAACATGGGCGTTTGAACAAAAAATTTAAATCTCTGCAAATTATTACACGCATTTTTACTATTTCTGTATCAGATAGACCTTAAATACACAGATAAATTATTTTCAGACTACCTAATCCAGTTAGTCGATTAGTTAACAACTAATTTAGTTACACAATTTAGTTACCTACTACTAGTTATTTATAACTAATTACGTGACGAAAATATTATTTATTGGATTGTATAGAGAATGTCTGTATGATAGACAAATCATGTAAGAAATGCGTATCAACAACCATGTGTGGAATTAATTTATGCATAATTTTTAATGAGTTTTTCAATTTGCTTTCCAACTTAGTCCGGTTTTTTCCCCCATCTCACCTGGCAAATCTGCTAGGTAATAGGCGAGCAACGGCTCGGTGCTCGGAGAATGCCGCATGTGTGGAACGGTCAAATTTTAAAACAATGTAAGATAATGTATAATACTATATAACGATACTATCATGTATGTACTATTTATTTAATACGAGATAAGCCCAATTACACAATGAATTATATATACCAAATACCTACATCCAGAAAGTAGGCCATACAACCTATATAACGAAAATTCGCTCACACGATCATTCTACCTGACTGGAACTTTTCTTCTTCTTTTATCATTAGATTTTTGAAATCTGCGTATACGGAAACGTAAACCAACTAATAAACGTAAACCATTTTCGTCCCTAGGTCAATTTAAAAAGACTCGTTATTGAGAAGAATGAACCAAAGTAGACGGACTAGGTACTCAATCAATTTATTGGTAGAAGACTGTATTCAACATGACAGTTGCAGAATGAGTGTTTGTCAAGTTTCACCAAACTTAGGTAAGCCATTACTTCGATTTCTTAATCATGGTAAAACAATGTGCGAGGTATGACACTACTTTCTAAACCAGCGATGGCACAATTTTAAGATGCTCTCCCCTACGGAACCAAAAAACAAATGAAACTAGAGATATTTTAAGTCAATGCTCATTCATATCATTCAAATTGCAATCTGATCAAAGTATTTACTGACAAGTTTTAATAATATAGAATAATAATAACCTTTTGAGGTTACTCCACGGTTCAGTCAACACAAGTTGTGATTCTGCATAAGTTTTTAGTTACGTAGGTACCTACCGATCTACTGTTTTGCATCCTTTGACTTCGCATTAGTTACCCATCGATGACCTTGATGATTCGATGCACAGAGGTTATTTTTATTTCCATGTCCACTCCTCTTTTCGTTCCTTGCCAAAAAATTAAGTTAATACAGTCCCCGTTGTTAGTTAACTACACTTAGTTCGGGGTTGTTATGATCACCTCGGGTCATGCTCGCTGTGCAGCCTCTATACTTTCTACGTTGTGATTTCCTTTATTCCGATGAACTCTCGTATTAGGGAGTAGTTCTTTCTAATCATTTTCGTATCTAATTTCGTGCCTCATGTCTCCCTTATTTTGTGTTAGTTTCATATTACTGAAGGTAAGGCGCTAAAAAAATCGATCGAGTGGTTATAAATACGTCAAGTATCTTCTATTTTAATTGTGCATAGTTATTTATTACTTACAATAGGAGTTCGTATGATTTGCCCAGTAGTAACATGAGATGTTTTATGATAGTACAATGATGTTTCCGAGGTACCGTAGAATTTTAGTTGCTGTTTGTAGGACGTCCCTCCGAAGCAAAACAAGCAAGGATTCGTCTATAGAATTAATCCAAAGGAGTGTGGGATAATCTGGAAAAAAAGGAATACAAATCCGTTTTAGACCTACCTAGTAGTTATGTGGTGAACATCGTCTTCGGAAGAAGAGGGAGTGGAAAGAGGAAGAGGAAGTGAAAAGAGAAGTTGTTCGACGCGTCCACCGAAGACGGTTATTTCAAGAGTGTACGAATTTTAATTTTGTGAGCGTTTTCGAATTCAACGAACGATTTTTTTAAACTCATTCTTTACGAATAAAAACGACGTACTCTCACAAACATCGACTCGGCTGCAACAAGTGGCTGCAACAATTCGAGACCAACCTCGAAAACAGAAATGTTCCTGTAAAATCTGCCTGTAAATTGTCATTCTTGTTACATGTGCACTATTAATTTTAGGTGACACCTGCAATTCTATACTGTGCATAACAGGTACTTGTAGCCTGTAAACTTGTACACATGTAATTGTAAATTTATGAAATAGGCCCCTAGTATTTCGGGTGTAGCAACGGAAGGGAATGATACCATCCCCTCAGGCGAACCAAATTGATGTTGCGACCCATAAATATAACAGGCAAGCCAATTCAACTTAAAATGTGATGAGAAGGCGAAACGAACACAGCTCGCATACAAGTCCGCAACACCGGGTGACATTTTCATGTTTCGGTCACCACAATATACTTCGATGATTGTTTATAGTTCATTAATAATTATGCATGTAGCTCAGCTGCTTTCGTTTTCGGGCCGATTTAGGCAGCGTATTGTTTAGCATAAATTGGTATCTTTTCAACAACTGGAAAAAAAATAAAAATGAATAAACAAAGATACATTTCTGTAGCAACGATTTGGTTGTAAGAGAGAATCATTTTTTCGTAACGTATTTTGTGAGCAATTTCAGTTCATGTGCCAGAGCTAGATATGGTAATGTCAAAAAGTCAGTTTTGTCCTTTTGTCCCTGAGCAATCGATATTTACTCGTATATTTCGCGCATACGAGTTGGATATCCACGGTTTATATAGCTATTTCCCCAGTTATTAGTATTACAAACATGTTTGAATGCATCATATTCGCTGAAAAGAACATGTAATAGGTACTGGTAACTTCTGATAATTTATTATCATGACTAGCGTCTACCTTTGTCAAGATAAGGTAAATCGCTATTCATGACCAACTATGAATTGCCGTTCTAAACGCAAGCCAGTTTCTCTTAGTTGGCTGATCAGTGAATAACCAGTGAATGCGGATTTCTTGGTTTTCTGTCGGTTTAGTTCAACAAAATCGTTCGGATCTTTGGAAACTTAGTCTTGACCGACCAGTTCGTTGGTGCTTGTGTGAACGTACAACTTCATCATAATTCAGCTTTCCATCACATTTACTCGTAACTGCACTTTCCGAGAGATCTATATCCATGAAATATTCAAACCTAACGACTAGACTGAGTCTTCGATAGGAGTTTATGAGCCAGTTCATCAATATTTTTGCAAAGCTAAAGAAGGGGAAGCATCGTTTTCTAATAACCCGCTTCTTCCTCTCCGGGTTGATCTTGAAATATTTGGCTGATGTGAAACATCAACACGAATTCTGATTCAGATACAATACTTGGGTATAGATCGTTTAAAAATGCTCAGTTTAGTACGCATTTGCCTCTTGACAAAATATAACAACCTGCTCCTGGTGATAGTACTCGAAGCACAATAGCCTTCTCCTATCCATTCGAATCAGGCTATGTACGTGCGTCTATATATATTTATAGTGACCGGGGTCAACAATCTTCGGGTACGATTGAAATTTTTGGGGTTTAGGATTGTTTTGTTCGTGGGGAATAATGTCCCTGCGCATGCGTAAATGTGAAGCCCATGATACACTTAATTCACTCGATATTCACCAGACTTTTATGGCGTTTTTAGGATTATAAATGTCTAGGTTAATGGGATATGTATAACAATAATATCCTAGGAATTTAGTTCTACGCAGATCAATAAGTATGCTCAAGCGGAAAAAGTTCCATTTATTTTGACATTTTATGTCTTTGCTATGGCACATAAACTAAAAAAAGTCACGGAAAATTGCTCACGAAGATATTTTGATGATTTCCACTTACAACCGAGTCATTGCTAGGGAAATGGTACTTCGTCGTTTTAAATCCCACAAAATTCGTTGCCCATTCGTTCGAAAGCTCTCGATTTATCCAACCATGTTATGTTAACTACTGCGAAGTGCGTGGCCAACAAGCTGAGTTATGAGCAAGGTTATTTGAATAATTGTGTACACTCAGGTGATCATTCTCAATAATTGATATTGTGAACATGATTGCCACCGCTTGTTAATTTCTGATGATTTCATTGAGCTGGTGTTTCGATGATTTGATTCATAGCAGGTGATCCAAATATTGCGAGAACGGTTTGATTTGTGAAGCGGTGGTTAAATCATTTTAATAGGTAATTTCTATGCTTTACACTCTAGGAAGCTGTAATTTCGTATGTAGCCTCTTTAGGACATTTACCTGACGATGCCCAGGGTCCGGATGAGCTGAGTGGCTCTTAGAGCTTGCATACGAGTCTGCAACACATACCTGTCTTCAACTAAAGACATGAAATGTCCCAATGTGTTGCAGACTCGTATGCAAGCGTTTCGTTAATCTCTGAAAGTAATCGTAGCACAGTAAAGTACTTGATACTTTAATACATACTTTCATCTTTTAGTTTATGTGCCATAGCAAAGACATAAAATGTCAATAATTACGAGTATCTTTTGACTGTAGGTAAATTTGAGTAAAGTGAATTCTCTCCTTAACACTGTAGGACGTTGAAATTTGATAGGGAGCATCTCTGGGACAACAAGAGACGAATGAAACAATGCTCTGGATATCTGGCAGACGTGCTGGAGGTGCTGGTGGTCAGATAACAGTAAAGTTCCGGGCTTTCTGTTTTACGTATAGTTTCAAGAGCTTTGTGTTGATAAAGCAATTTTAAATAAATCCGCACCTCAACCAGAAGGGTGGTTAGTGGACACTGCAAGTGACAAGATTCTAAGGGGGAACATGTGCCCCCCGTGACTAAACTGAGTGCCATCATGGACCACCGATCCGGTTCTAGTATGTAATAGATGCGCATGAGCATCAGTGGGCTACTCTCAATTTCGGCGCTCTCCCAATAGGCGCCTCCCCGTCACGTTTCTCTCCCAATATTCGCCTCCGTCACCGTCAGTGTGTAACTTCTTACACGTACCTGTAATATGAATACAGCAAGATGATGCTGTCATCGAACGGAGAGAAATGAGATAATATGCCTGGTAAACTCCCATGATTATGTAACTGCCAACCGAACGGGATATAGTATACACTACCAAATTTGCTTACCAGTTTTCTAGGCAATCTTTGCTGAACCCATTTTAATTTTATAAGTTCTCTTTCTGTAGACTACCATGCTCAGAATACTAAAGAAAGCTGATTTCCCACACGCTCGTAGCACAGATTTTTTTTTCTCCTCCCTATGTGAAACTGTCAAGTTTGCAAGTTTGTCACCTTCAACCAGTCGTTCCTAACACAACTTCAACCAGTTGAAACTTTTGAGACTCGCGGCTGAAGGCCTCGCGAGACAAAAATAGTGAGGGTATATATATATATATATATATATATATATATATATATAAATATAAATATATATATATATATATATATATATATATATATATATATAAATTGCTATGCAATTCTTAGGCCGACCCCCAATAATTTTTTTAAAATGTCCACTTTTTTTGTGTAACGTTTTTTGTCCCGAGATGGGAAGCGAGAGGTCGTGGGTTCGAATCCCGGCCAGGCCTGAAATTTTTTTTTTTTCCTCGTGAGACGAAGGTTGTGGGTTCGAATCCCGGCCAGGCCTGAAAAAATTTTTTTTTTCTCGTGAGACGAGTTGCATAGCAAATTATCCTCGTTTTCTACACAGTAGAAAAGAGAAAAGATCCGGCGAGGCGCGAAGCGCCGAGTATAGATTAGGGGGGTCCAGGGGGGCGAAGCCCCCCTGGCGGGGTCAAGGGGCGGAGCCCCTTGCGAGGCCCGAAGGGCCGAGTTATATATATATATATATATATATATATATAATTTTTATTATTACACCAAGTTTACAACTTATTAGCAATTTGATTTTGATCTTATTTACTACATTACAATCCAAAACAAAGATACAGAATGTGTTTTGACAAAGTCTGATGAAATTGGTGAACTAATTATTTCATGATTTCACATTCACCGTGTTAGTTCGTGTGGTTTTCTTCTCTTCAGTCTTCTCAGCAGGTCGCTTGCATCAAGATTTTTTGATAGTTTCTTCAATAGTTTCCACATTTTGATCATGACGAATTCTTTCATTCTGAGTGTACCGGGGTGTATTAACTATGTTCCTGTGAGCTCACCATTTTGAAAGGTCTGGATAAGCTTTCGATTCCTCTGAGATGTGCAGCCCCACAGCTGCACTCCGTAAGTCCATACTGGCTTTAGGACTTGTTTGTACGGGGTGAATACATTTGTATTTGTGAGTATGAGTATACCTGTATTCACACACGAGAATATGAATACATTTGTATTTTTGAGTATAATTACAACCCGTATTCACACACGTACCTAAGTAAATATGAATACACATGTGTATTTGTGAGTATGAGTACTCCTGTCTTGGGGAGACAAGACATGGGCCTTTTCAGGCAAAGACGTAATTCGTTGGTCCTTCCAACTGGATCGGTCTCCCACAGTTGAATTGAATTTAATGAGTACACCTGTATTCACACACGAAAATATGAATACATTTGTATTTGTATGGGTACACCTGTATTCACACACGTTTAAATATGAATACACTTGTATTCTTATTCATATGTGAATACACTGTATTCGTATTCACAGAATAAGTTTTCTGGGAATATATTCGTATTCGTATTCACGATTACGAATATTCCCATCTCTGCTGTTACATACTTATTCATGTTAGGTCATAATGGAGAGGGTACACTCAGTAAAATATGATCTATTCGCCATTGTAACCAAAATCATATATAACACATACATCGGGACGTCCCTGTAATGAATGCATTAGTTTCCAATATGCTGAATAACTAATTTTCTAATATCCCACATTTCTGTGCTCCATCTTTACACACCTCCTGTCAACTTATCACTCGTGCACTCACGAGATCGATATTATTAACTTGACGCACCTTTTCGCGATCCGCTTTTTTTCTTGTTTAGACCGACGTCAACCTAGAAATGGCCTTAGACCAAATCTATTTATAATTCATCCCCCTCCTGCGTCAAACAACACCAGTACCATTTGTATTTGAAATATTCGACTAAACAGATTTTTCCTCCGTAAATTCCCTTTCCCCTCTCCTTCTAGATAGCTATTTTCTTCGCATTTCTAGTTTTTAAGAAAAATCATACGAATCCGCACAATGAAGTGATTTAAGAAGTCCGGAACTCTTCTTCGTGAGCTCTTCTGTTAAGTCTCATATAGCTTTTATTAAATTCCCCTCATGGACGTAGAGTTTCAGGTAAGATCATCAAGATATGTCAATATATGTGGCTTTAAAAATTTAATATTACAGGCATTTTTGTGTTATCTCACAACCATATTTCCAAACATTGCTGGCTGACAATATGTGATCGAAATTGCTTTTCCAAGTTGTGTTATCTCGACATAGTGCTTCAATTGGTGTTATCTACTGATTAACTCCTTTTAGTAATTTGATAAGGAATGAGTTGGAAATCTATGTACCCAATAACATTTGAACAAATCAATTGCGGGTGACAATGTACGTCAGAAAATAGATTATTATTATAATGATTTACCAAAGTACCTAAGTTATTACTTTACGTTTTTATAGAACATTAAGTTATTACAATAAATAAAGATGAGTATTTAAAAAAACATTTTTTCGAAATATAACCCTTCGGAAACCCGTTAAGGACCACTAACAATTCAGTCCTAAATTTTAATAATAAATTACCATTTATTCTCATAAACACGTTCACACGTTCTAGACGACATCTGACCTTGGCATCGAGGTAAACTAATTTGTAAATTTGCCAATAAATCAAACATCACAGTAAAAATAATGGTTTCTGTGAATTTCCTGCACAAAAATATGCTGAAATATCAGGAAATTCGCTCTAAATACCGCTGAAATACAGGAGAAAAAACACTGCAAATTTTTACACAAAGCTTAGTTCTACGTAGATCACCTGTTAACAATTAAACTAATTATTATGATGAAATTATTATTACATTATTGAACAAATTTTATTATAAATCAAGTATCTAAATATACCTGCATAGGTGAAGACGCCTACCGAAGAGAAATGAATTAAATTAAATAGCATATCTACACTTTCATAGACCCACCAACTGAAAATTAATTATATAAAACAAATCCTTACCTCCCCTTCAGAAGTCCTTCTACAGGTGACAAAATTTATAATAAACCCATTTAAGTGTATGATAAATCATAACTATTTTTCTGATGAAAGTCGTTGCTAATCACCTTGAGACCAACCCCCATTAAGAATGACCTTCAAGTTTGAGTGAGTTTGGGCTATTCAATCGCAATAAATAAGTGTTTCATAAAATCTCTGTTAGCGCATGCGCTCTGGATATCCCCCGACGATGAATCTATGGGGGAACTCTAAATCTAGAAGCTCATTAGAAGAATCCTGGAGTATTCCTTGAAGATGAAGGGGGTCAGAATGCTTTAAAAATATAATATAGCCTTCAGGCAGGAAATTCCTCAATGTGCAGTCGACTACAACTCCATCGATATTCATTACATGTGAGCTGTTTCCTTTTAGTAGAAGATGTTGCCTTCCTCATCGCACAATGCTACAAAAACTAATAAACGCCGAAATAAACTGCACCACTATTGGAGGAAATCGTTTCCCTACTGCCACGTCCATCGGCGAGGTCATCAATTTTGTTCAAAGTGCCCTTTTGTGTACTAAATTCATACTTAATGAACCAACCGCTGGTGACACTTCCTCGCTGAGCAATCCTCTTCCTTTCTTCGAACTCTAATTTGGCCTATTTTGCTGATCCATTATCCACACTAAATCATTAATTACACCATCTTCTGTTTCATCCACCTATTATCCAATATTTCTCATTATATTCGGGTCGTTTTCAAAAAAATGTCCGTTTTCTCATTTCTGAGGTGGTGTAGCAGTCAAAATTAAATCTTGATCTTTATAGCCACCGAGTTGCTCCAGATATACTTGAAGATGTCTAAAATAAGGTTCTATGTAAAAGCCATGAGTTTTTTCACTTCTAAATTTTTTTTTTTTTTTTTTTTTCAATTTGAAAAAAAAGCACAATTTTTTGGTCATTGTAGTTACGGTGCAATTTTTTTTAAAGATGGATTACGGGAGGCAGTCTCATTTTTCTGAATGAGTAGACTTCTCAGAGATAATAATTACATAAAAATATGTTGAAATTGTTGGCATAGATTGTCATGGAAATTTTATTTTTGTGATTTTTGTCACAGGAGTTACGTTGGTAATGGTTATTTATTTATTTTTTCATGTTGAACTGTTTCTTCAAGCGATCTGGTTCTGGAATTTCCTTCAATATGTCTAAAACTCCAAACGTCGATAGCACATATGTTTAAAAAAAATTAAATTCAGGCGAAAAAAGTGTTATTGAACACTACAGCTGCGTGGGACACTTAGTGAGGGAAATAGGTAGAACATGTTCGAAACACTCAAGCCAGGCAATTAAACTGGATACAATTTTATTCAGGGCTAATTACAATACAGTTCTTTAATAAAGCTGTCTCAATTAGCAATTCAATTACTTAGCAACTTATTTTAATTGTTTCATGAAGTCTTGAAAACCAAACTAATGTCCCAAAGTTGGAGTATTATATTTGTAGCTCCCCTCCTTGTAGCTCCACCAACACGAAGGTTCCACATTTAATTGCTGAGGCATCCACTAATTCCATAGGAGGGATGTAATCAGGAATGTCATCCAAGTCACAGCTGTGAATTTCTGCTGAATTTCCAAGTCACTGAGAGCATGGGTGGACCGAGTACTCCAATATCAGGTTCAAGCCCATTCACATGTTCATCAAACGTACGATGTGCCAAACACAAAACCAAGAAAAGCCTCACTGGACAATTTACAATCCACTTCTACACCCTCACCACCAAACCGTCTGAGAACTGTCAACATGTTCGTCCATCGTAACATTGAATCAGGTGACAACAGTGACTGATCTTCTGAAAGTATTCTGAGGATAAATCTACAGCATCCTTGCCCGATCTGTAGAGGACGCCATGGAGCCCGAAAGTACTGGTGTTTTCTCCGGATGAGTACAGTGCAACATTGGCACAGCACTCAGTTACTCGACATGAACTGCCTGGTATCACACCCTGCAAAACAGAAAAAAATTAGTCGGTCCCCATAGTTATCATAACTATCTGGACATTTCGACTTCGAACCAGGCTACACTCCTCCAATCTCATAAAAAAACGATTGGTTAACATGTGCAAAAATATAGATTATTTAGGCGTATAAATTAATCAATAAATGATGTTTACAAACTAACGTTTCCCTAGAGAATTCATAGTAACTATGGGGACCTTGAATTAAACCACTTACCATTGTGATGAAGGTGAAAAATCCTTGGACACCAAAGATGCTGCAGAGCACGTGGCACTCAAGTAAGGGCGTTAGGGGAACGTCACACGCACTTGCTAGACCCTGCACTTCCCCTCCAAATACTCTCCAGCCGCCACCCCTCGCGTGACTATTGGGACACAACTATTGTGACCAAAGTCCTGGGACAAGGTGCTTTTTCTTCTAGCTGCCCTCTACTCTTCAGAATTCTAAAAACCTTGCTAAGTCATTATCTATAGATTAATGTCTGATAGAAATTACTTTTCAGATCTAAAAAATCATTTTCTAGTCAAAAGTTACAAACCTTAGTAACTATCGTAAGTACCACTGGGACATAACTATTTGGACTTTTTTAAAAACTGTTGATATTAACAAACCTATTAACTGTTAGAAAAACAACTTGTTTGATAGTTGGTTTTACAAAGGATAACCTAAAGAACATTTTGATTCATACCCCATTGCTAAAGTTGAAAATTGGCTCCAGAATCATGTTTCAAATCTTTGGGACACAGTAAATTGAGAAAACGGACATTTTTTTTTTTTTTTTTTAACAACCCATTCCTACTCTGCCGTGATATTGAAAATCATCTCAACTCCACAATTTTCGAGTATGGGGTTTTGACATAGGTACTCACATTAATATTTGTGCGCTTTTTTCAATGATGAAGTTAAAATTTGAGTACTTTTCCGTTATACCCCCCCCCCCCCCCCCCGTCAATTTGTCTTCAACACGCCCGCCCGATGTTTCTAGGCATTCCTTGTTACTTGGATTACATATTTACGTAGAGTTGATGAAAATTTCAAGCTGTGGGAAGAAATTATATTATTTTTTGGAAAAAAAGAAGGAAAAAAGAATTACCTACCGTGTTTTCAGATGTTGCCGATGTCGGTGAGGATTTGTTGAAACAAATTGGCGTGGTTGTGGTTTGATTGCCTCCACATGAATTCGCACAAGTAGAATGCACATGAATTCACACAAATAGATCAGAATGCTGTGTATAGGTTGGTGATCTGGATGCTCGCAAGCTCGCATCTCAAAATTGCATGACATCAAGTAGTCAATCCCTTAGTAAAAATACAGATTTGTAGGACATGTAGGTCAGAATGATGTGTATACTTTGGCGGTCGGATGCTCGCATCTCAAAAATATGTACATAACATAACATAACACAATCTGAGGAAGTAAGAAGTAAGAATCTACCTAAGTAACATTCTAAGTAAGAAGTAATGCCTAGAAACATCGGGCGGGCATGTATAAGACAAATTGACTGGGGGGGGGGGGGGGGTTATAACGGAAAAGTACCAAAATTTGAAAATGCAAATCGGAAAATAGTGAAAACTTCTATTGAAATTCTGTCAAAATCAACATTTTTTGTCAAAAACATTTCAAGTTTTCGAAATGATATAAAGAACGTGTCAAGTGTACGCAAAAATAACGCAAGTCTGCTAAATGCGTTACTTTACTGATAGGTAAGTAACTAATACTCTCAAGAACATGAATTAAGATATGTTGACTATCGCGATTTATCAATAAGTTTTTCCCTGTATTGCATTTCACAAAATTGTTCTCCACAATCGTGGCAAGTAATCGTTATCCTATTAGATATATTCTTTAGTACTGAGTAGTTATGAGATCTTTTTATGTAATGTTATCTTGAATAATTCTCTCTGCTAGGGGTACCTTAGCTCAGGGCAATTCAACCTCGCAACGGCTCCAAGTGATTAGATAATAAGCTTGAGGTCATTTTGATATCTGGCCTCTCTTCGTTGGGTATTTCAAAAATTGTTCTGAATTAAAAGTGAACTGTTCAGTGCTCGTTGTCGGTGGATTTGTTAAGTTTTGACTCTCAAATGGTGTGTCCAACTTTATAAATAGTTGGTTGATCTCGTGTTACGTAAAATGAGTCGTGCATCAATGGCATCGGTGAGTTGTTCAAGATTAGTTTTTCCATGCCGAATCAGCGAACGCACTCAGCTATCACTCTAATGAATAATAATCGATTCGTCAGTGATGATTTATCAGTATTTGACTATGGTAACTGTAGTCAACACCAGTAAACTATCATTTTGCCATTTGGTTTCTTATTGGTTCCAAATTCATAAATATTTTTAGTCATTTGAAACCCAAAATTCGTTATGATTCATTGAGATGTCGGTAAAGATGCAATTTTAATTTAATGATCTTGTCTGGAAAACCGAATTACTTAAAGTTTTTCCTTCATGTTACCCAACACATGCTGCAACAGGAAAATTTCATCGTCAACATCAGCCTCAATGATTCAGCAGCCAAACAATGTGCACTTAAAAATTATAGGAATAGTGTAGCGTTTAATTTTCTACTCAGCATACTCAAAACTCAATTGTACTGTTGATGCAATCAGTGTTATAGTACTGAAAGTGATCTATATTTAGTACATAACAACACGTCTATATTGTAATAGGTGTGCATTCGTACAGTTTTCTGTTTCTATCGTTAACCGTATTTACCTGTTGTATTATTGTGTGTGACGTAGAAATAACTTGTGATTTAAAAAAACGAGCAATAATAAAGTGCTATGCAGAAATGAGCTCTAGAGCTCTAAGTGCATTTGAATGACTACATTCGGATAACTTAAAGTAAATAACTTAAATCCGGATAACTTGAAGTAACTCTAGTGCTAATTGTAGATATATCCCATGCATATGGCGATGTACAAATTGATATCCTTTACTTTAATCTTGTGGAATTAGGTCTACCAAGAAAAATTACTAGGAATATCTCGAAATTATACACATTACGGAAACTTTATGTTCGAGTAGGAGGAAAATACAATGTACCAAGAATAACATATAATGGGCTCCCACTCCCACATGGGGGAATTTCATCTACCATATGTTATGACTTGTATGTATCAGATATTGAAAATATACACCCGGAGGGAGTGAATATTGTTCAATATGGACGATATTTGTATGTATTGTGCTTATGACGAACTTGATGAATTTGAAGAGAAACTATCAGTAGCAGTTGAACGATTGATGACATACTTGTATGGCAAAGGTGTATCTTTATAAATAGAAAAATAAGTTGTATGCCTTTTTACAAAAAAAATGAGACTATCGCTACCTCCAACAATGAGGCTAGGAGGGCGAGTTTTTCAAGTTCCAACCGTAGTAAAATATCCAGGAATGCATTTAACAAAAACTTTAAACTAGAACACCCACATTGAACATATGTATAATAGGAAAAGCTGAAAAATACATTATTTTATTGAAATATTACTAAGAGAATAGGTAGAAACCTAGTTAATTGAGTTGATAACTTATTTGAAGTCTCAAAAGTGAATGAATGTATTTTTCAAAATATATAAAACTAAGGTGTTGTTGATTTAGATGCTAAGCTAAATAATAAAGGGAAATTTGATTTGAATAAATTTAAAGGAATTATGAATTCGTAAAAGAAAGTATTCACAAAACCTTGACCTTTGGAAAGAATATGCAACAAAAGTATAAGATTAGCAATTGGTCTGTTAAATGCAACTCCACTTGTAGCACTACGTAGAGAGGCAGCCGTGCCGCCGCTTGGAATTAGTTGTTGTAGAATTAGTCGGCTGCATATTCATTGTGTATTGGTTATTTAGTCAGGATTCAGCCAAGGGGTAGAAACACAACTTCAACACATCTCTACACCCACTTTATTTTTTGCAACGTTTCAGGCCAAAACTTGGCCCATCGTCAGGCAAAACCTTGATGGAATAAAGAAGGGGTCATTGTAAGTAAACATCAGTTCGAGGACTGATGTTTACTTACAATGACCCCTTCTTTATTCCATCAAGGTTGGGCGGTTTTGGCCTGAAACGTTACAAAAAATAAAGTGGGTGTAGAGATTTGTTGAAGTTGTGTTTCTACCCCTTAGCTGAATCCTGACTAAATAACCAATACGCTTGGAATTAGGAGAGGAAGATTAACCAGTTTGCTGCAAAATTCCACTCTCTACATCCACCTTTATATTCAAAAGTTTTACAGTAGCATATTTTGGTCTTGACAAGTGGATATTGGTATTCCAAAAAAAAAAAAAAAAAAAAACACCTTTTTACCAATCCCAGTAATTGGAAACAATAGCACAGAATACCGCAGACGCAAAGCATAGAAAATATTGAAGAGCTGTGGAAGATGCTAGAGGATCTTTTTCCCCACTGTTTTGTTTGTGGCGGAGCGTTTCACTGGAAATTAACAGCATTTCAAAAAAAGACAGCTGAACGGCTATAGGAAAGATGGAGGAGCCTTTCTTGCGAATTATGAGATGGGTGAGAATAAGGACCCAGTACGCTATCTATCACGGCGTTGCGACTGAGGGCAGAAGGAAGCTGAGAGGGCTTCGAGTGGGGGATGGAGCTACAATACCGATCCTAAGAAATTGATGCAAGACTAAGCCTTTCCTAATCTTATACACGCCATAAAAGAAAACAGCCACATAATCCGTTTCTCTTATAAAAACATTTACTTTGGTATAAAAGAAAAAAAATAAACGTAATGGTTGTGATTAAAAAAAAAAATAAATAAATAAATTGAATAAAACAATGAATCGATACCTAATAATCTTTTCGGTCAACAGTATTATCATTGGCGGCCATAGGTAGAGAAAGTGTAAACCTCTTCCGAGTCTACCAAGGTAGTGAATGGATAGTAGGTAATTTACTTTTTGGAAGTGGAAATGGAGGAATAAAGTCCTTCAAAATCGGAATTCTCTCTCGAATTTTATGTTTTTGACCGTCATGAACTATAATTTTGGTTTAGTGCGTGTTTTTCCATGTGTCCGTTATTCCTACTAACTTACCTTCTGTTCGAGTTTGAATGAATTCTGAGGGATTGCAAGGATTGCTGTATGATGATGCGTTACGAATTTCATCGCGGTTGGATTAAGGGCAGCTATCCGTAAACTTAATTCTTGAATAAGCACAACAGTTGTGTTAACACTTACAAAATTGTGACTTATATGGTGACGTCCCGGGATGGATCATCATTCAGCTGATGGTGGAATGGGGCTCCGAACATGGGAACCTCGAGGAAGAGCGCAGCACGTAAACAAGGACCTTACAGATTTGATCATCTTTTGTTGCATTTAAGGGCAGTCGTGACGGACCCAAGTTATTTTTGTTTTTTGCCGATTTTTGTTTGCTTGTGTCTTCATTTATTATAATAATCTAATTATTAATAATATAATTCTCATTTTTAACCAGTATTGATATGAGATTAATGGTGTGATGAACGAATTTTAGAGTGAAAAGGAGTGATGCAATGTATCAACAGGGGAAAGTAATGATAACCACCATGGTACTTAGGTCCTTCGCCCTCCTAGCGCTCCTAGCGGTGGACCTTTAGTTCAGAGGATTGAAGGACGCCTGAGGCACTGATTCTCGATGAAGGCAGTGTAATACAGTTGAAGCTCCTTGACATGAACAGATATTCTAAACGTAAAGAAGATTTTAATGGTTTCATTTTTTCAATCTCTCGGAAATAATTAACACCAGGAGATACGTCATGACGAATTTATGTAGCCGTTCTTATAATGTCTGATTGTGGCAACCAATAGATTAATATATAGGTAGGTGAGGTTCTACCTGAGTATAAGCCAACAGTGACGGGTGGAACCGTCTAAAAAATTTGCGTAGGTATTGTTAAATGAAGTGGATGAATGACCTTGAAGGTCGAACGTTCAGAGAAATACCGTTGAAAACAATGGAACTGGACCAATAATAAAATTGGCCTAAACATGAATGGTTGTAGAACCTCACGTTCTCGAATTCCCGTGTTATTTCATTCTATTACTATAGCTGTTAGACCTAGATGATGAAAATATAGATAGTAATAGCAGTTACATTCTAGCTTGCATCTCAGGAAATAAAACGTCTGCCAAGTTGGGTGGGCAGTATAGCATCCTCACATATTGTAACATGGACGTATAGAATTAGTTAAAGGACAAAGTACGAATCGAAATTATTGAGGAGTCGACGTTATAAGAAATGAATGAACCAATGACAATAAAATTTATAGGAAAAAAGTCTAGGAGTTAAACCGCACTATCTTTGAAAATTTCTTAAAAATCGGTTCATTTGTCTCGGAGATTTGTCAGTGTCTATCAATTTTAGTTTTGCGCTTGCGCTATTGTTATTACTTTACCAATCGTGATATAAATCATAGGGAATTTTCCTGTAACATATACCCATCTACTCCCCGAGTTTGAACGAAATCGGACCAATAGATGATAAGAAACCGACGTTATAATAAATTAACGTTGGCTGATGAGCACAGGCTAGTATTTTATGTGACGGCTATGAAAGTTGTAGGAGACCATCTAGAAGCTATCCCACACAACCCCTGAAAATTTCATCGAACTCGTTCCATTAGATTCAGAGTTTTGCCTGTGCCAATCAGTATTACTGTTGATTCGACAGCATTGGTCAAAATGACAATTAACATGGTCAAAATTTCAAGAAACAACAACATTTCGGCAGTTGGTGGATTAAATTTTGCGTATATTTAAGAAAATATGGGTTTTGTCGAAATTACCACTTCTCAAGTTGAAGTAAACAAATTTCTCCACATTTTCCACCCTTATAGTTTATTTCTAAGATAAATTGTTCCGCCGCTAGAGTGCGCTGAATAATAGCCAAAACTCCCCCGTTCACAACCACCCTACACTCATTTTACGATTTATTTGATGCCCAAATAAATTATTTCTGTGTATTAGAAAGTTCTGGTTTTAACCATGTTCCGGGCAAAATTTTTGTATGCAACCTCAGATTTGTGTTCAGCAACCCAAAATCATAAGGAACCACTGCAAGTAGAAATATGTTAAAACTTTCCTGGTCACAATCTTAAACGAGTTGACTGTTGACACATACTAGTGTAAACGATGTCCACAACGTTTTTCAATATATTTCCATCATGTATCCTGTGAGTAATTGTGAATAACCCACCTTTAAAAGATCATATTTATATCCTAATCATTAAGAAATTCCTTGACAATCGTCACTGTCCGTTTAATATCGTTATTAATAAGATCCGGTATTAAATATTATATCTTATTATGTATTATGTTGTTATTTTTATTTGCTTACTGATACGTTGTTGTGTGTGTTATCAGTATTTAGAAGACTTTAAAATTTATTTAGAAACTTTACAAAGTATTTAGAAGTTCCAACCAACTTGTTTGTTGTATTAACAGAGCCTTCATTTCGATTTCAGGGTCCTGGGGGCTATCCGAAGCGAGCAAGTACTGAAAAACTCCAAGAAATATTCCTTAAGGTACGTAACAATTCCACTTCTCTTACGCAATTTGTTTTCCGTGTTAATCCCTCCTCATTCAAATCTGGTATTTGTCATCACGGTGACAAACTCTCTAATCAATGGGCGGATTTTTCACGCTACAGGCCGCACGTTTGAGGCGGCTCAGCTGGTTTTATTGGGCGAGGTCACGCTGCCATGCGCCTCCCTCATGAACAAACAGTTTGAAGGCCCCTTCAAGACGATCGTAGTGGGTGGGTACTTAGGTCTTCTCTAATAATACCGAATTTTTTTTTTTTTTTTCTTCTTCTTTTTTTCATATTATAAATTGCAACCTTTTATTAAGTTCTCATCGTCAATAGCTACACTGTTTTGATTAATGAAGCCTGAGAAAGCCTATTAATCACAGCTAACTGTAGTCCAGGAACTACGGACCAGA
Source organism: Adelphocoris suturalis (assembly GCA_030762985.1). Taxonomy (NCBI): domain Eukaryota; kingdom Metazoa; phylum Arthropoda; class Insecta; order Hemiptera; family Miridae; genus Adelphocoris; species Adelphocoris suturalis. The sequence continues at coordinate 44,066,548 of CM061044.1, forward strand.
GTTGGGCAAAATCTTGCTCATGAATATGATTAAGATTTCTAATTTTCTTAAATTACCTATATATAGTAAATTATAGTTATCCGAGTTTTCGATCTTACATCACTAAAATTGCCATATCTCCCCTAATTTACAATGTAATTTTAAAAATAGATGTATCGTTGGAAAGAACGGTAAATTTCCTATCGCCCTAAGGTATTTGAAGTATTTTTACTGCCGTTGACGTAAGCGAAAAAACGAACTAAACACAAGAATTTCTGTTTTAAGGTGCGTTAAGTACTCGTTGTTTAAGGTGCGTAAAACGTACGCGTTCCAGGAAAAACTTACCCCAAATCTCAGCTTTTCAGCAGTATAATTGATTTTTATTTTGCTTTGTTAATTAGGGGAGAAAAGTATGTTTGTATGTTTAAAAACTTGTTTTTTTTTCTATGAAATCAAGGATTTTTGTGAAAAATGACCCTCTAAGGAAATACAAGTTTGGGGTCGGTTTCTACCCGTATTTTTTCACGCTGAATCGAATGGTAACACTCGCAGATCTCTCCAACTTTGTTACAATCGAGTTTTGCACTTATACGAACCAGTATATCAAATTTTTTGGAACCATTGCAATAGCTCCATTTTCTACGAAAAGTCGCAAACATAATAAAACGCTAGAGATATTGAGCAGGACGGTAGAGAAGGAGGCTTTCGAGAATTTAACCTTAACTAGTAACGCTCAATTCATCGTGAAACTCGTTGCTTCTGAGATTTTTCCTAAACTAGAAAAGCTCAGTTCGGTCTCAATCGGAAATTCATGGAATGTTCAACTATTTTGTACACAAAATCTGCTCAGATGTTAATAAGGCGAGCTATTCCTATCACACGACTCCCAATTATAATCCCAGAACGGTAAGAAAGGAAACTTGATAACTTCATATCTGTAAATGAGCGACACCTTCCCTATCTCGTTATTTCAGTTTCTTTATAGCGATGTTTTCCCCTTATATTTGATCATCAGATACTGTTTATATTGCACATATTTGTAAATAGCTATATCAGCAAATAATATAGAAGAAAACTGCGAAAATCGAAAGGTAAATATACATACGTGTATAAGACTGCTTGGCTGATTTCGGGTGATATACGAAAGTTGTTAGAAAAGCCATCATACAGTTTATTGGTGCCCTTAGTCATATGTATGAAGCTTTCATTAGTAGGTCATGAGTTATAAATTTCGGCAGAGCGGGAACGACGTTCGAGCGACAATAAATCACGGTCAATGCCAAGTTTATTGGGCGTGGCCCCGCTACCTCAATAACCCTTGGCACCCTCAACTCGAAGTTTACCACTCAAACGCTCTACATAATTCAAACTTTTAGAGTCACTAACGACATTCAACGCGATTATCGTGCTACTCCTGTTTAGGTTTTCTATTTTTATAAAATAAAGTAACAACATGAACGCCTAACCAAGTATTGATATCGGTTGATTAGAAATGGGATCCTAATCCAGCGAGATGCTAGTCTCGCATTGCCAAGCTTTCAATAAACCATTCAGCGAATTTTGATGAACTTTGAAAAATAAGTGCCTTTTGGGGTTTTGGAGCCGCTACGACCCAAGTCCTGATCAGCTGAGTGTGGGCATTTAATTCTCTCCGTTCACCCTAGGAAGCTAAAATTAGATAGCGAGACCCTTAGGATGATCAAGGTACGAATAAACTCAGGGGCTCTCTCCTGGCCTGCTGAGTGAGCTGAATTCTCTCCTGTTACTCAACGAAGTTGAAACTTGATAGGGATACTCTCTCTGGAACATTATGAGACGAATGAATTGATAGGCTCTATTCTGATCAGTTGTAAGCAAAATTATCTCCTAATCACACTAGGAATGTGAAATTTGATACGGTATTATCGTGCTATTCGTATTCAGGTTATTTTATGTTTATAAAATAAAATATACAACATGAACGCCTAACCAATTATTGAAAGAGATCCTAATCCAGCGAGACGCTATTCTCGCATTGCAAAGCTTTCAATAAACCATTGCTATCGCATTGCCAAGCTTGAGGCGCCGAGATAAGTTTCAAAGTAGAACTTCGGCCCAGCATTGGCCTCCTCCCGACCTCACCCAGTCGGCTCATGCTTAATTTCCGTGGCTTTAGTATCCTGGGAGGGCAATGATGCCCCTTGAGTCGCCTGATACCAAATACCTACGTAACAGCCACGACCAAGTTCTGATCAGCTGAGTGAATTAAACTCTCTCCCGTTCACCCTAAGAAATTTAAATTTTATATCTTCCAATTTGGGCCAAGCCCAATAGTCGGAATCTTTCACTCTTTTTTACTGCGTTTGAGAGTGAGACGCTACTTCAACGGTTTGCCCGATTTTCGCCAATTACACAGTAAACACCATTGCTGTTCTCCAAATGTGGTGGGAGAATATCTCCTGCAAACGGACTTCCCTAATTTTCGTTTCATTTATATATAAGGATCAGAACCCACGACCAACGCATTGCCTACTATTGCAGAGCTCTACAACTTTCAACAAGAGACCAGTACGAAGTATGTAATACTTTTGCATACCATTCCATTATGAATATCGTTGTCTTGAAATTGCATCATCCATTGGCGTTTGCGTTGCGTATACTTCTTACAAACGCAGAGTTAAAGCAGGCTGAAAACTGCGCTACTAATCCACAGTAACATTAAAGATTTCACATCCCCATATAATTTATAAATGAAATACATTATTACTCAACATTAGGAATATGTTTTCAGTCTCTGTGTGATGTGTTAATCCACCACCACACCTACCAGTACGGTTGTGCGATAGGCGAAAATCGGCCTAGCCGTTGAAGAAGTGTCTCTCTCCCAAACGCTGTAAAAATCTTGAAACGTAAACCAACAAATTTTGAGGGGGGAGGGGAGTAAAAATTTTGTTTCATGGTCAATTACAAAGGTTCACTATTGAACAAAATAGTGAAAAAATCCGACTACTGGCATGGCCCAAATTGGATGATATCATACTAGAGGCCTGTTAGGGCTTGGATAGCCCTAATCTAGTCCGTATAACAGTAGTACCTAACAGGAACTCAGCACATTATAGTAAAGATGTAAGTCCTACCTATTTGCGGTGTTATGTGACCTGGTGCAAAGCTAAGGCGATGTTATTAAATGATTAAAAAGAGGAAATATCGATCAAAATGTAAGTAATTTAATAAAATAAATATCACCAGTTGAGGTGGTCCTCGCCACTATGAGACTAAACAAAAAGTTGAATCGGGGAATTCAGAATTTGGGCATGGTGTGATGATGGTGTAATTCTATCTCGAGTCTTCTTCGTTTCTTTGTAATCGTGTGAATCTGCGCGTCCGTTTCTTCTAACTCCTTCTTTATGTCGCTGATAGTATCTTGATCAGTAGTACTCGTAGATGTCGAACTGGTGTTGAGTAGTGTGTAGGAGACGCTACAGCTGTCTTCGTCCTGATGTGTCTGGATTAAAGCTCGTGCTTGTTCTGTGTCTGGATTAATTTCTTGTGTTGTGTCATGTCCAATTTGTGGTTCGAATATATTTTTGAATTTTTTGGTTGTAATGAGGTGTGCTGCCACGATGTCATGTGAGTTGAAATTGAATTGTTTTCCCCATTGGATAAGATTGACGGTTCCGGTTTTATCCCTTACCGTCTACCTATCAAATTTCAACTTCCTACAGTGAACAGGAAAGAATTTAGCTCACTCAGCTTATCAGAAAAGACCCTATCACTACGTTTCTTACTTACCAACTTGGGGCCGTGCTGATTCGGAATTATATATAAAGACCGTTCGGAATTATATATAAAGTCCGCCAAGTTCTTCAGTTTCAATTTCTTCGTTCAGAAATAACTCTCCTAGAGTTTAGTAACTACAATACGTTTCTTACTTACCGTGAATTGATGGCAACTGTTGTTATCGCCACAGCCTAATAAACAACTCTCGTTGATAAGGACAGGACCGCCTAGAACACGATCAAGGCGGGTATAGAGACGAACGGCGACACTTTTGCAACAAACTTGGGGCCGCGCTGATTCAAATGAGCTGTCTAACACTAAAATCGGACCGCGAAATTCTTCACAATTTCAAAGACCGTTCGGAATTATATATAAAGATATATTGAGGCTAGACATCTTTTGTACGCGGACCGTATTTTTGAGGTATAACGAAAATTTTCTTTGTACTCAGATTGCTCAAACTGTGATACACTTTATTGAGCACGAGAATTTATCTTTTGAAAATTTCGGTTTTTTTTAAAGATGCTTCAAGTATCCCAACAAAAATTATAAAAACCGTACACGTTGCAGTAAAACTTGCCCTAAATCTCAGCTTTTCAACATTATAATAGATTTTTTTATATATGATATACATGTGTCTATGCATACGTATACATATATCTTTCCAATTAGGTAATCTATATTTTACCAAAAGGATTGAAGAATTGATTATTATTATTTTGTTATTATTATTATTTTATTATTATTATTTAATTTTCTTGAGATGCGAGATTGCGAGCATACAGACCTCCAAATTAAATGCTAAGAAAAAAATCCACTCTTCTGAAATCGAATAAGGTCGAGTCCAACACTAATTATCCGACTATTCGCTTGACGAGGACGAGTCCAATAACTCTAATTACTATATTATTGCATCTAAAACTCACAACTTTTGATCAAAGTGTGTATTTGTGTCATCAGTCATGTACATGTGTTATATTTCTAGTTTTTATCGCCAATTAGATAGTGGGGGGCAGGAATAACGTTTTTGACTAGGTAAACACTTTAGTGCTGCCCCCCAACTTTTTTAAACAGTTAAGAAATGTAAATCGATTTTAGGATGTTTCAAATGTCAACAATAAGAAAGGAGGGACACTAACGATTCCAAATCATATTTTTACCGTAGGGTTTCGGAGGGTGAGATTAAGCAGCTTCTCTTTTTTTATAGTTTAATGTTCAGCTTAGCGCTTCCGCCCATAAGGCCTCGTCAGAGCTTTTTTATGAGTCAAAGTGGTTATTGCTGCTAGGGGGACCCATCCTCTCATATTATCGGTAGGTATACCTCGTCATAGTATTGAAGGCAAAGGAAGGGTAATAATGTTTTAAAACTTGTGAGATATCCGTATTATTAATATCATTAGCACTTCTAATAGTTACTTATATTTTTAAAATTAGAAAACGATGGTTTGCAGTGGAGAAATTTCGTTTTGAAAATGGGGGACAGGACTAAAGTGCACCCGAATATCTTCCCATCGTCCATGGCAAAATTGCTGTTACCAGTAAACCGCGTCTTATAATGGGTCACGATTGAACTAGAATCTCGAGGCATATTGAAGATTGAAGGAAAACGAAACTGAGCGCGATGTTTAAAGTAACGAACTTCGTGAAGGACGTGGGGAAGGGAAATGGTACGTATACCGAATGGTTGTACTTACTTAGATACACATGCAATGCCCAGACTAATCCACATCCAGGAAAAGTTAATTTTGATCGGACCCGTGACCCTAACATAGGGCAAAGACCTCGAGGTGATTGTTCTTCTCCCTCCGTAATCCTATCCCTAAACTTACCTGGTTTTAGCAATCATCCATGCGTCATATTTTCCTCGGGGCTTAGAAAAAAATAAAACCAAATGCAAGTAACTGAAAAATTTAGAAACCTTGAAACGTTTTCAAACTTGGCCCAACTGAGGCGAAATGAGGCACAAAATGTGGCATTTTCCCAAAAATCAACGAAATGTGGCATTTTACCGAAAAATGGAACAAATGTGGCATTTTTTGTGGCGCAGTGGCATTTGAGATCTCTGATGATCATTATATCGATGTTCATATTCTTAGTTCGGTAGAAAATATTATTATATACATGTTGGTGGATTTGTACTTAAGAACAGTAGGTTGTTTAATTTTGACAGTTTATGCACCTTTCAATAGGAATGCTCCCACCCTCCACATTTTATTAAAACTAGGAAAAATGACTTTCAATACGGATGTGTTTAATGAATGAAGAATAATGGAGTTATAAATGTTGGAAAATGGGGGCTTTTTTAAATGAACTCCCCTCTTTTCAACAGCGTTAATCGTGACAAGCAGTAAATAGGAAGGCCAGGTTTGGGAGTTTACCTACCTGTATACCTACGTACTTGAGCCGAAACGTTTATTCGTTATAGCGTAGGAGCGGGCAAACAAGCGTCAAGAAACACGTCAACTAATAATAACAAGGCTATCGTTGATTCGCATGACGCCAGCGAACGCAGAATATCTTATGTAACTGATATCCCTGATCAAAAACTCATCTATCGTTGGATTCACGTGATTTAATCCGGTTTATTCAGATTTCATCAGATATAGGATTTTTTTTTTTTTTTTTTTTTTTTTTTTTCTTTGGTCTCTACCATCCCGCTACGACATTGTCGGTTGTCAAAATAATCCAGAATACAGTGGTAATTTATTTATGACAAAATAATAGTAAATCAGATAATAGTTGAGTATTCATATTTTTTGAATTTTTTTTAAACAATAATTAAGTTCAATTAGGAAATCATAATGAGCAAAAATACAATTATTAAAGCTTTTATCTCTACACGATTAGTGTTGAAAAGGTTAAGTTTTAATTGGAGGTGGAATTAGATATGCCGATTTTCCAATTTCGCCCATAACACCAAATTAATCTTCTAACTTCTTATTAAGATGCTCAAAAAGATCGTTTTCACATTTAATTGGAGCAATAGACGTTGGCACTCATCAGTCATTGTAGCCTTTAAACTATTTTTCATGTGTTTCAAACTACTGAATGTTCTTCAGGTTGGAATCAGATGAGTGTGAAATTTTTTTTTTTTTTGGGAGAACAGACCGAAAATAGAGTAAAATACTGTTAAGCGCTATTTTCAATGTTAATCCATTTTCGAGGTATAACATAATTGGGAAATGCTGAGGAAATTTGGGAAAATTTGAACGAAAAATGCCAGTTTTATGCACAACATGGAAATAAGCCGTCTTTTATATATACCTAGCAAAGTTGGGATACCCAAGTACATTCGTACATAGAGTACTTGAGAAAATCTACTGATATTTTACAGCAGTCGAGGAAAATCAGTAATAAGAATGAAGAGCTGCACACGACGCAAGTACTTCGAAAGTACTTCGCAATTAATGTTAATGCTTGCCAATTAATGTTGAAAAGTAATAAAAATGAAGAGGTATGCCTGCACAAGATGCAGGTACTTCGAAAGTACTTGCCAATGACAAGTACTTGCGATCCCAAGTACAGGTACCTTTACTTGCACTTGCGTGCTTTGAGTACAAGTACTTGTACTTCAAGTACAACAAGCACATTTTCTATTTTTCTTCCCCGTAATTCCTCCCCATCATTCTCCATAGTATTCTAGGTTAAAATATAGAATCTGCTTGTTATACTTGAAGAACAAGTACTTATACTTGCCACCTGGACAAGTACAAATCCTGATGTACTTGTACTACGATTAATAAGCAAAAATACTTGTGTACTTGTACTTAGAACTTCAATTAAAAGTACGTGTACTTACTCATTTTATTCCAAGTACGGGTCATTCCATGCCAACACATCATCAACACACTTTTAATATAAATTTTACCTCACCATTTTAGATTTTGCTCAAATTTAGTATATTCATAGTAAGTGTTGAGACTAAGAAAAATACCAAATTTTAAATTTTTATCTCAAACTGTTTCTTAAATATGGCCATGTAAAACTTACAAAATCTCGCCAAAAAACCATGAACGGATTTTATACTATTCGCTCTAGGAACTGTCCTGATTGAACTAGAGAGCTGGAAGAGGTATCATTTTGCAGCTTTTTTTATGCTCTTTCTGGTGATATACAACAGGACATAGGTTCTAATAGAAATTTTTTTGTCAAAATACAAATAAAATTTTGATTTAATTTTTTTCAAAAAAATACATAATTTAAACACGGACGAAGAAAAGTTATTTTCACAAGATAGTATTTTTGTTTTTTACAAGTTAGGTTACAAGATAGTATTTTGAATTGACATTTCTGATATTTTTTTACTTTTATACATAGTATACCATTATATATTTAATTAAATAGTCTACCTCTTTGGTAAAAGTACATATGTTTATTATTTAGTCAAAACCGGGCTATTAGTGGAAAACTAGTGTCAGGAATATTTTTTTTCAACAATGAACCCATCATCTCATGAATTGACATGGAATGACCCGTACAAGTACATTAGGTACTTGTTGCGATTTTTTGAGTATTATACCTGTACTTTGTACTTGAAAGTACGTTTTTCCCAACTCTAGATCTCTTAGAATTGAGGGTTTTTTGCCACCTCCCTAATTTTTCCAACTTCTCCCAAGTCGTTGAAAACTGTGGGGGAGGCTCCCCTCCCCTATCCCTCCTGTCCTGGCGCCCCTGTTGAAGAGGTGGTAAAGATTACTTCAATTATTGCCGATTTTCACCTTTCACGTTATACGTACTTATTCTCCAGATCACCTAACAATTAAATTTTTGTTTCAGCATGCCAGTATACATAAGAATGGTGAGGCGTTTATGAGTAGTAATGATTTCGTCAGAGGATTCCTTGGTCTTTTGCCCCATGAAGAGTACAACGAACAGTCACTCCGACTTCTCGCTGGCATCGTCGACACAAGTAAAGATGGGTAAGTATCGATAATCTCAATTGTAAGATAAGAAAATCAAAGCATTCTGGAATTAGAATTCAATAACTCTAACAGGGGAGTATTGGGTACCTAATTAAAAAAAAAAAACTTTACATTTTTTGTCGAGTGACACCTCATTTTGAACATTTTTTAGTGCCGAACACGATAGTGAAACCAGAATTGCGATATATTATTCCGTTCTCGGATTAGAGCTTATGAACCAAGAAGAAGCGAGATTTTTCTTAACGGTATACTATCTTCAGAAAAAATCACGCTTCTCCATAGTTCATCAGCTCTAATCCGAGAACGGAATAAGAGATCGCAATTCTGGTTTCACCATCGTGTTCAGCACCAAAAATATGTTCAAAATGAGGTGTCACATGGCAAAAAATGCAAACAGTTCATTCAAATGGGGACTACCTTTGAGTAGTCTAAAAACTTTTGGATTTTTTCCTCATTTTTATTTTATTAAAACTTACTATCAGGCACCCCAAAAACGCTCTCTAGTTTCACTTCAATATCTCAAAAATTGTTGGGATAAGTTAGGGGGGGGGGGGGGTACTTTTGGGACACCCTGTAGTGAAGCAAAACTGTAATTTAAAAAAAATACAATTTTGATGTTTGTAATATCACGGCGGACCAAGTTTAGCCCAATGGATCTTTTTTTTAAATTGTGTTATTATTCCTTATTGTCCCTTTCCTCAATCATGACATGTTGGCCAATGGAGATTCCCTTAAAACCGTCACTCATGTTCGGTTCTACACCCCCAAAATCACAAATAGTATTTATTGTTATCTATTTGATCATATAACTAACTAATCTATAAACCTCCATATTGTAATGGAAATTTTTGTAAAGGCCAGCAGCACCTTCTGTGTAACAGGCCGTTTGACTTGAGAGCTATTCGTAAAACAGTATCCATGACTCCTACATTTTGGCTACCAAAACTATTTTTATACGCATCATCCCAAATTGTTATACTAGTTATCGGTTTACTGTTGAATTAAGTATAGCATATCATTCGGAGATTGCTATTTGCTAAGCCAATTTCTCATTTTTCACTCAGAAGGGACTGAATTTTCAGAATAAAATCTCAAACCTTCTTCTGAATTTTACGTACTCATTTTCGGTTTCGGCTCCTGGACTATTCTGAATCCGATTTCCATGCTTCTCTTTTTGTCTTACTGTTGTCTGTTTTCATCATTGTTGACCTAGATCAATGACAATAGGACTACCACACTACTAAGGGACGTCCTAAGGTTCGGAGGTTGAATGGCCTACCAACACGACTAAGACTGACAAGGACGTAACCAAGGTAACCAAGGTAGAAACGATTAAGCCTAAAAAGGACCCTCCTCCACCACCCATAAATGTTGTAGGGCTAAAGAGCTACGCAGCCCTCAAAGATATGTTACTGAATATCCCTAGAGAGCAATACAAGGTCACTGCTCTCAATAATAACGTTTGGAAAATAAACGTAGATACAAGAACCAATTGGAAACTGATTACAGACAAACTACGTTCAGATAAAAAACAGTGGTTCACATATCAAGACAAAGCAGACAGACCTATTAAGGTCATGGTTAGAGGATTACATGAAACATGTGAGAAAACTGACATTATTGGAGACCTTAAGGAGCAAGGTCTTGCCATCCTGGATGTTACCAACATTCTCAAGAAAGAGAAAAGGAAAAATGACAGTGGTGAAATTGTAACCATTCATAAACCTCTTCCTCTCTTTATGTTAACCTTCGACAAAAATGAGGATGTAAATAAAATCTATAGTATTAAGGCCATTCTCAACATAATTGTGAAGATTGAGCCGGTGAAAAAAACTTCTAAACTCATTCCCCAATGTAAGAATTGCCAGTCATACATGCATACCCAATCCTACTGCGGGAAGGAATCTGCTTGTGTGAAATGTGCTGGAAAGCATAAAACTTCTGAATGTACCCTGAACAAAGCGGACTCCCCCAAATGTGTCAACTGCAAAGGGAATCATCCAGCAAATTATCGAGGATGCGAGGTAGCTAAGGAGCTACAAAGAATGAGAAACAAAATTACTAAACCCCAACTGAAAGAACAGACCAAGCCTGATGCTTCAGTTGAGAGGAATTTTAATAGGCGGAAATCGCTTACTTCAACCATTACAGGAGCAACTACTTCAAAGGTTTCATATGCTACCGTTGCTAAAAAAGAGGTTAATGTGTCGAACACAGAAAAAATGCTGGCACAGATACTGGAAAGACTGGATGAACAAAAACATACCAATAAACAGTTATTTGAAAGAATAACTAAGCTAGAAAAAGGACTTACTAGCCATGGACTGATTTAATGGGACCGACTTTAAGAATAGCAACATGGAATGCGAACGGATTGCTAAATCACATTAAGGAAGTCGAATTATTTCTCCACTCCAACAAGATAGACATCTTACTTATTTCTGAAACCCATTTCACTCGGACGTCATACATCAAAATAAGAGGATACACGTGTTATCATACGTTACACCCAAGTAATAAAGCTAGAGGAGGTTCGGCAATTCTCATTAAAGCTAACATCACTCACCATGAAGAACCAAAAATCGAAGAGGAAAAAATGCAGGTAACTTCGGTCAAGGTACAACTCAATAATAAAAGCTTTAGTATAGCCGCAATATACTGTCCCCCCAGGTTTAACTTAAAGAAAGATGATTATACGGTCCTTCTTAAATCGCTTGGTAACAACTTTATAATAGGAGGTGACTACAATGCCAAAAATACCTTCTGGGGTTCGCGATTAACCACGGCTAAAGGTAAAGAGTTGTATGAAGCAGCAGCTTCTTTCAAGTGCGACTTCCTCTCAACTGGAAGGCCTACATACTGGCCCACGGATGCTAACAAAACCCCAGACCTAATAGACTTCTTTATAAGCAAAGGTATCTCAAGTGGTTACATAAATCTAGAGGACAGCGATGACCTACCCTCTGACCACTCGCCTGTCATAATAACAATCAGTGAAAAAGTAATCATTAGTGAAAATTCTCCGAGTTTATTCAATAGAAATACTTGCTGGTCCTGTTTCCGGCAGCAATTGGAAACATCGATCGACCTTAAAGTTCCTCTGAAAACCCCTAAACAACTGGAAGACGAACTCGACTTATTCATCAATAACATACAACAAGCAGCCTGGTTATGTACCCCAATAAACCAAAACTGTAACTATGACACTAATTCGAAATCATATCCGTTAGAAGTAAGGGATCTCCTGTGCGCCAAACGTAAAGCCAGAAGGAAATGGAAGAATAACAGAACCCCTGAAAACAAAACTATTCTTAATAGACTCGGTAACAAACTTAAATATCTTATTAGATCAATAGATAACCAATCAGTTGAACATTTTTTGAGTAACCTAACTGCAGAGAAAGACACCGAATACTCCCTCTACAAGGTAACCAAAAATATAAATAGACCTAAAGTTCATTCTCCTCCAATCAAAAAGGATGACGGGACATGGGCCAGAAGTAACCGAGAGAAAGCTCAACTTTTTGCAGATCATCTCTATGAAACTTTTCAACCTCTTCCAGTGCAGACACCTGAAGAAAACGCAACACTGATAGAAAAAACGGATGAGCTTGATATTCGGCCCGTTACGTTAAAAGAACTCAAAGATGAAATTAAGGGCAACATTAATCCTAAAAAGACCCCAGGCTATGACCTGATAACCGGTCGAATTGTGAAAGAGCTCCCTGAAAAGGCTATAACAAAACTACTTCATATCATCAACGCCACGTTCAGGTTACGACATGTACCTTCCCAGTGGAAAGTAGCGGAAGTCATAATGATCTCCAAACCAGGAAAATCACCAAATGAGAAGACGGGGTACCGACCCATATCCCTCCTCCCTGTCTTATCAAAACTGTTCGAAAAATTGTTGCTCAAACGGCTTAAACCAATTATTGAAGACAGAAAATTGATACCAGACCACCAATTCGGTTTCAGGCAACGCCACTCTACGCTAGATCAAGTTCATAGAATCACTAACGTAATAGAAAAGGCTCTAGAAGGTAAAAAAATATGTGCCAGTATCTTCATGGACGTGGCCCAGGCATTTGACAAGGTCTGGCACAAGGGACTTGAGTATAAACTGCACAGGGATCTCCCAAAACAGTTTTACTTACTCCTAAAATCCTACCTAGCGAACAGACACTTCAGGGTAAAGCAGGGTGACCAGTACTCTGTCTTGAAGCCTATAAAAGCAGGGGTACCGCAAGGCAGTGTCCTGGGCCCAGTACTTTACCTGCTGTACACACGAGATCTTCCACAACAGGAAAACACAACTGTAGCTACTTTTGCAGATGATACTGCCATCCTCTCTGTTGGAGATGACGCTGAAACTGCAACTCGCAATCTACAGACGTCCACTAACAAGGTTGTCAATTGGACCAAGATGTGGAGAATGAAACTAAATGAAACAAAGTCAGTGCATATCAACTTTACTAATAGAAAAATCATAGCCCCAGAAGTTGAGATCAACTCAAATAAAATTCCATACTCTGACACTGTAAAATACTTAGGGATGCACCTTGATTCCAAACTTAACTGGAAATATCACATTGAAAAAAAGAATCAGGAACTAAAAATCAAGTTCAGAAAGATGTACTGGTTGATGGGAAGGAACTCCCATCTCTCACTACACAATAAATTACTCATATACAAACAGATACTGCGCCCTATCTGGACCTATGGGATTCAGCTTTGGGGTTGTGCGAAAAAATCAAATATTAAAACAATCCAAACCCGACAAAATATAATACTGAGAAGTATAGTTCAGGCCCCCTGGTTCATGCGGAATGATGATATTCATCGAGACTTGAGGGTAGAAACGGTCACCGAAATTATCGCCAAATATGCAAGGAAGCACGAACATCGCCTCCACAAACACGAGAACCTGGAGATGCTCAACGTTTTAAACAACGAAGGAGAACTTCGGCGACTCAAGAGAAATAAACCTCTGGACCTAACTGTGCTGTGCAAATAGTGCAAGTGTAATCCAGTGTTCTTTTAACTGTACTTGATACAAGTATGGGCCAGGTTTTGCTGTAAACCTCCCCCCTTAGTGAGCCTAACATGAAATGTAATATTGCTAGATGAGATGTATATGTTTCAGTTGCAATAAATAAATCACGGAAAAAAAAAAAAAAAAAAATTTTTTCACTCAGAAGGGACTGAATTTTCAGAATAAAATCTCAAACCTTCTTCTGAATTTTACGTACTCATTTTCGGTTTCGGCTCCTGGACTATTCTGAATCCGATTTCCATGCTTCTCTTTTTGTCTTACTGTTGTCTGTTTTCATCATTGTTGACCTAGATCAATGACAATAGGACTACCACACTACTAAGGGACGTCCTAAATTCCCCCGTCTATTAGGAGAGAAATGAGCTCCCGAGCTCACTCAGTTGATCAGGGTGGGTCCTAATTTCGATAATCGTACACAACAGGCCTATAATTACTTACTCACCTTTGGGAAAGATTGAGTAAAATTATAGTAGGTCGAGGAGAAGACTGTTCAGCGGCATGATTCACATCGCGTGCAGTGACCTTTCAGAGAAAAATATTTGAAAAAACATGCAGAACGCAGATTTTTTGAAAAGCCACCAGAGTTTACGCTCCTCTATGTTGGCTACCCTACGCTCCTTCCCACGCTCCGTCATTTTGTAGGATGTAGAAATTTTCGTCACTTTAGTTGAAAGATTAGTGGATGATGCAGGTGATGACTGGATGGCTGAAAAAAGGCGCCATCCTAGGGTGGGCACTAAACAGTCTTCTCCTCGGCCTACTATAATTGTTCTCAATCTTTGCCAAAGGTAAGTTGAGTTAGTAATCATAGCACGGTCTTTGTAGAAGACTATTAACTTATGCAGCCTATTTAGAGATATCATTCACCTGCTGGCCGGGAGAGGTGGTGAAGGCGCGAGAGAGCTCCTAGGAGTAAAATCCAGACAAAAATGTTCACTAGTGGTACACACCTTGGGTGTGTAGAGGCCCCATATATCGCCCTATGGCCCCCAAACCCATCTGATCCACCAGTATATGACGTACCACCACCTCTTTTTTGATTCTCAGATATCTGGTAAAATAGGATCACGAAAAGGGGGGGGGGGGGGGGGGCAGAGACTATCGAGTCCCATCCAATTCAAATGGAGATGAGATGAACCGCAATTGTGTTGAAACATAAATATGTGTGTCAAATATGAAAATTGTGAAGGCAAGTTGAGCCAATAAGATATGTAACGTATAGGTTTGCAATCATAATTGAAATGTGCATAAGTAGGAGTGTCCCATCAAGGCGAGATGGAGGTGAGGCAAGTGGCACTCTTACATTACAATGGGCATGTGCGTCAAACATGGAGTGGCTCTCAATCCGAGAACAATAGGTTTCTTGGTGTCATGTACCCCAGCGATGCCCTATAGTCCTTTATATTTACGTTAATTTGAAAAGTGTAAAAGTGGACGCCCTTCGTCGATCGGGTGATAACTTTCGTGCCAGATGCCTATTATCACACCAAGCTGAATCCGTATTACATTGGTGGAATGTAGCCATAGATAGAAACCCTTCTCTCATCCGGGGCGACCAGTATGATTATACCATTTGGACGGATGCCAACACATGCCAACATGTCATGATTGAGGAAAGGGAAAATAAGGAATAATAACATAGTTTCGCAATTCAAAAAAAGTTCCATTGGGCCAAACTTGGTTTGAAAGCAAACATCAAAATTGCATTGTTTTTTAAATACAGATTTACGTTCTTTAAGTTATGTTTTGGAATAGTGAAGTTATTGCTTCACTACAGGGTGTCCCAAAAGTACCCCCCACCCTTACTTTTCCCCACAATTTTTGATATATTGATGTGAAACGTGGAGAGCGTTTTTGAGGTGCCTGATAGTAAGTTTTAATAAAATGAAAATGAGGAAAAAATCCAAAAGTTTTTAGACTACTCAACGGTACTACCATTTGAAAAAAGTTTGCATTTTTTGCCATGTGACACCTTATTTTGAAGATTTTTTTTTAGTGCTGAACACGATGGTCACTCACTCACTCACTCACTGCTCGGGGTTTCCATTGGAAAAGAGTTTCAGGCACCATGAACGGCTTATACTCTCCCTCAAAATGAGGCCCCTTTAATTTAAAAGAGGATTCCGCAGGTTACCCCGAGTTG
This sequence comes from Adelphocoris suturalis, assembly GCA_030762985.1. Lineage (NCBI taxonomy): Eukaryota > Metazoa > Arthropoda > Insecta > Hemiptera > Miridae > Adelphocoris > Adelphocoris suturalis. The sequence goes on from CM061044.1 coordinate 44,082,407, forward strand.
GAGTCGTCGCAAGCAAACCTTTTGCTTAGATCAGCAAACTTTTTGATTCTTTTCCACTCAATGTCTCTGAGGGAAGCCCGTTCAATGATATGATGCCCAAATGCCTCTGTTCTGGATCTCCAGTACCGGTCGCATCTACAAAGAAAGTGCTCTGCGGAATCTTCCTCGAGTCCGCAGGGGCACATAGGTGAGATATTGTTATCTATAATATTTAGCATCCTGCGGAAATCATAATGTCCGGTGAGGATCCCAATCATGGTTCTAATAGAATTTCTACTTTTGCTTAGAAGCCAGCGTGCTCGTTTGGGATCGGAAGAAGTAACGAGCATTCTGGTTTGTCTATATCTAGCAGTTTCCTTGCTCCAGAGAATGTCGAGGTCTTGTGTGACCCAGTTTTTAATTTTTGCTTTACAGGCATTTTTGGAAATGCAGATGGCAGGAGATGGTCCGAGAAACTGTTGTCCCGAGCCAGCCCGCGCTAAGCCGTCCGCATTAACATTGCCTTCGTAGTTCTCATGACCAGGAATCCATTTTATGGATATTCTGTTGTTACTAAGAAACAGGTTGTTGATGTGTTGCTTTGTTTCCCAGACCAGTTTTGAGGTCGTAAGGGGGTTCAGGAGTGCTTTGATGCTGGCCTGACTATCGGTAAAAATATGAATGTTTTTGTTAGAAGTGTTGTGGTTATGTAAGGTGACCAGGCACTTATTGATAGCATATATTTCTGATTGAAATACAGTCGCATATTTATCGAGGCTATAAGAATGTGCCACTTGGAGGCTGGGAATGAAAACACCAGCACCAGAGGAAGGTTCAGATTCCCTGTCTATCTTAGAACCATCGGTGTAGCAATGTATGGTGTCTATAGTGTCAACAGGGGTTTGTTGATTGTTCCACTCATTTCTGTCTTTTATTTCAAAGGAGGATTTCAAGTTCCAGAAAAATCTCCTCTTCATTTCATCGGAGGGCATGAGGGTTTCTGGTGCATAAGCATTAGTAGCTTGTTTGATGTAGGTGTGTCCTACTTGTGTGTAGTGAGAGAGATGACTTGTGTCATGCACCCATTCTCCCAAAATATTCAACCTAACCACGGCTTGCATGGAAAAGACCATTGCGAGAGTATCCAGTGGTGCTAGTCCAAGGATAATTTGAATGCCCCTAGTTGGGGTAGTGCGGAAAGCTCCACTGATAAGCATGCAGGCTAATCTTTCGATTTTGCCCAGGATTTTGCTGTTTTTAATGCCCGGCCACCACACCACCACCCCAAATAGGAGTCTAGGTAGGATGATGGCTTGGTAAATCCAGTGGGCTATTTTGGGGGTAAGTCCCCACTTTTTTCCAATCGCTCTCCTCGCACAGAAAAGACTATTGGTGATTTTTTTGACCTTCCATTCAATATGTGGTTTCCAATTGAGTTTGGAATCCAGTATAATACCGAGGTACTTCACCTTACTGGAGGGTGAGAGGTTAGTGTTTAGGTATGACAGTCCTGTTATTTGTGGGGGACGTCGTTTCCTTGAGAAAGTGATGATTTCAATTTTATTGGGATTAATGAATAGTCCCTTATTTCTACACCATTGTTCAAGGAGTCTCAGTATGGTGTTGGCATTTCTCGTGATATCCGTCGGGTTTGAGCCCCTGATTAGGACAACCCCGTCATCCGCAAAAAATTGTGCATGATGGCAGAGAGTGAGCAACGCATTCAATAAGTCGTCAACTACTAGGCACCAAAGGAGGGGAGACAGTGATCCCCCTTGTGGAGTGCCTCTTTGAACTTTATATCTTTTGGAAGTATTACCTAGAGAGCAGGTGATCATTCTATTTAATAGATACGATTTACACCAGTGGATTATTGGGGAGTCAACTCCTCTGGTTTCGAGCCCTAGCTGTATTGCTGGCCACGACAAATTATCGAAGGCTCCGCCAATGTCGAAAAATATTGCCGTGGCACAATCACCGGTGAATATGGTTTTTTCTATGAGGCCTACTAAATTGTGTAGAGCCCCTTCGACAGATTTACCTTCCATGTAAGCGTATTGAAGGTGGTTTAGGGGTCTAGAATTTAAAATAGAGTCCCGAATGTATCTATCTAATATTTTCTCTAAAATCTTAATGATAACAGAGCATAGGCTGATAGGTCTGACTGATTTCGGATCTGTGAGATCAGGTCTACTAGCTTTAGGGATGAAGATGACCCTTGTTTCCAGAAGGGAAGGGGGAACAAAACCCCAACGTAGCATGCCTCTCAAGATGTCTATGAGATATTTCTCGAGAAGAGAGTAGGACTTTTGTAGGCATACGACACGTATGCCATCGCCTCCGCATGCTTTGTATGGTTTCATCGAGAAGGTGGCCCATTTTACCTTCTCGTGGGTGATGATTCTTCTACTGAAAGAGTCTGAATCATGGTTGTAACTGAGGTAGTCAGTGGTTGTATCTCCCTCGCTATAGGGTATAGAGTTGGGGAAGTGAGTAGAGGCAAGTATGTCTAAAGCTTCTGATTCATTGGTGGCAAAATTGCCACTCGGGTGTCTTAATAGTCCTAACTTAGGAAAAAATTCATCTTGAAGTATTTTAAAGATTCTAGCAGAGTCTTTAGTAGTTTCTATTGTTTTACAGAACTCTTTCCAGCTTTTCCTTTTGTTTAGGTTGAGGAGGGTTCTGTATTTTGACCTACTTAGGTGGAAGGCATCCCTATCGGGTTGTGTCTTAGTGCGCCTTGCCTTTCTTTGTAAGCGTCTACATTCCCGACGCGCAGTTTTTAACTCACCTGTCCACCAAGGCTTGTTTTTAGCCTTTACCAGTTTGGGAGGACAGGCGGTGTTAAAAGCGGTGTTTATATGTTCTACTAAAAGCTTAGTGGATTGAGCTTGGGAGTTTTTGTTGTTTATGTCCCAAGCTAAGGAGGATAATAATTCCCTAAGTTTATTTTCAAATAACTCCCAGTCTGTTTTGCGGGGATTTTGTACTGTTATAATAGGTGGTTTTGGAAAATCGATCTCAAACGTGATTAACCGGTGGTCGGACAAGATTGTGTCTGGTCTGACTGTCCAGTGGTGAATTTGGTTATGAATACCTACTGAGGCGAGGGAAATGTCTATTATGGAAGACCCTCTACCCCCGCTAAATGTATGAGTGTCTCCTACATTCAAAATGTTAAGATTGTTTGAAAGTATGAAATCTTGAAATGCCTCACCATGAGTGTCCGTGTACCTTTCACCCCATGTGGTGGAGTGGGCGTTGGAATCAGCGCCGATGACGCTGTGGTGGTTGTTGGCCTGACTCCAGGCTGTGAGTTCCTCCAGGGAGAGGGGTACTAGCGTCCGTCGGTCCCCAGGGCAGTAGACGGAGGTGAAGACAGTGCTTCTCACACTGCCATCTCTATTCGTCGTAGAGATGAGAGCAGATGTAGAGTCCCTGTTGTTATTCCAGGAAATGGGAGTTGCCCCCCACTTTCTGTGGACAAGAATACAAGAACGAGGTATAATACCGTCTGAATAGGTATAGATAAGATCATATGTATTGAGGTTTAGACCTCTTACTCTATGCTTAAATACATGAGGTTCTTGAATAAGAACAATGTCAATGTTGTTTTGGGTGACGTATTGCATAATGTCGTCAGTAGCAGTCTTTGAATGTTGTAAATTTATTTGACATACTTTCATTTTCATTTTAATTTATTGAATTTATTGAAGAGAAACGAAAGGAGTATTTACCTGAAGTTTTGAAATTTACGTTAAGTAATTTTATATTTTAATTTTCTTGTGAAGAAAAGAAAAATGAGAAAAAACAATTAAATTTTGTTATTGGAATGGGTGAAGCCCATTAACTTTTAGGACAGAAGGTCCTCTTCTATATCCGACAGAGTCCGATTACTCACTGTCACCAGGGACTGGGTAGACCCTGATGAGGCGGAGTCATCCGACTCTATCGGAGAATTGTGATGAGTAGCATCTAAAGCATCTAAAGGGGCATCAGGAGGGGTTTCCCTGAAGGGGAGTTCAACTTGGGCCCCTATCAAGCTACACTCCATACCCTGTCTTTTATCAGGGGGGGTAAGGAGTGACTTAGTAGCCTCACGTCCTCGTTTGGGAGTGGAGGAGGGAGGCTTAGAAGGTCTCATGGCCTCCTCAAGGGATGGCCATGATGAGAGAGATGGGGGGCCGCCAGGGGCTCTCGGGGTTCTCCCCTGACTAGAAGGGGAGCCTTCCCGAGGAGGCAACCCTCCACCCCCTCCGATCAACGATGGTCACACGATGGTGAAACCAGAATTGCGATATCTTATTCGGTTGTCGCATTGAAGCTGATGAACCATGGAGAAGGGCAATTTCAAATGCGAAATGGGCAAATACAAAATAGCAGAGCGTGGGGAGGCGCGCAGGGTAGCCAACATAGGGGAGCGTAAACTCTGGTAGCTTTTCAAAAAATCCGTGTTCCGCGGGTTTTTTCAAATATTTTTGACATTTTATGTCTTCGCTATGGCACATAAACTGAAAAAACGAAAATATTTTGATGATTTCCGCTCACAACCGAGTCGTTGCTAGGGAAATGGTACTTCGTCGTTTTTCATCCCACAAAATTCGTTGACCATAATCATTTGAATAATAGGTAATTTCTATGCTTTACACTCTAGGAAGCTGTAATTTCGTATGTCGCCTCTTTAGGACATTTACTTGACGATGCCCAGGGTCCGGATCAGATGGGTGGCTCTTAAAGCTAATTTCTATGTTTTACACTCTAGGAAGCTGTAATTTCGTATGTAGTCTCTTTAGCACATTTACGTGGCGATGCCCAGGGTCCGGATCAGCTGAGTGGCTCTTAGAGCTTGCATACGAGTCTGCAACACATACTTGTCTTCAACTAAAGACATAAAATGTCCCAATGTGTTGCACACTCGTATGCAAGCGTTTCGTTATGTCTTTGCTATGGCACATAAACTAAAAATTTTCTCTTAAAAGTCACCGCACGCAATGTGAACATGCCGCTGCATAAGTAAACAGTCTTCTATGAAGACCGTCCTATAGTTGCTCAATAACAAATTTCAGTCTCCTAGGTCTATTAGGAGAGTAATGAGCTCCCGTGCTCACTCAGCTGATGTGGGTGGTTCTTCATTTTGTGAGTCGTTAACAGCAGGCCTGTGGAGTCTCCATACCAAATTTCGTCTCCTACGTGTATTAGGAGGCTGAAAATTCAATAATATGATGACGCCTTGACGGCTCGCGCTGAATTTTCTTGCGATAAAACATGATACATGTTAAAACCTGCGATTGACACTATTTATTCAATGTATCCAACGAGAACTTGATAAAATAGTCTACTTGTTGAAAATATATTCACTACGTTGAGCGCCATAATGCATCAGGATACATATATATGCATATGTGCATATCTATTTACACATAGACGCTTATCTTGTATGTAGTCCCATACTCTTTCAAATAACATCATTCCTCGAAATCTTTTCCTCTAATTGATGTCAGCTAATATCAACGTGAAAATTTCTTGAAAGCACTTTCATTGTTTATCAGGGTGGTGCTTTTGCAGCAAACGCCACTTGACATTGATTACCTATGTTACCTAACGTTTAATTTTACGCCCGAATTTATTACATTTATGGTTGTAAGTTCCTGACGATTTCAAAGTGTATCAATTCCTTATTTGTGGCTGAGAACACAATATTGACGGGCAACATTTTCGCTTACCTACCTCATCTAAATTTCACAGTTTACTTCTTTGTTGTTTGGAGATTAATTTTAGAATACTTCACATGATCCTCTCTTCATTTGCTTTCTTGTTAATCACACAAATGTCTTTTTTCCAGGCTCATATCATTTGCTGAGTTCCAGGCTTTTGAAGGGCTGCTGTGCGTCCCAGATGCATTGTACAGGACTGCATTTCAGCTCTTTGATATTAGCGGAAAAGGGATGATTTCATTTAGTAAGTTCTTAGTATCCTAGAGTTTAGTGGATATGTACTGCCTATAATGTTTGTGTTTGGTGATTATGATTGATTCTGGAGAAAGTATTTTATATAACCAACTGTGACTACGCAGTAACTGTAATTGGTAATATCGTATAGCTGTTAAAACTCTTCAAATGCTGCATTAGGTATTAGCTCCAACTATTGTATCAGGTATTAGCTTGCGCGATCACGCAAAATGAAAACATCTGGTGCGAGGCTTCACTCTAATTTCCTTACTTGTATTCATTTTACATGGTGCTACCACGATGGATCACATCTTAGAAGGATTGGGTTGTTATTCGATTGTTTGATTTTCAATTATAGGACTCCGTTAGTCCAGAAGTTTCTTCAAGTGGCTGTCAGTAAGAGAGAACACCGATTGTATGACTTCCGGTATTTACTTTCCGGGCGAGTAGGAAAGTGATCTGTCTTCTAACCATCCCTAAAAGTTGCAACAAACTCCTGTTTTTGGCAGAATATTAAACATGAATAGAATCAAGAAGTGCTCAAGTTGCAAAACGAGTAGACTTACATATGAGAAAAATTACAAAATTCCTATTGCTCTCATAAGGTCATGCTGCATGTTTCCCCCCTCCCCTTTTGCTTCTTCACTACCGAAGGTAGGGAAGCTTTGTGTTCGTGATTGAAGTCGAAAAAAATTCTGTCCTCCAAAATCAAAATTTCCACTTGCTCAGAGCTTGCTGATCAATTTTAGTTCCGTGTCTGTTTTTACACGATTTTTTTTGAGAAGCATGAAAATGGTCACTTGATACATCAAAATCACGAGAAAACAAAAATATTTAAATTTAAAATATCTTGTTTTGTGTCAGGGAAACCTGTAATTCAGACAGGGAAATGTAAAATTCCCAGTTGGAGGCTACCCTAATGGTTCATTCGTCAAATGGTGGTAGCTTGAAAACATTTGATTTACACATAAAAAAATAATTATTAATGATGGAGTATTTTGGGATGTATGAAGTATAATGCTGCGGTAGTTTTTACCGGGCATGAAAATCAAATGACGTAACTGCTTGCTGTAGATACTCCTAACATTGACCTTCTCTCTTTGTTTTCCTAGTGCTCCGTTGTGTAAACTTGCCTTAATCGAATCAATTAATGTCCGTCCGCCTTTCGTGGTGTTGTATGAATGGCCCTGGTAATCATCGCGCTTTTAGCTACATCATTCGGATGGGTGGGTGAGATACTCACTGATGAAAAGAGGAAATACAGGAATTGGGACAATTCAGAATGTGAATTATGCACTTTTTCAAAACAAAGAAGTTAATTGCCATAGAAACAATCACCAAACCATTATAGTAGGTATCATTATTATTAGTGAAAGATTATGTCTGAAAAATTATGGTAATTTTCTCGAGCAGTCGCTTTTACAAATTGGCGTCCAGAGAATACATTCGTCAGAAAACCATATAATGGAAAATGATGGAAGATTAACATTTACATTCAAATTGCTTTATCAAAATTATTTATATATCGCTAGAGGCTGTTATTGAACTCGTAGAGAACGAGCACCCCTAACTACCAATCTATGTGTACCCAGAACTGCCAAGTATTGCTACCTCCATCTTGTTTTCTTACCCCTCCCGTATGTTTGAGAAGATCCAAGTCAACATTACGTGATGTTTATTGCTAGCTCTTCTATTTTTCTCAACTGTTCAAGTCTACTGTGATATCATTGATTGCTGTTCTGGTGAAACTATTGTACAGTTCAATTTTTATCAGATTTCCTCAACTATAACGATAACACGTAGCCAATCACAAAAACAAAACGCGTCACCCTGGTGTCCTTGGGTTTAATTCATGCGATGTGTTGTAAAACCGCCAGTTATCACTTTACAACTTTAGTTTTCTTAGACTGTTTAAGTTTTAATTAACGCAACGAAAAATATTCCTTTCTGCCCTTAGTTTTGAATTTATATATTTTTAGTATTTCTCCTCCAACGTTTCTCCCACTTCTTAGGGAGAACAATGAACTTTATTACACTAAACGTTGAAATTCATAATTTTCCAACAATATTTAATTAGGTATAGCTTTTCTAAACAAAAATCTGATCTGCGGCAAGGGGACACAAGAAATGCGTTGGTTCCACTGCCGATCTTCAGGACATACCATGGATTTTGAAAATTTCAAAATCGTGACAAGATAATTGAAATCGTCAAGATAATATTCAAATTCAGTTGATTTCCTAAAAGAGAAATCTTCAAGATAATACATTCAGATAATACATTCAGATTCAGTTGATTTCCTAAAGAAAGACATTCGGAATTTGAGCGATTTACTCCTCTTTAAGGATTTAGGGACTCTAAATTTACAGTTACCGTCACCAACAAACTAAGTTGTTAAACAACGTATGTTAAACATTGTTGGAAAATTCTATATTTTAACGTTTGTTGTTATAAAGTTTATTGTTCTCCCTGAAGAAGCCCCAGTTCCTGGAAAGAAACGTTGGAGGATAAAGGCTAAAAATATATAAATTCAAAACTAAGGACAGAAAGGCCTAATTTTCGTTGCGAAGTTATCACTTTAGTTAAAACCCATTGGTCAGTTGACTGCGAAGACCCCTTTCCCACTCTCATTACTTGAATACCTAATTTATTTTTGTAAATTTAGATTGCGTTTGCATTATGTCATTTCTGTTATTGCCAAGAATATTTGGCTTGAGAGAATGGCCCAGAACAACATTTTTATTTAGAATGCATATTGCCTGAGGTAATGGAGTGTTCTGCTATGCTATAATTTCTTTCACACAATTTGCCAATCAACCATGTGCACCAATTAGGTACCTTCCCCATTAAAAATTCATAATTTATTTTATTTTTTTCCAGAGGAGTTTTGCGAGGTTTTGACCAATACTGAACTGAATGAAAGATTGTCCTTCGGAATGGACAATCAATTTTTGAAGCTTTATTTTGGAAAAGAGAAAACCAGATTGATCAGCTACTCCGAATTCAGCCAGTTCTTACACGTGAGTTTTCTATTTCTTATTCAGTATAAAATTCAGGTATATCAGCCTTCGTACAAAGCCGTTTTTGTTTCCTTCTTATCAGGGGCGCAGTACTAGGGTAGGTAATGCAAGTAGGGTAGGTGGTGAGCGCATCGATTCTGATGGCAAATGAACGCCTGAGCATTTCCAATTTTTAGAAAAGCAAGGTTTTTGTTACTGAAAATGAATAAATAAAATAAATATTTAAATAGCCTTGGAAAAAAATAATAACGAATGTGAAAAATGTTATCACAACTGGCACCTAGGAAATTCAAGAGAAATATAAAATTTCTTCATATTAAGCTAATTGTCATTCAAAATGGAGAGCTATTACAATGGCTCAAAAAATGTTGAAATTAAAAATGCGTGTGCTGGGGTAGGGTAACAGTCGGTGTTTTCATCTCTTTGGAACTCCTTCACATCCCTACCCTAGACAAGGTTATACGTCCCCATTGTGCAATCCAGGCGCCCTCTGGTTTACCAGAGGGTGGCAGAATGACCCACCGGCGATTAGGGGGAGGCTCGTGTCAACGGGTCTCCTGTCCCTTAACCCCTTCGCGACGGCGTCGTTCAGCCAGGCGTGGGCCTGACTGCCTCGGAGCCCTCCAACCCCCGTGCCTGAATAATTGGCCCCCCACGCGCGGTGAACCACCTTCGCTTTTCGGAACTGGATCAAGAATATTAGAAATTGAAATTTCCCGAGTATCATGATCACCATCATCGAGAAAATCGACAAAACAATCGTCTTTGAGTTGATCCAAAAAGTTTGTTGAACGAGCTTCAATTTCAACGTCAATCACATCACTACTTAACTCACTGTCACTCCCAGTTATTATTTCGTTAGGAATTCCTTCATCCGTCCACCTGTGAGGAATAAAAACGTAAAAGAAAGTACAAGTATGGAAACAGGTATGAGTAAAATTATGACAAAGACCGAATGCGGGCAAAAAATAGCAGTGTCCAAGTCAACGTTTTTCCTGCTGTTTTGATGTGAATAGAAACTCTCGACAACGTCTTTGATCTCAGCGCATTCTATTAGATACTAGACGTAAATGTTAGTTACAATGCCTCTCAATGGATGGCATGAGAGTCGATAGAATGGAGGGAAATTCGAAAACGCGAAAGCAGGCGTTACGGAGCACTTGATGGCCGACGTATTAATACATCGTTAGGCGTTACGGAGGACATCTGTGCCGACGTATTAATACGGCGGCCGTCGCGAAAGGGTTAATAAACGCGCTTCCCGTTAGGGAGTCAGATAACAGTGAGCTTCATAACCCCCGCCAGCCCATTGGCTTGTGGGGTCCAAGGGGAGGCGCTCTGGGGTGCCCCAGGCAGGGGCTTCGGTTTTCCTCTCCTTCTTCTTCATCCTCGTCTTCCTATCCTTCTTCCTTTTCCAATGCCCCTGGAGATGACCACCAGTGTGACCACTGTGAGAGAACCTTCAGATCCAAGCGTGGCCTCAGTGCCCAAATGTGGCAGAAGTATCCTGTACAGGCCAACACTGCAATTAATACAGAGCATGAGCGGCCTAGGTATGCTTCTGAGTATTTGCAATGGGGGTTGTTTTGCAAGAACGTTTTTCCTTGCTCACACTTTCTACCATTCAATCTCTTTGCCTGAGGCCCCTCTACAAGAAGCTTGTCCAGGATGCAATCCTGGCAAATAGCCGTGGGGCCTCGCCCGCATCTCCTACAGGAGTGGGACAGCAGCCCTCCGTCCAGCAACCCTCCCCCAGGACCTCTGGTCTTCTTGAAGATCTGAAGTATTGAGGCTGGGGGGGGGGGGCAGGTAGGCCGTATTGAAGGTTATGAGAGTGCCTACCTGCAGGATCTGGGGAGGCGGGCTGGTGTTGAGGGGCCTGAAGGGTTGTAGCACGAAGTTGCAGCCTATGTGCAGAGGATCTTCCCGCTGTTTGAGGAAGCGACTGTGGCTAGGCATCAAGGAAGGGTTCCTTCAACATTGGGGCCTTGTGGAGGTCGCAGAGCAGCAAAAAAGCAAGAAGGCGGGAATATTAGCAGGTCCAGAAGTTGTGGAGGAAGCATTCGGGTCATGTAGCTGCAGAGGTACGGAGTGAGCTGGTGGTGCCCCCAGCTTCCACCAGGGATCCCTTAAGCAGCATTATGTGCATGCCGGTGCTTTATGATGAGGCGCATAAGTGCCATGTCTAAAACTCCTCATCTGTTGAACCTGCTGACACTGGAATAAAGCCCCAAAGAATGTCAAGCTGCTCATCCTCAACCTGTTACTTCTGTCGGGAAAACCTCCGAAAGCATTGACCCTTTCCCGAACCTCCTCATCCCAAAGTAAGAAGGGAGTGGGTAGGCTCCCACCCGACTTCAATATCGTCGATAGTTTTCCGCCACTTTCGAGAGATTATGGCATCTCGCTTCCAAAAGGGCTGGTGTCATTGGTGAATTCCAGAGAGCATTTCGGCCCGTGGATGGCACAGCGGAGAACCTACCAGTTCTCCAAAGTGTCATTTCACTGGCCTGTATAAAGAAACGGCAACTTCATCTTGCCACTCTGGACACTGTAAGCCATTTTGCCCTGACCAATTGTCTTCATGGTGTCTGGCTATAAACGGCTAAAAATTGTTAAATGTATACTATTAAGCAGAATTTTAGCCTGAAAATGTGAACTAGATCATTAAAAAATTTATGCAGAAAATTATGCTGAAAAATGTACTTGAATGTCATTAATATTTGCTGAAAAGCCGTAAAAATTCAAAATTTAATTTGAATCGCAGAGTTGTTGAGACGTTGTTTTGAGATAAAATTAGTAATTAACAATTTCTTTGCACTCAGAAGTGCTCAAATATTTGTGAGTTAGCCCCTAGACGGTCCCCTCTAGTTTTTAATGCCAGCAACAGTATACGCATGTGCAAAACGTGAATCTTGGACGTTGCCGTTGGATTAATATTAGTCTTTGCGCATCGCAAACGCTTTTTCATTCACATCTACTTGAAAATTGTGTAGTTTCAAATTTGTGGGATAGTTGGCTGTGAGGAATACATCCTAGGGTTGTTGAGGGTGAGAAGAGAGGTCAGCTTCTCGTATTATGTAGTTTATTCAAGCTAAGCGTTTTCGCCTCGTCAGAGCTCTGTATATAAGTCTTTCTATTATTCTCATTGGTTAGGGGGACCCATCCTCTTGTCATGGTTAAGATTTGCTGTACCTTTTAACGTGGTGTTGATGGTAGGGGGGGGGGGGTTAATTTTGTTTTAAAATTAATAAAAGATTCAAAAAGTAAGATAATAATAATGATAAGTGCTTCATGTAACTTTTTGAATCTTATTAATTTTAAAACATTACCTTCAACACCACGTTAAAAGGTACAAGCTTGAATAAACTACATAATACGAGAAGCTGACCTCTCATTCTCACCCTCAACAACCCTAGGATGGTTTCAAATTCGTAAGTTGATTTTTGAGTGAGAGTACTCCTCCGTAGGTCTTAGTATTGTGTTGACATTTGGCTCTCGTCCAAAATCCACTTCGACGTGGCGTTTGTTTCGGCCTTCTAAATATCTCAACAAGGTGGAACCAAGCGCCAACCTTGACCTCCTTTGAAATGACAATATTTTGATCAGATTACATTTCACCCACTATTAATTCAAGGATTTGCAAATACTTTTCTGCTGACTTCATCTAATGTTGCCAACTCATCTGCAGGTGATTCTGTAACGAGTCCCTGTTATTGGGTCAGGTTCCAAAAGTAGATTTGAAGCCCTGGCTATGCCTTGGAAAGTTCTTTTTTCTTGTGATTTTAACCTAAGCATTGCTCTCCCTTAGACAAACATCGGAAGCTGTTGTTCCTACGAAATTTTGCTTCGTACTTGGTTCAATTTATTTTGACCCGCCCACCTTTCCAACGATTTAAAGACCCTGGGTGTCTAAAGAATAAAATCATTGACTCATCATACGTGACATTTTAAGTTTAATGGGATACAATGATGGTAAGGGTTGAGATAGTGTTGTTTTGTACACATTCATTGATGTAGCTACAACGTGTTTTGTTGTAAATGCTGTTGTTGTTAACTTGTGATGTGAACACTATCGAACGAGAGGACTTCATCATCGTTTCCGCTATAACGAGGTAAACTGCGTTAGCCAATAATCCATAATGAAATCAAGATCAGTGGTTTTTTAAGGAAAGTAGCTTTTGGCGAGGAACCATTGATTCTGAAGTAGATTTCCGGGAGCCTGGAGTAGCTCTCCAAGATACGGCTTGCCTCAGAAAAATGGGTACAATTTAATGGTGTTAAAGTTCCAGTTATACAGCGTAACCGTATGAGCGACTTCTCGTAAAATATTGTATTATATTTTGTTACGATGTTTTGAAATTTGAGCATTTTGAATGCAAAGAAATTTATAATTATTAATTTTATGGCTAGTAAACTCGTTCTATAAATAATAATATTCTGCAATTTAAAAAAGATTTTGGATTTTTCGATTTTTTTTTTTTTTGTTTTTGTTTTTATCGATTTTTAAGCTAATGAAATTTAAGTACTTTTTTTTCAGCATAATTTTGTGCATGATTTTCAAAATGTTCTAGTTTATCGTTGATGAGCTTGTTTTGGCTAATATCCTGATAAAAATGATAAATTTAACTATTTTTAGCCGTTTTTAGCACATTTTTGAAAGTTGACCAATTTAATGTGCTCAAAAACTGCTGGCCATCGAACTCATCCTTTTATTTGGAAAGCTTGAATTTTGGCGCAAGAACGGAATTTTTATCAATCCTAAGGAGAGTTATCGTCTGGAAGGACTCACACGTATAATATGTACCTATGTATATAATATAAATTCTAGGGTCCATTTCAGAATGCCTCAAAACGGATTTCAATGACGAAAGTTTTCAAAAATTTGTATCTAAGTATTTTAAAATTTTTAAAAGCAAGTTTTAAAAAAAGCAATAGCTTAATTTTCTGCGAAAATTCGCTAAAACCTGATTTTAAGCTTACTGGGGACTTCTATATGCGACCAACCAAAAAGTTGTTTTTCGGCTACCCAATTGTTTTTTGTTAACGTCTGTTTGAAAAAAAAAGTCATCATCCATAAAACGGGTTGAAAAAAAAAGTCCCGCCAAATCTCTTTGAATTTTATGAGTTGATGCTGCTGAATAGTAATGCGTAATTGTAACAGTGTAATAATGATGGTAGCATTACAATATTCTATCAATGAAACTCCCATTTATAACTTATTATTCGTTTCTTCACTAGCCCCTTATTACATATACCTAGAGAATTGACCACCTTTGAGCTTGAATTTATTACTTAATGAAAGTTAAGTATAAGAAACTGCTTGTGTGTAGTTTAATGTGTTTTCAGTTTTTCTTTATCATTTTTTTCATTAGATAGTAGTATAGCACCCAGCTTAGTCCTAATACAAAATTAAATCTCTTACAAAAATACAATAGAGAATAGGTTTCAAGCAAATAACTACTAAATGAAAACATTTTTATGAATACTACTTGGTTAAGTTGGTAAAAGTAACAAAACATGATTTGTGTTGAAGTAATAAAAATCTGCCAGTTTTTATTAAACATTCTTTTTTAAATTCAAGCCTTGTAAAGCTTTATTTAGGTAGTGTTATTATTATTATTGTTATTATTTTTTTCCCCCTTCGATCGAATAAATCCATTGTTTGTTGGGTGCATCATTTAGGATTAGTGGCAAAAATCTAGTCTTGAATTGTCATTAAAAAATTGTATTTTGACGCACGCATTTTTATGTAGCAGTTACGAGTAATGATGTTGAAACGGATAAATATTATCAATACTCTCTCTGCACTGATTAGGATTCCATCAAACTATTTTATGGACGATAATTTTGAAATTTTTACAGGATTTTCACGAAGAGTGCGGTACCCAAGCTTTTCAAAAGTTCGACAAAGATGGCTCTGGGTTTATCTCTGCATTAGATTTTCAAGACATAATGGTCAATATAAAAAATCACCTTCTGACGAAACAAGTACAGGACAATTTAGTCGCTGTAAGTACTGTCATAATGTATTCTACAGTATCAAAAACAAGTTATATGCATAACGTTTATGTCTATCTTACCTAAACATCCTAGATTTATTTTTGTTTCATGGATTTATTGTAAATGAGTGTTATTTATGGATATCTGCCTAAGATTCTGGGTTGGAACTACTTCTCGTACTATTAGAAAGGTTCCTTGAACCTTCCAGAATGCCTGATAAATGTAAGAATTGTTTTCCAGTCTCTATTTTTAATGTCATTTGCAATTATTATATTGTCCTCGAAGTTATGACATCTAGAGGTATAATATATATTGGACACTCACATAGATAATGTTCCGTAGTTTTTACATTTTCGCATGCACATCTGTTTGATACTCTCTGCTTTATTTTGTTTATTTTTGATATGACACAATATCCTGTCAGGGTTCCTATTTATTTACTAAAATTTTGTTTTAGGCTGCAGGTGGTCAGGGAGGACATCGCGTCAGTTTTCCGTATTTCATGGCCTTCAATTCGTTGCTGAGCAACATGGAGCTCGTCAAAAGAATATATCTCAATGCTACTAATGGGCACCGTTCTCAAGAAATTACTAAAGGTAACTCACCTAATTTTTCGCTCTTGGAATTTAATTGTGAAGCCGTATGAAAGTATTGAATACTTGGATAAGATCCTTGACGAAACGTCTACCCAAATGTGTTCTCGATGGAATTTTCTTGTTCAGGAATTTTGCTTCCGAGTTTAGCTATAGGTAGTGGAAGCATTTTTCTCACTTTTGGAAGAAAAACAATTTTTTGTCTCCGAATCTAAATTTCTACTCGTATTTTTCCTTTTTACACCATTCTGAACAACTTTGGTTTCGTGTCTGTCTGCCTGTCTCTGTGTGTGTGTGTGTTTGTGTCGTGTGTCCACAAATCCTGGTAACAAGCTTATTTTCCACAGTTCTCATGAATGAAATTTTCAGGGAATGTGCGGGTTAAATTTTAGATGGTCTCTCATCACTTTCATCGTTCCTGACTCAATACTTCACTCTGCGCATGCGCAAACGTAAATTCTACCTAGCATCATTTTCTCAAGCCCTAGTCGTCTGATCTCGCTCAAATTTAAATCATAGTTGGGGAATGACAATTTGATCACCCCACGTCAATTTCATTTTGATTGTATCAGTAATGCACCAATGTTTAACCCTTGTCCACTACCTTAGTTTCCACATGAAATTGATAAAATTTTGAAAGTTGATGAAAGGAAGGAAAATTGAATGAAATTTCCATTGATGAAATTTTCATGCACGGGTTAGGTTGTAAATGGTCCCGTATCTAATTCATTGTTCTCAACTCATTAGCTCATTCTGCACATGCGCAAACGTAAATTACATGGAGTTTTTTTTTTTTTTTTTTTTTTTTTTTTTTTTTTTTTTTTTTTCTTAATCGATTAATTATGGCATTTCACGCTACTCTTTTCCGCTATGGAATTTTCAAGATCATTTAAAACGAGGAAACGTGGAAGCTAAGTGCCACATCCAACCTTTTTTTTTTTTTTTGGGATACTGTTCTTGCCGAACCACCCTCGCAATCTTCGCATCATAATACTTATGTTATGTGCGAGGATAATTTCTTGACCAGAAGGAAGAGATGGCCGCATACAAAAGGGTTTTTGTACAAGCTTTTCGCAATGCACTGCCAGGAATCGCCGCTTTCGCAGGCCAAATATGTAAGGGGCTTAAAGGAGGGAGCTAGCACACTGGTTGCACGCTCAATAACTAGACTGCTCGAGATCTCAAGACAAACTGACGTCAACCACTCTCTCCTGAGCTGGGACTTTCCCCTCCCCACGATTGGTGTGTGAGGCGGGTTGATGTCGGAGGTTCCTCTCGTGGGCTTAGCTATGGTATTGGTATTGATTTGTTACCTTTTCATTAGTACTCGCAACTTTGAAGAACCCAATCAGATGATTCAGATTCTTTTATAAACTCTTACTCTTACCTATTCTTGCGCATCTTGACTGTGATTCAAAATGAGAAGGCTGGTCCGTGAACGGGACCTGTTAGCAATGGAGCGCGTTTTCAAACGAGCCTTTCATATTTTTTTGTTACTTCATTAATGCTTAACGTTCATTAACGTTCATTAAAGGCTTACAAGAAAGGTATGCGTCACTAACCTCACACGCCAGAGTAAACACGCCAGAGTAAACAGGCCTGACTTGACATTTCTGGGATCCTACCCGCACATTCAGTCTGCATAAATGTTAGAAGGTTTGCAAAGCAGCAGAGTATATCTGAAGTTTAGAAATATTAATTTAACCCCACCTCATACCGCTGACTTACCTATCACATAGCTTTATTTTCCAGAGGAGTTCTTGTACTCAGCACAAATGATGTCGCAAATCACTCCACTAGAAGTCGACATCCTATTTCACCTCTGCCACCTCATCCACCAAAGAGGGTGAGAATACCATATCATTAAACAATTATTACAATACAACCTTATCCTCCTTTTTCAAATGTTGTGTAAATCATTGTATAATTTTGTTACTTTCTCTATGTTTTATCCCCTTTCGCTGACTATCTGGATTAGTTTGGTGCCAGAGGAGCATCTTGGGTGGGTATGTTTTGTAATACGACTCTTCTGCTTTTGAAAAACCCTCACCAATAAAATCACTTTTTAACCGTCTTAGCTGTTAATCTTGCTTATTTGACTTGGTTTCTATCATTTTTCAATAAATATTTATATTTTCTAGTTCCTTCTAGCCTAACACTCCAATAAACCTTTTCTCACATTTTTCATTGTGTGAATTTAAACTCGTTTTTTCCTGTTTGGCTTTTGTATTTTCATGTTTACCAATATCAATTTCAGTGTTTTTTTACTTCTATACCCTACCTACCCATTGATGTCCCTATGGTTATACTAGGCACTGTGCTCCCACTTTACTACATGCTTTTTTTGTTTGCAGTTCATATTTTCACATCTTCAGTCTTTCTTCACCCAATTTTCGTATATTTTGCTTATTCTGTGATTACTTCAATATAATCTTTTTATTGTTGCCAAAATTAGGTACAAGGTACCGTTCACATACAGGGTGACTCGCGAATTACGCACATTCGTTTCATTATGTGCATTATTAAGGGAGCTTATCACCCTCAATATACCTACGAGTTAAATAGCCCAAAAAATTGTATCCCCCCATAAGTTTTTTTGTTGAATCCAACCCTGACATTTTTGCACACCTCACTTTGACTTTTCAATTTAATTGTAGAATTGGATTCTACGCAAAATTTCATGAGAAAAATGCTCCATCATTTGAATTTTTGAGTAGGCAAATAGAGCACAACTTGTGGAATATCAAGATTTTAGATTGTCACAAATGATAAATGATTTTGAATATGTTTTCATGTTGAATCACGTCGTGATGCTCATTTATTGGCATTGGTAACAACAATTCGGAAAAACACCGAAATAACGGTCAGAATTTCACATTTCCCTTCTCATTTCCATACAGCGCTAAGCGTAATAACATTTCGTTTCGTTTCCGTGTTTTCCCGAGTCGGTTTCGCTTACACTTCGTGATTCAGCGTGAAAAAATACCCCAAAATCATGTATCACATGTGGCAATTTAATATCTTCAAAAACTAGATATTTCACAATTCGTGCGTGATTATGCACGTTTTAACGCACTCAAAAATTCAAGTTATGGGTAATTTTTTCATGAATTTCGCGTATAATCCTTCCTTTAATATAATCTTATAATTCATCTTATAATTAATAAAATATGATCTTCCATTAATTGCTAAGCTAAGGCTTCAAAATTGTAGAATCCGAAATTCCCAAATATTTCAGATCTGAATCCTGCCAACCAGATTTCGAAAAATCTTCAGTATTTCAATTAAAAAATCTATAACAACTTCTTAAAATGACACCAATAAAAATCATGGAACTCACCACAATATCAGAATAATTTTAGAAAACCAGTTTGCACACAAAATTTAAATGCTGGGCATTTGTCTGTACAAAAATGAGTTCAGAATTCAACTAGGTAAATTTTCGAAAAGGCTGACAAATGACAACTAAAAATATGTTAGTAGGTATTTTATTCTAGTACAATATTATTCGGATCAAATTTCATATGCCATAAATGTTATATATGTCGAAAATTGTGCAAAAACTAAACAATTATAAACGATTTGCGAAAGAAAGAAAGTCCTTGTGAATAGTGGTAAATTCAAATATTTTTTTCAAAGGCACTGCACGACTGAGAATTTTATTTGCCTCTAATATTTTATTCTAAGATATTCTTAGACTACAAAAATTTGATTTTCATGACATCTAACTTAAGATTGCTGCAGCGTTTGGATTCAACTGATCAATTTTGATATTTTTAAATATGCAGAGCTTATAATATTTTGAGTGGCTGTTTTAGACGGATCATCTACAGTGATATTCAAGCTATAGCACCGGAACAGTATCACAAACAGTTGAACAATAGGCTCGCGGAAATTCGCGCAGTATCAGTAAGTTTGATTTATTTTTATGTATTCTTTTATCGCAGGTTATTTAGTACTGGATACAAGTTTCTCTTGTTTTTTATCCTCCCTCGTCATTTGGATCAAATCTGCAACTGAATTTTGAGCCAGATTCACCCAACCCTTCATTATTGCTCACACCTTTGTGATATAGTTCTCTCATTGTTCTTGTGACGTTAGTAATCGAGTCTGTTATGAAGTCAGAAGACAATCTTGACGCCCATCTCATCGCACTGTCCTTTTCTAAAGCTAATCGAGCAATAAATTTGAAATTTGCACTTAGCAATCAACTGTTTACCCTTGCTCTACCTATTGCGAACCTTTTTATCCACTTATACTCTTATTTTTAAAAGCCTCAGGAGTGTGATAGATTTGGTGACCCTTCCCATTTCTTATAACTGTGGTCCTCTGAAGAATTTTACCTTCCAGGGTCCTAAACATCCTCAAAAACAAACAAACAACATCCTCTGGTTGTTGCAGGCTAATCTCATCTACCTTTGGAATGGGTTACTACTCCAACCCATCACCTCCTTGGCACACATATTACTCATGATTTCAGTACCCCCACTCATCTTAAATTATAGTTGAGAAGGTCGTGCAACGGAAGGCGAAATCAGCCAAGTTCTCCATGAACTATGTATGGGGAAGAGTAGTAGCAAATCAATTTATACTCCTATACTCCAAGTTGCAGTTTTTTATGCAGTTTCAAGAGCGATGCTGAGCTTATGCAGATCAAGTGAGGGGCTTTCTGGAATATAAGACCATGGAAGAGGTGCAGCTCTTATTTGTTAAAAATGTATTCCATCTTCTAGCACCTCATTTATATGGAGACTGAACTTGGTACACTAACTGCATTTATCTTGAATTAGCGTCTCAACTACTTTCATATGGCTGAAACACGTCATTACAAGAATCGTAGCAACTGAAATTATTATGACCCCAGTATACGCTCGCCTTGGTGGCTCGCTGGCAAGGCAACACGAGGTGGGAGAACCCAAGGTCGGTGGACCAGAGCACCAAGTACACGCTCACAACTATCTTCAGTAAGCAGGGTGACAGGAGCGTTGTAATGAAGCCGAGAGGCTACCTACAGAGCAGTGGATCAATATGGATGTGCAGGTGGCTGCAGCTGCAGCTGCTGCTGTGTATGCATACTATAAGTCTGTCCACATTATTTCCTTGAAAAAAGTGCAGAAGCTATGGAAAAGTCTTTGAGGCCCCTATCACTTGAGTCCAATATGACAGATTCCACTTGGTAGTACTCAGGGCTCTGTAATTCCCATCATTTGACAGAGTTTGAGGTCGATGCTAGCGCGTTGGTGATATATATATAGCAAGATTTCAGTTTAAAAAAGTTCATCAACAATGAACTAGAACAATATAAAATTTATTTATGCATCTGTTCTGTCCTTGGAGAGTTTAACCCAGCATTTAACCGCCGTGTGCTTGACCAAAATGCATATGGATTGGACGAGTTCAACCCTGTTCTACAAAACATTCCAGAGGTATAGGTCATTCCTTGAGAACAACTTTAATTTCTAGACTGCCAATAAAAAAATTTAATTATTTTAATTTTCTTAATTTTGCGAAATTAATTTCCAAAGTGTGTCTTATACGTTTCCATTATTATTATTAAGATTAGTTTTCTCGAACTTCCGACAGATGGTTGCAAGCAACTATGTCATATTGTCATTAAACTCAAGTGCTAGCTGTTGATATTCTTCATATATTTTATATCCAAAAATGTTTTCTTCTTTCTTCTCCTTCTTCTTCTTCTTGAGAAGCTAGAGACTCTTACAGTTCGATATTGAATCATTAATTTTGTTTCAGAGCCCCGAGGAAAGAGGCTTCTTAATTCAAGTACTGGAGAGTACTTACCGTTTTACACTGGGTTCAGTTGCTGGAGGTATGTATATACTATACATCAATCTGTTGTAATTTTCTAAGTATAGATAAAAGTTTAGTAGCGCTAAACAGTTTGCTATTAAATGACCTAGATTTCGATTAAGGTAGGTTATTCGAAGAAAGAAGTAACTATATTATCAGGCTGGTCAATATTTCGGAAATATTTGCTCATCATATTGCCAATCTTCCTTTTATGCATAATTTTATATATTTGTATACTTAGATAGTTTGGTTCTTTTTTATGAGTTTTATTTTGACATTGGTTGCCCACACAGCCAATTTTGATCCTTCGCACGGCTGGGGAAAAGTCCCGGTAAAAGCGTGTTCCACGCTAAAGCATTATTCGAGACCTTTCCTATCCATGAAAAGGCTTCAATCAAGTCCCTCTGTAATATTATGTTAGTTGACTTCCAACAAATTGCCAAAAAAGTACAATGATTGTTATGACAGTTTCTTTTTTTTTTCTTTTTTTTTTGTAATTAGTAAGGCGTTCAGAATATCAATTTTTGAAGATCTGACTGTGTCAACTACAACTGAACGGCCCAACCCACAAAAATCGTATGGTATCTTTGGGTTCGTAATAGTAAGTTCTATCCGCCTGATCCACCCAACCTCATTTGACGTGTAAAATAGTTCCGCATATCTGGTTTTTCCTTACTTACGAACTTGTTTACCAGGGTAATGTCGTTAAGGAAGTCCGAGCTGACAATGAAGAAGGAGGTTTGAAGGCGTTTTACTATAGCCTGAATGTTGATCCAGAACTTTGCAATCATATGGCAAAAACCCGCATCAAAATCATTCAAGCCGTTGGACATAAATTGACCTTACACAGACAGATCTTAGACATACAGATATACTTCTCTCTTTTATATAGAAGGATTAGCCTTCAATTTCATTCGCCAGCTTTTCTTGATTTTAAAGAAGCATGTCATTGTGATGATATGATATCATTCTTTTTCCTCAGCCGTTGGAGCTACCGCAGTCTACCCTATCGATCTCGTCAAAACGAGAATGCAAAACCAGAGAACGGGCTCCTTCATTGGGGAAGTGATGTACAGGAACAGCTGGGACTGTTTCAAGAAAGTCATCCGCCACGAAGGGCCATTGGGCCTCTACCGAGGTCTCCTTCCACAGTTGATGGGCGTGGCTCCTGAAAAAGCCATCAAACTCACTGTCAATGATTTAGTCAGAGACAAATTAATGGACTCTTCTGGCAACATCAAGCTTCAGTTCGAAATATTAGCTGGAGCTTGTGTAAGTAAGCAATCCAATTTGTGCATATACGCATATTTCAGTACCTAGATCACTTCCTCTTGATTCATAGGCTATGTGTAGTTGTTGGAAGACAGGTTTTGCTCAACTCTTCCCTACCTAACTAATAGCTTGTATAGTGTTAGCAATAAAGGAATGCATGGTATAGAATCTAAGGCGAAGAATATGAGGATGGTGGATAAGCTTTTATTTTTTCGGATAGCCAGGCAGTCCTTAGCAGTGTTTCAGCTGTGTCCTGCGTTGGAAATTGTGTCGCTGTGCCAAAAACTCGGATGCTAACCTACTCATTTGGTCGTGTGGTTAGAACATACGTCCCCACCAGTGGGTCATGACAGGAGGAAATTAAAAATAAAATTGAACGAAGAATAGAATAGAAGAGACTTGGCTCACGATGTTTCCGTGGAGTGGGTAACTACGAGTATGTACATCTTTGGGTGGCAACGAGTTCTACAAAATCACCGATCGAGACTGAACTGAGCCTTACTAGTTAAGGAAAATTCTCGGATGCCCCCTTCTCTGCCGCCTTGCTCAACATCCCTAGCTTTTGATATTCATTTTCGCGTACTATCATTTTAGAGAGACTCTTATGCAAACATTAAAAAAATGAAATTTTTGTATTTCAATTAAAAATCTTATTTCAATTTTTAAAAATCCGATTTAAATCAAATAAATCCAATTAATTTGATTTTGTTATTTAAATCTTGATTCCCCCCCTCAAACCCGGTTCTGCATGGCCAAAAATCTCTATCTCTCTTTTTTAACTCATGAAAATGTTCTTCTTACAGGCTGGTGGTTCACAAGTGGTTTTCACGAATCCTCTAGAAATCGTCAAAATTAGATTACAAGTTGCTGGTGAGATTGCAAGCAAGGAAAAAATTCGAGCATGGTCTGTCATCAAAGACTTGGGCTTATTTGGTCTGTACAAGGTAAGCATCTTCCTTCATCATCATTTTCAAATAGTTTAACAAAAAACCAAGTTGAATAGAGGTTTTTAATTTTTCTTGATTGAATAGTTGTGTTTGTTATGTTAATGTTTTTAATGTAATTTAATGAAAATAGTTTGAGCAAACCATCAGGGAAGAGATAGTGATGTGAAGGTCAAAGTTAAAGTGTAATTGCCTGCATAAAATTGCTAATACATAGGAAGATAAATTTTCCTTATTGTGGATTGTGCGGCCTCATTTCTCTCTATGGATTCTGCATTTAAATTGGTTGTTGTTAACCTTATTGATACGAATAGGCCATCAAAACTTTCACTTGTTGATTTTTAGGTGACTGTATATTTTGAGTTCTTATGTCCTCTCAGGGGGCCAGGGCCTGTTTGCTGAGAGACATGCCGTTTTCTGCAATATACTTCCCCGCCTACGCCCACATGAAAGCGAAACTGGCCGACGAAAATGGCTATAATACCCCAGCCTCGCTCTTCACAGCTGGTGTCATAGCAGGTGTTCCCGCAGCCTCGCTGGTCACTCCTGCTGACGTCATCAAAACTCGATTACAGGTACTCATTCCATGACGTAGATCTCGTGAATCTCAGACACATTATTATCGATAAGCTTAGGAGCTTATCTAGCTAGCATAAGCTTTGGTTTGGTTTTGGAGTAACGGTAGCTTGTGAAATGAAAAGTAATGATTACTGGGTTTGTGCTCTTTGTGTTCTAATAGAAATAATTATATAAAACTGATTTTGATAGCTTTTATTATAATAGGCAATAGGGATTCATTAGAAAATTACTGACTTTTCAGATACTAGATTATTTGCTACACTAGAAATAAATTCAAATGAAGTCTAAATTATTTTAAAGTGAATATTAAGTATAATTAGTAAGTTGGTATAACATAATGAGCTTATGATTTAGTATCATAAAGGTACCACGGAAAGCAAAAAAGAACAAAGATTCATATGGAAAATTGAAAGCATCGATTTGCCAAATATTTGGGTCCTTGTGTCAAGACCAATATTTAGGTGCTACTTGCTCACAGCGGGAAACAAGTCAGAACTCAACTGTTTGAAGATGTATAATGAGAGTGACTTCACTCATTGTTGATGAAATGACTAGTGGGATTTCAGGCCTGCATGGATGATGTCGATCAAAAGAATATAAGAGGCTAGAAAAGAATGATATATAATCCACCAATTTAAAAAATGTGTAATCTGAGTTGCTATTGAATGTTGGTGAGGAAATTGATCATACTCCCATTGTTGGTAATCAGTTGTATTGATAATTGCTGTTTTACATTGTGTGGCAAGAGTGACAGTAACTGTTGATAAACTTTTATCAACTGTTGATAAATCAGTTACTCCGGGAGGTAGGAGACATTGGGAGTGGTCCCATTGTGTTCACTAAATAGTCCTATTTTCAGATCCTGGGAAGATGCAGCTACTGCGCAATGCAAAATGCTATTACATAGCTTAGGTTAGATCATGTGAATTGTCTATGTTGGACTTGGCCTTACTGCACAGAGAGACCAGATCCAGGTTGTGATGGATAGGAGTAGTTCATCCTTCTTGATTCTTGAATACGCTGCAGCTGGAGATATCCCTGACGTTGATTCAGCATTCAGGATAGCCTCTGGGTGTAGCAGGTTAATCACCTCTCACCTTTGAAGGAGTATTTACACTCTATCCATCATCTCTCGTTGTTACAAGGTCTTGTGGCGCTGTCAAGGCAGGGTTTGGACATAAACAGAGGCTCTGAATGGCTATGGCAGTTGAGGTGCTTCTGTTTGCCATTTCTACCTCAGACATCTACTTAAAAGTACCTACTGATTTGGAGCCTCAGCAGTTGAATGTCTGATCAGTGTGTTTCAATACTGGATTTGACACAAGACATGGCTCTGGACTCTGATCATGGTTGGATTCTTGTGGCAACAAAGCGCTTGTTTTATAAACAGCAGATGAATCCTTAAAACCTTTGCCACTCTGTATACTTCTCTTCATGTACGTACTCAGCCTAAGCATCTAGTAAGTGATTTCCTATCAGACCACAATTTTAACTGTGTCTTGTTCGACATGAATTTGGAATCAATCTCTATTTTTGACCAATTTTGCTCTAGGTTGTTGCTAGACAAGGCCAAACCACTTATAATGGACTGATGGATGCTGCCCGAAAAATTTATAAAGAAGAAGGTCCAAGAGCATTTTGGAAAGGAACTGGAGGTATGTTTACTTCGTGGCTTTTATTATCACTTCTAAATTTTAGTGATTATTATTTGTTGGATATATACTCATTTTGGCTTAATATCATGTGATTGAAATGGCTTGTTATAAAAATAATGAACTGGCTAATTTTAACACTGAATAACAACTTTTTCTTCTTTCTTTGCAGCACGTGTGCTGAGATCTTCCCCACAGTTTGGTGTGACATTGGTCACCTATGAACTCCTTCAAAGAATGTTGTACGTCGACTTCGGTGGCACGTAAGTATTTTTCTTCAATGTACGTGTTGGCACTTGTTGAGAAGATGGCTTTATATTGATGAACATATAATGTCAAGTCTTTATATAAATCAAATTAAAAGTATATATGATCTGTGATTCAGTAATTGTATATTAAAGAGGAAAATCACACTCAGTCATGAACAGTGTCAGGACTGCCAATGAGAGGGTGGAAGATCAGGCCCTTTTTAGGAAAATTACCCATTTTCTCGCTGGGTTGTAGTCTGGATGATGTCATCTCGCAACTGACTAGCTGTGGACCTGTAGGGTATGGTTGGAAGCATGACTTTAGCTGGTAACAAGAATGGTAGCACTTAGTAGCTGGTGGTAATAAGGATAGTAGCACCAGGTAACAGAAGATTGTTACAGTTATCAAGGGCAGCATAGATACTAGGCCGACTCACAGTTAGATCACCTGGTAGCAAGTGTGGTATACCTTTTAACAAGGTCGGTAGGAGGGAGTGGCGTAGGATAATGCCAAAACACTCAAGATGGTAAATCTCCCTCTCAGTCCAGGCAAATAGAATTATGGTGGCTCCTTTAGTTTCTTGGAGTGGTAAGCACCTGCTACGCATAAATCCATCGAAATGTTACGTAATGATATTGGGTTTTGCAGTCTTGTTACAAAAAATAGATTTGAGTGTACTGCCGTCAGTGAGAATCGCATCAGTTCCTTTACAGTATAATTTAGATAGTTGTAGGAATCTTGGCCTGATAATGGATAGTCAGTTGAAGTGGAAGGAGCAAGTTGCAGCCGTCTGTAATAAAGTTTATAGGGGACTGTACCAGTTAAGATGGTTAGCTCATCATTTACCTCAGGATGTAAGAATGAGACTAGTTCAGGCATTGTTATTTCCTATTTTGGACTATGCAGCGTTAGTTTACCAGGATATGTCCTCCGAATTGTACCTTGATTTGCAGAGAGCCCAGAATGCATGTATGCGCTTCATATATCGCTTTCCTATGTCCGATCATGTCACGCCATACTTTGTTAAGTCGGGCTGGTTAAAAATAAGAGAGTGGAGGATGTACAGAATAGGATTACTTATGTTTAAGATTTTGAAGACAGGTACACCTAAATATTTATCTGATTATTTTCAATTTATGGGTGGTGTACACTCTTTAAATACTCGTGGTGCAATGAGTCAATTGCAAATTCCTTTGCATAGGACATCCTAGTATGGTAGTTCATTCCTTATTCAGGCGATCAAAATCCATAATGATCATCCATGCTTATTCAACTTAGATAAATCTGTGACTGCTTTTAAAAAGGAATATAAAGATTTATTACTGGCTTTGTACGTTGAATAATAATATTACTATTATTCTCTAACGTTATAATGTTTTCTCTAGCATTTTAAGTGAATCATATTTCCAAAGATTCGTATGTTGTCATATACCACTCGAAAATCAAAAAAGAAGAAGAAAAATTATTGTTTTCCACACCAGAGCACACTCTTTTATTTAATTAATATAATTGCAGTATGAAGTCTGATTTAAGTTTGGGAATGATATGTGTTATTACTTTTTTCTGTCAGAAATTTATAATATCCAGCAAATTATAGTTAGGGAGTCTCACTGTCTCAGCATAAAGATTTTCTCACTCTAACCATAAAGATTTTTATATTTTCCCTGTATATTATAAACCATTTTCATTCAAGGCCGCACCATCAACACTTTTAGGCTGGGTATATTGGTACAGAGCTAACACAAGGGCCAGCAAACCTGTGGGATAGTCTGGGGTTATCTACGAAGCCTAACTGAATCACGAGTCAGGGTAAGGACAGCTGGTCCTGGGGTTAGTCCAGCTGATATTATGGCCATTGTAGGTATACGATACGACAAGATCATATAACAATATACATATACGATGCAAGGTATTTAGTTTAATAGTGCACAAACATTCACGTTTCCCCATCAATGATGAAAAAATGGTGCATTACAAAAGTAAAAACCCCTCGCAATGGACTAGTACCAACCTCCCTTTACAACCAAATATGCTTCCTAGAGGTATTTAACCCTTTTGTGACCGAGCACTTATGAGGCTGCCCTCTCTCCCAGCCCAACATAATGAGCTCAGGCAGTCGCTGTGGGTAGACTTTTTTTAAGGCAGGTATCGACAGTGTTAGGCATGCGTCCTGAGGCATGTGGGGTGAGCAGCCTCTCACTGTCGATACTGGGGTTGCTTGCTATGAGGCGCTCACCCCACACCGTGAGAGGAGAGGCAGGAGCTTGTCGGTAAAATGACCGTGCTCAAAAGTGCCTCGGCCCTAGCCATTCGTAGCATCGATACGGGTCCACATTTGCCTTGGGAGCCATGCAAGGCAATCGCCATGTTAACTGACTACCTTTGAGTCAGGTGGTTCGTGTGCTTCCATCGAGCATGAATTGATCTAATTTAGAATTACTCCTACATTCGTCCTAAATTGTTATCTAAAGAATAAATTCGCTCAAAATATGCTAAGCACATGAGTTTTTCCAATCCTAATTTTTAGCCCTATTGTCAGAACTCTAATTTTCTGCTGCGTCCTATTTACCTAGACTTTATCCTGCATATAAACGTATTCATAAAATAATAATATAGTTATGCATTCATCGAGCATCAAATATGCCGATAAGTGCTATGTCTAATTACATGATAGAAAATAATTAAAGATGGAAGTCCGAGAAAATGAGAAAAGTAATAAAACGCATTGCCATCTTCCAATATGTACTTACACGTTTCACCCAATATTATGTTTTCTATTACGCTCACTGCTTAATAAATTGATTTTGCTGTATTTTCCGTTTAATAATTTTATGCATCCGGGAGCAGATAATGGTAATGAGATAGCATGTTAACCTTTTCTCTCATTCTTTATATTATATACTCCCTTTCTCCCATTATATTGACTTTCCAATTGTAAACTATTAGTACATCCTACTGTATCATTTACCAGTTCATTCTACCGCAGTGCCATTGCCTCTCCGACCAAATATTTACTCTTGGATCCTATTAATTACTTTTTATAAAAAATCTTTGTACCTTTGTATGTGCCTACGTACTGTATTCCTGCTTTTGAGCATTTTGTTGCATTGTGTATAAAATTTGACATTCAGTTTTTCCTATATTATTTAGTAAATTCATCTCATGTTCATAGTATATTTCATACTTGGAGAACAAAGTTGCCAGCTTTGTGGGAAACAAGAACAAGATAATTCTTCGTGGCCCACCACACACAAGACAAAAAAATGTTGATGATAATTAAGTTAATAGAAAAGCCGCGGACGGTAGATGGACTTTTTTTTTTTTTTTTTTGGGTTCTACGCATCTTGAAACGTAAACCAAAAAATCGATTAAACGATCGGTCGATTACAAAGGTTCACTATTGAAATTGATAAACCAAAACCAACTACATATTCTCATATCTTTAGAATAGTTATCCTACTAATTATACATTTGGATTGGGTGGATTCGAAATAAATAAAGGCCGGGCTCATCAAGGAATAGTTGAAGAGTACTATATCGAGACAGAAATAAAATTTGGATCGGGGAAACGCAATGGTAGAAAAACGCAAAACAAAATCGAAACCGAGTATCAGAGGCAAATGTTTCATTTTTGTGACTTGTAGGTCTTTGCTCTTTACAGCTGAAGCTCTCAATTCGGTTCCACTGGAGCAACCTTGCTGGCTGTATCTGGTTTAAAATTAGGCATTCCTTCATGGTTCGGAGATCACTTGCTGGTGTTTGGATTTAATCAATTGTAAAAATAAAATCGGTTTATCGATACATTGGTGGTACAAATATTATCGAAAATATCGATATATCGAGTAATAATTTCGATGTATCGATATTTTTAACCTTCTTAGTTTCTTAGAACTTTGATCTATTGAGGAATTTACACTAAACTCAGAGTTTCCAACTCCTGTGAAACGGGCCCTTAGAGATTCTGTGATGTTCATCTACCTACACTAATAGATGAATGGTTTTAGTTTGAGTTTTCGTTCAGGTTATTTTCAATTATTTATTGGAGCCGTGAATATCATTGTAGATAATATCAGTTATGCTTTTTCTTATTTCGATTGAGAATCAAATTTGAATGCAACTATTGTAGTCCTTAATAGTCTTTGAATTTCGGGAAGACTTTGTATTACTATTATTACATTCATGGTACAGTTATTATTATTATTATTGTTCTCGAATTGTTATTATTTCTCATAGAATCCGATTGCATTAAGAGATTGAATAAATTAATTGCAAAAGGTTTGCCCATCACTGTTCTTAAGTCATTGCCAGATTGTTTCAAGTTGGGAATAATCGAGTGGTTGATAATTAATTGTCAGTTATATTTTTATAGTTGCGTATGAAGTTGAATGATTTTTACCTTGAATACCTCCCTCTGTTGATTAATAATTTAAAACATCACTAGGATTTGGAAGAAAAAAAATATTCGTGTAGGACCGTAAGTAATCTACTGACTAACTGGTGATTGAGGATGGTTTTTAGGTAATTTCAGTAGCAAATGAAGCTATTTCTTTCAATGGCTCCAAACATTTTCAAATAATTATTTTCCAAAAATGTCCTCTAAGTAAATTCATTTTGAGGTATTCTGAAACGATTCCTGTATTTTAACGATTCCTTGTGTATGATGCACTTACACACTTATGTGTGTGTGTGTGTCATTCTGAATGTTCAGGGTTGTCATTGGCAATGTAGACGTGGAGACTTGTCATGTTTAGATAATAAGCAAATATGATAGAAATGACCTATATGAGCTATTTCTAAGGTAAAGGGTGTTGTGATAACCCTCAACCTCAAGGTCATGGCCAAAACTTCCATGGAGTAACTCGAGTTGCGCATCACAGCCGGGGTGGTTATAGCCGGCGCGTTACAACCGTGATGGGGTGGCACCACCACCCGCATCTTGAGGGACTCTTATCTCAACTGGTTGGTGGTCATTTTATAAGGGCACTTCCTTTCACCCCTATCTCCCTCCTCCTCGTTCTGCAGCTTCCTTCATCACTAGAGCCGGTGTTTGGTAAACCTGGGCGTCCTCTCCATTTTTATTATTATCTATTATTATTTTACTTCGTTGGTGGTGCACCCTGTTCCTTGTAAAGGTAGTTGGGTTGTGAGGGGGAGAATCGGTAGGCCTCTTGGATGAAATGTTTATTAGTCTTAGTACTTTCATCATGTAGGCCTCATTAGAGCTTTTATTATTTATATGTTAGGCTACTATAATTGAGTTTTATATTAAGGTGGTCCTCCTTCATCATTTTATAGTGGGCAACCTATTTACATTAGCTGCGTCAGAATGGTGGTGCTGATTAGGGTTGAGGTACCCTGTGTGCCTGCTTCCTTCCTAGCAGTAGTACATATTTCGTTGTTGGTGTGCCATGTTCCTTGTATAGGTATTTGTGTTGTGAGGGGGAGAATCCGGTAGGCTTCTCTTGGATGAAATGTTTATTAGTCTTAGCTAGTTTAGTTCATTCGCCATGTAGGCCTCATCACCACTAGAAATATGGTTTCATCGAAATGCTGGTTTTGACACAAATGTAGGAAATATCGAAAGAAAAATATCGAAGTATCGCAACATCGTGAAACTTGCGTCGCTTGTACAGTTGAAGACGGCAGAACGTTGCCAACGGCCTTTCTCAGGCTAAAAGCGCAGCCTTCAAATGGAATTACCCGCACCCTAGCTCCAGACACGCTTATTGACCAGTCTCCAATGTATACAGTTAGATTGGACAATTTTTGTTTGGACATTATTGAGTCGATGTTACACTCTAATTGGCCCACTGCCTCCAAAAGCAGAATTTAATTTCATCCTCCATAACAATTTTGATATGTGTTGATTATAATTGTTTGTCTAAATGTCGTTTTCTATTTACAGCCGACCATCTGGCTCTGAACACAACGTGCCAACTTCCGGGGTTCTAGACGTGGACAGCAAACCTGCTAACCCAGACCACATCGGAGGCTACCAAGCGGCGATTCCGATTTTAGAAGGTATAGAAACCAAATTTGGTCTGTGTCTTCCAAAATTTAGAATAGCAACCGTGCAGCCTTGATATCAATTATTTACTAACGGTTAAGTCTTCAAATTATTCCTTTCTCCCTATGATTTACGTTGATTATTTTTAAGTCAGTATCTGCCGCAGAACACCTTTATCTACGCAATTCCTTATTGAAGATGTACATAAGTTTCGTGTTGCTAAATTCGGAGGCATTACTACTTATCCCATGGTCTAGGTGTTTTAGAAGCCTGTTTTATTAGTTTATACCTTTATTACCTGTTATTGTGTAATTTTACCAAAAGTTGTTCAACATTCGTCCGGTCAGTGTGGGCCACCTCATCAATTTTATGATCTATCTATCTGTTATAGGTACTTTCTCAATTTGATCGTTGTAACTAAAACCAAAAAGTGTACCCTTAACGCCAAGACGTAGAAATCGAAATGCAATCTTCTTAACTCGGTTAATGATCTCAATTCTAATATTCTTCTCCAATTTCTTACACCGCCTCCGCCATTCATTCAAATTCTCATGCCTACAATTAATTTGCAAGTGTGGTTTGAATCGAGTAGTGTTTCAAGCCTATCGGTAAAACGGGTAATGAATCTATGCTTCAATCCATTAATGTAAGTTGATACCACCAATATTCCGAGATGCCTCCGAATATTTCCCTCTTGAATTCCGTTTTTCTTAATCCTGGTACTTCATCCTAATTAGATGAATTATCCGCAATGACGCTTAAATGTTGCATTTTAATTGTATTTCATTGGGTAGGTAATCCTCATTTTGTTGCGTCTGGGAATAATTACGCCCCGAAAGAAAATGCACTTATTACAATGGTATCTGCAAACAAATTCATAAATCTACAAAATAGGATAGATCAAAAATTTTATCGTAAAATTTAGTTACGGCTGTTAACGATTCTATTAAATTTTCTATTTTAGCATTATAGTTAGCTTATCGAAAATTATATTTTGTTAATAAAAAAAATACGAATATAGTTATAGAAATCTAAAAAAAACCTCTATTCTCACATAATATTACGTCTTTCAAATTCCCTTTTTCCACACTTTCTATAGAATTTTATAGGGTTTTCACGATGCATTAGAAGAATAAATTGACAAAAAGGAAGAACCATTAGATTATTTAATATTGTGAAAAAAGCATTGATGTGATTGTTATGCAAAATGTATTTTGCAACATGAAAGAAGAGTGCTATTGAATTTCCAATATTGTGAAATGCCTTAATCCATGTTTTGTGCACAAGTTGCGTCGGCCTGTGTTTACGTTCCAAACGACCATCAGAGCTTTAGAAATTCCTCAGATTTCATTGACCATACTGGTTTAATCGTTCCTGTGAAATTCGAAAATTACGTTTTGTTCTTCACAAAAATTCATGCAAAATAAGTATTTCCGTTGCAGGCACATCTGTTTCTTTCGATTTTACTGTTTTTCTTGTTTTTTGAACAGTATTTTTGCCATCCTGTTTGTTGCCTTTGTAAATACTCGAAAGAATCTATTTAAGAAACAATACGTCGTTTATACCATTTCATGTTCATGTGCCGAATATGGTGAATAAAGTTTCATTATCAACTTTATCGTTGGAGTTGTAATATTTCCTCTTGAAGTCCTTGGGTAAGAAGTGTTCTAGATATTCTTCAAATGTTTGCCATATTGGTTTGTTCCAAGATAAAACGATCCTCCTACTGTTTCATATTATGGTTTGCTACCGATTCAGTAGGTAGCAGCACATTCGGCCTAGAATTTCATTGTTAATTCAACAGCAGGTTTGAATTCTGCTTGATGCCTTATTAAAGGTACCATAACTTGAGATGTTGGGGAATATTTTTAACTCAAAATTAACAACTATCAAAAGTTTACATTATAACATGTAAATCATATAGTAGGTTTTGGTGAGTGGAGCTCGATTTCTCTGGGTTAAATGTGTTTAGCGTTCAATTTTTGAACCTCAGGATTGAGAAAATTGTAAAGGATTTTGAGCTGCGTTGGGGCACTTTTTGAGCCATCGTGGTTTAAAATTGCAAATTTGTTCACGAACTACAAATAATCAGAACGAAACTTACTTCTTCTTCAATTTCCAACGTGGAAACAAAGCATGGAGCTAAAACTTTCAATTCCACAAATAAAGACTCAATGTTGTGTAGCTTAACATTCAAGTATTATTGTATATTTATCAGTAGGCCAACATCTAGGGACAGTTTGTGAGAGTAGACGGTGGGGAAGCGTGTGATTTTGAGATAATGAACAGTCTTTAGTAAAATATTGTTTTATACGTTGTACATATATTATAAACTTAGACATGAATTATACTGCCTATACATGGGTAGGTTAGAGAAGTTTTCGAAATGGAAAACTTGATGGAAGAGCTCCCATTACTTTTGAAGTTAATGCAACTATGGATTTGCATTTCAAAACCTGGATTATACCTGCCTAATGAACCGCATTTGAAGTTATATGCTTTTGGAAATTTGTGTAGTTGAGTTCAAGCGTACTCCCCTAGTCGACTCTCGTGGAACTATGACTAGTAGGTGGAACAGATATATTGAAAATAATTTAAATTAAATTATTCAATGTTTTCGCAAATATTTTGGCTTTCCAACCAACTTATCCAAGTTACTAGGCCCTTTGTTCAGAAGACCAGTATCAGCTTGATTCGAAGCTGCTTCCCCCTTAGATCCCAGTGAATTCATGATTGGAGAGTTGTTATGTCCCATTGAATCCATCCCAATTGGAGCAATTCCCATTATATTTTTTCCATTGATGTTGTTCTTTCCTACTTCATTCCTTCCAGTAAACGATGAGTTGACGAGTCCAAAATGTGAAGGTGGCCTAAATTGATTAGTATAATACGGACCTCCATATGGATTTGCAGAAAACCCTTGAGCATTTGTTAAGCTGGGTTGATTATATTCATTTGTGTACATCCCCCGAAAAGCACTAGGCAATCCCAAGGGATTTTCAGTTCTTGCGATTCTGTTCATCTGCATATCAGACTTCGATTGGAGGAATCCTCCCAAGTTGCTTGATGCAACTTTAGATGCCAATGGGTTCGCAGCCAAGCCAAGTTGATATTGATCGGTTGAAAAAGTGTTCGGATCATTTTGTTGACTTTGAAATGGTACGAATGGTCTTGGAATATTAATTCCATTAGGTTGAAGGAATGTTTCGTAACCTGGCACGTTGCCTTGAAGCCATATGGGCAAGCCACTGGTTTGGATTTGATTTGATGGGCCGTATCCATTCTGGTTATATCCTTGGGGAACTTGCACAGCAGGGAATGCCATATTTTGTGGATCATAGTAATACTGCTGGTATAGATTTCTATCTGTCCAGGGTAGTGACTGATAAGTTGAAAAAAGGTTACGAGCACCAAATCCTTTGAATTGATCAAACGAAGACGCTGGGTAATCAATTCCCTGTAGTGCTTGAACCAGCTGGGAGTCCGCATATTGTTTTATAGATTCACCGTTCAACATGTTAGTAAGCCAGGAATTTAATTGTTGGTAGCCTGTGTTTCCGTTTTGGTTTTGGAATATATCCACTCCAACTGCTGAAAGGAAATTACATAAATGAAAAGAAAGACAACGAATTACATAGTATACCTAATTAAATGAAACACATTGATAGACATTTTTCAATTTTCCATGTCTTAAAATATACTTCACCTATGTGTAGTAATGCAAATAGAAATAGTGGCTCTGTTCCCTGTATAAAAGCAGTCCCCAAAACACAATTTCAAAATTCAGCAACCGAGTTAAGTGAAGAGTGGATCATTTAGGTAGATTCTCACAGCTTACCTGTGTGTCTGACGCCGTATACTTGACCAGTGTTGGGCATAAATGGGGCAAAGCCCTGCCTGACTTTTTAAACTGTCCACCTTTGATTCAAAGTTCCAGTCATGCAGCATGATCTTATGAGCGAATTTTCGTAAATTACGTATCGTACTATATTATGTTATGAAAATTGAGAACTTTGAATGAAAAGAAATTGTTAAGTACCAACCAATTTTATGGCAAAAAAAACTCGCTCGAAATAATAATCTGCTATTCAAAAAAAGATTTTAAATATGTTCCATTTTATAGTTAACAAACTTATTTGAGAAATATTGTGCTGAAAAATATAAATTTTACGATTTTTGTTATTTTTAGTGATTTTTTCAGCACTTTTTTTGAAAGTTGACAAATTTAATGAGCTCAAAAAATGTTGGCCAACAAACTCTTCCTTTCGTTTTTGGAAAGTTCGATTTTTTGGCGAAAGAACGGAATTTTTATCTCAATCCGGAGGTGAGTTATCGTCTGGAAGGACATGAATATATATGTACATACATGTGAAAAAGCGTTAAACTCGACGATGCGTTTCAGAATGTCTCAAAACATATTTTAATTAAGTTTAATTAAGACGATTTTCAAAAATTTAGATTTTAAGATTTTTGAAGCCATTGCAATAGCTTCATTTTCTACGAAAATTCGCTAAAACTGGCCAACATCCAGCAGTTGAGGCCAACATGTGATGATTGTTATTGTCTAGAATGACGACACACACACACGCAAGTGGATTTTATTCGCTAAAAGAAAAATAATTAGTGGCAATGTAAACTCATCCTTGTGGACCTCCTCAATCGAACAGCCACTGTTCGGAGAGACAGCAGAGCTTGTTATTAGATGGTGCCAAGCATATGCTGGATAGGGATACATCATATGTAGATCCACAGTTTATTACCCGGAACAAAAATATCGATCCAACAGATTTCGCTCCGGCTCAGAACGTTATTTTGTGAAACTTTAAAGTTCATTTCCTTTCCGGAACTTTAGCCAGAAAATTCCGTTTTTTCGTTTTGTTCCGGATCGGAAGAGTCTGGAGGGAAGGAATCAATATTTTGAGCCCGGAATACCTTGGCTTGCAGAATATCTCATAGCACTGTAATGCGAACTGAGCATTTGTGGAAAAGGTCAAAAATGGGCTAAAAACACCACCAAAGGGACGAACAGGTCTCAATAGAGAAAGAACCAAAAAGGAATGTAGTGTTATTCTTTCAAATCCTGTCCTCCTTGGAGAAAGTTTGCACGAAGATCTTCCATATAGTTTCTCTAAGAGCATAAATCCAACGAACGAATTTGTTAAGGTAGGTACTTACCTACTTACATTAAAAGTAATTTTAAATTTCTTTTCCAAAACTAAAATTTAGACATTGAAGATTCTTAAGGCACAGTACTTTATATTGAACTTACAGCAAGAACTGTTGGATGTTCCATTAGCAGTCGGGTCACAACTGGCTCCAAATATGTTGGATTCATTCCTCCTATAAACAAATTCAATATTTCACACACAACAACCCAATATTTAATCGATCTAAACCATATAGATGCAAGTTTCGTGTGAAAAAGACTCACGAGAGGACGTAGTTGCAAACAAATAGAGCGATCGTTTTTCCGTTTCGTTGGTATTCAGAGTATCCGCACCCAATTCTGTGAATTTTGGGTCCAACCTGCAATTAAAAACTATGACTGTCATTGCCATTTATAACATATACATTCATGCCGTCAATAATAGGAAGAAGTGCGTCATATCTATAATGAATTCTATTCCTATATCTTACCTATATAATCACTTTGGAAGGATGAATGTTTGACACATCACTCAAGCAAATTTTTGAATTTGTGTGTTGTTTACTTCAAGCATTCGGAAGGGTTATTGTAACTTTATTCGGTATTGTTAACGTGAACTCTAGTGGATAAGCACCGCCATCTTACTGTGGTTTATTTATCCAGGTGTTCTCTAAGGCTCCTCTCTAGTTAACTATCTCACCCCCACCTTAGGTGGCGATAAGATTCAAGATAAGATTAGGTATAGTTACAGTGATTTTTAGAGAATTTTCGTAGAAAATGAAGCTATTGCGATGGCTCGGAAAAATTTAAAATTAACATTTTTGAAAAGTTTCTTCATTGAAATCCGTTATGAGGCATTCAGAAAAGATTCCTTAAGTTTGCGCTTTTTTATATTATATATATATAAAGGGTAGGTACAGGGGGAAAAGGGTAAGACTCCGCATTTTAACGATTTTGAGCTAATAATGCCATCTGGTGACTTTCTGGGAATTGCTTCACGTAGTACTTCGACATTGGCGCAAAAAGATTCCACAGTTTCAAAATTTCGGAAAAAGTAAGATCGTACAGGAAGAGTACAGGTGAAGAACTGTCGTAAGAGATATAATGGAGAATTCGCTTGCAAGTTTGTGATGCCGAATCTGTCAAAAAAAGAAGAAAAGACTTGCAGCAGCTGCCCAGATTTCAGCAGATTTGGCTCAGCAGCGACTTCGTCCATCAGACTTTCACTTCCCACCAAGAACCTATACCTACAGGAAGAATTTCGATCTCTTCCAAAAATTCAGGAATTTGATTCACTTGAAAATATTCTGTACTGTGATGGAACTTTTCTGTATTCCAAGAAATTACCTCACAAGTGAGGAAATCAATAGCTGCCAAGGGCGTTAACCCGTTCTTCCTCTGTTTTTTGTGATGATCAGCACTTTTTTCCGTTATATTTCAATAAAATTAATTTTGTGGGGTATTTTGGCATTTTTATTACTTTATCCTGTACGTTGCCATTATAATTTCAGAGTTTTTGAATGCAAGAGTTGAGTTTTTTCATTCAAATTCGTTTTTCTCCAAACTGGGAAAAACCATGATGGCCCGTTTCCCCCTGTATTATTCACAGGGGAAAAAGGGTTTCATTTTCATCCCATGCGGTGGTCGGGAAGAGAGGTCAGACTCCAGATCTCCTCTTCCCGAATCCCAGCTTTCCCCATTAAGGCGATGACTGTGGATCATACTTTTTTTCTCAACATTTTTCAATATTATTGTCATTAGTTTCGTGCAGTCGCATTATTATAGGTGACACAAGAAACGTTCTCTTTTCTACGCGACCTGTAAGGGTGCTAGCGATTCGAAGAGATTCTCCCAAAATTCATAAAAGTGACGGACAAGAGGAAAAAGTTCCAGTCATGCAGAATGATCTTATTAGCGAATTTTCGTAAATTATCATATTCTTTTTATGTTATATTGTTTTGAAATTTGACCACTATGGATGCAAAGAAAATCGTTCTAAATAATATTCTACAATTCAAAAAAGATTTGGAAATTTTTAGCTCCTTTAGGGAGTTTTGATCGATTTTTCGCAACTATTAATGACATTTGAGTACATTTTCCTGCATAATTTTGTGCATCCATTTTATAATGTTCTAGTTAGATGTTGATAAACCTTTTTTGACTAAAATTATACTAAAAAATATGAATTTAGCTATGTTTAGCCATTTTTAGTCATTTTCTAAGTAAGTACATTTTTGAAGTGTAAACTTCTATAGGCGCACCACGTCGAAAAATTTAGCGGCGTGTGAAATCACGTTTTTTTTCCGTCACGCTGTTTTTGACATTTTATGTCTTTGCTATGGCACATAAACTAAAAAAACGTCACGGAAATTGCTCACGAAAATATTCTGGTGATTTCCGCTTACAACCGAGTCGTTGCTAGGGAAATGGTACTTCGTCGTTTTTCATCCCACTAAATTCGTTGACCATTCGTCCGAAAGCTCTCGATTTATCCAACCATATTATGTTAACTACTGCGAAGTGCGTGGATAACAAGCTGAGTTATGAGCATGGTTATTTGAATAATTGTGTACACTCAGGTGATCATTCTCAATAATTGATATTGTGAACATAATTGCAACCCCTTGTTAAATTCTGATGATACGAGTCTGCAACTAAAGACATAAAATGTCCCAATGTGTTGCAGACTCGTATGCAAGCGTTTCCTGACCTGCCTTTTGTTTATTAATCCGTGATGAAATTCATGATCATGTGCATGATTTATAAATAAGATCTATAACTAATCGTCTCAATTCCATCGAAATCGTGTGCAATGTGTGAGATTTGCGAGCATCTATATTATTACGCCATTTTGAAAATCTTTCTGGGTATCCCAGGTACAAGTGAATTCCAAACTTAAAGATGCATGCAAGAAACCGGATGTAACATGTTTGTGAAATACAACAAACTGCTGCGACATCACATATATTATGTGAATAAAACATTAAATTACACTTATATTATATATACTGGTGGTGATTTTTAACACAGAATGTGTTTTAGCCATGGACTAACTAGCCGAAAATGGAACGCGGGATGGTAACGAAATGTGTGACGGTGATGATTTTCACGTACAACCGAGCCGTTGGTAGGGAAATGGAACTTCCGCAATTTTAATCGCACAGAAATCGTTCACCATTCGTTGGAAAGCTCCTGATTTATCCAACCATATTATGTTAACTACTGCGAAGTGCGTGGCCATCAACCTGAGTTATGAGCATGGTTATTTGAATCAATGACAACCACAATTGTTTATTTCTTCTAAATATTAGAGGGAATTACATATGAATGGGGTTCTCCGTTATGTTTCTGGTCCGCACATAATAGTGGGCAGATGGATGATGAATCAAAGCGGTTCTTCATTCTGCGTTTTTATTACTGGTCACTGCTCCAAGTAAATCCGAGGGGCAATGCCGCACCTTCAGAAAATCCGACAAGCTCGTCTACGTTTCTCCACTTCTGTCGGGCCCCTCTTAGGCACATTGATGATGCCCGCTGGATGGCAAATTCGAGACGAGCCCGGAGCCAACCCTTAACAACTCCATGGTTACACACAGATGATCATTCTCAATAATTGATATTGTCAACATGATTGCAACCGCTTGTAAATTTTCTTATGATTTTCACGTACAACCGAGCCGTTGGTAGGGAAATGGAACTTCCGCAATTTTAATCGCACAGAAATCGTTCACCATTCGTTGGAAAGCTCCTGATTTATCCAACCATATTATGTTAACTACTGCGAAGTGCGTGGCCATCAACCTGAGTTATGAGCATGGTTATTTGAATCAATTGTTTACACACAGATGATCATTCTCAATAATTGATATTGTCAACATGATTGCAACCGCTTGTAAATTTTCTTATAATTTTCACGTACAACCGAGCAGTTGGTAGGGAAATGGAACTTCCGCAATTTTAATCGCACAGAAATCGTTCACCATTCGTTGGAAAGCTCCTGATTTATCCAACCATATTATGTTAACTACTGTGAAGTGCGTGGCCATCAACCTGAGTTATGAGCATGAATAGTAAATGAATAGTAAACAATGACGCTTGTTTGGTTGTCACTTGGTTGCGCGACAACGCAAACACATTCTGTGTTTCAATAATTTCGTCCGAAGTATGTAAATAGAGGTAACCGGGGGTCCAGGGGGCTTGCCCCCTGGCGAGGCGCGGAGCGCCGAGTTTTCTTTTGATTTTCACGTACAACCAAGCCGTTGCTGGGGAAATGAAACTTCTTTATTTTTCACCGGACAAAAATCGTTCTCCACTCGTTGGAAAGCTCTCGATTCATCGCGCATTTCTTTCGTACTTGTTCTTCTATTCATGTCGTAGTTTTATATTTATTTATGTTATAAATGGATATAGTAAACAATGCCACTTGTTTTGTTGTCACTTGGTTGAGAAGTTAATCTTGCTTATAGTAATTGTAGACGCGC
Source organism: Adelphocoris suturalis (assembly GCA_030762985.1). Classification (NCBI taxonomy): domain Eukaryota; kingdom Metazoa; phylum Arthropoda; class Insecta; order Hemiptera; family Miridae; genus Adelphocoris; species Adelphocoris suturalis. The sequence continues at coordinate 44,124,086 of CM061044.1, forward strand.
ACCAATAGAAAATTACCTACTTAGGTAGGTACTCTGTTCTAATTTCGATTTTTAAAACATTTATGTCGTAGTTTTTAATTTATTTACCTTTACGAATTAGCGGGAAGAAAGCATGTTCCATGTTTTAGCATTTTAGCCAGTTACCATGAGCCAATATTTTCTTTTCTAGAGTCGTTAGATGATTGTAATAATGATAACAGTATTGTTGACGGTTAATGAATAAAGAATAAAATAATAATGTAAACAGTACATATAGAAACAATATTGTGACTAGTTTATGTGTAAGAAAAGTTTAATAATTTTTAAATAAAAATTTTGTATACTTTGAAATTGGTCTTAACAAGATTTTTTCGGCAACCAAAATCATTTCCATAATAAATTTTATATTTATTATATTTAGCAGAAAATCGTCATAGAAGTTTACACTTCTCCCGTGTGGTCTTTAGCACACCTGGGTTTTTTAAATTTGATCAATTTGAAATGCTCAAAAATTGTTGGCCAACGATCTCATCCTTTCGTTTGGAAAGCTTTTTTCTCTTTCTTGATCAGCTGGGTGAGCTAAATTCTCTCCTCCCCACTGTAGGATATGTTGAAATTTGACCGGAAGCCTCTCTGGGACATCAAGAGACGGATGAAATGATGGACTTCTTCTTCATCAGCAAAGTGAGCTTAATTCTCATGTCTTCACTGTAGGATTTTGTAATTTCACAGGGAGCCTCTCTGGGATATCAGGAGACGGATGAAATTATGGCTCTTTCGTGATCAGCTGAGTGTGCTAAATTATCTCCTCTTCACTGTAGGATTTTGTAATTTCGCAGGGAGCCTCTCAGGGACATCAAGGGTTGAATTATATAATTGATGTTACTATGATCATCTGAGTGAGTTCCAGAGCAAATTTCTTTGATATTCAACCTATGAAGCTGTAATTTTGTAGGCATGAAACATGATCTAATCCGAAGAACAAATTTTTATGTCCTCAATGGTTCGTTTGTTTCTTCTTTTTTCAAATTCGTATATTGGCGGAGATAAGACGCAAATGCATAACTCGCGAGACCCTGTGGTATTTGTTTCAAGTTTCTATCGATCGTTTTATTTTTCATAAAATGGGGAAACTTTTTCGGGCAAGCCCCTAGCATTTTACTTAAATGTAATGCGAAATAACTAAGAAAAATTTGCTCATGTGAGCTGAGTGACTGGAACTTTTAAAAAAAGATGCAATTTATATTTATAAAAATAAGTTTTTGTATACTCTATGAATCTATCCTTACCCTACTCTATACTATTGTACTATACATGTGAAGGTAATACCTGGTTAAAATACTGAGGGCCGTAAGGATCGCCGGGCGAACTTCTAGAACTTTCTCCGAACCATTCGGAGATCATTTGCGAAATAGCCTCCCACTGCCCTTCCTCGCCGGTCCACGTTTTATCTCTCTGAGATGCGTACTGACTGAACTGATTGCCATCTGTTTAACAAGAACACCACTGCAATTTCTATCAAATGGGACTTTCAGAATATCAGATTATTGTATTGTACCTAATTAACACAAAACATAGTACCTACCTATCATAATTTATCTTTTTTACTCAGTATCTCCAAGTATTGACGGTACCGAAGTAGATTAGTTGCTAACATGGGAAAACTTTACGATGTTTTAGGTTCCTTCATTCAAACGAATTTTTGTAGGCAACGAAGCTGATGAAATGCTTCAAATTTTTAGAGAAAAATTGCAAAAATTAGTATTGGTAAAATGCCTTATATTTTAGGTAGGTAAATGAGGCATTAATTAATACAAAACACTGGATTTACATGGATGTATCTACGTTTGACCTCGAGTATAGGCACCTAGTGTCTTTCCGGTCGACATCAGCTATCCTAAGAATCGGGACAAAAATTCAAACATGGCTTAAGATAAAATTATTCAAGTGGTCCACTTTTATTTTGTGCAAAAGTGTTCGAAGCTTTTTCAGCACAGAGGTCACAGCTCTTGCCAATGCTTCTTGTCTCCTCCAGATTCTTCAAGACCCTCTGCCACACACACATAAACCTATGGTTTTTTCACGGATTCGGTCTAAGAATGGTCTAAAACGGATTTGTATGCTGTTATTTATTTATTTATTTTATTTTTTTTTTTTCATCCATGGGTTTTCCCCTACTCCCTGGATCAATTCCAATAGGTTCGTCCCTCTATCACCTGTAGAGGGATGACCTAAAAGTTGGTGCTGCGCACCTCTGTAGAGGGGCATCCCCCCCCCCCCCCTTCCCCATGGTCTGTTCTATTGAAACCTTACAGACCGAAATAAGAAAAACATTGAACATGTTTTTTTAACACCATTTAAACTGAAATAAATTCATTTAGGCAACTTAGTTTTCATATGTAGGTACCAGAGGTTCACGGGCAGCATGAGATGTAGTATGATGTGTTGTAACAGTTCTGGACCAACCAGAGAAATTTCCCGATGCCCTACAATTATAACTTCAACAAACTGTGTGAGTAGGTAGGTACATCATTGATCATTATTAAATAAGTTAAGAAGATAAACAATTCTTACTTACTTCTGTCTACGCGAATTTCTTCTAGTTCCATAGTGCACTTATTCGCCAAAGACTGCGCTCTAGATGCGAGCTCTTGATCCCAAATCTGTCATGGAAAAGAAGATTGATACACCCTCACATGTAGGTACCTACCTTACCCAATGGGGCTCCGAACATGAGAACCTGAATGTAGAGCTCACAACGTAAACAAGGGGGCGCACTGGAACTGGGCACCAGCCAAAAAGGGTTCACTAATTCACTTAGGTACCTACTTGATCTGGGCACCGGCACGCTCTAGGTAGTGGTCCATCATCAAGTAAAAATTCAGATTAGTTAGACATATTTTTCAGAATGATGTGTATAGTTTGGTGGTCTGGATGCTCGCAAGCTCGCATCTCAAAAATACGTAACATCAAGTTCTAAATCCCTTAGTGATAATCAGATTAGTTGGACATAAGGTCAGAATGATGTGGTTATAGTTTGCTGGTCTGGATGCTCCCAAGCTTCCATCTCAAAAATGCATAACATCAAGTTGTGAATCTCTTAGTAAAAATTCAGATTAGTTAGACATATATGTCAGAGTGTAATAACCATTGGACCAGTTCTGCAGTGACCCTTGTAAACCCTCGCACTGGCCATCGGACCAGTTTGACAGCATCGACCAGTTCGGACAGCTCTCTACCTGGAGCAGACCCTCCCTAACTAAGATTTGGGAAATGCTCAGTTCAGGTGGTTTAGTTGCCTCTTGTGCCTGGTACCCAGTTCAGGTGAGCCCAAACAAGGACCTTATCGATTTGCTTTTCTTTTGTTGCCTATAAGGACAGTTGTGGCGGACACAAGTTGATTTTTATTTTTTGCCGGTTATTTTTGTTTGTGCGTTTTTCTTTATTGTTACAATATATTTATTAATAATATAATATTAATTTTTTACCAGTATTAACGAGGTTGGTGGTGTGGGGAATGAATTGTAGAGTGAAAAGATGTGACCCAAGGTATCAACAAGGAGAAAGTCATGCCAACCACCTTGTTCCTTAGGTCCTTCGTTCCCTAGCACTCCTAGTGACGGACCTTGTTAGTTCGGAGCCCCTTTAGGAAATACTGCAGAATTAAGCATTCTTATCTTATTTTATACTAGTCGCTCCAGCTCGCTTCGCTCGCCTCCACGTCCAGCCAGGGGGCAAGCCCCCCGAACTTCCAATTAAGTTGCTCGCTTTGCTCGCAATGTGTGGCTGTGTACATGCGATGGTCTTTTACCCCCATTCAGGTGTATTACAATTGAAACATGTAGGGGATGTTGCTCGCTTCGCTCGCACACGGTAGATCCCTAAGGGTAGGTAGGTTTAACGTGTGTAGGGGATGTTGCTCGCTTCGCTCGCAAACGGTAGATCTCTAAGTGTAAGTTCAACGTGTGTAGGGAATGTTGCTCGCTTCGCTCGCTCGGTATGGCTGTATATGTGTAGGAAAACACTCGTTGAAATCCGATGTATGCAGGGAAGGTTGCTCGTTTGCTCGCTCGGTATGGCTGTATATGTGTTGGAAAAACCCCTGCATAGCATGGACAGACAAACAAACAAACAGACGGAGTTTCATTCTTACAAATAACCTCCAAGTCCAGCCGGGGGTGGGGGGGTGGCAATCCCCTCCGGACCCCTCATTAAGTTGCTCGCTTCGCTTGCAAGGTGTGGCTGTACACTTGCAATGGTCTTTTACCCCCCCTTCACGTGTATTACAATTGCAACATGTAGGGGATTTGCTCGCTTCGCTCGCAAACGGTAGATCACTAAGGGTAGATTTAACTTATGTAGGGGATGTTCCTCGCTTCGCTCGCGTGAGGAAATACTGCCCATCCAACATGGCAGACGTTTTTTTCTATTGGAAATTCTTACAAACAAATTACATCTTATAAAACTACGTGGAACCACGAAATGTTTATTAGATTTGATAAAGAGAGTCCATGTTTCAAAGTTATACTGTCCACCCAACTGGGCAGACGTTTTTTTCCGTTGGAAATGACTATTAAACGCGGCACATTATTTGGAACCACGAAAAGTATAGTTTTAAGAACACTTAAGTACTAACAGTACAATCAGATGTTGAATGTTTGAACGTATTTGTTTTCCAGTTCTATTTTTCTAAAGGTAGGCCATTATTTTATCTGCGTAGAATCGCGAATCCCCCCCCCCCCCCCCCCCCCCCCCCCCCCCCGAGTCATCTAACTCCTTCCGGTAAGCTACATTGTGAAACGGCAGCGGGCCCAATTAACTTCTCATTTTAATCGCTTCGCCTCCGTTCCCCTCGCATTTTTCGATATCCGATTTCGGATTCAGATCCGGTGGAATCAAACTTGTTTTTCGCCCGCGAACACCGTCCCGAAAAACGAACCTTTATATTTTAATTGGGAAAAACCAAGTTCTTCGTCGGATTTTTCGGGAAAACGGGTCCGTACTCTTTAATTTTTTTTACGCATTTCCCGATTTTTTTTTCGCGATCCGATTGCGCCGTCGTCTTCCTTGTATAAAAACCTACGAAACCGGTCTTTTTGAGGAATTTTCGACGGCCGTTTAGAGGGGTAGGGGAAGAGGGTAAGTCGAAAAAGCGCGCATTGATTGTATAAAACTCCCCTCAAAAGCGGAGAAGCACCAAAACGAAAAAAAACTAGATATTTAAAAAAGTGGGGAGTACTCCCAGGCTTACCCGATGGTATCAAGGAAGTTGAAGGAGGAGTGAGGGAAAAATGGAAGTCCACGTATAACATGATCACCAGTTCCCTAAGGACGCAGGTGGTGATAACACGGAGTACTTCTGCCGAGATGTTCTACTACACTGCTGTGCAAAATTAAGGGATCTCAGTAGAAAAAACTAAATTTCAGATTCGTGGTGGTCAAATCGTAAAATAATATTGATATCCAGGAAACGATTTTACGGCAAATCCCAGCTCAATAGAATGGCCTAGTCTAAAGAAAAAAAAGCGTCTTTAAATAAATGTTCGTCCTAGTGGTCTCTTTCGAAGGTTTGCGAATCATACAAGAGACGATTTTCTGTTTCAACCAATAAATAAAATTCATGTATCATATTTTCTGACATCGTAATGTTGCTGAAAACCAAATTTCAGCTACCACCGTCAATTAGGGGAAAGGCAGCTCTCGAGCTCAGTGGGTCCTCACTTTTTCAATCGTACTTAGCAGGCCTATAGTTGACTCTGTACCTAGTCATTCTTAAACTGCCTGTGTATTAACAAAATTTAACTGGCTTTGGCTAATTGAATAATTTCGTCTTTTTATACATTCATTATTATAATTAGCATCGCCGCTGCCCATCAAAACACAGATGGCATTGATGTGAAAAGATTAAATTACTAAATGTGAACAAAATGGATGATATTTACAAAAAAGAACTTTCACAAATCAAATTAAATTGTGAAAAGAATGAGAATTATTGATTGTGCTGAAATTCCATGGCAAAAGTCAAATTGACTACACCGTTGAAAAGGTGAGATTTTTGCGTAGTTTTTACCGCTTCCTGTGTCTTGAAAAAATATCGGTTCTCATAGTTCAATTCTCCATTGAAAAAACTAGAGGTTTCCCAAATTAGGTAAAATTTGCTTTTCAGAGGGTTTTTTCATGTCTCAAACCTTATTTCTTAAAAGAGCTTAGGCATCTATTCTATAGGAAATTTAATGCACTTTCCAACGGTATCCTCAAATTTCGATCAGAAATGAGCTTTTAGAATTGACCCCTGAAGTACCTACTGACCACCTTATCCGGGACGCTCAGTATTTTTGCCCTGGACAAAAATCAACCACCGACAAACAGTCTAACACGAAAAAAAAGTGGATACTTTGATTTTCAAGTAGGAACCTACCTTTAATACAAAAATTTCCTACTTGCAAAAGGAAAAAGCAAAAGGCTACGCTTGTCTACCTAAAATGACATATCAGTTTCATTGAACACAAATATAGTACTAAGTAGGTATTTTGTAAACGTACCAACCATTTCCTTCTTATGTTGAAACTTAGGTTGTGTCCCAGTTGTTACTTCCTCATTTTCGTGTCCCAACATCAGAAATCGACGTACGATTCTCATTGTGAGCCTCCGACTTAAACCAGACTCTGAAATGATTTCGATAAATCTCTATTATAATATTTAGGCGTGGAACCTACTATTTTATTACCTACAGAAATTGAAAGGGGTGAAATGTGCATCTAGGTATTCATTTTAGGTATATCTTCAATATTGAAAACAGATTCCATCCTATTGACCCGCGTTCTCCAACAGCTGTTTCATCTATGATTTTGCTTCAGAGTCTATCTAAAGGTAACGGAAGCATTGTTTTCACTTTCGGGAGAAAAAAAATTGTTGCCTCCAGAATCAAAATTTCCACTTGCATTTTACTTTTTAGAACATTCAGTACAACTTGATTCCGTGTGTTTCTGTGTGTGTGTGAGTGTCTGTCTTGTGTCCTCAAATCCTTGTAACAAGCTCAATTTTCACAGTTATCATCCGATGTGAATGAAAATTTCAGTGACTGTGCGGGCCAGGGTGTAGACCCTATCAATTTCATTGTCCAAATCAGTACTTCTCTCTGCGCATGCTCAAACGTAGAAATTACCAAGCATCATTTTCTCACGCCCTAGTCGTCCGATCTCGCTCAAATGCGGGCATAGTTAGGAGAAGACAATTTGAGCACTCCGTATCAATTTCAAGATGATCTTAACATTAGTAACTCCAGCACATGCGCGAACGTGAAATCCTTGTAACAAGCCTAATTTCCACAGTTTTCAACCGATTTGGATGAAAGTTGTTCCCTATCAGTTTCATTGTTCCTAAATCAATATTTTAGTCTGCGCATGCGCAAACATAATATCTACCAAGCATCATTTTTTCACACTCTAGTCGTTAGATCTCGCTCAAATTTGGACGATAGTCGGAAAACAAGGATTTGAACATCACATATCAATTTCAACTTAGTTGTATCATTACTACCTGCCTCGCATGCGCCAATGTGAAATCCTTTCAACAAGCTTAATTTTCACAGTTTTTATCCGATTTCGATGAAATGTTTAGGGAATGTGTGGACGAGGGAGAAAACAGTTCCCGGTCAATTTCATTGTTCCAAAATCAATACTTTACTCTGCGCGTGCGCAACCGTAAAATCTACCAAACATCATTTTTCCACACTCTAGTCGTTAGATCTCGCTCAAATTTGGACGATGGTTGGGAGAAAAGGATTTGAACATCCCATATCAATTTCAACTTAGTTGTATCATTACTACCTGCTACGTATGCGCCAATGTGAAATCCTTTTAACTAGCTTAATTTTCACAGTTTCTATCCTATTTTGATGCAATTTTCATGGAATGTGTGGGCGAGGAAGAAGTCGGTTTTACTCTGCGCATGCGCAAACGTAAAATCTACCAAAGATCTTATTTTTACACTCTAACTCTAGTCGTTTGATCTCGCTCAAACTGGGACGGTAGCTGGGTGGAAAGGGTTTGATCATCCCATATCAATTTCAACATAATTGTATCATTAATAGCTGCTACGCATGCACCAATGTGCAATGCTTTCAACGATCTTAATTTACACAGTGTTTGTCCGAATTTGTTGAAATTGTCAGGGAATGTGCGGGATAGGCTGTAGATGGTCCCGTACCAAAATCACTGTTCTAAAATCATCACTCCATTTTGCGCAAGCGCAAACGTAAATTACATCGGGTATAATTTTTTTTCGTTTCTTAATTGACGAATTATGACGTTTCACGCGCCATCTTGATTCACTATTTTTCGCTATGGAATCTTTCAAGATCATTTAAAACTTTTCAATCATCTATACATTCATCTTACGGAAACTATTTGCTACACCCAACTTGTTTTCAGTTTCTCCCCCGCCTAGGCGAGACCGCCTTATGCAGCGTTGCGTCACCAGTGCAGGAAACTTGGAAAAGTCATTTCTCGGGATGGAATCTACTTCCATTTTAAAGAAAATGCTCTTCATGATGGAAAAAACAATAAAGCATGGATATACTTTTGGGTTTTTATTTTCCCATCCACATTAATTGGTTTTCCATGATGTGGAAGCTATTAGTACAATTTGTTTCCACCGTAGAATAGAATACTCCAATGATATTAATTTAATTTTTATTCATCTATTCGTATTTTTTCAAATTTGTAAAAGCAGAAACCAGAGTTGGCCCGCTGTTTCACCTAGAACCAAACGGCTGGCTATGGTGTTGATAGTTTAATCACTCTACCAAATCACCCCGTATTACAGGGTTAACAACTTATAATAGTAGTAGTAGTTATTCTTGAATAGACAGGCTTTACAGAACAGTTATATGGATTTTCTTTCACCACTCAGTAGGAATGCAGGTTTTTAACTCTATAGATGCCATCAAAGCCGACCAATTTGTCACTACAAACTTATAGCAGAACTGAATTCGAAACTTTTCAAATCAACCACAAATTTGGAAGCTCAACTGAATCAACAGCACAAAGTTCCAGCCACGCAGCATGATTGTATGACCGAATTTTAGTAAATTATCTCACTACATTACTATGTTAAATGTTTTGACAATTTGAGCACTTTGAGTAATAAGAAATTGTTAACTACCTATTTTAAGGCAAAAGACTCGTTCTAAATAATATTCTGCGATTCAAAAAAAGATTATGGATTTTAAGCTTCTTTTGCAATTTCGTCCATTTTTGGAATATTTATGAAATTTAAGTATATTTTTCAGCAAACATTTGTGCTTAAATTGTTCATTGTTGATAAACGTCTTTTGACTCAAATTCTGCTTAAAAAATAAATGATTAATAATTATAATAAATGTAACAGTTTTTAGCCTTTTTTCCCAATTTTTAGTGATTTTTTAAAGTACATTTTTTGAAATGTAACCAATTTAATGTGCTCAAAAAATGCTGGCCAACGAACTCATCCTATCGTTTGCAAACCCAGATTTTTGGGCTCAAGAACAGAATTTGCATCTCCATCCTAAGGAAAGTTATCGTTAGGAAGGACGCACACACATATATTCATGTTAAAAAGCGTTAAACTCTAGGATTTGATTTAGAATGTCTTAAAACGGATTTCAGTGAAGAAAATTTCCTAAAATTTTCATTTTTAAATTTGTGGAGCCCTTTCAATAGCTTCATTTTTTACGAAAGTCCGCTAAAACTAAACTATCTGTACCTACTTACTGGTCAGTTCGCCTCCAATGCATTCTTGCCCCACAACACCATATAATACATGACATATTATGCTGATAGCTGAAAATAAGACCGCTGAGCTCAAGACTTTCATTCCTTTATCCCAAGTCTTCGCTGTCAGTTGAATCAATGAGAGTTAAGGGAGATATTTTTCATTTTCTAATTGACTCCCACTAGATTCGGTAGTTTATCGAATCCCGTAAAACGTCTACATTTTCTCTATCTTGTTTCAGTTCTTCTTTTTCTGATCCGAAAACAATCGGGGTACCTGATACATCTCACTATCCGTTCACCCTGAAACGTGTTACAATACCTATCAAGATTTACTACTTATTGATTGAAACGTGAGGATCTTCATCTAAGGTAGCTATGACAATCAGAACACTTAGATTTGAGATAGCAGTATCTACCCGATTTTATTTGACCAACTACACACCTAAGGGATTCGACACTTATGATAGGAAACTGTCATTTTAAAAAACATTATAGGTAATTGGTCATCATGATTCGTCTTCCTAGTTTAATTTCCAGTGATTTAGTCCAAGTTCATCCCCGATTTTGAGATTTCGATACCATAATGACAGGTACCGTGGTATGTCCATAGCAGTGTGCGTGCAATAGATATGAATTTAAAAAGTGCCAGTCATGCAGCATGAGTGAATTTTCGGGGACCAAATTGGAACTCCAACGAACATTTCAAGACCAACCCGAGCAAAATCCTTTAACATTTACTGGGTCATTTTTCACATATATTTGGTGATTTCTCCGGGAATACAGAATCTTTCGGCCACAGCTTATATATAGTCACAGGTGAAGGGAAATTGAATCCCATTGGTCGAGTGAAAGGAAAGGGCCGGGAGGTTCAACCAATTAAGTGCAAGCGAAGTGAAGGGGGTGACTATAGCTAATCATACGATTTAGCTATAATGATTTTCATCTCAGAAAAACTCGGAAACAAACGTTTGTTCCTCCTCAACTTCAAAATTTCATGTTATACATTTCCAGGAAAGTAAAATTTGAATGGGGAGGGGGGGGGGGGGGGGGGGGGAGGCCCTCCGCTGTTCGAGCCACAGTTATGAGATAACGATGCGTATCTTCAGCTAAAATATGTATCCATGTTTATGTAAAAATTGAAGGTTCATACCTAAGTTTAAAATTGGTTATCGGTACTACTTATGCAGCTGCTGCTTAATGTTATCAGCGAAGGAATCAGGATAGGTAGGTAATTCAACCCCTGTACTTATAATCGACTTTAATAAATTATGTAGATAATGCTATAAATATTGTACTTCAATAAATGTACAGTATAAAAAGCCTTATATTATTAAAGCGAATGATTAGGTTTTCTGGAACAAATTGAATCAGAAATCGGTGGAGATCGTGATGATCATAGTGTGGTGGTAGAGGGCAGATTTGTGGTGATTTCCGTAGCGTCTGTAGCGCTGGTGGTCTGCCCGTCGCTCTCGGGGTTTGAAGTTTGGTCGCCAGTTTTCCAAAATTGGCAGGAGTTGATCAAGTTCTTGTCGATTGCTGAAAAAAGAGATAGAAGAGGATCGAGATATAAAATTGAATTGTTATCTGAGGTCAGAAGAAGAACTAGTGGCCAGAAGTTCTGGAACGATTCCTGAAGTTTGCGCTTTTCCATCTATGTGCATTCCAGACAATAACTCTCCTTAGAATAAAAATTCCATTTTTGCGCCAATATTAAATATATGTGGGAAAATTAAATACGTTCCATATTTCTTATTATATATATGTACGTATGTGGGAGTGAGAGTGTTTTTGTGTAAAAATAAAATGTGAGTAAAAAATATATAAATATGTGAAAAAAGTTAAAATTGAGGAATCGTTTCAAAATAGCACAAAACCGATTTCCATGAAGAAAATTTTGGAAAACTTTTATTTGGAATTTTTGAAGCTATTTCAATAACTTCATTTGTGGCGAAGATTCGCTAAAACAATAAATTAATGAATATATAAAACTAACACAGAGACTGAATACTCTCCTTCTTTGTATATGTGGTAAACACACGGACCCATGGAAACATCTATCCTTATCTCGGCCTGGGAGGGTGTCCCCCTCACCAGGCCGACAGGTATATAAAGAGCCAAGATACCACCTAACATATAACACATCTTACACAGAATTCAAGTTGTTCTCATTTATCCTGCATCCCAATAGAAGCCTTCATTACATTGGTGACATCCGAAATTCGATTTGCAGTCTTCTCATCTACATGGCGACCCATCTGCAGCGGAGTTGACTTCGAGGCCTCGCCTGAGCCTTCAAACATGATCCTCTACCTTCTGCATTGAAGAATCCGCCATCGCCAAGATCGCCGGCACTATCCCACCACACATCGCTCTTCTCACGGTGTTTGATCCCTCTCCTCGTGCTGTTCACTCCCAGAGGTAACTGGCCATCGCTCCCACCCCCTGCAAGGCCTATAAAATACCAAACAGCGCCTCCCACTGCACAATTTGACTCACAGCTTCCAGCGGATCACTTCGAGCCTCTCAAGCCTCTCTACATGACCACTCGGCTACCAGCTCTTCCTGCAGCCTTCTGAGCGAAATTCCCTCCTTCTTCCAACCACTAGAACATCTCATTGGAACGCCCAGATCTAGAGCTCTCTCTACGGCCTGTTGTTGGAGTTCCCTGCCTTCTAGAATCCTACAAGGTGCCTCTCCAAAAAAAAACCCCAGACTCAGAGCTCCCTCTTCCGGCCTTTTCATTGAGTGGCTTACCTTCTCGGACCTCCCGGCAAACTCCTAAGAAGTACTCTGACCTCACCTCACCCAGCCTTTTCAGCAAGCGGCCTCCCTTCACGGATCTCCCAGTGAACTTCCACAGAGCGCTCCTCCAGCGCTTCCTCCTACGGCCTTTCTTCATGGACCACTGCCTACTGCACACGCTATCTTGCTAACTGCTACCCTCTCCAGCCAGCCTATTCTGCAGATTTCTTGGCTTTCGACATTCTCCTGCAAATTAATCAGAGTCCAGCCTCAGCTGTTTCAAGAGTTACCCCTTTGCAGCTCTAAGTTTTTTGGACCGAAAAACTTGTCAACTCCGGATGAAACTCCTCCCAATACGTTCGAGATGTACGAATTATTCTAAATGTTTTTGGCCGAAACTCTTGGTATATTCGCTCCCAGTTGGTAGAGTAAGGGGCTTGAGGTTTTCTCGTCATCTCCGAGGGATAGCAGGCCCAACCCTGGCAGTTGAGACAAGTCTAGGACCGTCCTACGTCCACTAAAGTCTGTTATAGCCTTCCCGCTGTGGATTGACTGAACAAAAACCCATTGGTAATTTAATAAGTCGAAACCATAGCCCGTATCCCGTCTGTTTCTCTCTGTTACAGGTATAATCGTACCCACACACAGGATGGCTAACGAGGAGACAGCTACTTCAGTGAAGACACATTTGTCTGGCTGAAGCAGCTCAACCTCGCCTGCGCTACTGAGGGTCTATCGACAGAAGCATCCAAATTTTATCTAGCCTTTCTTGCTCTCGACTCAAAATCAGCCGAAATAGGCGTTGATATAGATCCAACTCACGCTTCTGCTTACACAACCCTCAGCTCCCGGCTGCGTGCGACCTACGAACCTATGGATGGCTCTGACCTTGTCAAGCTCTTCACTATAGTCTTTCTGGACGACTCTACTCCCTCTGCCTACGCCAGAAGCTTGCGTAGACGTCTAACTACAGGTACACCCTCAGCCCTCCTTCGACAGTTGTTCCTACTCAAAATCGGAAAAAGTTGTGTCGGAATTTAAATTAATATTGTTTGAAGCATAATATCACCAACAATATTTGAACAATATTTCGCACCAAATATTGGTTTCGAAAAAATCGTACCATTTTTTACAAATACATAGGAGCTTTAAATTTTTTTTATAAATATGTTTAGTCAAGTTGTTAGCCTCTTCACATCCACCAGAGAATATTTTTCAATTTTCTTTCTGGTTTGAAAACCAACAAATACATCTTTTGCGACATTTTAATTCTTCCCTTTAACTTATTCATCATTAAATGAATGCCTAGGACTGTTGCTTCATTCCCCTCATGAATAATTTTGTGGATAACTTTCGGCAAGTGGCTGGTAAATAACAGATTGATTTCAACTTTCACTTCGTGTCCAATTCCTTTCATGTTGAAAAATGAAGTATAAACCAGTTTGAACGAAGAAATTTACAAATACTTTGAATAAGTACGTCTGGCAACCCTAACTGAGACGGAGCTAGAACGAGGGAGACGTTCCCGCAAGCCGGGCAGTATGGCCACCACCTGCTTCAATCACGCCTGTTACTCGCTGCGATAAAGCGAGAGGCAGGTGCACTCTCTTGTAGTGTGGACGCAAAGCGGATCCTTACCGATCCTACGGGGTGCGGCTTTATACCTACTAATTGGGCGGTAATAGCCTGCTGACTTGCTGACTTGGGTTAAAACATTTAGGCAAGTACCTACCTAGGCTCCCATCCAATCATCTGTGAATACAGATCTGGTTTATTCACGAGTTGATAAGGTAGGGAAGGTGGAGTAAGATGACGGGTAACAGTAGAAGAACAAGATTAACAGGAATGTCATCCACACCCACTGCCTTTGACTTAAGTCAAATGGAAGTTAATTTAAATTGACTGATTTAAATAAAAGCGCAACTTACTGCATAGGTGACTGTATCTCCAAGATCTGAACAGTTCGTTTTCTTCACATTGACGATTTCCGTACTCGTAAGGCAAGTGGTCTCTTTCGTTGCCACTAAAAACAAACAAATCCCAGTATATTTTAGAAGCAGCGAGTTAGTTACATCTATAAGTTCTACACTGATACCTTGAACCCATGAATGACGAAATACCTATAAGTATCAATATTCTGGAATACGGTTACCAGAAACCTATTTTTCGAAGGACATGTCCTTTTACGCTTCCTTACTACCGAAAGTAGGGAAGCTTTCTGTTTGCGAAAGAAGTCGAAAAAAAATTTGTCATCCAAAATCAGGATGTTCTCTTGCGTTTTGCATTTCAGAGCTTGCAGATCAATTTGTTCCGTGTCCGTCTGTAGTGAATCCTTGTTACGGCCAAAACTATACCAAGTTTGAGTCCGATTTCGATGAAATTTCCAGAGGTTATGCGGGTTAACTCCTTGACAATCCCCTATAATTTCCAATACCGTCGGATAAACAGTAGTATGTACGCATGTGCCAACATGACTTTCCCATAACGTCGATTTCTCATCTTTGGTTGGTCCGATTTCATTCAAATACGGTAGGTAGTAGGGTATATGTTCTCGAAAAATGTCCTATAAATTATATTATGATTGGTGGAGTTATAACCATTGCGCAAGCGCAAAGCTAATATCGATTGACACAAGCCAAACTCCGAACTAAATGGAACGATTTTTATGAAATTTTTAGGGATTGTGAGGGTTAGATCCTAGACGGTCCCCTATAACTTTCGATGCCTTCGCAGAAACAGTAGTCTGTGCGTGTATATACCTATATTATATTTCGTGTAGCCATACATATAATTTAATTACGCCTTATGTGTGTCCCAAACTTCGAAGATCTCGAAGCGAAACTTGGAGAGCGTTTTTGGGATGCCTAATACTAAGTTTCAATCAAATAAAAATCAGAAAAAATCCAAAAATTTTAGGACTACCCAAATGGTAACTACGTACCTACTCCGGAATTTTTTTCTCCATTTTTTGCCGAGTGACAACTCATTTTAGACATTTGTTAGTACTAAACACGATGGTGAAACCAGAACTGCGAAATCTTATTTTGATCTTGGATTATATCTGATGAACCATAAAGAAACACGATTTTTCCCAAATTCCTTACGTTAGTTAAAGTCGTGCTTCTTCATGGTTCATCAGCCCTAATCCGATAATCGGATAAAATATCGCAATTCTGGTTTCACCATCATGTTCAGCACTAGCAAATCTACAAAATGAGGTGTCACTCAACAAAATGTAAGAGTTTTCCCCTCCCCCTTTGGTTAGTCCAAAAGTTTTTGGATTTTTTCCTTATTTTTATTTGCTTAAAGCTTAGTATCAAGCATCACAAAAACGCTCTCCAAATTTCGCTTCGATATCTCAAAAATTGTGGGAAAATGTTAAGGAGTGAGGGGGATTACTTTTGGGATACCCTGTATATTAAAACAGTGTAGGTTGCACTTTTTAAGGGAACTCTATCAATTCTCCATCCATGTCTTTCTTTATCGCCCTGGTTTTTTAAGAAAGCGTCCTTGGTTTGTCTTTTTTTTCGTGCTTTTGTCCTAGTTTGAAAGTTGTATTAGGTAACTTTATTCTGGTATTAATATTTATATAGGAAATAGAAAAGATAATTCTAAATGACGAAAACAGTTGTTGGGAGCCCACAAGAAGAAGGTCGACTGATTGCAAAAAAATTGGTAGGTTTGAGGTAACAAATATTTTTAAAATTTGGCATTTAGTCTATTATGCGAAAATTTGTGAAAGTCATTCTAAAACAGTTGAAATACAATATGTCAACCTCACAAAAATGGCTATAATTACACATTTTCAAGTCCCCCCCCCCCCCCCCCCCCCCCCCCCCCAATAGTTCCCAAACTCCCCAAGTTCCCAAAAATGCACTTATAAGTTATAAAATATGTTAGAAACATAAAGTAACAAAGATATCCGACTCCATATCACTATAAATTATCTCCAAAAATTAGGGAGTTATAAACAATCTAAAATCGGAATAATATTTAGTCAGAAAAGCAAAATTGTAGTAAGAGTTCTTACGCTGGATAGTAATTGCAAACTAGGTAGTTGTGGTATAGATTTTTCTGGTAATAACCAGAGTACCCGCATCCGACTTTGAATGTGTTACCCCAAATCATCTGAAAATTAAATCAAACACAACATTAACTAGGTAGATACTACATCTACGGCTATAAAATGCATTCCTATATAGAGTAATCAAGATCGGTGCCATACATAACATCTCTTTAAACCAATGTCAACTCCTTCATTTTTCATGTTTCTTCATTGAATTTATTTGTTTCTGTTGGCTCTGTTATATTGCAGCAATCCTAAGGACGACGCAACGGTGAAAAGAAAAGAAATGTGATTTAAAAAAAAAAATGTATACAAGGATAATAAAAAGAATCGTCAGTTTTCGGTTTCAACCGATTATGAGGTTAAATTTTGGTTAGTAGGCAAATAGCTGATTTCTTTTTGGCATAAAACAATGAGATTATGAGATACTCAGGCAATTACTTTGGTTATCACATCGTGGTGGCCGTGAAAATGGACAAAAGTAGACAGACAGGAATGAATTGTGATGATGGAGCCAATCGTCTTCAAATTAACATGAAACGGGAAATTTCATTATGCTAATGATCGTTCAGACAGATAATATGCCATTTCCGAATCGATTTAGACCTTTTCCACTTAGGTTTAGATTTTTTCTATCTTCTAGATTTCTAGATTCTGGAAATTATTACGCCGCAAAAAAATAAAATAAATAAATAGATGATTCTTGAGAAAAAATAAAAATGAATTGATAAAATAAAATAATGAACTATAGAAAAAATATTTTCAGTCATGCAGCATGGTCGTATGAGCGAATTTTCTTAAATTACCCATCGTATTATAATATGTTAGTTGTATTGAAATTTGCGCTGCTTGAGTAGGTACAAAGAAATAGGTACCTAGTTGAAAACCAGTTTTATGGAAAAAACTCGAAATAAATAAAATTCGGCGATTCAACAAAGATTTTGGGTGTTTAGATTCTTTTTTTGCTGTTTTATAGATTTTTCCGCAAATATAGATGGAATTTAAGTTTTTTTTCTGCACAATTTTGTGCATTCTGCAAAAAAAGAGAAATTTAACAATTTTTGTCTATTTTTAACCATTTTTAGTAATTTTTTAGCACATTTTTTTGGAATGTGACCAATTTAATGTGCTCAAAAAGTGTTGGCCTACGAAATCATCCTTTCATTTGGAAAGCTTGATACGCAAGAATGGGATTTTTATCTCAATCCTATGGAGACTTATCGTCCGGAATGACCTATGCGCACTTCAAGAATAGTTTCAGAATGCTTCAAAACGGATTTCAATGAAGAAATTCGTCCCCCAAACCTCCCCCCCCCCCCCACCTCTTCAACTATGTTTGAGATATATTGGAGAGTGTTTTGAGGCCTACTACTAAGTTTTTAAGCGAATAAAAATAGAAAAAAATAACAACAGTTTTTGAGCTACCGAAAGAGGGGAATATTGGGTACTTTATAATATTCATTTCTAGATGTTCCAAGAGGGCACCGTTTCAAATTTCAGCATCATAGATTGTATACTGTATAGCATAGAACATGGTCCGGATCTCACTCAGCTGATCTGGGTGACTCCAGACTTCATGATTCGTTTCTAGATGTTTTAAGGATTCTCCATTTCAATTTTTAGATTCAAAGGTTGAATAGCAAAGAACTTGCGATTTATACGGACGCTAAGTTGATATTTACCTATGTGGTCTGGAAAAAACACCAATTCGACAGTGGTGCTATGCGGAATTTTCGTGAATTAAACCTATAAAAAAACCGTAGGTTCAGAGCCCGTTAAACATTAGGGGCTGATTTGAGGTATTGAAGCATTCTGAACAATCTAGGGTGGGTCCGCTGGATTGCAGAGGGCGCTTGATTGAATGCAGTTTTCATAGTATCGGACGCTCAACTGCCGCAAAGATATATATATATATATATATATATATATATATATATATATATATATATATATATATATATATATATATATATATAATATCAATATAGAATTATTCCACTGACCTGAGAATAATGTCCTGAGTCAAAGGAAAATGTCCCATTGTAGCCGAACTGGTAAACTTCGTTGAACCACCCGTTGATCATGTTGGTGAAATCGGGAGCATCCAATTTCTCTTTAGAACTTGTGCGAAACAAGGCCAGGTTCTGCCCGATGTAAGCTCCCTCTGAAAATTTTGGTAGGTATCAACCCAACAAATAACAGAACTTAATTGAAATGGGTTAAGCTAATCAATCTTCAAAAATGACCAATCAACTAAAGGTGTTATTTAAATTTTACAACTCTATTCTAACAATATCAAAAATCTTGAACGAAATGAAAATGCTGTAGAAAGGTAGAACACAAAAAATACGCATCCAAAAAATGTCAAATTTTCACAATAATAGGAAGGCAGTTGGTAATTGTTTTCTGATATTCGCTCACTTTTTGTATATTAGGTACACTTTTTTAGGAACGTTTACTGAACATAATATGTTTTGTGGCTGATGTTCTTTTTATAGCATTTTTACATAGGTAAATAAATTTAATACATAAATTGAATTGGAATAAGATAAACAAGCATGAAATCACTATTAAAAAGAAAGACGTTTTGCCCGTCTGCCGAGTGGTTCGAGCGTGTGGTTTGTAGTTTTACTCGGTTTAATCTCAGTTGAACTTCGCAACAAGCATAGCAAAATAATTCCAACATTGCTGACTATATTGAACCACTCTCAGCCAACACTGCTGTCGTTCAAAAAATTCACCTTTGTTTCCAAGTCCAACTGGCCAGCGCCCAAAAAGTGTAAACAAAACTCTGCAAGCACAGGACACACATCGAGAAAATGCACGACGTCCTCGTTGGTGCCCATGTTTCATTGAGAGCAAGTTCGTCAAGAGCTCTGCGACCTCCGATAGGTACCTACCGTCATTGAAAGTGAGGAGGGTACCTCTGAACCTCAACACCCAGCGACGAACCCACATGGGATGTCCCACGGCTTCATTGTGCTAATCCTCTGGCCTCACGTCAAAATCGAGTTGGAGGTATAAAATTCCATGTTTGAGTAGTACTTGACCACATATCCTCAATCCAGGATGCTCAGACCCCTCCACCAGTGCCTCCAACTGATGCTGCGATGAAGCAATACCAGACAAAAGTTCCGCACAAAGGTGCAGCCTTACCTTGTTGCCAATTCACTTAGTGATATGTACAAAGAAATATTGCAGCGGACAACTTCGCGGGCCACCACACATGGGAAGCGTTGTTCTGGCATCTTTAAGGATTTAACAACAATCTGCAGGCAACTCTGGCAGGCTGTACCTACTCATGGATTGGGTCGGCTCCATGTAAACAATACAGTTAGGTGTGTTTCTGGGAAGGCCAAAAATGACTTTTATAAAGTATCTTAAGACCTGCTCCAGCGAGCTCAACCGCAAAATACCTATCACCTGGGCTCCGTAGCACGAAATTGCTCGTGAGACTGCTTTAAACATCCTGAACTTAGAGTATACTGGGAAGGCTGATTGAACAGAGATCTGTAAACACTATTCTTCCCAAGTTATGCTGCAGCTGCTCTCTTAGCAAAATGCCTTCCAAAATATAGTTTTGGAGTCAGTGTTATGCCAAGGTATTTATAACTTGTAACATTCTCAATCAAGCTGCCATTGAATGCAAAAAAGTTTTTTGTCACCAGCCTTCCACCCCGAAGAAACACCATTACTCCAGATTTTGTAGCTTCACGGTAAATTCCCTCCTAGCACTGTATTCCTCCAATCCTTTTATGTAGTGTCTTGAGTCGGCAGGTGATTTGGACAGGATTACAACGTCGTCTACATACATTAGTACTAGAATGGCAACTTAAATACTACTACTACTACTCAAGTACCATTTTAGCTGCATTATGTAGTTGTGAGCTTTCAAAATATTTGCAATACGATTTAAAAATATGCCTTGTGAAATCGACTCCGCCAAAGTCATTGAACTCTTGACGAAACCAGCCAGGATTTTTAGTTTAGGGTCTCAGGGTAGGGACATAGAGAATTTTTTCCGGATTCGAACCAAAAGAGAACCACACCGGCCCACGGAATATGAAGACGCTTCTTTTCAGGTGTCACCAGCGTAGATTGAATAGGATTCAAGTTGTGACAAGCTTTTCATGTTTGTGTATCTTGTGTATTATGTAAGAATATCTATTCGAAATGTCGCTGTTGCGTTGCTATGAAGAGGCTTGCAAATAGTTGTTATCACCCTACTACCCGTACGATAGTTATCTTTACGATGATTTTATTTCGATTCACAAAGCTTCCTTACTTTTGTTTTTCCGAATGGGGTCATGTTCAAATACGCAGCCATCCGCCCATTTTTGTGCAATCTGCGCCAATTCTTCATCCCACCTCTGAAACAAAAGATACTGAATATTGTAGGTAAGGTAGGATAAGTAACAAAAATATGCATATCTACAGGGATATATCTGAAACACGATCAAGTCTGTCTCCCCCCCCCCCCCCCCCTACGGATTATTGCAGTTTTTTTGTAGGTACACCTGCAAGGGGTTCATTTCTTATTTTCCTTTCTGCAATAAACCTGATTTTTAGTTCTTCACTGAGTTGTGTCTGATGCAACCCGTTATGCCAGGTTTGTATGAGAGTAGTGTGGTCTTCACAGTATAACATCCTCTGAGCCCTGAAGAAGGTAATATATTTACCGAAAGCTCGGTGAAAGAGGAGGAAGTTTTTTGTTTGGCCCCATCCCTGATAAACAGTTGACGAGTTGCTGAGTTTTGGGTCGATCTACACACACACACATATATATATATATATATATATATATATATATATATATATATATATATATATATATATATATATGTATATATATATGTGTAGATCGATATATATATATATATATATATATATATATATATATATCACGATCGTATAACCATATCCGATCTGCTATAACCGTATCTGCCGTAACGTATTCACGATTCTGTTACTTGAGATAGTTAGTGAGTAATGTGTACCGTAATTGAGAAATGATCTCACAAAATTTACAGTTAGGTATCAGAAACATGTAAGAAACCCCTCAGGAAGCTACTTTAATAACAGTCCTCGATGAAAAGGCGACCAAATCAAATTACTATCCTGTTCTATGTTACATAATTCTAATATTGCAAATTCCATCACGCTGGGAGGAAAATCAAGTAGGCGGTTCTCTGATCATGATTTTAGATGGCGAAGTGTTAGGCCGGTAAGTCAAGCCCCCAAGGCCCGAGAGGTCATTAATTTGTGAGGATTAGAAGAGAGCCCTGTTGATATTACCTGAGGATAATGCTAATTGCGGATTGCGAAATAAGACGTGTATTTTTTACGAAGATGGGACTGCCGCGCATCCATTTTTCTCCTCTTTTTCAACGTTCGGTGCTAAATAATCACAAACGAGAAAAAAATCGCATAAAGAAAGATTAACGTTCACACGACTAAGACATTCCACGATCGGATAGTTGCACGTTTCATGAATAATAACTCTTTCAACAATGAATCCCAAGATGCCCTTATAAAAATTGTTGTTGGGAATGCATTTTATCAGGCTTAGTATAGGTAGTAGTTGGAACAATTGAAAAGATTATTGATTGTTTTTTTTTTCTTTTTTTTCAACATGAAAATGTTTTTGCTTGGCGGCAAAGTGAAAATGTGAGGAATGCCTATTTTGTGACGCTTGATATGCAACAGTTTTTGACATGGAATGTCTATGATAGGTTGGGGATTTTGTGTTTTTTTAATTCAACCCAATTTTCAGATCAAAAATTGTAACGCAATACCGATAAACAAATTTTGTAAGTATATTGCAAGAATGAAATCAGAAATCATTAGAAATTTTATTGGGAAGTTCCCAATTCACATGGCTGTTTAAAGCCTCTTTGTTAGTGAGCTAAATTCTCTTCTGTTCATCCTAGGAAGTTGAAATTTGATAAGGAGCCTCCCTGGGGAACTAAGAGACTGTTGAAATTATTGGCTCTTTCCGAATCAGCTGAGTGGGCTAAATTCTCTCCTATACACGAAAAAAAAAAACTTGGAAGTGAAAAAAACTCGATAAATAAAGAAATTTTGAAGAAAAATTTGATTTTAAAATGTTTGGAGGCATTTTAATAGCTTCAATTTCTCCTAAAATTCGCTCAAAATCTCCCGAAAGTGAAAACAATGCTTCCGCTACCCATAGGTAGACTCGGAAGCACAAAAGTGGAGTGATAAGTTTCATAAATAATATTTGGTTGAAGGAAGGGTGGGCGGGGTGTTCGCCAAGGACGCCTGATTTGCTGGAAAAGGTCCTGGATTTAACACTGAACTCTTGACCGGGAATCGATCGATTCCGGTATAATGGCCAACTAATATACAGACCGTTCGCAATATTAATTATTTATTATGCCACGTACCTACCTACCATATTATTTGAGAGGCGGAAGGGAAGGGACCGATGGACCGAGTTGTGGGGCAGATCCCACTATTGCCCTTGACCTATGGCGTTCCTCGATTCTTCCTTCTGATGAGATTGTCCATCCGGATGATTTGATTGAATTCAACTTCATCCGCCGAGTCGTGATTACCTACTGTTTGATCATCTCCTCCGAGAGCAAATAATCGTGTCGAAAATCAAAGTTGGATATCTATCAGATTTTTATAATCAAACAACGTTGAGGTTTCTTTTAATTTACATAGTTCTTTTTTTTGTATTCTCCGCTGCCTTCAAAGGTAGAGGAAGCAACGTACCTACTCGTACTTGATCAGTTTTTGGTGGGAGCCGCTCCATTTTCTGCATGCCGACTCTCCACTTACACTAATTAGGTACTTTGCAAAATTCAGAGGTGATCTAGCATCTGGCAGGAGCTTGTCGGTTTCTTTTCGACAGGTGCGTTTTTTTTTTTTTTTTTTTTTTTTAGCTTGTTTTTCCATGATAGAGCTTGTTTTTTACTTTTTTTGTGCACACAATTTTCAGGATCATTCATTGAACACACTTCCAGATTAAATGCTTTCCAAAGGTTCCTAACTTATGTAAAATTTACTGATGATTCCAAATATCACCTTAATTTTCTCTGTTGCACGCCTGCCAACCCCCTATTTTCAAAAAAAAAAAACTTGCGAAAAGTGTGGGAAAATCCCAGTTTTTTGTCATTTTTTCTGCACATTTCATGAGTTAATAAAGAAAATTAGGCCTGGAAAAATTCTTTTGGATCTGCATCTTGTAGAGGACATTCCTCCGCATCGAATGACACTAACTGCGCATTTTTAGGTCAGAAAATAATGGAGGTGCGATTTATTTTGTCAGACATTACAAAATCACGTAACCGAGTTCAACTATCAGCTCATCCTGTCTATTATACATTAAGAATCAGTGCCTGCAATGTATGCTCAGACCAACCTAATATATATCTATCTAGCTGTTATGTAGGCTGCTGAAATCGATTGGATGAATAGGATAGTTGTTTGAACCAAAACACCATTCAACCATGATCCAACCAATGAAACTGGATAACATTAGTCTTATTAGCCTCCCGTCACTCCTCGGTCGTTTTCACTTGTACGTGCGCTCTGTCTTCTTTTTAAAATTAATTTCGTTGCTATGTACGATATAGTTAAATCAAAGAAAAGCGCTGTCCACTTTTTAACAGAAAAAGGGATCCTTCCGTCGACGATGATCTGCCCACAAGACCACCAATGTAAGCTCTAATATGGAGAAAATCATGCCGTGCAGGTAGCGCTTTTTATAATTTGTTATATTTCATTTTGGTAGGTATCTACACCTCAATTCGGTTACAGTTCCTCTTTTGGGTTTGGGTTTGATTTAAATGTTTGGACCTTTCCTGTTATCCGGCCGCCAGCACCTCCAGCGCTGCCTCCGCTAAACTATACCTACACATCATTCTGATCAATAAGTCCAAATAATCTGAATTTTTACTGAGGGATTGGCTACTTGATGTTATGTATTTTTGAGATACGAGCACCATGCACAAAACTATACACATCATTCTGATTACGATGGTGGTCGTATACTATCTCGAGGCAGCGCTGGAGGTGCTGGCGGTCGATAACACAAAAGGTAGGTACAACCAGTAGTCCAGTGGAGATGGTCCGATTATATGGAATAACGACAATTACAACAATGGGTTAGAATAATGTTTGACAATATATATATACACACATAGTTCTTTTGTAACTGCTTTCGCCAAAGATAACACTAGAACGATAGCCTTTTTTAAACTTATCTATCTTAATGATTTTTTTTTTCTTTTTCCCAAGGGGAAGCTGAATTTACGAACGTCACAAGAACCAAGAAGGTCTTCCTCCAGAAGGACCCGATGCGTTGCGTCACTTCATAGGGTGTAAAGAAATAACATGTTTAGACTTAGAAGATCGATTTTTCAAATAATGTCAAGCAAAATTTCCTCAGAAATATTGGAAAAACGATTCCTTTTGGGATTAGTTCGGCAACTGGACAGTAAGTACAGCTTTCAGACTAGTTGTGACTTGTTCTTTGAGTGGAAAGCGTCAGTGGTCTTTTTTGTACGTGTACGTGTGATAGTGCTAGCGAGTTTTGTGATCATCGTGTCCAGCCTATTAACGAACCTGTGTGATGTGTGAGGTACCAGCAATTTGTGTGTAGATTGAAGTAGGTTCGGTTACCTGATTTCTATAGTCAAATGATATACCTACGTATACATTCAGGCACCACTGGGATGAGGGAGCGGACATATCAGTAATAAATGAATAACGAAACAAATAACATCGTCAAATCCTTGTAGGAAACAAAGAATTTTCCGAGATGTAATCACAATTAGAGAGCAATAAACACTTCTACATTCCCTAATAGTGTAAAATCACGAACGATTATGAAGAATGGCAGTAGTAATTAGAATCTCACCGCAATCTACACAGAACCAATTTATAGATATGCACGGATAATTTCCGGAGGATTATAACGAACCTTCGCCGGCACTGACCTAGAACTCAGGCGCTCGAGGTTGAGGCGAACCTACACTGAGAAGGCGTACCGTCGAAAATTAATTTTCCAAGACGTGACCGAGGCATCCGAATCTCCCCCATGTGTTTCGGTTCGTATCGGACTTACAGAGAGTTGCTGAGGGAACGCAGATAGAAGTTATTATTTCGTGATAGGTACCTACTGATTCCCAGATTGTTAGAAATGCGTGGACAGCGAATTCCATGCTTTCATTTTGAATCCGAAAAGCACCTATATGGGTAGGAATTACGATATATAGGGCGTCTAATTTTTGCGAGCACCACCGGCTGAAGTTTTTTTCTACAACTAATTCCCAAAAAAGCTCACCTTAGATATTTTCTTTAAAAAATCTTCCTTTTTTTAACGAACCTTAATATTATTATGCTTTGCTATTTGCATATTCATTTTAAATTATTCTTCTAAATCCACTATATTGAAGACTCACCATTTCTCTCATGCTTTGAGCTGGGGGCTGAGTACGGACTCCACCGGAGGCGACGTAGTTCCTCAAATGGTTGTGGAGTTCGACTATTCCCTTCCTCTGCTCCTCGCTGTAGATTCCTGATCCTGAAAACCAGTGCAATAACGTGAGCTGTTTACCGATTTGGAAAATATAACCTGAGGTAATTGTTATCGTCGCTAAATTTGGAATAAACCTTGGAATATTTGAGGTACTGGCATTTAATAGTATTCATTTGTGCATGTGTTGCTAGAGCTAGCGGAAGCATTTTTTTCACGTTCAGAAGAAGGAAAACTTTTTTCTCACCAAAATTTCTACTTGCATTTTATGTTTGCAACATTTCTTTATCTAGACAGTTTAAATTATTACAAACCTGTACAAAAAAAAAGCCTTTCTGTCTTTAAATTTGTTTATATTGCTCTCCAACGTTTCTCCCCAGGAACTGGGACTTCCTCAGGGAGATGATGAAATTGAGCGTGTTACAAGGAATTCACATATGAGCTAGCGCAGGAGCTAATAATGATTCGATCATATTGAAATAGTTAAGGAATGCTGAAATTGTCTTCTCCCAACTATCCTCCAAATTTGAGCGAGATCGGACGACTATGGTGTGATAAAATTATTCTTGATTGAATTCACGGTTGCGAATGCGCAGAGTGAAGTATTGTTTTGGGGACAATGAAATTGAAAGGGGCCCATCTACATCAGCCTTGCCCTTGCATTCCCTGAAAATGTCATGGATATTGGATGAAAACTCTGAAACTGTGGAAATTAGGCTTGTTACAAGGGTTTGTGGACACACGACAGGCACACACGCACACACACACAGAGTGAGCGAGCGAGCGAGCGAGAGAGAGATAGAGAGAGAGAGAGAGAGAGAAAGAGAGAGAGACGGAACCAAAGTTGTTCAGAATTGTCTAAAACGTAAAATGCGAGTAAAAAGTTTGATTTTTGAGACCAAAAATTGTTTTCTCCCGAAAGTAAAAACAATGCTTCGGCTACCTATACGTAGAGTCGGAAGCAAAAAGCTGAAAATCCGAATTTTTTTGGATTGATAACGATTATTTAGAAACATCAGCCAATGTTCAGAATTTTGTTGAAATTTTTAGCTATTTTTGAGACTTTCAAATTTTGAACACATTCCAATAGCATTTTTGCTCACAAATAATTGCAAACTCTCTGATTTATTACTCATTTAGTATTTTACTTTTAGCTATTTTTGAGTATTATTAAATTTCGAGCACTGGACAAAAATGCAATAGATACGTAGGTATGCTTATGCCCTTCAAACTTAATTTCACGTTTTGCCAGTCTTGGGTTTTCAACAAAACTTGCAATTTTTTAATCATATTTCTAGTTTCAAGTATCTTCTTGAAGGCCACATGTACCAACGTAACTATATGCAAACGTACAAATATGCAAAACGTTTGAAAATATCACCATTGAAATCGGAAATTCCAACGATAACATTTTTCAAATGTTTTTCATTGAAAATTTTTGAACCGGGGAGCGCTTCTCTTCTTCGAAAATTTACTAGGTACTTAATTCAATTATAACAAGAGAGACTTATGGGTCGATTTTTTTCCAATAAGTTTACAATATTTCGATCTTAATCAATGTCAATATTAAAATTTGGTTCAACATCTCCAATAAATGTGTTTTACCAAGTTTCGGTAAACTGAGTTCTGACGGTATTTTTTTGGCATTCCTTGATGTAAATGCTTCTAAATGCCCAGAATGCAAAATGCTGGAAAAAAATGATGAATTTTTATAAACTACAATACCTTACACACAAAATCCCGCCAAAAATATTCGGGGTTAAAGCTGGGGATGAAGCGTTTTCACTTCGACCGAATCTGAAACTGTGTTTATTAATCTCCATTGAAAATGCTCTAACTTCTTACTACTATTCTGGTCGAAAAAAAGTTATTTTCAAAAAACAAACAATTGAAAAACGTCAACCTTTTTACCGGTCTGGTCGACCCGAAGGCAAAAGCACTCTCACTGTAACCGAATAAACCATGTTGAAGCTGGGATCGCATAAGCAATAGGTATCAGGAAAGATAAATCTGCACTTGTGTAAGCCGGTTATTCGCATATCGTTCTGTAGTCAAAAAACGACCTTCCTTCGATGATCATGCCGTTTCCAGACCCCACAACTATTATACTAAAGGTGTGGAAAGGAAAAAATTAAAACAAATTTTTGGCTTTTGCCCACCAATCTTGACTACGTTACCACTGTGGGCCATGACGTCATCGTGTATGTGATTTCCAAGAGCCGATTTTTTGTCAAATACCCATCATATAGCATCTTTTTTGGAAAACTCTCGCTCAGATCTTTCTACTGAGCAATTAAAAAATAACCATGAAAATTCCCCGTCGGGTCATTATCCGCCTTTCGCTTAAACAGCTCATCCACGAAGGACACTTTCGGTGAAAATATAGTGCATGATTCAACGCAGGTCTGTTTGCGTTCAACTAAGATATTCTGAGTCACCCTTGCAATGTAATTAGGTACCTACTAAGCCTTCTGCTTCTGTTTCTGATTTTTATCTCGCTCGCACAAGAAGCGGTTTCAGTCATCCGTTTTCTTATGTTGGCAAAACAACACCCTAACGACCATGTCCAACCTGCCAACGATCCTTGAAGTTGGCGGCGTGACATTCAAGATCCCACGGCTGATGCGTTGATAGACGGTGAATCAGCCAATAGTACCTCCCTGCCGAGGAGATTTTTCGCAAAACTGGAGTATCACGCGGTTCTTCCAGTCTTCTTCAGTTGAGAAAACTCATAGTAGACTACTTGTCTTGAATAAGTATCTATAAGAACCGAATATGTCGCTGTACATAAAAAACGTCTGTCAAGTTGGGTGTGGCACATAGCTCGTTTACCTATCATGAATATATATAGATCATTGAAAACTTTAAATGACCCTGAAAAATTCTGTAGCGGAAAAGAGTAAATCAAGAAGTAGCGTGAAATGTCATAATTGGTCCATTACGAAACGAAAAAATGATAGTCAGTGTAATTTACGTTTTCGCAAGCGCAGAATGAACTGATGAGTTGAAAACAATGAAATAGAGCTGACAATGTCATCGAAATCGGATGAAAACTGTGGAAATTAAGGTCATTACAAGTATTTCACATTGGCGCATGCGCAGTAGCTATTAATGATACAATCGTGTTGAAATTGACATGAGGTGATAAAGTCATCTTCTTCCAACTACCATCCAAATTTAAGCGAAATCAAACAACAAGAGTGTGAAGAAATGGAGCATAATGGAATTCACGTTTGCGCATGCGCAGAATTAAGTATTGATTTGGCAACAATGAAACTGGTAATGGGGCCATCTACAACCTAACCTACGCATTCTCTGACAATTTCATCGAAATCGGATGAAAATAGAGGAAATTAAGCTCGTTACAAGGCTTTCATATTGGCGCATGCGCAGTACCTATTAATGATACAATCATGTTGAATTTGATAAGATGATCAAATTGTCATCCTCCAACTATCATCCAAATTTGAGCGAGATTTACGTATGCACATGCACAGAGCCAAGAACGATGAAACTGATAGGGGACCGTCCACCCTTAGCCCGCACATCCCCTAAAAATGTTATCCAAATCGGATGAAAACTGTAGAAAATACAAGCTTATTTACGGACACTCGACAGACAGACACGGAACCAAAGTTGTTCAGAATGGTATAAAACGTAAAATGCGAGTAAAAATTTAAATTTCAGAGACCAAAACCTTTTTTTTTTCTCCCGACAGTGAAATCAATGCCTCTGCTACCTTTAGGTAGATTCTTGAGCAATAATTGAGAAATGAATGTTATTATTTATAAAACGTTTTCTTCATATTTATATCTCATTCGATTAGAAAATGCAGCCTATAATTTACTACTGCTAAGGGGGGCCCTGCTGATACGCTTCTTCCCCTGGATTGCAGATAGCCAGTAGTGGGAAAGAGTAATTTGGATATTTTAGTATCCGCAACAGATACGAACTAAACTGAACTAAGTCTAAAAACGAAATATATCACTCGACGAAGTTATAGAAACCCATTTCTAAACGGCATTTAGTGAAAAGCGTTAATACAAATTTGAGTTCATATGATATGATAAATTGCATGTGTTTTTAGGGGTAAAACTAGTAAGGTTAAGTGTAAAACTCGGTTATAACGGGGTCGGGAAGATATGGAAGTGTTACCATTCGATTCAGCTTAAAAAAAAATACGTAGAAACCAACCCCAGATTCGTATTTTCAAAGAAGGTCAATTTTCACAAAAATCCTCAATTTCATGAAAAAACTCATGTTTTTCAACATTCAAATATACTTTTCTCCCCTTTTTATCGAAGTAAAACTAAAATTGACTGGACCGTGCAAAAGCTGACAGATAGATGAAGTTTTTTCTGAAGAGCGCCAGCCGAAAAACCCCCATACTGGAAACAGAAAATCGAAGAAAAAAAAATCGTCCATTTTAAATTGTTTCCTTCTAATTGTGTAATTTAATCTTTTTTGACCAATTAAAACTGTCTTAAAAAACTTTATTTTATATCACGGTGATAGGAAACTCAACGCTCTTTCCATCGGTGTTCTTGGTTTTGAGTTTACAGTGATTCTAAGGGGAGTTATGGTCGTTTTAATGTCATAAGGAACAAAAAACGAAAAAAATCTTAAAAATTTAATAACAGCTAATAAAAACAGAAATGAGCTCTAGAATCAACCCCTTGATTTTTGCTCATATTCGGTGTAGTCACCCTGTTTAAGCCATGATAAAATTACGCAAAATAGATTTAATGTTTGGACAAGCGCAGTGAATACCAGAAGGTAATTTTTATAAAAAATAAAAATAAAAATAAAACTCATAGGCATCGTTGGTTACTCAGCAGACATACAGTTGGTTGTACAAACTATCTGTTGAAAATTATTCCCGTGCGTGTGTCATTTTCGATTTGTGTCTCACAATCAACATTTTACTGTTCCATAAGTCAATAATGTAGGTAGTTCGGAGCACCTTATAACTTGGTTATCATTCTAGGAGAAGTAGATAGTTATTCAAAAACGTCCATTTGCTTTTCAATAATCAGATTACGAGTTTATTTTTTATGAATGGACTTGCCATTTCGTTGTTAATTACGAAGCGTATTGTCTGACTAATAGTTTGCGTGACTTTTTGGTGCTGGACGTTTGCGTGACGTTTGGGGTTTGTATCAACAACGTTGATAGGAGATGAAAGGTGTTTCTGCAAGCCGCAGATAAATAAATGTGGTGAATTGTGCCCTCTCTCATAACATGCTAAATACTAAACGACTTAGATTATGAATTGATAATATGGGTAGGTAAGTACCTAGGTATTAAATTAAGGCAGGTGATAATAAAAACGTCGGCCAAGTTGGATGGGCAGTATACCTTCCTCACATATTGTAATCTGGACGTATAGAATTAGTTGAAGAACAAAGTACGAGTCGAAATGATTGAATGAAACCGATGACAGTAGAAATCAATTGGTAATAAATGAACTAGCAGAGATAAATTCAAATTATTATAGTGGAAATTATTATAGTTGGAAATAAAGAGTGAAAAAAAACTACAAGTTTGAGATTTCACGAACGACTGAAACTTATTATTCAATGATATAAATACAAAACGGTATCCATAAAAACATCACAATCACCGGGTGACAACACACTCCCTTAATCCTGGGTTTTCAACTCTTGCTTTGATTCTTCAAATGTAGTCCATTAACATATATACTCGTATTTCGTGCTTTTCTGTTCCTAGTTCTTTATCTGCCCTTGAGGACGCTTCTTTCACAGATTTTGCGAATCTCCAGTTTCCATTGGCGAATAGAAAACGAAATCTCCGAAGCGTTCAGGTGGTCTCCTCTCACGTAATGGATATCGTCTTTCTTCCTGAATTACATTATTTTCAACATCATCTGAAAACTCTCCCTCAATCGAATCTTCTACATTTTCATTAGGATTGTATCCATCATCAGAAGTCATTAATTGGTCACTAATGTTCCGGGCAGCATTATCACAAGGATCATAATAAAGAGCATTCGGTGATTCACTTCAGAATTTATTTCCTTATATTCTTGTTTAAGGAATTCAACATCTCTAGCTTTAATAACTTTTCTTGGGTAATTCTTATCGAACAATCGATAACCCTTGGTATTCTCGCAATACCCAATAAAAATCAATTCTCTGGATTTAGTCATCTCATTTAATTCTCTTCTGATCTGGAACATGCATGAATGCTCTAAATTCGAATACTCAGAGAATACTCTCAAATCTGGCTTTCATCCAGTCCAAGCTTCTTCAGGAACTACGAGTATACCATTCACAGCCCACGTTGGGGAACGATTCTTCAAAAATATTGCAGTATTGACTGCTTCACCCCAAAACTTACATGGAAGTCCACAATCCAAAGGCACACTTCTAGCCTTTTCAGCCACAGTTCTTGTCTTCCTTTTTGCTACTCCATTCTGTTCGGGAGTGTAAGGAACAGTAGTCTGGTGTCTGATTCATTCAGACTTCAAATATTCCTGGAAAACTTTGCTGATATATTCAGTACCGTTCCTCAATTTCTTGATACGTTTGCCTGTTTCTTTCTCAACACCTATCTTGAATGCCTTAAATTCATCAAAGGCCTTGGATTTCAGCAAAATTCCAAACGTTTTTCTGGTATAGTGATCAAACAGAATCATCAGGTACTAGCACCACCCCAGGTCGTCTCTCTCATTGGACCAACAATGAGTAAATGTAGGAGTGAAGAAGTTCCAATATCTGTGGCTCTAGTTCCCTTGATACTTTTGTTAAGAGACTTTTTAGTTTTTTTCCCCTCCCAAACACCTAACACACAGCACTTTTTCAGTTGGTACACTAAATTTGACTCCAGTAACAAGATTTTGTAAAGTTCTCATTCCTTTACAGTTTAAATGTCCTAATCTCCTGTGCCATAATTCGTGTGACATAATTAGAGCTGAGGATCTTTGATGAATCGTATTCATTGAATGATTGTTCAAATTCAAACGATAAACGTCTCAAACATATGACGCAGTAACATCAGCTACTACTGGATAGTACTACTCCTTCTATTCTTTAATTCGCTCTAGGAGCTTACCGAATTGAGCTAGAGAACTTTTGTGCTCTTTTTAGGGGTATACAACATGAAATGGGTTCTAGAGAGAAACAACCTTCATTTACAAAAATAGGTATTTTTTTAAATAAAATACAAATTAATATTTTGATTCAAATTTTTTTTTTTTTTTTACTAGATGTAGGTACGCAATTTAAACAATTTCTATGTTTAGTTAATACTTTCATAAAGCCAATTGAAAATATAAATCTGGGATGAGGATGAGTTCTATTAAAAAAAAAATCTACACTGAGGCTTGTTTTCCACAAATAGCGTTTAAAGACCGAAATGTAGATATGCCTTTAATAAATAGATATGCAAGTTAATTTGAAGTTGAGTAAAAAGTTAATCAGAAAGTAGTGTAAAAAAAGAAAGAAAGAAAGAAAGAAAAAAAAAACAGGCCAATAAAAAATGTCAACAACTATCTTGGTACCAAACAAGTCGAAAGAATTCCCTGCAAAAGTTGATTTACATTGCCTTCATAATTTTACACCTCCATCCTCCATCAATCTCACAATCCATTCATCCTCAGAAATATCTTCTCCTGTACTGGGTTTCCTCAATAGTATAACATGCTGGATAAATTCTCCACTAAAAAATCATAGAACTGAGTTTAAACGGCCCTCGACGACCGTTCAACTTCTAGCAGAGCTTAGCTCTTATAAGAAACTCTGAGCGTCGTTTAAGAACTTGTATGTACACCTGGCATAAACGACATTCTCTGTTTCAACAGCAGTTAAACGTTGTGTGAGGCTTAAACTGGTTTGGTACCCCTGGCCCTGAGTCTAATTCATCATAAGCATAATTTTTTCAGTTTTGTTTCATCAGAGTTTACCTCTCAATTTTATTATCATGACACATAAGCTCTCAATTCCATTAACATTGGTGTAGGTCGTGGGGAGCCTGCATGGCTTTATCAGCGGCCTTTTGACACGTCCGCCGATGCGAGCTAATTTTAGAAGGATCCTCAACTCCATCTTTAATTTCCCAACCGGGCATTTCGTGTCACAATGATTATTATTGCTCGTTCTCAACGTACTCGCAGGTTGACAATCGTTCAAGACCGATGGATGAATCTCCTCGTCCCATTTCCAACTCTGCTGGCGGCTTATCACGACTTTTTCACTCATCGAAGGAAAATTAATACTGAAAAAAAGCAATGTTGCAATCCAGTACAATTACCACCATCTTCCATTACACGAAAACCAGGGTTCAGGTATCCATTCGATGGTATAAAAGGGAAACGTTGGCTAGAAGACCTGAATTTTATTATTGCCTGACCGACTCTCAAGATCCCAAAACTGTGGTACAACATTTTCACTTTTCTATCTGACAACACTGATTCATGCTGAACAAAAGCTTCAATTAAAAATGAAAAAAAAAAAAAAAAATCAAATCCTTCTTATCTTGTCAAATGTCGATAATTGAAAAAATTGACCATTATATTGATTTATCAATAACTCAGAGGACGATCGATGCAGCTTTGGGAGTTACTAGTGTGCTCTTTTGACTGTTCTTGTGGGGAAGCAATAGAAACCACAACAAAAATTTTTTTAAAATTACGATCAGCATAAAATAGCTTCACTGCAAGTTAATAATAACGCACATACCAACATGGATATCCCGAACTTACATGAAAAGTAGGTAAATTATCAATCTATTAAAATTTTAAAAAAATATTTAAAAAAAGAAAAAAGTAAGTCGAAATTTATTTTCTTAACTCCACATTCCTAAAAAATTAACCGTAAAACCACAAGTCCCGATTGAATCCGATTCAAGTTACCTTAAAGCGTCTTTTGATTTTAGCCTTTTTCAATTCTGACTGATAAATACTATTCATTTCCATCACTAGGTACTACTGATGAAGCCCTAGCTACCAAAGCTTTCAGGTATGCGTCACATCATCTTTCTTCTTTTAATTAGCATACTATTATTCGGCCCACCTTTTTATCTCTGGGGTGAAAATCATGTAGGTACTACTAATAAGTTATGTTATGCTAATGAGTTATGCTAATGCGTTCATTAATGGTTCTCACACACTGATTCTTTATAATGGTTCCATATGAGTAATAACATTGACAACATATTAATAAAACGGATCAAAACAAGTTTGATTGTGCAGTAAATAGTAAGATTGTGCAGATGGCTGTCAGTAATTAATCTGTTTATTGAACACCTTTTCCAGGTCCTACTGTTTACTTTGATAAACGCCCCGAATTTACATCCTTTATTTCCATGTTGATTATTGCTCACATAACAATACGACGCTTAATTGAATACCCGTAATTGATAAACACATTGAGCCTTAATGCGTTGATCATGCATTCGTCATCCATACACGAGGCTAAACTAGGTCTAGCTAACCAGGGCACTATGGGACGAAACACATGTTTCTGTAGACATGCAACTTTAGCTGTTAAAAATCATGCAAAATGATCCAATATTTGGCGGCATTATGTTTCCAAGAGTGGGAAACTACAATATGGAGTCAGAATGGACGAATACTCACAAACAAGGAGCAAACTAAGAATTTCAAGAACTTCTATTTATTAATGTCACTTCTATCACAAAATGAGCTGTTTTCTTTATTCTACATCCATCATTTGCTGACATTCCGCGTAATTTTCTTCTGACGCACATGCTGTGAGTCATTGATAGAATCTTGTAATGAATTATATATATATATATATATATATATATATATATATATATATATATATATATATATATATATATATATATATATATATATATATATATATCATCTTTTTCGGGAAATCTCACATAACCTGGCGAAAATATTTCTTCTTGAATTTAAGGCACATCAAGAGTTTCTTTGGACAAAGGCTGGTACGACAAATTAAGGGAGCTACAAGGTCTCGCCTTGTAATTTGCTACAAGATTCTTGGATTCGTTTTCAAAACAAACCGAGCATAAATCTTCCCGTCACGTAGACCAAGCGAACGAGTTCAGGGAAAGACGTTGATTATGACCTTCCTGAACTGACAGTTCACCAACAAATTGCTGCCACTTCATCATTAGGCGCAATCAGTGCACATAATTTGAAAAAATGAAGAAAAATAACTTTTTTTTATCACACAGTACCTCTAGGTACCTACCATCTTAATGGAAAGGATTCGCAAGTCATTCGCAGTGAATATTACGAAAGCCGGACACAAGGCGTCATGGGCGGTTGTTTGCTGCATTTTGATCAATCATCCAATAGTAAGAATCTTTAACCCCTATCAATCTTAAAAACTTGTAATTTAAGCACCTACCCTTTTTTCAGTAGGCACCCCCACCCCATATTATGGCGAACTTTTTTTTTTTTTTTTTTTTTTTTTTACTAGTAATTATATTGAGTAGGTAATATTGTTTTGAAATTTGAGCGCTTTGCGTGTAAAGAAACTGTTCCATTCCAATTTTATGACCACTACTCGTTCTAAGAAATTAAATTTTTCATCAGTTTTTTTCTTTTTTTTAAGCAAAAATATTAATCAAGTTTAATTACATTTTTCAGCATAACCTTGATCATAAATATTTTAAAGTTCTGATTCATCGTTTTGACTAAAATTCTGCTGAAAAATAATAATTTAACAATTTTCATCAGTTTTCAAGCAATTTTTTTTTTCAAGCACATTTTTTGAAATTTGACCAATTTATTGTGCTCAAAAAGTGCTGCCCAACAAACTCATCCTTTCATTCGGAAAGCTTGATCACACTTACAATAAAGCTTTAAACTCTAGGATTCGTTTCGGAATGTCTCAAAACGGATTTCACTTTTTCAAAAATTCTCCTAATTGATATAAACATATGGAGATTTCCTTCAGCTCAACTGTGAATGTTCGTTTGACAGGGTTAATTTTCAAAATGTGTTTTGCCGTTCGAATTAGATAGATTTCAGTTCAATGTATTGATTGAGAGGCTCATTATAGGACAGAATAATGAACAGATAGTGCTGTGGAACTTGCTCCCTGCTCATCACCAAAGAAACTTAGCTTGATAACAAAAGGGTGACAAGAAAGCTGATGATAACGAAAATAATGAACAAAAAAAGCTACGAATTCTTTCAAAGAGATTTATAGCTCTAATATTATAGATAACTTGGAAGTGGTAGAACATAGTAAAACACTACAAATTATTACACAAAGGTTTATTAGTTCTATATTAGCTAGCTTTTCTAACTATCTTCCCTGAAATCATTACCCCCTTAGCTACTCAATGCGCCTCCATGCCTACATACCTTTTAGAGTTGATCGAAAGTGAAGCCAATGTTACTGGTACATCACCGGCCAATGTGTGATTTTCTAGCCAAATCATAAAGTTTAGTCCAGTAGTTTCGGAGAAAAGCATCGAACGGCGGCCGTTCGGGTTTTTTGCCATTTTCATGTCTTTGCTATGCCATATAAACTAAAAAAACGTCACGAAAATTGCTCACGAAAATATTCTGATGATTTCCGCTTACAACCGAGTCGTTGCAAGGGAAATGGTACTTCGTCGTTTTTCATCCCACAAAATTCGTTGACTATTCGTTCGAAAGCTCTCGATTTATCCAACCATATTATGTTAACTACTGTGAAGAGCTTGGCCAGCAAGCTGAGTTATGAGCATGGTTATTTGAATAATTGTGTACACTCAGGTGATCATTCTCAATGATTGATATTGTGAACATGATTGCAACCGCTTGTTAATTTCTGATGATTTCATTGAGCTGGTGCTTCGATGATTTGATTCATAGCATGTGATCCGAATATTGCGAGAACGGTTTGATTTGTGAAGCGGTGGTTAAATAATTTTAATAGGTAATTTCTATACTTTACACTCTAGGAAGCTGTAATTTCGTATGTAGCCTCTTTAGGACATTTACTTGACGATGCCCAGGGCCCGGATCAGATGAGTGGCTCTTAAAGCTAAATCTATGGTCAAAACAAAGTTTCTTGGTCGATTACAAAGGTTATTTTTTGAAAATAATAAACTGAAATTGCCTAAATAAATTACAACGATCGTCTCATCTGATATAATTCCATTGGAATTCTCACTCCACGAAATTGAGTTTAATATAACTTTTGTCTTATTGACGGACTAATGAAGTGTAGGTGGGTTATTTATTTTATCTCATTGATTTCCAATTGGTGGGGTTTAGAGGTGAATGCCGATATTCCTAGATTCTGATGTACTGTTATACTTGGTTATCTAATTTTAAATACAGAAGGACAGATAAAATGTAGTTGTTTTATTTAATTTAATTAATTTCTCCTCGGTAGGCACCAACGGCTATGGAGCTAAATTTAGAGAATGTACCTATAATAGACTTCGTTTAATAATTATAGACAAGTGCTCTCCGTAGAAGACAATTTCATTCTCCTTGGTTTTGAAACTTTTGCATTAGCCTAAGTTTGCAAGTATTTCCCAAAATTTTAATAGATTGACACATTTTTGCGTATTTACTTAGCAACTGAGCATTCCAGCAAGGCGCAAGTATTGCGATCAATGAGGGAAAGACTCTAATTGAAAAATGCCCTGAAAAACTAGTTGAAATTTTTAGGAATCGTTTAAGAATGTCTAGACGGATCTCATGATGACGACTTTGGGAAATTTTATTTTCCAAGGTTTCAAAACTTTTGCATTAGCCTAACTTTCAACCAATGGCAAAGAACGCGTCAACGGTCAACTGAGCATCTCGGCAAGACGCGGCTACAGCGGCCAAAGACTGGGTCGAAAATTTGGTTGAACAAATTATTGGAAAATATACAAGATTCCATTCTTCTGGGTTCCGGAGCAAAACGAAACCAGTCCAAACCATTCTACTAGGCTGCCTTGCATTTGCATAATTTTTAACGAAAATTTAACAGTTTGAGACAATTTTGTGGAATTTTCCAACAATTTAGCATTTTGGCAAGACGCACTTACATCGATCACTGGGTTGAAAATTGTGCTGAAGAAATGGTTGGAAAACATTCAAGAATCCGTTCTCTTAGATTTCAAAACTCTAGTATTTGTTTAATTTTCAACTACAATTTCAGAACGTTTAACAGTTTAAATCAATTTTTTTGAATTTTCCAGCAACTTAGCATTTTGGCAAGATACAGTTAAAGAGACCATTGGGAGAAAGAATGTGGTTGGAAGTTGTCTTGAAAAACTGGTTGAAAATGTCAGGAATCGTTAAAGAGTGTGTTCATGCGGATCTCATAAGTTTTGGGAAATTTCACTCACCAAGGTTTCCAAACGTTTGTATTAGCCTAACTTTCAACAAATTTTGTACAGATTGGTATAATTTCGTGTACTTAGCAACTGAGCGTTTCGGCAAGACGCGGCTACAGCCATCAGAGAGACAAAACTGCTTTGCTTTCCTAACTTTCAACAGAAATTTCCGAAAATTTTAAAAGATTGAGGCTATTGTACGTTATTATATTATTATGAGAATAGATTGAAGTACATTGTGTACTTAGATAGCAACTGAGCATTTCAGCAAGACGCGTCTACTGCAACCAATGAGAGAAAGACTTTAGTTGAAAATTGTCTTGATAATTTTGTCTTGATTGGGAGAAAGAATGTGGTTGGAAGTTGTCTTGAAAAACTGGTTGAAAATGTCAGGAATCGTTAGAGTGTGTTCATGCGGATCTCATAAGTTTTGGGAAATTTCACTCACCAAGGTTTCCAAACGTTTGTATTAGCCTAACTTTCAACAAATTTTGTACAGATTGGTATAATTTCGTGTACTTAGCAACTGAGCGTTTCGGCAAGACGCGGCTACAGCCATCGTTATTATATTATTATGAGAATAGATTGAAGTACATTGTGTACTTAGATAGCAACTGAGCATTTCAGCAAGACGCGTCTACTGCAACCAATGAGAGAAAGACTTTAGTTGAAAATTGTCTTGATAATTTTGTCTTGATTGGGAGAAAGAATGTGGTTGGAAGTTGTCTTGAAAAACTGGTTGAAAATGTCAGGAATCGTTAAAGAGTGTGTTCATGCGGATCTCATAAGTTTTGGGAAATTTCACTCACCAAGGTTTCCAAACGTTTGTATTAGCCTAACTTTCAACAAATTTTGTACAGATTGGTATAATTTCGTGTACTTAGCAACTGAGCGTTTCGGCAAGACGCGGCTACAGCCATCAGAGAGACAAAACTGCTTTGCTTTCCTAACTTTCAACAGAAATTTCCGAAAATTTTAAAAGATTGAGGCTATTGTACGTTATTATATTATTATGAGAATAGATTGAAGTACATTGTGTACTTAGATAGCAACTGAGCATTTCAGCAAGACGCGTCTACTGCAACCAATGAGAGAAAGACTTTAGTTGAAAATTGTCTTGAAAAACTGGTTGAAAATTTCAGGAATTGTTCAAGAGTGTGTGAGACCGATCTCATAATGACGGTTTTGGGAAATTTCAATCTCCAAGAAACTTTTGCATGCACAGAAATTTCCTAAAATTGGAATAGATTGATATAATTTCGTGAGCATTTTGGCAAGACGCGGGTACAGCGACCAAGGACTGGGTTGAAAATTATGCTGAAGAAATGGTTGGAAAATATTCAAGAATCCATTCTCTTAGACTTCAAAACTCTAGTATTTGTTCAATTTTCAGTTACAATTTCTGAACATTTAACAGTTTAAAACAATTTTTTGGACTTTTCCAGCAACTTAGCGTTTTGGCAAGACGCAGTTACAGCGATCAATGGGACAAAGGCTGTGGTTGAAAATTGGCTTGTTGAGTGGTGAATTTAGGTAGGTTCCTTGCGACTTAAGGAATTCAGAATTTGTTGGAATCATTTAAGAATGTTATGGACGGATCAAAATGAAGACTATTTTGAGAAATCATTCTCCAAGATTCCGGTGCCGTTGCATTAGCTTAAGTTTCAACAATCATTTCCTAAAATTTGGATAATTTGATACAATTTTGTGTACTCCCTCAGCAACTGAGCTTTTCGGCAGAACGCGGCTTCCGCGACCAATGGGAGAAAGACTGTGGTTGAAATGTGACTTGAACAACTGGTTGAAAAATTCAGAATTCGTTTAAAAGTATCTTCAAATTGATCTCATAATGACGATTTTGAAAAATTTCATTCTCAAAGGTTTCGAAACGTTCCAACTTTCAACAAAAATTTCTTGAAATTTGTACAGATTGGTATAATTTCGTGTACTTACTCAGCAACTGAGCATTTCGGCAAGACGCAGCAACGGCAACCAATGAGAGAAAGACTATGGTTGAAAATTGGCTCATGTTGAGGGGTGAAGGTAGAACTGAAGAGCCTCTGCCGCGAAGGTGGAGCTTATAAAATAACGAGCTGGGGCAGTTTGACTGTGCAATAATTAGTAGTAAGATTGTGCAGATGGCTGTCAGTAATTAATCTGTTTATTGAACACCTTTGCCAGGTCCTACTGTTTACTTTGATAAACGCCCCGAATTTACATCCATTATATCCATGTTGATTATTGCTCACATAACAATACGACGCTTAATTGAATACCCGTAATTGATAAACACATTGAGCCTTAATGCATTGATACATACGTCATCCATACTCGAGGCTAAACTAAAGTAACTAATCTGTTTATTGAACACCTTTGCAGGTCCTACTGTTTTTGATAAACGCCCCGAATTTACATCCATTACATCCATGTTAATTATTGCTAACATAACAATACGACGCTTAATTGAATACCCGTAATTGATAAACACATTGAGCCTTAATGCATTGATAAATACGTCATCCATACACAAGGCTAAACAAGGTCTAGCTAACCAGCGCACTATGGGACGAAACACATGTGTCTGTAGACATGGAACTTCCGCTGTTAAAAATATCTAACAATTTAATATTTAACAATGTAACAATATTTGGCGGCATTATGTTTCCAAGAGTGGGAAACTATGATATGGAGTCAGAATGGACGAATACTCACAAACTAAGAGTAAACTAAGAATTTCAAGAATTTCTATTTATTGATTTAGAAAGACTGGTTGAAAATTTCAGGAGTTGTTCTAGAGTGTGTCCAGACCGATCTCATAATGATGAATTTAGGAAATTTCGATCTCCAAGGTTTCGAAACGCTTGCATTCCTAACTTTCAACAGAAATTTCCTAAGTTTAAAAAGATTGATACAATCGTACATTATTAGATTGAAAAATTCAGGAATCGTTGAAGAGTGTGTCCAGGCGGATTTCATAATGACGGTAGCCTAACTTTCAACAAAAATTTCCTAAAATTAGAAAAGATTGATATACTTTCGTGTACTCACTCAGCAACTGAGCATTTCGGCAAGACGCGGCTACGGCGACCAATGAGAGAAAGACTGTGGTTGAAAATTGGCTCATGTTGAGGGTGCGAAGGTAGAACTGAAGAGCCTCTGCCGCGAAGGTGGAGCTTATAAAATAACGAGATGGGGCGGGAGGTCGGTAGCGTTCTTTCCAGCTGTTCCGGCGAGTGGGATACGGGACTCCGCACAAACCGACTGATTGACTCAATCGCGGCCTTCAGCTTGGGTGTAAACAAACCAGTTGAAAAAAAGGAAACTCTATCTTCCTAGAGGGGTGTTTGAGCAAATGAATGACTAATATTTACGGGAGGAAGTAAACAGTTGAAGTCCGTTGGAGGCATCTCTTGGCACTTGAGGAGAGGGTGGCGAATCAGATATTACGATCACATCTCAATATATTAGAAAATGCTGTTGATTTTTTCCTGCCAAAGTTCAACCCCATAGGGAGAGTAAATGGATGAACGTACAGCGCCCCGGGTGATTTCAACCGATTTTTTGGGTTGATATCTTTAAATGAGACCCAAAAAACATTACTGTTACCTAACTTGTAAGTTTTTGAGATCTCGATTTTTAGCGCATTATCTTTAAAAAAG
Organism: Adelphocoris suturalis; assembly: GCA_030762985.1. NCBI lineage: Eukaryota > Metazoa > Arthropoda > Insecta > Hemiptera > Miridae > Adelphocoris > Adelphocoris suturalis. The sequence continues at coordinate 44,167,085 of CM061044.1, forward strand.
GAAAAATTAGCTATTGTGTTTACTTTGGCCGTTGATTATGTATGTATGTATGTACTCTTAAAATCGTTTAAAATGCCACTTCCCGACGTTTGATTTTGATGAAACTTGGCATGGATGTAATCTGTAACATGGCGAGGATGAAGATATATCAGGGGCCGCTAACGCATGAGAGGTCCTTGATCAGTGGAGTGAACTCCAAAGCCATTTTGTCTCCTATTCGATGCAGAAAGCTGAAATTTGAAAGGGAGGGTGATGGGAGAATGCTGAAGACGACTGAGAGGTCATTGATCAGCTGGTTGAGCTCTAAAGCCAATTTTGTCTCCTATTCGAAGCAGAAAGCTGAAATTTGGGAGGGAGGCTCAATGGAGAATGCTGAAGACGACTGAGAGGTCACTGACCAGCTGATTGAGCTCCAAAGCCAATTTTGTCTCCTATTCGGTGCAGAAAGCTGAAATTTGAGAGGGAGGCTGAAGGGAGAATGCTAAAAACGACTCAGAGGTCATTGATCAGCTGAGTGAGCTCCAAAGCCATTTTGTGTCCTATTCAACGCAGGAAGCTTCAATTTCACGCGGATCTCGTTACAAGAAAATGAGCTATCATGAAACTCACTTCGTGAGCACTGATCTACCTACTTGTTTAGCCCATCAATTAGAGTTGATCCAAATCGATACCGATGTTACCGGCACATCCTCAGCCGATGTATGATTGTTGAGCTAAATTTCATGACTTTGGTCTAGTTGCTTTGGAGAAAAGTTATGGACGTCGGACGGCGCACAATGGTCTGGGAGCGGCGAAAACCTGGTCAAAAAAAAAAAGATCTTGATTTTCACCCACTTCCACTGCCCCCGTCTACTCAAAAGCTCAAGTCACCAAAATGGTACCACGGGCGGAGGGATGCCCCAGGCCACAGAAGCGTGCCCCAGGGGGAAGCAGACCCCCTGGCCATCAGTAAATCCCCTAGCCAAGGACGGGACACCGAGCAGCAGCCAACTCCAAGCTTCACCGGCCTGTCCTCCAAATGAGGTTGGACTCGTGGGGGTAGTGAACTCGCTAGTAAGTAGGCAGCAGTCCCCCCTCCTCCATCTCCTGTGCTGATGGGGCCCTTAGGCAGTAGACAAAAGTCAGTTAACCGGAAGGTCTCCAACAAATCAACACAAAATTCCACATGCCCCCGTCTACCCCTGTCGCAGAGGCTTCGTATTTAGGCCATAAGGGCAGTTAGAAACCAAACTCGGACGCGATGCGAGCGTTTTTCCATTTTCGGCCAAGTTTTTGCCACTCTCAGAACAACGTGCGGCGCGGCTTTTGGTTTTTGGATTCTACGCATTTTGAAACGTAAACCAACAAATTGAATTGTGGGTGAAGTACAACAAAACAAAAAAAAAAAAAAATTTCTTGGTCGATTACAAAGGTTCATTATTGAAAATAATAAATGGATGGATTGTAAACTGGAACTTCCCTGGCCGGACGAAAGATACTTCACTACCTAGTTTAACGAGCGTCGAAAGGATGCAGAGGTACTTTTGGTTCGGAATGACCATTGCAATAACCGTTGAACGATCAATAGCTCTTCGATCATCGCCGGATGCAATTTCGCTAGAAACGTTTAGTCGTCCTGTCCAGTGGCGCACTCAGAAAATAATTATGGGGGGGGGGGGGGCTGACTGAGGGTCCCTGGGCCAATCAACGGAAAACTTTTTAACGTTGTTAGATGAATTTCATTGTTAGTCGGAAAAAAATTTTTTTGATAAAAATTATCGATTTTCGATCCATCATATCTTCTACATTTGATGTCCGAAATTCAAAATCCAAAGGGTTATTTGTACACAATTTAATGCTCTTTCATATTGGTAAGAATAATTATTTCCCTCAGATGCTTAGTTTTTGAGCAATTACAAGAAAACTGAAAAATGTCGGAAAATTTCATGGTTTTTTGCGATTTTCACTGTGAAGCCGTCATTTTTTTTGTTGGCAAACTTCAGATTCGGATTCAGCACACCAAAAAACATAAGAATCCGTCGAGAAACCTTCTACCCTAATTTTTTCTTGAAACAGGCACTTTTTAACACCATTTGACTTGGCTAAAATATGAAATACGTTTTATTTATTTTTTAGTGCATTTCTTAGGAATAGAAATGCAGCAATGCAGCTATTTTTTTCGTAGCTGTAGTGAAATGTAACTCCCGCAAACCAGTATTCAGTATGCGATGTGTCCACTATTGGCGGATTTAAAAACAGAATGTAATTTTTTTCTTGAGGGGTGGGCTATAGCCTCTTTAGCCCCCCCCCCCCCCCCCCGTGGGTGCGCACCTGGTCCTGTCGAACCTCTTGACTTTTGTTTTGTTGATTTCTTTTGTTTCGTGCTCGCTTGGTTCTCACTCAACACCTTACTTGTCAATGTGATGTTAGTAGTTTGGTCGGCCGTAAGTACTTATTGTTTTGTTGGAATTAGTCGGGATGCGGCCCAGGGAAAATAAATGAAATTATTCCATTTATTGTTTTATTGGATTACGTTTCGCCCTCTTACTGAGATCCCTCTTATCTTCAGATCTCTTCATGGACAAAACAGGCATTGTTATGTTAAACAGAAAGAAAAAAATAAAATAAAGAAAAACTCATTTAAAGAAAATACTTACTGGTGTGTCCAGGAAAAAATTTATAAACATCCGAATATAACGGATTTGTCAAATAAAACAGTAGTTCACCTAAGGAAAACAAACCAAACAAAAAAAGTAAAAATTTAGATAAAATGTTAAAATATTATTAATGGATGACAATAATAAGGTATACAAAATTTTATCAGAAACTATGTAAAACAACAACAACAAATTTGGTATAAAAGGGTGAACCTTCTTGCTGGGAACGAGTAGTAGTGAGTAAGTTTTGTATTGAGTTGTAGGTAGCTACCGTAACGAAATTCAAATACAGTTTTCAGCAAAATTTTGTGCCCGAACTTCTGGTTGTTCTACAAGTATTTAATAGCGCTTAAATTTTTTGTCAAGTACTACCTAATATTCTGCTTATGTAAAGATTACGAGTATAACCTTTTTAGCCAATTTTCGTAGAAGATGAAGCTATTGCAATGGCTCCAAAAAAATTGAAAATTATAATTTTTTAATTAATTTAAGAGAATTTAATTTTAATTGATAATTTAATTTGAATTGTTTAATAATTTTAAAATTTTAAATATATATTTATTCATTTATTTATCAAGCTGACATTCCAGACGATAATTCTTCTTAGAATGGATATGAAAATTCCGTTTTTGCGCCAAAAAATCAAGCTTTTCAAATTAAAGAATGAGGTCATAGGCCAGCACTTTTTGAGCACTTTAAATTGGACAAAAATTGTTGAATTTTAATTTTGTACAGGGGTGTGAGTAAAAGGAGTGTACCAATGGTGAATTAGAATTTTTTTAAATGTATACACAAAACTATGCTGAAAAATTAAATTAAACTTCATTAAAGTTTCCTACAGTAATTGATGAAAACTGCAACAAAAAAATCAAAAATCTTGAAAGTTTTTTTTGTCATAAAATGGGAAGCTAACAATTTTTTTGCACTAAAAATGCTCAAATATCAGAACAATGTATGTAACATAATATACAACGGCAATAATTAACTCGTCCATACTACCATTCTGCATGACTGGAAATTTTTGTCATTTTTGTGTACATTTTTTAAATTTGAGCATCTTATTAGGTATGCTCAAAACATGCCTTGTACCAAACTCAGTTTACTTTTTTAAATTCATGATTTTTCGGTGGGAAAATGGATTTTTAAAATTTCAATTCTAAGGAGAGATGTGGAGTTGCTGACACACTATACTCTCAAGTATCTTCATTTAGTTATGTGTACAAAAAAAGTTGTTCACTCCAAGAATCGTTTCAAAATGCCTCAAAACAGATTTTCATTAATATATTTTTGGAAAACTTAATTATGTAATTTTTGGAGGCATTGCAAAACCATTTATGCAAATATGACGAAAAGCGTTAATTTGGTCCGGTTGAACCGATCAAGCAATGATATTTCTCTTTGAAAATGTCTTTTAAAATAATACCTAGACTTCTGATTAAGGAGGTATACTGATGGCAATTTATTTCTCGCCGTTCAGACAGTTCAGAACAATTAAAATTATTTCTCTCACATCTTTGCTGACGCCACACTTTTTTTTCTTTTTCTTTTTTTTTTTCTTTCTTTTTTTTCGCCAATCCAGCTTCAAAAGCTTTGAAAAAATTCCTTTTCTCCTTCGAAATTATCATTGGAGTTTCTTCATAGATAGTTGACAAGGTGAGAAACGAAGGAGAAAGAGCTCAGAAGTCGCAGAATCGTGTCATATTATGCATTAAGTGAATATAAAATCCCACTCATCGTCTGGCCAAAGCCGATCGTATTAAAATGTTCATTCAACTGCGCGTGATTCACCGTCAGCTTCGCCTCGGATCATTCAAATATTTTTCAAGGTAAGTTTGTTCTATATTATACGAGTACTTTACAACAGCTAGATCCTGATTCCATGTGATTTTTAGAATTTGCGATATATTAAAAGTATTTAAGTTTTTTAAGCGACAAACGTCGTTAGAGCTATAGTTATTGGACTGCGAATTTTGAGATCCACCCAGATCTTTTCACCATGTTAAATTTGAGTTATATCAGGGTGGGATCGGACAAGAAACAGCTCCAGGAAGTTGGAGGTTTAGGGGATATAGCGTTTTGAAATCAAATTGTGACACATCATTTTCGAATTTTGGTGTGTTTTTACGTGGCGAAAAGTACTGAAGTACGGGGATAGATGTTTGTGCATGTTGTAACAAATATTGTTACGAAAGCTAGAATATAACATTGTAAAAAAATTAATTTATAATCTCAATGAATAGAATAGGAATCTGAGGTTACTAATTTTACTACTTGAAGTTCCTACTCATTTTTTAACATAACTGTTACATTGCCGTTCCTAGTTATTTTCTCAATGTTTAATGATCTCAAGATTTGGGGGTGGGAGGGGATGAGTGGATAAGTTAGGCACGTTTACTCATCAGTTTATTTTCCTTCAGAGCGCTTTCACCTACATAGGCCTCATCAGGGAGCTAAAAGGTATTAAGAAACAACAGGCTACTATGAGTGACTACAGTCAACTCTGACGAATCTCATAAATATCCCCAAACAGTGGTGAGTAGAATCACTAATAGGGAGTTTTTGCAGTTTTCCATCTGAGTCGTTCAGCTGAGTCGTTGTACAAAAAGAGGTTTTTCTAGCGCAAGCAAACCAGAAGCTAACCACTGAGTCGTACTGTACGAATAGGGAATCGTTATACGAATGAATGAAACGATTCAAAAGTCAAACTAACGTGACTACACTACTCCAAATCTTCATAATTAAGCCCGAGTCATTGATTACCTAACGTGTAATGAATTCGTTCATAATGGAAGAAGTATCAAATTAGGAACAACTTTATCTGTGGTTTAATTTTTTCACTAGAAATAGATTTAGTAGAAGAAGGAAGGGAAATTGGAAGGGTTGGTAGTTGATAGTTGTTAAGGCAACATTGAAATTCGCTTTGGGTTAGGAGAATCTCATTCGAGAACTAACATGATCAACATTATAAACATGTGTCCTTCCTACCTGTACCCATTACCTACATATATGAACGATATTTTAAATTTTTTTCCCTTGGTCTATTACGTTACATTATTGAAGATGTGGATACCCGCTAATACACGGCAAAGACAGCCGTTTCTGTAGGTGTCTATTTTATCTGTAGTGTGGCACAATCCCTACTCATTTCATCAAAATCGATCTATCAGTATCGGAGCATCGTCTATATCAATCAATTTCAGGTTTGGCAGGTGCAATGGTTACCTATTTTCGTTATTAGTTGAAAACTATTTGCGTAATGCCATTTCGTAGTTGTCGGGCAAAAGGCTGACTTTTTTGTTAATATATATATATCCACATTTTACTCGTCCTCCTGTTCTAAGCACAACGATTTTTTCTAGCAGCGATTGGGTTTTAAACTGAAATAAAATTCACTTTATTTTTCTGAATCGAATGAATAATTCGAACCATGGATGATAATGAATGATTCGACCTACGAAGCCCCTAGGGGCGTCTAGAAACGAATCATGAAGTCTAGTGCCCCCCCCCCCCCCCCCCCCCCAGGCTGAGTGACTTTTTGAGTTTTTTTTCTTCTTCTTCTTTTTTTGGAATCTACGCATCATGAAAAGTAAACCATCCAATTTTGAGGGTGGTTAATTTTTTTCTTGGTCGATTACAGAGGTTTTTTATTTTTATTGTAAACGATGAACCTAAAACTGCAATGACCTCTACGTTTGGGCCTCACACTTGTATTCTACACGCATTTCTCGAAATAAAACTGTTACTGAAAAGATGAAAATTGGAATTTCATTTGTAGGAGTTGATGCCGCCTGTAGACTCTAGTGCACCGAAGCTTACAGGTTCGTCTCGGTTTTTTGTGCATAAGTGTATGAAGATTTACTTACCACCATCAAACAAAGAACTGTTGTTACCTAGCTAAATAGGCAGGTACTCTACAGAAGTGACTCCACTTCCTACAATTTACTTTGTTTTCTTCGTGACCCTGATGCGGTTTATATTAAAAAAACTTCCCTAACGACTCTAACGAGCTTTGAAAATGGGTTTAAAATGGAGGGCTACCGATATCACATCTTCTGCCTCATGACAGCTACCAGTAAATGGGAACTCCAGGTCAGGCCTGGAATCGATAATAAATACGAAACTAATTATTTCTATGATTATGGCTAATAGCCTGGACCGCACAGGGTAATAAGATAGTAAAAATTAATATAATTACCCACCTACATAAGTTGAAATCAATTAGTAAGGCTCAAATCTCCACGGCAATCCATAAAATTGTGTTTGGAGGCCCAACAGGTGGTAACACATGACAGAGTGTCTTTCTGATTTATTAATTATTATAAGCCATTCAGTAATGATAGAAGGTCATCTTGGATATTGGAGACATTACTCAGGCCTTCTATTATGTCCATGACATTTTTTTTTTTTTTGTTTATTTAGTGATGCGACGTGAGTCAATTGAAACATAATGAACATAATATACAAAAATATAATTGAAACTCAAATTAGAAAACAGTTAAGGTCGACTAGTGAAACATAAAGTTTGAATAATGAAACCGTAATGTAACTTCTCAGAATAAAGAAGACACCTTTCAGGATAGAATTGAATCAAACAGAGATTTATTCAAAGTGCACAACGGAATGGTAACATCTAAACAAAACATCGCTAAGAGTTAATAAACATTTGTTCGACTCTACTAGGTTGGATACAAAAAAATAAAACTCGGCGCTGAGCGCCTCGCCAGGGGGCAAGCCCCCTGGACCCCCGGATGCTCACCGTTTGGAGCCTGCGGCTAAAATTCGAGAAACATGGAACATGCTATATATATCGATATATTAATATATATATATATATATATATATATATATATATATATATATATATATATATATATATATATATATATATATATATCGAGATATATATATATCGATTATTAACAAGCGGTTGCAATCATGTTCACAATAACAATAATTGAGAATGATCACCTGTGTGTAATCACCCATCCGCGTCACCCATCCCGCGTCACCCGTTCCGCGTGACATTTTTCGGCTAGTTAGTCCAAAGCTAAAGCATGTTCCATGCTAAAAAAAAAAAAAAAATCCATCATTCTGGCACTGGTAGATAAAGTAAAATTTGGAGTTTGAGGCTTGAAGTCAAATATCCAAAAGAGCAGAAGTAGTTGCTGCCCTATAAGTATCAGTTTCTCCGATAAGATTCGGCGTAAGACAGGGCTCCAACCGAGCAAAATAGTGCTTTTTTCTTTTCATTTTTTGGTCAAGAAATTTCGGATGTACTGCGGTTAGTCATAAATGTCCCATCCTGTAGTTATGAAACCGTACTCGATGGAACTGAATGAGTACTACCGAAATAAAGAGAATGGAAGGATTAGGAGGAGCCAGTTCATGAATCGCAAACAAAATGAGGGAGAAAACTTCTTGTCATACTACCGAGAAAAAAAAGAACTGTTTCATGAATCTGATTCGTGTCCCCAATGCTATAAGCAATGCCTTTCAGTTCACAGAACACAGAAAGGAAAAGACTAGTCCGTGTTCTGTGTCTCAGATAGTACCTATAATAGAAGCCCTCGGGGATGGAAGAGTTAAACGAAAATGCAGAGTGCTCTCTGATACTCCCCTCCCATTTATTCTCAACTTACACTTATTGATAATTAAATGATGAATTAATGATGAATCTGCTACAGATATCAGTGTGGCCGCACTCGAACTGGGCACCAGCCCATAAGGGCTCACTAATCCTTTTAATCCTACTAATCCCGGCAGGGTTTCCAACCCCTCACTCCCTACTCGCCGAGATAGACCGTACGGTCAATTATTATGCACGGTTGATCGCATCTTTTCGATGTGTATGGTTTGGTAGTCTGGATACTTGCAAGCTCGCATCTCAAAAATACATAACATCAAGCATTGAATCCCTTAGTAAAAATCCTGAAGCAAACCCTGTCTACCTTTAGGAAAGTGCCCACTTCAGGTGGTTTAGTTGACACCCAGTTCAGGTGGTTTAGTTGACACCCAGTTCAGGTGAGCCCATCGGTGTATGAATGTATTTCATCATAAAGTACAGTTCATATTTTTAGGTAGGTAGGTACTTCTAAGATAGGGGGTGTAACTTCGTAATCGCAATTCGCAAGTACATACCTAATTGAAAAATGTTAAGTCGTTAATACAATAACTACAGTAAAGTCTAAGGTCGCATTTTGTTGTATTACTGCACCTTCGCAAATGTATTTAAAAAAATAAAAAGTAGGTAGTAAACTTGATGATTATAGAGGCCGGGGGCCAATAGTTCGAACGGTGTAATTTCCATCCTCCCTCACGATTCTTGACTCATGAATGGGACCTGCCGGTGTCCAGATGAAGATTCAACTCAAGGACGAGTGCACAAGGAAGTTAATCTCTGGGATTGCGAACGCACTTTAATTTATTTTTGTGCCATTCGCTACCTTTGTTTCTTTTGCCGTTGGTAATCAGTCAGTTGCTCAGTCGTGTTGATTCTCCAAAGTCTTTCTGGAAAATAAGGAAAACAAACACGTGAGCCGTTGAAACGGTATGAGTGAAACAGTGGGGTGAACTTGGCTTGAAACCCAAGAAAGGCAACTTATGAGTCATAATCTGTGTAACATAACTACACATCTCTTTTAAATAATAGCATTTTCCAATAATATCAAATTTTACCTCGAAAAAACACAAAAGTACAATTGAACTCAACAAATAAACTAAAAATTATTTAAAGTGAAGAGCTCGGTTATTTAATAGAGTTGTATGTACCATTCGATTCAGCTTGAAAAAAAATTCGTCGAAAACGACCACAAACTCGTACATTGGTCCGCTAGCAACGCGTGATGTCTCAATCTCCTCGTGCTTAGAAATTCGAAGGTTTTTTTTTTCGATGTTCAAGCCCTAAGGAAAGCGAACTATTCAACGTACAGCGTTGCGGGTGGTTCGATTCTTTGGGATTAAATTTATCATTGACAAGCAAAAAAATTATTAATGTTACTAGGAACGTTTTCGAGGTCCCGATTTTTTTTAATGTTTAGCCCTTAACCCTTTCAGTCCCAAATTATTTGTAGTGAACAGAAAAATCTCAAATTTTGCACGCGATTTACTATTGGTCTAAGTAGGGTAACGGCACCAGTTACAGACATGCTTAAGACATCACTTTCAGATTAACTTAATTGTCCGTCTCTTGTAATGCGTTCATCGTTTTCTAACTATTTTTCTCTTATGCAACTACATCTCCTTTAACTTTTGGCGGCTTCTGGATCCTCTAAATTAGTTATATCTATTTTTAATCGCTCAATTATGAAAAGAGGTCCGACCCCCAGTAACAGACACCGAAAAATCTGATGTTCCCCAGTAGGACTGAGTAAAAGGATGAGTAACAGACACCGACTGATACTCGCTACACTAAACTCGTAAACACAGCAAGTTTAGTTTTATTTCTATAACGGCTCTCTTTGGGTCTTCATGGTAGCGATATATTTACTAAACTTAACAATGCTACTGAAAGGCGCATTGTACGTAGGTACGTACGTAGCTAGTTAAGGTTTGTTTGGACTGACCATTCTAAACGCGGTTATCAGAACGGCATTCTGATTGGAATGTGAGGAGAACCATTCCGAACCCCAATCGGAGCATGTGGCAATCCGAACGCGCAACTTCGATGATTCAGAACAAAGAAAGACCTTCATTGAACCAATCATTCATAGTAGAATATAAATTTATTTTACCTAATATTGCAAATAAATGTGATCAGTTGCCGCTAATGACCCTTCTGGTTGAGATGCGATTTGAACCTTAAAAAAAAGAAAAAGTGATTAGTAACGAGAACAAGAAAGTCGATAAAAAGCCAAAAACGGGATAAACAATACGCAGGAAATCGAAGATAAATTCATATATGGCACATTTTCAGATGTGATTCCTTGCGCATGTCCTGAACCTACCATTCTAACGAAAATCCAGAACCTGAAGAACGGGTTCGGAACAGTTGGGAATTGTCTGTCCGAACAGCGAACCACACACCGTAGGCCTAGGTAGGTAGAACAGTTCCGAACGGTTCAGGATGATTTGTCCGAACCAACCTTCAGTGAACAACTGAGCATGGGAAAATTCGGACCATACGAGTCATGAAGATACAAGGGATGTCAATCAACAACTACTTAAAACATAGGTAAGTAAGTACCAGGAAATATAATGCGCTTACTTTTACTGTGATTTCACACGTTTTTGCCCATCCCAACGGCATTTTCCAGGCAAATCGCTGGTTTACTTGTTCTTTCGATCCAAACTTATTGCCTACCTAGTTATTCAAACATTTTGTTTCCTCTTCTGGGAAATTTTGGGAAGCAAAATGACACATTTAAACCACTAGATCTGCATCCAAATGTGCTGCAGAACGATTTGTTTGACTCTTTAGCAGACAAACAATCGCAGGTAAGTAACCAGTCAAGCAGCTATTCCGGGTGATCCCGTTTAAAGGGTTCACTTTTCTCGCATCCTTTATTGAAATCGCCAATTTCACACTAAGTATCCACAATCAAATAAAAATGTAGATGTACATGAACGTAAGAGGGGAGAGGAACCTCCTAGGTTCATGGAAATACAAGATCTCTCTGGAGGGAAACTTACTAAGTGCGCTCTAGCGACGGTTGGCCGAACTCAACTTATCCTTTCAGCTTCCGCAGTTAGCCAACAGGTAGCAGCTGTTGCAGTAAACCTCATGCAATAGCTGTCCTGTGACATTTTAAAGGAAATTTATTGAATCAACTGGTAGAGTGGGTACCAACTAAATTCCTAAAATTGACTAATTTCGACCTACAGAAAAACTAGGTATTAGGTTTTGCATTTATTGCGTACCATTCATTTGAATGAATTTTATTTGTCTATCACAATTGCTAGAAGCGCACAATAAATTTCTAAAATATCCTGCTTGTAGAAAAACCTACTCTCCTACTTTTTGGCCTTCCAGGGGCGTTACGTGGGGGGGAAAAACTCATACTTACGTATCCGCTACATAAATTCAAGTAGAAATAGGTAGGTAGGTTCTCGTGAACGTGTGATTGCGATAGGCAGCTGGACGTGGGAGCACTAGCATTTTCGAAAACTCCATAGGTATTTAGACAGTTTTTGGCATAAAATAATTTTTATTGGCGCCCATCTACTGAAGCCTATTTAACGGAACAGCTAAATAAGAGTCGCATTATTTTGGTCCTAGACTAACCAGTACCAACAAATCGGAGAGGGAAGAATCTGAGTCTCCCGTTGAAAAGTGGAGCTACCCCCCCTTTACTTTTTACCCTAATAGGTTGAGAAAACGTATTTTTCGAATGTTAGTTTTCTGCTTCCGAGACTGCAAGGCAGTGGAAGCTTTGTTTTCACTTTCGAAATGAAAAACAAGTTTTTTGATCCAAAATCGAAATTTCCACTCGCATTTTGCGTTTCAGAGCCTCCTGAACAAATTTGGTTCCGTGTCTGTCTGTCTGTCCGTCCACATTTCCTTGTAACAGCCATACTTCCACAATTTTGATCCGATTTTAACCAAATTTTCAGGGATCGTGCGGGTTAAGCTCTAGATGGTCAACTTCATCATGATTGAATCCACGGTAGCTTCTGCGCAGGCGCTAACGTGAATTCCTTGTGACGGTCATAACTCGGTCATTGTTGAACGGATTTCGGTCAGATTTTCAGGGATGATGTGGGTAAGGTCCCTTGAGGTCCCATAAGACAATCATCATAATTGCATTAGCGGTACGCTCTGCGCATGCGTGAATGAAATATTCTTGTTACGGTCCTTGCAACTGCCGTAATTTCCACAATTTTGATGCGATTTTCTTTAAATTTTTTGGGATCGTGCGGGTATAGCTCTACATGGTCCCCTATCAGTTCCGTCATGATCGTCGTGCCTCTGCGTAGCCTCTTTACGTAAATCCTGAATGCACGGGCCATCCTCTTTGAGCCCGAACGCTCTGAATGCGCTCTAGCGGATGAACGGCGCGGTAGCAGGGTGGGCCAGCAACACAGGGTAAGTTTGGAAAATGAACAAATCGGGTGGTCCATCATGCTCAAAGTTGCCAAAAAATATCCCCAAGGATGTTTTAATCATGAATTTAGATCAAAATATTAATGAAATCCTGTAAATCAATTAAAAACTCCTTCGGTTTTGATCCGATTTAGACGAAATTTTCAGGGAACATGCGCATGCGCATGTTTTTTTATGGGAGTACATCCTGGATGGTCCCATATTAAAATTAAAATTTTCCTTATTAATTTCATTTATGTACCATTCAGCTTCCAATTTCCCACCTTATTAATTCCCTGATGCCAGAACCGGTCGTTTCTAGTTTTCTGGAATTTAATGGTGACGTACTGTGAAGGTCACGAGGAAGCTCATGTGCTATTTCCTTGACAGTGTATTTAATTTGTCAGGCTATTCCGCGGACCCCACTTTGGGCAATACGGAACTAGAACCAAAAATTGATGTAAATAACCCGTTTCATAAACTTTGGTCTAGTAGTTTTAGAAAAAAGCTCTGGACGGTCGGATTTTCTTCAATTCGATTTTTGGATCATATTTATGCATCTTGAAACTCGTACCTACCAACAAAATTTTGAGGGGGGGTTGAGAAAACATTCATTTTTTCTTAGTCGATTACAAAAGGTCAATTATTAAAAATAATAACCCAAAAAAGCTACAAATCCAAAATATGTTTTGATAAGCAGAATATTCTTTAGAAGGAGTTTTCGCCATAAAATTGGTTGGTAGTTATCAATTTATTTCCACTCAAATTGATTACATTTCAAATCACTACTGTAATTTACGAAAATTCGCTCATAACTCTGAATTCTGATCATGCTGCATGAATAGAATTTTTTGGTTCCGTGTCCGTCTATACTGTGCTAATTCCTTGTCAAGCCCAAAACTATACAGTTTTAGTCCAATTTTTATAAAATCGTCAGGTATTATGCAGATTAACCCCTTATAGTTTCCATCACATCACCGTTAGATAATATTGTGTAGCGAGTGCGCAGGAGCAGACGTGAATTATCCGAAATATCGATTTTTTGCTACATTTTATCTTTTATATTCTAGTCCGAGTCTTGGGATAGTATCTTATGAATTCCGTTGCGAGTGGTTACAGTAACATTTGCGCTTTGGTTAACATTTTGCGTAATTGGTTCTTACGAAAGAAATTCCGAGAATAACATTGGAATGAGATTTTGATGAAATAGTCAGGAATCGTGCTGGCTAGCTCTTCATTTCCTATCTAGCTTAGATCTCGTATTTAGAAGGTAAATGCCATTGGATTAATGCGCAGACATGAATTATTGGCCCATTTCGCATACTTCGGTACCATTTGCTTGCTTTACTTTTTACATTCATGCGTATTATTGTTCAAATATCAGGAAAGCCCGGTTTTTTAAATTCAACGGGCGCTAGAATGAGGACACCTTAGAGTTTACTCAATTGATGAGGGTTGCACTGTAGGTACCTTGTCATTCCTAACATGCCTTTATGTATACAATTTGAATAGCTCTAACTAATGGAATAATTCTGTCTTTTTATGCATTCATTATTGAAATTAGCACCGCCTCAACCCGTTAAGAAACACAGATGCCATTGACGTAAAAGGATGAAATTGAAAAATAAAAGTGAACAAAATAGGAAGGTATTTATCTATATAACAAAAATGAGTAATAAATAATCATAATAACAGTAACCAAAAACATTATTCGAGGCCTTTCCTACCCGTAAAATGGCTTCAATCAAACGTCCTTTCCTCTTCTGTAATATCATGTTAATTGACTGTCAACAAATCGCCAAGAAACTACGATGATGTAGTGAAATACCTTTATACGTTAGGAAGGCGTTTGTGAAAAAACATATGGTTAGGAAGGCATACAGTTATAAAAGTGGAATCGTCTCGAATGATCGTTATGACAGATTCCTCTTTGTTGTGTGGCAAGACATATGGTTAGGAAGGCATACAATAATAAAAGTGGAATCATCTCGAATGATTGTTATGACAGATTCCTCTTTTTTTGTGTGGCAAGAAGTAAGACGTTCGGAATATACATTTTTGAAGATCCGATTTTGTATGTAAACTATACAACTGAACGGCTCAATCTCAACCCACAAAAATCGTTTTGGTATCATTGGATTTGTTAAGTACATTCTAGACGACTGATCCAATCCCAACCTCATTTGACGTGAAAAGTAATTCCGCATATCAGGGTTTACTTGCGACCTTTTTACCGGGGCAACGTCGTTAGGAAAGTCCTAGCTGAGTACGAAGGAGGAGGTTCGGTGGAGTTTACTATAGCCTAAATGTTGATCCGGAACTTTTCGATCATTTTGCAAAAACTCGCATCAAAATCAGTCAAGCCGTTTGGCCGTGAATCGACCTTACACTGACAGAAAGACACACTTCTCTTTTTTATATAGGAGGATTTATGCATTATTTTGACTCGTGTTTTGTGCTCCAACTAATTATATTTGTCCTTGTCACAATAAGAGTATTTACTGCTATACTGCCCACCCAACTTGGCAGGTTGTTACAAAATTCCGTGATAGGACACTCAGCTGTAAGCTCGTGTGAACCAACCCTATCACTCCGGATAGCGCCTTCGAACAGGCGTAATTCACTCTGAAGCGGCCGCCGCATTATGGGTCCATCATAAGGAGATTTTCGAGTCGTTGACTTCTCCCTTCTGATAAAAGACGAAGAAAAAAAAAAAAAAAAAAAAGAGAGGAGTAAGGATGAAAAAAGGAAAAGAAAATGTGAAGGAGGAAGGAAAGAGAATCGTGACCAGGCTTGTGGAGAGAGGGACAGAGGGTAGTAATTGTCGAGGAAGGTAGTGGCCGGAGGGGAGGTGGTAATTGTATATACTGGCTGCACGCTCCGTTGAGGTCCGTAGAGATTCCCATACCAAACTCCAAGATTGTTCTCCCGAATGAGCTTCACGATATTGGTATTCTTTGGGTAAAGGGTAGTGTAGTAGGGTAGGTATTTACATGAACATCGGCAAAATTTGTAGATTTTTTCATTGGTTTACAGACTTTTACGCGAATTTTTGTAAGTAAATAAAGCTATTGCAATGGCTCCAAATATTTTTTTTCTAAAATTTGCGAAAAATTTCTTCATTGAAATCCGTTTTGAGACATTTGTAACGAACCTATAGAGTTTAACACTTTTTCATATATATATTATATATGTATATATAGTATGTGTGTGTGTGGTTGCGTGTGCGTGTGTGTTGTGTGTCTGCCATTTTGCCCTGACCGATTGTCTTCGTGGTGTCAGGGCACCTGCTCGTTTAATTGAGTATGTTGCCTGTCTGTAACATGAAGGCGTGACGGTCCTTGAGGTACACACCGAGATGTCAGGGGATGTTGTCATTGGGCGCGGAGTACGCCAGGGGGATCCTCTGTCGCCACTCCTCTTCAACCTGGTCGTGGATACCGCATTGGGTAAGCTGCCAGCTGAAATAGGGTTTGATCTCGCCCCTGGGGTGCAAGTAGGTGCATTTTCTTTTGCTGATGATGTCATCCTACTCGCTGAAACCCGCGAAGGCTTGCAGATCGCCCTCAATGCCTTTGCTGAGCAGCTAGCCAGGTGTGGTGTGGAGGTTAACCCAGATAAGTGTGGGTCAGTCTCCTTGGTCCTGTCGGGTTGCCAGCATCAGGTGAAGGTGGTGGATGGGGAGTGTTTTGTCATAGGTTAGTCACCCATCCCCGCCCGATCCGTGCTGGAGGTTTGGCGGTATCTCGGAGTTCACTTCATCAGTGTCACCACCATTGCCGCAAGCCGTGTGGACCTTGGTGGAGCTCTAGCTCGAGTCACCAAGGCTCCATTGAAGCCACAGCAGAAGTTGCGCCTCCTTCCCACGCACTTACTGTTTGAGTTAGATCGTGAAGTTCGCTCTGCTGTGCGCCCTGGCGGCGTGGACATGGAGCAGACCTGGCGGGATAAGATAAGTAAATATGATAGGAATGATCTGTGGCAAGCGATATCCAAGGTAAAAGGAGTGGCAGCCAATAACATCAAAGTCATGGCCGCTACCCTTTCATGGCGTGGGGTGTGGTGCAGAAAAAGTGACATGGAGTTACTCGAGTTGAGCATCTCAGCAGGAGTGCTCCGTGGTATCACACTTGCGTCCTCAACGCACTCTTACCTCAACTGGTGGTCATTTTATAGAGGCGCTTCCTTTCATCCCTCTCTTCTTCCTCCTCCTTCTGCAACTTCCTTCACCCCTAGAGCCGGCGTTGGGTAAACCTGGGTGTCCTCCCCACTTTATTTTATTTGTTTATTTATTTTTTAAATTTAATGGTGTGCCCCCTCCGCCTTTAAGGGGAAATTCGAATTAAAAAAAAAAAAAAAAAAAACCCGCGTGCGTGTGCATCATTCCAGATAACTCTCCTTAAGGCGCGTTCACACACGGCGACTAACTAGCCGCTACTTAGTCGCCGCTACTTTAGTCGCCGCTATTTACTCGCCGGCAAATTTTCGATCTCTGTTCACACATCGCGATTTGTAGTAGTTAGTACAGTTCGATGATTCGTTGTGAGTAGGGTTTGCTGTGGAAAATGTCTGTAGGAAGGCGAGAGACTTTGAGACGTGTATTAAGTATCTGTGTTAAGGAACTTTGTGATGAATTAGTGAATAAATTAAGAAATAAAAGAAAACGTCAGTGGGTCCGGGAGTGGATAGGGCGAAGGGATAGGCTAGGTGCTTCTGCGACACTATTGAAAGAATTGGCAAGTGAATCCGTATAAACTGACAAAACGTTATTAAAAGGAGCAAAACACAACCACGAGTCGTCAGATCGCAAGCTACCGGCTTCTAGTCGGCGATAACACTATTCACACAGGGCGACAGGGTTGCTACCACTCGCGGCGAGTGTACCACGTGACACTTCAAGGTCTGCTACCGGCGACTACTCGCCCCAAAAGTTAAACATGTCCAACTTTCCTCGCGAGTGAATTTTTACTCGCCGGCGAGTGCTAGTCGCCGCAACTTACTGTTTACACATAGCGATTAGTAGCCGCTACTCTAGTCGCAGCGAGTAAAGTCACCATGTGTGAACGCGCCTTCTTTAGGATTGAGTTTAAAAATCCATCTTACGCCCAAAAAATCAAGCTTTCCAAATGAAAGGATGAGTTCGTTGTACAAAATTTTTTGAGCACATTGAATTGGTCAAATTTCAAAAATGTGCTAAAAATAGTTAAATTTCCATTTGTTGATTTGAGAGGGAGGCTCGAGGGAGAGTACTGAAGAAGCATGAGAGGTTATCGATCAGCTGAGTGAGCTCCAAAGCCATTTTGTCTCCTATTCAACGCAGGAAGAGTCTATTTCACGCGGATCTCCTTACAAGAAAATGATCTATCATGCAACTCATTTCATGAGCTACTCATGGCGTTTTGCTCGAGTTGTTTTATTTTTTCAGAGCGAGTTTTTTATTTACCTTTTTACTTTATTTATTTTATTTATTTATTTTTATTTTATTTATTTTTATTTTTTTTTTTTTTAAGAAAATCTGCTACCTATTAATTTTTCAAATCCAGTCGGATGTTCTGGCCTTAAGGTGTGGAGGCGGTGCTTTGACAGAGGGCGGAGAAGGTTCGCGGCCGTTACTAAACAGAAACCGGCCCTCTCCCAAGACAAGACAATGGCCTTTGGCGCCAGAGGGTTCGCCAACCTTCTTTCGCCAGGGAAACGATCTTCTCGGAAACCGGTGGAAGGGTCCCCAGGACTGCCCTAATAGGAGTTCTCCTAGGCTATTTGAACGTTTGACGCAGATTGGGCTTCTTCTACTTCTACTAACAAAAGCCCAAAAAGTAGAAAATGTCTGCAAGTTGGGTGTGGCACTTAGCTTCCTCTATCCATAACATGAATGTATAGATCATTTAAATAAGATGAACCGGTCATTCCCCGAAAATGTCATCCTTATCACAAGGATATGGAGGTGCGCGCATGCGCATCTTTTTGAAGATCATGAGGAAACTCACATGTAGTAATAAGCGAAAGCGGACGAATATTCCATGGAAATAAAGCTTGATGAATTTTATGCTTGCACATTCGCAGTGAAAACTGAATTTGAGCAAAAGCGGACCAATATTGCATGAGAAAACTGGACGATCCTCAACAGAAGCATAAACATCGTGTCCCTCGCCTTCTTCCCCATGTGTAATCAGAATTTTGACATTTTGGTTTGGAAGTATTGTCATAATAACGTTTAACATAATAAACACAAAACCATGCAAAATACTATAGGGTAGGGGGGTAAAAACGCTGGAAACTTTCGATAATGCGAAAAGTTTATTTTTGAGCATCGTAGTGTTAATATTTCAGTGTAATCAGATTTGTGTTTAAATGTTACCTATTTGATGTTATTTGAATGTTTGACGCAAATTGGGCTTCATCTACTAACAAAAACCCGAAAAGTAGAAAATGTCTGTTAGTTGGGTGTGGCACTTAGCTTCCTCGTATCCGCAACATGAATGTAGGTATAGATCATTGAAATGGTTAGAGTAATCGTGAAAGATGAACCGATCAATCCCCGTAAATGTCATCCTTGTCACAAGGATATATATGAGGTGAGCGCATGAGCATTTGCTATAAGATCGTTATGAAACTCATTTGAGGTAATCGAATTATAATTTCCCCATTAAACTCCGAATTGGAGCGAAAGCGGACCGATATTATGAGTTCCAAAAATCGTTCGTTGAAATCGAAAACGATCATAAAACTAAAATTCGTACGTAAGTACACTCTGAAAAATAAATAAATAACCGCTTCGTCTTCAGTGGATGCGTCGAACAACTTATCCTTTCACTTCCTCTTCATCCGAAGAAGATTTTCTCATACTGCTGGTTCTCTTTGGTTGAATGAGAGCAGCAACCAAATTGGTGCAAAAACGCACCTCAAACGTGATTATATACGTTTTTGTTCGGGTAGAGTTCAACCTTCTTTTCCATCGTCTCTCATCAACTTGTCTCGCCGCTTTTTCGATTTGTTTGTTCTGGGTACATCGAGTATCTAGAGTTATTGCGTGGATTTCTATAGTTCGTCGCTCGTTCAGTTCGCGTAATTATTATCAGAAATGCAACACGATCAGGTTGGACCCTTACAACGTCCCCGCTACCGAATCTGACAGCAGTTGTGAAGGAACATAATTATGACATTTTTCAGATTAGAAAAACTCATTTTGACTATTCCAAGCACCACTGCCTCTGTTGATCGTTCATTTTCCGTCCTGAAACGCTTAAAAACGCATCTGAGATCCACACAAGGGTAACATCAGTTGTCTGATCTCTCTTTAATATCTATTGAGAAATGTCAGGTAGCAAAACTCAAATCTGCTCCGTCATCAAATGTTAGTGATCTCGTAATTGATGTTTTTCGAAAAAAGCGGACGGATTGATCTCATTTACTCATAAATTTCTAGTCATCTTTTGCAATCAATTATGAGTTGTACATAAATCTTGCAAAGAGTTATTATTCTAGAATAATTATTATTCCTAGTTCATTTAGGTACCTACCTTTTTTTAATTATTATTTTAGAATAGGTATAGCCAGTTCGCCATGGTTGGGTCGGACTGGGAGAACTTAAACAAGCGCCTGCTGTCTATGGATTTAGAGCTAAGTGTCTAAAGGCTAACTATCTTTAGCGTATACTGATTGACGCTTACTTGCTCGTTTCCTTTAGACTGAATTAGGCTTACTGTTATATCCTTGCACGTCAGCAATTCCAGAGATTCAGAGCCCATTGCTCCTTTCAAGAGGACGCTCCTGATCAATAAATTATCCTTGTAGATTTCAATTTCTAGGAAGTTTGCTATCAAAATACTTAGGGTTTCAGCCTGAAATCAAAAGCACATTAGATCTCTGACATGAGACGAAGTGTAAAATAAGCTGCCTACTGCCAATCTTCAGGACGTGAATGGGGCTTAGTATACGGTTAGAATACCTTTTTTTTTTTTTTAACTAAAGACAGAAATATGTCGTTTCATAAGCTTTTTAAACTGCGCAAAAAAAGACACACTTTAAACTCAGGCCTCAGGGTACCAGAGGTGTACACTATAACTATATAGTACCTTCTTTACACAAGTGGCCGATGGCCCCTGGCCCATTACAGTGAGCGATTCGTTGTTCCGTTGCGATTTAGAGAGAAAATGATCAAATTTCACCTTGAGAGCAGGTAGGTACTTTTGGTACATACTAAATGCACTTACTTGAATTATGGCTAATCTAAAAACGGATATCACCAATTGATTCAGCGTTAAAATAGTGTTAAATCAAGTGTCACACTTGGGCTTTACGGTCATAATCAATTTCACCAAATTCACCCACACGTTGAACGGGTGGCGGCAAAAAAACAATCGAGTGGGGGTTATTTTGTCCTAACATTAGATGGAGAATCTGAATCTGCAATAAAAAAAGGCCTGCCAAGTTGGGTGTGGCACATTGCTTCCTCGTTTACCTATCATCTACTTCCAACTATCATCCAAATTTGAATGAACTCGAACGAGTAGAGAGTGAAAAGATGGAACATGATGGAATTTACGTTTGTGCATCCGCAGAATGAAACATTGATTTGGCAGCAATGAAACTAATAGGGGGACCATCTACATCCTAACCCTCACATTCCCTAAAAATTTCATCCAGATCTGATGAAAACTGTGGAAAATTAGCTCGTTACATGGACTTCATATTGGAGCATGCGCAGTAGGTACTTATTAATGATACAATCATGTTGAAATTGATGTAAGATGATCAAGTTGTCATCTCCCATCTATCATCCAAGAGCGAGATCGAACGACTATGGCATGAAAAATGATACTTGGTAGAATTTACGTCTGCGCATGCGCAGAGCGAGGTATTGAGTCAAGAAAGATGAAACTGACAGGGGGCCGTCTACGGTCTAACCCGCACATTCTCTGAAAATTTCATCCAAATCTCATGAAACTGTGGAAAATAACCGTTTTACGAGGATTTGCAGACACACGACAGACACACACACAGACAGACAGACACGGAACCAAAGTTGTTCAGAATGGTCTACAACGTAAAATGCAAGAGGAAATTTGGATTTTGGAGACAACAAATTTTCTTTCTCCCGAAAGTGAAAACAATGCTTCCACTACCTTTAGGTAGACTCGGAAGCAATAGGGTTCCTATTAAAAAAAGTTGGCGTGCGTTTCGGGCGAGCGACGCTTAAAAATATCATATTTGGACTCCTCGCAAATTATAAACTGGGGGGTTTCAATTTATCCTCTTTCAGCGAATTTTTGAAGAAAATAGCTATTGCTCTCGCCCAAAATTTGTAGAATGGATATTTTTGAAAAAATTTTATGCAGAAATCCGTTTCAGGCTATTCTGAATCATATTCTGAAGTTAAACGCATTTTTTAATGTATCTATATATGTATGTACGTATGTATGTATGTCATTCCAGACGATAACTGAGCGTAGAATTGTGCTAGAAACTTCAAACAAATTTTACAGAACAGAGTAAAACACATGCACAGAGTAAACTCATCAGTTGTGATAACATTTTTTTTTTTTTTTTTTTTTTTTTTTTTTTTTTTTTTTTTTTTAAGCAACTACTACCTACGTTTTAAACTGCAAGGTTCTAAAATTGGTTATACAGGGATACTTCCATAAGAGTAGTTCAATCTGAATTTGGACAATGTTTCATGCAAATATTACCGATTTTTACAACTAGCGAACGGCATTATTTCGATTTTTGACTGATTTTTCAACTTTGAAATTTTTGAAAACTTGATACATATTCTTATGGGAAATTTTACGCTGATTCCGAATATACTACATGTTAGTATGCTGAAAAAATTATTTCGCACAACAAATCGCAAAAAACAGGCTATTTTGAAATTTTTGACTACATTTTTGAAAATTTCAACCCGAAGATGTAATCCGATCATGCTGGCCAACGAACTTGAACTTTCGTTTTGTGTCCTTAACATTTTAAAATTTGTTTGAAGTTTCTAGCACAATTCTACGGACAGTTATCGTCTGGAATGACACATACATACATACATATATACATACATATATACATTAAAAAAATGCGTTAAACTTCAGAATATGATTCAGAATAGCCTGAAACGGATTTCTGCATAAAATTTTTTCAAAAATTCACATTCTACAAATTTTGAGGCGAGAGCAATAGCTTAATTTTCTTCAAAAATTCGCTAATCGAACGTGTTCTAATTTTCCCAAGTGAGTTTAAAAATGCTCCGCCAGGATGCGCAATGGTCGACAAAAACCACCACCACCTGGAAAAAAACCACCCCCAACCCTTGACTCCCCCCCTTTTTTTGACCTTGGAAAAAAAGCACTTCTTCACGTTTAGGCATTAAAAATGTGGAAAAATGCTAGTGTGATATGGCCTTTAGAAGCGAAGGTGGTGCTCTGAGAGTGTCCAAGAGGGGAGGTCAGTCAGCTCAGCTCCTACCTTCCTCGCTTCTGCCTTGTCCCTGTCCTGTCTGGTGGAGAGCGAAGGCGAAGAGGAGGAGAAGGCAGAAGGCACCTGCTTCCTTTTGTCCCCTCAACGGCCTCCTCTTCCCGCTCTCCTACCTGCTTTTCCATCCCACGTTCCCTAAACATCCAAACACCATTTCTCAGGGCGGACGGACGGTATATTCGCAAATCCATCCCGCCAAAACGTCGAATATTTGCACTCATCATGATTTGAAGATGCATGAACCCAACTTGAACGTCTCTGAAATAATACTACCTGGAAGTAGTATGGCACCTGCTAATAAATACTACGACTACCTACTAGTAGAGTAGGGGTTCGGACCTATTAGTACACAACGGAAGTTAGTGAAAAAACGAACTGAGCCCACGATCTGAGGTTTCTAAAAACGACGGTCGAATTGGGCCCATGGTCAGTTCGGAGGCAGTGTCAAATTGGGCCCATGGTCAGTTCGGAGACAGTGTCAAATTGGGGCCCATACCTCTCCAATCATGACTTTCAAAATGGAATGCTCGCATCCACATTCAATTCAACATTCAATACTTTCAAACATCACACTGTTCATTCTGACCTATACGTCCAACTAGACTGAATTTTCACTAAGAGATTGCTGTTTTGTATTCTTGAGATGCGAGCTTGCGAGCATCCAGACCACCAAACTATACACTGATCACACAATACTTCTGACACTATATGATCACACAATAAATACTTCTGACACTATAGGTACTTCTGATCTAGGTATATGTCCACCTTATCTGAATTTTTACTAAGAGATTGACTACTTGCTGTTTTGTATTCTTGAGATGCGAGCTTGCGAGCATCTAGACCATCAAACGTTTTTTATGTTTTAATGAAGTTTTATTGTATTTATTCGCTTACATTATGTTTAAGTTTTTAATTCTATCTTACATTAAAATAAAAACGAATGTCTGATCACTTAACAAAACTAATGTTGCCCGATCACGTACCTAATGATGAATGTTGCCCAACTGACCACGGGGCCATTCAATCCCGACCCTTTGAGGGTTGACGGTGATCACTATCAAGCCTATTATAGGGATGGTTTGCCTATTACAGGCCCAATTCGACGTGTCGTAAGTTCGCATCTCAAATATACGTAACACCAAGTAGTCAATCCCCTATAAAAATTCAGATTAGTAAAATATACAGGTCAGAATGATGTGTATAGTTTGATGGTCTGGATACTCACAAGCTAGTCCCTGGATACTCTCTAGCTTCCCTTTACCTGTATCACAGTAAATAATAAAAGTTCCAGTCATGCAGCATGATCGTATGAGCGAATTCTTATAGCTTATAGTATGATATTGTGTTACATTGTTTTGAAATTTGTACCCTCTGAGGGCCAACATTTGTTAACCACCGACTCGTATCTATTTAATAATATTGTACTAATCAAAACTGATATTGAATTTTTAGCAATTTTTCAGTTTTTCAATCGATTTTTCAGCAAATATCAATGAGATTCAAGTACTTTTGTCTGCATGTTTTTTTGCATACCTACATTTTATAGTGTCCTAGATCGTTGTTGATTAAATTTTTGTGACTAAAAGTTTGCTAAAAAATATAAAAACGACGACTAAAAGGTGTCTAAAGCCGTTTTAGGCCATTTTTAGATATTTTTTTACTGAATTTTTTGGAAAGTTGCCAATTTAATGGGCTCAAAAGTGTTAGCTAACGAACTCATCCTTTCTTTTGGAAAGCTTGATTATTTGGCACATGAAAGGAATTTTTATCTCAATCCTAACGTGAGGTGAGGGTTATATAAATATAATAATACAAGTATAATGAAAAAAGGTTCTCTAGCATTCCATTTCAGTAGGTAGGCCTCAAAACGCATTTCAATGAAGAATATTTTCGAAAATTTTTATTTTAAATTTTTAAAAGCCATTGATTGCAATAACTTTATTTTCTACAAAAATTCAATAAAAGAACTCTTAGCAGTTGATCAGGAGATAGGTAGGTAGTTGACAAACGACTCTAGAACCCTGTGCCAGGTTTTTAAAAATTTCAATAATCAAATCTGAATGTTCCTTTCTGGGATGGCCCCTTGTATGTTTGGAGCAGTGATTCTATAGGAATGTTTCAACTAGCGTAATATTAACAGGTGTAGCTAATAGCTGAACTAATCTTTACTGAAGTGTGTGAGATCTTGAAAACGCATGCGTGGAACGCGGTGAACGAGGCGAATTTCCGGTAGGTAAGGTACCGCCTACCTCTTTGTAGAGCGGAAGTATTTTTCCTGTTTCGGATTGAGGCGGTCACAAATCAACATGTAAAGCAGCGGCCTATGACAAACCCACGAGTGGGTTCACGATTCGTCGGTTATAGTCCGCACATTTCAACTGGTGATGTTGTTTCCAGCAAGGTAAGTGCAGTACCAAGTTGTAGGAAGTCGAAACCAGTCACACACATTTGAAGGGTAACACTAAGAAAACGTTAGATTTTGCTGAAAAATTGGTTTCCGTCGATTCACGTTCCATGTGCCTTGATTTAAATATGTAGGTAGGTAGGTGGGTCATTCTCATTTCATTTGCCGCTTTCATGTCTCTGACGACGAATTCTCACAATTCTTGACCAAAACTAGCGATTTTGGGGGAAAAAAGGGTAGTATAAGTTAGGAGATCAACGAAGAAATAGTATGACTGCCCAAAATCCCCTTTAACCAATACACAGTGATGACGAATGAAACCTGAAATCCTGGTAACTCATGAGTGTTACCGTCCCCTCCTACCTAACATGTACTTAGAATTTAGGTAGTTACGAAACAATGACAATCTAGAACTGGCCAGGGTTACTGGCTGCAGTAGGTTGGTTCCTCTTCATTTGGAGTGAGGATTTACGTTTTTAAGATTTTTCCCAACCTGTGATAAACTAGTTTTTCAGTCAGTCCCCCATATCTCTTCTCAATGGGACCACAGGAGTGTTACCATTTTTGCGATCAACAAGACCGATGGAAAATGGTGGGAAACAGTCAGATGTGAAGGTTATATTGTCCAGTTGAAGATGTGAGACTGCAGTGGATTGCTTGGAGTTGCAGCAGTTTTTACAGTGAAAGAAGCCTAAAAACATGAGGGGTATTTTTATTTTCAATCATGAGTGTTACACTGATTACGAGTGTTGTTAGTGCTTAAACAAAATAATCCGATATCAACAACCATACTGCTTGGTGACAGGTTTCAAACAGTAGCCATCCCCGAGTTTTGCCACTTCATCATCCTGTGTGACGCCATTTTTACTGGAAATTCTCATGAGTGTTACCTCTCAAGAGTGTGACCAAGGATGGGTAAAAAATATGTAAAATACAACATCAATGAAAAACTCACTGTTCATCTATGGAACAAAAATCTGCAATGTACAATGAGTAGTATTTGCCGATCCAACCTCATTTTTGAGCACTTTCATATTTCACGTCACTGAGGTTCTCAAACGACCCAAAGCGGCAAATGAAATGAGAATGACCCAGGTACCTTTGCATCCAAACATTCTGCAAATCCAAATGCTTAAAAAATTAGGCTAAAAAATAGACTAAACTAAAACCTTCCAAGTGACCAAACCAATTCGTATAGACACAGCACGGTCGCAGGAAGAATACCTACGTTTCGATAAATTTCTTTAGGTGGTAAGGATATGGGTCCGTTTCGACTAGTCAAGCTTGTTGCTTTACATTAGAAATTCTTGGCCTGCGTCGATGTGGAGTGGTCATCTTTTAGCGAATTATCTTAGAAAATTAAACTATTGCTATGGCTCCAAAAATTTTTAAATAAACAATTTTGAAATTTTTCTTAATTGAAATCCGTTTTGGAGCATTCTGAAACGAATCCTAGAATTGAACACAGTTGAGGGTATATGTTACCGGCAAAGTATGAAATGCAGGTATTCTATACAATGACTAGTCGTAGTATACATTGCCTTCACTTTTTAGGTCAAGTATGAAATTCATTCATTTCTAACTCTCTTTAGACAATGCCTAGGTAGTATACATAATGCCTACCATTGACTAAGGCAAAGTATCGGTACTCCTCTTTCTGACCTATATGCCCAACTAATCTGAATTTTTACTAAGGTGTTGACTACTTGATGTTATGTATTTTGTGATGCGAGCTTGCGAGCATCCAGACCACTAAACTATACACATCAATCTGATCTACATGTCCAACTAAAGTGCCCAGATCATGTAAGGATTGATCAGAAGGACACTTTGCCGAGTGCACGATCAGGCATTCTATACAATGCCTACCTAGGTAAAGTAAAAAATGAGATTTATTTTACACATTGCCTGCTCCATTCGGGTATTCTATACAACGACTAGGCATTGTACACAATGCCTTATTTTAAGCTTTGAAGATAACATATATACAGGGTGTTTATTCATTTAATAATGTATTTATTTATTTTTATACTTTTATTTTATATTATATTTTATATTACCTATATAATAGATTTAATATTTAATAATGGGTCAAAAAAAAAATAATTTTTTTCAATCTTAACGTCTTTTTGTAAAGATCTCAAAAATGACAAATTGCGCACGTGCGCAGTTGACATCAATTTCGTTATTTTAAATAGGAACCCCCACTTTTTATTGCAGATTGCAAATTTGATGCAAATATCAATAAAGAATAAACGCAAATGGGCGCAATGCCGCTCCAAAAGTGTGCAATCCGCTTTAAAAGTGCAATAACTGAGTACCTATATGAAGATACTCAATTGCCACATGTAATACATGATTTTTTAATATTTTTTCGTGCTAAACCTCGTTATGAACTTATTGATATTTGCAATACCGACTTGCGAAAACACCGAAAAACTGACCAGAATTGCATTTTTCTTACAAAGCGCATAACGTACTAAACGTAGGTTCTTCGGTGTTTTCTCAAGTCGGTGTTGCAAATATCAATATATGGACATCATTACGAGGTTTAACACGAAAAAATACTCCAAAATCATGTATCACATGTGGCAATTTAGTATCTTCAAATACTCAGTTATTGCACTTTTAGAGCGGTATTGGCGAACTTCTGGAGCGGAATTGCGCCTGTTTTCACGCACCTAAAAAATCGATTGATGGGTCATTTCTTCATGAAATTTCACGTAAAGTTAAAATCTGCAATAGAAAATGCGGGTTCCCATTTAAAATAACGAAGTTGATGTCAATTACGCACGTTTGCGCACGTGCGCAATGCGTAATTTTGTCATTTTTGAGATCCTTCCAAAAAAACATTGGGCTTGAAAAGAAAAATATTTTTTTCACCCATTATTAACGATTTTAACAAGGGGGGGGGGGGGGGCGTATTTTGGGGACACCCTGAATATACATAAATATGTACCTATATACTAAGATAGATAACAATTCCGTTCTTGCGCCAAAAAACCAAGCTTCCAAAATAAAAGGATGAGTTCGTTGGCCAGCACTTGTTGAGCAGATCAAATTGGTCAAATTTCAAAAAATGCACTGAAAAAAAGGCTAAAAACGGTTCAAAATCGTTAAATTTATATATATATATATATATATATATATATATATATATATATATATATATATATATATATATATATATATATATATATATATATATATATATCTTCTTATTTTTGTGTGGCAAAACTGTAGTCAAAAGAAGTTTATCAACGATAAACTAGTACCTACGTTAAAAAATGTTTACACACAATTATGCTGAAAAATTTACTTAAATTCTATTGATATTTGCTACGCCCAGATATGAGGGTACACCCAAAATTAAATGTGTCGAAACTATGTGATTTGCAGTTGGCATTCATATATTTAAAATTTAATTGAACTATGTCAAAACCAACAGTGGTAACACTCGTGATAATTTTTTGTGGCGTACCTATCATGTTTTTTGACAACGAATTCTGAAATGGCCTGTAAGTTTCTTCCTGGGCCAAGGCTGCACATGAACCGATAGATGGCATCGCAAACAAACATAAATAAACATAAACATAGATAGGCAAGTACAAAACCAGCTTTCCCGCCATTCTCAGAACGGTGTAGTCCAGAACAGCTGGGAACACTCATGATGACTTTTTTTTCACCGAACGTTGGGACACACCTGTTTCTCTGCTTTACATTGAACGTATTAGAGGTAACTTGAAAAACCTTCATGATTCGAAACAACATCATAGAACTGTGAAATCCCGCGTGGTCCAATTTTTAGCACATTTTCTTTTAAAAAAGGAAAAATGAACTATTGCGTTCACTTTGGACGTTGATGTATGTATGTACGTCCTCTTAAAATCGTTTTAAATGCCACTCTCTAATGTCCGATTTTGATTAAACTTGGTAAGGATGTAATCTGTAACATGGCGAGGATAAAGATGTATCAGGGGCCGCTCTCATGAGAGGTCATCGATCAGCTGAGTGAGCTCCAAAGCCATTTCGTCCACTATTCAACGCAGGAAGCTGACATTTGAGAGGTAGGCTGAACAGAGAATAGGTACTGAAGATGCATGAGAGGTCATCGATCAGCTGAGTGAGCTCCAAAGATATTTTGTCTCCTATTCGACACAGGAAGCTGAAATTTGAGAGGGAGGCTCAAGGGAGAATGCTGAAGACGACTGAGAGGTAGGTCATCGATCAGCTTAGTGAGCTCCAAAGCCATTTCTACTATTCAACGCAGGAAGCGTCTATTTCACGTGGATCTCCTTACAAGCAAATGCGCTATCACGTGACTCACTTCAACTAAGTACCTACTTGATTTTCTATTTGTTTTATTTTGAGAGTACTCCGTTTCAGGTTGTGATGAACTTCGCTCCCACTCCCTTGGGACTGTAACTCTAGTACACTGCTTTTTTCCCCCTTATGTACGTGCTAGGTTTTTTTAACGATTAAAAACGCATTATAGATTTTCATATAGTAATTCTAGAAATCTAAAGATTACCCTTGTGCCTTCATGGACTGATCCTTCTACCCATATTCCTTGCGGTGTCTTCTATTTCAACTGTAAAGTTGGGTACACTTGGTAATTTCCTCTTGAGGTTAGTTAGAACTTCCGTAAAAATCTCTGGAGCAAACAATTACCTATCCTTGAATAAACCATCAGACTAGCGCCTTTAAATATGTGTACTAGGGTGGTTAAAAAAAAAAAAAAAAAAGTTCTGGGGTTTCTTGTCCCCATTGTTTTTTTGCTTCCTCGGTATGTCAGGATGACCCTCCTAAATTTTTAGCAAAAAATATTAATCCTAACCACTTTACCTGGGTCGATTTTGGCCAGTTATCGACCGCTACCGTAAACCAACCTCTAAATTGGTGCCGAGGTGATGATTTGAAGGACGGATTTCAATTTTTATGGGTCAACTTATGGGTTTTTGCATGCGCTGAACACGATGAAGTTATTTATTTTACGCTCCGTCCACTAGTTATCCGGTAAACTGGCAGAGGGCGCTGCTTGAAGATAAGTAAAAATCGAAAATTTCACCGAAAATGCTGTCGCCTGGTTAAGAATTGTACTAGAAACATGCTATTATGGTAGAATAATATGCTTTGGCATGTTCTGAACATGATTCCGTTTTTTTACTATACTTTTCCGCCGATGATTGCTTCGTTTATCGGCCATAAACCTCAAATTAATTGTAGGGTAATTGACAAATTCGCCCTAATTTCACCGGAAATTATGTCGCGTTGATAATTTAAGGTCCCGAAATACCTTGTGTCGATAAAATTTGGTATTTTCCAGGATACTCGGTACAAAGCCGTTGGTAATTTGGCAAGGACTTGTACTGGCATAGTACTTATTCGCTTAACGACCCGATACCATTGTACCTTTTACCGTGACCGATACCGCTGACAATAGCTAACCCTACGCTCAAACGGTCCAATCACAGTTCAGACAATTCAGAACTACGAATTTGACCCCGGAAAACCGATAGAAACTAACAAATTGTACAGAAAAATGGGAAAATTCAGCTATTTTCTCCATTTTGCCGCTATATTTGGCATAAGTACAATGCCGGTTCAAGTCCTTGCCAAATTACCAACGGCTTTGTACCGAGTATCCTGGAAAATACCAAATTTTATCGACACAAGGTATTTCGGGACCATACATTATCAACACGACATAATTTCCGGTGAAATTAGGGCGAATTCGTCTATTACCCTATAATTTATTTGAGATTTATGGCCGATAAACGAAGCAATCATCGGCGGAAAAGTATAGTAAAAAACAGAATCATGTTCAGAACATGCCAAAGCATATTATCCGACCATAATAGCATGTTTCTAGTACAATTCTTAACCAGGCGACAGCATTTTCGGTGAAATTTTCGCCCTCTGCCACTTTACCGGATAACTAGTGGACGGAGCGTAAAATAAATAAGTTCATCGTGTTCAGCGCATGCGAAAACCCATAAATTGACCCTAAAAAATTGAAATCCGTCCTTCAAATCATCACCTCGGCACCAATTTAGAGGTTGGTTTACGATAGCGGTCGATAACTGGCCAAAATCGACCCAGGTAAAGTGGTTAGGATTAATATTTTTTGCTAAAAATTTAGGGGGGTCATCCTGACATCCCGAGGAAGCAAAAAAACAATGGGGACAAGAAATCCCAGAACTTTTTTTTTTAACCACCCTAATGTGTACCTATTATTGTCACCTCACTCCTTGATATTGAAATAATATTATAGTCCAGATATTTATTTATATTTATTTATTTCAAAAAAGTACAGAGGACCTGGGTCCCAACGAGCATACTTATAAAAAATTATCAAGGAAACAGTAATGGGCGTCTTATTTTTTAACTTAGCACTAATCAAACTAGAAAAAATTAAATAAAAAATAAAAATAAAATAAAATAAAAGAGAGACAGATACTAGGATCTTTAATAAAAAAAGATTATTGAGAATAGAGAAGAGATGAATGAAGAGGGAAATGAGGTAAAATCAAGAAAGGAATGAGGTAAAATCAAGGAAAGGGTGCATAGTGCCAAGACTCTGCAAAGTGGGCCATACATCGCCTCCGAAAGGCCGAGTAGGTGGGTGACTTTCTGACAGCCAATCTTACAGTCAATCCAGGTATATTAATAGCACAACAGGTATGGTACCATTATAGTACCTATGCGACCTACGTACGGTGACCATATTTATCTTCACCAAAATCGGGACGGATAGAACTATCAAGGGGGTCTGAGGGGTATAGAATACCCTCTATGGGGAGGAGGGTCCGGGGGTCCACTCCCGTAAAAGTTTGAATTTTTTACCCTTTAAAAGTTTGTTTTTAGGCCTATTTCATCCATTCAAACATTGGTTTATAAAGAGCTTCGTATCAAACTAAAAATATGTAATATTCATTAAAGAATGTGGCACTAAGAATTACATGACAAAATAATTTCAAGAAGTTTATTACATACACAGAAAGAATATGTACCTTTTGCACGAACAAACTGAACTTCACGAACAACAGGTAAGTTTTTATAGTCAAATAAACAAACATTTTAATTTTCCAAAAAATGAAAAAAAAAAAAAAAAGTTAACAGAGCAGTCTGTTTACATAATTGTTCTTGTTATACTTTTTCACTAGGGCCAGGGGTACTCTTTTTACTCCAGTCGTACTTCTGCGTTGAGGAAAGTGCTCTCAGCAAGGAGTCGTCTTTTCTTATTTTGTCGTACATTTCAACACACGACAAAGCACGAGGGCCAACACAGTTGGGTCTCCAGACTCTCCTGTGACTATGATACACTCCTATTACGGTATAATAGTTATGTTGTGTGCGGTGTAAAGAAATTCCACGGTACTAATCATTCATTTTAAAATAAAGCTAATAACTTTTCATGATGATTTGGTTTGAAAAAATCTTTATTGGTGAAAATCGGGACATTTCTTTCCCAATTCGGGACCCCGGGACACAGGCTTTAAAATCGGGCCTGTCCCGATAAAATCGGGACGTATGGTCACCGTAGACCTACGCTAACTTTCCAGATGCAGTATGCGATCTGATCTCTCCGCCGTGCAGGTTGTTTTCTTCCTTTTCAACGAGAGCTGTTGTTTTATCTGATGCCCTTTCACCTCAAGTTCGTTATCTGCCTCAACTCTCCTACTTTCCTCTCTGGTCAAGTCTAATCAGTTCTCGCCGTTCTATCAACCGAAAAACATGTTTATCCGTGATCTGTATACCACAGTTATTTTAAATGAAGAAATGCGTGTGAAATTCTTGAAGGGGAAAGATGTGCTGCGTGTTTTTCCACTTTGTAGGTCGCATACTGTGTCTTTGAGTGATACGCGTAGATCAAGGCTAGAGGGTAGGTCGCATACTATAATGGTACCACAGGTATTTACGATCCCACTGTATTCCTCTTCAAAAATCCTAGGACACATTAATACCAAAAACTTTCTTTTTTAAATACCAATTGCATGGTATTGAGGTAAGTATTTGAGTCGATATTTTGGGAGGTATATTTTGACAATGGTATTTGACTTGACTTGAGGGACATCAAATGGTCAAATAATATGAGAATCACCCAGGTAGGTAGGCAAGGTGAAGAGTTATGAGGTTATTGGGAATTGAGGCAGGTGGGACTGACGAATGGTTCTCCTTGTGGTTGTCGTTAGCGAAAGGGGACTGCAAACTGGCTTGAAACATCCCCTTCCCTCCTTCCGGCTTCTTTTGTTGTCACTTTTGGAGACTTCAAAAGAAACAGGCGGTTCGTTATCTATCACTTAAAACTCGGACCAACGGCCAAAAAAATTAAAACGCACTTAAATATGTTGGTTCCCAAGAGGAAAGAAGCCTTGAAATGTAGAGGTTACTATACCTACCTAGAAGGTACCTAATATTTTGGTTCCCAAGGAGACCTGGGGTATTTTGCATTATATGACCACACGTACTATACGGATAGTTGCCATACATACTATATTTTTGGGAAAAATACTATATACTAGGTAGGTAGGTACCTATATAAAATGTGTATAGTTATCAAAAATACGAGCTTTTGAAAAGTCGAACTTTATTATCGATATTACTAAATTTTCATTGTAGAAGTAAGTAGGTAGGTACCTTCAATCTTACTCTCAGTTACCTGCACTAATGGAATCTGGGTATTTAGATAAGTACTGTCTGCCTACCTTGATTTGTCAAGCGAATTAGGTAAGTTGATTTACAGAATCTCTCTCGACTGTTTACATTAGTAGTTACATTTTTATCAAGGATTCAAAACGTACCTACTTGCATATAGCTACGATCTATTGATTTAGTCGTATACATACAAGATGTCCCTCCATAAGTTTTTGAGATATCGAGGTGAAACTTGGAGAGCGTTTTCGAAGTGCCTGATACTAATATTAAAACAAAAAATCAGAAAAATGAATCCAATAGTTTTTCGACTGGGATTGGTACATACATGAACATTTTTTAACACAGAATGTGTTTTAGCCATGGACTAACTAGCCGAAAATGGAACGCGGGATGGGAACGAAATGTGTGACGGATGATTTTCACGTACAACCGAGCCGTTGGTAGGGAAATGGAATTTCCGCCATTTTAATCGCACAGAAATCGTTCACCATTCGTTGGAAAGCTCTTGATTTATCACGAATTTATTTCGTATTTTTTTTCGTAGTTTCATACTATAACTATATAAATTGATGTTATAAATGAATAGTAAACAATGACGCTTGTTTGGTTGTCACTTGGTTGCGCGACAACGCAATTTTCGTAGTTTCATACTATAACTATATAAATTGATGTTATAAATGAATAGTAAACAATGACGCTTGTTTGGTTGTCACTTGGTTGCGCGACAACGCAAACACATTCTGTGTTTCAATAATTTCGTCCGAAGTATGTAAATAGAGGTAACCGGGGGTCCAGGGGGCTTGCCCCCTGGTGAGGCGCGGAGCGCCGAGTTTTTTCTCCATTTTTGCTGTATGACGGCTTATTTGAAAGATTCCGTAGTTTTGAACACGATAGTGTAGCCAGAATTGCAATCGGTATATCTTATTCCGATCTCGGATCGGAACTGATGAACGATTCTTTCTTAAGGCCCTTAATAGTAAAAAAATCGTGCTTTTTCATGGTTCATTAGCTCTAATCCAAGAACAGAATAAGACGTCGCTCGGCTTTTCCATCGCTTTCAGAATTAAAAAATCTTTAACCCTGGAATGCCCCGTGGGGTTTGTCAAACCCCAATCGCGATTCAAAGTCAGTTTATCATGTTGAATCCCGCACGTCTGCCTGCGTGAGGTTTGCCTTACTATTACTTTTTTGTTCGTGAGCTTAGGTACCTACTTCTTGTTTCTTTACACTCTTGATAACAGAATAAAAATGAAATTTGATTCAAGTGTAACTTATTTTTGAATTTTCTAACATTTTTCAAAGTTGGGGTTTGACACACCCCACCGGGGAGTTAAGTGTTGGACATTTAGCCGGGACATTCCAGGGTTAAAATAAGATGTCACTCGGCCAAAAATTGCATGTACCCATGATAACCCGAGGTTAAATTACCTGCTGTCAATATATCATCAGCGGATATCTAGCTCAAATTATGTGGGTAGGTACCTACTTATAAAACTTGATTTCGTAACAAGGAAATTTCATTGTAGATAGCTGCTACTTTTGATCGTTAGAATCGTCATTTCGGGTAGTTATATTATCTCCCGTGTTAATTGCCATGATTCAAAATCGCCTTTGTCATCATTGCTAAGGTGAACAAAAAATTGAATGAAGGATTACAGAAAATATAATTTTATGATGTTTCAAGCCTTAAATAAACACAGTAGATTGAATCTGATCAATTTCCAACGTCTCAAATAAACCGTGCTCATAAAATTTGAGCACAACAGTCCTGGAGCCAGGGCCGAAAATACCTAGTAATTTGAGGAGAAGGTTTGAGATTAGATTTTGAAAATTTAGTCCGTTCTGAGTGAATAAATCCTTGTCTTCAATCTCAAAACTGGTGGAATACAAAATGGCGGCCTCATAAACATGGCGTAATTTGCCCATTTTAAAGTTTTCCTGAAACCAATTCCTAAACCGTACATCCTACAGTAATTTTTATACGTAGCAAAGTTCTAGAGCATAAAAAAACAAAAGATTTGATTCCAAAACTCTTAAAATAAGCGAATTACAAATAATTGAAAATCGGGATAGTTTTGGGCGAGTCCTCTCCTCCCCCCCGTCTAGACTTCTGCACTTCAAAATCACCTGCTGGCGTTAATATCGGTCTGATTTCAGTTTGCCAAAGCTCATTCTACTCATTACCTATTGAATACTTTGCAAAGTTCGTATCGAGCATATTTTAACTGAGACCTTTCCCCATTGACTTACAGCCAAACTTACCAATTTTTTATCATTTTGCACATAAAGTTCGCAAAAACGGCTTTTTTTTTTGTACTTTAGTGGGAAACAGTCTGAGCCAAAACTTGCTCGAAACGAACTTTAGAAAGTAGTTAACCCTGAATCGAATGAGGGTTGGCAGACCTGAATCAGACCAATATTGAGGTCGCTAGGGGTTTTTGAAGGGCAAAAGTCAAGACGTGTTTAACCGATAATTCCTTCCCAGTTTTAGATTTATCAGGAATCACCCTATACCTACATGTTTAGGATTCATTATTTAGTTTTTGATTTTAGAGGAAATTTAGTTTTATCACGATGCTTCCTCTAGCTAGAGAAATTCGGAAACAAAACCACCTAGGTACAGTAGTTCTGTAGGTTGTGAAGATGTTGGGAAAGTATCGTTAAGCCCTCTCAGCCCAAATGTTCTGTTTCTGATCCATAAGGAATATATTAGGATTCGCTAAGAATTTAGTATTTATAAATAAATTTAGGATTATGATTTTAGAGGAAATTTGGTTTAAAATCACAATTTTCCTCTAGCTAGAGAAATTTGAAAACAACGCCTCCTGTAGAAGTTCTGTAATTTGAGTAGATGTCGGGAAAGTATCGCCCCTAATGTCCTGTTACGGATTCATCGAGAATCGCCTTATGCATTTTCAGGATTTAGAAGTAAATTATGAATTTTGATTTTAGAGGAAATTTTGATCTGAATCTCCTTAAAATCACAACGCTTTCTCTACCTAGAGAAATTTGGAAACAACACCAACTATAGAAATTCTGTAATTTAAGTAGATGATGGGAAAGTATCGTTAAGCCCTTCTTCCCCCTAATCCCATTGTTATGTTTAGGATTTATCAGGAATCGTCCTATACCTACATGTTTAGAGGATTCCTTATTAAGGATTTTGATGTCAGAGGAAATTTCCTTTAAAACCTCCTTAAAATCAAAATGCTTTCTCTATCTAGAGAAATTCGGAACAAAACCACCTGCAGCAGTTCGGTAGGTTGTGAAGATGTAAGGGAAGTATCGTTGAGCCTCTCTCACCCCAATATGTTCTGTTTCCGATCCATCAGGAATCGCCCCGTCCATAATAATATTTAGAATTCCTCATTTAGGATTTAGAGATAAATTTAGGATTCGACCCTCACCCTAAAGTTGAACCCCCTTTTCCTTCCCTGCCGGATATACCGTTGGGTTTCCCACCGCGGCCCGCGGTCCGAAAAAAGTGGGGCTGGAGCCCGCAAAGTGGGGGCCCGACTGCGGGCCCTCATTGGTCCCCTACCTCGCGGCCCGCACCACCACTCCGCGGCCCCCTTCCCGAAGCGACCTCTTTGTCCAGCATCGTACACATCCCTACCTTCCGTCCTCTGGATCACACACGCCAGTTCACTTCTACATGTCTTTGTGTTCGTTTCTCAAAAAATATTTTCTCCTTTTTTTTTCTTTAATTTTTTTTATTTTATTTTTGTAACTTTTCTCTCTCTCATAAAACATTTTCTCTACGTGGTTTCTCCACTTGTATTTTATTGGTAGTTGGCACTTTTTATTTCATTTTTCCATCCGCGTGTACCAGTGTGACCTAAACGGTAGTGTTGTGTTCAGTTTGATCTCGTCCATTTCTGGCATCTCATCTTCAACTCAGGGTGCCCGTGGTAAGTACCTCCACACCATTTACGCTCAACTATTACGTTTTTCCATGAAAAAGTTTCTTCTAACATAAATTATGATAACTCTTCCATACCCATATACTAAAGTCGCATATAGATTGTACTCCCAAGATTTCCGACTTATAGCATGCTAGGAGACCTAGAAAACCATTTTATATACCTACATCTAGTGCAATATAACGTCACATTACAAATTAGAGAAAATGCGAATACGTAAATAAAACCCACCTACCAATGAGTGTGTAATTTTAAAAATCAGGTCTATCATCACTCCTTATTCACCATTTTTGTAACAATTCGAATCCAAATTTCTAGTCAGGTCAATGCAAACCTTGTTGAGATTCGTAAAATCTTTCACATATGAACTAAAATTGCCACATAAACGAGGAAAATAGTTGGTTCACTGACTCGTAGCCTACAAAAATTTCCAAAAACTCGCGAACTGGCCTTCAACGGGGATATTCAACAGGTCGTTGCCTCCCCCCCTCCATTTTCCCCATCTCTACTCCATGTTTAATGTAATCGAACGTTGGGGAAGAGACCACCCAGAAGAGATCCGTAGTTTCACAGCATCCCGTCCTTGTGGCCGCTTATCACGTTTCTGACCTTCCATTCGGTACGAACGCGTTGCGTAACGCTGATAAGGCGAAAAATGTGCTAATCTGGCTCTCTTAGAAGGGTCTTGGAGAACTCGTTTTATTCGTCAAGCTAACAATTCTTCGTGGCGAACTTTTTGCTAGAGTTGTTCAATTTATCGGTGGAGTAATTATTTCGCTGAGTGACACTTTCATTCATTTAATTTTTCAAGGCACTGAGTAAATTTGAAGTTGGGTATGATGATATAGGAACTTAATCAGGTTTTTAGTAATTTTGCTGTCTCCCATGTGCAAGAATATGGTTATGCATTTGTTGTACACTGGATACATAGGTATTACATGTAAGTTGGAATACCGTTCCCACTGTCGGGACTATATTCATTTGAGCCGCTTGATTAGTTTTACTAAATACGTACGAGAAATGTGTAGCTTGAAATATTTACTTGTGGTATTTGAATCGGATCATGGAGCTATATAATTGATTAGGGAAATCTTAATATTGTTGGAACGATGTACCTACCACGTGTCATTGAATTAGACGCAAAGATAAGACATCCCTCAGCACTACCGCGTCCACAGAAGAGATTGGCGGGAAGAAGAAGGACGCCGTCTTCGGCTTGGCGGCGGTTACAAGACGCTTTGCTGAACAAAAAAAGACCCCATCGGCCATCTTGGTTTTTGGTCCTTTGCGCTTCCTTCCAAGGAAGCTGAGACCCTCTCCACTTCTTCTGCCATCTGCTCTTGATGAGTGTGCGTCTCAGTCCATGTACCCTTCCAAATATTTCCATGACTAGATCCACACTCATCCAGGGAAGTTTTGGCGCGTCCATCCTCCGATCTTCGCCGGCTTTACAAGATTGCTCAGAAGAATCCTCGAAAAAGAAAATGGCTCAGAACAAATGTGGAAAAGTTGCATGGGGTTGGGTTCCGCTTTCAAGGCACTCACTTCAGGACTTGCAAACATGTTTGTTGTGGGCAATTCATCACCAATTTCAATAAATTGAATTTTGAATATGTACTGTTTTGTGTAGAAGATGTATTACTTCTTGGTGGAAATGCTTTAAACCTACATATATAGTTCTTGGCAAGAATTTATGTTAAAATTCATCATTCGAATTGTCGATAAGGAAGGGTTAATCAGACCTTGGAGTGAGTCGATTTGATTGAGTCAACAAGTTGATTTTGACATTTTCCAGGTGAAATTCGGACAAGTGCTCTGTCGCAATAATTTTGTTAGAGAATTTTCGTTGAAAATGAAGCTATAGCAATATTGCCAAAAATGTTGAAATGAAATTTGCATAGATTTATTTTTCTTTGTGGAAATCAGTTTCGAGCCTTTCCGAGACTATTCTCGGATTTTCAGGAGTTTTCTTATTTCTTTAAAATTACTAAAAATTGCAAATAAACTGACGACAAAGCTTTGAATATTTTTAGCGCGATTATATTATAGAGGTACTTGGAACTGTAAATAAAAACCTTGATGTGAAAAAGCCAATAATCAACTCTCATCCCCTCAAACCACCCCTACCAAGGAGAATGGATGGCAACCAACCACCTGGACAACAATAGTACTCAGAAACTGTTTTTAAACGTTCTTAAACGAACCATGGCGTTGAAAAAATGTGCACAAAATCATGCTGTAGAACGTTCTTCAAATTTTTATGAATGTTTCACTGCAAAAACATGTAAAAATCTTAAATGCAAAATGTTGTTCAGAAAGTTATTTTTACAAGATTGATATTTGACAAATGTGTGCTCAAATTTAAAAACAATTTAATGTAACTATTATTTGAAAATTACAAAAATTCGCTCAATACGATCAAGTTGCGCGGCTGGAACTTTTCAAAGCTTTGAAAACTTATTTATGTCCTGTGTTTCTCATTGAATTTCATTTCGTTATAATCTCATTATCTTATTCATGTCTGACAGCCTCTGGAACTCTATAGCTTGTCGAGTTTATTCCCAAAAAATTACACAAAAAAAGGATAAATTTGAAGAGCGCGTGCTTCAAATAAATAAGGTACGGTCAAGTCTGGGACTCGTTAAATGAGCATGAAAAAGTGCCAAAATGTTAACATTCCTAGAGTCACTTTTTGAAGGGTGCATGGGCTTTTTCGAATATTTCAAATTCAAATTGAGTATTAAGAAAACCATCCTCCCAAGTTAGAGTTCCCCAACTACAGACATTGATGTTTTGTGTACTTTTAATAATATTTATGAATCCCAATATCCAATGTTTTAGGATTTTTGATATATTTTTATTGGTTGAATATCACAGTCGAATGAGTTACACAAATCAAATTGAATATTAAGAAATTCAAATTCAAATTGAGTGTTAAGAAAACCATCCTCCCAAGTTAGAGTTCCCCAACTACAGACATTGATGTTTTGTGTACTGTTAATAATATTTATGAATCCCAATATCCAATGTTTTAGGATTTTTGATATTTTTTTATTGGTTGAGTATCACAGTCGAATGAGTTACACTATGCCATGGTTATATCTTATGGCTCCCCTGGTTACTGCATCGCCAGTGGTAGTAACCATACCTGAGAAAAATCAGCATAGTCTTGAACTGGGGAAACCTAGCAGCGTTAAATTGATCCAACAACAACTCAGTTTGCGTGTACTTAGGACTTCTCTGGAGAGAAAGATCGGCCCATTGAAATAAGTGGAGCCTTGTGTAATAAATTCATAGCCTTCCAAATTGTGGTGAACGAATTTTTGTGATGGGAAATCAGGAATTTATTCTCCATATACTCCCTGGTGTGATTGGTTGTACCCGAACTGTTCTAAGAAAAAGCTTGACATTCTTCCTGTTGGACCAACACTTTGACTGAACACTTTTTTTTTCTCTTCGACAACTCATCAAAATTAACAAATT
Organism: Adelphocoris suturalis; assembly: GCA_030762985.1. Lineage (NCBI taxonomy): Eukaryota > Metazoa > Arthropoda > Insecta > Hemiptera > Miridae > Adelphocoris > Adelphocoris suturalis. The sequence goes on from CM061044.1 coordinate 44,208,674, forward strand.
TACTTACCTACATGATAAAAAGAAAGTCAACTCTGTAACATGTTCCATAAGAATGTCATATATGGATAGAAAAGTTGACACTAAATGCTTGTAACGCTTTGATTGTTTTCTATTCAAACTTGCTGGGCTCACCACCACGGGATTAGAGATTGAGAGGGATTCTAAAGGGTTTCGTAAGTATAGATTTAGTCTGAGACAATGTGAGAGCCCTTAGGACCAAATGTGATTTTTGAGCTAGCCTTACAGAAGGTTCTGAAAAACTTGATGACAACGAACTCTCCAAATGTTTTGTACAACACTCGTACCAATCCAAAATCACCAGAGCCACGGAACAATGGATTAAGACTAACCTGAGCTAACCTCATTGACTCAGGACTACTAACTCAGTTGATCAAAGTTCCCTTTATATCCCAACTAATACCGTGTCACATATTGATGCAAATGTCCCAAATTTAATTCATCCGAAAGGTTAAAAACGATTTTCCATCCCGTTGTTGGTTATATTTATTTTTTAAATAATTGTTACCGCGATAAAAATGAATGAATAATTGAAAATTTAATGGATTTAGTATCGGTGAATCGAATGCTACCACCCTTGGTTGCTGAACGACCAATATTTAATAAATCTTAAGTGTGCAAAGTACTAAATGGTCCAATAGGGCACACTTTTTTTTTCAACTTTATAAATACTTTATTTTCAGAAAGACAGAATGTACAGGGAGGTGGTTTCCATAAGCGGTTTTGCTCACTGAAAATCCCACAAGGCAATGCCTGAGTGTGGGTATTTCTAAGGAATAGAAACCATGGAAATACATCATTTTCTTCTTCTTACAACAGAAATGAGAATAAACTAATCAAAACATCAATAAAATGTTAAATCAACTTGAACGTAAAATTTCAAAACATGAGCAAGCTAATCAAAACATGAATAAATCTTGAAAATTTAACAGAATTTGGCATAAAACAATATTTAATATCAAATAAATCTTAAAACGTGAACAAATAGGGAATTACAATGTTGGCATAATATAAAGAAGGGCATAAATAAGTGACAAAATACAAAACTATTTCGCGCTCATAGAATTCAGGGCTAATGAAAGAACTGAGGGAACTCGTCAAGACAAACACAACAGGATCCCCCACAGGATGGAAAGTTGGTAATTTTCCAATTCTACACAAACAAACTTTCCAGCAAACGGTAATTAGTATTCCGGGTTGGGATATCATGAATATTTCAACAAAATCTCTCGTATTAATCTTGAATATTTTATACACAGAGTGGTGGGCTGGATCAATATTGATACGAACTAAATCACTCGCGACGAAGTTATGGAAACTTCACACTAAATAAATAGAAGGGGGGAAAGACGGAAGTTACCGAAGAATTGTCTGATTCCACAAAAATAAACAGTTACTACGTTAGATCGAGTAGGTCATTTTCATTTCTGATAAAGTAGGTTAAATTCCATCATCGAGGGGGGGTTTCAAAGTGGTTTTTAACAATAAAAATAGTCTTAAAGCTTCACTAAGGTCGGTTAAACTCAAAACCAGTGTTCAGGTCAGGATAAAAGTCTGATATATCAGTTAAAATGTTCTTGGGGCCATGAATAAGTTCTGGTGAAACTGGTAGCATATTCATAGAATAGACGAACATGAAAAGGATTTCAGGGAAAATAAGGTAAATCTGCATTTTCATATCGTCTTAGAGAAATCGTCAATCATGGTTACAATTTTGATTTGGCAAATAGTTTGTAGAATTTCTTCATTTTTGTCCGAAAGGAGGTATTTAGAATGTACTGGAAAATGTCGAAATTATCAAAAGTGGCAGGTCTGGTAAATTTTTATAAATGGATATCCATTCATAAATTTTTATAAATGGTTATCCATCCGATTAGCTTTAATGCCCTTCACATTTTATACAATAGGTTGTACCTCATGCCCTTTCCTTTCTCTCGACCAACGGGATTCAATCCCCCCTCATTTGTGGACTATACGGAACTGTGTCCTTTCAACGTATGTTCTGAACGTATATTCTGAATCTGATTAATGCATTCATACTATCACATTCATATGGTATAATAACTCGGGGATGTACATAAAAAACCCACCTAATACCAATAGAAATAGCCTAAAAATTAATTTTTAAAATATAATGAAAAAATAAAATTTATTTCCCAACAAAACAACTTTTTGAAGAAACGAACATCTTTAGTGTAAATAAGATCCTAGTAATTCAGATTTTAAAATTTTTTCTCACCAGGTCATGGTTTGAACCAGAAACATCCCATATGAACAGGAACCCCTATAGATACATACCTAGTATCCCCTAGAAACTACTCAGCTAGGTTTATTAAATATAACCTACCAAGGGCCTACCATCCGCCTCCATCCAAAAACTAAAAAAAAAAAAAATTTAAAACAATGGATCTCAAAAAAATTTATTGCACTATCTCATACATTAATAAATATTTAATTGTAAGTTTTACCTGAACTTTTATACGAGTAAAAATATTTGTCTAGAAATTACTTACTTAGTACACGATCTCTGTTTCACTTATTGCAATACTTGTATTCAGCCTATGTTAATTCAAATTATTTAAAAATGAACAATTGCGGCGTCGTGTAATTTTAACAGCTATTACGTAGAAATGCCAACGCACAGGCCTTTCGACTATGTGGGATTTTTGTGTATGTATTTTGCCGAAACAAAAATCTAATGTAACTACATTTTTACATATATAAGTATTTACAATTATGCAACCAAATGTTAACTCCACAAATAAAGCAAATGTCCAACTGTAGATCATCTATTATTTAATTTATAATTTTAAACTTGATTAAATTTTTGGTAGTTTTAAGAATTTGTTACTGAAATCTCGATAACATCCTACTTACCGTAGAAGGCTGGTATCTGAAATGGTGTAATTTCGTTTAAAAACGAAGAGCTACATAGGTTTTTCACACCTGTGGGTAAGTAACTGCCAGTAACAGTACTTACCGTAAATTTTTGAGTTTTTTTCGTGAGATACTATGGGCTTTTTGTAATATTTAATAGAACGTTCTTGTTGTAGAATTTATTTTGTAATATCTTATTTTTAAGTTTTGTAAATTATCTGTAATATCGTTGAGTAGAGAAGACGCGAACTCTAATTGAGTGCAAACCGAAAATAGCCGCCAACTCCCGATTTCACATTTTTCATCATGAGAAATAAAGTCAAGCCCACCATGTCCATATCACTTCCTTCAGGTCCACTGGGTGTAATGTATCATTCGGAGTTACCTGCCCTATTTAATTCTAAATAACCTGAGTACCTGCATTTTTCTCGACATTTGGGTGGGTCACAGATGTGGGTAAACCCACTCATCAATAGCTGTATTTTAATAGGCATTATGCTTCCTTGGTGGTTCACCTCTGGTCACCTATCTGCAATAATGTATGTTTCCTAAAATGATTGTGTCCAACTGTTACTTGCGAAATAACCTGATATTTAGGAAATTGATTAATGTATCTTGGGGACAGATATCTTTATAATCTACATTATAGATTTATTATCCATATTATGTTAAAAGTATGCCATTTTTATATCATGAATTAAATATTGATATGAGCGACAAAAATAACATTTTCAAATTATACTATATATATTTCCACATTATTCCAACATGTCATTTTTTCGAGTTTTTGTGCGAAAATACTGTATTTATTTACAGTGGTAATTTGGCAACCCTGAAGTGAAGAGTAGGTATAGTAACTGTTAATTGTGAAAATATTAAAATACTAGGGATTTTAACAGGAATTTCAATATCTCTTAAATGTGTTTTTGTTGTACACTTAAACTTTTACCTACTTTGCTATGCTATACTTCATTAGTAGTTAGTAATGTAATTTGTTTACTTTATAAGGATGAACATGAAGTATGAATGCTGCCTTCTAATTGAAATCATCTTGAAATGTCGATCATGGCTATTTTCCATCGAATGAAGTTATTACGTTCTCCTATTACATCAGAATTTACCAATGCAGCGGGAGCACTGTTTTGAAAATTTTGTGAGGTGAAAACCTTTTCTCGTTCCAAAATCTAAATTGCCACTTCAATAATAAGCCTGCCTGTCTGAACGCAAACTTACAACTCAAAAATTAATCTACCTTTTTCACTCATGAACTTTCAAACGGCAAAAACAAAATCAGTCCAGTGCGCTTCATTACCGGGAACAGTTATTTCTCCTCAAAGTTATTATTACGATGTATGTCCCGGTCGTAATCCTAGAGTCAATAGTGCTGGGACAGCATTAATTTGTCCCTCTGCCACTTTTTGTTGACTGCGAACTCCTTAGACCAGCAGTTCCCAACCTTTTTAATTGTGAGGTCCAACTATTTTTAAAATGAAGCTTTGAGGCCCATATATATATAGGTTATATATATATATATATATATATATATATATATATATATATATATATATATATATATAACATGTTAGTAATTGGTAAGAGATATGTACAAGGGGAAAAAATATCTCAAGTATTTGCAAAGAAAACACCTGTACTTTATTCACTTTTAGTTGTTACATGATGAAAAACAATTATATACAAGTGGTCAAAGTAAAAAGAAAAAACTCAATGGGATTTTTGACATTGTTTTTCTCCCACGAGTGAATCAATGTCAGGATTGAAACTGGACAGTTTTAGTCTTAAATCACTTTCAACATTCAGTTTGTTCCTGTACTTATTTTTCAAAAAAACCAATGTTGAAAAAGGCATAAATCACATAAATATGTTGTGGAAAACCCCATCAAGTGTTTCAGTGCAATTTTGACGATTGCCGGATATTCTTCGCGAACTTTAATCCAGAACGGAACTATGGTGTTGTTTTAAAAAACGATGCTAGTAAACTCACTTGTTATAAAAATGCAATTGAATAATTTGACTATTGCTAACACTCAAGTGAGCATGGTTTAAATTTAATTGTTTCCATTTCTATTCCGATATTAATTGTTGAAACTCATATGATTTTTTAAATATATTTTTATATTTTTGACCAGCATCCACGGCCCATTACCAAGTTGCCCGAGGCCCACAGGTGGGGAACCGCTGCCGTAACCTTAGACCACCCTTGTCCTCTCCACACTATTCCCACCCCACCGCAACAATGAACAAGATCAGAAAAGCTGATGCACAACATTATGCTGAAGAATGTACTTAAATTTCATTACATCTGCTAAACATTCGTTATGAAGTTCCAGTCATGCAGCATGACCGTATGAACGAATTTTCGTAAGTTATCCGTTCTATATTATTGTTTTGAAAATCAAGGACCAAATCACAAAAACCCTTTCTAAATAATATTCTGCGATTCAAAAAGAGATTTTGGATTTTTAACTTTTGGAGTTCTTGTAGGTTTGTTAACACATTTTAATGAAATTCAAGTACATTTTTCTGCATAATTTTGCTCATAAATTTTTTAATGTTCTATTTTATAGTTAATACACTTTATTTGAGCAATATTCTTCTAAATAATATAAATTCAACAATTTTCAGCCGTTTCTTGCGATTTCTAGTGATTTTTTCTGCACTTTTTCTTGAAATTTAACCAATTTAATGTGCTCAAAAAACGTTGGCTAACGAACTAGTTCTTAAGTCATTCCTAGACTTTTTTCTTAGAGGCTTCGTTTCCGAGTTATTTCTTTTTTTTAAGATGTTTTTCGTTTTTTCGACCTTGCGTCACAAAAACGGCTCTAACTCCCCAATGTTTGAAGTTTCTCAAATCTGAGGATACCGTTGGAAAGAGCGTTAAATTTCCTATTTTTCTGATGTAAATTCCATTTTTTTAATTAGTTCTAGTTTGTGAAAAAATGGCCAAGTTCAAAATTTGAAAAAAATAAAATGTAAAAATTGTCAGTTTTTAAGTTTTTCGGCGGGTACTCTTCGGGAAAAACGTCCTCAAACGGGTTTTCAACGGTCTACTCAGAAAAACTTTTTATAAGGAACTTAGGGAGAAAATAGTATTTGAATGACAAAAAACGTGATTTTGTCGGTCAAAATCGACCATTCATCCGTTTTTCCCCTTTTATTTAATATTTCATTATGCACAGCTGTTAATTATAGTAGGGGCAGGCGGAAAAATACGATCAGATACCTCATTCAATAGTGCTTCAAAATTATTCCTCGGTAATTAATAATAGGTACCTACCTTAGATTTGAGAAAACTTCAAAAATTGGGGAGTTAGAGCCGTTTTTGTGACGTAAGGAAATCTTGAACAAGAAATTACTCGGAAACGAAGCCTCTAAAAAATAAGAGGCACTTTTTGTTGCAAAGAATGGACCCTTGGATTTCTGCCCCGCTGTAGTTCTTCATTTTTTGAAAAAGGCTAATTAAGCCGAAATATAAAAAATAGTTTGTGGTGTAACTTTTTGTTTTTTCTAAAATTTGTGTTAATTATATATATATATATATATATATATATATATATATATATATATATATATATATATACTATTTATAAGAATGAAACTCCGTTTGTCTGTTTGTTTGTTTGTCTGTCGTGTCTATGCACGGCCAAACGGCTGAGTGGGGGGAGTGTACGAGTGGGGGGATCTTCTTGAGATTTTCCAAAAGTGGGAGCGAGCGAATTTAAAATTGTTTAATCCCACCCGAACCATGGGCCGTAGGGCGGGAGGGGGGTCGAAGTAAGAATTAATGTGCGCTTTTTGGACTTCCCCGCTTCCCCTACCCCTCTAAACGGCCGTTGAGAATTCCGGAAAAATACCGGTTTCGTAGGTTTTTGAACGAGGAAGACGACGGCGCAATCGGATCGCGGAAAAAGTATCGGGAAATGCGTCAAAAAAATGCGAGAGTACGGACCGTGTTTTCTCGAAAAGTCCGACGAAAAACTACGTTTTTTCCCATTAAAATATACCCCGTAAAGGTACGTTTTTCGGAACGGTTTTCGCGGGCGAAATAAAGGTTTGATCCCGCCGAATCTGAATCCGAAATCGGATATCGAAAAAAGTGACGTTAAATCGGTCAAATCGCGAGCGGAAGCGAGGAGAAGCGTTTAACATCAGAAATTAATTTTGCCGTGTTCGCGAGAAGGCTCACAAAGACGTCAAGGGGTTCGTCAGGTATTTCACAATGTTACCTGCAGGCCTATTTCAAAAGAATAAATACGGGTTTTTTCCTACCTATATAGAGGTATACCTTGCGAGCGAAGTGAGCAACATCCCCGAATAATCTTTTTGTGGTTCCACGTAGTTTTATAAGATTTAATTTGTTTGTAAGAATTTCCAACAGAAAAAAAGTCTGCCAAGTTGGGTGGGCAGTATAACTTCCTCAAGCGAGCGAAGCGAGCAGCATCTCTCACAGAAGTTAAACCTACCCTTAGGGATCTATCGTTTGCGAGCGAAGCGAGCAACATCCCCTACATGTTTCAATTGTAATACATCGCATCTGCACAGCCACACCTTGCGAGCGAAGCGAGCAACATTTCCTACATGCCAGACTTTGCGAGCGAAGCAAGCAATATTCCCTACACGTCACACTTTGCGAGCGAAGCGAGCAATTGAATGGGGGGTCCGGGGGGCTTGCCCCCCGGCTGGACGTGGAGGCGAGCCGGAGCGGCTAGTTATTTATAAGAATGAAACTCTGTCTGTCTGTTTGTCTGTCTGTCGTGTCTATGCACGGCCAAACGGCTGAGTGGGCCGGATCTACGAGTGGGGGGATCTTTTTGGGATTTTCCGATAGGGTGTATAAGCGAATTTAAAATTTTCTAATCCCACCCGAACCATGGGCCGTATGGCGGGAGGGGGGTCGAAGTAATAATTAATGTGCGCTTTTTGGACTTCCCCGCTTCCCCTACCCCTCTAAACGGCCGTTGACAATTCCGGAAAAATACGGGTTTCGTAGGTTTTCCTACGAGGAAGACGACGGCGCGATCGGATCGCGAAAAAAGTATCGGGAAATGCGTCAAAAAAATGCGATAGTACGGACCCGTTTTCTCAAAAAGTCCGCCGAAAAACTTGGTTTTTTCCGATTAAAATATACCCCATAAAGGTACGTTTTTCGGAACGGTTTTCGCGGGCGAAATACAGCTTTGGGTCCGCCGAATCTGAATCCGAAATCGGATATCGAAAAAAGTGACGTTAAGTTGGTCAAATCGCGAGCGGAAGCGAGGAGAAGCGTTTAACATCAGAAATTAATCGACCACGGGCCGCCGTTACACAACGTTGCTTAGGAATAACTTCCTACCTGACGGGAACGGGTTGCGAGCAGGTACCTATTAATGGCCTACCTTCAGAAAAATAGAACCGTGAAATCAGAAATTAATTTTGCAGTTTTAGCGAGAAGGCTCTGGGATGACAGAGGTCTTTGGGGTTCGATAACTCAGGTACAGGTTTCGGTGTTTGGGTGTTGCGAGCAGGTACCTTGCGAGCGAAGCGAGAGCCATTTCAACGGAATAAATTCGGATTTTTTCCTACAAATATACAGCAATACCTTGCGAGCGAAGCGAGCAACATCCCCGAATAAACTTTTCGTGGTTCCACGTAGTTTTATAAGATTTGATTTGTTTGTAAGAATTCCCAACTGAAAAAAACGTCTGCCAAGTTGGGTGGGCAGTATAACTTCCTCAAGGATATACAGGTATACCTTGCGAGCGAAGCGAGCAACATCCCCTAATAAAATTTTCGTGGTTCCACGTAGTTATATAAGATTTAATTTGTTTGTAAGAATTTCCAACAGAAAAAAACGTCTGCCAAGTTGGGTGGGCAGTATAACTTCCTCAAGCGAGCGGAGCGAGCAACATCCCCTACAGAAGTTAAAACTACCCTTAGAGATCTACCGTTTGCGAGCAACATCCCCTACACGTTTCAATTGTAATACATCGCATGTATACAGCCACACTTTGCGAGCGAAGCGAGGAACATCCCCAAATGAACTTTTTTTGTGGTTCCAAAAGAGATTTAATTTGTTTTTAAGAATTTCCAACAGAAAAAAACGTCTGCCAAGTTGGGTGGGCAATATAACTTCCCCATTCGCCCTTCTAATGGCCTACCTTTAAGTATACATCCCCTAATAAACTTTTCCTGATTCAACAACCTCCAGCTCCCTGGAAATCACGTTCCGAAGCCTACCTGTACAATCCCCCGCACCCATTTAGCTACCTCTTTAAGTAATCACCTTATCCCAGCCGTTGTACACACTAACTCATTTCAACGGAATTTCATACGGGTATTTCCCAACACCTATGCAGCAATACCTTGCGAGCGAAGCGAGCAACATTCCCTAATAAACTTTTCGTGGTTCCACGTAGCTTTATAAGATTTAATTTGTTTGTAAGAATTTCCAACAGAAAAAAACGTCTGCCAAGTTGGGTGGGCAGTATAACTTCCTCAAGCGAGCGAAGCGAGCAGCATCCCCTACCTTGCGAGGGAAGGGACTCGAAGTTCGCTCTTGGCCTATACAGCAATACCTTGCGAGCGAAGCGAGCAACATCCCCGAATAAACTTTTCGTGGTTCCACGTAGTTTTATAAGATTTAATTTGTTTGTAAGAATTCCCAACTGAAAAAAACATCTGCCAAGTTGGGTGGGCAGTATAACTTCCTCAAGGATATACAGGTATACCTTGCGAGCGAAGCGAGCAACATCCCCTAATAAAATTTTCGTGGTTCCACGTAGTTATATAAGATTTAATTTGTTTGTAAGAATTTCCAACAGAAAAAAACGTCTGCCAAGTTGGGTGGGCAGTATAACTTCCTCAAGCGAGCGGAGCGAGCAACATCCCCTACAGAAGTTAAAACTACCCTTAGAGATCTACCGTTTGCGAGCAACATCCCCTACACGTTTCAATTGTAATACATCGCATGTATACAGCCACACTTTGCGAGCGAAGCGAGCAACGTTCCCTACATGCCACACTTTGCGAGCGAAGCGAGCAACATTCCCTACATGCCACACTTTGCGAGCGAAGCGAGCAATATTCCCTACATGCCACACTTTGCGAGCGAAGCGAGCAATTTAATGGGGGGTCCGGGGGGCTTGCCCCCCGGCTGGACGTGGAGGCGAGCGTAGCGAGCCGGAGCGGCTAGTATATATATATATATATATATAAAACGTTAAACTCTAGGATTCGTTTCAGAGAAACCGGATTTCAATGAAGAAATTAATTTCTACGAAAATTCGTTGTAACTGCCAAAATAAGCTACAAATCCCAACACATTAAAAAATATATGCAGAAATTTTTGCTGGAAAATTGTACTTGAATTTCACTAATGTTTGCCGTAAAATACATAAAAATCTGCAAAAAAAACGTAAAAATCCCAAATATTTTTCAAATAGCGCAATATTATTTTGAAATATATATATATTTTTTTTTTGCAATAAAATTGGTAGTTAACACTTTCTTTTGACATCAAGTCTGAATTTTCCAAACAATTCAACATAGTACGAAAATTTGCAATGACTGTATGCTGTCATGCTGCATGACTAAAACTTTTATATACCTACGTTTCATTTTAGCCTAATTCTCGGGTAGACTCCGTTCCAAATTTTGCAAGAGATAAGTAATGAATTATCATGTGCCACATAACTTATTTTATTTATAAGATGTCCCCATCTAGCGCAGAACCTTTTGATCGTTCTAAAAGATGGAGTACCTCTAGTAATTATGGAATTTCAGCAACTATACTTTGTATGTGCTTAGTGCCAATTAATTCATTTCATTGTTTCCATTCCAATTAATTCCTTTAAGTTTACATTCCATGTTCTTGTTTTTTACCTACTTCTTGGCGGCAAAAATTCAACAGGTTTTTCTAGGGCTGTACACGGAAATTTCTCTAAATCTTCGGACTTTTCGAACAAGGTCTAGAATTTGCTGTCAGACGACACGGATCAGTTTCATCGCGCAGAAAACCTTGAGGAACTGATGGCACAAAAACTTTTTCTTTCCTCTTAATTTTTTTCATTAGTTTTTTCCCGTGGGATGGCTTCGTCACGCGGCGAGCGGAGGCCTAGTGAGTCATTTGCAATTTAATGATCCCTCTACCGCTCCTCAGCCGTTAATTGCTTTCGTCTAATTGAAGATTCTCTGTAAGAATTCTCTTCGCCTAGCGTTACACCATACGTTGTAAATCCCTACTGGTTTTGAATTTTTCTTTTCTACTTATGGCAGAAATACAAGGTGCACCAAAAATATGAACACCTGAAGGTTTGACAAATCCACCGATTTGCTTGAAATCGGTAGGTGAGCATTTTGAGTAAAGTGCCTGCAATATTGCTTCCGAGTCTACCTAAAGGTAGCGAAAGCATTGTTTTCACTTCCGGGCGAAAAAAAATTTGTGGTGTCCAAAAACAATTTCCACTCTAATTTTACGTTTTAGACCACTCTGAACAACTTTGGTTCCGTGTCTGTGTATGTATGTGTGTGTGTGTGTGTGTGTCTGTCTGTCTGTCTGTCGTGTCCGCAAATCCTTGTAGCAAGGTTATTTTCCACAGTTTTCATCTGATTTGGTAGACGGTCCTCTATAAGTTTCATCGTTCTTGACTCTATACCTCACTCTGCGCATGCGCAAACGTAAATTCTACCAAGCATTATTTTCTCACGCCCTAGTCGTCCGATCTCGCACAAATTTGCATGATAGTTGGGGGATGACAATTTGATCATCTTATATCATTTTCAACATGATTGTATTATTAATAGCCACTGCGCATGCGCCAATATAAAATCCTTGTAACAAGCTTATTTTTCACAGTTTTTATCCGTGGATGAAATTTTCAGGGAATGTGTGGGCTAGGAAAACAATCAAAATGATGGTCCCTTATCAGTTTGATTGTTGCCAAATCAATACTTCACTCTGCGCATGCGCAAACTTAAATTACATTATGCTCCATTTCTTTACACTCTAGTGGTTCGATTTCGATTATATTTGGATGATAGTTGGAAGAAGATGGCTTGATTACCTCATATCAATTTCAATATGATGGTATCATTAATGGCTACTACGCATGCGCCAATTTGAAATACTTGCAATGGCCTTAATTTCCACCATTTTCATCCGATTTTGATGAAATTGTCAGCGAATGCGCTGTTCAAGCTGTCGATGGCCCCGTACCTATTTCATTGTTTTCAACTCATCGGTTCATTCTGCGCTTGCACAAACGTAAATTACATTGAGTATCATTTTTTCGTTTCTTAAATTGGCCAATTATGACATTTCACGCTAATACTTCTTGATTTACTCTTTTCCGCTATGGAATTTTTCAAGATCATTCAAAACTTTTCAATGATATATACATTCATGATATGTAAACAAGGAAGCTATGTGCCCCACCAAACTTGGAAGTCGTTTTTTTCTTATTGCACATGAGAAAACATTGTTTAGAATGCTGAAAACTACTAAAACCTATATATTATATCGGTGTACTTCCTTGTTTTACTCGTTTTTTCTTATTGTTGTTCTTCTATTGTTGTTTCTTCTTATTGTTGTTCTATTGTTGTCCTATTGTTGTTTCTTGTTGTTGTTCTATTGGTGTTCTTATTATTGTTAGTAGTTTTTTTCTTATTGCACATGAGAAAACATTGTTTAGAATGCTGAAAACTATTAAACCTATATATGTCGGTGTACTTCCTTGTTTTATTGCCCACTACATTAATACTGTTGATTGTAAAAAAATCAAATTTTCAATAAATGGTCACATTTTTTACATCTTTCTACCTCGTCTGGTTTGTTAAGGGAGTGGGCCACTTTCTTGCATTAGTATTTCTCATTTTGATCCAAGAATCGGGTTTCTCGCCCTTGAGAACCGACAACTGCAAATTTTCAACCTAAAAATTCAAATGGTTTATCCCGATGCGAAAAATTGGATTGACGTCTCAAGTGTACGGTGCTGAAAAGCTCCCTTGTGACGACATTCAGCTTTCTTTACATCGCTGTTTTGACCACTCCCGAACATTTTTTCAATTTCTCCAAATTTCCTTTTGGAAAGCTCTCGGTACGATCAGTCAGCTGGTAGAATAAAGTAAAATCCTAGGTAAAATTGCCCATTGGCCAATCCTTCAAAGGTTAAGCGGCTAAACAGGATTCCAACAATTTTGACTTCCGGTTCTACTGAAGAGAGTCTCTTTGTACACGTCGCAAGAACATATAGATAAATCAGGGATAATTTACGTAATTGCCTAGGCGGATGGTTTTTCGATGAACTCCCTATTTACCTACGCACTTACATGAATGCCTGGGCCACTCTAGTAGCTGATTGAGGAACCTCATCCACCTTTTCTGAACAGCTCCTGAAGAGTGGATATTTCAAGAAGCTACTCGGTGTTTTTAGGTAGAATGTGTTGGCTGTGTGTGTAACTTACATAAAGTGCTTGATGGGGTTAAGGGTGACAGGTAAATAAATGCAAATAGATTTAGGTAGATAGGTATATTTGTGATTCAATAAAATCGCAGTGAATAGTCAACGATAGGACATTAGTCAATGAACAGCCTACTATCCTACCTGTTGGGGCAAGTGCTTCATGCGTGACACCTGGAAGAAATCTAATTTTTCTTGAAGCAATCGTATTTGGCAGTTTCACATTCTCTGGGAAGGCTCTTGGAATCACACTTACTATATCCCTGGCCAATAGAGATTGAAAATGCTGCAAGTTATTACTCAAAGGTTTATTATTTCTGTATTTAGATAGCCTTCGACTACGTTGAACACTGGTCCATAAAAAATTACCTATCTAACTGAGTCCATGGTGCATTATCGAAATATAACTGGACGATGTCACCTACCAGAAGAAAATAAATGAATTAATTAAAAAGAATGAATAAATGGAAAAAAGAGAGTGATTAGGAAAGACAAATTAAAAATTGCATTGTTTCTGCTGGGATACGAACTGCCGCCAGTTGGATTCTCATTCACTTGTGTGCCGCCCCCAAAATCGAGTACTCCAATCACTGAGCTACGATCGCCTGTTAGCAGCACATCATTTCTCCATGTTCTCGCGCCTGAGAAACCGGAGGGGTTTTGGTACTTTTCCGTTATACCCTGCTTCAGTCAATTTGTCTTTAACACGCCCGCCCGCCGATGTTTCTAGGCATTACTTCTTACTTAGATTATATTGTTATGAATTTTTGAGATGCGAGCATCCAGAAGACCGCCAAAGTATACGCATCATTCTGACCTACATGTCCAACTAATCTGTATTTTTACTAAGGGATTGATTACTTGATGTTATGCAATTTTGAGATGCGAGCTTGCAAGCATCCAGACCACCAACCTATACACAGCATTCTGATCTATTTGTGCGAATTCATGTGCATTCGACTTGTGCGAATTCATGTGGAGGCAATCAAACCACAACCACGCCAATTTGTTTCAACAACCGACTCACCGACATCGGCAACTTCTAAAAACACGGTAATTTTGCTTCCGAGACTGCAAGGCAGCGGAAGCTTTGTTTTCACTTTCGAAATGAAAAAATTTTTTTTGCTCCAAAATCAAAATTTCCACTCGCATTTTGCGTTTCAGAGCCTTCCGAACAAATTTGGTTCAGTGTCTGTCTGTCTGTCCGTCCACATTTCCTTGTAACAGCCATAACTTCCACAATTTTGATCTGATTTTAAAAAAAATTTCAGGGATCGTGCGGGTTAAGCTCTAGATGGTCCCCTATCAACTTCATCATGATCGAATCAACGGTAGCTTCTGCGCAGGCGCTAACGTGAATTCCTTGTGACGGTCATAACTCGGTCAATGTTGAACGGATTTCGGTCAGATTTTCAGGGATGTGTGGGTAAGGTCCCTTGAGGTCCCATAAGACAATCATCATAATTGCATTAGCGGTACGCTCTGCGCATGCGTGAACGAAATATTCTTGTTACGGTCCTTGCAACAGCCGTAATTTCCACAATTTTGATGCGATTTTCTTCAAATTTTTAGGGATCGTGCTGGTATAGCTCTACATGGTCCCCTATCAGTTCCATCATGATCGAATCAACGGTAGCCTCTGCGCCGGCGCAAACAAAATTTTCTTGTTTCGGTCATTATTTAGGCAATTGTGAACGGATTTCGGTCAGATTTTCAGGGATGATGCGGGCAAGGTTTCTTGAGGTCCCGTATCACATTCTTCGCAATCATCAGCAGTGGCACGCTAGGCGCATGCGCGAAAGTGATGGTTTTGTTACGGTCACAGCTTAGTTAATTTTATCGGATTTTGTTCAAATTTTCAGAGATGATCCCGGTAGAGTCCCTTGAGGTGCCATACGAATCGTACGGTACTACCAGTGATTGTGTCCATCATGGCACGAGGAAGCTCATGTGCCATTTCCTTGGCAGTGTATTTTTTTAAAAATAATTTCTTCCCACAGCTTGAAATTGTCACCAATTCTACGTAAGTAAATATGTACTCTAAGTAAGAACTAATGCCTAGAAACATCGGACGGGCGGGCGTGTTGAAGACAAATTGACTGGGGGGAGGGGGGAATAGCGGAAAAGTACCGGGGTTTTTCCGAATTTCTAGCTCTTAGGGAGAGCGAACGGTTCATCATACAGCATTGCGGCAAAATAGTGGAAAGTTCTACCATATCTCACGAAACCATTGACATTGGAGCAAACGTTGTGATTTTCGTTCTAAAGATAGACAGAGGACCTATGGACGGGCGTAATGGACAAACATAACGTCCGTCCAAAGGTCCTTTGTATATATTTGGAACGGAAATCACGTTTGCTCCGATTCAATGGTTTCGTGAAGTCTGGTAGAACTTGCCATCATCTTGGAAGCTATCTCCTATCGCCCTATCTAGCCAACAGACACTTAATTCACTTGCACTTATCATCTCCTTCATCCCAAATGTTCGAATCAATAATTTATTTACCTACCAGCCTAAACCTCATCAGGCAATTAGGTACGTAAGTGCATCATTAAAAAAATTAAATTATCATTTAAAAAACGGGGTGCATATCCAGCATCAATCGCATACAATTCTACGCTGGTCCACACTTCTTCCTAATGTTTCGTATATCACTGCCACAGACATATTCCCATCATGACGTCAACGAATAATAATGCCATTCTAGTAATCAAAATCAGAAAGAGAATCTATAATGATATTTCTTGGTTCATTATTTTCAATAATAAACCTTTCAGATCGACCAAGACAATTGTAGTTGCCCTAATGAATAGGCAAAAGATATTTCCTGTCATTACGGGAATATACAGTGAATACCGTACATTGTTTCCATTACCTGTTGGACAATCTGAATGATTTGATGAATAATTTCAGAATGAAGCTTGGTAGATATGAATGTCCGGGAAACTATTCATCCGAAATCAGATAAATGTGTGAGCGTTCTAGTTCATACAACTTTTCCTAGTAGGTACCTAAAATGCTATTATAAAATATAGATTTGAAACGATTTCTAACTGTTTTAATCATTTTTCCTGTTCATTTTTTGAAGAGCATTGTTATCTTTGTTATGTAGTGGTTTGAACTATAACCGAAACTGAATACTCTGAATACTTTATAACTGAAACTGGTCGTGGTTTGAATTATAATTAATGAAACAGGAAAACGTTATCTATGAAGGGAATTATGATTTGTGAGTGGGGCAAATCAGAAATGAGAAACAAGGACCCAGCAACGGGACCCATTCGACAGAATTATTCAGGACATAGTTTTGCGTTTTGGCCACCTGGCGAGATGTTAATGTTTAATATTTTATTTTAATGATAGGTACCTACCTAGTTTTAATGTTGGCTATTGTTCCCAGTATTGGAATTGGTTTTAATGTTTTAATATACGATGCTTTACACTCATTTTTGCACCCCGACCGTTGGAGGTGCTGGCGGTCGGATACCAGGAAAGGTCCCACCTTTCTCTTCTAGAAAGCAAGATTCTGATAGAGGACGAAGAATAACACAAATCCCGAAGCTAGAATCACGAACAAGCTAGAATCGTCTCTCTTGAAACGAAGATGCTGTTGAAATTCCTTATGTACTCCTCAATAAATGCAGCTAAGCGCTCTAAATACCATACCTACTTAACATACCTGCCTGATAAAATGAACGTGTAGAATCGGTATGCGAAGAATAGGAAAATATAAAATTTGATGACTATATTCAGGTGAATGGAAATCACATCAAGATTGAAAGAAAGAATCTAATTTAATGTAATAGGTACATCAAGGTTTTTGTTGGATACGTACTTATTTAAAATTAACCAAAGGGAATACTGAACCAATTGAACTTGAAGCCGCTTCCACACTATGCGGAAAGATTCACGGAATAAAAATCCCCGAAGACAAAATAGCGATGTTAATAATGGCAAGGTTTTGCCTTTAAGAACTTGGTACCTAGGTAGTATTTTTTCATAAATACCAAGATACCTAGTTTGTCCCACAAAGTTCTGTCGGTTTCACTATCCCGTTCATTCTTCTTTTCAAAGATACGAAGAACATCCCCCCCCCCCCCCTATGACGCAGGAGTTTTTGTGGAGAATCGCGTATAACATACGGTTGACCCCTCGAGTGAGGAACAAATAGCTCCAACTCAAAACAACTTTTAAGGACCTACATATATACTCGTACGTATTGTACTACAATGAATGCACGATTAAAGCGTTAAAAACTAATTTCTATTTCTTCCACCAATGTTTCAATTTTGAGTTTTTTCTTTTTAGAGTGGGATTTTTTCCGCTCTTGAGTATACAGGGAGTCTCGACTTAAGTAGGTAAGACTTCAGGGATCGATTCTGCAAGTAACAACAAAAAAATGTCTCTTAGAGTATTGTTTTTTAGAGGCTTCGTTTTCGAGTTATTGACGATCTAATTTTTTTCGTGTTTTCGACCTTATCTCCTAAAAATAACTTTGGGAATTCTCAAACCTAAAGGACGTTAAATTTCCTATCTTTTTGATGCCAAATCATATTTTTTCAAGAGAGTTAAAAGACCGAACAAAGTACAAACTTTGGAAAATTCAAAAATTTTGGTTTTTTTTTCAATCTGATTTCTCCCTTTATAAAAAAAATGAACAGTCGTTTGCAAGTACAGTGGTATTTTCAACGAAAGTTGGATTTTAGGAAAAAACGATCCATCACAACTTTAATTTAAATGTCGAATTCTAATTTTTCACGCTGAATCGAATGGTGACACTTGCAGACCTCTACGACTAACGAATAAGGGCGAAAGTGGTTTTTCCCTTCTCTGAGGTTTGAGGGTCAAAGGGCACCTTCGCCCTTATTCGTTAGTCGTAGAGGTCTGCAAGTGTCACCATTCGATTCAGCGTTTACGTAGAATTCGACATTTAAAT
This sequence comes from Adelphocoris suturalis, assembly GCA_030762985.1. Classification (NCBI taxonomy): domain Eukaryota; kingdom Metazoa; phylum Arthropoda; class Insecta; order Hemiptera; family Miridae; genus Adelphocoris; species Adelphocoris suturalis. The sequence continues at coordinate 44,226,961 of CM061044.1, forward strand.
CATAAAGTCGTGATGGATTGTTTTTTCCTAAAATCCATCGATTCGTTGAAAATACCACGTTTTTCGCATTCACAAGCGTTTTTTTTCCTTGTTACTTTTATCAATTTTTTGGCTATAACGTTATAAAGCTGATACAATATTCAAGTTTTTACTGTACTTCGACTGTTCATTTTTTTATGGAGGGAGAAATCAGATTGAAAAAAACGAATTTTACGAACCACTTTTTTCGGTCTTTTAACTCTCTTGAAAAAATATGATTTGGCACCAAAAAGATAAGAAATTTAACGTCCTTTCCAACGGTATCCTCAGAGAATACTCCAAGAATGAAGGGGTCACAGTTATTTTTAGGAGATTCGAAAACACGAAAATAATCATAGATCGTCAATAACTCGAAAACGAAGCCTCTAAAAAACAATACTCTAAGAGACGTTGCAAATCACTTGTGGAATCGATCCCTGAAGTCTTACCTACTTGAGTATACTCCTACCCTGTATACTCTTGCATCGAATGAGACCACCGCCAACTCTGTAACTCGTTTCTTCGATTTTTCGAAGTTCTCGTGGTCCACCACCGCCTTGTTGAGGATTTCCCTATAAGTGGGTAGTGAGTGGTAGGTCCGCCGAAAATCGAGGAAAAGACTTTGAGAGCCGGCGGTGGTCTCATTCTATGCAACATTTGTTCCTCTACAAATTTTCCAAATGAATATTTTCTTAAAAATTTGCCTGAATAATCTCGAGATATTAAATACTCTGAACCTCTGGGTAACAATTAGTAGCAGCCAATTGTTAATACTCTACACATATTTGAAATCCATTAGGCTTCGAGATCCCCAGCGAACCCCGCTAGTAAGGTACAGCGGGGTAAGTGCGACCTATTTTTTCAAAAAATCTGACTTTGAGCCGCCATCAATTGAAATTTTCATGAGATGTTCTCCTGCATATTCTTGATATAGGCTTGAATCGATAGTTTCAACTGTTTGTATCACGAAAATTACAAAAGTGATTTGCCGCACCCTTAGGGGGGCAAGTGCCACCGTCGCCCTTTATAACTGTGAACTGAACGGAAAACGAACGTTAAGGCTATTCACGTAAAACACAGACATAAATACGCAAGGAAAACGAATTTGTTTATTTCGAGTTACATTTTCGTGGTAGAAATAGCGTTTTAAATTGAACTCATTTTCGAACGTAAAAAATCAGAGCTCTACATTTGTATAAAATCAGTCAAACCATATCATATCTTCCTACTTTCATACTGAGACAAAATATCTTACAAACTAGAACCACAACTCAGTATTTCTGACGCAAAATTAGAGTACAGCAACATTTTGGTTTATTTTTTCGTATAACCCCCCCTCAAACTTTGTCACTTTACGTTTCAAGGTGCGTAGAATCCAAATTTGAAATGTCCGTCCGCCGTTCGCCGTCCGCCGTCCGGGCCATAAAAGGCCTTAGAATTGACTTAAAAAATCTGTTCTTTCGCACATAGACTCCACTTGGGGTCTAGTTGGTCCTAACTTCTCGCCAGCTCGATCGCTCCACTCTCATGGGTGCTATGAGCCAAAAATAGGTGAAAAAGTGTCTTTTTTTCGTATATTTCAAGTTGTATAGAAATTGGAGATTTATGAGTGAAAAGAAAATGTTAGCTATTAATTTTATGAAAAAAAAGTATTCTAAATGATACTCTTCTATTCAAAAAGAGATTTTGGATTTTAGGCTATTTTTTGCAATTTTATAGATTTTTTAAAACAAAATTTAATGAAGTTCAAGTTTTTAGCATAATTTCGTACATAAATTTTTGAATGTTCTATTTCATAGTTGATAAACTTTATTTGACCAATGTTATGCTAAAAAATATCAATTTAAAGATTCTTAGCCATTTTCAGTGATTTTGTCAGCACATTTTTTGAAATTTGACCAATTGAATGATATCAATATACAGTATAGGTAACACTTTTATGTGTTGGAAAGATGACTTGGTAATAAATTGTTTTGTTTATCAACTATATTAAAAAGCGTAAAATTGTGAGGTTCCGCTGCTATAATGGATTGAACCCATTTGTGAGGTCGAAGCTCCGAGTTCCGATACTAAGTATACTATAAGCGGCGTTTAATCATTATGGAGAGATCTACGTAGAAGAGCTGTCTAATACAAAATAATAAACCTTTGTGTAATAATTTGCAGCGTTTTTATCTTAGAAGTGTGTAACTTTAAAACCCTAATAATGCTATTTCTTCCATAAGATCCGTGCATAAAATCTGTCAAACCATCACAAATCAATTTACTGACGTATTGTGATGGGATTTTAACGAACTAGAAATAGGTACAACGCAGTCTTTCAGACTTGAAATAGGGACGAAAACCATATTTAACATGGAAAATCACAGCTCCAACCTCTTACAATGCTATTTCAGTCACATTGTAACAGAATTTCACCAAAATAGAGCTAAAATCCACACTTGTTTCCTTGGTAAATCACAACCTGGATTCTAGTAAAACATTTCCATAACAAAGCAGCCACATATGGACATATATAGAAAGAAGTAATTTCAATATAACTACCTTCAACGAACTAGATGAAAAATCCTCAGCGAATCTGTAGTAGTATTACATCATAAACAGGCTTGAAATGAAGCGGCAAATTGCATAAGAACAGTGAGAGTTGCAATGGCTATTAATTTAAGTAAGTAGGTACTAGAGTATAAACTTAAGTAACTCGAAATAAGAGTTAACAGTGAATGGATCAACACATCTTTTCCGGTTTACTTCTACACTTTGGGGTTTCTTGATGCTCAGACCAAATTGCTTTTGACAACCTTTCGAAGAAGTCGTTCCGAGGGATACCATTTTTGAATGGGGTCTTCACATCATTTGCATTCACATAACGGCCAATCATTTCCTTGACCTCCTTCTTATAGAGCCCAAGCCCATTTCTCCATGATTTTTAGTGCTTTGGCGATATTGGCTTCAACGTTAATAGGCAAGGCTGTCGGTCTTTCCTGTGAAGTACTTCCAACTCCGCGTCTTCCTTCCCATCAAGTGGTCGATTAAAGTCGTCCTAGGTATCCCAAACATCTTGCTAGCAGCATGACGTGAGACGTCACCCTCCTTTACTGCCTTCAATGCAATCTCAAGCTACTCCCGACTGTAGGGGACACAATAAGAGTCGTGTTGTAATATAACATTGGGCGGGCTGATGGGACAGCCAATGGAATGAATTCACAGCACAACAAGAAAAGTTCGACACAAGAAAGGGGCAAGTGCGACCTAGGTCGCACCCCCCCCCCCCCCCCCCCCCCCCCACCACCTATAACCCTCCCACATGCACCATAATACGCAAATGAGACATATGCACATAAAAAAATACTTACGGCTAAAATTCGCTGGATTCCTGAAGATTAGGATGGATTTTCTGGCAATAAACTGAGGACCACGCCAACTCACAATCACAGTTTAAAAAAAAAAAAAGTTTGAAGCCTCCTCTACCAGACTAAACATCCACTCCAGTAATGCCAACTCACTAGAATGGTAGTTTAGAGCTCTATGAGAGTTTTAAAGCATTCGTAGTTCAAGACTCTCCCAATAGAGGGCAAGAAGCAAAGACGGTCGCACTTTGCCCCCTGGTCGTTCTTACCCCGCTGTACCTTAATTGCTTTTCGAAATAAAAAATGAGCATAGAATTTAATATTTCTAGTTGATTCATCAACACACAAAAATTCAACCAAACTTGCGAAACGTTGGCCATGACGTCGACTTCAAGAAAAAAAAAAAAAAAAAAAAAAAAAATCACGAGCTAACCTGGCCTAGGGCAGATAAGATGGGGAGAGGATGGGGCGGTAATCGCCCTAGTTTGCCTAGTTTATCGTCTTTACGCCGGCTACTATTGGGCTTATAGAAACACAGTTGGTCTCAAGTTGTTCAATTTTGAATTCCCTACAATACTTGTCATATGAAATATCATTTTCAATTTAGTATTTCTCACAGGATTCGCCTCCGAAGTTGAAAAACGTAGAAAGCTATGTCTAGAAACATGCCTCAAAGAGTGTTACTTACTATAAACCTCTGTAACTGTTGGCTGTCGTGTCATAAATGATTTAATACAATCCGAAAGCGTTTCCAGCTGCAGATGATAGGTGTTTATTGATAGTAGGTAATAGGTATGCCAATTTGACGATGCAGAGATTTTCCTGGGAGGTCCATTTTACAGAAACGTCTTGTCTTTCCACTATCCCAAATCTTGTACTCCCTTGAAATATCCATTTTATTGTGGTTTGCTAAATTTTTTGTTAAATAACCTATAACTTACCTATTCCAATTTGAAATTTTAACAAATATTGTAGTCGCAATCGCTATAAATAAGCGGCAATATTTTACGTTACAGGAAATGTTTTTCTTCGTGGCTCTTGGAGCGCTGAAACGGTTACTCCAAATGAAAAAGTTATTAAATGATGTCGTAGAACATATAACTATGTATCTAACGTGTAACAAAATCAAAGATTCGAACCATTTTTAGCGCATTTCGCAGAACATTGTTCAACAGGAATTGAGTGGCTTACTCCCATGTAATGTCGCCTATGAATTTCAATTGGCTGGGTCATTATTATGTAACGAGGTAGGTAGGTACTCATCTTTCAACAGTTTTCGAGATAGGTCCTGATTTGATAATCTTAACCACTCAATTGCACGCTTTGGGGTTGATTGAAAGTGTAGTGATTCTCAGCAAATGTTTAATTCTAGCCCCCCCCCCCCCCCCAAAATAAAATAAAATAATTCAATTTTTGGATCCTAGGCAGATGTATCCTCTCTTAAAACTTAATCCAACATATTTGGCGGGTTTAAAAACATTGTTTTCTCAGTTATTTCACCCGCACGAATAGAAGACGATTTATTGTAGATAGCATTGAGTTCCTTGGAATCCCTTCAGATATCGGTCAAATCGCTTGGCTTCGCGCTACCTAATTTTCCGAGTAGTGAATTGGCCAGCAACACTGTCGTCGGGTGAGAGACGAGATAAGGCGGGAGGCGATAACAGGCCTCAAAGGAGCCCCCTCATCTGAGACCACACACATGAAATATTTATGTGCGTACCGCAATCTGAGAGTTGGAATTTCTTGAATGAGACCAACATCTGGTCATGTCCTCGATTTTTGTGGGGAAATTGCAACTGAAACTTCCGCTCAATGGGGACCCCCAACTAACAAGCTTCTCTGATGTGTTTCTCACCGACACCGACCACAAGCCTGAGGAATGCTCATTCTCGTTTCCCTCGTCGTTTTCACTATTACTTCTTCTGGTAGGTGGGTTGGGAGGGGAGGGTTTATGACAAGTCCTCATGCAGATATTTTTCTTATTTATTTGTTAGTAGTATTGACACATTAAGTTAAACTTTTGACAAATATATTTAACTTTTGACAGAAAAATTTAAACTCTTGACGAATAAATTTCAACCATTGACAGATTAATTTAATCTTTTGACAAATAAATTTCAACTTTGGACAACAAGATTTCATCTTAGGACAAATAAATTTCAACTTCGAACGAAACGAAAAAATATATATATGAAAATTAACGAATTGATTGATCCAATCAATACCATTGATTGGCCATTCAAAAAACGACGAACACACTGATTTCAGACCTTGAAAGTGCTGTGATTAGATATTACGCCACCCACGCAGAAGCCCCCCCCCCCCCCCCCTCCCCTGCTAACCTATTCGCAACCCATTACAAAAAAATCTAATATTCCTAAAATAAAAATAAAACGAAATGTGTTTTGGTAAGATTCGCCATATGTATGGGCATAGACCATACAGAAGGTAACACGTTTCGGTAAAGTAATCAAGACTTATAATGCTCGCTATTAATGACCGTTTAATATGACCCAAGAAATACTAGATATTGAATAATCCGTTCCATCGTTGTTATAAAGTAATAAAAAACCACCAAGTAGGTAGGTACTCAATGTTGCCTACTTTTTGCAAATCCTGACTATAGCGGTTTCTCACTGCTCCGCAATATTTGGGTATATATGGTTACCCACTGTGCTGTTCCCAGTGGTTGTTAAGGGCTTCCAGCATGTCCCAGGTTGTCAATTTCATTGGTTTTGTGGCTGCTAATATCAAATTTAATGTTGATTAAGAGTCGGCCAGTTATTTAGAGCTTGCGAACTGAGATAACTGGAACATCTTTCCCATTCGATTCACCGAAACTCATTCTCCTCCTCTTCTCCACCCGGTATGTCGGTTTATTATTTTCAATAATAAACCATTGTAATCGACCAAGGAAAAAACAAAAAAATCCCCCCCCCCCCCCCTTAAAGGTTTTTTGTTCAAGTTTCAAAATGTGTAGAATCCAAAAATCGAATAAAAAAATCCGTCCGTCCGCAGTCCGCGGCTTTTTTCAAAATTAGTAGACCAAACTTCATGAAACTTGCGCCAAAAATCGCATTTGGGGTCTAAATGGTCCTAGAAGCTCGGCATCAATTTTGCCAATCCTAAACGGTTGCATTAAAGGGCATTCAAAAATCGAGATCCCAAAAACTTTCGAGGTAACAGTAATGATTTTTTGCTTGTCAATGATAGATATAATCCCAAAGAATCGATTAAAACCACCCGCAACGCTGTACGTTAAATAGTTCCCTCGTCCCTTTCCCTAAAGACCTGAACATCGAGAAAAAAAACCTTCGAATTTCAAAGTGCGAGACAATAGAGAAATCACGCGATACTAGCGGATCTATTGAATAGACGAGCAAGCTCGAAATTCCACCAAAAATTGCTAGATAGTGATACTGGAATACATAAAAATTGCCTTGTAAATATCAGCTGATATCAGGTCATGTTGCATCCCAAAGCCTTGTTAATTAAAAGTTAGCAACTCTTGTGTGAGTTCTATATAGTTTTCATCTCGGACGTAAGGAAAGAGGCCTAAGTACTTGTAAATGAGAGCTCAGACACCAGGGCGAATATAATACAAAGCTAAAAGCTGTTTTTAGCGAATTTTCGTAAAAAGTTAAGCTGTTGCGATGGCTTTGAGGTGTGTAGTTCGTGTGTCCCCACTTTAATCAATGTAAAGCAGTCACTATGCTGTCAAAAACTGGATTTGACGAGTTTTTCGGAAACCTCAGAATTTCCTTTTTCACGTTGTTTCATTATGGATGTTTGTCTTTCACGATAAATGCTAGAATTTCGGTTTTAAAAAACGTAGGGACACATAAGGAACTATTTGCCTGATCGAAAAATTCCGTTTTTGTCCCCATTCTATATTTACTAAGTCTATCTAGCGTGTTACGGGGGGGGGGGGGGGGGGGGGGTGAATGTACCTATGCATTGTTACTCAGAAATTATTCAGTCAATATTGTCTCGTAAATCACACATTTTTGAGCTTAGCTCTGTCGATAATATAGGTAGGTAGTATTATTTGAGGAGCTGCTGTGTATAGATCAAATACTAGGTACCTATCGGCTTGTTGTAAAAGCGCTAATAGAGCGATGTGTTTGTTCCTTTTGCAAAATTAGTTGGTCCAATGGATTAATTTAGTTTTGTGGTCTTGATGCTCGCATCTCAAAAATACAAAAATATATTTAATCAATCCTTTTAGTAAAATCCTATTTGTCCAAAAAATCCATTTGCTCAATTAATTGGATAAATAGATCAGAATGTGTGGTTGGAATCGGTTATAAAAATGAGCTGATGCTTCGACATTTCGCCGATGAAACAGTTTCAAAGGACCTTCAAGGGAAAAATGGCTATACACCTATCAGACGATCAAACGCATTATTATGCAACGAATAATAAACGACGCATGTTTATTCAAGAGGTGTCATCCCACACAATATAAGAATCAACGATGTTTGATCAAATTTCAACTACAAATGGTTAAGGGTTTATTGTTCCACTTACTGACTTAGAAACAGCGTGGGGACACATACGGAACTTTTAAACTGTGATAATGGTTCCTAGTGTGTGCTCATTATTTCCAATTCCATATTTCTCATGTACTCACAGGAGAAGGTTAATTGATTATGAAACCACGGGATAGAGGAAATTTTGAGGTTTCCGAAACACTCGTCAAATTAACTTTTTGATAGGATATTGACAGATTTACTTTGGTTTGAATTTGGGGAGTGTGGTGAAATCCACCCCCTCTTGTCAACAGCCCTTTTCAGGGCTACCAAAAAGAGGTAGATACAACACAAAAATATTTACAAGACGTCGAATTATAACTCCGTCAAACAAAATATTTCACCAGAGAGAAAATACTAAATTCTCTCCCAAAAATGAAATATTAAAGAATAACACACAAGGCGACCTCCCCAAACATTTACTGGGCGAGAGAGATGCGACAAACATCTCGAAACAAGTCGCCTTGAATGAGAAACCTCAAACAGGAAAACTCAAGGTCGTTCAGCCACCCCCGGGGACCCCGTCACAGCGACGGTTGCAGGGAAACCACCTCGAAAGAACAACTCAGCTATCATATGCACAGATACTGAGAAAACACTGTGCGAACCAATGAGATTGCACAGTCGAATTTATGAAATTAAGCGGACCAACCAGGAGGCGGCAGGAGGCGGCCACCTCCCTATAAATACCCCGCTGGGAGCCCTCCGAATTTCATTCCACTCTCCGCTCTCGACGACGACACACTCTGAAGTACGAAGAATTCTACACGCTCTACGCTGACGAACCTTCTGCCTTACGAAGTCATCTCAAGAACGGCTTCCTACTGCTTTCTACAAGCCAGACCTTCTCTCCACACAGATCTCGCATTGGCATCTACGAGTCCAGTGATTATTCATCCTGCTCATTGCCCAACGTAGTTCATCTGTCAGGACGCCACCCGGTACAGCTATCGATATTCTCTTTAGCTCGTACGCCCGAGGGACGTTCCGAGCCGTGTCGCCCGGGTTTCGTAGCATTAAGCTCGTAACCGACCGCTGTGGGCACGCCGGTAAATTACTCAGCTCCTCCGCTCTAATTTACCGTCTAAGGAAGCCTTTTTCAAGGCTACGAGGTAGGACCCTGACATACGAGCATTGGAAAGACGCTCTGTCAAGCGAGTCCACCTCCAAAACCCTCTATTTTTCACACATAGAGGCATCGAAACGAGCTAAAACTCGGTCATTTCGATGGAACGCCGGCCTTCCTACTTCCCCTTGCAAGGGGAGGCGGACGACGGCGAAACCGGGCCGAGTAGCCCACGTAGTGCTCCCTACCGGCTACACGGCGAATCCGCTGAACCCAGCGACAGCGCAAGGCGCGACCCTCACGTCCGGATCGCCTTCTCGCCCGACGTATTCGTTCGAGAAACGTTCGAAAAAGCCTCGCCTATACAAAAGATCGAGGAAACCTTTCAGACTCGCTCTGAAGCCGATCATTACGATTCGACCAAGCTGTCCGAATACCCACGATATTCGACGCAGGCTTACCCGGCCGATCCGAGTGTCAAATACACTCCAAATGTACAAAAAGCGAAGGATACTTTTCAGTACCTCAACCAAGCTCAACATATTCCCCTTTCAGATGTAAATCTAAGGCCGGAATATTACAAAACGGCTCAGTACCAAACTGATCGAACCCAGCACTTGCTACGCGAGCCCAGCGCTCCACGCGGCTGCGACACGAACTATCTCCCCTTTCAGTCCGCCAAACCAGTTGACCTTGGCGGATCCGCCCGCATTCCTCGCGGGAATGACCCGGAGACCAACCCGCATAACCGGGATATAAATGTCCGACTTGGCCTACCTACGCCAAGTAAAACATATCTAAATCCACTACAAATGGTGACCCCGCCTTTGAACAGGCTCAACACGGAGCATTTCGTTCCCTCTTATGAAGCTAGTGGATTTCAGGGAACCACTGCGGGCGTGCGACCCCCGCCGGGCCTCTACGCCCCACATCTCACGCAACATCCCTCTACACAAGGTGGTTTTCAAGCACTTTTAGAGGAGATGGGAGATTATCAAAAACCAATCTTCCAAAAGAAGAATATTGATCGTGCACTCGCCGAGTTCGATCAATACTGCGTACGAAAACACCTGAGAACGCAAAACGAATGCTTCTCAGCTATATACAAGTGGGTACCAGAAGAAATGAGGGAAGCTATCGACTCAGCTTACCTCACGGCACCCCACGCACCCTACGAAGAGGCCAAACAGCGCCTCCAGCGGGAATATGGGTTGTCCTTACAGGACAGGCTCCTCGCACTCGAGGACCCCGCATCTCTCGCCAAAAAACCCAGCACCAAGTACCACGAAATGTACTCGAAAGCTGTTGGGTACTTTTCTGAAGCTCTGATCACTCAAAAGTGGATCGAGACTCTACCCATCGAAGCACGAGGTATGGTCGCAGCTCAGCCTACCACGACCTCCCGGCTCGACCTAGCTGATACGCTACACGCGTACAGAACAGAGAATACTTCTCTGAACATACGAGGAGTAGAATCTACTCCGAAACCCATAAATACTGGTTTCAAAAAGGCCCTCTCGAAACAAGCTGAGTTCAAACCCCAACCAGTGGAGAGTAAGCCTCACAAACCGACAGCCTATGTCTGTCGAAACCACGCACGTTTCGGTAACGAAACTCGCAAATGTGCAGACCCAGAACACTGCACTTGGAAGACGAACACTGCTTCCAAAACTAGCAGAAAGGCTGCTACTATAAGCCAGCCTAAAACCCGAGTTTCTACCGAAAATACTCAGCAATCGGTACAAGAAAGTACCGTTCCAACCTCCGACACAGAGAGTTCGGAAAACGAATAACTGCCAGTGTATCTGAGCCTATACGCCGGCAGTCTACTGAGTATAAAAGGCTCTTTTTCAAGTGCAAACTAAATGGCACTGAATTTCTCATTGACACGGGAGCAGAAGTAAACATTCTGCCCCACAATGTCACAAAAAAATTGGGCTTGAAAATTCTTAAGTCCGACGTTAAGCTCACAGCAGCTAACGGAGCCCCTATAGACACACTAGGGCGTGCTGACACAACAATTAACATCGGCCTCGGGGACATGACCACCGAGTTTATGATCACGAAAGTTGATCTAGCGATCCTAGGTATTCCATTCCTCGAGTCTTGGGATATCGGAATACGGGTCAAACACAAGTACATTTATAAAGATAAAATAAAGTGCTATGCCGATCAAAAAATAGCTGCAGTCATGAACAAAAAGTTCACTGACGAACAAATAGCAGCTACTATCCCTCATCGTGACAATACCCCTCAACCAGAGGACGTGCAAATCACAGAGGACGAAAACATTCGCTCTATCATTGACAAATACAATGATAAAATGAGCAAAATTCAAGGTAAATGGAAAAACAACGGGGTTTACCACCGTATAACCACGGAAGGAACACCAGTACACTTCCGAGCAAGACCCATGGCGGGCGAGAAACGGGCTCAAGTCAAAAGTACTTTTGACAAAATGCTTTCAGAAGGCATTGCACCTTCGGATTCCGAATGGGCATCCCCGTTACACTGCGTGCCAAAAAAAGACGGGTCATGGAGAATCACCGGCGACTACCGTTTCCTCAACGCGAAAACGAAGAAAGACGCCTACCCTCCTCCTCACATTCGCTCTTTCCAAGCGAATTTACATGATACGCAAATCTATTCGACAATAGATTTAAAATCAGCGTATTATCATATTCCGATGCACCCAGATGACGCTCATAAAACTGCGATTATTACACCTTTCGGTCTTTATGAGTTTAAGAAAATGAGCATGGGTTTGGCCGGAGCGGCTCAAACATGGCAAAGATACATGGACAGCATCATGCGAAAATTTGATTTCGCATTTGTATACCTAGATGACATCCTGGTGGCTTCTAAAAATTATAACGAACACATGAACCACCTCAGACAAATTTTTGACAAACTAGGGGAACACGGACTTCGAGTAGGTTTTGATAAATGCATTTTTTCAAAACCTACCGTCGATTTCCTAGGTTTCACTATCTCGAAGGAAGGGATAATTCCTAAACGAGATAAAATAGAAGCCATAGAACAATTTCCTAGGCCAGTAGACGTACGAAGTCTACGCAGATTCCTAGGTATGTGTGGTTTCTACCGAGCATGCTCAAGCAAATTCGCTCACACGGCACAACCTCTGTATGACTCCATTCAGTCAAACAAAAAAAATGACAGAACACCTATCGAATGGACATCAGGGAGAGAAAAAGCTTTCAACAGCTTAAAGCAAGCAATGATCAAAGCAACATTGCATAACATTGCTCACCCACACCCTACGGCGGAGTGGAGATTAGTCTGTGACGCATCCGACACACACATCGGAGCGGCACTAGAACAAGAAATTACAGACAAACATGGCTCGAAATCGTACCAACCATTGGGATTTTTCAGTAAAGAAATTCCAGAACAATGGAAGAACAAAGCATCGTTCGACAAGGAAATGTTCGCCGTTTACCAAGCGTGCATTCACTGGCACAACGACTTGGACGGCAGATCTTTCCATATTTGTTCGGATCACAAGCCTCTGCTAGGCACGATGCTTACGAAGAATGCACATTTTTCTAAAATGAGATTAAGATGGCTAACATACATCTCTCAAATGACGAGTGACATTCGTCATATTTCCGGAGAGAGCAACGTCGTCGCCGACGCACTCTCCAGACCCTTCGATCCGGTTGAAATTCAAACGAAATCGATTTCAACCCAGACGGACGAGGGTCCACCCATAGCCAAAATTTCGAAAATTACGGCTGCAATAGAATGCAATCTTCTACTGCACATTTCAAATTCACAAATTCGTTCTCCCCCTACCGCGGAGGACAAATTGAAACTCACACGAGTTGAATTCTCTCAAGGAGAAATTTGGTGTAACCTAGACCTAGGACACCCTAGACCTTATATTCCAAACGAAATAAGGGAAGAAATAATAAGCCAAATTCACAATTTGGGACACCCAGGTATACACTCTACAGTGTATAAAGTTAAACAACGATATTTTTGGCACGGACTCCGTGCAGATGTCTCAAACTGGGTCCGAACGTGCGAAACTTGCCAACGAGCAAAAATCACGCGCTCCGTGAAGCTCCCTTACTCCGAATTCGAAACGGCAAACAAATTTTCACACGTACACGTTGATATTACCGGACCCTTACCTTTAGCTAAAGGAGGGAAACGTTACATTTTGATGATGGTTGATAGAGCAACGGGTTGGCTAGAGGCAGTCCCTCTTAACAACATCGAAACAACCACAATCACAAATGCCTTTATCAATATTTGGGTAGCTTCAAAGGGCGTACCTAAATACATCACAAGTGATCAGGGCACTCAATTTGAATCAGATCTGTTCAATTCCATTATGGAACGTCTTGGAGTAAAACATACTCACACGTTACCATACAAACCATCAACAAACGGAATGGTAGAACGCAGAAATAGATCTTTGAAAGAGGCTCTCAAAGCTCAAAACGAAAATTGGCTCGACGCACTTCCCAAAGTTCTACTCGCCATGCGTACGGCAGTAGACCCGGCGACCGAAACTACGCCTTTCCAAAAAGTTTACGGAATTGACGTACCACTCCCAGGAGACATTTTCGTAACTTCTACGAACCTTTCGGAACCTCTTTTCTTCCGGCCTACGCATATTAAACATAATAATACGAAATATGCCGTAAACATGCCCAAAAATTTGGATACATGTACTCATGTCTATATCAGAGTGCCCACACAGCTCACCTCTCTGCAATGTCCTTACACGGGACCATTCAAAGTGGTTAAAAGAGATAAGTTTTCGGTTACAGTGCAAATTGGCGAACATACTAAAAAAGTTCCCAAACAGCAAATCAAGCCAGCTTATACTCTACACTCGGAAGAAGCTGTATCGCAAGGACAATCTGTGTCACAAAATCAGACAGAAAGTAAGGAGAAAACTCCCCGAAAATCTGCCAGAAGGCACGTCCCCTCTACCAAATTCGACGAGAGGTGGGTAACGGCGCTCGAATCACCCCAACCGGCGTCGTCGTTATTAACACGACGTCTTGGGAGGGCCCCTGTGGTGAAATCCACCCCCTCTTGTCAACAGCCCTTTTCAGGGCTACCAAAAAGAGGTAGATACAACACAAAAATATTTACAAGACGTCGAATTATAACTCCGTCAAACAAAATATTTCACCAGAGAGAAAATACTAAATTCTCTCCCAAAAATGAAATATTAAAGAATAACACACAAGGCGACCTCCCCAAACATTTACTGGGCGAGAGAGATGCGACAAACATCTCGAAACAAGTCGCCTTGAATGAGAAACCTCAAACAGGAAAACTCAAGGTCGTTCAGCCACCCCCGGGGACCCCGTCACAGCGACGGACGCAGGGAAACCACCTCGAAAGAACAACTCAGCTATCATATGCACAGATACTGAGAAAACACTGTGCGAACCAATGAGATTGCACAGTCGAATTTATGAAATTAAGCGGACCAACCAGGAGGCGGCAGGAGGCGGCCACCTCCCTATAAATACCCCGCTGGGAGCCCTCCGAATTTCATTCCACTCTCCGCTCTCGACGACGACACACTCTGAAGTACGAAGAATTCTACACGCTCTACGCTGACGAACCTTCTGCCTTACGAAGTCATCTCAAGAACGGCTTCCTACTGCTTTCTACAAGCCAGACCTTCTCTCCACACAGATCTCGCATTGGCATCTACGAGTCCAGTGATTATTCATCCTGCTCATTGCCCAACGTAGTTCATCTGTCAGGACGCCACCCGGTACAGCTATCGATATTCTCTTTAGCTCGTACGCCCGAGGGACGTTCCGAGCCGTGTCGCCCGGGTTTCGTAGCATTAAGCTCGTAACCGACCGCTGTGGGCACGCCGGTAAATTACTCAGCTCCTCCGCTCTAATTTACCGTCTAAGGAAGCCTTTTTCAAGGCTACGAGGTAGGACCCTGACATACGAGCATTGGAAAGACGCTCTGTCAAGCGAGTCCACCTCCAAAACCCTCTATTTTTCACACATAGAGGCATCGAAACGAGCTAAAACTCGGTCATTTCGATGGAACGCCGGCCTTCCTACTTCCCCTTGCAAGGGGAGGCGGACGACGGCGAAACCGGGCCGAGTAGCCCACGTAGTGCTCCCTACCGGCTACACGGCGAATCCGCTGAACCCAGCGACAGCGCAAGGCGCGACCCTCACGTCCGGATCGCCTTCTCGCCCGACGTATTCGTTCGAGAAACGTTCGAAAAAGCCTCGCCTATACAAAAGATCGAGGAAACCTTTCAGACTCGCTCTGAAGCCGATCATTACGATTCGACCAAGCTGTCCGAATACCCACGATATTCGACGCAGGCTTACCCGGCCGATCCGAGTGTCAAATACACTCCAAATGTACAAAAAGCGAAGGATACTTTTCAGTACCTCAACCAAGCTCAACATATTCCCCTTTCAGATGTAAATCTAAGGCCGGAATATTACAAAACGGCTCAGTACCAAACTGATCGAACCCAGCACTTGCTACGCGAGCCCAGCGCTCCACGTGGCTGCGACACGAACTATCTCCCCTTTCAGTCCGCCAAACCAGTTGACCTTGGCGGATCCGCCCGCATTCCTCGCGGGAATGACCCGGAGACCAACCCGCATAACCGGGATATAAATGTCCGACTTGGCCTACCTACGCCAAGTAAAACATATCTAAATCCACTACAGGGAGACATTACGGAACTACACCAGCTTTAAAAATTGTGAAATATGTACAAATTTTCCAAAATTTTCTTCATGGAAACTTAGCACAAAGATCGTTCCACTAGTATCATCGCTCCTACTGCAACTACAGACAGGTACAGAGCTGAGCAAAGAATCGTATTCAGGATAGCCTTTTTCAATTGTTCTTCTGAAATTTGACCAATGATAATCCTGAGTTTTCTTCCGGGCCTTGCCTGCGGGGGAAATTTATGTTTACTGATGCCTATATTTCGTGTTTGATACACAGCTTCTCGTTCAAATTTTATGTTGGTGCTTCATACAGTCAGAGTGCATTGCAATTATACTCTCTTAGTATCGCAGAAGAAAATTTTTTATATACGGTTGCCTGATGGTGAAAATCTTAGTAGGGGAGAGTGGGGTAATATCGCCAAGTCAGGGAATAACGCCACCCCATATAATTTAACCACCCGAGTGATAAATCTTGTAGCCAAATATCGTCATCTTTAGATCAGCAGTAATGTTGGGAAAGTTGGTTTGGGGTCATTAATTTGTAGATAAGCGAGTTCACAGTTTTTGAATCTTGGCGTTCTAGTTGTACTGTTGTCGAATTCGCGTGGTAAGTAAGTTTTCCATACGTTTATGTAAATTGTTGAGCATGGCGACGTAGAAAAATCATTCAGCTTTAATTCTCACCCAATACACCATACTTTTTTACGAAAACTTAAGTTTTCAATGATTTTTTTCTCGAAAAGTTTACTGGACAATATCGCCACACCGAATTCAGGGTACCGCCATGGCGGTATTGCTCCAATGCTCCAATCACCAGCCTTTGGATTTTTTCAAAGTTTTTGTGGTAATGATTACTTATTTCTATTGATTCTGAGTAATTAAAATATAAATTAATATTTAAAATACGAATTATATTGTGATAGCTTATCTCCATAAGCACCTATATATTTACCTAATCGTGATTTATTAGATGTTTACCTACCTATCTACTGAATAATTGTACAGTGAATAACTGCCTTCCTAAATTAACACAATCGTTGTAAGATTCCACTCTTCATGCTCCCGTTTTGATTTTGACAATGGACGTTAGTCTTGTGAATTTTGCTGCGACCTGAAGAAGAGCACACATTTAAAACTTTAAAAGCTGGGAATATGGAATACTATATAATATTTCTTTTTTCAACGAGTTCCGCGCAGAACTTATTAAATAATTCAGTTCCTGTGAAGAACCAACATTATTTTACCAGTATTTCTTCTGTTCCAATTTTACTACTCTGATGTGAAAATTGTTTGTCAACCTTTAGTGAATCCTTTTCTTGTCAACTAAGTTCCCAATGTGGTGAGAAGCTACCCAGGAAGAGTTTTTGAAATTCAATAAATCGTTATTCCGATGTTCTGATGAGACTGTTCATATCCTACTTGTTTGGATATGGCGGTATTACCCTTACCCCATGGTGGTATTTCCCCAGCTAGCTGGGGTAATACCGTAATCCACAAGGATCCCGTAAATTGTTGTTTACTAATATAAAGTTGCTACACAACCGTCAAAAACGTTGCAATTCACTGCTGGAGATGTTATTTTATAATTAGCTTCAAAATCTGAAGCTCCTGAGTGCAAACCTGGGCTGTGATAGACAAATATGCTCAAGGTGGCGGTATTACCCCATTCCAGTAATACCAAACACCTGCATACTTTAGCTGAGGTAATTCTACGAGGTGCTAATTACATCTTTATTTTAACAATAATATTCTGGCGTGCCCTACATAAATTTGGTTTATACGGGAAGAATAATAACCAGATTTTATCTGACATGAAACGTGAGAGCTGTCAAATAAAATATAAATAAAATAAAATGTGGGAGCTTGTGGTGGAGAAAGCTATTCTCCCAACCAAACTCGAAGCAGAGCCGTCCAAGTCAAGACACGCCCCCGGAGTTTCTCATTTTCATTTCTTCAACTTCTGAATTTTTTCAGACGAGTAAAATCCTTTCTGGGTTTTTTTACGTGGATTGTTTGTTTCATTATTCCAAATATCTGTGAGTGTCCTAGTCTAAAATTCGGCAGCTACTGCGTTCCTCTGGATTTGTGGTGAGGGCACAGGAATTTATTACTCGTTTGTTGTCTCTAGATTCCCTGAAGATGAAATTTAGCACCATTCCGAAACGTCGGAATGATTGAAAAATTGGATGATTCCCTGGAGGATATTACCTATTGATACAAACATTATTTTAACAAAGATGCATTTTGGATGTGCATTTCAAAGTTCAATCATGTAGAAAAACATCGTGTATTGCAGAAAGCTGCAAAGAATGTCTCGAATATGTTTAGCCTATTTTTAGATATAGGTGGAGAAATTTATCTTCTTCCAATTTTATATGGGTACCTCAGTTTGCTTACTTTTCCTAAGTTACCTGGTTTATTTGTGTATGACATAAACCATTGATTTGGGTCCATTTCTCAATATAGGTTGAGATGAATCCAAGATTGCAGGTTCATAGAGAATTCTGCAAACACGATTTCGCCCCGAGAAGGGTGCAAATACCCCGGCTTTGACTCGAAGGATGTTTGAATGGGAATGGGACACCTAACCATATGATCATCGAAATTAATACACATTGCCATCTGCCGGGCGATGAACTTTCTGATGTGAATTTGCGAGATGCACACCCTCCAGTCATTCACAAAGACCGAATAAACCACCATTACTTCCACGAACAGGTATGCACGCTCATCCAGATGTGTTTGCAGAACAAAACCTCCGTATTGAACGGTCGCATAGAGAAGAGATCCCTTCAGGTGTGGAGTTCAGGTAACGCTTGAGATAGAAGGTTGAAGCAGGTGCAAGAGGGGGTACCGACGGTTAGGTAGGTACCTACCTAGTTTTTTCTTCCCTTCGATCCGATTCCCACGACCTGGCGAAGCCCTTCGAGTGTTTATAATAACCGTTCAACAATTGTAAGCCAAGAGGGTGGCGGCCGAGGAGGTAGAGCATTCAGAGGAGACTCATAAAAACTCCCCGTACACCGGTATTTCTTCCTCGTGCTCGGTATACCGGGAATTCTCCCTCGGCTTCTAAAAATGAACCCTCCCTCCCTGCTTTTCCCTCCAAAATTGGTTAACCCCCAAAGGCCCCCTTTATACCTGACGACGGGTGGTCTTCTTTTTTTTTCTTTTTAGGGGAGACAGCAGGTAACGAACCAGGCGAAACGTGGGGGTTTCCCGCGCAAAAGTTGTGGAGACATAAATGAGCATTTCAGCAAAACTATTTAGAATAATATTACAATCCAACCCTGTAACATAACATATCAACACCTATAACATCCCTGTACATATTCGAAGCCCTTATCATCGCGCGGAAAATGTATCCCCCTTTTCCAAGCATTCTTTCCACCACAACTACGAAACTCAGAATACAAGCCAAATAAACTGATTCGGAGAGATTTGAGAGCTCCTTAGATGCCTAATCTTGAATTCAGTGACGTGAAACTGATATGCCAGTGTACGTTTAAGCGTAGAAGAAAGCTTTTGCTTTTGCTTCACTTCCAAAATCACTTGAACAGTTGGTAGCCATGAAAGAAATCCTGATGATTCGCGATAAAAAATTCTGTTATATTAGTTTGAATGACTCCCAATTTTTACTATCGGACTCGTCCAAGTTTATTTGCTAAAACTGAGCACATTGTAGCGGATGGTGCATTTTCGAACTCCCCATCTTTTCTCTTCAGATTTATAACACCCATGACAGCTGCCCACACAAGTGATTACCGATCACAAAGAGTGATACCATGGGTGTGAAAAAGACTATTTTTAAACGGAATAAAATTCCATTCTATGAATTTCGCCATCAACATCACTTTCCTACAAGGAGTAGTTTTCTTTCCGTGGTTTTCCAGTTTCGCACACTGTTGATGCCAAATTCCTCTCCCGCCTGGGCTGGACCCCCTTGCCCAGCGTGACGTCACCGGCGCATCAAACTTTGAAAAGTTCCAGTAATGCAGCATGATCGTATGAGCGAATTTTCGTATATTATCGTATGATATTATGATACTTCGTTTTGAAATTTGAGCACGTTGAGTGCAAAGAAATTGTTAACCACCAATTGTATGGCAAATAAACTCAACCTACCTACATCATATTCTACGATTCAAACAGATTTGGATGTTAAGCAATTTGTCAGTTAAATTTAAGTAAAGTTTTCACCATAATTTTGTGAATATATTTTTCAAATGTTCTCGTTCATCCTTTACAAACTAATTTTGACTAAACTTCTACTAAAAATATAAATTTAATAATTTTTAGACATTTTTAATCACATTTTTTGAAATTAGAACGATTTAATGTGTTCAAAAAATGTTGTCCAACGAACTGGGAGTGGCCGGGTTTGGATGATAGATGCTCTGTGGTTGTTCATGCGCATATTGAGTGTGTTTGGTTTACCAATGTAGAATGCAGACGCCTCAGTGCACTTTTTGCAGACTAGATGGTATACACTCATTGTGTGGGTGCAGTGGCACTCTGCTACACCTCGACACATGTATATAATATGTGTAATTGGTGTTAGCGAAGGAGAAATCTGAACCCTCTATCACCAAATTTCACAGTTAACTCCTCGCACGTTGACATGAAGCCGGAGGCTGCACCCGAGGCATGTATATATACATACATGCCATGTGTATAAATAAGCGCAAACTTCAGGAATCGTTTCAGACTGCCTCAAAACGGATTTCAATGAATTTTTGAAGAATTTTCATTTTAAAATTTTCCGAGCCATTGCAATAGCTTCATTTCCACAAAAATTTGCTAAAAAATGCAATTCTAATGAAAAAAAAAAATCATTTTGAAAATTGCATTTACCTGTCCAACGATTATTATTTATTTTGAAAAGTTGTACTGTTATAACCACAGTGGCCAGTGGTCATTCAATTAGGATATTACCTAGTAGTGTCCAACTTAGAACACATCGCCGAGTGAAACACGAAGGTGAACGACAGTCGAGAAGACGGACGTGATGTGACGGAGCCCCAAGAAAAATGTGACTCAATGACAGACTGAGAGGCCTGGGCGGGATTTACTATGCGACTCGTCACGTCACCGGGGGACCTTCGGCGATTCCTGTTACCCATTCCGAGTCGTTTCGACTGTTTTGACAAACTGAGCAGGTGCTTTTTAACGGTTCGTTGCCAAGATATTGTGTAAACGGATTTGTAAAAATGAGACCTGTTGTCTTTGAATCGTCGACCCTTCAGTGATAACCAGGGTTGCCAGGTGTCCGGTTTCGGCCCGGACAGTCCGGTTTTTTAACAAGCTGTCTGAGTTATGACCGAAACAAGAAAATTTTGTTTGCGCCTGCGCAGAGGCTACCGTTGATTCGATCATGACGGAACTGATAGGGGGCTATGTAGAGCTATACCCGCACAATCCCTAAAAATTTGAAGAAAATCGCATCAAAATTGTGGAAATTACGGCTGTTGCAAGGACCGTAACAAGAATATTTCGTTCACGCATGCGCAGAGCGTACCGCTAATGCAATTATGATGATTGTCTTATGGGACCTCAAGGGACCTTACCCACATCATCCCTGAAAACCTGACCGAAATCCGTTCATCATTGACCGAGTTATGACCGTCACAAGGAATTCACGTTAGCGCCTGCGCAGAAGCTACCGTTGATTCGATCATGATGAAGTTGATAGGGGACCATCTAGAGCTTAACCCGCACGATCCTTGAAAATTTGGTTAAAATCGAATCAAAATTGTGGAAGTTATGGCTGTTACAAGACAATGTGGGCGGACAGACAGACAGACAGACAGACACGGAACCAAATTTGTTCAGGAGGCTCTGAAACGCAAAATGCGAGTGAAAATTTTGATTTTGGAGCAAAAAAAATTTTTTCATTTCGAAAGTGAAAACAAAGCTTCCGCTGCCTTGCAGTCTCGGAAGCAAAAAACGGTGCGTCCATATTTACTAGGTACCTAATCATGCATGAGATATAATGTGAACTTTGCCCGATGATCTGGGGTATTTGACGTCTGGAAGGAAAATTAATCCATTAATTTTGTTGAGGTGTGTATATTTTTCGAGATTTCATGCAGAAATACTATGTATTGCCTGCGAAAATCTGGCAACCTTAGGAAGTAAGGTACTCAGTGCTCCTGTCCATGTAGGTACGGATACTCGTATGTTCACGATGGATCTTCTTTAGGGAAGGCTTGTGAGGCTCCACTTTATCTTGAAGAACGTAACATTGAAGGGGTCCAAAATACAGCTGGAGGGGGTAACAGAGGCCCGAGCGAGGGGGGGCCGTCGAGCGAACAATGGGATAGTTGTGTCTGGCCCCAAGGTCAGTCGGTCATAGCTCTTTGAATCTCCGGCCGATCCCCCCACCTCCCCCATATCATCATCATTAAGAATCACTATTCCTAATTAGCTAAGTACTCGAAAAATAATCGGGGAATTCCTAACCCCGCCTCGAGGAGGTTGTAAGCTTGTTAGGGAATCAACACAAAAAGGTAGAGGGCGAGAAAATTTCTTAAAAGAACCTGATGGCCTGGGTAACTAGATTTTCGAAAGAAAACTACCTAAGTAACCATTCCTCCTATCACCGAAATCTAATCTTCCCAATCTGATACTAAACTCTAAAATAAGCACTGTTTGCCCGAGAAAAAAATAATAATTCTATGTACCGTATTTATCATTATATATTTATCGATAATATTTATGTACTTGTAAGGATCATCTAGTCGTAGTTTAGTTCTTATTACGGGGTATTTTTATCCGCTGTAGGGGTTACAAAGCTGTCATCGCTGTATCCCTTGAGGCAGAGTACGGCACGGGTTATTGTTATTTCTCCCCCTCCGATCTGTCAGTGGAGTCCGTGAAGGCAATCCGTTTAGTGACGGACGATCAGCATGGCTCCCCTTAGAATCGCGCCCGTTGCAGTGTCCTTTTGACACCCCTTTTTGATTGCCGCTAATGACCCTTCCGGTTGAGACGCGGCTTAAATTCTTTAAAAAAAAAAAATAATAATAATTCTCCCAAAGATTTTCGATTTCTTGTTTTTTTTAGTCACGAGGAATTGATTGGCGCTGGTCAGCTGACTGGGATAAATCAGGTCAGCTGAGTATCAGAGCTAATTTCTTTGCTATTGACCTGCCTATGAAGCTGAAATTTGAAATGGAGAACCGTTGGGACGTCTACAAACGAATCATGAAGTTTAGAGTCACCCAGATCAGCTGAGTGAGATCCAGAGCTTAGTTCTTGGCATTCAAGCTGTGATGCTGACATTAATTTGAAATGGAGGCCTCAAGGAAAATTTAGAAATATCTATATTATATTATAAAGTCTGAAACCCCCTAGATCAGCTGAGTGAGCTCCGGAGTTAATTTCTCTGCTATTCAACCTATGAAGCTAAAGTTTGAAATGGAGAACCCTTGGGACGTCTAGAAACGAATCATGAAGTTCAGAGCCCCCAGATAAGCTGAGTGAGATCCGGAGTCAATTTATTTGCTATTCAACCTATGAAGCTGAAATTTGAAATGGTGCGTGTTCCACGTTCTTCCAATGTTAGCCGAGGCTCAAGGTGAAAGCAAAATGGGTGAAGCAAAAGGCCACACGTGAAACTCGAGAAACATATTGACTGATTTTGACGCCTAGATGGTCACCTCAACATTTTTTTCAAAGTTGTCATAAGTATTTGCTATTTATTACAGAAGCACGAGAACACAATTTCTGTTAATAAAAATTAGAGAGAAAACAATTCTGTCAAATTGGGTGTGGTACATAGCTTCCTCGTTTCCTTATCATTAATAAATAGATCATTGAAAAGTTTTAAATGATCTTCAAAAAAGTAACTCGGAAAAGACTAACCCGTATATTCCCATACAATTTCGAAAAATCGGATGAAAACTGTAAAAATTAAGGTAGTTAGATGAATTTTCAATCAGCGCGTAGTAGCTATTTTAAAGACACAATCATGTTAATATAGATATGAGATGATCTATCTTCACCCAACTATCATCCAAATTTGAGCGAAATCGAACAACTAGGGTGTGAAAAAATTTAGTATAATGGAATTCAGGTTTGCGCATTCGCAGAGCGAAGTATGGTTTTGGCAGCTGATGTTTGTTTGATGAAACTGATAGGGCTGGGGATCTACTGCCTAACCGCACAATCCCTGAAAATGTCAAAAAATCGATCGAAAACTGAAAATTAAGCTTGACGCAAGGATTTCATATTTATGCTCATGTGTTACGATCATCTAGAAATTGATATGAATTGCTCAAATTGTCTTTTCCTAAATATCTCCTCAATTTGAGCGAGATTGGACGACTAGGAAAATTATGCTTGGTAATTTACGTTTGCGCATGTAGAGGGAAGCATTGAGTTTGGAACAATGAGTCTCATAGGGAACCGTCCTACACCCAAGCCCCCAAATTCCCTGGAAACATCAAATTCTGATGAAAATCAAATTTTGATTTTCAAAAACTCATAACTTTAAATTCGGTTTTTTAACAAAAAAAAAAAAAAAAAGAAAACTAAAAGTAAGTAGATATTTTACACTTTTAAATATTAATCTCCCTAAAGAAGCCCCAGTTCCTGGGGGAAACGTTGGAGTTTGATTAAAAAAACCAATCTAAGGACAGAAGGCCTTTTTTATAAAGCTTTTATAATATTCTGAACTGTCCGAATAAAGAAACGTTATAAAGACAGACACACAGACAGACATGGAACGATGTTGTTTAGAATGATCTAAAAAGTCCAGTCATGCAGCATGACCCCATGAGCGAATTTTTGAAGATGTTTCATGCAAATTTTACCGATTTTTACAACTAGCGAACGGCATTATTTCGATTTTTGACTGATTTTTCAACTTTGAAATTTTTGAAAACTTGATACATATTCTTATAGGAAATTTTACGCTGATTCCGAATATACCACATGTTAGTATGCTGAAAAAATTATTTCGCACAACAAATCGCAAAAAACAGGCTATTTTGATATTTTTGACTACATTTTTGAAAATTTCAACCCGAAGATGTAATCCGATCATGCTAGCCAACGAACTTGAACTTTCGTTTTGTGTCCTTAACATTTTAAAATTTATTTGAAGTTTCTAGCACAATTCTACGGACAGTTATCGTCTGGAATGACACATACATACATATATACATACATACATAAAAAAATGCGTTAAACTTCAGAATATGATTCAGAATAGCCTGAAACGGATTTCTGCATAATTTTTTTTCAAAAATTCACATTCTACAAATTTTGAGGCGAGAGCAATAGCTTAATTTTCTTCAAAAATTCGTTAAAAGTAAAATTCGAGGAGAAATTTTGATTTTGGAGACAAAATTGTTTTCCTACCGAAATAGGTAGAACCTATAGGGAGGAGACTCGGAAGTAAAAGAGTTTCGTGTTTCAGTAAACTCTGAGTAGCATTACTATTATTACTTCGTTAATGACGATAATTTTAATTGAGATGCCAAACTACGCGGTATAATTCGATAGTCCAACGAGCGCTCGGGCGATATGGGGCGATATCGTTTTTCCCCTTTCAAAAACAAAAAGAACAATGGCAATAAAAAAATGTGCCGACAAGAAGAAAGAATGAGAAGGCGTCGCAACGGCAAGTGGTTCGGTTCATCGGCCCGTCCTCCACCTTGGAAATATATTTTGCAAGGAGAATATTCGTTGCTCGGTGACCGTGAAAATTCCCCTACCGCGAGGCCCCCGTGCGGCTTTTAGGTTTTCAAGGCTGCCGTCTCTCGGAAGGGGACGAAATAGTCGATCTGATCGGACCCAGTGATTTCAGATGAACTTCAGAATCCGAAATCCGAACCCGGATTCGGTGTTCACAATGACAGTAGGTACTTACAACAGTGCGCGGTACATCTGTCGTCGATTGCAATGAAATATTTGCGGTAGTAGTTTTTGAGGGTTGAGAAAGTTTCAATTAAGGCTTCTCACATTTTTCAAATGTTTAATGCTCATCAGAGCTTGTATTTAGTAGTTATGTACTTCATCTTTGTCTGTTTTGGGGCCTCCTCAGCATCCTAGAAAGTACCTTTAAATTGGAATGTTTCGTCATATTTATTAAAGGGAAACTGTGAAAATCTGGTGATAGACTCTTTTATCAATGTTAAGAGTGAAAAAATTTTTCCAACCTGCATTATCTTTCTCAATTTAAAATCAAATGGACTATATAGACACCCTTAAACGTATAAGGACAGAGCTACCAGACAATGAGTGATAAGACCACCAGATTTTCACAGTTTCCCTTCAATAAATATGACGAAACATTCCAATTTAAAGGTACCTTCTAGGATGCTGAGGAGGCCCCAAAACAGACAAAGATGAAGTACATAACTACTAAATACAAGCTCTGATGAGGCCATATTGGCGAAAGCGCTAAGCATTTAACATTTTTAAAATTTGAGAAGCCTCAATTGAAACTTTCTCAACCCCCAAAAACTACTACCGTCAACGGAAAAGGCAACAACCCCAGAAAAACAGCGGAGAAATTTGAGTTTTAAAGGGAAAAACGTGGTTTTTCTGAAAAACCATTCAAAATTTTTATTCTATTTGTAATGTGTAAATCAAGCATTTTAATTTCTCCCTTGATGGGAAAAACAAAAGATCATGGATATGTCTAGTGCCTACTGCTTACCAGTTGGTACCTGCTACTCAATCGTATACCAACCACGTAGTGCCTTCTTTTCACAAGATTATTCCATTATGGTTACAAATCAATATTAGTTTTTAACTTAGAGTACCTAATAAATCAGCATTCCTTGACACTACAATGGCTTAGAGGTCATGAAATGTCGTGGTAAAATGGGAGCATTCCAAAAAGTGGCGAACGATTTTCCTACTATGGAAACTATGGGAATTACTCTTCCCTGGTAACGCCTTGGTTGTACGTGAAAATCAATAGAAAATGTGCCGGTCGGGAAAAAAAATGACGGTCGGGAAAAAAAGTGTCGCGAAAAATTCCTTGACCCCCAGCCAAAAGACATATCCATGTGAAAAATCGCCAGGTCAAATCATAAACCAACCGTAACGCTTTTTTTAACGCTTTTTTCGTTTATGTGCCAAAGTAAAGACAAAGTAAAGTGTAAATCAAGCATTATAATTTCTCCCTTGATGGGAAAAACAAAAGATCATGGATATGTCTAGTACCTACTGCTTACCAGTTGGTACCTGCTACTCAATCGTATACCAACCACGTAGTGCCTCCTTTTCACAAGATTATTCCATTATGGTTACAAATCAATATTAGTTTTTAACTTAGAGTAATAAATCAGCATTCCTTGACACTACAATGGCTTAGAGGTCATGAAATGTCGTGGTAAAATGGGAGCATTCCAAAAAGTGGCGAACGATTTTCCTACTATGGAAACTATGAGAGTTACTCTTCCCTAGTAACGCCTTGGTTGTACGTGAAAATCAATATAAAATGTGCCGGTCGGGAAAAAAAGTGTCGCGAAAAATTCCTTGACCCCCAGCCAAAAGACATATCCATGTCAAAAATGAAATATTTGCTGGAGTTTTTACATTGAAAATTAGACGAGACGTAGGTATTTTTCCGTTCAAAAAAGTTCGACCTGGGAGCTTCGATAAAAATGGAAAAAAAAAGTCTGCCAGGTTGGCAGCTTCCGCGCTTATTCATCGTCTTCTTCCAACTATCATCGAAATTTGAGCGCGATCGGACGACAAGGGCGTTAAAAAATGGAGTATATTGGAATTTACGTTTGCGCATGCGCTGAGTGGAGTATTGATTTGGCAACAATGAAACTGATAGGGGACCGTCTACACCCTAGCCCGCACATCCCCTGAAAATTTCATCCAAATCGGATGAAAACTGGTGAAAATAAGCTTGTTACAAGGATTTCATATTGGCACATGGGCAGTAGTTATTAATGATACAATCATGTTGACATTGATATAAGATGATCAAATTGTCATTCCCCAACTATCATCCGAATTTGATCGAGATCACACGACTAGGGCGTGATAAAATAATTCTTGGTAGAATTTACGTTTGCGCATGCGCAGAGTGAGGTATTGAGTCAAGAATGATGAAACTGATAGGGGACCGTCTACCCCTAGCCCGCACATCCCCTGAAAATTTCATCCAAATCGGATGGAAACTGGGGAAAATAAGCTTGTTACTAGGATTTCATATTGTCACATGGGCAGTAGTTATTAATGATACAATAATGTTGACATTGATATAAGATGATTAAACTGTCATTCCCCAACTATCATCCAAATTTGATCGAGATCACACGAGTAGGGAGTGATAAAATAATTCTTGGTAGAATTTACGTTTGCGCATGCGCAGAGTGAGGTATTGAGTCAAGAATGATGAAACTGATAGGGGAGCATCCACCCCTAGCCCGCACATCCCCTGAAAATTTCATCCAAATCGGATGGAAACTGGGGAAAATAAGCTTGTTACTAGGATTTCATATTGGCACATGGGCAGTAGTTATTAATGATACAATAATGTTGACATTGATATAAGATGATTAAACTGTCATTCCCCAACTATCATCCAAATTTGATCGAGATCACACGAGTAGGGAGTGATAAAATAATTCTTGGTAGAATTTACGTTTGCGCATGCGCAGAGTGAGGTATTGAGTCAAGAATGATGAAACTGATAGGGGAGCATCCACCCCTAGCCCGCACATCCCCTGAAAATTTCATCCAAATCGGATGAAAACTGGGGAAAATAAGCTTGTTACTAGGATTTCATATTGGCACATGGGCAGTAGTTATTAATGATACAATAATGTTGACATTGATATAAGATGATTAAACTGTCATTCCCCAACTATCATCCAAATTTGATCGAGATCACACGAGTAGGGAGTGATAAAATAATTCTTGGTAGAATTTACGTTTGCGCATGCGCAGAGTCAGGTATTGAGTCAAGAATGATGAAACTGATAGGGGAGCGTCTACCCCCTAGCCCGCACATCCCCTGAAAATTTCATCCAAGCTGGATGAAAACGGGGGAAAATAAGCTTGTTACAAGGATTTGCGGACACCGTGTCTGTGTGTGTT
The DNA here is from genome assembly GCA_030762985.1 of Adelphocoris suturalis. Taxonomy (NCBI): domain Eukaryota; kingdom Metazoa; phylum Arthropoda; class Insecta; order Hemiptera; family Miridae; genus Adelphocoris; species Adelphocoris suturalis. Next base: position 44,255,714 of record CM061044.1, read on the forward strand.
TGTGTGTGTCTGTCTGTCTGTCCGTCTGTCTGTCGTGTGTCCGCAAATCCTTGTAACAAGCTTATTTTCCCCCGTTTTCATCCAATTTGGATGAAATTTGCAGGGGATGTGCGGGCTAGGGGGTAGACGGTCCCCTATCAGTTTCATCGTTCTTGACTTAACACCACACTCTGCGCATGCGCAAATGTAAATTCTACCTAGCACTATTTTCTCACGCCCTAGTCGTCCGATCTCGCTCAAATTCGGATGATAGTTGGGAGATGACAATTTGATCATCTTATACCAATTTCAACATGATTGTATCTGCAATAGCTACAGCGCATGCGCCAATATCGGTCATTTTTTACTACTTTAAAACAGTTACTTGTTAAAATGATGGGGAAACACTTGTAACTTGTCCAAATTCGCCTGTACACTTGTTATTTTTCACAGTGCATTACAAGTCTACACTTGTACCTTTATGAAACGCTTGCACACTCATTTTTTACAACTTGCACTTAAAATCGGCTAGTAACTTGTTGCTTTATGAAATAGGCCCCAGGTGTTATCTAATTTATTCGTCAAAGATTTGGGTTTTCTACATAATTACACCCCTGCGGTTGTTCGCAGACAATATATAATTACGATTTCAGCAGTTTCTCCGTTTGATCGAAACGCCTTCGGAAGGCGAATCACCGAGCGGGAGCCCCAAACCGCCAGTAGCCGCTGACAGTTGCAACACGTCGGCGAAGGTTAAAGCGACGCCGTTGCGCAAGGCGGGTTTTTATTATTTTTAAGACGTCGTCATAATAACAGCGGAGCAGCTCGCTGAGACCGAATCATGAGGTCGAGGGGGGGGGGGGGGGGGGGCAACAGACCTCTCGCGCCTGCTGAGTTGTGGAAGCCGCGGGTGATGAAATTGGGTCACTGCCTCGTTGCTCGCCGCTCCCGCCTTTCCCCTCCAAGCTACGAACTTCGGTTCGTACAATTGTGTTTGCAGCAACAGTTTGGGGTGCGTACGAACTTACAAGTCGCAATCACCAGCATGACACAGGAACCGTTAACTATTAAATTTATGAGAACAACAAATAAATAAATAAATAATATAAAATTTTCATCTTTATAAAAGACTTGTTTTATTTTTTCCCACTCTCGCAATGATTGTAATATTGTAATATTTTTTAATATTACTTGCGACTCCACTCCTCAGCACAAGTTTCTAACTTACAGAGGGGTGTTCGCATTTTGTAACTAGGTACCATAAATATATATATATATATATATATATATATATATATATATATATATATATATATATATATATATATATATATATATATATAGAGAGAGAGAGAGAGAGAGAGAGAGAGAGATGTGCTCATGTAGTTACATTCTTATCCTACATGTCTCACAGGGGTTCCGATTCAAATTTCAACTTCGTAGGATAAATTGCATAGAAATCACCGTTTGGAGATCACTCAGCTCATAGCGGTGGTTCGGCTAGTTAAAATTCTATCCTCCATGTCTCACAGAGGTTCTTTTTTTTTTTTTTTTTTTTTTTTTTTTGTTAAATAAAAGCCATTTATTAACAGATATGAAATATACAATATATAAAGTATTAGATACTTAAAACATTTTACATTATTTACAAAAAATATTAAAAAAAAAAAAAAAACATTTTGGCAATTTCTGATTTCCATAATTTTAGGAAATTGTCCGGAGATCAGGAGTTGCATGCAAAACTAGTACCTAATACATAAAATTTACACTAGTGATCAATAAACCAAAAGAAAAATCAAAAGTATACGTAGAGGAAATAGCGAAAAAAAAAGGATCAAAGAAAAGGAATCAATGAAAAAAGTTTAGTAATGGAAGATTAATATAGGAATCAGTCAAGTACTGTTGCAAAAGAAACTCAAACACTTTTTTTAAATTGGCTAAATTTGTCTATACGTTTTATGTTAGGGGGTAATTCTATGTAAATCCTGAGACCTAAAAAACAAAAATCATACTTGGGGTAAGGGATCGGTACCATTATAGATGTGTTTTGCCGAGTCATTCCATGTAATCGAGGGATTCTAGGAAGTTGGCACTTGAAATAGTATTGAAGTAAGATAAAAACGTAAGTGAGTCTAGGGGGGAGTATTCCAATTTTTATAAACAATGGTTCCGATTCAAATTTCAGCTTCGTAGGATAAATTGCATAGAAATTACCGTTTGGAGATCACTCAGCCGATTGGGGTGGTTCGGCAAGTGATAATCATATTCTACCTGTCTTACAGAAGCTACAAATTTGGCAAAATTATTTAATTTGGCTCAAAAATCATACATTGACCAGGGATGTGCCAGTAACATCGGCATCAATTTCGATCAGCACTATGGGGTAGTAATTAAGGACTATCATATTTAAAATTTGAGATCTCCAAAACTTTCCAGGTAACGGTTATGATTTTTGTTTGTCAATGATAAATATAATCCCAAAGAATCGATCAAAACAAACCGCAACGGCGTACGTTGAACCGTTCGCTTTCCCTAAGGGCCAGAACTTCGAAAAAACACCCTCGGACTTCCAGACACAGAGAATGTGCTGCTGACATACAGGCAGAAAAGAAGAAGAAATATGTATAAAATGAAAAGATATGAAGGAAAGCTGTCCATGAAGGAGTGCTGTCCTAGCACATATGGGCTGCTGTTCGGTCATACTTTCGTCTGATGATAATGAGGCGTTCAAGGATAGAGGTTTTATAGAAAAATTGAAATAAGACGCATTTTATAATATATTTTACTGAACAAAAATTGAATAGACAACGAATTGTCTTGGGTCAATCACAGATACCGTTCAAATACAAATATGTAGGTGTTGTTGTCTTGTTGTCAGATAGTTTAGGGCTATATCCCGAAATAGTTTAGAGCCTATATGACCGAAAAGAAAAACAACTAGCTAAGTAGAAGTAACTGTATACATCAATATCATATAAAAATATTGCAAATAGCACGAAAAAACTGTGAAAATATCGCACGGCAGTAGTCGATAAGACATCTTCAAGAATTCAATAAACGAAACGAAGGTTATTCGTGAGAGAGGTTTCTGTTGAGGTTATCAGTTCCGAACCCTCCTGAGGACCGTTCGGCTAAGCACAGTTCCGAACTAGTTCTATCCCCTCCCTTTTCAGAACGCGGTTCCGTCCAGAACGGGTTCGGAATCGTTAGCCGAACGAACCTTATAGCGCAGTGGTTAGAGTACTCGATTTTGGGATTGGCGTGCCGGCCGTGAATCCAACTGGCGGCGGTTCGTATCCCATCAGACTCTACAAATTTCTTTCAATTCTTTCTTCCTATGACACTCCCAAGATTTTTGCTTTCAAGTTTACCTATAGGTAGCGGAAGCTTTGTTTTCACTTTCTGGAGAAAAACATTTTGGTCTCCAAAATCAAAATTTCCACTCGCATTTTACGTTTTAGACCAGTCTGAACGACTTTGGTTCCGTGTCTGTCTGTGTGTCCGCAAATCCTTGTAACAAGCTTATTTTCCACAGATTTAATCCGATTTGGATGAAATTTTCAGGGGATGTGCGAGCTAGAGGGTAGACGGTCCCCTATCAGTTTCATCGTTCTTGACTCAATACTTCACTCTGCGCATGTGCAATTCTAACGTAAATTCTACCAAGCACCATTTTCTCACGCCCTAGCCGTCCGATCTCGCTCAAATACGGATAATAGTTGTGGGATGACAACTTGATCATCTTATAACAATTTCAACATTTTGTATCATAAATAGCTACTGCGCATGCGCCAATATAAAATCCTTGTAACAAACTTATTTTCCACAGTTTTCATCCGATTTGGATGACGTTTTCAGGGGATGTGCGGGATAGGGGGTAGAAGGTCCCCTGTCAGTTTCATTATTGCCAAATCAATACTCCGCTCTGAGCATTGCTCAAACGTCAATTCCATTATGCCCCACTTTTTCACGCCCTAGTCGTCTGATCTCGCTCAAATTTTGATGATAGTTGAGGGATAACAATTTTAGCGAGTTTTTGAAGAAAATTAAGCTATTGCTCTCGCCTCAAAATTTGTAGAATGTGAATTTTTGAAAAAGATTTTATGCAGAAATCCGTTTCAGGCTATTCTGAATCATATTCTGAAGTTTTACGCATTTTTTTATGTATGTATGTATGTATGTATGTATATATGTATGTATATATGTATGTATGTATGTGTCATTCCAGACGATAACTGTCCGTAGAATTGTGCTAGAAACTTCAAACAAATTTTAAAATGTTAAGGACACAAAACGAAAGTTCAAGTTCGTTGGCCAGCATGATCGGATTACATGTTCGGGTTGAAATTTTCAAAAATGTAGTCAAAAATTTCAAAATAGCCTGTTTTTTGCGATTTGTTGTGCGAAATAATTTTTTCAGCATACTAACACGTGGTATATTCGGAATCAGCGTAAAATTTCCTATAAGAATATGTATCAAATTTTCAAAAATTTCAAAGTTGAAAAATCAGTCACAAATCGAAATAATGCCGTTCGCTAGTTGTAAAAATCGGTAATATTTGCATGAAACATTGTCCAAATTCAGATTGAACTTCTCTTATGGAAGTATCCCTGTATAACCAATCCTAGAACCATGCTGTTTAAAACATAGGTAGTAGGTGCTTAAAAAAAAAAAATAAAAAAAATAAAAAAAAAAAAAAAAAAAAGTAATCACAACTGATGAGTTTACTCTGTGCATGTGTTAATAATTTGATTCCATGTTTGTCTATCAAAATCATAAACTAAAATTTCTCAACACGATCAATAGCGACTAGTCGAAGATTTCTTCAAAAATTCGCTCATGGGGTCATGCTGCATGACTGGACTTTATTATCCCTTATCAATTTCAACATGATTGTATCATTAATAGCCACTGCGCATGAGCCAATGTGACATCCTTGTAACGACCTTAATTTCCACTGTTTTCATGCGATTTCGATGAAACTTTCAGAGAATGCGCGGGTTAGGTTGTAGATGGTCCCGTATCAGTTTCATTGTTGCCAAATCAATACTTCATTGCTAACGTTAATTCCATTATGCTCCATTTTTTTCACACTCTAGTCGTTCGATTTTGCTTAAATTTGGATGATAGTTGGAAGGAGATGACTTGATTACTTCATATCAACTTCAGCACAATTGTATCAATAGCTACTGCTCATGCGCCAATGTGAAATACTTGTATGACCTTAATTTCCACAGTTTTCATCCGATTTTGATGAAATTATTAGCGAATATTGCGGTTTAGGTTGTTGATGGTGCCGTACCTATTTCATTGTTTTCAACTCATCAGTCCATTCGGCGCTTGCACAAACTTAAATTACATTGAATATCATTTTTTCGTTTCTTAATTGATCAATTAGGACATTTCTCGCTACTTCTTGATTGATTTACTTATTGCCGCTATGGAATTTTTTCAAGATCATTTAAAACTTTTCAACGAGGAAGCTATGGCCACACCCAACTTGGCAGACGCTAGGTAGCTCTGAACTGCCGGCCGATGAGGAAGAGCAACGTGCTTCGCGCATGCGATCTAATTAGCGTAGGATTTTTTTATTTTTCGATCAAGTTGAAGGCTAATATAATAACGCCCGGATGGCGGAATTTGGATAGCAGATTCGGGACTCGAAACGTAAAATAACCAAGTTTGAGGAGCGTCCAAAAAACGTACATACCAACAAAACTAATAGAGCATTATAGAAAAAAAAAAAAACAATATTATTTACTTCAGCTAGTATTCGTGTAATTTTGTGTCGACCAGTAGTGTGTAGTATTACATTTACCTAGAGGAAGGTTAGGCAAGTAACGAGTGCCTTTAGATCCCCAAACGGGTGACGTTAAATGAGCCATTCTAACGTACCCGTCGCTAACGTCCCTTCATAGCCACGTAGTCTTGGGGCCCCGCTAGCTTGACGTTTGCTTCACGTGATTTGTCACCAAAAACTCATTAATAATAAATCAAAATAGGTACGTAGCCGGTTCGTTAGCTGTTCGTTTCCCCTTAAATCGGCTTTCATCGGAAAAAAGGGAGACTCGCAGAAAAATCATAACGGCCCTCACACACCATCGGTGGGGTCTTTCCCACGTGATTGAACTTTGGTGAGAACTTCGGGGCGGATAACAGCCCTGAAACCTACCTCTATTGAGCGGAGAAGTTCGTACGGAACCGTCAGCTAGACAATACTTAGTTCAGGTTATCTTCCTACCTCAATAACGGTTCATGGGAACGGGTCGCACGACTCTTTCCTCGGATTTCCCTCGACATTTTGAAAACAATGCCTGTATCTGCATTGATCCTCCCAATCATATCTACAGAGCGAAGAAAACTCGCAGCTTTTGCCCAATTTTTTGGACGTCCCTCTGAAGCTATGTCTTATTCATTAGCTCAACCATAGCCAAATTTGAAAAAATAAAATTTCTGATAATCTTTGAAACGTTAAGTAGGTATTACATTTCCAAAAAAAAAAAAAAAAAAAAATCTGGATATTGGCAAATTTTATGAAAACTACTTCATTTAATGCTCTTTCCAACGGTATTGACAATTTTACTTCTACTTCACTATTTAGAGGAGAAAATCATGTTTTAATGTCGACCCCCCCCCCCCCTCTCTCTCTCTCTCTCCAATGAAATCAAGAGTTTTCTTGGACAATGTCCCTCTACAAGGACATGAGTAAAGAGTCCCATGAGTATGAGTCCCCTATCAGTTTCGTTGTTGCCAAATCAATACTACATTCTGCGCATGCGCAAATGTAAATTCCATCATGTTCTATCATTTCACTGTGTAGTTGTTTGAATTCGCTCTGTAGTTGTTTGAATTCACTCTGTAGTTGTTTGAATTCGCTTAAATTTGGATGATAGTTGGAAGAAAATGATAGGTAAACGAGGACGCTATGTGCCACACCCAACTTGGCAGACTTTTTTTTTTTTTTTTAACGGAACCTTTTCTGTTATTTGACCGCCAGTACCTCGAGCGCTGCCCCCAGATATTATACCACCGCTAACGTAATCAGCATGATGTTTAGTGGTCTGGATGCCCGCAAGCTCGCATCTCAAAAATACATAACATCACGTAGTCAATCCCTTAGTAAAAATACAGATTCGTGGACATATAGATCAGAATAATGTATATAGTTTGGTATTGGCGCTGGAGTTATTGGCGGTCGGATAACTAGAAAGGTCCCAAAAACGATTGGGTAAAACTCCGAAAAAATGGCCCGGAATTGCACTTGACCCCACTCTGTATACACAAAAAGAGCAAACTCCAGTAATCGTTTCAAGAATGCCTCAAAGTAGATTTCGATGAAGGGATTTTTGGAAAATTGTTAATTCCAAAGTTCTGAAAGTTCGCTAAAAATAAAATCGGGTAATGCTTCACGCCTGGTAATTTTTAAACGTATTGTTTCTTTCACCCCTTTCTAGTTTCTACACTGAATACAAATGATCGCCGGTCGCTTGAACGTCCTATTACCCACCCGGGTCGTGGAAGCTATTTTCGGGCCCTGAGGGTCCCTTCGGAATACGAAATAAAGGCGAAGGGTCCCATCCTTGTCAACCGGTGTTTCAATCACCTCACTAACAAGCTAGGGCGTTGCATTGCCACCTAACAATAGAAAGGACTTTGTATTATGCATGCCTGCTCTTCCCTTACGATCCTGGAGACATCCAACAACGAGATTCGGGAGTTTGACTGTTGACTCCCGCCCCGGAATCTGAAGTTACCGTTGACTCCCCTTTGTCGGGAGCCATTGGTAAATCTCCCTTGATGGGCGCCACATTTTACTCCACCAAGAGCAACTCGAATCCACTAATTTTCCTTCTTACTCAACCGACTTAGGACCGTCAATTCTTGGAATGATTGGAAGGAGACCTACGGAAATGCAGAACACGATCTACGCACAATCGGATGGATGTTGGTGTTGGATGGACACCAACACCCTAACTGTCAATGCCAGTAAATCTTCGCACATGACCATTTACAGGAAAGAAGGCACAGACGAGATGCAGGACGAGACATGTCTTCGATACCACGATTGTAGTAAAGATCAATGCCCGATGGGGTCAATGCCCGATAATCGAAAAAACAAATCATTTTCAAATATTTAGGGATATTAATTGACAACAATTTGAAATGAAATGTACACATAAACAATTTGTGTCAAAAATTAAGAAAATGCTCATATGCTATATTCAATGAAATATTTTTCAAAAGAATTACTTAAAAATATATACATAGTGCTATTTGAATCAGTAATGCAATATGCTATTATCATTTGGGGTGGTACTTTCAAATATTTGATAGAAAAAATATACCTACTTCAAAAGAAAACTCTTGAAATATTATTTAAAAAAATTATGAGACACTCATCTGAATTACTTTTCAAAGAACTACGACTTCATACAGTACAACAAATGTATGGAAAAAGTATGTTAGCATTTATAAAAAAAGAAGAGGAATTATTTTTTGAGAATGTAAGAGAAAGTAGAAAAACAAATTATAGAATAAAATTACCAAAGGTCAAGAACTTAGTACTCGCAAAACACAGCAACATATAAAGGCATCCAAATTATAAATAAAGACTTTCAAATAATAACTGATATGCTAAAAATAAACAATATAAATCTATACAAAAGTGAAGTAAATAACTTGATTAACAGTAAGAAATTTGATTATTTTATCAACTGAAAATACTTATATAATGTGCGAATGTGCTATGTTTATATACTTTGATCTTGTCTACCTATACGACTTTGTATTGATTAACCGTGAACATGGCAAATAAACAACTCCGTGCTAGAGCTCAGCAGTTTGTATGCTTTCTAGCACGGTCCATTACTATGTAAAAAAGAAAAAAAGAAGATACTACGAATATTTAATTTCATTTTAGTTTATTTTTTGTAACTATAAATTAATATGGACAATAAAACTCGGCGCTCCGCGCCTCGCCAGGGGGCAAGCCCCCTGGACCCCCGGTTACCTCTATTTACATACTTCGGACGAAATTATTGAAACACAGAATGTGTTTGCGTTGTCGCGCAACCAAGTGACAACCAAACAAGCGTCATTGTTTACTATTCATTTATATAGTTATAGTATGAAACTACGAAAAAAAAAACGAAATAAAGTCGTGATAAATCACGAGCGATTTATCAAGTAAATGTCCTAAAGAGGCTACATACGAAATTACAGCTTCCTAGAGTGTATAGTAAAGAAATTAGCTTTAAAAGCCACTCATCTGATCCGGACCTTGGACATCGTCAAGTAAATGTCCTAAAGAGGCTACATACGAAATTACAGCTTCCTAGAGTGTAAAGCATAGAAATTAGCTTTAAGAGCCACACATCTGATCCGGACCCTGAGCATCGTCAAGTAAATGTCCTAAAGAGGCTACATACGAAATTACAGCTTCCTAGAGTGTAAAGCATAGAAATTAGCTTTAAGAGCCACACATCTGATCCGGACCCTGAGCATCGTCAAGTAAATGTCCTAAAGAGGCTACAAACGAAATTACAGCTTCCTAGAGTGTAAAGTATAGAAATTACCTATTCAAATTATTTAACCTCCGCTTCACAAATCAAACCGTTTTCGTAAAACTCAGATCACCTGCTATGAATCAAATCATCAAAACACAAGCTCAATGAAATCATCAGAAATTAACAAGCGGTTGCAATCATGTTCACAATATCAATTATTGAGAATGATCACCTGTGTGTAAACAATTATTTATATAACCATGCTCATAACTCAGTTTGTTGGACACGCACTTCGCAGTAGTTAACATAATATTGTTGGATAAATCGAGAGCTTTCGAACGAATGGTCAACGAATTTTTTGGGATGAAAAACGACGAAGTACCATATCCCTAGCAACGACTCGGTTGTACGTGAAAATCATCCGTCACACATTTCGTTACCATCCCGCGTTCCATTTTCGGCTAGTTAGTCCATGGCTAAAACACATTCTGAGTTAAAATTCATTCATTCAAAGACTGTCTCCTGGGGAGAAAGTCATAGGTGGTGAAATTCTCACCCTCAAATTCATAGTCCGAGTGTCATTCTCTATTCGTCAGTTTCATTAGTAGGACAGAGTTTGTACGATACCTTCTGAACGAATTTGAGAAAGGTAATATCACCTCCAGCGTGCCTCTGGATGTATCTGGCGATCCATCTTTGTTTTTGTTTGTTCTGTTTGTCCCCTGGACGCGATTTTGCGTGAAAATCCGTTCGGAGGAATTCGCACCTGTTCATTCTCAACACTTCTTTTTTTGCAGAGGAGGCAGTATGGAGAATGGAACTTCAGAAGGGTGACAAAAGGGTAGGCCATAGGTCCGGTGAAGACACTTTCCCAGTCCCTTGCAAGCCCTATAACTTCTTACCAGGCCTAATTGCTGTGTTCTCCTGTACTTGCAAAGATTTATACAATACTTGCATATAGTTGTAATGTGTAATTTATACGTGGTGTATAGGCTTCATTTCGCTAAGGCTTGCTTTTGGTGTGGAAAAACAGCTTAATCTTTTATTGTGGGTTTTTTGGTGTGAAAAGGTCAAAAACACGGGAAAAAATCTTACAACTCAAATAACTGCCATGTTGGGTATGGCACATAGCTTCCTCGTTTACCTATCATCTTTTCCAACTATCATCCAAATTTAAGCGAACTCGAACGACTACAGAGTCAAAAGATGGAACATGATGGAATTTACGTTTGCGCTTGCGCAGAATGAAGTATTGATTTGGCAACAATGAAACTGATAGGGGACCATCTACAATCTAACCCGCGCATTCTCTGACAATATGGCCGAAATCGGATGAAAACAGTGGAAATTAAGGTCGTTACATGGATTTTATATTGGCGCATGCGCAGTAGCTGTTAATGTTACAATCATGTAAAATTGATGTAAGATTATAAAATTGTCGTCCCCAACTGTCATCCAAATTTGAGCGAGATCGAACGACTAGGGCGTGAGAAAATTATGCTTGGTCGAATTTACGTTATTGAGTCATAAACGATGAAACTGGTATGAAAACTGGAAAATATCCTGTGACGGATGGAAACTGTGGAAAATAAGCTTGTTACAAGGATTCGCGGACACACGACAGATACACTCACAGACACAGACACAATTTCACGCTTTACAGTTAAAAAAAAAAACTGCCAAGGACATGGCACAGATGCTTCCTCATGGCTTCAACGTGACTTCACCTAGAAAATTACGTTCACGCATGCGCTGAACGTACCGCTGATTCAATCACGATGAAACTGACAGGGGACCATCTAGGGCTAAATCCACACTAATCCTAAAAATTTCATTGAAATCCGATCAAAATTGTGGAAGTTATGGCTGTGGCAAGGACATATAAAAAGGCAAACGCACACGCATGCACACAGTGTACCGCTAATTCAATCATGATAAATGTAAGTATCTTCAACATCTCTTCACGTTCGTGCATGTCTAGAGTGTACCGCTGATTCAATCATGATGAAACTAATAGGGGACCATCTAGGGCTAAACCCACACTATTCCTAAAAATCTCATTAAAATCCAATAGAAATTGTGGAAGTTATGGCTGTGGCAAGGAAATGTGGACAGACAGATGGACGAACGGACAGACAGACACGAAATCAAATTTGTTCAGAAGGCCATGACACTCAAAATGCGAGTGGAAATTTTTAATTAATTTGTCTAAGAGTCCCTAAGCTAATCATTGCGCACTGATTGTGAATTACAAAGGTCCATTTCAAATTGCAGATCGTAGGTTGACATCAATATGCCTTCGTAGATATAGGCAGCTGCAGAAGGAAAATTAATGCAACTAATTAAAACATCTACACTTTTTACTAGTCCCCCTGATCTCAGTATAACGATATTTATAGTTATAACAGTACCTACCTACCAAATGAAATGGTATATATTTATGTGTAGATCATTGAAATGATTTAATAATAATGAAAAGCTCCATAGCGGAATATAATGAATCAAGTTATAGGTAGGTAACGTAAAACATTAATGGTCATTTAGGAAACGGGAAAATGATGCTTAAAGTAATTTACGTTGGCGCATGCGCACAATGGAGTAATTATTTGAGAAAAATGAAATTGGTAGGGAAAAATCTGATGAAAACTTGAAATTATCCTTGTTTCTGGGATTCCACTTACGCGCATGCGCAGAAAGCTCTGAAGATGCAATCATGTTGAAATTAATATGGAATAATTAAATCGTCGTCGTCCCCATCTATGCACCACACTTGAGCGAGATCGGACGATCTGGGAAACTTTTAAAATCGGATGAAAATTGTTGAAATTAGGCTTCATCAATTCACTAAGTTTTTCAACTGACCTTCTGTGGTAAGCCATCTTACAAAATCTGATGGGTTGTAAAATATAAAACAAAACCTTTAGTTTTTGTAAAACTTTAGTAAAACTTAGTAAAAAATTTTAAACTTAAACTTGAGTAAAAACTTTGTAAAACTTTAGTAAACTAAAGGTTTTGTTTTATAGTTTACAACCCATCAGATTTTGAAATTAGGCTTGTTACAAGGATTTGCGGGAACACGACAGACACAAATACGTGGAAATTTCGATTTTGGAGACAAACAATTCTTTTCCCTCCAAAACTAAAATCATGGTTCCGCTACTTATATATATAGGCAGACACGGAAGCAAAAGTTAAAAAAGTTGCCGTTTTATACGAAATTTCTTCTATGAGGACATGCTGCAGAACTGGGTCTTCTTTTTATTCAACTGGAGGTTTCCGTTGGAGATTAACAGCGGAGGCCTCATAAGCAGAAAACATGCACGGAGAAGAGATTGAGCTGGAGATAACAGCGGCATCAAGTTACCTTCTTCACCGGTAAAAGTAGCGTCACCCTTCGAGATATCAATTTATCACTCATCTTTTATCAGTACATGCGTCATCTCCTCATACGCGTCCAACAGAAAAAAACAGCGGGGTTCCAGGTTTCCAGCAGGGTTGCTAGATCTACAGTAAGTACTTCCAATAGATCTACATACGGTATCTTAAACCCTTCGCAGGTTTTTTTTACAGTTCTAGGGTGGTGGGTAGGGTTGCCAGATTTTTTCGGATCATATAAAGGATATCCTGGCTGCAACCAAGGAAAAGTAAAGTATTTCAATGAAAGTTAAAGTATACATTAAAGTTAACGTTCTCGACTTACACACTGAGGTATTTTTCAATCAGCATCTGCACACAAGGGCTTGAATGTGTCAGATACTGAAAATAAGAAAGTGCAGTTTGAGGAATTAAAAAAAGAACCATGGATAGAAATATTTTTACTGTACCTACGTAGATTACAACATTTTTATTTCGAAGATAACATTACTAGACATTTCAATCTTAAAGAGTCCATATTTCAGTAAGGTTGTATTACATACATAAATGTAATTAGGAACATCATTTTCTATCTCGTTCTCACTAAAAAAATATCTCGTGCATCTATTGGGCACGTAAGGACTAAGGACGTTAGGAACTTTTTAGAAACTAGAAATGTTACATTCATTCTCCTTCTTTCTCTGAAACACTGTACCTATAAAATATTAAAAATACGGAAAAGAGCTGTGGAAATTGAAAATTCAGAAAAACTTTGAAAAATGACGATTTGAAAGAAATCTTTATACTTGGGCGGGCCGAACAATATTATGTCCTTGACTAGTAAGTAGGTGCGGGGGCTGAACTTTTCTTCTTCGTTTCAAATATAAAGTATTTTGGTCTACTTTAAATTTGTTATAATGTATGCAGTATTTTGAACAAAAATAAAGTAGGATACTTTAAATTAAAGTAGATCTGGCAACCCTAGTGGTGGGACCAGTGTTTGGCACCTCAAGAGGCATTTTAACTTTGACAAGCAATTAAGTTATGTTTTATCGTTTGTTCAAACTTGAAGCTTACGTCTATTGCTGCATCAGGATGTCCTCAAACTGCTCGGCATTGAAAAAAACCATTAATTCAAGCCACAAAACTTTATAAATAAGTGTTTTCAAAACCGATTTTTTGCCCCAGTATTTGACAGCCACATTTTTTGTTGTAGGTATTTAGCTGTTTGACACCCTATGATTGACACTACAGTTCTTCTGCAATAAATGATTCCTTGTATCAACAAAACATTTTATTTCAATATTTTACAAATAAATTGAGTATTTGAACTTAGTTTTATTAATCTAAATATAAAATTAATATGAGTATTCATAAAGACAAAGTTGAAAATATCACCGGATGTTTCATCACAATATAGGGGTAATGTTTTCTTGATACCATAGGCACAATACGATTCTAATGGTAAACTAGCAGCTTGTGAGTTGCTATGTATTTATATAAATATAAAAAATAAAGAACGAATGGCAAGAACGAATAGAATTGACAGCAGTGTCAATCACTGAGGGGAGCATCAGTTTGGGAACTAGTAATAGACATTTGCATTTTCACATGTTATCTTTGATTATTTCCAAAAAATGATAGCATAAATGCAATCTACACAAGAAACTGACTGAGGAAAACCATGGAAACTGCAATTTGAGAATGTGGGGGGCATGGTGAAGCACAATAAAACGCTTACCTCCTTGGCAAAATCACAAGAAACAGCACCAAAGAAATTACGACACGAGGTTCTGTTGGGAAATCTTCTCCAGATTTCCTTACAAATTAATTATTAGTTAATTTCCTTATTATCAAAACTTCCTGGTGAGATGTTAATCACTGGGTCCCTGTCAATCGCTGGTCCCTCCACCCTACGGTAGGTTATTATTTTATATTATTAGGTAAGTGATAAAAAAGGTTTCCTAAAAAATCAAAATTTCAACTCGTAGTTTTAGTGTCTCCACAAGTTTTGCTATCTCGTGGTTATTTTTGAGAAATTTTTCGGAAGCTTCGCAAAGTGTTTTAAAACTTTTCGAGCGACCGAAGCAAACGGCGATACAACGAAAACCGGTTTGGGAATGTGAAATCGTAAAAATAACCCGCCAGAAAAACCAGTTCCCCCCCTCCGCCCCGCCACGAACCCCCTCACCCACTCGTTTTACACCGAGAAGTAATAAGATCGGTTGTGGGATGTTGCGGTGGGGGGGGGGGGGTCCATCCAGAAGTGAAGGGGTTTTGTGGTGTCCGGTGAGGGGGGGGGGGGTCCGGGGGGTCTCCAGTGAAGGGCCCTCATCGTGTCCGGGGGTCTAGGGGGTCCGTGTCCGCTCCCCCCCCCCCCCCCCCCCCCCACACACACCGGTTTTGATTCAAGCGGACCCCGGGGCCCGCCAAAACGGAGACTTTCTCTCCCGCTCGGTTCAACTTTACATCGTTGCCATCTAATCCCCGCCAGCTCCTACCGGGGTTTCCAGATTGTCACGGGCAGGGCCGGCCTAAAGCGAAAATTCTGTAACTCAAAGATAAACTAAACCATCATATATGCAAAACTCCAGCTTTCCAGCAGAGAGAAAAGAAGTTTCCGAAATTCATTTTAGCTATAGTATCGCTAGCCTTTCGAGTTTGGCGGGTTAGATGCTAAACAATCTGCTCACATTAAATGTATAAAACAAAAAAAAAAAAAAAACTTATTAATTGGAAATGCAGATGATATGACGCAATCACAGCTAGATCACAGATTCCGAATCCATACCTGCTCAGGAGGGTGCTCCTGCATTCCTATTGAAAGAGTTCATGAGCATAAGTACCTGGGGGTCATCATTGATGATAAACTTTCATGGAAGGGTCACGTATCGTATTTAGTGGAAAAATTAAAGAAATGCATACACATATTTTACAATCTACGTTCGATGATATCCCCCACAAACATAAAAATGGTATATGTAAGTCTAGTGCAATCCATAATTCAACACGGAATTATCGTATGGGGTGGCACATATTAAACGTCATTGAAACCTCTGGCTACATTACAGAAATGTATATTGAAGGTATGCTTAAAAAAGCCCAAAACATTCAGTTCGGTGGAAGTATTTAATTTAAGCAAAAACTTCTCAATTAGACAGTTGTTCGTTAAAAACCTGTTACTATATTATCATAAACATCCTGAAAGAATTTCTGCTGAAACAGGACACCCTTACCCAACAAGATTTCGCTTGGATGGTAATGTTACAAACCCTCGTACAAAAACAACTCTGTTTACAAAAAATCCTCGCTATTTAATACATGTAGTGCACAAATCTTTACCTGGAGTTCTGAAATCACCTTTCAATAGCAACCGAGATGGATACAAAAAGCTGGTATACTCTTGTTTGATTTCAGTTGGTTACATCCCCTTGGAAAATATTATGGCTAGTACCTATGTCACAAAATAACCTGGTTCCACGTAGCATTCCAATTATGTACCTACTTTAGTTTTTATAGAAATATTTTCTTCTTTTTTTTTATTCTTTTTCTTTTTACTGTATTTTGAGGAATCGTCGTTTGTTGTACTGCATTTGAGCTGAGTTCCGACTCTTGTCGACAGCATGGGCTTGCCCATCGCCGACAATAAGTTGACAACAATAACATAAGTAATGGTGTGTTTAATTTCCTATATATTATAAAGTGTATTATTTTCATTATTATTTCTGTGATGTCAATGAATCATTTATCTATCTATCTATCTATCAAAAATATAACCTTTTTTTAAATAAGGGTAGGTTTAACATGTGTAGGGGCCCTCATCGTGTCCGGGGGTCTAGGGGGTCCGTGTCCGCTCCCCCCCCCCCCCCCCCCCCCATCCAACACACCGGTTTTGATTCAAGCGGACCCCGGGGCCCGCCAAAACGGAGACTTTCTCTCCCGCTCGGTTCAACTTTACATCGTTGCCATCTAATCCCCGCCAGCTCCTACCGGGGTTTCCAGATTGTCACGGGCAGGGCCGGCCTAAAGCGAAAATTCTGTAACTCAAAGATAAACTAAACCATCATATATGCAAAACTCCAGCTTTCCAGCAGAGAGAAAAGAAGTTTCCGAAATTCATTTTAGCTATAGTATCGCTAGCCTTTCGAGTTTGGCGGGTTAGATGCTAAACAATCTGCTCACATTAAATGTATAAAACAAAAAAAAAAAAAAAAACTTATTAATTGGAAATGCAGATGATATGACGCAATCACAGCTAGATCACAGATTCCGAATCCATACCTGCTCAGGAGGGTGCTCCTGCATTCCTATTGAAAGAGTTCATGAGCATAAGTACCTGGGGGTCATCATTGATGATAAACTTTCATGGAAGGGTCACGTATCGTATTTAGTGGAAAAATTAAAGAAATTCATACACATATTTTACAATCTACGTTCGATGATATCCCCCACAAACATAAAAATGGTATATGTAAGTCTAGTGCAATCCATAATTCAACACGGAATTATCGTATGGGGTGGCACATATTAAACGTCATTGAAACCTCTGGCTACATTACAGAAATGTATATTGAAGGTATGCTTAAAAAAGCCCAAAACATTCAGTTCGGTGGAAGTATTTAATTTAAGCAAAAACTTCTCAATTAGACAGTTGTTCGTTAAAAACCTGTTACTATATTATCATAAACATCCTGAAAGAATTTCTGCTGAAACAGGACACCCTTACCCAACAAGATTTCGCTTGGATGGTAATGTTACAAACCCTCGTACAAAAACAACTCTGTTTACAAAAAATCCTCGCTATTTAATACATGTAGTGCACAAATCTTTACCTGGAGTTCTGAAATCACCTTTCAATAGCAACCGAGATGGATACAAAAAGCTGGTATACTCTTGTTTGATTTCAGTTGGTTACATCCCCTTGGAAAATATTATGGCTAGTACCTATGTCACAAAATAACCTGGTTCCACGTAGCATTCCAATTATGTACCTACTTTAGTTTTTATAGAAATATTTTCTTCTTTTTTTTTATTCTTTTTCTTTTTACTGTATTTTGAGGAATCGTCGTTTGTTGTACTGCATTTGAGCTGAGTTCCGACTCTTGTATAAAGTGTATTATTTTCATTATTATTTCTGTGATGTCAATGAATCATTTATCTATCTATCTATCTATCAAAAATATAACCTTTTTTTAAATAAGGGTAGGTTTAACATGTGTAGGGGATGTTCTTATTTATGGTAGCTGGAATTGAAACCCTTTAATCGTGGACTTTCGTTTAAGCCCTAACGTCCATGAAAAGCGATTCACAAAGTATTAATAAAATATTAATAAACTAAAGTGTCTGTATGTGGGTACCTCCAAACTTTTGAACGGATTGACCGATTTGCGCGATTCTTTTTTTAATATGACCAGCCACTCCCGGTGCAAAATGTAGGCCACATCAAAATTGCGCAACCCCTGCTCAGTAAGGGGTGGTTGTGAGGGGGGGTAGAAAAACTGGAAAATCCGTGTGTGGACTCAAACGAAAGTCCACGACTAGGGGGTTTCAATTCCAGCTACCATAAATAAGAACATCCCCTACACACGTTAAACGATCCCTTAGGGATCTACCGTTTGCGAGCGAAGCGAGCAACATCCCCTACATGTTTCAATTGCAATACACCTGAATGGGGGGTAAAAGAAAATGAAGAAAAGCGAGCGAAGCTAAATACCGAAAAAGCTATAGTATCAAAAATATCAAAACAATGGTTATGAGCCACCATGCCACCATTTTAACGAATTTTTGAAGAAAATTAAGCTATTGCTCTCGCTTCAAAATTTGTAGAATGTGATTTTTTGAAAAGATTTTATGCAGAAATCCGTTTCAGGCTATTCTGAATCATATCTGAAGTTTAACGCATTTTTTTTATGTATTTATGTATGTATGTATATATGTATGCATATATGTATGTATGTGTCATTCCAGACGATAACTGTCCGTAGAATTGTGCTAGAAACTTCAAATAAATTTTAAAATGTTAAGGGCACAAAACGAAAGTTCAAGTTCGTTGGCCAGCATGATCGGATTACATCTTCGGGTTGAAATTTTCAAAAATGTAGCAAAAATTTTCAAAATAGCCTGTTTTTTGCGATTTGTTGTGCAAAATAATTTTTTCAGCATACTAACATGTGGTATATTCGGAATCAGCGTAAAATTTCCTATAAGAATAAGTATCATGTTTTCAAATATTTCAAAGTTGAAAAATCAGTCAAAAATCGAAATAATCGAAGATTTCTTCAAAAATTCGCTCATGGGGTCATGCTGCATGACTGGACTTTTTATTTCATACAATGTACCTCCTATACGAACTAAATCACTCTCGACGAAGTTGTGGAAACCCATTTAAAACGGAAGTTAGCGAAAAAACGTTGTCGACTTCCACGAAAAATAAAGAGTTACAATGTTAAATCGATTTCGACGGTTAGGCCATCATCAGTAACAAACAATAACGTTATAATAAAGATATTGTTACTAACTCTTCATTTTTTGCGGAAATAGAACACGTTTTTTTCACTAACTTCCGTTCCTCCTACGGTATGAACATTGTTTTAATAATTTTCATCAGTTATCAAGGAGAGGGGATATGATAACCCCCGCGGATTACGGTTTTTACGGATTGCGATCCGTCAACGTATCTGTACGGAAGGATGCGTCACCGTAACTCATTGCGTCAGAGTTTCGGCGCCGGATTGTCAATACCGCAGGACGTATTGTGTTTTACGGATCTACTAGGCAGTGAGAATAGAAGATACCTACGTCAGATATTCTGTATTCTGATATAACATTTCCAAGCCAAATGAAACCTTTTCCAAGTCAAATGAAACCTTTTCCAAGTCAAATGAAACCTTTTCCAAGTCAAATGAAACCTTATCCAAACCAAATGAAACCTTTTCCATATCAAATAAAACCTTTTCCAAACCAAATGAAACCTTTTCCAAACCAAATGAAACTTTTTCCAAGCAAAATGAAACTTTTTCCAAATCAAATGAAACTTTTTCCAAACCAAATGAAACCTATTGAGAAAATGAGTGAACTGAGGTACCTAGATAGGTAGGTACCCTGCCAGTTGCAGGTAGATGTAATTGTACCTATCATAGAAAGACGTTGATAAAATGAAAATTCGATGAATTCAGGCATCGGATAACCGAAGTGGATCTCACCTTAGTAGAATAGGAAACAAGTAAGTTTGAGAAATTTCTGACTGTTGAATGTGAGTGGGTTTCATTTGGTTTGGAAAAAGTTTCATTTGGTTTGGAAACGGTTTCATTTAGTTTGGAAACGGTTTCATTTGATATAGAAAAGGTTTCATTTGGTTTGGATAAGGTTTCATTTGACTTGGAAAAGGATTCATTTGACTTGGAAAAGGTTTCATTTGGCTTGGAAATGCTATATTCTGTCAGATATAGATATTCTCACTGCTACTAGGAACTTTCTAGTGCCCCACGCAGATGAGCGGCAACATCCAACAATCGCTCGGCGTTCGAACGGAAAGAGAATTCACGTGAACAAACAAAACGGCGCGGAGGCGTTGTGTGTGAGGGGGGGGGGGGGGTTTCGGGGGGGGGGGGGGGGGGGGTCGGGTCGAGGAGGGAGTGTAGGGGAGGAGGCAGTTTGGAAAAAAGCGACCAGGATATGAAGGGGGCCCGCGGCCGCACTCTGCATATCCGGGAAGGCGGCGCCGGTGTCGGGAGTTCCGCCCTCTCCCGCGGCCGCTCCGGTCGCCGGCTCGGAAAACCCCCGCGACCGGTAGATTCAGCGGCGCGGCGCCGCGGACGAGAAACTCGTCGTCTCCGGAGTTCGGTTCAATTTCGAGGGCAGCGCTTTCGAATTGAGACGACCCGCCCCGCTGTGGCCCGAAAAGGGCGGCGAGATCCGGGAGTGGGCTGAATGAGGGGGGGGGGGGGGGGGGGGGGGGGGGGGGGGGGGGGGGGGGGGGGGGGGGGGGCAGAAATTATGTTTGAACTTAGATAAAACATCCATTTTTCGATTTTCGATAGGTAATAGAAAATTTCCTCGGTACTCTGCAATAAAATTTCATTCTAATTCTTCATGTTTAAGTAGTATTGCTTCCGAGACTGCAAGGCAGCGGAAGCTTTGTTTTCACTTTCGAAATGAAAAAAAATTTTTTGCTCCAAAATCAAAATTTCTACTCGCATTTTGCGTTTCAGAGCCTCCTGAACAAATGTGGTTCCGTGTCTGTCTGTCTGTTTGTCCGTCCACATTTCCTTGTAACAGCCATAACTTCCACAATTTTGATCCGATTTTAACCAGTTTTTTCAGGGATCGTGCGGGTTGAGCTCTAGATGGTCCCCTATCAACTTCATCATGATCGAATCAACGGTAGCTTCTGCGCAGGCGCTAACGTGAATTCCTTGCGACGGTCATAACTCGGTCAATGTTGAACGGATTTCGGTCAGATTTTCAGGGATGATGTGGGTAAGGTCCCATAAGACAATCATCATAATTGCATTAGCGGTACGCTCTGCGCATGCGTGAACGAAATATTCTTGTTACGGTCCTTGCAACAGCCGTAATTTCCACAATTTTGATGCGATTTTCTTCAAATTTTTAGGGATCGTGCGGGTATAGCTCTACATGGTCCCCTATCAGTCCCGTCATGATCGAATCAACGGTAGTCTCTGCGAAGGCGCAAACAAAATTTTCTTGTTTCGGTCATAACTCAGGCAATTGTGAACGGATTTCGGTCAGATTTTCAGTGATGATGCGGGCAAGGTTTCTTGAGGTCCCGTATCACATTCTTCGCGATCATCAGCAGCGGTACGCTAGGCGCATGCGTGAAAGTGATGTTTTTGTTACGGTCACAGCTTAGTTATGAGGAACATGCGGACTACATCCTGGATGGTCCCATATTAAAATCAAAATTTTCCTTATTAATTTCATTTATTATATGTACCATTCAGCTTCCAATTTCCCACCTTATTAATTCCCTGATGCCAGAACCGGTCGTTTCTAGTTTTCTGGAATTTAATGGTGACGTACTGTGAAGGTCACGAGGAAGCATGTGCCATTTCCTTGGCAGTGTATTAATAATTGTATCTGCCCTTCGCTTTCGTTTAGTGACCATTGTAAATACTCAAGTTTTTTTTATTGATAGTCATTTTAAATTTAAGAAGCAAATTGATTTTTTAATTTCTAGAATGAGAAAATTATTTTGTTTTCAAGGAAACTCGTAGTTTTTTGTCGCAAAAACATAAGAACAATATATTTTTGGTTTGGCTTATTCAATTATTAAGTATGGTATTGTTCTTTGGGGAAGTGAAAATAAATCTGACATTAGAAAGGTGCTGGTGGTGCAAAATCGTTTGCTTAAAATTATATTGAACAAAAATAATAGATACACAACCTCGCTTCTTTATAAGCAATTTGAAGTAAATAAACTAAAGGGCAAATATAATCATAAGAAAGAAACGCTTGCATACGAGTTTACAACACATTGGGACATTTTATGTCTTTAATTGCAGACTCGTGTGTGTTGCAGACTCGTATGCAAGCTCTAAGAGCCACTCAGCTGATCCGGACCCTGGGCATCGTCAAGTAAATGTCCTAAAGAGGCTACATACGAAACGACAGCTTCCTAGAGTGTAAAGCATAGAAATTACCTATTAAAATGATTTAACCACCGCTTCACAAATCAAACCGTTCTCGCAATATTCGGATCACCTGCTATGAATCAAATCATCGAAACACCAGCTCAATGAAATCATCAAAAATTAACAAGCGGTGGCAATCATGTTCACAATATCAATTATTGAGAATGATCACCTGAGTGTACACAATTATTCAAATAACCTTGCTCATAACTCAGCTTGTTGGCCACGCACTTCGCAGTAGTTAACATAATATGGTGGGATAAATCGAGAGCTTTCGAACGAATGGTCAACGAATTTTGTGGGATGAAAAACGACGAAGTACCATTTCCCTAGCAACGACTCGGTTGTAAGTGGAAATCATCAGAAAACCCACCGTAACGCTTTTTTTAAAGCTATTTTCGTTTATGTGCCAAATTAAAGACATAAAATGTCAAAAAATCAAATTGCTTTTAAGTTGTAAAGTTGGTGTGATACAAAATATTCAAACAAACAAACAAAAAAAAAAAAACTTAGGAACTGTTCGGAGTATTGATAGCCTCGCGAATCAATTGGTATAATTTCATTCTTTGTAACTCATTAATTTAATTGTTCTTAAATAATACTTCAGTATGTACAAGCGCAAACTTTTTATCGTTTACAACCTAATTGACCGATTTTGTCGTTTTACTACAAGGTCATCACTTTCAGTGGTCCCCAAGATGCTGTGTACCAAATTTCATGGCTCTAGGACTAGGATGTAAGGAGAGAAGTTGAGTTCATTGCTCACTCAGCTGATGACCTCCTGTACAATTCCCCCTAAGAACCAAGATGATCCCTATCCGTATTTCCCTTTCTTCCCTAATAGAAGGTTAATTTTCCTCAAAGAAGGAAATATCCCTCGAAGTTACAAGCTCCTAGTTAAGAGGGGTTAGTTGTAAGTCGTAAGGTACCTGGTGGTGGTGGCCCCTTTCTGCGCCCAACACGGCGTCAGGTGCTGCATGCTTACCACGTTTATTTTTAATGCCATGCTGTTTTGAGGGGGTAACTCTCAAAAACTTATTTCCCTTTCTTCCCCAGCAGAAGGTTCATTTCCCTTAAAAAGGGGAATATCACACAAAGTTACAACCGCCTAGTTATGAGGGGTTATTTGTAAGTCGTAAGGTTTCTGGTGGTGGCCAACTGCTGTGCTCGGAACGGCGTCATGTGCCGCATGCCAACCACGTTTTTCTACTTTTTTAAATTTTTATTATTTTTTATTATTATTTCTTATAGTTTTCTTATTTTTATGTCGGACAGTTTTGAGGGGGAAATTCTCAAAAACTTATTTCCATTTCTTCCCCAGTAGAAGGTTCATTTCCCTTAAAAAGGGGAATATCACACAAAGTTACAAGCACCTAGTTATGAGGGGTTATTTGTAAGTCGTTATTACTTATAACTTTTTTATTTTTATGTCGGACTGTTTTGAGGGGGAAATTCTCAAAAATGTATTTCCCTTTCTTCCCCAGAAATTCCTCAAAAAGGGAAATATCCCTCGAATTTACAAGCTCCTGGTTATGAGGTGTTAGTTGTAAGTCGTCGGGTACTTGGTGGTGGCCACCTGCTGCGCCCAGGACGGCATCAGGTGCCGCATGCCAACCACGTTTTTCTACATGTTTCAATTTTTATTATTTTTTATTATTATTACTTCTAACTTTTTTATTTTTATGTCGGACTGTTTTGAGGGGGGAATTCTCAAAAACTTATTTTCCTTTCTTCCCCAGAAGTTCTTCAAAAAGGGAAATATCCCTCGAATTTACAAGCTCCTGGTTATGAGGTGTTAGTTGTAAGTCGTCGGGTACCTGGTGGTGGCCACCTGCTGCGCCCAGGACGGCGTCAGGTGCCGCATGCCGACCACGTTTTCACCGGATCGCGCGAATAATTGTCGCTCTCTCTTAAATCGCTCACCTGCCTCCTCAAACCACCTGTTTTTAATTCAATGGGCAGCACATGGCTTCCTCACTTTCCACAAACGAACATCAGCATCTCCCTAGCCAAACACTCGCCTTTCCTATTAAGAAGGCCAAGTAGTCTGCGATCATTTTTGAACAATAATTTCAACGAAATCTGGTCTGAAGCATTCTGAAACGATTCCTGAAGTTTGCGCTATATACATATTAAGCGCAAACTTCTTTTCACAATACTTCAGACCAGATTCGCTCATACGGTCATGCTGCATGACTGGAACTTTTTTTAAATCAAATGTTCACAGAAAAAATGAGCTAAGTATATATATATATGTACTCGGCGCTTCGCGCCTCGCCGGGGGGCTTCGCCCCCCTGGACCCCCTTAGTCTATACTCGGCGCTTCGCGCCTCGCCGGATCTTTTCTCTTTTGTACTGCGTATAAAACGAGGATAATTTGCTATGCAATTCTTAGCCTGAATCAACTTAGTTTTGGAATGTAGCCATGTACGTAAGGAGAGGGAAATTGATAGCTTGAAATGTGAACATTAATCACATAAATCAAGCAAGATAATTAATTATAATAATATTAAAAATAAATAAAATACAATTTGAAAAATCAATTGTCCACACAATGCCTCCTCACCGCCGCCACGAATCGACCAATGGTAGGCAATGAACGGATCGAGTTGGGTAGAGAGTTCCAGACCCGCGCCCAAGCAATAGCAAATGACTTGGATTTGATTATAGTTCTATGACGAGGAATCATCAAAGCATTGGATCGGTTGGAGGTTGCAAGTGTTGATAGGGAAGTCAGGTAGGATGGAACATTACAGAGTTTAATTTGGAAAATGAGTTTGAGATGCCGGAGGATGTAATATTTTTCTAATGGTAAACATAAAATGGCTTGGGTGCTGATAGAATGACGAGCTTTGATACTGTAAGCATAGCGAATAGATCTATAAACCCGACGACAGATCATGGTGATGTGGTGGTGGTTCCAAGACAAAGTTTTGTCGATGAGCAACCCAAGATTACGCACATGAGATGAAAAGGGAACAACCACCCCCTCTAAAAGAATGGGAGGAAGAGGGTCTGTGGGAACATCGTCGATGGTCGACAATTGCTTGCGTTTAAAATGTAGTAAATTGTTAATGTATTTAATTGCTGAAATGATTAATAACTGACCAACTCTGGTTTCTACATCCTAAGGGTAACAACAACAACACAAAGTGGTGCATAGAGAAGGAACCGGGATATTGAGAGCAGAATGTGGCGAACAAAAGTTTTAGCGGGAGAGCGAAGGATAATCGGGGTGGGCGCTAAGTGCCCAGAACTGGACTCGAAGGAACGGATCCGGTTTCCACGCTTCTCCTGCTTCTAATTGTCAGAGGATTTCCTTCTTCAGGCCGCTCTCCAAGTTTTTCTTCAACTCCGGCGATCGTCCTGGGAGATTAACAGTAACGAGGCGAAGAGGCCCCCACCCGAAAGGTAGGTAGGTAGGAACCTATATAGGTACCTACCTGTAAATCCTTCTCTGCTCAGCCCCAAGAGAAAAACGTTCATTCGAAATGGATTCTTGAAAAGGCCTGTTACCTGCTATACGAAATAGAACGAAATCTCGTAAAAATAGTGGGGAAAGGGCGTCCGGTCGGTTATTTTTGAGTGGAAGGTCAATGACCAGCAAGTAATGGCTGGTTGTTGAACTCTGTGTACTTAAGCCATAGTTATTTGAATTTTCGGTTGTCCGTTGAGAAAAGGGGGTTAGAATTATGGAATTCTCAACTGAACCAGTTTTCCGTACTAAAAAAAATAAATAAAACTGGTTACTATGATTGAGGGAAATGGTAAATTAAGATGAGGCAAGGAGTACTTATGTTTTCAGACTACTGTGTTGTGAGAAAATGATGCTTGATGGAATTTACATTTGTGCATGCGCAGAGAGAAATGTTCATAATTTGAAACGGGTTCCGGTCACCTGGGCCGAGTTCGCTGTCAGCGGGGATGATTTTGCTGTCAGCTGGGCTGACCCAGTGTCAGCTGGGTAGTTTAATACAATTCTACCCTTCAGCCTAGCTGAGAATGCAAAAAACGTCTGCCAAGTTGGGTGTGGCTCATAGCTTCCTCGTTTACCTATCATGTGTCCTATTGGAAAGTTTGAAATGATCTTGAAAAACTCCATAGTGGAAAAGAGTAAATCAAGAAGAAGAGTGAAATGTCATAATTGGTCAATTAAGAAACGAAAAAATTATACTTATTGTAATTTACGTTTGTCCAAGCCGAAAACAATGAAATATGTAGGTACGGGACTATCTACAACCTAAACCGCGCATTTGCTGATAATTTCATCAAAATCGGATGAAAACTGTGGAAATTAAGGTCATTACAATTATTTCGCATTGGCGCACGCGCAATAGCTATTAATGATGCAATCGTATTGAAATTGATATGAGGTAATCAAGTCATCTTATTCCAACTATCATCCAAATTTAAGCGAAATCAAACGACTAGAGTGAGAAAAAATAGAGCATAATGAAATGTAAGTTTGCGCATGCGCAGAATGAAGTATTTATTTGGCAACCTAACCCGTGCATTCTCTGACAATTTCATCGAAATTGAGTGAAAACAGTGGAGATTAAGGTCGTGGCGCAGTTGCTATTAATGATACAATCATGTTGAAATTTATATAAGATGATCAAATTGTCATCCCCCAACTATCATCCGAATTTGAGCGAGATCGGACGACTAGGGCGTGAGAAAATGATGCTTGGTAGAATTTACGTTTGCGCATGCGCAGAGTGAGGTATTGAGTCAAGAACGATGAAACTGATAGGGGACCGTCTACCCCCTAACCCGCACATCCCCTGAAAATTTCATCCAAATCGGATGAAAACTGGAAAATAAGCTTGTTAGAAGGATTTGCGGACACACGACAGACAGACACACACACACACACAGACAGACACGAAACCAAATTTGTTCAGAACAGTCTAAAACGTAAAATAAGAGTGGAAATTTTGATTTTGGAGACCAAAAAGTTTTAGTTTTCTCCCGAAAGTGAAAACAATACTTCCGCTACCTATAGGGAGGTAGACTCGGAAGCAATAAGAAGGTTCGAGAATCGGGATCGGGAATAACTCCCTAATGTGTGTCAAAGTATTAGACCCCATGCCACTCATCTATCGAACTTTATGTTAACTTTAAATATACATAGCCCCACCCGCAACACATTGAATATACTACATAACCACAAAGCTCTTTACACTCATTACATCAGTGGACAGACGAAAGTTAGTGCGTTTGGGTAATTGAGACGTGACATGCATGCATTTGACGAATGATCTTCTTTGAGTTGCAGAATGTTATTTTGAACGAGTTTTGTTGCCATAAAATTGGTAGTCAACTATTTCTTTTGTATCATAATACCTACTCAAATTTCAAAACAATTTAATAGTCATATGTACTATAATACGGTAAGTTATGAAAATTAGCTCATTCGATCATGTTGCATGACAGGAACTAATTGATTTATTTTTCGTTTCAGATCCCCCTCCCCCTCTCACCAGTTTGTCAACCCCCTCTCACCCCTCATCCTTCTGTTTCTCTTCTTTAAGTCACAGTATCTTTCTTTAATTTTTCTTCTCAGCACACACTAGATACAGTAATACTTCTGTTTCATTTGTCTGTTTTTTTGTTATTTTCCCCTATCTTATTTATTTATTTTGAAGAAAAAAAAAAGTTTTTCATTGAAATTAAAAAAAAAAGTTTTTTAACTTTTCAAGCTTTTTTGTTTTTGTTGAAAACATTTTGTAGGAAAATGACTTTGGGCAAATGGGAAGTGAAAGGTTGTTGAAATCGCAATGACCTAGGGCAAAGGTGAGCAATGTTTTTGGGCAAGTTATCTTCAGCGTGATAACATCGTAGAGCCATGGGATAAGGCAAATCGGAAATCAGTTGACTGGTGAGCGATGGATGTAATCATTGAACGGAAGTTTTGGTCACGGCGAGGAAAGGTTCTGCTCGCGATCAATAATTTTAAGTATTCTCAATTCCGCACGATGGCAGACGGGTCCATAACCTTTCGTTGTACCAATAAAAATTACAAGTGTAAAGCCCGGGTAGTGACTGATAGCAGTGTGTCGCGAGTGGTGTCGGTAGCAAACGATCATTCTCACGACCCTGAAGCTGACGAGGATCTAGAACGCGAAGAGGTTTGTGAAATTTAAATAAACATGGAAATTCGAATTAGTACACGTAGGTATTGTTAATTTTTTTTTTTTTTTTTTTTTTTTTTTTTTTTTTTTTTTTTTTTTTTTTTTTTTTTTAGATTCGAAGTCGAGTAAAGCGGAAAGCTGAGGAGGATTTGTTTATCAAACCAAATAAGCTGATCCGGAAAGAGCTAGGAAACACTCGAGTGAATTGCAGTGGACATGCAGACTTCAAAAGGTGGAGAGAAAGTATCTACAATGCACGACGAAAGAAGGTACCCAGCGTTCCACAATCGCATGATCAGGCCATTGAACAACAAAATTTTGTCACGTGAGTGAGGAAAACATTCCACTATTTATCACACCTTCCCATCTGAAAATATTGGTACACTCGGACCACGTGATCGCAGATGGCACGTTTTCATACACTCCCAAACATTTCTACCAAATGTATACTGTACTTGTTCATGTTAACGGTTTCCACGTATATTTCTATCACTGCTCACTGATATAAACGTATTTGCCCAAACCCAATCTTTTTTCTCAGAAGCGTTTGCCCAAACCCACTGCGTTCTTTGCCCAAAATCATTGAATTTCTGGAAAGTCCCAAACTCTAATTCATCACATTTTGTAGGTAGGTACATACTAATATTGCTTCCGAGTCTACCTAGAGGTAGCGGAAGTATTGTTATCACATTTGGGAGAAAAAAATTTTTGATTTCCAAAATCAAAATTTCCACTCGCATTTTAAGTTCTAGACCATTCTAACAACTTTGGTTGTGTGTGTGTGTGTGTGTGTGTGTGTGTGTGTGCGTGCGTGCATGCGCGCGTGCGTGCGTAAATCCCAATAACAAGCTTATTTTCCACAGTTTTCGTACGATTTGGATGAAATGTTCAACATGGTTGTACCATTAATAGCTAATGCGCATGTGCCTATGTGAAATCCTCGTAACGGCCTTAATTTCCATTGTTTTCATCCGATTTCGATGGAATTGTCAGAGAATGCGCGGGTTAGGTTGTAGATGGTCCCCTATCAGTTCCATTGTTGTCAAATCAATACTTTGCGCAGGCGCAAGCGGAAATTACATCATGTTCCATCTTTTCACTCTGTAGTCGTTCAAGTTAGCTTAAATTGGATGATAGTTGGAAGATGATAGGTAAACGAGGAAGCTATGTGCTTGTTGCCAAATCACCAGGCAACTTTCCATCTTTTCACTCTGTAGTCGTTCAAGAGCAGATGATAGTTGGAAGATGATAGGTAAACGAGGAAGCTATGTGCTACACCCAACTTGACAGATTTTAAAAAAAAAAAAGATTTTTTAACATTCCTGCCCACCACTATTGTAAATGATTGTATACACAAGGGCCCCAGTGGGGTCTCCATACAGATAAACGTTCTTTCTTTCTTCTTCTCCTCCTCCAGTCATGCAGCATGATCTTATGAGCGAATTTTCCTAAATTATCACCTATAGTATAATGCGCTAAATTATATTGAAATTTGAACAACCTACAAAGAAATAGTTAAAAACCAATTTAATGCAATGTTTTGTCAAAAACCCATACTAATTGCAATCCGAGATTCAAAAAATATTTTGAATTTTTAGATTTTTTTGGCAGTTTTATACATTTTAGTCAAAAAATATTTGTCTATTTCCACAAAAAATAAAGAGTTACAATCGATTTCGACGGTTAGATCATCATCAGTAACAAACAATAACTGAGTAATAAGTAGGTACCTATGTAATAAGTAGTTAGTAACTAACTAATAATAAGTTATTGTTTGTTACTGATGATGGCCTAACCGTCGAAATCGATTTAACATTGTAACTCTTTCATTTAATTCCGTTTTGAAATGGGTTTCCACAACTTCGTCGCGAGTGATTTAGTTCGTGTTCGCTATCCAGGTAAACAGTCTGTACCTGTAGGGCGGCACGAAAAATGCGTACCGCAAAATATGCGAACATGAAGAAACAGTATGTAGCTATTGGCGAGGGTAAGTGGTAAATCTGTCCAAGTAATCTGAATTATTACTAAGGGATTGACTACTTGAAGTTATGTATTTTTGAGGGGGTGGACGGCACGGGAACTTGGAAACTGCCAGACCAGGAGACTGCCCAAATTTCTGCCCCAAAACCGATTCGGGGAGTTCAAGGAGTTCACGTAAATGTCTCCGAAAGTAGGGCCAGGAAACTGTCGGAAAACAGAAAGCTGCAGAACTGTCCGAAAATATTCCGGTAGAATGGAAAATCCCCGTTTCGACTTCGAAAACTGTCCGAAAGTCTGCTCAGGGCAATGAACTGCGAGTGGGTCCTTTCTAATCCAGTCACATTCTAATCCGTCTTTGTAAAGCGTCTTCTTCCATTATTAGAGGGAGACACATTCTAATCCGTTATTATAATGGCAACCACTGCGTCTTGCGTTCATTAGGGGGAAGCCTATATATATGGCCATTCTCGCACCATAATAATTCATTCGAAAAGTTTCATTCTTGAGAGTAAGATTTCCCCATCTCTGTGACGTGTTTCTGTCCGTTCAACATGGTTTTTGTGATGCAGGGCCAACGAGCCAACTCACTTCTTTACGTTGACGAGTGCAATAATTTCTTATATATCAGAGATAAAAAGAAAAACTCAGTGTGGTACATGAGATGTTCGCATACGTCATGTCCTGGAACAGCAAAAATAACCGACATGCCGGAAGATGTTAGTGATACAGATTTATCAACGTTTACGATGATCCAGTCAAAGCCACATAATCATGGACCCGAGGAGCATGTGAGAGAGGTGAGTCTACTCTTTAACCTTTGTTTTGTAGTCGGTCGTAGTTGCTTGTATAGCTTTTCCTAATCAATTTCATCGTTCTTGACTCAATACCTCACTCTGCGCATGCGCAAACGTAAATTCTACCAAGCGTAATTTTCTCAAGCCCAATCTCGCTCAAATTTGGATGATAGTTGTGGGATGACAATTTGATCATCTTATATCCATTTCAACATGGTTGTACCATTAATAGCTACTGCGCATGCGCCTGTGTGAAATCCTTGTAATGGCCTTAATTTCCGCTGTTTTCATCCGATTTCGATGAAATTGTCAACGAATGCGCGGTTTAGGTTGTGGATGGCGTCATGCAGCATGATCGTATGAGCGAATTCTCCTAAATTACCAGCTATAGTAATATGATGCGCTAAATTATATTGAAATATGAACAACCTACAAAGAAATAGTTAAAAACCAATTATATGCAATGTTTTGTCAAAAACCCATAAAATGCAATTCGAGATTCAAAGAATATTTTGAATTTTTAGATTTTTTTGGCAGTTTTTATACATTTTAGTCAAAAAATATTTGTCTATTTCCACAAAAAATAAAGAGTTACAATGTTAAATCGATTTCGTAACAAAATCATCATCAGTAACAAAAAATAACTAAGTAATAAGAATGTAGTAACTAACTAATAATAAGTTACTGTTTGTTACTGATGGTGGCCTAACCATCGAACTCGATTCAACATTGTAACTCTTTGTTTTTCATTTAATTCCGTTTTGAAATGGGTTTCCACAACTTCGTCGCGAGTGATTCAGTTCGTGTTCGCTATCCAGGTAAACAGTCTGTACCTGTAGGGCGGCACGAAAAATGCGAACCGCAAAATATGCGAACATGAAGAAACAGTATGTAGCTATTGGCGAGGGTAAGTGGTAAATCTGTCCAAGTAATCTGACTTATTACTAAGGGATTGACTTCTTGAAATTATGTATTTTTGAGGGGGTGGACGGCATGAACGCTCGGAGGGTTAAAGTGGTATGTACGAACGCTCCCGAAGGAGCACTCTCTTTTCAGTCAAACATGTACGAACGCTCCCGTACCCTATGTACTAATCCCCCCTCTGAAAATCGTTAGGTACGTAGTGAGCTATTAGCGTTAACGTGCGGACAGCATTGTGCAATGAGATCTCGAAATCGGCAACACAAGTAGTTGGACGGAGAATTATCTCAAGTTCGGCACATTTCGAGCAAATGAGTTCGAGACATGATAACTCTCGATAGGATTGAGCTAAAAACTTCGTTCATGCGTCTGAGTCATTTATAGCGAAGAAAAAATGTATCTCCGGGGGACGGCAATTTTATGTCTTTACTTTGGTACATAAACGAAAAAAGCGTTAACAAAAAGCGTTACGGTTGGTTTTCTGATGATTTCCGCTTACAACCGAGTCATTGCTAGGGAAATGGTACTTCTTCGTTTTTCATCCCACAAAATTCGTTGACCATTCGTTCGAAAGCTCTCGATTTATCCAACCACATTATGTTAGCTACGTGGCCAACAAGCTGAGTTATGAGCATGATTATATGAATAATTGTTTACACACAGATTGATCATTCTCAATCATTGATATTGTGAACATGATTGCAACCGCTTGTTAATTTCTGATGATTTCATTGAGTTGAGCCCAGAGTCCGGATCAGATGAGTGACTCTTAACACTTCGGCTGGGACATGAATGAAATTACTGTTCGGAGGGATACCTGCCTGTAAGGCATACACTAAACCTACACTCCAAGGGACATCTGCATTTTAGGCATTCCTCTCGCAATTTAGGAACGAACTCTTAGAGGGATGTATGCCTTTCAAGCATGTGAATTAAAAATGAGGAACCCATACCAAAAACGTCACCAAAATACCTGGCAGAGCAATGCTAAGTGATTTTCATGTTCAGATAATGGCTGATAATATAGAAGGATGATATTGAAAAACGGTGGATGAAAATAGTGACTGAAGTGGAAAACAGGGAGCTGAGGCATTCCTTGGAAAATTTGAAGATGGAACAAAACAAAATTATTACAATTAGAGCGTTCAACTCATCTCCGTCCACATCTTTGTATTCTGGGGAATTCTCTTCTTTTTTTTTTTCTTTCGCGTCCCTTCCAATTTTGTATTGGTATGTTTGAGAATTTCAGCGATCATATTGGGAGTGAAGAGAAGTTCTCAAACGTCCTTACACTGGGGCGCATTACCCAGCTGTAGAGCTGGCCTTTGACGAGAACTGCAGCGGACCCTTATTATGTTTCTTCGGCTTTGTCTGCCAATACCAGAAGTCGATTGGTCATCACTCCAAGTAAAACAACCCTTTTTTCCTTCGAAGCTTCTGCATTGCGGTGATGTACTCGGAGCTGCTGTTCCTTGAGATACGGCGGGCTACTGTTCATCCTCCTCCATGATTTCTTCGTTAAATGAAGGGCTCTGAGCACAGTGTTCAACATTCCCATTGACTGGATCCGCATAAATACTTGCTGTAGTTAGACAAAGAAAAAAAAAACACAGTCATGCAGAATGGCCTAAACAACGAAAGATTGGCCTCCAAATAGCTTGGAGGTATTTTCTTCGAAAATTCGCTCAACTATATAATAATTTCACTTGACGGGACATCTGCTTTTTAGGCATGAAAGACGTGCTCACTCTTAGAGGGACATATGCCTTCTCAGCATTGAACCCCCCTTGAAAGAGATGTATGCCTAAAACACATACAATTCGTACTACACTTAGAGGGACACATGCCTAAAAAGCAGGAAATCCATGTACACACAGCGGGATGTATGCCAAAAAGGCAGGGTATGTTCTGGTAAAATGAAACTTACCGCGGAATGGAGGGAGAACGTCGATTCCCTATGGTTCCTCTTTCACACTAGGTAGTCAACTGACAATGTCCTAGGAAGAGAGAGGACCCGTTGCAGTAGAACCGCCCGAAGCGGCAGAAATGTGAGCCAAGCATGCCTAAAAGGCATATGTCCCGGCCGAAGTGTTAAAGCTAATTTCTATGCTTTACACTCTAGGAAGCTGCATTTTCGATGTAGCCTCTTTAGGACATTTACTTGACGATGCCCAGGGTCCGGATCACAGGATTGGCTCTTAGAGCTTGCATACGAGTCTGAACTAAAGACATAAAATGTCCCAATGTGCCGCAGACTCGTATGCAAGCGTTTCTGATTTTCTTTTGATTTACTAAAGAAATTCACAATTACTACATAATTTATTTATTTATTTTCACGGGCGATGCCCAATTTACAAGAAATTACTAAGATTCAACAATATGCAACAGTTCAAATTATTTCCAAAAACTGCCCAATAACAAGATAAAATATAGATAATTTAACAGGATAAAGGCACGATGGTAACAATCACATCACTTACAATTAAAAGATACAAAATGACAATAAATGAGGGCAAATATAGACAAACGAAAATATATCAAGATACTACTTAAGAAGGATGGTTAAATTAGGGAACTTATAAATTCTTGATTGCGTCGCGGCGAAAAGAGGAGAGGCAGGAGTTGAAAACATCCACATCCACTCTATTCAACCCTCTCCGCATCCGCAGCAGTGGGGCATGGTACAAATAGTTACATAATGTTTGTTATCAACTGTGAAGATGTCAGATGCAACGGTGTGCCATGGAGAGTCGGGGATATCTCTCAATATCATTGGCTCTTTAGAATGTTTATTCTTGAAACGAGCAAAGATACTGCAGTCTTGAACTTTGTTTTTCTTTTCTTTTTCAATTCTTCAAAATCCAGAAATTTTCATTTAAAAAAAATTATATTTTGTATAAATTATATTATAAACTAGGTAGGTATTTTATAATAGTTAAAATTTTATATTTTGCTTCCGAGACTGCAAGGCAGCGGAAGCTTTGTTTTCACTTTCGAAATGAAAAAAATTTTTTGCTCCAAAATCAAAATTTCCACTCGCATTTTGCGTTTCAGAGCCTCCTGAACAAATTTGGTTCCGTGTCTGTCCGTCCACATTTCCTTGTAACAGCCATAACTTCCACAATTTTGATCCGATTTTAACCAAATTCTAGGGATCGTGCGGGTTAAGCTTTAGATGGTCCCCTATCAACTTCATCATGATTGAATCAACGGTAGCTTCTGCGCAGGCGCAAACGTGAATTCCTTGTGACGGTCATAACTCGGTCAATGTTGAACGGATTTCGGTCAGATTTTCAGGGATGATGTGGGTAAGGTCCCTTGAGGTCCCATAAGACAATCATCATAATTGCATTTGCGGTACGCTCTGCGCATGCGTGAACGAAAATAAAAACTCCTTCAGTTTTGATCCGGTTTAGACGAAATTTTCAGGGAACATGCGGACTACATCCTGGGTGGTCCCATATTAAAATCAAAATTTTCCTTATTAATTTTATTTATTATATGTACCATTCAGCTTCCGATTTCCCACCTTATTAATTCCCTGATGCCAGAACCGGTCGTTTCTAGTTTTCTGGAATTTAATGGTGACGTACTGTGAAGGTCACGAGGAAGCTCATGTGCCATTTCCTTGGCAGTGTATTTTTAGTTTATAATGGCCGCCCATTGGAATGTATTTAGCGAATAACGGTTTAGTGTGATAAAATCTTTCATGTCACCTCTGGCGAATTAATGGGAACGTTCGTGTACATTTGACTGGGCACCGAGGGGAGTATTCGTACATGGTGAGGCTCCGACAAAATCCGCTTCTCCTTCCCGGGGAGCGTTCGAACATGCGCCCAAGCAGGCATGCGCGAAGCGTCCCGTGCCGAGAGAATGGGTGTACGTGATGCTCCCCGTCGAACTCACTTCCCCTTTCGAGGCGTTTCAAGCCTTATCAGTGGTTCGAACGGACTGGCTCTCAGTGATCATCGAACAACATGAACGTATCCACGTGTGTAGCATCCGGTACTCGTCGCGGTCGAGATGTGCTATTGGTGGACGGTTTTAAATTCTATTTCCAAAAACCGTTGGCAAACGGAATGAGTCGGTGGGTGTGTAGTGTGAGGGAGTGTAAGTGCGCAGTAAAGGCACTGGGAAGGCAGGTTGTGGATGTGGTTGGCA
Source organism: Adelphocoris suturalis (assembly GCA_030762985.1). NCBI lineage: Eukaryota > Metazoa > Arthropoda > Insecta > Hemiptera > Miridae > Adelphocoris > Adelphocoris suturalis. Next base: position 44,292,197 of record CM061044.1, read on the forward strand.
GTCACGACCACGACCATCCCCCTGCTGTAGAAAGCGACGTGGCGAAAAGGGTGCTCCAAAATAATGTGAAACGGAAGGCTTTGGAAGACACCTCATCCCGACCATCAAAGGTTAGTTCAATAAGTTAGCTTCGATAAAAAAATCAATGAAAAATTGGTACGAAATTGTGAAATCGTAAATAGGCTGCATGAACGTATGAAGTTATTTCATGATTTTAAGCGAATTTGTTTAGAAAATGAAGCTATTGCAATGGCTCCAAAAGTTTAGGAAATATTTCTGTTCTAGAACCAAAAATTTCAACCATGTATCATGTTTTCTCCTCGATATCGGTTGCAATCATGTTCACAATATCAATTATTGAGAATGATCACCTGTGTGTAAACAATTATTTATATAACCATGCTCATAACTCAGTTTGTTGGACACGCACTTCGCAGTAGTTAACATAATATTGTTGGATAAATCGAGAGCTTTCGAACGAATGGTCAACGAATTTTGTGGGATGAAAAACGACGAAGTACCATTTCCCTAGCAACGACTCGGTTGTAGGCGGAAATCACTGTAACACTATATGTTTCGTGCGCGGAAAAAAATTGACTCGCAAAATTTGCTAGGACCCCAGGGCTAAAACATGATACATGTTAAAAATCACGAAAAACGGCTAAAAATCGTTCAGTTTATTATTATCATTATTTATTTTGACATTTTCATGTCTTTGCTTTGGCACATAAACTAAAAAAACGTCACGGAAAATAATTGCTCACGAAAATTGCTCACGAAAATTGCTCACGAAAATTGTCCCAAGTGGCCACAACGATGATTATGACCATCAGAAATGACGTTTTTACCTAATGATCCCACGATTCTGAGATTTGGTATGTGGGCCCTTGAGGGACTTCTGAACACAACTGACCGATTGCAGATCAGCTGAGTGGCTCTAGAATCCAGTTTTTTCCCTAATGATCCCACGATTCTGAGATTTGGTATGTAGCCCCTTGAGGGACTTCTGAACACAACTGACCGATCCAAGATCAGCTGAGTGGCTCTAGAATCCAGTTTTTTCCCTAATGATCCCACGATTCTGAGATTTGGTATGTAGCCCCTTGAGGGACTTCTGAACACAACTGACCGATCCCAGATCAGCTGAGAGGCTCTAGAATCCAGTTTTTTCCCTAATGATCCCACGATTCTGAGATTTGGTATGTAGCCCCTTGAGGGACTTCTGAACGCAACTGACCGATCTCAGATCAGCTGAGTGGCTCTAGAATCCAGTTTTTACCCTAATGATCCAACGATTCTGAGATTTGGTATGTAGCCCCTTGAGGGACTTCTGAACACAACTGACCGATTACAGATCAGCTGAGTGGCTCTAGAATCCAGTTTTTCCCCTAATGATAAGAAAATAATAAGAAAACACACATGAAAATGTCCCAATGTGTTGCAGACTCGTATGCAAGCATTTAATATACGTTTTTCATTTATATATGTGTCATTCCTGACGATAAGTCTCCTTAGGATTGAGATAAAAATTCCGTTCTTGCGCCAAAAAATCAAGCTTTTCAAACGAAAGGATGAGTTCGTTGGGCAACACTTTTTGAGCACATTAAATTGGTGAAATTTCAAAATATGTGCCAAAAAAATCACGAAAAATGACTAAAAACTTCTAATAAAAAACGTAAAATTTATATTTTTTTGACATGGATATGTCTTTTGGCTGGGGGTCAGGGCATTTTTCGCGACACTTTTTTTCTCCACACAAAATGCAACGCTCCGGCCCTAGATTATTACTAACTCGAAAAGTGAAGGCTAGGTAGAATTTCTATTGATTTTTCACGTACAACCAATGAGTTACTAGGGAAGGTAACTCCCATAGTTTTCATAATAGGAAGAACGTTCGCCACTTTTCGGAATGCTCTCATTTTATCACAACATCTCATGAGCTCTAAGCCATTGTAGTGCCAAAGAATGGTGATTTATTACTCTAAGTTATAAACTAATATTGTTTTGTAACCATAATGGAATCTTGTGAAAAGACGGCACTACATGGTTGGTATACAATTGAGTAGTAGGTACCTACTGGTAAGCAGTAGGTACTAGACATATCCATGATCTTTTGTTTTTCCCATCAAGGGAGAAATTAAAATGCTTGAAAAATTTAATTACCTTGTAATGGACCAATAGCCATTGAAAAATTTCGTACTGATTTCGGTTGCAAAGTGAAGTAGAACAATCAGTTAATCTAATGTTTCTTCTGCCTCTTGGGGGGGGGGGGGGGGGGGGGCCTTTAATCCGTTCCTGCTTCTGTTTTGTACAATATTATCATCCAAAATCTTTGTTTGAACAGAATAAAATGATTTAGAATAAGTTGTTTCTCAATAAAATTCATAGTTAGGCACACAAACTGCTCAAATTTCAACTCAATTTAACACAAACGTAATAGGATAATTTTGGAAAATTCGCTCATACTATCATGCTGCATGACTGAAACTTTTTTTTTTCAGGTTGTTAGAGCTGCAATTGACGAGGCCCCTTCTGCCAACAACATTCAGTTCCACGATGTCATGAACTTGAGACGTATCGCTTATTGGGCCAAAAGGCGAACATTAGGATCACCTCTTCGGGATCGGGATCTTCGCGTACATGAAGAGAAAGGAGGCGGGGAGCTTCGCGTACTCGAAGTGAAAGTAAGTGAGGAGCTTCACGTATAAAAACTCGTATGCTCCCTGTGGTGAAATCCACCACCCCTTTTCAACAGCCCTTTTCAGGGCTACCAAAAAGAGGTAGGCACACCACAAAAATATTTTCAAGACGTCGAAGTACAACTCCGTCAAACAAAATATTTCACCGGAGAGAAAATACTAAATTCTCTCCCAAAAGTGAAATATTAAAGATTAACACGCAAGGCGACCTCCCCAAACATTTACTGGGCGAGAGAGATGCGACAAACATCTCGAGACAGGTCGCCTTGAACGAGATCACGCAAGGCGACCTCCCCAAACATTTACTGGGCGAGAGAGATGCGACAAACATCTCGAGACAGGTCGCCTTGAACGAAAACACGCAAGGCGACCTCCCCAAACATTTACTGGGCGAGATAGATGCGACGAAAAGTTCGAAACAAGTCGCCTTAGGAAAACTCAAGGTCGTTCAGCCACCCCCGGGGACCCCGTCAAAGCAACGGACGCAGGGAAACCACCTCGAAAAACCAACTCAGCTATCGTATGCCCAGATACTGGGAAAACACTGTGCGAACCAATGAGATTGCACAGTCGAATTTACGAAATTGAGCGAGCCAATCCGAAGCTAGTTTGATCGTACCAAATTAGTTGACGAAACTAATTTGCATACTAACCATAAAGTGGACACCACTTTTTGTTATAAATACCTCGTTCAGAGCCTGGCATTTCATTCCACTCTCCGCTCTCGACGACGACACCTCCGAAGTACGAAGAATTCTACACGCTCTACGCTGACGAACCTTCTGCATTGCGAGTTCATCTCAAGAACGGCTTCCCACTGCTTTCTACAAGCCAGACCTTCTCTCCTCACAGATTTCGCATTGGCATCTACGAGTCCAGTGATTATTCATCCTGCTCATTGCCCGACGTAGATCTCCTGGTAGGACGCCACCCGGTACTTCTATCGATATTCTCTTTAGACAGTACGCCCGAGGGACGTTTCCGAGCCGTGTCACCCGGACTACATAGCCTTCAGCTCGTAGTCGACCGCTGGGGCGCGCCGGTAAATTACTCAGCTCCTACGCTCTAATTTACCGTCTACGGAAGTCTTTTTCAAGACTGCGAGGTAGGACCCTGCCGTCTGAGCATTGGAAAGACGCTCCGGCAAGCGAGTCCACTTCCAAAACCCTCTATTTTTCACACGTAGAGGCATCGAAACGAGCCAAAAAACTCGATCAATTTCGATGGAACGTCAGCCTTCTTACTTCCCCTTGCGGGGGAAGGAGGAAGGCGGCAAGACCGGGCCGAGTGACCAACGTAGTGCGCCCTACCGGCCACACGGTGAGTCCGCTGAACCAACCATCAGCGCAAGGCGCGACCCACACGTCCGGATCGCCTTCTCGCCCGACGTATTCGTTCGAGAAACTGTCGAACAAGACTCACCTACACAAAAGATCGAGCAAACCTTTCAGACTCGCTCTGAAGCCGATCTTTTCGATTCGACCAAGCTGTCCGATTACCCACGATATCCGACGCAGGCTTACACGGTCGATCCGAGTGTCAAATACACTCCAAATGCACAAAAAGCAGAGGATACTTTTCAGTACCTCAACCAAGCTCAGTATATTCCCCTTTCAGATGTAAATCTAAGGCCGGAATATTACAAAACGGCTCAGTACGAAACTGATCGAACCCAGCACTCGGGACACGAGCCTAGCGCTCCGCGCGGCTGCGACACGGACTATCCACCCTTCCGGCCCGCGAAATCAGTTGACCTTGGCGGCTCCGCCCGCATTCCTCGCGGGGGTGGCCTAGAAACCGACCCGCATAACCGGGATATAAATGTCCGACTTGGTTTACCAACGTCAAGTCAAACCTATATAAATCCACTACAAATGGTGACCCCGCCTTTGAACAGGCTCAACACGGAGCATTTCGTTCCCTCTTATGAAGCTAGTGGATTTCAGGGAACCACCGCGGGCGTGCGACCCCCGCCGGGCCTCTACGCCCCACATCTCACGCAACATCCCTCTACAAACAGTGGCTTTCAAGCACTTTTAGAGGAGATGGGAGATTATCAAAAACCAGTCTTCCAAAAGAAGAATATTGATCGTGCACTCGCCGAGTTCGATCAATACTGCGTGAGAAAACACATGAAAACACAAAACGAATGCTTCTCAGCTATATACAAGTGGGTACCAGAGGAAATGAGGGAAGCTATCGACTCAGCTTACCTCACGGCACCTCACGCACCCTACGAAGAGGCCAAACAGCGCCTCCTACGAGAATATGGGTTGTCTTTACAAGACAGGCTCCTCGCACTCGAGGACCCCGCATCTCTCGCCAAAAAACCCAGCACCAAGTACCACGAGATGTACTCGAAAGCTGTTGGGTACTTTTCGGAAGCTCTAATCACTCAAAAGTGGATTGAGACTCTTCCCATCGAAGCACGAGGTATGGTCGCAGCTCAGCCTACCACGACCTCCCGGCTCGACCTAGCTGATACGCTACACGCGTACAGAGCAGAGAATACTTCTCTGAACATACGAGGAGTTGAATCTACTCCGAAACCCATAAATACTGGTTTCAAAAAGGCCCTCTCGAAACAAGCTGAGTTCAAACCCCAACCAGTGGAGAGTAAGCCTCACAAACCGATGGCCTACGTCTGTCGAAACCACGTACGTTTCGGTAACGAAACTCGCAAATGTGCAGACCCAGAACACTGCACTTGGAAGACAAACACTGCTTCCAAAACTAGCAAAAAGGCTGCGACTATAAGCCAGCCTAAAACCCGGGTTTCTACCGAGAATACTCAGCAGTCGGTACAAGAAAGTACCATTCCAACCTCCGACACAGAGAGTTCGGAAAACGAATAACTGCCAGCGTATCTGAGCCTATACGCCGGCAGTCTACTGAGTATAAAAGGCTTTTTTTCAAGTGCAAACTAAATGGCACTGAATTTCTCATTGACACGGGAGCAGAAGTGAACATTCTGCCCCACAATGTCACAAAAAAATTGGGCTTGAAAATTCTCAAGTCCAACGTTAAGCTCACAGCAGCTAACGGAGCCCCTATAGATACACTAGGGCGAGCTGACACAACAATTAACATCGGCCTCGGGGACATGACCACCGAGTTTATGATCACGAAAGTTGATCTAGCGATCCTAGGTATCCCATTCCTCGAATCTTGGGATATCGGAATACGGGTCAAACACAAGTACATTTATAAAGATAAAATGAAGTGCTATGCCGATCAAAAAATAGCTGCAGTCATGAACAAAAAGTTCACTGACGAACAAATTGCAGCTACTATCCCTCACCGTGACAATACACCTCAACCAGAGGACGTGCAAATCACGGAGGACGAGAACATTCGCTCTATCATTAACAAATACAATGATAAAATGAGCAAAATTCATGGTAAATGGAAGAACAACGGGGTTTACCACCGTATAACCACGGAAGGAACTCCAGTACACTTCCGAGCGAGACCTATGGCAGGAGAAAAACGGGCTCAAGTCAAAAATACTTTTGACGAAATGCTTTCAGAAGGCATAATTGCACCATCGGATTCCGAATGGGCATCCCCGTTACACTGTGTGCCAAAAAAAGACGGGTCATGGAGAATCACCGGCGATTACCGTTTCCTCAACGCGAAAACGAAGAAAGACGCCTACCCTCCTCCCCACATTCGCTCGTTCCAAGCGAATTTACATGATACGCAAATCTATTCAACAATAGATTTAAAATCAGCGTATTATCATATCCCGATGCACCCAGATGACGCTCATAAAACTGCGATCATCACACCTTTCGGGCTTTATGAGTTTAAGAAAATGAGCATGGGTTTGGCCGGAGCGGCTCAAACATGGCAAAGATACATGGACAGCATCATGCGAAAATTTGATTTCGCATTTGTGTATCTAGATGACATCCTGGTGGCCTCGAAGAATTATAATGAACACATGGACCACCTCCAACAAATTTTTAACAAACTAGGGGAACACGGACTTCGAGTAGGTTTTGATAAATGCATTTTTTCGAAACCTACCGTCGATTTCCTAGGTTTCACTATCTCGAAGGAAGGAATAATTCCTAAACGAGACAAAATAGAAGCCATAGAACAATTTCCTAGGCCAGTGGACGTACGAAGTCTACGCAGATTCCTAGGTATGTGTGGTTTCTACCGAGCATGCTCGAGCAAATTCGCTCACACGGCACAACCTCTGTATGACTCCATTCAGTCAAACAAAAAAAATGACAGAACACCTATCGAATGGACATCGGAGAGAGAAAAAGCTTTTAACAGCTTAAAGCAAGCAATGATCAAAGCAACATTGCATAACATTGCTCACCCACACCCTACAGCGGAGTGGAGATTAGTCTGTGACGCGTCCGACACACACATCGGAGCAGCACTAGAACAAGAAATTACAGACAAACATGGCTCGAAATCGTACCAACCATTGGGATTTTTCAGCAAAGAGATTCCAGAACAATGGAAGAACAAAGCATCTTTCGACAAGGAAATGTTCGCCGTTTACCAAGCGTGCATTCACTGGCACAACGACTTGGACGGCAGATCCTTCCATATTTGTTCGGATCACAAGCCTCTGCTAGGCACGATGCTTAAAAAGAATGCTCATTTTTCTAAAATGAGATTGAGATGGCTAACATACATCTCTCAAATGACGAGTGACATTCGTCATATTTCAGGAGAGAGCAACGTCGTCGCCGACGCACTCTCCAGACCCTTCGATCCGGTTGAAATTCAAACGAAATCGATTTCAACACAGACGGACGAGGGCCCACCCATAGCTGAAATTTCGAAAATTACGGCTGCAATAGAATGCAATCTTCTACTGCACATTTCAAATTCACAAATTCGCTCTCCCCCTACCGCGGAGGACAAATTGAAACTCACACGAGTTGAATTCTCTCAAGGAGAAATTTGGTGTAACCTAGACCTAGGACACCCTAGACCTTATATTCCAAACGAAATAAGGGAAGAAATAATAAGCCAAATTCACAATTTGGGACACCCAGGTATACACTCTACAGTGTATAAAGTTAAACAACGATATTTTTGGCACGGACTACGTGCAGATGTCTCAAACTGGGTCCGAGCATGCGAAACTTGCCAACGAGCAAAAATCACGCGCTCCGTGAAGCTCCCTTACTCCGAATTTGAAACGGCAAACAAATTTTCACACGTACACGTGGATATTACCGGACCTTTACCTTTAGCAAAAGGAGGGAAACGTTACATTTTGATGATGGTTGATAGAGCAACGGGTTGGCTAGAGGCAGTCCCTCTCAACAACATCGAAACAACCACAATCACAAATGCATTTATCAATATTTGGGTAGCTTCAAAGGGCGTACCTAAATACATCACAAGTGATCAGGGCACCCAATTTGAATCAGATCTGTTCAATTCCATTATGGAACGTCTCGGAGTAAAACATACTCACACGTTACCATACAAACCATCAACAAACGGTATGGTAGAACGCAGAAACAGATCTTTGAAAGAAGCTCTCAAAGCTCAGAACGAAAATTGGCTCGATGCACTTCCCAAAGTTCTACTCGCCATGCGTACGGCAGTAGACCCGGCGACTGAAACTACGCCTTTCCAAAAAGTTTACGGGATTGACGTACCACTCCCAAGAGACATTTTCGTAACTTCTACGAACCTTTCGGAACCTCTTTTCTTCCGACCTACGCATATTAAACATAATAACACAAAATATGCCGTAAACATGCCCAAAAACTTGGATACATGTACTCATGTCTATATCAGAGTGCCCACACAGCTCACCTCTCTCCAATGTCCTTACACGGGACCGTTCAAAGTAGTTAAAAGAGATAAGTTTTCGGTTACAGTGCAAATTGGCGAACATACTAAAAAAATTCCCAAACAGCAAATCAAGCCAGCTTATACTCTACACTCGGAAGAAGCTGTATCGCAGGGACAATCTCTGTTACAAAATCAGACAGGAAGTAAGGAGAAAACTCCCCGAAAATCCGCCAGAGGGCGCGTCCCATCTACCAAATTTGACGGAAAGTGGGTAACTGCACTCGAAACAAGCCACGCCCATTTTTCTCGGGTAGGAGCAGTGGGAAGTATAAATATGGAAAGCCCCACAGCCAGAGACCATAACGATCTCAACCATGGCAGCTTCTACAACTCCAAACACGATGATCACAGACGAAGTCGAGGAGTTCCTCCTTGCCGAGGAAGCCCTCCCAGATCCGATCGGCCCACTACCACCTTCGCCGAAACGGGAGACGAAGACCGCAACCAACGCTCCCACGGAGGTGGTCTGGACAAGGCCCCAGCCCTACCAGCCACCAGCTCAAACCACCCAGCCACTGCCTACGCCTCCGCCCGCTCACCAGCTACCAGCACCTCCCAGGCAGTGGATCTCCTCGGGCGATGTACCGGTTCCTCGCTGGGAGGAGATGAGCACCGCGGGGTGGTCATAGCCCAGCACCTCCCGGGCTCCCCCGCAACAGCCCAGCCGCGGCCGCGGGTCAAACCCTCGCGGGTTTGGTTCCCGTCGGCAGAGCTCGGGCCGGCCAAGGCCGCCCCGCGACGCTCGTCGAAACCGGCGAGGCCGGGGCGCACCACAGGGACGGGACGCGAGGCCTGCACCTCCGCCTCCGCCCCAACTGGCGAGGTTCTCCTACGGAGAGTTCCGAGTGGACCTCCCAGTTCTCCCCCATCGGCGTCGTCGTTGATAACACGACGTCTTGGGGGGGCCCCTGTGGTGAAATCCACCACCCCTTTTCAACAGCCCTTTTCAGGGCTACCAAAAAGAGGTAGGCACACCACAAAAATATTTTCAAGACGTCGAAGTACAACTCCGTCAAACAAAATATTTCACCGGAGAGAAAATACTAAATTCTCTCCCAAAAGTGAAATATTAAAGATTAACACGCAAGGCGACCTCCCCAAACATTTACTGGGCGAGAGAGATGCGACAAACATCTCGAGACAGGTCGCCTTGAACGAGATCACGCAAGGCGACCTCCCCAAACATTTACTGGGCGAGAGAGATGCGACAAACATCTCGAGACAGGTCGCCTTGAACGAAAACACGCAAGGCGACCTCCCCAAACATTTACTGGGCGAGATAGATGCGACGAAAAGTTCGAAACAAGTCGCCTTAGGAAAACTCAAGGTCGTTCAGCCACCCCCGGGGACCCCGTCAAAGCAACGGACGCAGGGAAACCACCTCGAAAAACCAACTCAGCTATCGTATGCCCAGATACTGGGAAAACACTGTGCGAACCAATGAGATTGCACAGTCGAATTTACGAAATTGAGCGAGCCAATCCGAAGCTAGTTTGATCGTACCAAATTAGTTGACGAAACTAATTTGCATACTAACCATAAAGTGGACACCACTTTTTGTTATAAATACCTCGTTCAGAGCCTGGCATTTCATTCCACTCTCCGCTCTCGACGACGACACCTCCGAAGTACGAAGAATTCTACACGCTCTACGCTGACGAACCTTCTGCATTGCGAGTTCATCTCAAGAACGGCTTCCCACTGCTTTCTACAAGCCAGACCTTCTCTCCTCACAGATTTCGCATTGGCATCTACGAGTCCAGTGATTATTCATCCTGCTCATTGCCCGACGTAGATCTCCTGGTAGGACGCCACCCGGTACTTCTATCGATATTCTCTTTAGACAGTACGCCCGAGGGACGTTTCCGAGCCGTGTCACCCGGACTACATAGCCTTCAGCTCGTAGTCGACCGCTGGGGCGCGCCGGTAAATTACTCAGCTCCTACGCTCTAATTTACCGTCTACGGAAGTCTTTTTCAAGACTGCGAGGTAGGACCCTGCCGTCTGAGCATTGGAAAGACGCTCCGGCAAGCGAGTCCACTTCCAAAACCCTCTATTTTTCACACGTAGAGGCATCGAAACGAGCCAAAAAACTCGATCAATTTCGATGGAACGTCAGCCTTCTTACTTCCCCTTGCGGGGGAAGGAGGAAGGCGGCAAGACCGGGCCGAGTGACCAACGTAGTGCGCCCTACCGGCCACACGGTGAGTCCGCTGAACCAACCATCAGCGCAAGGCGCGACCCACACGTCCGGATCGCCTTCTCGCCCGACGTATTCGTTCGAGAAACTGTCGAACAAGACTCACCTACACAAAAGATCGAGCAAACCTTTCAGACTCGCTCTGAAGCCGATCTTTTCGATTCGACCAAGCTGTCCGATTACCCACGATATCCGACGCAGGCTTACACGGTCGATCCGAGTGTCAAATACACTCCAAATGCACAAAAAGCAGAGGATACTTTTCAGTACCTCAACCAAGCTCAGTATATTCCCCTTTCAGATGTAAATCTAAGGCCGGAATATTACAAAACGGCTCAGTACGAAACTGATCGAACCCAGCACTCGGGACACGAGCCTAGCGCTCCGCGCGGCTGCGACACGGACTATCCACCCTTCCGGCCCGCGAAATCAGTTGACCTTGGCGGCTCCGCCCGCATTCCTCGCGGGGGTGGCCTAGAAACCGACCCGCATAACCGGGATATAAATGTCCGACTTGGTTTACCAACGTCAAGTCAAACCTATATAAATCCACTACACTCCCATTTATGAGATGCGAGCTTGCGAGCATCCAGACCACCAAAAAACGTCTGCCAAGTTGGTTAGACGGTATAGCGTCCTCACAATTCTAACGTGAACGTATAGAATTAGTTGAAAACAAAGTACGAGCTGAAATGATTGATAAGTCGACGTTATAAGAAATTAATGCTTGCGCACAAACTACTATTAATCCAACGGCAATAAAATTTATACAAGATCGTCTAGGAGCTAAGTCGGACAATCCTTGAACATTTCATAAAAATCGGTTCAATAGCCTCAGAGTTTTGCCTGTGTCGACCAATTTTAGTTTTGCCCATGCGCTATAGTTATTCCTCCACCAATCGCAATATAAACCATAGGGAATTTTCTCGGAACATATACCTACCCATCTATTCCCCGAGTTTGAACGAAATCGGACCAATAGATGATAAAAAATCGACGTTATAATATATTACCGGTTGCGCATGCTCACAGACTATTATTTGTGTGACGGCAATACAAGTTATAGGGGACCATGTAGAAGCTATCCCGCACAATCTCTGAAAATTTCATCCAAATCGTTTCATTAGACTGGGAGTTTTGCCTGTGTCAATCGATATTAGTTTCGGGGATGCGCAATGGTTATTACTCTACCAATCGCAATATAATTTATACGGCAGTTTTCTAGAACATATACCAAATTACCTACCGAGTTTGAACGAAATCGGACCAACAGATGATAAGAAATTCACGTTTGCGCTTGCACACTGACTATTGTTATCGATTCGACAGCATTGAAAATTATAAGGGACCGTCTAGGAACTAACCCTCAAAATCCCTGAAAATTTCATCGGAATCGGATTGAAACTTGGTATAGTTTTGGGCGTGACAATGATTTATCACAGAAAGACAGACACGGAACCGAAACTGATCAGCAAACTTTGAAACGCAAAAAGCAAGTGGAAACTTGATTTTGGATGATGAACTTTTTTTCGACATTGCACGAACACAGTTTTTCTACCTTTGGTAGTGAGGAAGCAAAATGTTTTGACGTCAGAGCTTACCCTCACCATCTGTTAAAACTTGATCCCGTTGGCATCTTAATGAAATAGGAGGTGGAGGGTTGAGAGATATGTGAAAGTACATAGGTACGTCTAATTTCTATAGAAAAAGCTTGAAAAAAAGCTACCATGTTTTGCCATAGAATATTTCTCCTGGGGCCTATTTCATAAAACAACAAGTTACAAGTGTACAAGTACAGGTACTTGTAATGTATGGTAACTAGAACAAGTGTTTCACCAATACAAAGAGTACAAGTGTAGAAAAGTTACACTTGTAGAAGCTAAGTTTAAAAGTGTAGCAGAAAAGAAAACTGACGTGTGGGGACAAAAATGAAATGAACAACGTCAAATGGGATGCCAAAATTAAAGTTTTGTCACCGAATCATAATACAAAAACGGTGTTAAGTACACGATAGGATGTTTATCGTACATGAGAATGTGTAGAGATTGGAAGACAGACAAATTATAAACTGAAAAGTGGAGAAAGTGTGTATTTGATTTCAACATATTCTGATGGCTGGCATAATCGGATTTCTCTCCTTCATTCAGCGGAAATGATTAATCAGTTCATCTATTCATAATGCTGCTGGGTTAGGAATGTCATCTGTAACTTCGAGATGATCTTCACACTACCTAACCAGATCCTCAATACCCGATCTGGAAAAATTGCACAGGGTCACGCACCATTTGAATCTTTCAAGGGTCTCGGAAGACATCGTAAATCTCTCGTTAAACTAAAAAATACCCAAGAAATGAGCGTTTATTCGTGGCCAAAAAATATCTTGGCGTCTTCTACGCTGAATGCTTCTTTCTTGTCTGTATTCTTCAACAGAAGATGATTCCCATATATTAAACAGCGAAAAAATGTCAACTCACAATGCTGAAAAATAACAAGTTTACAGGTGAACGGACGTTGGTTAAAAATCAGCCATTTTTTACTATTGTAAAACAGTGACTTGTTCAAATGATGGGGAAACACTTGTAACTTGTCCAAATTCGCCTGTACATTTGTTAATTTCCACAGTGCATTACAAGTCTACACTTGTACCTTTATGAAACGCTGCACACTCATACAATCGGCTTGTCACTTGTTGATTTATGAAATAGGCCCCTGGTGTACGCTTATTTTGAAGTAGGTACGCATCTTTCGTGGATTTGCCAGTAGGTACCTGGGCCTCACCGGCCGAGATTTGTAGCATAACGTAGGTAACCTACATTGTTTGTTGGTTCGCCTCGAAGCAACAAGCCTTTAGGTATCCTTTCGTCAACAGCGGGCCAAGAGAAGAATATCTCGAAGGCTCGGACAATGGGCAGGTGAACCCAATGAGGGAAGAGGCCTCGTAAACTGTACATTGCGCTATGGATTAGGTCTGGGATCATACACTGAGTTAAATAAGGTGCCCATTATCTTAATTGGACAAGAGTTTTTATGGGAGCTGAGCAAATTAGGGATTCGTTGACCAGATTATGGGAAGGTGGAGTTTTCTGGCGAAAAAGGTTGGTAGACATAAGATGCAAGTTAGCAGAGAAACGTTCACTGTTTTACGATTTCAAAACGAGTTCACATCTATTTCAAATATAATTTCAATATGCCAAACGGTTGTGACAAACGCGGTATTCGTTATAGTGCTAAACGAAGGAAGAGGAGTTTTTTCAGAGGCAATGCTGCAAAGAGGACAAAGTTGGTACCTTCTGACGTCACTATGAATAAAGTAAGACTAATAATTGAAATTTTCATTATTTCAGTACCTATATAAGATTCTGGTAATTTGACAGGGCGCTTATGCGACCCACTGCTCGATTTCCGGTCTATAAAATCAATTTTAGTGCACTTTCTTTAATAAAAAAGCGCTATTGTACCTTTTCACTTTGCATCCTAGTAAAAGCGCTTTGACACGAGAACGGCTTTTGAAGGGATGAGTCGCAAAATGATCAGCTAGTCATTCAAAATAAAGTGATTGAAAAAATCGTCATTGATAATCAGCAGCGTAAAATCCAATGTTTACGCTACCTATTTGTTCTACAACGCTAAATTTGAAACGGTGCCTCTGTGAGCCAAATAAAATAGGATTTTAACTTGCCAAACCACCCCAATCAACTGAGTGAACTCTTAACGCGAATTTCTATGCAATTCATCCGACGACGCTGAAATGTGGAACAGAACCTTTAGGTAGAATATGATTTTAACTTACCGAACCACCGCAATCAGCTGAGTGAGCTCTTGACGCTAATTTCTATGCTATTTATTCAAAGAACCTGCAATTTGGAACGGAACCTCTGTGAAACAGGAAGAGTAGGATTTCAACTTCCCGAAGCACCCATATCAGCTGAGTGAGCTCTTAACGATAATTTCTATCCTATTTATCCTATGAATCCAATGCCTCCTTCCAAGAATTGAAATCGTGTTAAAGGAGTTCTGAGGCATGCCGCCTTATGGTCTCTCCCAAGTTGTACAACCTGGGAAGGCTATGTAGTTGTCCGCTCATAGAGAGTTCCTTCTAGATCCGCAAACATCGGATCTCCAATGCAAGATACTTAGGTGTAATTTATAAATGAGAATTTGAGTTGGAGCCTACAAATATCTGCGGTAGGTACAGGACAAGTAGAGCTAAGAAGTTCGTGTATATTTTCGCCAAAATTAGGAGGTTCCTGGACACGAAGTAATTATTGGTAATATACAGGGTGTCCCATCTACACGGGCCCATCGGGAAATTACAGCC
Organism: Adelphocoris suturalis; assembly: GCA_030762985.1. Lineage (NCBI taxonomy): Eukaryota > Metazoa > Arthropoda > Insecta > Hemiptera > Miridae > Adelphocoris > Adelphocoris suturalis. The sequence goes on from CM061044.1 coordinate 44,307,255, forward strand.
TTACGGTGCGAGCTATCAAAAAATTGAACTGGATCTTTTTTATAGTATTTCAACTCAGCTTCACGATGCGGAAGTCCGATTTTTATTTTTCCATGTTTTAGGGTCTCAAATCATTGATTGAAACTGACGGTTTCCTCTTGACCCCCCTTTTTTATTGCTTTTTTCGATTTTAGGTTGAATTTGGAACAGAAAATGCCTCCTTGAAATTTTCTTTTTGGGGCTTCGTTTCTGAGTTATTCCACTTTTTGCGGAAGTCCGATTTTTATTTTTCCATGTCTCAAATGATTTATTGAAACTTACGGATACCTCTTGACCCCCCTTTTTAATTGCTTTTTCCGATTCTGGGTTGAATTTTGAACAGAAAAGGCCTCCTTGAAATTTTCTTTTTGAGGCTTCGTTTCTGAGTTATTCCACTTTTTGCGAAATACAGAAAATCGCCGATTTCTTTTAGACATTACCAACACTTTCTTACTATTTTTATCTTCAATTTTTGAGATGTTCACCACACTTTTGAAATCAGCATTAAACTCTATCATCAGACCCCAGCGTCCATAATCAACAATCACCATCAGGAGGATGACATTACTCTTGAACCGCTTACGATTTAAAAAAAGTTTTCAAAATCGTCGTTTGAAAAAAACCCCTCAAACTGTCCAGTACACACAGAATCACTGTTCAGAATTCAGTTTAAGAAATGTACCACAAGGAGACTTCCAGTCAGTTGTGTTGTGATAAATCGAAAATGCCACCTGCTCCTTCTGCAGCCTCTTCTCCTTCTCCTGTAAACTGTATTCAAGGGTTAAGAAAACAACAGCTTCTTGATACTTATTGTTTAGTCTACACTATGATGTTTATTATTTAAAGAACCTTACATTAGTCCAGAATACAGCGTCTCATACGTTCTTCTAATAAATGAGTAATAGTACTGAACAGTTTGAGGGGGGGTTTTTTTTAAACGACGATTTGGAAAACTTTTTTTAAATCGTAAGCGGTTCAAGTGTAATGTCATCCCCCTGATGTTGATTGTTGATTATGGACGCTGGGGTCTGATGATAGATAGTTTAATGCTGATTTCAAAAGTGTGGTGAACATACTCAGGAATCTTCCAGACAACCTCAACTCTCCGTCAATGTATGTTAAAAACAAATATAAAAAATATATTTTCTCCTGGATCATTTTTTAAGGCGTCGGAAACTGTGAGAAAATGTTGAATAGTATTTACAATGCATAAAACAACGGTGGTAAATTTTCTTTGTCAACAATATTACGCGCTACCTTTTTTGCCTCGTTATCCTTCTTTTTTACCTTAGCAAATAGGTATAAATTATATTACGCTTACATTTGTAAAAATTATACATTGTGCTCCCCCATCCAGCACGGTATAGTCCATAGGATGGTGTTATTCCACAATATAAATTAGGTACCTACCTATTTAAAATGTTGAAGTCATTACTAGGGATATTAATGTAATTTTTGTTCAATTTATGTATTATTTACTGAGGAAATATATTTAATTTCATTTCATTTCATTTGTGAAGTTTTTAGATGCATTTATTTATTCATTATATACATAGTATTACAAAATGCTGCGACTCGTTTTGAGTAGACACACTCGTGCTTAGAGTCGGAGCCTAGTTTAGACTACAATACATTAAATTTACACGGAAAAAATCAAAAATTTCGTATTCAAACAGAAAAAATTAAATATTTCGTGTCCAATACAATAACATCCCATCAACCGAAGATCCCACTGTCATTTTGCCAAATTTGCATCCAATGAATGTATAAATTGCAAGCTTTGTGTAAATATACGAACAAATTGGAGAATGTAGTGCGCGCTTTAATCTTGCATCTAAGGCATTGCTCAAAGATATTCTACCTATTTTTAATTTTTCCAGAGAAGTATTTTTTTTACCTCCATTTTGAGTTTAACCTATGGCTGCTGTTTCGCCACCAATTCTCTTGGCAAGTTGTTAAAAAGGGTCAACCTAATTTGCCAGTCAAAATGCAAAACCTGCAGGTCAACCAGAAAGAGGTGTGGAAAACCTCCAGTCAACCCGGATATCAGGAGGAATAACATCATTAACATTTCATGAAAAACAAATCTCGGAAAAAAACAGAGAAATAATCGTAAAAACCCCAAAAAACTGTTGAAAATCAACCCTCCCAATGTTATACCAACGCATTCCTAATGCTGTGCTCATTATGGGTTTTTAACAGCGTAATCCTACCCGCTGATCTTGTGGGGTTCTAAACCCTCAATATTCTTTCTACCAAGAACATCCTGTACACATAATTTGCAGTACATTTCCCGCCAACTCATAAAGACTCAGCACTGGGAACTTCTCAAACATTCTGTCCATTGAATACCTCCTCGGTATGGGAGAAAAACGGAGCGCGAGGCTCCTCAAAATGAGCGATACGAGTGTGATTGTGAAAAAAGGTACTTCAACTATTTTAAAATGAAAGAAGATTCCATCCTGAGAATTTTGGCATCAACCAATCTCTGCTGCGATAACTAGTTTTCTTTCTATGATTTTTCAAAGTTTCGCACGCTCGTGACGTCAAAGTATCCCTCCCACCTGGGGCGTGAGGGTATTTTCGTACGCTTGAGGGGGTTTTGGTGTAAGTCAGTTGGTAACACTGTTTCCCAACCTTCCGGATTCTGCCACCCCGCTCGAACGGAGAGGAGGAAAACTGACACCCGCACAAACATGATCGTGTTTCTCGGCTTATCACGCTTCAGGTTTATAACGATGCTCTGAGCTCAGTTTCGATTGAGCAATGGATGGCAGCACCGAATTTTTGGAGGGCGGAAGTCAACGTGGCGGGATGGTGATTATCCATAATAATTTTCGCTTCGTGAAACATAAATTACTCGAAGAAGGCGTTGTGAGGTGGACTTGTGCTGGTCGGAAAAAGTGGAGCTGCAAGGCGTTTGTAAAGACCTTACAAAAAAATATAATAGATGCCAGTGAAAATCATACTCATGATCCTGAAGATGACGAACAATTAATGAAGTGTAAAGTTCACGCGAGTGTCAAACGAAAAGCAAGTGATGAGCTGGCAACTCGACCCTCTAAGGTAATAATAATCAGTGTAACAATAATACTACGTTAATAATACGTTCGCTCGTGCAAGACTTGAGACGTTCAACTACCAAGAGCAAACAAAAGTGGGTGCAAAAACTTATTGAACGCTACGAAAACAACGAAATTTCGATGCTTGTTTTTGTGAAACTCATCGGCGAAACTGCGCCCTCACTTGGAAGATGAATGAATAGTTGTTACTGTTGATGTTGCATAAGATTTTGTTTCATATTGTGTTCTTGACGCGTGCAATGAATTCCGGTACCACATTCGTTCAAACTATCCATTTGTTTTGACTATACTTACTAACTTTTAACTATATCATTATTTATAATAAAGTGCATTGAGAAATCTTTGAGTTTATTGACGTTTGGCGTGGTACTTGTCAACTGGTGGGGTGGCACTTGTCAACTGTTTGATTAGGGGCGGGGAGGCAGTTGTCTATATATTCCGTGTACGGCCGGGTACACTTGGGAAAAAAACCACGAGTAGGGAGGCAGTTGGGAACCGCCCCCGGATCCGATAGTACCGATCCTGTTCTGAGGGGCGGCCAACTGACTCCCGTAGGAGTAAAAGTGGGAGGGTGTTCTGAAGGACTGGGCCAGCTCAGCCAGCTGACTCCCGAGGCGGTCGAGCGTCAGGCGAAATTTAAAATAGACCGTCCCAATCGACTCCCTCGAAAAGTGTTGGTCAAGAAAACGAGGTGAAAGTGATAACTGTAAAGGGTTAGGTGCTGGGCTATCGTCAGTGCAGTTTGAACAATTTAATCGTAGAGATGGATGTGACCGTGGAAGGTGGAACCCAACAAGGAAGAGACGTGCGCGTACACAACAATTTCAAATTTGTGTTCCATAAAATTTTAAAGACCGGAGGTGATAGGTGGGTATGCGCGGGGAAAAATAAATATCGGTGTAAGGCTTATTTGAAGACGATCGACGGTGCGGTGTTTTTCGGTAGTAACGAGCACACCCACCCTGAAAATGCCTTAGATGTAGACGTGGAGAAGATGAAACTCCGAACCTCTGTAAAAAGAAAACCTGCTCATGATTTAGGGACTCCTCTCAGAAAGGTCAGTAGATTGCAGTAATAATCCGAGCAAGATATCGGGATTCTATGTAGGTTCCTAAAAAAGCACGTATTTTTGCGTCCCCGTTATCACTGCTAGTAGGGAAGCTTTGTGTCCTTTCAATTTCCGCTTGCTTTTTGTTTTTCAGAGCTTGCTGATCAATTTGGGTTACATAACGGAAGTTAGTGAAAACCTTTTCTATTTCCACGAAAAAATAAAGAGTTACAATGTTAAATCGATTTTGACGGTTATATCATCATCAGTAATAAACAATAACTAAGTAATAAGATGGTAGTAACTAACTATTAGCAAGTAATTGTTTAGTACTGATGATGGCCTAACCGTCGAAATCGACTTAGCATTGTAACTCATTATTTTTTCGTGGATTTAGACAACGTTTTTCGCTAACTTCCGTTTTGAAATGGGTTTCCACAAATTCGTCGTTCGCCGTTCGTTGGGTTACATGTCCTTGTGTTGTCTGTCTGCCTGTGGTACCAAGTAAATCTCTGTCTCGCCCATAACTATAAGTACCAAGTTTCAGCCCGATTTCGATTAAATTTTCAGAGATTTTGTGGGTTAGCTCCTAGACGGTCTCTTATAATTTTCAATTCCACCGGATCAATAGAGGCCTGTACGCATGCGTAAACACGAATTTCTCATAACGTCGATTTCTCATCATCTGTTGGTTCGATTTCGTTCAAGCTCCGGGGGGGGGGGGGGGGGGGGGATATATGTTCTAGAAGAATGCCCTATGAATTATATTGTGATTGGGTTCATTGTTTCAAAGGGTGCATGTCAGCTTGGTCGAAGCAAGAGGCTGAAGGCGCGTGCAGACGACGCCAGTTAGGAGGCAAGTCAAGTTGGCCATCCAAGTAACTTGGACCAAGTGCCGAACCAAGTAGTATTCAGACGTTTTATAACTTGGCCCAAGGGAATTCAGTAATTCATTTTCTGGAGCGGGGTGAAGTGCGGAAGTTTCAAGTATGAGAGCGATTGAGAGGAAAAAACGTTTCAAAAAAGTAATTAAAAATGTTTCAAGTGTTGTGGTATCACTTCTTGCAGAGGAAATTGAACATTATGTCGATGAACGGACACAAAAGAAGGTATGGGTTAGAAATGTTCTGTTTCTTTAGAAAAGATTCTGTCTAAAACCCCAATCTTCATTACTGTGGCCATAATAGGAAACCACTTCATCTGAGGACTGTACACATCTTCTGATCCGCCTCCTGAAGCAGAAGATTTTTCGATTTTTTAGCTTTCTTGGTTGTATGTAGCTCTCAGACTTTTTATTTTATTTTTCGCGTCCTTGACGGTAAACCCTTCTCCATTCATTTCACCAACAATCTTCACTAGCGCAGAATGACACGCGTCTTTATTTTTATATAAATTGGAATGCATGTTCCATAGAACTTCATTCTCCACGTACAATTCCACGAACTTGAACGTCAAATCTTCATTCCACTTTGGTGGCATTTCGGACGGGAGAGGTAAGGTGGCAGGTCACTTGGTTGATGGGGTGGGGAAAGCCAAGTTACCCCGAAAATAGAACTCCGGGCAATTAACTTGCTTGCCTCTGAGCCAAGTTGACTGACCTTTAACAATCAAACAAGTAGTGTTAGCACGAGACAAGTAACTTGGAGAAGGTTACTTGGTCCTTTTACTTGTCCTGCTACTGGTGTCGTCTGCACGCGCCTTGAAGGCTGGGCCGACGTAGAGTAGCTGAAGGCCCTTTTACACGAGCGATTTTTTCCAGCAATAATTGCAGAAAAAAGTATTGCACAACTATTTCAAAAAAGTTGAACTATTCTCTCCTCGAAAAAGTTGCCGAAGATTGCAGGCAATTAATTGACGGGAGTTGTACAACATTTCAGGCTCACGAGCCCTCTCGGCAACTGTTGCATCGTTGTTGAAATGAAGTCCAAGGGGTTTGGAAAATTATTGCACTATTGCGGCAATTTTTCGGCCTTGGGTCGGGAGAGGGAACGAAACAGCCAATCACATTGAGAGTTTATTTGTGCAGCATGGCCTTATGAGCAAATATTGACGTGAAACTGCACTGATGGGGTGCAGCATTGCCTCATGAGAGAATTTTAACGTAGGAAAGATAGGAGTTTATTTGTGCAGCATGGCCTTATGAGCAAATATTGACGTGAAAGAATTTCAGAGGTGAGAGCCAACCCACATTCTCTCTGGCTCAGAAACTGGCGCTGCCGAATTCCCCACTTTTTCCTTTGGTTGGCAGCAGCAGCGACGACCACCTCTTCTCCGTCCATGGCGCAAACTGTAGTCGCCCGTGTAAACGAAACAATTGAGCAATTTCTATTGCTCAACTTTATTGGTGCAACACAGTGCAATTAATTCCTTGCAACATCTTGACGCAACACGAGGCAATTTTATTGCTTTGTGTTGCGTACAACTTTTCTAGGGCAATTTTTTTGGAGTTGCGCAACTTTTGTTGCTCGTGTAATCGGCCCTTTATGAAGTCCGTCTTGAATGAAAGGTTGGGGGAACTGTCAGCTGGGACTCCAACTCCTGAGATCTCAGGTCCAAGACAATATTTTCATTCCAGTAGTAACCTAGAGTCAAGGCCTATGTCATCCAGCATTATCTAGGCTGTCGATGCGGTCACAATGGAGTGTGTTATTAGCTATATGTTGAGTCAACGTGGTGCCCAATTGAAAGTTATAGATGGTTTCAAGTTCTCGTTCAGTGTGAATATAGCAAATGGTAGTGCCAACTACCGCTGTACTAAAAAATCATCGTCATGTTCAGTCTACATGAAATTCAACTCGGATGGTGACTTGGTTGAATGTTCTTTAGAGCATAATTACTCCAAAGATGTAGATACAGTGCTTTTTCGGCAACAAGTTAGCAACTCCGTGAAACGAGAAGCTTTAAATCAATTAAATGAACGGCCTAGTAAGTTGTTTCACCAAGAACGAGAACAATTCAAAATCACGAATATGCATAAATGTCAGTCGTGTAGTGCACCGCGCCCGAAGAAGTGCCGTCCTAAATTGCCCATAAATGTGTCTGAGGTTCACGCGTGCGTAGAAACTATGAATCTTAAAACAAGTGATGGTGAGCCTTTTGTTCATCATAAGGTAAGAATTTCGGTCATTTTCTCTTTTCGTTGCATTGGCCCAGTTGACAGTATACAATTGCTTCGGAGTCTCCGAAAAGTAGCATATCTAAAAGTAGCGGAAACATTGTTTTTACTTTCGGGAGAGAAAAAAATTGTTAGTCTCCTAAATCAAAATTTCCACTCGCATTTTACGTTTAAGACCATTCTGAACAACTTTGGTCCCGTGTCTGTCTGTCTGTGTGTATGTCTGTTGTGTGTCCGCAAATCCTTGTAACAAACTCATGTTCCACAGCTTTCATCCGATTTGGATGAAATTTTTAGAGGATGTGCTGGCTAGGGGGTAGACGGTCCCATGTTTCATCGTTCTTGACTAAATACCTATCTCTGCGCATGCGCAAACGTAAATTCTACCAAGCATCATTTTATTACGCCCTAGTCGTCCGATATCACTTAAATTTGGGTGATAGTTGGGGGATGACAATTTTATCATCTTATAGGTATCATTTTCATAATGGTTGTATCATTAATAGCTACTGCGCATGCGCATATGTGAAATCCCTGTAACGACCTTAGTTTCCACTGTTTTCATCCGATTTCGATGAAATCGTCAGAGAATGCACGGGTTAGGTTGTACCTGGTCCCCTCTCTGTAACCAGCTAGTGTGCAACTGTGCAACATTTCGGCCTGTATGTATATGTTACCGTGAAAGCACGAAACCTGTCGAAAGCTAGAATCCACCGGTGATTGTTGACACTCACCGGAGGAAGGGAATGATGACCAGTTAATGTCTGGGAATCTCACCGGTGAGTGTCAACAATCACCGCCGGCTCTTGGGGGAAGTCCGGTTCGGTTATCGTCATTGGGCTGAGGTCACCGTCAGTTATTCTTCTTCCTTCATCAACATGTCCGAAGACGGTTCTTCCGTAGGTTGTTTGCGTGAGGCTATGAAAGCCAGTTTTGAACGAAAACTCGATTTTCTGACCGCTTCCAAGCAAGACAATTCATTTTTTTTAACTAAACAAAAGTACGCGGAACTTGTGAAGGAGGTGACTGAACTCAAGTTGAAAACAGAGCGGAAAACTAGCAGTGATTTTAGGCGACTGAAACGTTTTGACGTTATATCAGTTAATGGTGAACAGAAACTTATCGTGCCAATGAAAGAAGAGTGTAATGTGCTATATTTTGTTAGCAATGACGAAATGTTCAACATTCTATACGACGCTCATATTCGTGTTGGACATGGCGGGCGCACTCGTATGCTGAATGAACTGAAAGGTAAATACAGGAATATTACCTATGAAATCATCATGACGTTTTTAAGCCTTTGCCGAACGTGCCAAACCAAACGAGGCACGCCAAAAAGTGGAGTGGTGGTGAAACCAATTTTGTCGAAAGACCTGAATTCACGATGTCAGGTCGACTTAATTGACTTGCAGTCACAAGTGAGTGGTCATTACATTTTTTCCTATTTTCACATTTTATCCCCAATACTTACGACGTGAGCTCATTTGGCTGTTCTTAATAAGTTAATTTACATTGCATGACTAAAATTTCGTTCACCTTCCTCATTATTTAATTACCGTACCGAATTCTTGATATAAAAAAATGAAGCTTCAAGGAATCTTCCTGCCACTTCGGGCTTTCACCATCTCGCCTTGGTGACTGTTGACAGTAAGCCCGTAATTTCAATGTAGATCGCACTTTCACCAAAAGCATCACCGGTGGGTGCTAGCTTTCGACAGGTGTCGGGCTTCCACAGTAACATATATATGTAGTTATATATTTTAAATTCACTTCAGAAACTTTTAGTGTTTTTATAAAATGACGATTTTTTTCTTAAAAAATGGAATGATGCTATGGGGTTTTCTACGATTTTATTTACCATATTATTCCACGTTTCAGACAGAGCAAGAACCAGACAAATCACCGAGCAACGAGTCAGCATTTGGACCAATACCACTCGTTTCATCTCCAGCTGTATCTAATGACTCAATACTTACACCAGAGGTCAGTTAATTTCATATACTCGTACCTAATGATAATTATGAATTATCGTTTCTATCTGTCTATGAGTGTGTAAATGTCTGTCTGCAAATCCTTGTATCAAGCTTAATTTCGATAGTTTCCATCAAATATTGATGGCATTTTCTAGAAATGTGTGGATGGGCTCTTTTAGTTTCACTTCTCAAAAGTCAATAGTTACATAGTTGCAAACAAAGTCCCATCAAGCGTAATTTTCTCTTGGGCTATTCGTCCGGTTCCGTTCCCCTCGGAGGACAGTTGAATGACGATTTAATTACACCACATGAATTTCACCAAGATCGTATCATTAGCAATTGCTGCGCGCGAACCTCAAATCCTTGTACCAAGCAAGACTTCTCTTCAGTTTTCGATGACATTTTTTGGGATTGAATGGTTTATCGTTTAAGATTAAATACGAAATCTCAAGATTAGAATACGTTTAAGATTACGGACATGAGGAAGCTGATGTCAAACCCAACTTGCCAGACATTTTACGCTTTTTGCTTCCAGACTACCGAAGGTGGGGAAGCTTTGTGCTCTTGAAAGAAGTCGAAAAAATAATATGGTCCTCCAGAATTAAAATTTTCACTTGCTTCTTGAGTTTTAGAACTGATCAATTTTGGTTCCGTGTCCGTCCGTCTATCTGGTAAATCCTTGTCAAGCCCAAAACTATACCAAGTATTTGTCTGATTTCGAAACAATGTCCAGGGTTTGTGCGGGTTAGCTCCTTGACAGCCCCCTATTATTTTCAATGCCGTCGGACAAATAGTAGCCTGTAGGTAGCATGCTCAAACGTGAATTTCTTATAACTTCGATTTCGTGTTGTTCCGATTTCGATCAAACTCAGTTGGTTGTTGGGTATATGTTCTATAATAATGCTCTATAAATTATATCGCAACTGGTAGAGTAATAACCATTGCGCATGCGCACAACTAATATCGATTGACACAGGCAAAACACCGAGTCTAATAGAGCGATTTTGATGAAATTTTCAGGGATCGTGCGGGTTAGTTTCTAGACAGTCCCTGCCATTGCAGAAATGGTAGTCTGTGCGCATGCACAAACGTTGATATCTTATAACGTTGATTTCTTATAAACTATTGTTGTGTTAAGGATAATGCCTTTTGCTGAATTGATCGCATTTGCTTGAATAATCTGTAACAATTGCGCATACGCGATACTATATGGGATAAAACTCCGACATTAATGGATCGACTTTGATGACATTTTCAATTATCGTGTGGATAGTCCTATTTTGCGTTCTAGCGTGGTACACATGTATAAGATATGTAGGCACTGTTACATAGGTTCAATCATATCAACTCGTACTTTGTTCTTCAACTAATGCTATACGTCCGTGTTACAATGTGTTAGGAAGCTATACTGCCCATCCAACTTGGCAGACTTTTTTTTTCCCCAATGGTTATGGAGTGTTGCCTTTTCCTTAGTAGGTTGGGTAGGATGAGAGTAGAGAAATTTGCAGGCTTCTCTGATAGTCATTTATTGAGGTTTGCTGAGCGCTTTTGCTTAAGATGTTTTTAACAACTTAACAATTTAACAACTCATCTATCAAATAATACGCTCTGAAGAGGTCAAATCTTTGGCGAAAGCGCTCAGCAAATCTCAATAAATGACTATCAGAGAAGCCTGAAAATTTTTTCTTCCCCTGTTTTGGGGTCTATTGAGGCGGAAAGTCCGCAAAGTGACGAATCGTCCCAGTTCTGAATTCGTCATAACTTCCATTCTATCATTACCACTGGGAACTGAGAGCGAACTTTTCGTTGTGCACTCGAACGTAGATCTGGCAACACTGGAGACCGAGGAGAGAGAGGCAAAACGCGTTGTAGCGTTGGCGGAACGGCCCGAGGCGGTCGGCTGTAGGAACATCAAAGGAAGATACTGCTCTGGTGGGGTTTCAGCTTCAGCCCGCGATCTGCCTCGCCTCGCCTCAGTCGGGCTCCTGGCGCCTTGTCGATTCGGTTTCCCTTCTACAATGAATTGGGATAATGAAAAAGTTCTCCGGTTCATTCGTGAATACGAGAAACGGCCTGTTTTGTGGAACAAAAAGCACTCAATTTACAATAATTCGGCGAAAGAAGATTGCTGGCAGGAGCTGAGCGAGTTATTTGGCGAGGAAGTTGACGTTTTGAAGAAGAAAATGGAAAGTCTTCGTGGCACGCGAAGGAGGGAAAAGAACCGAATGAATACGCGTAACAACACACCAGGCAAAGGTAGCTTTTTAGTGAATTTTTGTAAAAAAATGAAGCTGCTGCAATGGCTCCAAAAATTTTAAAAAACAAAAATGTCTAAAAATTTTTTCGGCAAACTCTCTTGGAGGCATTCTGAAACGATTTCTGGATAATAACATTTTTCATATGTATACAATGTATGTGCGTGTGTGTCAATCCAGACGATAACCCTCCTTAAGATTGAGATAAAAATTCCATTCTTGCACCAAAAAATCAAGCTTTCCAAACAAAAGGGACAAGTTCGTTGACCAGTACCTTTTGAACATATTAAATTGGTCAAATTTCAAAACATTTGCTCAAAAAACATTAAAAATGGCTAAAAATTGTTAAATATATATAAAACAATATGTTGAGTCCTCGACCACTTTTTCTTAAAACAAGGCGTTGAAGGTTCTCGAGGGTTGGTCAATAAATCAGGTTTTTTCCTTACGCCGACGTTTCGTCCATTTTATGAGACATCTTCAGAGCTACAAACAATACAAAAGGTATCAACTAGGAGGTAGATATATCACCTATATCAGATTAAGACCCTAGTGATATATCTACCTTAGAGTTGATACCTTTTGTATTGTTTGTATCCCTGAAGATGTCTAATAAATTGGACGAACCGTCGGCGTAAGGAAAAAAACCTGATTTATTGACCAACCCTCGAGAACCTTAACACCTTGTTATATATATAATATAATTCGCAGAATTCTAGTCAAAAGAAGTTTATTAACGATGAACTAAAACATTAAAATTATCATGTACAAAATTATGCTGAAAAATGTACTTAAATTTCAATAATATTTGCTAAAAAATTGAAGAAAAAACTGCATTAAAGGCTAGAAACGCAAAATGTTTTTTGAGTGACATTATATTATCATAACAAGTTTATTGGTCATAAAACTGGCAGTGAACAAGTTTTTTACTTCCTAAGTGCTGAAATTAAAACAATGTAACATAATATAATGCGATGATCTTCAAAAATTCGCTCACATGGGCATGGCTGGAACTTTTTTTTTTTTTTTTTTTTTTTTAATTTTGTGTTACGTGCATGTTACTTACTGGTTCAAATAGGTAAATGATTAAATATTGGCAATATTCTTTAACACCTAATCTATAATAAGATTTTGTAGCACATTTTAATGAAATTTGAGTACAATTGTTAGCATAGTTTTACACGAAAATTTTTTAATGTTCTACTTTATAGCTAATAAACTTTACTTGAGCAATAGTCTGGTATAAGTTTAACGATTTTTAGCCGTTTTTGCTATATTTAGTGATTTTTTCAGCACTTTTTTTGAAATATGACCAATTTAGTATGATTAAAAAATGCTGGCTCAACAAACTCGTTCTTTCGTTTGAAAAGCTAGATTTTTTGGCGCAAGAACGGAATTTTTATCTCAATCCCAAGGAGAGTTATTGTCTGGCAGGACATACACGAGCGCGTGCGTGTGTGTGTGTGTGTGTGTGTGTGCGTGCGTGCGTGCGTGCGTGTGCGTGAAAAATGGTTAAACTCTAGGGTTCGTCCGAATGTCTAAAAAAGGATTTCAATGACGAAAAATTGCGAAAATTTGGATTTTAAAATTTTTGGAGCCATTGCAATAGTTTTATTTTCTTCTTAAATTCGCTAAAACACTACTTATATAATAGGTAGTCGTCAGGCTTGGTTTGGTTCGGTTGATGGTCTCATTTTGAAATAAATTTCAGGAAGCAACAAAACTTACGTTTCAAAGTGGTTTGCTTGGGAAAGCATGCAATTTCTGCAAGATCCAGATGAACTTCATTCAACGGATGATGTGAGTGATGGAGAAGATGTACCTACTTAGTGCCTAACATAATTACTTTATTATGGTTTTATGCAGTTAGAACAGCTGTTACCAACGCTAGTGGCACGCTGTGACCTAGCTAAGGATGTTGCGAACCATATGTTGCACTAACCCCACTCTTCGGCAGCGACACTTTTCTTTACGAAAATACTGTTTTGGCTGATCTTTATGGCGGATTGAAAACTGCAAGAGTGAAGAATGAGTGCTGTGCAGCGGTACATATGGCTAATGACCCACCAGGTACTTCCCAGGAAAAGACGATTCTTGAAAACTTATATATATATATATATATATATATATATATATATATATATATATATATATATATATATATATATATGTATTCTGACACTCAGTCTGTTCGCAGAGGTTTCCAAACTAGTTTCCAACCGTTTGCGGATCGTCAAATCGGTCAGAGCTTTTTCCACCTGACCACTTTCTGTTTGCACCTTCCATTCCAAACTCACGGCAGCCAATGGAATCATTCGAATTTCAGCCTCTGTTTTTGCGGCTGTTTTACGCCTCTGAGAGTTTTGCTCAAACATTCAATCATAAAGTGGGTGGACTCCAATCCCCAACCGGTTTGAAATCGCATCGAAAATTGGCAGATGTCGCACATGCGTACTAGACCAGTCTCCAAGTTTGAAACGTTTTGCAAGTCACTACCAACCGCCTCAACAAACAAGCTATTATTCTATATGTATTCCATTCTGACACTTCTACTTGTATATTGTAATAACACTTAAAAATTTTAAATTGTAATATTTATCTGATTAGTTAATTCCTACAATACCTTGGTCTTGATTTTTAATTTAAATTCTTTTTGGTTTTTTTTTCCTTTTTTCTTATGATGTTGTAGCACACGACGCGGGACAAAAATATCCTTCGTGCACGAATAAATAATTTGAATTTAGCATACACTACATTCGATTCAGTGTTCAGCAGAAATCATCGTCTTACTATTTTATTTCTTTAGCTACATTTCTGTTAATTGGCGTCGACCTGTTGTTCAACATATTATTGCAATAAATGTGTATTACACTCTCTCGAATACTGTAATCGTACAGTAAAAAATGTAGTTAGATCTTTTGGGGTGCTACATTTGTCAAATATGGTTTGAAGGGTACGCAGAAGAAAAAAGTTGCGAAACCACTGAGTTAGATTAATTGTAGCTTTTAAAAATTAAGGTACTAGGTATTTTTTATTTATTTTATTTTTTTAACTCTTAGAACATTCAGTAGTGTCCGTTAAATAAGTACCGTATGCCTACGTGCTGCACACTACCTCTAGCTGCTCATGTTTGGAACCACATTTTAACGAGATTGGGCAAGAGAAAATTACGCTTAATGGATTTTACATATTCGCATGTGCAGTAGACTCTATTAGTTTTGTGTGGTGAAATTGATAGGGGGCCTCAGCCTAACTCGAACATTCCCATAAAAGTCATCCAAATCGAATGAAAACTGAAGAAGTTGGTACTGCAGAAGTAGGATTCGTCGGAGCAATCATATTTTGCAAGTTCATCTACGATATTGTGTACTAATCCCCATTCTAATTGTCCTCGGAAGTACTCACAGCATCATAAGCTGCTGAGCTTAATATTTCAGTTGTACTTGTAGTTGACTTTCCCCATTAACCAGAACTGGTCCATCCACTGCCTCCTTTCTCTGTGTTTTCCATCCTTTCCATTGTTGAAATGGCTGACGTCTCCTTGATAATGACTGTACCTGGATCAGTAATTTATAACTACTAATTAACAATATTCAACAAGTATTTACATCTCTCGTTGTTCTCTTTTTTTCAGAACTGTTTAGTGATCGTAAAAAATGAAGTTATTGACGATGACGAGACTAATAACTGTAGCCAGATTGATGATGTCGCTAGATACCAAAATGAAGACACACAGCAGGATTTTCAAACAGAAGATCTACCAGAACCAGTTATTCCAACGAGACAAGAAAGGCAGCCAGCAAAGAGATCCGCAAGAAAAACGTTTCATTCCCGACTCAAGAGATCGAAAATAAGCACTGCAGATAATCGAGTAAATGAAGCGCACCACATCTTGAAAAGTAAAGTATGGGAGAAGAAAGATGAATGCGAATTGTTCGGTAGTTTTATTGCAGAAAAACTTCGAAAACTTACACCACCACAGCGCGCCACATTGCAGCACGAGATCCACAATCTTGTTTTTCTAACAGAGATGGGTATCCAAACGACATCACAGACACAACCTCAACTGTCACCATCGCGATCGCCAACCTCTTCTAGCTCTTGAACGTTATTTTAACAAGACTGTTATAGACGCTTGTTTTCTTAAAGTAGGTATCGAGAGATTACATCATGGCGATGAAATTACACCTATCACCATTTCCAAGGTACGAAGTTACCCTACAATCCTGAGGACATAGGGATAAAGTGTATATGAATCACCATCGCCCAGGTCCGAAATCATCCAGCAATAGAATGAGTGGCAATGTATGGGAGCAATGAAAGAGTGGTATATAATATAATGGCTAATATCCTTCTTAATTAATGATTTGAATACTATTATATTCATTGTTGTCAGCGATGGTTTTATTATAATGAATTATACCATTAACAGTAAACACTTATTTTACTTACTCTCACCAGATGAATCATAAGTACTATCAATGATAGCCTTACACAATTTTATAGAACTCATCATAGGTAAGTTACATGAATAAATACTGCAAACTGGTGATAGGATTAGCCTCATGGCCAGGTGCATGTTTTGTGATTTGGCCTAGAATTGACTCTGAAATTAATATAAAATCTGCAGATGGTATTCTCAAAAACGTATGAAAAGTGTTTCTTCGTCTCCAATCCAACATTTTATGAATCACTATCTGCATATAGCTAACCTATTACTGGTCTGCATCGCCTCACCTCGATTGGCTGCTATGTACTGGGTAGTTGGATTTATAGGATTATTTTGGGCACACGCACCCATAATTTTCTGCCTCGTTTGGAGACTGACAAGCAGGTACTAGTGGTGCGCCATCGTTGTTCCTTCCTGGTTTGGCTGATTCGCAGAGGTGAGTACGATGACAAGTTAGAAATATGGTATATGTTGGGTGCATCAGCCTCATCAGGCTCTTATGTGAGCCTAAATGGGAGACTAAGGGTGTTGACAGAACGCGGATGCCTAGAGGGAAAATGTCAATGGCTACCTCACTAGCCATCCATCCAAATCCATATCTAGCCTCCTGCTGCTCCTTGCTGCTGCAACGCGGTGTTCGATAAGAGGGGCATGTAGAAGAGGAAACATTCATCAAGTAGGTACCTAATGGTGAGTATATAGCTCAAAATTGAATTGATGAGAATATTTCGGTGGGCACTCACATTGAACACTTGGTTCCAAAACTGTCATCAGTTGTTTTCGTGATTCGAGGGTTATACCAGCGATGTATTGCGTTCGGCAATATCCAGCAATGTATTGCGTTCGGTTTTTCACATATATTTTCAAAATCCAAAAAAGAGTGGTCCGCATAACCAGCGGTTTGGCCTGGAATGATAGCTGTAAAGGCTTTTTTTCTCGTCATCGAATCCTCACAGTCCCTGACAAGTATGTTCTAGCTGTCCTTAATTTCGTTAAGGTGAACTATTCTACCTTACCCATCACTTCAAATATCCATGAACATTTTACAGGAGGTGGAAATGATGTGCTCTTCTATTCAGGAGGGAGTAAGACGTTTTAATGCTCTACCATCTCGCATCCGTGAGCTTGGAGACCGTTCTTTCACCAGGGTGGTAAAAGAGTCGCTTCTTCGTGCTGAAATTTACTCATTAGACGATTTCCGGAATGTTGAGTGGTCGGTTTAGTGAGTGATGTTTGTTTCGTCGAAACGTTATATATTTATTTGTTCAAATTATTATTGTTAACTTCCCTCGCGTAATAAAAATTGTTTTTGACTTGTGGCATGCTGTATCCCACTTATTTATAATGTTAGATTTTATATAAATTATATTGACAGTTGTCTTGCGTTCTTCACTGTTTCGACAAATATGTGATTAGATTTGATTTATTCCACTAATGTTGAGATGGCAGACAAAGATTTTCTCACTCAGAACAGACTAAATTTTCAAATCTAATTTTAAACCTTCTCCTTCAAATGACTACATATTTACGGCCTTGGCTCCTGGGCTATCAGCTTTTCAAGTCGATAAACATAACTTTTCATTAACCCTTCGAAGCATTCGAAAACAATTTATCCAAATTCTCGATTTGATCAGTTCATAACGGAAGGCGAATGGGACCCTTTCGTCAGTTTCGACGACCTCGAGCGAGTTTTTTTTTTTCTCTTCCTCTCTTCCTATTTCAGAATTTCTCGATAAGACGTCCGGAGCAGATGTTGGGGACTGGATATTGTGAACGGGGCGATTTGATTAATCGATTTGGCCTCAAAGAGCCTCTGACGCTCATCGCAATACAGACGATAATTTCTGTGAGCTTCTCTTTTACAACGTATTCGTATTCCCCTTGTCTTCCAAAAACAATTCCACAAAATGTAGATTTTTCATACAGAAAGGGGTAATAGTATTAGTGTGGTACCTACCTAATAATTCATTGTGGACAGATTTATTCATTGGAATTACCACATATGTATCTTTGAATTTATGAGAATAGAGAAGTCTATACGTACGACTTTGTATTCCTGTCCAATATCAAATTCCTCTAAAAATAGGTAAAATTATGAAAAAAGAAGAAACAGTCATGCAGCATGATCGTATGTACTATAATATAGTACGTTAATTTACGAAAATTCGCTCATAAGATCATACTGCATGACTGTTTCTTCTTTTTTGAAAATTAAGGACTTTGAAGAAAAATTTTTTTTTAGCTGCCAATTTTATGGCAAAAATCTCGTTCTAAATAATATTCTGCGATTCATAAAGAGATTTTGGATTTTTTAAACTTTTTTGCAGATTTTATCAATTTTTAGCAGATTTTAATGAAATTTTAGTACATTTTTCAGCATATTTTTATACTTAGATATATTTTTTAATGTTCCATTTTATTGTTAATAAAGTTTATTTGAGCAATATTCTGCTAAAAAATATAAATTTAACGATTTTTAGCCGTTTTATGCTATTTTTAGTGATTTTTTCCAGCACTTTTTCGAAATTTGCCCAGTAAAAAAATGCTGGCCAAGAACTCGTCCTTTCGTTTGTGTGTGTCCGCTCAACGGTAACTCTCCTTAGGAATGAGATAAAAGTTCCGTTCTTGCGCAAAAAAATCAAGCTTTTTAACGAAAGGAGTTCGTTGGCCAGTATTTTTTGAGCACAACGATTTGGTCCAAATTGAAAGAATGCTGAAAAAATCACTAAAAATAGCAAATAACGGCTAAAAATCGTTGAATTTCTATTTTTTAGCAGAATACTGCTCAAATAAGGTTTAGTAACTATATAATAGAACATTTGAGAATTGATGTACAAAATTATGCTGAAAAATGTGCCTACTTAAATTTTATAATACGCGCAAAAAAGTAAAAATCAATACTTTCTTTTTGCATAGCAGAATATTGTTTTGAACGATTTTTTGCCTTAAAATTGCTAATTAACAGTTTCTTTTCACTCAAAGTCCTCAATATTCGAAACAATGTAACATAATATAAGTACAATGATAGTTCACGAAAGTTCGCACGATCATGCTGCATGGCTGGAACTTTTTCTTTGAAAATTCACCAACATATAATTCACCAGAGTTAAAAATTCAGTAGAACTAGGCTCGGGTAATTTGAGTCTCCTCCAGTGGGTAATTTCCAGGGTGGGGGGATTTCATTGCCTACCGGGAGCACCACTAAATCTACACTTGAATAGGTGATTTCAATTAATCACACTGAAGTGAATTTCTATCAGGAATCGAGAGGCCAAGTGAAGTGGAGTTTCAATAGTTGGTCACTGAGATTGTTCGGTAGGTAATGGATCATTGAACGGCCCGAGATAAGGGGACAGCGATGACGTCTTCTCGTTTTTCCGGTTTTGATTGCGGGCGATCTAATGCGTCCCCGAGTCCACACAGGTCCAAAATCTTCAAAAAGCGCCTACAACTCAAGTTTTCAAAGTATTTCCACCCGCCTTGTCAAATTTAAAAATGCACCTACCTATTTATAACCTTCTGATAAAGTCATTTCTTGAGTTTCAGGTCCCAACGATGATTCTAGGGCCGTCAATAATCGCAGCAATAACGAAAATTATGTAATTCCCTGTACCGTTTTACTTTCGAAGGGAGGCAGTTCTTTCTTGTTTTAATGTGATTTCAAGATGCCAAACAAATTGTTTCCCTCAATTTGAAGTCGTTTTTAGGGAAGGGACTATTGCATAATTGGCAAATTTTCAAGTATTGTGTTTCTTTTAGCGAAAATTTTAGGGAAAACCCCGAAAAATTGACCAGATGTACTTTTCTTGTATCCCGTTTACATTCAGCCACTTCCACTGCCCCATCCCCTGGCTGCCGTATTTGAGAGCAGTGTTAACATTCAGCTTATAGTTCCTAGTTCCGTCTCTGCCTCGGGCAATGGAGGAAGTAGAAGCAGCATCGACTCTGTGCCTCCTAAGCCTAATAAACTATTCATCTATTGTTGAAAATATACGTCTACGACGGAAAAGGAGATGGTGGATGCTACCAATTCATCGTAACACAACACTATAGGTAAAAACCAATATGTTAAATCTGTATTACTTTCATTAACCTAAGTTTTTGGTTAGAATAATTGCAGGGAGAGAAATTTAACTACCAAAATAATTCACATAAGCTAATCAACATTAATTCATTCGTCCAGTCCAATCGGTTGACATAGTTGTACCTTATACACTGAAAAAACTCTGTTTTGAATCGCAGAATATTATTAGGTACTAGTTTATTGCCAAATTGTCGGTGTTTAACTTTTTTTTTCTGAAAGACAGAACCCTTTTATTAAAAAACAAAAGGGAATGAAATTGAAATCATAATTGAACGGAGTTTTCCGATGAGTTCCTTGTAACAGTTTTGTGATTATTATTTCATTTTTTTCTTCCAATTCTTGACAATTCATTCATGCTATTCCTTTAGCTGATGGCTGGAACAGCAGCACCATCCTCCAATTTCAGATGACGGAACTTCCTGCGGCTTCCTTGCAAGCGTAGGGATACTGCCCGAATGATAGAAAATTGAATTTTCACTCTTACCCAATTCAATACTTGGCTGTACGGCTTTGCCCACTGTAAAGTATTTGCTTTGTAAGAAAGCTGCATAATAACTAATAAATAATACAGAATATTAGAACACAAATGTTTGTAGAAAAACGACAGAACAGTATAATTATTTTGTACAAGGATGATGCTAGCCTAGAAACATATGACGGAGTGTCGGGCTACCATGACGACAAGAGTGACAGCGAACAACTATGAATAAACATAACAAAGTGAAGCCCTAGAAACGTAGGTAGATACTTTTCAACATAGGTACCTAGGTATAGTACACCCACTTTTCACTGAGCCGATCTGCCATTCTCTTAAGAAAAGCACTGTACTGTACTCCACATGTAAGGAACCATCACATGAACAGATTAATGGAGTAAAGGATCCTCTTTAAACTTAATTAAACAAAAATGTGTTTTTTGACCTCAGAGGGCTCCAATTTCAAAACAATGTAACATGCAACAGCGCCTCCCCTAGAACCCCGTGTGCCAATGGGCTGGCGGGGGTTATGAGGCTCATCGTGGTTGATATTCATAATGGGGAGACGATACGAATAGGGTCGGGAGACCCGTTGACACGAGCCCCCCCCCCCCCCCATGGGTGGGTCATTTAGCCACCCTATGTTCACCCAGAGGGTGCCCGGGTTGCACGACGGGGACGTATGACCTTGACTTGGGTAGGGATAAGAAGGAGCTCCGAAGAGATAAAAACACCAACAGTTACCCAACCCTAGCAACCCCACATACACACACACATACTAACAGTTTAGTGAAACGTATAGATATGGGTTCAGGTTGAACAAAATACCCATCCTAGCATGAGTTTCACAAATTGATTTTCAGGGTGATTGCAAGACTTTCCCTTCACCTTTCGGGTTAAGTAAGGAAAGTAAAAAGTGCGGAGGAAGTTCAGTTTGACTTCATTGACTGAGGAAATTCAGTTTGCTGAGGCAGTACTCAACCGTGATAGTAAATACCCTGTTCTGGATCGAGAGAATCGTTCAATGAAATAACGCGTTTAGGCCAACGTTTTGAGAAATTTATTTCTCATCTTCAGGGCTCTAAATCACAAAATATTGTGTAATGGCGGATGGTAGCCTGGATTTGGATGCCAGAAGTTGATAATTATGGATTATGTCAACTGAGCAATTGATAATGTCATTGGACATTATTGATCACAATTAATGTTTATAACGATAAAAATTTACAATGACCATGGCGATATTGGTCTCGACTGCGAGATGCCCACCGAGTCGATCCCTTGTAATCAAGAGCCCAGCTGCACAATCAAGCGTTTGGCCCAAATTAGCTCCATTCGCTCATAGGTCAGTGAAATAAAGGATGGAACCCCTCCTCCCACCACCAACTATTTCGTATCGGTGAGTGAATACATCAATCTTCAGTGAATCTAGCTGACAAGCTATTTTTTTTATAAATTTAGGCAAGGCCGTTTTTCAGCAAGCTACCGTGGATTCTCCTGCCGATGAGTCCCTTATTTGCTTTGAGTGTACGTAGCGAACGATGTATTCCAAATACGAAACGTATTGGTAAGTACTTCCGCCCGCGGGCAATCACTTAGTAAACAAGCCCCGTACGTATCGAGTTTATAGATCACCGGACTAGATATTCCAAGGGAAAAGAAAAGTGTGGAGGAGGTTTAGTTTGGCCAAGGCGGGATTGGTTTCGACTGCGAGATACCCACCGAGTCGTTCCTCTGTAATCAAGAGCCCAGCCGCACAATCCCAGACTTTCTCTTCCCAAGGAAAAATAATTAAAAGGGGCAGAGGCCCTTTTTATGAAGCTCGGAGCTTTCTCCTGCGAGCGATTTCATAACTTCAGCTCTCCGTCGTCGATCAACTTGTACGCACTAGCAGGTAACCTATCAAATAACCTTGAAATTTGCCTTGACAATACAAAATTTCTTATTCATACCAAAAACCCATATAGGTAAGTGATTTAAACGTGGTGTTAAGGTTTAAAAACATGGATATGTTTTTGGAATGGGGGTGAGGCGATAACTTTCGACACGGGGGTTTGGCTTCCGAGTCTACCAATAGGTTGCGGAGGCATTGCTTTTTTGGTCTCCAAAATCAAAATTTCCACACGCACTTAACGTTTTAGACCATTTCGAACAACTTTGGTTCGTGTCTGTCTGTCTGTGTGTGTATGAGTCTGTCGTGTGTCCGCAAATCCTTGTAACAAGCTTATTTTCCTCAGTTTCATCCCATTTTGATGAAATTTCCAGGGAATGGGCGTGCTAAGGGGTAGACGGTCCCCTATCATTTTCATCGTTCCTAACTGAATGCTTCACTCTGCGCATGCGCAAATGCAAATTCCAAGAAAACCTCATTTTCTCACGCCCTATTCGTCCGATCTCGCTCAAATTTGGATGATAGTTGAGAGATGACGATTTCATCATCCTTTATCAATTTCAACATGAGTGTATCACTACTAGCTACTGCGCATGCGCCAATGTGAAATTCTTGTAATGACCTTAATTTTCATAGTTTTCATCC
This sequence comes from Adelphocoris suturalis, assembly GCA_030762985.1. Taxonomy (NCBI): domain Eukaryota; kingdom Metazoa; phylum Arthropoda; class Insecta; order Hemiptera; family Miridae; genus Adelphocoris; species Adelphocoris suturalis. The sequence continues at coordinate 44,330,292 of CM061044.1, forward strand.
GATTTTGTTGAAATCGTACGGGAATGTGCGGGTTAGATTGGAGATGGTACCCTATCAGTTTCATTGTTGTCGAATCAATACTTCACGCTGCGCATGCGTAAGAATAAATATGCTTTATGCCATTATGCTCCTTTTTTTCACCCCCTATGCGTTCGACGCACATAAAATTTATCATGCCAAAAGAACTCATATTTGTGGGTTAAGTAAAGTGTTAAACATGGTAATTACGGGGTCGGGGATGCAGGTGTTACCATTCGATTCGGCGTAAAAAACCGACCCCGAACTCGTATTTTCATAGAAGAACTCGATTTTTCAAGAAACTCTTGATTTCATTGAAAAACCGATGTTTTTTAACATTAAAACATAGTTTTCTCCTCTAATTAACAAAGTAAAAGTAAAATGGACTACACCGTTGGAAAGGTGGGATTTCGGCGCAGTTTCTACTGTTCTTGTCTTGAAACAATATTGGTTCTTATAGTTCCATTCCCGATTGAAAAAACTCGGTTTCCCGAATTAGGTAGAATTTGCTTTTCATAGGGCTTTTTCATGTCTCAAACCTCAAATTCATAAAGAAAGTCAGGCCAATAGGAAATTTAATGCCCTTTCCAACTGTGTCCTCAGTTTTGAATTTACATAGCAAATTAAGGTAGTTATGACCGTGTTAATGGTCGAAAACACGAACACACGACCTTAAAAAGTCTTAAAAATCGAATTAAACTAAAACTAGGTAAGTGTTTGCAAAAAAAAAAAAAAAAATCTGTCTGAGGAACTTTCGATCAGAAATGTGCTACAGAATCAACTCCTGCAGTTTGACGGACCTGTTTGGGAATACCCCGTATGATAATAATACCGCATCCAGCTGAAAAGTTGTCACTCATTCCCATGAGATTCCTGCTTCTAGCTCCATGTCCATTATTTAAAAATAGAGTAATTCATACTACAATATCAACCCCCTAGTTCCGTTATTTTTTTCATCCTGAAAAAATTTCTACCCCTATTGCAAGTCCTTTCCTCGTTGAGTGAACGGTCGATGGAAACATCTTATTCCGCCTGAGTTCTGCATTAATTTCCACCTGTTCTCATCGTTCGAACTGCAGGTTGATAGTTGACTTGGGGGAGAGGGGGAGTCTCAATTATTGTAAATCCCTCATTAGATGGTTGATTTCCCAGCGATACGACCGGAACCGCTTCCGCTTTTCGCTTCCGGCCCCCCATTACCGGGCTCGCTGGAGCAGTGACCCCCCCCCCCCCCCCTCTACTCATAACACAACATCGCGATGCGTAGTTAAATCATCGAAGCGATCCTACACCTGACTCTCGCATTATATCGAGCGAGAACCATTTCAACAGTAAGTAGGTACCTACACAGTTTCACTCCTGCAATCAAAGGGAGTGAAAAACTGGTGGTTAGGGGTGACGACCTTTAGGGTAGTTTTACCAGATGGAAAAACACGAATGGAGGACTTGAGGGAGGACAAAACATCCAAATAGACGGCAAATTTTCAAGATCGAAAAAATCATAAATGACTTCAAAATTTGTTCAAACATAGGTAGGTATATAAACAACCAATATTAAAGCACTAATCAAAAATATAAGTAAGTACTACCAATCTATGACCGACCTAGAATTTGGCACATGCTGATCTGAAATTAACTAATACACAGGTACATAGGTACTAATCCTTGACATGGGTTGGTATGTTCTAGAAGCATCACTATCTTCAAATCACATGTTATTAAAATCATCAAATTACATTCTTCAGGATTCACCATCTATTACTTTTAATAAGAAATAACGAGAAATCACAATAAAATCATCTCTTCAAAATTACTCATATTTTTAGACTTAGAGAAATTTCTTATTCATCTGCTCATTTCTCAAAGCCAACTTGCCACTTGTAAAATTATTTGCATCCCCTTCACATTGTGCTTAGTGAATATGAGTGATTTCACTGACTCCACACAAAGTTTATTTCTTTCCTTCGTCCACTGGGCATTGATGAGAGAAAAACCCTTTCCACATTGGCGTTATGCCCAGAAATACAAAAATGAAATTGGTTGGTAGGAAGTACGTAGAGTAGGTAGGTAGCTTAGGTTTTTTATTTTTGTTGGAAAACTCCGAAAATGGAGGATATTGCAGTATAATAGAGGATACAGTCGTAAATGGAGGACATGTCCTTCCAAAGGACACCACCTGTATCCCTACTTTAGGGCCGGTTCATCAATCAAATTTATCCAACGGATAAGGGGGATTAATCTGAGGGACAACGTTATCCTCCAGATAACAGAATTGGGGCAAGGTTGCCAGGTGTCCGGTTTTGGCCCAGACTGTCCGTTTTTTTTATCAAGTTGTCAGGGCGAAAATTTAAAGTAACTCTGATGGTCAAATGACCAGTTTTTCCAAAGAAGGGCAGCAAATGTCCAGTTTTGGTAGGTCCTACCGTTGGTTGCTATCCCGAGAACTGAGCTATGCCTTCTAGAAGATCTAGACCTATTTCAAATTTGAGTTAACTTTTGGCAATCGACGCTATGAAACTATTCTTGTCACCTTCTTTTATTCAAAATAACTCTTGATCTCATCTGTTAGCCACTACTTGTGCATCCCCTTTCTAAGTTTTAGAAGGAGGTGGAACACTCATGAAATGTCAAAAATTATCTAAAATGAGTAGGTACTTCTAGTGGTGCTAATCCATGTGGTTATTCATGCAATGAGTGTGCTGATGTTCTCGCAAGGGGAGCCATTGGTGATAACTCCATTGATATGTTGCCTCTGCACGTAGGGTTGCCATACATACCTACTATCTTAAAATATATAAGTACTATAGTTCTAAACTTTTGAAAAATCTAACTTTTAGTAGAAGAAAGTAATCACAGGAGGTAATGAGGAAAGTGATAAATATTAATTTAACATTATTTTTCAAGGAAAGAATTCGGTACCTACGTACCTAGGCATGATCTAAAGAATCCCTCTCGAGCTGTTTACCTTAGTAGTTCTAGTTCTGTCTAATTAAAAATATTTTTGAAATTAATGTAACTAATAAAATATGAGTGACAATAATTAAATTGTCCAATGATATTTTATATTTTTCCCAAACACTACATTTTTGAGATTTGGTGCAAAAATACTTCGAGTAAAATCTAGTGCTTGTGAAAATTTGGCAACCCTATCTGCACATTGAGCATCAGACCTCCTACATGCAAGATGAAACCATTTTATTGGTATGAGCAAATGGCAGGGTGATGTCACTGGTCTGTGTGGGGTCCTTCAGAACCTGCGCTTAGCTCAGTGTTGGCCTTTTCTTAACCTGACTTCCAAGGAGGGACCGAACAGTGATCAATCGGGTAGCCAATTGCCAAACCCATCTTACCGTCACACATCGGTTAAGAAGCTTGTGATGTTGTGTGAGGGAGGTGATCTGTCCTTCCCCAAATTATTGGCTTCCGAGTCAAGCTTAGACCCACTGTTCTATCTTGGCCAGACAAGGTCCAGTCATTGTTTTATACCAAAGAGATGCTGGGCTCTACAACGAAGTGTGATATGTTTATGTTCCTCTAGTCCTAGTCTCATCTCACTTTGCTGATTGAGAATCATCAAGTCTTGTAGCTTTTTTCCCCCACTGTAGGGGTTAAACAGTGGTCATCGCTGTACCCTTTCGTAGTGTGGCGATCCCTTTCTCTGCCAGTTGAGTCCATGATGACAATCTGCTTAGTGATGGAGTGACACATGGTTCCTCTTGAAATTGTGCTCATTGCAGTATCCCTTTTTACACCTTGTTCAATGCTGCTGATGTCCCTTCTTGTTGAGGTGTGGCTTAAATCACTAATAAACAAGAATAATAAACCTTTGTCTAATTATTTGCAGCATTTATTTCCCTTTAGATTTTTGGATTTTACGCATTCTGAAACATAAACCAACAAACTTTGAGGAGGGTTAAAAACAAATTTCTTGGTCGATCATTAAAAATTGGTTCATTATTGAAAATAATAACACAAAGATGTGGTGCCAACTTAATGAAAAGATTTATGGTCTTGAAAAAAGAAAACTTGTTGGCTGTACAACTTTTTTTTGTTCTTCTTCTTACACAACTTACACAACACATGGGTACGTGTACTAATAGAACAAAAATAAATCCTACCGATATAGGTACTGTAACGTATAGATCCTCTATCATATCAGTCTTTTAACTTGAGTTCGGTTGTTTCTTCTGAGGATGTTGGGTCTTCTCCGATTATGGATTATAGGAGTTACTCCTTGCCGTATGTTAGCCAAATTTACAGTGTTGGAAAATGCGGATCTTGGTGGTGAAGTTGGTTTTGTCGGAAGACGGTAATAATATAGTACTGGAGAGTTCTCTTTACAAATATAAGTTTTGTCTTCATCAGATGCCGTACCTTCAGGTGAACCACATTGTTTCTGGTTTTGGTATGCTGTATCTTCAGTTGATTGCTGCGGTTTGGAGGATTTCATCTTTCTCATCTGTATGACCTGTACGACTTTGTCAGGGATTTCACTCCCCCTCGTTTCGATGGGTTTAGGAAGTTTGCACGTACAGTTTTCTCCACCAATACATACAAACCGCCCTTTCGCCGCCATTCTGGCCGTCAATTTGTACGTCTCCCCTCCCAATCTGCACTGGATTTCTTGATCCATGGAGAACTTCACTGTCGAGGGCTCGCCATTCAGTTCATCCGACATTGAATCACTGGTTAACAAACATGGTTGCGGGTTTACATCTTCCATAGCTGGATGGTGTGCATCAACATGATCCAACTGGGGTCCATCAACTGTCAAACAATAAACAAATTATCGTCACATCAAACTGGCTAGTGATAGAGAACTGTTACCTAGGTACTTAGAAAAGATAGAATCTAACTTTGGTGTTTCCATCTATTAAATTAATCAAGTAAGTACAACATTTCTAGACGTTAAATGCGGAGATCATCTCCTTCAAAGATCAAGCCAAACTCCTTTGATCTCTGTGGGGATCCCTGTTCAATTCAAATTGTAAAATACACTATAGACTATAGTTGTTGGACGAAAATTGGCTTCAACCCATGGGTAGCTGATAAGAGCTTGATTGGCAGATAGTAGAGGTATGACGTTCCACGAAAAATTTGATCGATTCCAGAACAAATAGGTTCAATGACTGGAGCAGTTCCACAGTTCATTTCATTCCACACATGTTTCTGGGCACCGTGGCCGATTGTATTGACAGTGAGACAAGACAAAAACACCAACTGAAAATTTGCGACATCATGATGCTATTCTTCAAAATAAAAAAAGGCGAAATTCGCCTGAAATGCTCTTAATTTATTCTAATTTTCCTTTTGCTAAAATAAGTGATAACCATGTGAGATAAAAAAAAAAAAAAAAAAAAAACATTGCTTTTGATTAATCACGTACTCTACTACTAGAATTCAATTCGATTTCAGTTCCAAAAGGAGACAGCTGAAATTAATAAGGGCGGGTTTTGCCATCTAAGAGCTAAAATGGGGGATAGCAAACTTTTGGAGTTAAGAAAATTAAGCTATTTCCGTGAGTTAAGATCATTTCAACTTTCACCATGCACTTCAAGGTGGGAGTTAGTTAGTCTTTGATCAGCCTCGAGGTTAGGGTCCCAAGACATGTTTTCTTTCCTGCTGATAAAGCTGATAAGTTTTACTATTTAAGTGATTTGTTTCGATTTGGAACAGTACTGTGATATTAGGTTTCAAGTTAGGTGTTCTGTGGAGAAAAATGGAAAGAGAAAAATACAGCTGAATTTTACAAAGGCAGGGAAGGAGTTATGGTGAAGTGTGAAGAAGTGACAGAAAATACGTGGCAGACGCACTGATAGGGAAATACAAGGAATGTAGTTGAGCGGAAGTCTCCCCAATTTACTTGATCTACACTTAAGTTTTTGTCCAATCGTTTGTGACGCGATGAAGGCTGCAATTGAGGACCTATCGACCTGAGATTTTGAAAGTATACTCCTCATATAACTACCCAAAATTTGCTGTTTTGTTTTTGGTGCCGATCAGATATGGCACTGCAGTGCCAGAACCGTTAATGTGGCATGAACGCCACACCATTTTTCAGTATTTCAATGATTACTTCTAAACTTGGGTTTTTTAGGGTTTCACCACCTCGAGTTAGTGTACGAGTTACCGATATCCTAGAGACGGCATCATAAAATGCGTTTCTCCACTCCGAGATAATCGTGACCCCTGGGTTTGCGACCATGTTAGCTCCCAGATTTTATTCCCTACTTTATCCAGGCATTAAGTGATAACTCCAAAAGCTACCTCAGTTGTTGCAATAAAACGTACGCCATATTGTTTATCACTACAAAATTGTCTTCGTTAGAGAGATTGCTATGTTTGATTATAATTCTTGGGTATTTTGTTCATTCTTGATTAGTATTCAATAGTATAACAATAATTATAACAATAGTATAGAGTAAATACTATTGATTCGTATTCTTGATAGTATATTCTTGATTGTTCATTTTGCTTGTTAATTAAAATGCCATTTTTATTTCAATTTAACATCGATGATAAAGACGATTGCTTGATTCGGAAGGTTCATTGTAAACTAGTGGGTTTTGTGACCAGAAGCCTCACGCAACTTCTTGTGGGAACATAATAAACAAGCATTGGCAGGAAGTATCCAATATTTCCCAACATAAAATGCTTGGAAGGTTCAAAAATGTAAGTTAGGAGTAAAAAACCAATGTTCCGCAATTAGTATCACAATATTTTTTCCTGTCATTCTGAATATCTAGTTGTAAAATCCCCAAAAGCTGATGGAAACCCATAAAGGAAAGGCACAAGTAAGTATTAACAAATACGATCAAATTCAGTAAGGGAAAGCGCAACTTGTTTTTGGGCTTCATTGACTCATTCCCGATTGATGCATGTAAGTGATGTGAATAGTTTAGAGGCCTGGATGCTCACAAGCAAGTATCTCAAAAATGAAAAACATCCTAAATCAATCCTCTTAGCAAAATGCACCTGATTAGTGGGACATATAGATCAAAATTATGGGTATAGTTTTGTGGTCTAGATACTCACAAGCTTGCATCCCAAAAATCTTTTTAAAAAACGCTACAAATTATTACATAATGGTTTTTTATTTCTGAATCAGATAGCCAGCTATAGTAACCAGCATGCTCTGGGGCTTTCGCCAGTCTCTTTTATAGTATCCACCTCTGTTCTTCCTCTCACTCCACCCCCCGCTCACCACCCACCGTGACCCCCTGCCAAGCGTGCCAGGCGTGCGTAAGTCTAACACTCAAAGCCTCGAAAAAGACACTTTTTCGCCTGTTTTTGGCCCATAGCATCTATGCGAGTAAAGCGATCGGGATGGTTAAACGTTAGGACCAACTAGACCCCAAGTGGAGTCTATGTGCGAAAGAAATGGGTTTTTTAAGTCAATTTTTGAGCCTTTTATGGCCCGGACGGCGGAGGGCAGACGGGCATTTCAAATTTGGATTCCACACACCTTGAAACGTAAAGTGACCAAGTTTGAGGGGGGTTTAAAAAAATTTTTTGCTATACGAAATGGCTTATTATTGGAAATAATAAACCAATAAACAAAATTCTAAAATATATATTAGTAGGACAAATAGATCAGAATGATGTTTATGATTCAACAAATTTCGGGTTTATGAGGAGTATACTTTCAACATCTCAGGTCCTAAATTGCGGCCTTCATTGCATCACAAACGATCGGACAAAAACACAAGTACAAATCAAGTTAACTGGGGAGACTTCCGCCCAACTACGTTGTTAATTACCTAATGAATACTTCATATGAAGATTCATTGACAATCCATCCTGTCCTGAACAGGAAAACCAATCTACTCCAAACATAACATAAATGCTATTAGTACGAGTGGTATCTCTCTCGGGATACTGTCACACACTCTCTCTCTCGAGGATTTAGGGCCCATTGCACCTCTGGGGGGCTACCTAAGTCCTTGATAAAGCTTGTGAGTATCCAGAACACTAAACTATACACATAATTTTGATCTATATGTCCCACTAATCTAGGTGCATTTTGCTAAAAGGATTGATTTAGAGTGTTTTTCATTTTTGAGATGCTTGTGACCATCCAGGCCTCCAAACTATTCACATCACTTACATGCATCAATTGGGAATGAGTCAATGAATCCCAAAAACAAGTTGCGCTTTCCCTTACAGAATTTGGTCTTATTTTTTAATACTTACTCGTGTCTTTCCTTTATGGGTTTCCATCAGCTTTTGGGGGTTTTACAACTAGACATTCAAAATGATAGGAAAAATAATGTGATAAAAATTGCGGAACATTGTGCAAACTACCTACGTGATGGATATGTTTCAGCTGCTCTTGATGACCTCTCCATTAACTTTTACCTTTGGAAGTCTTTTTACTAATGCCTGTACCTAAAATAAAATATCAACTGTAGAAGGATAAGTAGCAAGAGCAGTTTTGTTATTAATTAATAAATAGTTTACTTTCGGATTAACCTCATGAGGTGCTGGATTATTTATAAATCTACACTTTTTTTGTTCGTTCCATCACTTGCATGATTTGTGTTTACGATTATACATTTTGCTGAAGTTGAAATTTTTTTGTCGACTAAAACAACACATTTGCTATAGGTCTGAAAAGGCGAAAGGTTTAATTCAAAGTGTGAATACTATATAATAAATGAAGCATACATACCTACGTAATATTGGTACGTGTCCAACCCCAACTCACATTGAATCGATTGAGACACGAATATCTTAGTTTGATCCCCGTCAAACATTGAAAAGGTGTGAGAATTTCCATTGGAGTCCTCGTAGTCAGAATCCTCGCAGAACAGTTCTGTAGAAGATGATGGCACATAAGCTATGTCTTGTGGGAAATCTTCATTATCAAATTTCTGAACTTCGACTATATTTAATCCGTTTGCGTTTCCGACAGGTTCTAGTGAAGTTGGTTGTGAGAACTCTTCAGATTCCACAACATGCACATTTTTCTTAAGCTGATTTTTCACTGGCCGAAATAGTGAAATTATATCCACATTGTTTAAATGGATAGAGCATACAAGGGATCCGGAGCGCAAATGTTTTAGGTTTAGTTTGTTTTTCCACAACTCGTACTTTTCGCGGTTTGTGTGTCGGTCTGGTACTCTATGGAAGGATACACCAGGGGTTCGCATACCTTTTAAATTACAGCTTGTACAACCTTTCATCACACAAAAACCATTCATTTTTACATAATCTACCTACTGAGCATAAAAACGGAGCTTGGTATTGGTAGCAATTTAAAATTACACAGGTACTTCCAGAAATCACTCGTACGTATGCACAATCTATTATACAAAGCGCGGTCATAGTTTTAGATGTGACAGGTTGCCATCTGCAAGTAGTCATTTCAACTTACTGACTTCTGTAACAAGTTGACTTACACGCATCCAACATTGATAGATAGGAAAGTTCATTCATAGAGATCATTCTAAAAAGTTCATTCACAGGAAAACTTTTTATCAAAGTTGAGTAATGTCCTAATGTTAAATCTAAATCCACAAACGCGGTCAGCTTTTCGAAAACACAGACATAAACAAAGTGATAATACTAATCATAACGTGAGGTGGTGGTGAGGTGATCTCCATTTCACATGTCGAGGCATGGCCGTAGCGAACATCGGTGTGAGAGAGCCTTGTTGAAAAATGTTCGGTGGATCATCTAATTTTGTTACCTACATCTTTCTTACTGTAAGATTTGGTGATGGAGGGTTGAGGGAATCGTTCGGCAGTTCATTCATTTATTCATAATGACAGTTAGATAAGGACAGATTTGACGAAATAAATGGGAGAGCAAAATCATAGTACTATAAACTCCATCGAATAACACACAGAACCAGCTAATTTACCTTCCCACGGTGGAAAAATATGAAAAATACTTAAGGTAAAGTAAAAGAAATAAAAGCAAGCTGTATCACACGGAAAAGAGTACATACCTAGAGAGTACCTACTTGGGAATTTCGGATTTGCTGTTGTGGTGGGAGGGGGAATACTACCGATTCTTTCAAGCGCTGCCCAAGTTACATAATTATCTCGACCGATTTTCGTGATTTTTATTTTGTTCCATTACGAATTCGATATAGTTTTGGAACGTATTTTAGAAGTTTTAAATTCTATCATGCGAGGCGGAATGGGGGGATACTGATAAATCATAGTGTTTTAACCCTGGAATGTCCCGGCTAAATTTCCAACACTTAACTCCCTGGTGGGGTGTGTCAAACCCCAACTTTGAAAAATGTTAGAAAATTCAAAAATAACTTACACTTGAATCAAATTTAATTTTTACTCTGTTATCAAGAGTGTAATAAAACATGAAGTAGGCACCTAAACTCATGACAAAAAAAGTAATAGTAAGGCAAACCTCACGCTCTGAAGAAAAAAATAATAGCAGAAAGGTGTACCTCATTGTAACAAAATTTCAATATAAAATTAGCACATTTTCATTTAAAATCAAAAATAAATAAAATCTACAAAACAATTTTCTGCGATTAGTTTGATACCATTTACGAAACCCAAGAACTAGAATGAAAAGATAACATAAAATTGGCACCAAGCAATAGGATCAACATTCTCAGCACTTTGAAGATCTATGATGTTCACAAAAGAAACATCAAACTAGTTTCTCCAAAACTGTCACTTTTGACGCTTCTTCATCGGAGGCAACTTCTTGAAACTCTATATTATCTTCCGTGTTTGAATTTTCTCCGCCAAAATATACATCTTCTTCCTCCAACTGTTCCAACATGGATCTAATGTCTTCAGGATCCGAAAACTTGTGTTTTCCAGCCATTTCTAACGATGAGCCAATAACAAAACTGTGGGATCACCCACAAAAATAACACTTGCTATAGAGAAAATCACAAGCTGTTAACTCCCCGGTGGGGTTTGTCAAACCCCAGGCACAAGAAAGTACTGCACTACACAGAAGTCTTGAACGTAGTAAACTGGGAAAAGGCTGAAGCCTTTAGTGAAGAAGTGGGGGGTGATATAGAAGGGGGCGAGAAGAGCCAGACGCGCGGGATTCAACATGATAAACTGACTTCAAGTCGCGATTGGGGTTTGACAAACCCCACAGGGCATTACAGGGTTAACAATTCTCGTCCGAATTTCAAGATTTTTTTTTCTTTTTTAACTATGAATTTGGGTTAGTTTTGGATCGTATATGTACGTATCATAGTTTCAAAGGTCATTATGGAAGGGGGTGAATGGAGGGAGTAATAGCAATAAATCATGATGTTTTAACTAATCTCGTCAGATTTTCGTGATTCATTTTTAGTTCAACTGTGAATTCGGTCTAGTTTTTGAAAGTATATCAGGAGTTTCAAATTCCATCATGAAGGGAGTGAATAGAGAGGGTAATAATAATAAATCATAATGTTTTACTTGTAGTGGATTTAAATATGTTTTACTTGGTGTAGGTAGACCAAGTGGGACATTTATATTCTGGTTATGCGGGTTAGTCCCTGAAGTATTCCTGTAAGGAATGTGAGCGAAATCGCCAAGGTCAGCTTGCTTGGCGGGATGAACTGAGGGATAGTTCGTGTCGCAGCCGCGTGGAGCACTGGGCTCGCATAGTGGGTGCTGGGTTCGATCAGTTTGGTACTGAGCCGTTTTGTAATATTCCGGCCTAAGATTTATATCTGTGGGAGGAATATGTTGAGCTTGGTTGAGGTACTGAAAAGTATCCTTTGTTTTTTGTACATTTGGAGTGTATTTGACACTCGGATCGGCCGGGTAGCCTTGTGTAGAATATCGTGGATATTCGGAAATCTTTGTCGAATCATAATGATTGACTTCAGAGCGGGTCTGAAAGGTATCCTCGAACTTTTGTGTAGGTGAGGCTTGATCTAACGTTTCCTTCATGAATACGTTAGGTGAGAAGGCGATCTCGTCGCGAGGATCGAGCCTTGGGCCGTCGCTAAGAACAGCGGACTGGTCGAGCGGCTGGTAGACAGCGCTGCGTGGGCTAAGAGGCCCGGCCGCGCCGTGTTCCGCCTCCCCTTGCATGAGGAAATAGGACAGGCGGCGCTCCATCGAAAGATCCGAGTTTATTAACTCGTTTTCGATACCTCTATGTATAGAAATAGAGGGTTTGGAAGGTGGACTCGCTTGACAGAGCTTCTTTCCTTTGCTCGGATGTCAGGGTCCTACCTTGTAGTCTTGAAAAAGACTTCCTTGGACGATAAATTAGAGCGGATGAGCTGTGTAATTTATCGGCGTGCCCACAGCGGTCGGTAACGAGCCTAGTGCTACGAAACCCGGGCGACACGTCTCGGAACGTCCCAGCGGGCGTACGATCTAATGAGAATATCAATAGATGTACCGGGTGGCGTCCTGACAGAAGAACTACGTTGGGCAATGAGCAGGATGAATAATCACTGGACTCGTAGATGCCAATGCGAGATCTGTGTGGAGAGAAGGTATGCCTTGTAGAAAGCAGTAGGAAGCCGTTCTTGAGATGAACTCGGGAGCAGAAGGTTCGTCAGCGTAGAGCGTGTAGAAATCTTCGTACTTCGAAGTGTAGTCGTCGAGAGCGGAGAGTGGAATGAATTCGGAGGGCTCCGAGCGGGGTAATTATAGGGAGGTGGCCGCCTCCTGCCGCCTCCTGATTGGTCCGCTTAATTTCGTTAATTCAACTGTGTAATCTCATTGGCTCGCACATTGTTTTCTCAGTATCTGCGAGTATGATAGCTGAGCTGGTCCTCCGGGGTGGTTTCCCCACGTCCGTCGCTGCGACGGGGTCCCCGGGGGTGGCTTACGAGCGTCCGTCGCGGAACCGACGACCTTGTGTTTAGACGGGGACCTCGGGTGGTCTCCCTGCGTCCGTTGTTCAGACGGGGTCCCTGGGGTGGCTGCTGGACCAGAGGTGTTTGCTTGCCGCCTCCTGGTTGGTTCGCCTATTGTCTCTCGTGTAATCAGTGTTTCTGATTGGCGAGTAGGCTTGTTTGAATTGTCCTTGTTAGTTTTAGAGGACGTTTGATTTTCTGTTTGAGTTTTCTCATTCAAGGCGACTTGGTTCGAGATACTTGTCGCGTCTCTCTCGCCCAGTAAGTGTCTAGGGAGGTCGCCTTGTATGTTATTAGTTAATATTTCACTTTTGAGAGAGAATTTCGTATTTTCTCTCTGGTGAAATATTTTGTTTGACGGAGTTATAACTCGACGTCTTATAAATATTTTTGTGTTGTGTCTACCTCTTTTTGGTAGCCCTGAAAAGGGCTGTTGACAAGAGGGGGTGGTTTTCACCACAGGCGCCCCCCCAAGACGTCGTGTTATTAACGACGACGCCGGTTGGGGTGTTTCGAGCGCCGTTACCCACCTCTCGTCAAATTTGGTAGAGGGGACGTGCCTTCTGGCAGATTTTCGGGGAGTCTCCTCCTTTTTTTCTGCCTGATTTTTGTTTAGTGACACAGCTTCGTCTGTTTTTAGAGTGTAAGCTGGTTTTATTTGCTGTTTGGGAACTTTTTTCGTGTGTTCGCCAATTTGTACTGTAACCGAAAACTTATCTCTTTTAATAACTTTGAATGGTCCCGTGTAAGGACATTGCAGGGAGGAGAGCTGTGTGGGCACTCTGATATAGACATGTGTACATGTATCCAAGTTTTTGGGCATGTTGACGGCATACTTCGTATTATTATGTTTAATATGCGTAGGCCGGAAGAAGAGAGGCTCAGACAGGTTTGTAGAACTTACGAAAATGTCTCCTGGGAGTGGTACGTCAATTCCGTAAACTTTTTGGAACGGTGTAGTTTCCGTTGCTGGGTCTACTGCCGTACGTATGGCGAGTAGTACTTTTGGAAGGGCGTCGAGCCAATTTTCGTTTTGTGCTTTGAGAGCCTCTTTCAAAGATCTATTTCTGCGTTCTACCATTCCGTTTGTTGACGGTTTGTATGGTAACGTGTGAGTATGTTTTACTCCGAGACGTTCCATAATGGAATTAAATAGATCTGATTCGAATTGTGTGCCTTGGTCACTTGTGATGTATTTAGGTACGCCTTTTGAAGCTACCCAAATATTGATAAAGGCGTTTGTGATCGTGGCTGTTTCGATGTTGTTAAGAGGGACTGCCTCTAGCCAACCCGTTGCTCTATCGACCATCATTAGAATGTAACGTTTCCCTCCTTTAGCTAAAGGTAAGGGTCTGGTAATGTCAACGTGTACATGTGAAAATTTGTTAGCCGTTTCAAATTCGGAGTAAGGGAGCTTCACGGAACGAGTGATTTTTGCTCGTTGGCAAGTCTCGCACGCTCGGACCCAGTTGGAGACATCTGCACGAAGTCCGTGCCAAAAATATCTTTGTTTAACTTTATACACTGTAGAGTGTATACCTGGGTGTCCCAAATTATGAATTTGGCTGATTATTTCGTGCCTTATTTCGTTAGGAATATAAGGTCTTGGGTGTCCTAGGTCTAGGTTACACCAAATTTCTCCTTGAGGGAATTCAACTCGTGTGAGTTTCAATTTGTCCTCTGTGTTAGGAGGAGAACGAATTTGTGCATTTGAAATGTGCAGTAGAAGATTGCACTCTATTGCAGCCGTAATTTGCGAAATTTCGGCTATGGGTGGACCCTCGTCGGTTTGGGTTGAAATCGATTTTGTTTGAATTTCAACTGGATCGAAGGGTCTGGAGAGTGCGTCGGCGACGACGTTGTTCTCTCCGGGTATATGGCGAATGTCACTTGTCATTTGAGAGATGTATGTTAGCCATCTCAATCTCATTTTAGAAAAATGTGCATTTTTCTTAAGCATCGTGCCTAGCAGAGGCTTGTGATCTGAACAAATATGAAAAGATCGGCCGTCCAAGTCATTGTGCCAGTGAATGCAAGCTTGGTAAACGGCGAACATCTCTTTGTCGAATTTATTCTTCCATTGTTCCGGAATTTCTTTACTGAAAAATCCCAATGGTTGGTAAGATTTCGAGCCGTGTTTGTCTGTAATTTCCTGCTCCAGTGCCGCTCCGATGTGTGTGTCGGATGCGTCGCAGACTATTCTCCACTCTGCTGTAGGGTGTGGATGAGCAATATTATGCAATGTAGCTTTTATCATTGCTTGTTTTAAGCTGTTGAAAGCTTTTTCTCTCTCTGATGTCCATTCGATAGGTGTTTTGTCATTTTTTTTGTTTGACTGAATGGAGTCATACAGAGGTTGTGCCGTGTGAGCGAATTTACTTGAGCAAGCTCGGTAAAAACCACACATACCTAGGAATCTGCGTAGACTTCGTACGTCTATCGGCCTAGGAAATTGTTCTATGGCTTCTATTTTATCTCGTTTAGGAATTATCCCTTCTTTCGAGATAGTGAAACCTAGGAAATCGACGGTAGGTTTTGAAAAAATGCATTTATCAAAACCTACTCGAAGTCCGTGTTCACCTAGCTTGTCGAAAATTTGTTTGAGGTGGTTCATGTGTTCTTTATAATCTTTAGAAGCCACCAGTATGTCATCTAGGTATACAAATGCGAAATCAAATTTTCGCGTGATGCTGTCCATGTATCTTTGCCATGTTTGAGCCGCTCCGGCCAAACCCATGCTCATTTTCTTAAACTCATAAAGACCGAAAGGTGTAATAATTGCAGTTTTATGAGCGTCATCTGGGTGCATCGGAATATGGTAATATGCCGATTTTAAATCTATTGTCGAATAGATTTGTGTATCATGTAAATTCGCTTGGAAAGAGCGAATGTGAGGAGGAGGGTAGGCGTCTTTCTTCGTTTTCGCGTTCAGGAAACGGTAGTCGCCGGTGATCCTCCATGACCCGTCTTTTTTTGGCACACAGTGTAACGGGGATGCCCATTCGGAATCTGATGGTGCAATTATGCCTTCGGAGAGCATTTTGTCAAAAGTACTTTTGACTTGAGCCCGTTTTTCGCCCGCCATGGGTCTTGCACGGAAGTGTACTGGTGTTCCTTCCGTGGTTATACGGTGGTAAACCCCGTTGTTTTTCCACTTTCCTTGAAGTTTGCTCATTTTATCATTGTATTTTTCAATGATAGAGCGAATGTTTTCGTCCTCCGTGATTTGCACGTCCTCTGGTTGAGGGCTGTTGTCACGATGAGGGATAGTAGCTGCTATTTGTTCGTCAGTGAATTTTTTGTTCATGACTGCAGCGATTTTTTGATCGGCATAGCTTTTTATTTTATCTTTATAGATGTATTTGTGTTTGACCCGTATTCCGATATCCCAAGACTCGAGGAATGGTATACCGAGGATCGCTAGATCAACTTTCGTGATCATAAAATCGGTGGTCATGTCTCCGAGGCCGATGTTAATTGTCGTGTCAGCACGCCCTAGTGTGTCTATAGGGGCTCCGTTAGCTGCTGTGAGCTTTACGTTGGACTTACGAATTTTTAAGCCCAATTTTTTGGTGACTGTGGGGCAGAATGTTCACTTCTGCTCCCGTGTCGATGAGAAATTCAGTGCCATTTAGTTTGCACTTGAAAAAAGCCTTTTATACTCATTAGTCTGCCGGTGTATAGGCTCAGATACACTGGCAGTTATTCGTTTTCCGAACTCTCTACGTCGGAGGTTGGAACGGTACTTTCTTGTACCGATCTCTGAGTATTTTCGTTTGAAACCCAGGTTTTAGGCTGGCTTATAGGCGCTGCCTTTTTGCTAGGTTTGGAGGCAGTGTTTGCCTTCCAAGTGCAGTGTTCTGGGTCTGCACATTTGCGAGTTTCGCTACCGAAACGTGCGTGGTTTCGACAGATATAGGCCGTCGGTTTGTGAGGCTTACTCTCTACTTGCTGGGGTTTGAACTCAGCTTGTTGTGAGAGGGCCTTTTTGAAACCAGTCTTCATGGGTTTCGGAGTAGATTCTACTCCTCGTATGTTGAGAGAGGGGTTCTCTGTTTTGTACGCGTGTAGCGTATCAGCTAGGTCGAGCCAGGCGGTCGTGGTAGGCTGAGCTGCGACCATACCTCGTGCTTCGATAGGTAGAGTTTCGATCCACTTTTGAGTGATCAGAGCCTCTGAGAAGTACCCAACAGCTTTAGAGTACATTTCATGGTACTTGGTGCTGGGTTTTTTGGCGAGAGATGCGGGGTCCTCGAGTGCGAGGAGCCTGTCCTGTAAGGACAACCCGTATTCTCGTTGTAGGCGCTGTTTGGCCTCTTCATAAGGTGCGTGGGGTGCCGTGAGGTAAGCTGAGTCGATAGCTTCCCTCATTTCTTCCGGTACCCACTTGTATATAGCTGAGAAGCATTCGTTCTGCGTTCTCAGGTGTTTTCGCACGCAGTATTGATCGAACTCTGCGAGTGCACGATCGATATTCTTCTTTTGGAAGATTGGTCTTTGATAATCTCCCATTTCCTCCAAAAGTGCTCGAAAGCCACTTTGTGTAGAGGGTTGTTGAGTGAGATGTGGGGCGTATAGGCCCGGCGGGGGTCGTACGCCCGCAGTGGTTCCCTGAAATCCACTAGCTTCATAAGAGGGAACGAAATGCTCCGTGTTAAGCCTGTTCAAAGGCGGGGTCACCATTTGTAGTGGATTTAAATATGTTTTACTTGGTGTAGGTAGACCAAGTGGGACATTTATATTCTGGTTATGCGGGTTAGTCCCTGAAGTATTCCTGTAAGGAATGTGAGCGAAATCGCCAAGGTCAGCTTGCTTGGCGGGATGAACTGAGGGATAGTTCGTGTCGCAGCCGCGTGGAGCACTGGGCTCGCATAGTGGGTGCTGGGTTCGATCAGTTTGGTACTGAGCCGTTTTGTAATATTCCGGCCTAAGATTTATATCTGTGGGAGGAATATGTTGTGCTTGGTTGAGGTACTGAAAAGTATCCTTTGTTTTTTGTACATTTGGAGTGTATTTGACACTCGGATCGGCCGGGTAGCCTTGTGTAGAATATCGTGGATATTCGGAAATCTTTGTCGAATCATAATGATTGACTTCAGAGCGGGTCTGAAAGGTATCCTCGAACTTTTGTGTAGGTGAGGCTTGATCTAACGTTTCCTTCATGAATACGTTAGGTGAGAAGGCGATCTCGTCGCGAGGATCGAGCCTTGGGCCGTCGCTAGGAACAGCGGACTGGTCGAGCGGCTGGTAGACAGCGCTGCGTGGGCTAAGAGGCCCGGCCGCGCCGTGTTCCGCCTCCCCTTGCATGAGGAAATAGGACGGGCGGCGCTCCATCGAAAGATCCGAGTTTATTAACTCGTTTTCGATACCTCTATGTATAGAAATAGAGGGCTTAGAAGGTGGACTCGCTTGACAGAGCTTCTTTCCTTTGCTCGGATGTCAGGGTCCTACCTTGTAGTCTTGAAAAAGACTTCCTTGGACGATAAATTAGAGCGGATGAGCTGTGTAATTTATCGGCGTGCCCACAGCGGTCGGTAAAGGCGCGTTCACACACGGCGACTAACTAGCCGCTACTTAGTCGCCGCTACTTTAGTCGCCGCTATTTACTCGCCGGCAAATTTTCGATCTCTGTTCACACATCGCGATTTGTAGTAGTTAGTACAGTTCGATGATTCGTTGTGAGTAGGGTTTGCTGTGGAAAATGTCTGTAGGAAGGCGAGAGACTTTGAGACGTGTATTAAGTATCTGTGTTAAGGAACTTTGTGATGAATTAGTGAATAAATTAAGAAATATTCAGGTGACCTAATGTCCCACAAACACTCATGCTTTCTGTAAATTTCCAGGACAGTAACAATTTGGTCACTACTCCACTTCACACTATCGGCCATCTTTAGTATAGAATCCGTATAAACTGACAAAACGTTATTAAAAGGAGCAAAACACAACCACGAGTCGTCAGATCGCAAGCTACCGGCTTCTAGTCGGCGATAACACTATTCACACAGGGCGACAGGGTTGCTACCACTCGCGGCGAGTGTACCACGTGACACTTCAAGGTCTGCTACCGGCGACTACTCGCCCCAAAAGTTAAACATGTCCAACTTTCCTCGCGAGTGAATTTTTACTCGCCGGCGAGTGCTAGTCGCCGCTACTTACTGTTTACACATAGCGATTAGTAGCCGCTACTCTAGTCGCAGCGAGTAAAGTCGCCATGTGTGAACGCGCCTTAACGAGCCTAGTGCTACGAAACCCGGGCGACACGTCTCGGAACGTCCCAGCGGGCGTACGATCTAATGAGAATATCAATAGATGTACCGGGTGGCGTCCTGACAGAAGAACTACGTTGGGCAATGAGCAGGATGAATAATCACTGGACTCGTAGATGCCAATGCGAGATCTGTGTGGAGAGAAGGTATGCCTTGTAGAAAGCAGTAGGAAGCCGTTCTTGAGATGAACTCGGGAGCAGAAGGTTCGTCAGCGTAGAGCGTGTAGAAATCTTCGTACTTCGAAGTGTAGTCGTCGAGAGCGGAGAGTGGAATGAATTCGGAGGCCTCCGAGCGGGGTAATTATAGGGAGGTGGCCGCCTCCTGCCGCCTCCTGATTGGTCCGCTTAATTTCGTTAATTCAACTGTGTAATCTCATTGGCTCGCACATTGTTTTCTCAGTATCTGCGAGTATGATAGCTGAGCTGGTCCTCCGGGGTGGTTTCCCCACGTCCGTCGCTGCGACGGGGTCCCCGGGGGTGGCTTACGAGCGTCCGTCGCGGAACCGACGACCTTGTGTTTAGACGGGGACCTCGAGTGGTCTCCCTGCGTCCGTTGTTCAGACGGGGTCCCCGGGGTGGCTGCTGGACCAGAGGTGTTTGCTTGCCGCCTCCTGGTTGGTTCGCCTATTGTCTCTCGTGTAATCAGTGTTTCTGATTGGCGAGTAGGCTTGTTTGAATTGTCCTTGTTAGTTTTAGAGGACGTTTGATTTTCTGTTTGAGTTTTCTCATTCAAGGCGACTTGGTTCGAGATACTTGTCGCGTCTCTCTCGCCCAGTAAGTGTCTAGGGAGGTCGCCTTGTATGTTATTAGTTAATATTTCACTTTTGAGAGAGAATTTCGTATTTTCTCTCTGGTGAAATATTTTGTTTGACGGAGTTATAACTCGACGTCTTATAAATATTTTTGTGTTGTGTCTACCTCTTTTTGGTAGCCCTGAAAAGGGCTGTTGACAAGAGGGGGTGGTTTTCACCACATTACTATTCTCGAGTTTTTTTTTTTTTTTTTTTTTTAACTCATGAATTTGGTTTTATCAGGAACGTCCCTGTAATGCATGCACTACTTATCAATATGTTTTGTCGCCAAAATCAAATTTTCACTCTCATTTTACGTTTTGGACCATTCTGAACAACTCCTGCCTGCCTGTCCATCCGTCCCTTCGTCTGTCTGTCTGCCTTTCCGTCTGTCAGCATGTCTTTATCCGTCAGTCCGTCTGGCTATCTGTCCGATCTGTCCATCCATTCATCTGTCTGTCTGCCCATTTGTCTGTCTGTGTATGCGTGTCTTTCTGTATGTGTCAGCATAGTTGGTTCCGAATTTGAGCGAAATCAGACAACTTAGGGCGTGAGTAACTGATGGAATTCACGTTAGAACATATACAGAGTGGAATATTGATTTAGGAACGGTGAAACTGATAGAGGACCATCAACAACCAAATTCGCAGTGCCAACTGAAATTACTTTTAAATCACGTAGTTAATTCAAATTACGGCTACTTGTTATAGGTGGGTACCCTCTTAAAGAAAATCAAGGCCTGTTGATTTATTACCTACTTAGATGTAGCAAACAGAAGGTGCTGTCTATAGGGTTGATGGAATATGGTAGCCTGAGCAGTGCTCTGAATGACTCATTTCTTCCCAGAGGATGGAATGGGCTTCAGCGGCATTGGGGCTCGCGACTATCGCCATTTTCATGCCGTCCGGGTGGCTACACTAGCCACCTCGGTGAGGTGTTCGAGAAGTTGTGGTGGGACAGTAGACACCCTTTGCCGTGCCTGTCAGGGTAAAAATGAGAATCTGTATCATGTGGTGCAGCAGTGTCCTCATACTCACGGTGGCCGCATTCTACGTCACGACGCGGTTGATCAAGCAGATAGCAGGCGCTTTGTCATTCAGCGGTTGGGATGTCGGAAGGGAGAGACTATATCACATGGTGAGTGACCGGAGCAAGAAGCTGGATATCGTTGCCATAAAATAATTAACTTAAAAATGTACTTAAATTTCGTTGAAAAGTGTTAAAAAAATTAAAAAACTGAAAAAAAATTTAAAAATCAGAATCTCTTTTTGAATCGCAGAATATTATTTAGAACGAGTTTTTTGCCATAAAATTGGTTGCCCAATTTCTTTTCCCTCAAAGTCCTTACTTTTCAAAACAGTGTAACATAATATAGGACGGTCATTTACGAAAATTCGCTCATACGATCATGCTGCATTACTGGAACTTTTTATTATATTCAATTAACATTTAGATGGAAACGTCGTGCGTTCCTAAGTACTAAACTAGAGGCCATAAACTGTTGCAGGATGCAGCCAGCCATTCTGTCGTATCCCCACGAACTGGCCGAGTTCACGAGTGAAAGGCGAGGAAATGCCAGGGACGCAAACACGCCGCCATGCGTACCTTCTAAACATCCTGCACAACCCCACCGCCCCCCCCCGCCTGTAACAATCGCCGAGCTGTTTGTTTATTCAAGACCAAGCTGTTGTTACTCAGAACCGTGAACATCTAACTTACCACAATCTAATTTGAAGGTGAACACTGGTACGAACTAGATCACTCGCGACGAAGTTGTGGAAACCAATTTCAAAACGGAAGTTAGTGAAAAAACGTTGTCCCTTTCCAGGAAAAATAAAGAGTTACAATGTTGAATCGATTTCGACGGTTAGGCCATCATCAGAAACAAACAATAACTGAACATACATTAGAAAGGTGCATGCAGCTTTCCGTAGTATGATCAACCGATCACTATCTATTCCTATGAGTGAACGAAATTTAACAAAAGAAAAATTCATTATCAAAAGTATAGCAGCTAGTAATGGCTACGGAGGAGATCTCATTGATACCATATGGGATAAGGTTCTTAGGAAAAAGAGTAGAAATAAAGTTTCCAATCTGGTTAGGGAAGATGTAACTTCAGAAGAAAAACAATGGATAAGTATGCCTTATTATGGGAAAATTTCTGATAAAATCGGCAAAATTCTATCATCGAAGGGTTACAAAGTGGGTTATAAAACTAGAAATAGTCTTAGAGCATTACAAAGTTCCATTAAAGACAAAATTAATGCTCAGGATGAAAGTGGGGTTTATAAAATAATTAAAATGTTCTTGCGGCTGCGAATGCGGTCAAACTGGTACGAAATTCAGGGAATGAATAGAAGAGCATCAGGAGGATTTCAGGAAAAATAAGGGTAGGGCTACATTTGCAAAACATCTTCAGGAATCCAGTTGTGGTGAAAACCACCCCCTCTTGTCAACAGCCCTTTTCAGGGCTACCAAAAAGAGGTAGACACAACACAAAAATATTTACAAGACGTCGAGTTATAACTCCGTCAAACAAAATATTTCACCAGAGAGAAAATACGAATTTCTCTCTCAAAAGTGAAATATTAACTAATAACATACAAGGCGACCTCCCTAGACACTTACTGGGCGAAAGAGATGCGACAAGTATCTCGAACCAAGTCGCCTTGAACGAGAAAACTCAAACAGAAAATCAAACGTCCTCTAAAACTAACAAGGACAATTCAAACAAGCCTACTCGCCAATCAGAAACACTGATTACACGAGAGACAATAGGCGAACCAACCAAGAGGCGGCAAGCAACCACCTCTGGTCCAGCAGCTACCCCGGGGACCCCGTCTGAACAACTGACGCAGAGAAAGCACCCGAGGTCCCCGGCTAAACTCAAGGTCGTCGGCTCCGCGACGGACGCTCGTAAGCACCCCGGAGGACCAGCTCAGCTATCATACTCGCAGATACTGAGAAAACAATGTGCGAGCCAATGAGATTACACAGTCGAATTAATGAAATTAAGCGGACCAATCAGGAGGCGGCAGGAGGCGGCCACCTCCCTATAAAGACCCCGCTCGGAGCCCTCCGAAATTCATTCTACTCTCCGCTCTCGACGACGACACCTCGAAGTACGAAGATTTCTACACGCTCTACGCTGACGAACCTTCTGCATCCCGAGTTCATCTCAAGAACGGCTTCCTACTCTCCACACAGATCTCGCATTGGCATCTACGAGTCCAGTGATTATTCATCCTGCTCATTGCCCAACGTAGTTCATCTGTCAGGACGCCACCCGGTACATCTATCGATATTCTCTTTAGATCGTACGCCCGAGGGACGTTCCTAGCCGTGTCACCCGGGTTTCGTAGCACTAGGCTCGTCACCGACCGCTGGGGCACGCCGGTAAATTACTCTGCTCATCCGCTCTAATTTACCGTCCAAGGAAGTCTTTTTCAAGACTACAAGGTAGGACCCTGACATACGAGCAAAGGAAAGAAGCTCTGTCAAGCGAGTCCACCTTCCTAAACCCTCTATTTCTATACATAGAGGCATCGAAACGAGCTAATAACTCGGCTATTTCGATGGAACGTCGGCCGTCTTATTTCCTCATGCAAGGGGAGGCAGACGACGGCGAAGCCGGGCCTCTTAGCCCCCGTAGCGCTACCTACATGCTACCCGGCCAATCCGCCGGTCCCAGCGACGGCGCAAGGCTCGATCCTCACGACAAGATCGCCTTCTCACCTAACGTATTCGCGAAGGAAACGTTAGATCAAGCCTCGCCTATACAAAAGATCGAGGATACCTTTCAGACCCGCTCTGAAGTCAATCATTATGATTCGACCAAGCTGTCTGAATACCCACGATATTCGACACAAGCCTACCCGGCCGATCCGAGTGTCAAATACACTCCAAATGTACAAAAAACGAAGGATACTTTTCAGTACCTCAACCAAGCACAACATATTCCTCCTACAGATATAAATCTTAGGCCGGAATATTACAAAACGGCTCAGGACCAAACTGATCGAACCCAGCACTCACTATGCGAGCCCAGTGCTCCACGCGGCTGCGACACGAACTATCTCTCAGTTCATCCCGCCAAGCAAGCTGACCTTGACGGATTCGCTCACATTCCTTACAGGAATAACACGGGAACTAACCCGCATAATCAGAATATAAATGTCCCACTTGGTCTACCGACACCAAGTAAAACATATATATATCCACTACACCAGTCATAATTACAATTTTGATTTCACAGATAGACAGTTTGTAGAATTTCTTCGTTTTTGTCCAAAGGGAGGTGTGATGAATGTACTTGAAAAATTTGAAATTATCAAAAGTTACAGATCTGGTAAATATTTAAATGAGGATATCCCACAATATACTTTGTAGTGGATTTATATATGTTCTACTTGGTGTAGGTAGACCAAGTGGGACGTTGTGAAAAGTACCCATATCTTGGTTATGCGGGTTAGTCCCTGTATTATTTCCGAAGGAAATGTGAGCGAAATTGTCAAGGACATTTGGCTGGGTGGTTGAACCTCGTGGTTCGTTCATTGGTAGGCCGCGAGGGGCGCCAGGTTCGGTTCGAGCTGTTTGGAAATGCGTATTCGGGTGCTGAACCGTTGTGTAATATTCCGGTCTCAGATTTACATCTGTAGTAGGAACGGAATGTGTTTGATTGAGGTAAAGTACCTTTTGGTCCGTGCGGTGTATGCAGGATAGGAGTGTGTTTAACATTCGGATCGGCGGTGCGATCGTGAGATGAATATTTAGTATATTCATGTATATGGGTAGAATCGTAAGAACTACCTTCCGAGAGGTTCTGAAAAGAATCCTCGTTCCCTTGTGTGTGTAAGGGAGTAGCCAACAAACTCTTTGTGGGTTTATTAGGAAAAGCTGCGATCTCGTCGAGAGGTTCGAGCTTTGGGCACGGAGCAGGCCCGAGTAGTTTGTCACTACGTTTTGAGTGAGAATCGAGTTTCGGATAAGGAGCTGGAGCGGGGCCGATGCCCGTTCCAGCGCCGAGCTCTTCTTCCTCAAACCCGAGGAAGTAAGAGGGGCTTCGCTCCATCGAAATATCCGAGTGTGTTCACTCGATAAAAAAATACCTTTCCGTTCGGATGAAGGATTTACGAAGAGGAGGGACTCGCTCTTCTTCCTCAAACCTGAGGAAGTAAGAGGGGCTTCGCTCCATCGAAATATCCGAGTGTGTTCACTCGATAAAAAAATACCTTTCCGTTCGGATGAAGGATTTACGAAGAGGAGGGACTCGCTCGACAAAGCTCTCTCCCAGCTTGATGTCGGGGTCCCCTCCGAGCCTTGATAAAGGCTTCCTTGGACGGTAAATTGGAGCGTATGAGCTGTGCAATTTCCCGGCGTGCCCCGGCGGACAATCAAGAGCAGAATGCTGCGAGATTCGGGCGACACGGCTAAGGTCTCCCTGCGGACGCGACGTTTTAGACGAAGTCTTAAACGTGCCGGGTGGGACCCTGACTGGAGATCTACGTTGGGCAATGAGTAGTGCAATGACTAGACTCGTAGATGCCAAGAAGATCGAGAGAATCTGTGAGGAGAGGAAGATATGCCTTTCTGAGTCTTGAATGCGTGTAGAAACTTCGTCGAGAGATGAGAAGAGACGTCAGCGAGAGCAGAAGGTGGAATGAATACGGAGGGCTCCGTGCGGGGTATTTATAGGGAGGTGGCCGCCTCCTGCCGCCCCCTGGTTGGTCCGCTTAATTTCATTAGTTCACCATGTGTTTCCTTATTGGCTCGCATAGTGTTTTCTCAGAATCTGTGAATATGATAGCTGAGTTGGTTTGCCAGCCTCGCCCTTGCATTTCGTAGAGGTCGATTGATTATTTCCTTGGGCTGTTGTTTTCAAGACAACTTTTGTGAGTTGTCCTGACGAACCCTTCTCCTGCAGTGGGTGTTTGGCTTGTTGCTTATTTGTGAATATTTCGTTCGTGAGTGAATATTTCGCATATTCTCTCGGGCGAAATATGTTATTTTGCTGAGTTGTAACTCGACGTCTTTTATATGTAATTGTGTCGTGAGTACCTCTTTTTGGTAGCCCTGAAAAGGGCTGTTGAAAGTTCGTGGTGGAATTCACCACATACTTCACCACTGGTAAGTCCATTTCTATAAAGCTTGGAACCGTCGAAATCGATTTAACATTGTAAGTCTTTATTTTTCGTGGAAATAGACATGTGGAAACAATAGTAGTTTTTTCACTAACTTCCGTTTTGTGAACGCTGGGTTGCCAGACATACCTACGATAATTCACAGTATCATACTATATTTTTGGAAAAAGTACTACATTCAATAACTATAAAAAATAAATAGGACCTATCAAAACATAGGTACTATATTTTTGAGGCTTTGAAAAATCCAACTTTATTGTTGATATTAATGATTTTTTATGGTTGAAGTAAGTACCTATAAAAAATAGGTACCTACTACCTATAACCTATTAGTAGGTTCCGTCAACCTTATTCTCAGTTGCCTGCACTAGTTAAGTCTGATGAATCTGGACATGTAAGTACCTACCCCTCGAAGAATGTAAGACTCCCTCTCGAGCTGTTCACCTTAGTATAGTCCAGTCACTATATAGGTACGACCTCATATTCAACCAACTAGGTTTATATCATCCAGGGTAGTTTCAATTTTTTTCTGAGTTGTTTGTGATGTTGGCCGCAATCGTTATCCAAGTTTTCGATCTCGGAAGTGGAACGCAACTATTTCAAAAATAATAAAATCCCCGACATTTTTTACCATTTTTTGTTTATGTCCATTTTAACACCGAAGAACTTTTTTCCCCGTAGATTGCCACTCTAAACTTTTATTAAGGGAGACAAATTTTCTACAATTTAAGACCAAAACAGTTAGAAGTGTTATATAGTTTCGGAGAAATGCACCATTGATAATAATTGGACAGTTTTTCCAAAAACTTTTTTCTGTCCTTTATTCACAGACTTTATAAAAAAGGCCTTCTGTCCTTAAATTGGGTTTTTAATGTAAACTCCAATGTTTCTCCCCAGGAACTGGGGCTTCTTCAGGGAGATTAACATTCAAAAGTGTAAAATATCTACTTACTTATAGTTTTCTTTTTTTTTGTTAAAAATCGAATTTAAAGTTATGAAGTTTTTTGAAAATCAAATTTTAATATTCAAAAATAAAAAATAAAAGCAATTTAAGGATGGCCTTTTATATAAAGCTTGTTGTAATCTGAACTGTCCGAATAAAGAAACTCTATTCACAAACTCAGTCTTTTACATCACACCAGTTCATTTCAGCAGCCAGACCTTTCCACTGAGGTACAATCTAATATTTTAACTTCAACTATTGGAAATTAAAGAAATTTTAAGATATCCCAAATGGTGGGAGGGGGGGTACCCACATGAAGCAACACAAGGGGTGTGAAAAGTTTTATGATGATAGAAACAATAAAATCATATCCAGTAAATTAAAAGAAGGTTTTGAATTTCTCAAGTCTAGGTGCTCTTGGGTTAGGTCGCATAATGTCCCATTCGTAATTCCCATTTTTCAAGGGCGCATATCTCCAAAACTGTAACACATTCAACAACCGTTTTGGTCTTGAATTGTAGCAAATTTGCCTTCCTTTAAAAAATTATGGAGTGGCAATTTTTGAAAAAGTAGTCCTTCGATCTAAAAATTGATAAAAACAAAAAAAAATTGTCGACAATTTCGGGGTTTTTATGATTTTTGAAAAAGTTGCGTTCGACTTCCGAGGTCGAAAACTTGGATAACGATTGCGGCCAACATCACAAACGACTCAGAAGAAAATTGTAACTACCCTAGGTGATGCAAGGTCCATTATATACCTATAGCATTACCTGCCTAATGATGATGAGTAATCATCACCGTCGATGACTGGCATCTAACTTGCGAAGTAGGTACTCTTCAACTTGGAGGTGCCTCGTCGTGGTATATGAAAGCTGTGATTTTTAAAAATTCCACCTTATAACTTAAAGTTCCAGTCATGCAGCATGATCGTATGATCCAATTTTCGAAAATTATCGTACTATTATTACCTATACATATTACATTGTTTTGAAAATTGAGGACATTGAGTGAAAAGAAATTGTTAAATACCAATTTTATGGCAAAAAAATCGTTCTAAACAATAATCTGCTATTCAAAAAGAGATTTAGTTTTTTACTTTCTTTTTTTTTTTTGCGTTTTTATCGAGTTTTTAGCACAATTTAATGCAATTGAAGTACACCTTCCAGCATAACTTTGTACATTAAACTTTATTTGAGCAATATTCTGCTAAAGAAATATAAATTTAACAATTGTTAGCCATTTTTGCTATTTTTAGTGATTTTATTAGCACTTTTTTGAAATGTTACCAATTTAATGTACCTTCTCAAAAAATGTAGGCCAACGAACTCGTCCTTTCATTTGAAAAGGTTGGTTTTTCGGCGTAAGAACGGAATTTTCATCTCAATCCTGAGGAGGATTACCGTCTGGAAGGACATACACACACACACACACACACACACACACCCACTTTTGGTTTATTATTTCCAATAATAAGCCTATGTGATCGTGTAGCAAAAAATTTTTATAACCCCCCCTCAAACCTTGTCACTTTACGTTTCAAGGTGCGTAGAATCCAAATTTGAAATGTCCGTCCGCCGTTCGCCGTCCGCCGTCCGGGCCATAAAAGGCCTAAGAATTTACTTAAAAAACCCGTTCTTTCGCACATAGACTCCATTTGGGGTCTAGTTGGTCCTAACGTTTAACCATCCCGATCGCTTTACTCGCATAGATGCTATGGGCCAAAAAGGGCGAAAAAGTGTCTTTTTCAAGGCTTTGAGTTTAGACGTGTTAGACGCACGCCTGGCACGCTTGGCAGGGGGTCACAGTGGGTGGTGAGGGGGGTGAGCGGGGTGTGGAATGAGAGGAGGCGCCGCGGCACCTTGTGGTGGCTGGAGAATGGATATTTATTACTTTTACGTGTTATACCCATATAATACACCGCGGCACCATGAGGTGGGTACAGCGTTCCTTCGAGGCATGAATATATGTTTTTTTCTAGGTCATATTTGTGTGTTAATACCAATGCTTTTCCTACGCATATTTAATAACATATCCTCTCGACTTTTCGTACGTACTTAGATAATGATATTATTAAGGCAATAACTATTTGAATAGATAGGAGCTCAAATCGAGAAATATAAACATGCGTATATAATTATAGAAGTATAGATTGTGGCAACTCGAAATAGGACACGCCGCGAGGAGTCTGGACGGGCCTTATGACGTACGCAAGCCAACTAAAACTACGATCGAACTCAATTGAAAAAATAATAAACCTTTGTGAAATAATTTGCAGCGTTTTTTCTTTTACAGAAAACTCTCCTCAAAGGCGGAGGGGGCACACCATTAACTTGAGAAAATCACATAAGATGCCGCGTTTGATAGTCATTAAAAAAAAAAAAAAAAAAAAACTGCCAGGGTTGGTGGGCAGTATAACTTCCTCACATATTGTAACATGGGCTGTAGTAGGTCTCGATGGTATCCCACTATATCCCATCGCATCTATACATCCCACTCCAAGCAAGCGAAGCGAGCAATATTCCCTACACACGTTGGATTTCAACAAGGTTTTTCCTACGGGCTCGGGATGGACTATATCCCATCGCATCTATCCATTCCACAAAGAGCATGCGAAGGGAGCGAGACAACCCATCTCAAACGAGTAAAGCAAGCAACATCCCCTACATTTTTCAATTGTAATACACCCCAATGGGGGGTCCAGGGAGGCGAAGCGAGCTGGAGCGAGGCTAGTAAACAAATGAATAAATAAAAAGTGGGGAGGACACCCAGATTTACTCTGGGGCTGAGTGAGGGAAGCTGTAGGAGGATGAGGAAGAAGAATGGGATGAAAGGAAGTGCCCCTATAGAATGACCACCAGTTTAAGCAACAACCCCTCAGGATACGACGGATACCACGATGGTGATACCACAGAGCACTCCCGCCGAGACGCCCAACTCTAGTAACTCCTTGGCGCTTTTCTCGCACCATACCCTGCGCCATGACACGGTTGTGACCATGACCTTGATGTTATTGGTCGCCACTTCTTGAAGCTTTGAAATCGCTTGCCAAAGATCATTTCTGTCATACTTATTTATTTTTTCCCGCCAGGTCTACTTCATGTCCACGCTGCCACTGATAACCTGGACATTCAGGACTATTGCAGACCCATCGGGCTTGACAGCAACGATATCCGGCTTCTTGCTCCGGTCACTCGGCATGTGGCATGGAATTCGGTGCTACCGTTTGTGCACATACTATAGTAGGGTTGCCGGATAGGTACAATAATTTATTGTATCATGCTATATTTTTGAGCTTTTGAAAAATCTAACTTTATTATTTTTGTATTAATAAGTTTTCATAGTAGAAGTGAGTAGCTACCTACCTTCAACGCTTCTTAAAAAAGTACTGGAGAGAAATTGTAGGCTACCTCCAACCACCATCAGGTCCACTGAGTATAATGTATCATTCTGAGTTACCGGCAATAGTCGATTTAAATAAGTTGAATACCTGGATTTGTCTCGCCATTGTGTGTTACCCACAGTGGGTATGTTCCATAAACTACGTCTTTATTTTTGGATAGCGGACTTTTATGAGGAAGTATGAACCCTTGGTGTTTTATCTCTGGTGATTTATCTGCAATAGGTACCTAATACAAATTTTTCCTAGAATGATTGTGTACAAACAGTTAGTACTTACAGAAAACCCTGATATTTGGGAAATAGATCTTAGAGATCTTTATTAGTACCTACTTAGAGTATTTTTGTATCTAAGTATAGATTTTTCAAATTGAATTCGTCCTTTTATAAAATGAATTCGTCCTTTTACAAAATGAGTTCGTCTTTTTACAAAATGAATTCGTCATTCATAAAGAGGGTTCGAATTTTGAAGGTATCTTAGTAACGGCGGTCTTTATGCAAGCGCGCGAAAATCTTCTCCCCAACTATCTACGCACATCAGACACAAATGACGGTAGGCACCAACTTTGTAAGCATATGCTTTCCCTCTTGCCTAGAGCAGCGTCAGGGCATTGAGAAAAAAACCGCTGCAAATTATTACACAGAGGTTTATTCTTTCTGTATTGTATAGCTCTCTTGCGCAGAACTCCTGTCTGCATTATTAAACGAATCATTAGGTAGGTATCCATTGTGTCTGTATAAGTGTAGACGCCTACTGAAGAGAAATGAATAGAATTAAATAACACACAAACTTTCTTTAAACGAGCTGTGATGATGCAGAGCCGTGGCGTTACTTTTAAAGTTGTCGAGATCTCGATTTTTCAATATTTCAGCTCTTGATTACTACCTTTTATGGTTGATAAAAATTGATGCCGATGTTACTGGTACATCCCCTACCAATGTTTGATTTTTCAGCCAAATTTCATAAACTTTTGTCCGCTAGTTTTGGAGAAAAGCTCTGGATAGCGTGCGGTGGATGGACTTCTTTTTTTAAAGATTCTTTGAATTTTTAAACATAAACCAATAAATTTTGAGGGGGTTAACTTTTTTTCCTTGGTCAAAGGTTCATTATTGAAAATAATTAAACCGAAACTCTAAAATGTATGGCTTTGTATGAATTTCTTGCAAACTTTTTGCAAATTTCTTGTGTCAACTCCTTGAAAACGTTGTAAATTTCGTCAATTACATCTTTATTATTAACTACCCAAACCAATGCAATAAATTATTATTCTTCGAAAGAGGAAAAGGTATCTGCATATCATTTTCTGGTTGCCTTCAAGATGTGGTTCCTCTTTTTGAAGGACGAATTCATTTGGTAAAAGGATGAATTCATTTTGTAAAAGGACGAATTCATTTTAAAAAAGGACGAATTCAATTTGATATAGATTTACTATCCGTATATTATAAATGTGCAATTTTTATACCATGAAACGTGATATAAATTAAATATTCGCATCATACTATATATTTTTCCAAAATACTACATTTTTACGAGATTTTGTGCAATGCTATTTTATTGCTCGTAAAAATCTGGCAACCCTAACTTATGGCGAACAAACAAACAATTTCTCGTATGTATCCATGCATTATTTTTAAGTGCCTAATCCAGAAATGATAAACCTTTGGACAATACAAAAATGTGACGTTTATCCCCATTATTAACATTCCACCAGTGGCGTAGTTTGAGGAGGGGCAGGGTGGGCAGAGCCCCTCCATAAATTATAGAGGATGCAGAATTTTGTTGCATGGATATAACCAAATCAATAATTTTAGCTTCTAACTTCAGTACCTACCGAACACCTTCAATTAAAGAATGTAATTAGTAAAACACAACTACTATTATTATACGATTCTGGTTGCCTAGCGACTTGAGACGCTCTTAGAAATGAAGAAATTTTTATTAGGTTCGTTTCTGTAGGGGCAAAATGGCGTGGATATTGTACAGCCCCACGGAGAGTAGTAAAATCACCTAGTCAAGGAAACGGAAATGTGGATACTACAAACTGAAATCAAGTCGTTCCCCACTACCTTCTGGGGCGAGCCCATATGCGATTTTTCCCTAGAAAAATATCCATTGATCAGTATCCACCAATTCCCCTTTGAACTTCCCCTCCTTTTCACTGCCTACTTGATCAAGCTTGGTTGTTCGTTTCAAAACAGTTTCCTGCTGTATTATACCATTAATTTACGAATAAAATCCCAGTTTAAATGAAGCAAGAATACAATAAATAGAAGCCTGCAGTGGTGATTGAAATAGTTTAATAGAAAAGATTTAAAATAATCCAGTGTAGCAGTATTTCTATTCTAACCTATCATATTGCTGGTTTGAGTTTGTTTACATTTTGTTAGGTACCTATGTTTCTTGATTTCGGTTTCATGCCTCGTATTTCATTTCGCCTACTTATATAATACAATTGTGTGATATTTTCCAGAAAAGTTATTTTCACGCGGAAGTAACGATTGAGGATAAACCTGTAAGACAGCAAATCCACATAAGTATATGCATTTGCATGCAGTAAATCTAGAATAATAGTATAATAAACCTAGTGCTCCTCAGTTCATCGGTAGGTATTACCGGTTCACCTATTCGTATTTACCGTAGTTTTTCACATTCTGATTAGTTATTTGGATAATATTTTTTCTAAGTAGTATTATGCTTTTATAATCCATAGGTTTATGAATATGAAAAGGTCCGTGATTTCTCATCATTAAACAAATCCATTGAGCACCTAGGTACCTACTTATATGAACGTTAGACAGTTTATTAACAGTCTTCGTATACTCAGCAACAAGCACTAGAAATTAAATACTAAAACTATAAAATAAAATGAAATCCTGGACTGCTGCCCTTCCATGAAAAATGACTCAGCTACGCCAGTGCATTCCACTGTTGTCTTTTATGTAGTATCTGCTTATCGGTTGGGATCTCTAGGAAAAGGCACAATCGTGACTCCGAAAGGTTTTCACCCGGTGAATTTACGATCTGACGTGTCGGTAACGTCTCAGATGATCATTACGGAGAAAGCTGGGGCACATTGGGGAGCCGCCGGCCCGTTCGGTACACACACAGGCTACCTAGAGCTTCATAAATCATAATATTCGCCCTAGCCGTCAAGGGACAAAGGAGCTGAGTTCGGATGGATACTGGAGTAAATCGTTTCTCGTCTTCTCAAGACTGGCTTTGGAGTTCCTACTACGATTCCTTCTTTTTTCGGTCCTTTTTTTTCTTCTTCTTGTTCTCGGTTGAGACTCCGGAGCTTATTCTCTTCCTTTTTTCCGCCTTCTCTCCCAGTCCGCATTCTTTCAGACGTCTAATCACACGGAGAAGAAACAAAGGTGGAGGCCCGGGGGTAATTTGACTTGAAATGAGATGCGGTAGTGGTGAGACTGTTATTAGCGTGCCCAGAGCACTACCTTGGGCAACTCCCCTCTTCGCCCCAAATTATTATGTCCTAGCATCCATGACTTCCCCCCTCACCTTCCAAGCTGGGAAGCCTCCGACTGACCACTCGCCTTTAACGTTCATCATCCTCCTAAACTTCAATAGAAAACCACAAGTTCTCCTCACAAGGATCGACGAATCCAACATTCAACTCTTCAAATGTGTTCATAATTTATTTCTCTTCCTCACGAAAAACGGTTTTACCTTGGTAATCAAACAAGAAGTGAAAATAAAATTGAATGAAAAAACCACAATTTCCACGCGCGTTTTGCATTCCTTACCACAGACCTCCCAGAATGAATTTGGTCCCTTGTTTGGTTGTTTGTAACGCATTCCAAAATAGAAGCAGGTATTTTTTTCCTGCATGAAAGATGTTTAAGCCTTGACCACAAAATTACGAGTAAAAAGAGTTGGACTGCTAGGTAACATAGTGTGGAGCCACACTAATCAGCTGTATGAGCTTCGAATCAAGAAGACCCAATCATGTTCCAGGTTGTATTCTATTCCGTGTCTACCTATAAGTATCAGTTAAGCATTGTCTTCATTTTCGGGAGATGGAGCATTTTAGTCTCTAAAATCAAGATTTCTACTCGCATTTTACGTTTTAGACCATTCTGAACAACTGTAGTTCCCTGCCTGTGTGTGTGTTTGCCATGAGTCCGCAAACAAGCCTTAATTTCTAAAATTTTCAGAGAATATGTGGGTCAGGGTGCAGATGGTCCCCTTTCAGTTTCAGTGTTCCCAAATCAACTTCACTCTGCGAATGAGCAAACTTAAATTCCATCGAGCATAATTTTCACACGCCCTAGTCGTGCGATCTCGCTCAAATCTGGGGAATAGTTGAGAGAAAACTATTTGATCAACCCATCTCAATTTCAACATAATAGTTATCATTAGTAGCTTCTGCGCATGCACAAATGTGACATCCTTGTAACAAGCCTAATTTCTACAGTTTTTACGAGATGGTCCCCTATCAGTTTCATGGTTGCCAAAGCTATAACTACTTCATTTTGCGCATGCGCAAACGGAAATTACTTCAAGTATCATTTTTTCGTTTCTTAATTGACAAATTTACTGTTTTCCGCTATGGATGATATTGTTTAATATAATTGAAAATATTTCAATGATCTAGATATATTCATGTTACGGATACGAGGAGGCTATACTTGGAGGGGCGGATACTTGGCAGACGTTTTCTATTTTGTTTGTCACCTCTACTCCATAGCGTGGAATGCAGTTCAAATCAAATAATTTTTTATTGGGAATCAATGTAAGTAGGTATTACAATGTAGTAAAATATAGGTACCATTCAAAAAAGCAAATTTGAATGAAATCAATAAAATTTAACAAAATAAAGAAGAAAAAATACGATGGCAAACTCAATGTAAACTGCAACCACGCAGATAACCGCACCAGGGGGCCCCCCGAGACCACCTATCCTTTGTTAAGCGTTAGCCTCTCTAGGTATATCTCTATAGTTACCTACCGTATTTAGTTATATCCTATTGGATGATTTTGTTAATGAAATTGAGAGCTTGTTTGTATTAGCACTTCGACTGTACTATTGTAAAAAATAGGCTTTTTGTATGTGTTTGTGAGTATAAATCGGATGATACGAGTGAGATGTAAGAATATAATAAGAGCTTTGCTACTTATTGAACTTGTGACTTGTTCAATATGATTATGACGTCTTTTGCCTAAACGTCTACAGCTGGCATAGTTGAAGATGAAATGGGGAAGTTTTTCGGAACTTTTTCGAGATTGCTTTCTACAAAAATTACGCGCTGTTTGATCACTCGTGGTCACGACCCGTTGTTTAAATTTACCATAACCAGCACAGTCAGTTTATTTCATTCTCCAATACGTATCACTCTTCCCCCCTCCCTTTTTAGGTCGTTTCTCTGAAGCTAGGCTTCGTCAATAGAGGGGCGACCTATTGGAATTGATTCAGGGGTGTTAGTTAGGCGGCTTCTTCCTTTATATATTTTATTCTTTCTTTACAACTAGTTTCGCCTATATAAAGGCCTCTTCAGGTGCTACAAGGTTAAAGAACATGTTTTATATGGTAGATTGACAGAGGGATCTCCATATTATACTAATCTACTGTAACTAGATGATAGAAGAGTACTTACAATTAGGGTAGAGTCATGATCCATACAACGCTTTGTGCAAAATTTAACGAAATATCTACAACGTTGTATGGATCATGACTCTACCCTGATTGTAAGTACTCTCCTACCATCTAGTTATAGTAAATCAGTATAACATGAAGATCCCTTTGTAAATCCGTATAAAAAACATATTCTTTAACCTTGTAGCACCTGAAGAGGCCTTTGTATAGGCGAAACTAGCTGTGAAGAAAGAATAAAATATATAAATGAAGAAGCCGCCTAACTTCCACCTTCATACCATAACTCCTTCAAGACTGAATACAAAACCGTTTTAGACCGAATTCGTGAAAAATTCAGGAGAGCGCTTTAAAGTTCTGCATGATAACATCGATCTAACTTCCCTGCACTAGGATGTAAATTCAAAATTCCTTCACAGCACGAATAATCGTTGTTTGATGATGGCATCTGTACGAGATTGTCGATAAAAATTACTAATTTTACCCACTTCATGAAAAAAACATCGAATAATGGTAATAATTTTGGGCACTGTATTTTCATATCTACATTTCAATGGTGTTTCATCCCACAATTTACTAAAGGGTAAAGGTCCGTCGACAAAGAAACAGGCACCGTCCCACATGCCAGAAATTTCATGAAAATCACATTGTAATTTGAATTTGAAATGTATCATGAAACAGAATGAAGTAAGTAAGCTGGGAGGGAATCACGTTTGCAGCCTCTAGGTATCTTGGAGAATCCACCCCCTCCAGATCTTTTTGATCATCGTAAACCGGTTTATTCGTTCCGAGGCTCGAGTACAGATCTGGCTCAGGTCCCAGGCCACGTCCACATTTCTCCCGCAGCCTCTCACAATTCATCCTCATCACAAAACCCAGCGGATCTCTCCAGACAAAAGGGAAGAAAAGAAAATCTCCAATCAAAAAGGGTTTAACGACTCGTGGAGTCACGCCCTATTCTTATCGCTGATGAATGGCATCTATCACCTAGGAAGCTCCAAATGACCGGCAGTCAGTCGGTTTTTTGTCCAGTCATCTTCCTTGGGAAGCTGGCAATGCTCCGTGATGGTTCTTGAAAGCACATTCAGGTAGTAGATGACAGTAGGTATGCACTTCTGAGTACCTACATCTATACCTACACGACTATAATACAAGTCATTGCATAAAACACCTCTCTAACTCTCC
Organism: Adelphocoris suturalis; assembly: GCA_030762985.1. Classification (NCBI taxonomy): domain Eukaryota; kingdom Metazoa; phylum Arthropoda; class Insecta; order Hemiptera; family Miridae; genus Adelphocoris; species Adelphocoris suturalis. The sequence continues at coordinate 44,367,444 of CM061044.1, forward strand.
ATACTTAATATACTTTAAAATGTGCTTTAAAAAAATCACTAAAAACGGGTAAAAACGGCTAAAAATTGTTAAATTTACATTTTTTTAGCAGAATTTTAGTAATTTTACTGTATAAATTATGCTGAAAAATGTACTTAAATTTCATTATTATTTGCCGTAAATAGATAAAAATTGCAAAAAAAGCTAAGAATCCAAATTTTGTTTAAATTGCTAAATATTATTAAGAACGAGTTTTTTTGCCATAAAATTGGTAGTTAACAATTTTTTCGTTTTGGTCGGCTCCTAAAAAGTTTTTTAGCTGAACCATGTCACTATCTATCATTATAAAATACTTTATACTTATTTGAGGAAAAATCTACTCAAAATGTGTGGTTATTCTGTTATTGTTTGTAAATTGTCGTTCCGAATAGGTACCGAACAAATTTATTTTCGTAGGTAGGTAACTATTACACCTCTTGTAGTACCTACACTCTCCTGCTGAAGACCTCAATCTTGAAAGCACATTTGGGTCGTAGATAGTAGTAGGCATACGAACCATAATTATAGTAGCTACATCTATACCTTCACAACTGAACCAAATTAATACAATTCAATGTAAATAAATACTGTGGTGAAAACCACCCCCTCTTGTCAACAGCCCTTTTCAGGGCTACCAAAAAGAGGTAGACACAACACAAAAATATTTACAAGACGTCGAGTTATAACTCCGTCAAACAAAATATTTCACCAGAGAGAAAATACTAAATTCTCTCTCAAAAGTGAAATATTAACTAATAACACACAAGGCGACCTCCCCAAACATTTACTGGGCGAGAGAGATGCGACAAGCATCTCGAAACAAGTCGCCTTGAATGAGAAATCTCAAAACAGAAAAACTCAAGGTCGTCAGCCACCCCCGGGGACCCCGTCGCAGCGACGGACGTGGGGAAACCACCTCGAAAGACCAGCTCAGCTATCATACTCGCAGATACTGAGAAAACAATGTGCGAACCAATGAGATTACACAGTCGAATTAATGAAATTAAGCGGACCAACCAGGAGGCGGCCACCTCCCTATAAATACCCCGCTGGGAGCCCTCCGAAATTCATTCCACTCTCCGCTCTCGACGACTACACTTGGAAGTACGAAGAATTCTACACGCTCTACGCTGACGAACCTTCTGCATCCCGAGTTCATCTCAAGAACGGCTTCCTACTGCTTTCTACAAGGCATACCTTCTCTCCACACAGATCTCGCATTGGCATCTACGAGTCCAGTGATTATTCATCCTGCTCATTGCCCAACGTAGTTCATCTGTCAGGACGCCACCCGGTACATCTATCGATATTCTCTTTAGATCGTACGCCCGAGGGATGTTCCGAGCCGTGTCGCCCGGGTTTCGTAGCAATAAGCTCGTAACCGACCGCTGTGGGCACGCCGGTAAATTACTCTGCTCATCCGCTCTAATTTACCGTCCAAGGAAGTCTTTTTCAAGACTACGAGGTAGGACCCTGACATACGAGCATTGGAAAGACGCTCTGTCAAGCGAGTCCACCTCCCAAACCCTCTATTTTTATACATAGAGGCATCGAAACGAGCTAAAAACTCGGTTATTTCGATGGAACGTCGGCCGTCTTATTTCCTCATGCAAGGGGAGGCAGACGACGGCGAAGCCGGGCCGCGTAGCCACCGTAGCGCTCCCTACAGGCTACCCGGCGAATCCGCTGAACCCAGCGACGGCGCAAGGCGCGATCCTCACGCCCGGATCGCCTTCTCACCCGACGTATTCGTTAAAGAAACGTTCGATCAAGCCTCGCCTATACAAAAGATCGAGGATACCTTTCAGACTCGCTCTGAAGCCGATCATTACGATTCGACCAAGCTGTCCGAATACCCACGATATTCGACGCAGGCCTACCCGGCCGATCCGAGTGTCAAATACACTCCAAATGTGCAAAAAGCGAAGGATACTTTTCAGTACCTCAACCAAGCTCAACATATTCCCCCTACAGATATAAATCTTAGGCCGGAATATTACAAAACGGCTCAGTACCAAACTGATCGAACCCAGCACCCACTATGCGAGCCCAGTGCTCCACGCGGCTGCGACACGAACTACCTCCCAGTTCAGTCCGCCAAGCCAGTTGACCTTGGCGGATCCGCTCACATTCCTTACGGGAATAACCCGGGGACTAACCCGCATAATCAGAATATAAATGTCCCACTTGGTCTACCGACGCCAAGTAAAACATATTTAAATCCACTACAAATACTGTACCTTGTATCTATTTACAATTATGCACTGAAGCATATGGGAACACCTAACCATTCAAAATTTTCAACTTGACGTTGGGTACACAATATGTCCCGCTGTGCGCGCCCCCTGAATTTTAACTAGCTACGTTCCCCGTCTTTTCGCACAAATAGGTTCCGCAATGAATTGGCGCCTCAATTTTTATTAATCAATGTCCGCTGCTAAAATATAGATTAGTTAGACAAATAGATCAGAATGATTTGTGTAGTTTGGTGGTCTGGATGCTCGCAAGCTCGCATCTCAAGAATACATAACATCAAGTAGTCAGTCCCTTAGCAAAAATTCAGATTACTTGGACAAATAGATCAGAATGACTTGTATAGTTAGGTGGTCTGGATGCTCGCATCTCAATCCCTTAGTAAAATACAGATAAGATAAACAAATAGATCAAAATGACGTTCTAAAGTGTGATTTAAACATTTATAATAATGACGTTTAAAAATTTGTTTCGGAGGTTGAATTCGAATGCACGAAAATATTGATCTGAGCTTGGTCTCGAACTCGAGTCCCTCGACTTTATGTTGGTAGGTCGGCGTTATTAGCGCATGCGGACAGACTACTGCTATTCCAACGGCAATGAAATTTATAGGGGAACGTCTAGGAGCTAAACCGCACAACCCATGAAAATTTCATAAAAATCCTCGGAGTTTCGTCTGTTCGATCAATTTTAGTTCTGCGCATTCGCTATAGTTATTACTCCACCAATCGAGATATAATCCACAGGGAATGTGTTTGGAACATGTACCCATCTACTCCCGAGTTTGAACGAAATCGGACCAATAGATGATAAGAAATCATCTTGATCTTGATTATAATCATCATGATTATAATAAATTAGCGTTTGCGCTTGCGCACAGACTACTATTTATGTGGCGGCAATGAAAGTTACAGGTGACCGTCTAGAAGCTATTCCTCACAATCTCTGAAAATTTCATCTGAATCGGACTGAAACTTGGTATAGTTTTGGGCGTGACAAGTATTTTCCACAGACAGACAGACATCAGACAGACTGACAGAAACGTAACCAAAATGCAAAACATGCTCTGAAACGCAAAAAGCAAGTGGAAATTTTGATTTTTGAGGATACACATTTTTTCGACTTCAATCACGAACACAAAGCTTCCCTACCTTCGGTGGTGAGGAAGCAAAAAGTCGTTTCACCCTGATCGCTTCACTGATCATAGGCATCACCTATTTCAAAAACAAAGTGATAAGTTGGTAAGAAAGAATGAATCTTGAAATTGTACCAGATAGAACAAAGGTAATATTACTTATGTAGTTATGATGAGCGTACCTCGTTATTATATTCTTGATCTCTTGAAGGGTCCAGGTTGTGGAGAAGGTACTCATGCAGATCTCTCTAATACCGTTATAACCAGAATTTTCACTTTACTTTGCAATTTTTCAAGTTTATGTGTTATGCTCAATTTTATGTGTTTTCAGAAGTAAAACTATCTAACGGGTTGAAGAGATGTGCAAGTGTTACTATTCGATTCTCCCAGAAAAATACGTTGAAACCGACCACAAACTCGACGGTTTATGGAAGGTAATTTTACCAGAAAAAAGGAAAAAAACATTTTTTTCAATCCCCACCACTTCAGGGCACCTGGCCAGTGGACTAGACTCGTAGTTCGATCTTCAACTAATTCTATACGTCCATAAATACCTATGTGAGGAAGCTATACTGCCCATTCAACCTGGCAGGCGTTTCATTTCGCTTCAACTTGACACACTGTTGAGGCCCGGACTTGAATCTACATCCATGGAGGGGGGGGGGGGGGGGGGGAGAGAGAGAGAAATTTTCTACACCAAACGTTGCATCCTCACACCACTTTGAGGCACCTGATGACTGGGCTAGACTTGTACTTCGTTCTTCAACTAATTCTATACGTCCATGTTAGAATATGAGCTGAAGCTATACTGCCCACCCAACCTGGCAAGCGTTTCATTTCGCTTCAACTTGCCTCACTGTTGAGGCCCGGAGGAAACTCGCATCTACGTCAAGGAAGGGTGTGTGTGGTTGGGGGGGTAATCACCGTTCCATGTTTCCCCGGAATCCATCCTGGATCGTGTTCGCCCCCGAGGGGCTTCGAGGCTTGTGGGACCCCGCGTTCCGGCCACCCCGAGAGTATTGACCTCCCAAGAAACCAGCTCATACAACTTTCCAACCCAAGCCCGAGGAGAGAGGCAGGGGGGCACCTCACCTACCTCGTACCTGGAGTACCTACGGAACATCTACGCCGTGACCTCTTACCCTTTAGGAATTCTCCATCCGTCCGCCGCCGAGTATAATATTCTCCTTGAGGTTCTCCTAAGTACTTATCTACCAACCGCCTACAACCTACTCTCCCCTATTTACTTCTCTTCGAGCTCGTCTATTGCGCAGAATCTTAGTGAAGTAAAAGTTCCAGTCATGCAATATGATCGTATGAGCGAATTTTCGTAAATTATAGTACTATATTATGTTAAGATATTGTTTTGAGAATTCAGCACTTAAAGTAAAAAGTTCCAGTCATGCAGCATGATCGTATGAGCGAATTTTCATAAACTATCTATCGTAATACAGTATGTTAAATTGCATTGAAATTGGAGCAATTTTAGTTGACAGAAATGGTTAAAAACCAATTTTATGGCAAAAAACGTATTCTAAAGAAAATTCCACTGATTCAAAAAAGATTTTTGATTTTTAAATTTTTTGCAGTTTTTATAGATATTTTAGCAAACTTTAATGACATTTACTTAAGTACGTTTTTCATCATAATTTTGAGCTAAAATTTTTAATGTCCTAGTTAATCGTTGAAAATTTAGTTTTGACTAAAATTCTGCAAAAAATAGAAATTTAACGATTTTTGGCCGTTTTTAGCCATTTTTAGTGATATTTTGGGTACATTTTTCGAAATTTGACCAATTTGATGTGCTCAAAAATTGTTGTCCTACGAACTCATCCTTTCTTTTGAAATGCTTGATTTTTTGGCGAAAGAACGAAGTTTTTATCTCAATTCTATCGAGAGTTATCGTCTGGAATGACACATACATACATATATATATATATATATATATATATATATATATATATATTAAGGTATATATATATATTATATATATATATATTTATATATATATATATTTATATATATATATATATATATTCCATACATTGTGGCACCCGAAACAATAAAAACAGCATACGAAGTGGCACCCAAGTTTTTATGGCACCCGTATAAGGGTGCCACATTGTCAACCCCTCATATCTTACCTTAACTTCAACAATAAACACATAAAAGATTTTCACTATTTAATTTAAGCTCTACTGGATGATAAGGATTCATAATTACAATTTTACATTGATTCAGTGACCAACAAAGAGCCTTTGAAGTTTGGGAGGTGGGTGCCAGTTGAATGGATTATGGATCACAAATATACAGCTGTAGTTCATCGTTTTTCCGCGTGCTTCGCCGCTGTCGGGTGTTTCGTGTATATTATAATATACATAATAATATACACATTCTATTTTGCTTACTGAATGGCTACCGGAGATCTGGCAGGGTCGGCCATTGCTTTAAATAACCTCGTCTTCTCCCCACCTCTTCTCTTTTAAAAAGCAAAGAACTAAAACAACTGGAACGCTGTCTCAGGGTTGAGCGTGCGGTCGGGCGGGTTGAGATGTGTTGGACGACTACACAACTACTCCCAGTCAAAAGCACAGGAAATTCTCAATTTTAGTTCGATTTTGATGACATTTTCAGGGATTGTGTTGGTTAGCCTCTTTATGTTCCCCTATGAATTTCATTGCAATCGAATCAATAATGACGTGTGCGCAAGCTCAAACGTGAATTCATAAAATAACGTCGATTTTTTACGGTCTATAGGTTCGATTTTGTTCAAACCCGGAGGGTAGTTGGCTATACGTATCAGAAATATGCTCTATGAGTTTTATTGTGATTGATTGAGTAATGACCATTGTACATGCGCAAAAATAAAATTGTTTGACTCTTGTGAAACTCAGAGACTAAGGAACCGATTTTTATGGAATTTTCTGGTTTTGTGTGGGTTAGCTTCTAGATGGTTCCCTTTAAATTGCATTGTTGTCGGATCAATAATAGGGTGCACGCATGCGCAAACGTCAGATTCTAACAACGTCGATTTCTTACGATCTATTGGTCTGATTATGTTCAAACTTGGAGGGTAGTTGGGTAGAGGTTTCTAGGAACGTTTCCTATGCATTTTATCGCCTTATTGATATTAACTTGGTTAACACACGTGAAACTCTGAATCTAATTGACCGAATACTCTCAAGGAGTGTTAGGGGACCCTAGATGATCTCCTATAGTCTTCTTTTACGTAATATCATCCATTTATGCGAATTTTTGGGACTTTAGGAAATCTGGAATGGAATAGAAAGTTCCAGTTATGCAACAAAAAGTAAAATAAAATTCAAGATCATCTCCACAGAAGTATTTCAAGATGGTACATACGTGATGAAGTAACATCTTTTATGCATTATTCCAGTACCTAGTTATACGTTGCTCAAAAATGGATGATGCGCCGCGAGTGGTCACATTTATCACATTCAGTTGTGTTATCCTGCTGTGAATGTTGTTTATCTGCAGTCGACTTTTCGGAAGTAATTCGGAATATTCCCATTTTTTCTATAAAATGTACGGGTTTTCTTTTGCAAAACAGTTTGGTCATCGTGGATATAGTTTTTATGAACTACGATAATTTATTTTCTCCGAAAATTGAGATTTAATGTGATAATACGAGGCCCTAGGGATCCACCTGGAAATGTAACTCATGATCAGTGCCTACTCTTTTTTGCCAGAAAATAACAGAAGGAATACATAAGAACGACATTAAACCATGTATATTAAAAAAAAAAAAAAAAAAAAAAAAAAAAAAAAAAAAAAAAAAAAAAAAAAAAAAACCGAACGACAGACTTACGGTTCTACAGTCACATAATTTAATAATGATTAATTTTACACATTATTAGTTCAATGTGGTTACTTAACAATATTAGTTTATAATTTACTGTAATAAATCAGCTTTCCTTGACACTACAGAGGCTAAGGGATCATGAGATGTTGTGATAAAATGAGAGCATTCCAAAAAGTGGCGATTGTTTTCCTGCTATCACTAAGGGAGTTACACTTCCCTACTAACGCATTGGTTGTACATGAAAATCAATATTTTCGCCGTAACGTAACGGTAGGAAAAAATGGAAACGTCCTATTAATCATTATTAAATGATAAATTGCTGAACCAGTATCCACAAAGCATGTAGCAAATCAAACAAATCTTTTATTGATGACAATGATATAACTGCGTTTATCTGTGAAAATTGCTACGAAATAGTTATTGACGGAGGAAGCAGGTTTGACCCCCGCTTTCCGTTCCAAATTTACAAGACGAACAATTAGCCGAAAATGCGGATTCACTGAGTACCTACCTATAGGAAAGTTCGACCACATGCATCGATAGGTATCAACATAACATAATTGATCAAATAATAAGAACATGTATAAACTTGTAAATATTCAAGTAGGCACTGCATAGGTACCGTCTACGTGCCACTATGTAGTAAAGCATTGTTCTACATTTTAAATTGTATTTAAATGATTCTTTTTAATAAAATTTAAGAATTGAAACATTCTCCGGAGAACTGACGCTGAAAAACGCATGAAAAGTAACTTTTTCGACAAGAGTAAGAGAACGTTCCACACATTCCTTTGCACAAACAAAGTGGTGTGGTGATAAATTGCCTTTTTGGATTTCATATTTACTCAAGGCAGGATCCAGTTTTGAGAGTTGACAATCGAAAACACTCAACCAAAAATATGTAAGTAATAATTACCTCAAACAATGAAGCATCTAAAGTGCAAGGTACACAGGAAAAGTTTACAATTATACTGAGAGAGTTCGTCAGCCAATTGAATCTAGCCTCATCTGCGCTGTTCTCTCTCTCTCTTTTTTTTTTTTTTAATCAACGTTAAGTACAAATGCTCAAGATTTTTTAGCCGAGTTTCTGTAATTTGTCTTCCAACTCCAAGTGAGGCCAGGCGTCTATTGGTTTATAGTGTTTTAAGGTAATCACCGCAGATATTTTAGTCAAAATTTTGTTTGTGGTGTCACACACACCCTGTGAAAGCATGAAGGGCAGGGAAAACCGCTGTAGCTGTGCGGCATAAGCTTTCAGTAACGATGTAGCAGCCAATCACGCGTGGTTTTGATATTTAACGATAGACCCCTGGATCCGTGACTTTTCACTTTGTCCCTGGTTTCCGAGTGGGTACTAACTGTCACGATTCACCGGGTCAAGTTCTGTTCACTCGCTATATAGAAATGAACTAATGATTTTAGGGATTTTCTACGTGGGTTTACTATTTTTACTGATTTACTTTCGTAGCCTTTCGTTCATATTTTGAACTCAAAATATTTTATGGACAATTCATCGTACCAGTCAAAAACAAAAGCTTTTCTGTGAACATGAGAAGAGAAATTAATGAAAAGTGATGTATTAAAAATAACACGTTTTTGTGTTGGCAGTTGGGACTACACTCAACATTGGATCCTGCCGCTTTTGAATAAATAGTAAATAAAAACGGCAATTTATCACCTCGTTTCGTACCTGTGCAGTGCCTACTTGATCATAGATGCTCTTACTATTTCTTCAATTATGTTTTGATACCTATAATTCGACATACCTCGATATACCTATAGTTCGATGGATGTGATCCAACTTAACTTTACAGGATCTATACAACTGAAGTCTTATGCATGCCTTATGAATATTTGAGTTTGAGTTGAGATTCAATTTCTTTTGTTTCTCATCGTCAAGTGGTATGGAATTATTAGTCTCCTTGCCTATTTTTCTCGAGATTTGGGAATTTCAAATGAATGTGATAAATGGTGATGAAAATTATAAATACATAAATGATTGTATAGGTAATAATAATGTTTAAAAAACCGAAAATGTCACATTACTAGTAAATTGTCTAGTAAATAGAGGAGAAAAAAAGTTGATTTATCTTCAAAATACAAAGGTTCATTATTGAAAATAATAAATCCAAATGCGACATTCAACATAAGGTCGGATTGTTTCGATTTTCGTAGTTTTAGAGTCAACATGTATAGTAAAAACCCAAGTGTGCTTATTCCAGTTACTTGGGCGACCTAAGCTGTTGCGAAAAAACATCGCAACTTTCGAACTATTTTCTATATTTTTGATCTTACGCCAAAACTAAGCTAGTTAGCAAGGAAACATCTATTACCAATATTCACGGCAGTTAAATTCTACGTAGAATAACCTATTAAAATTTGAAATATGAGTTATCATGCAACCGCTTGTAAAAAAAGGCACTTTTTTCAATTTGGGTGAAATGTTTCACTTGGATTTTTAAGAGCTTTAGTCTCAGAAACTGTCACACCAATTGAAAAACTTATTAGATGAAAGTCATAAATAGTCTAACTTTGTAACTAATGGGTACCAAACATTGGAAATTTAATTTATTTTTAGCGCATTTATGACAAAAAATACAAATTGTCCACACACGACCCCCGTCGTACACCTGAGGTGGTTCGTCTAAATAAGGTTAATTTTGGCATGACTACTCAATCTTAAACGCAATTTAATTATAATATCCTTATAATACAGAATTCAATTAGTCTCGCTAATTTTATTATTAGTGAATTACCTAAATATAATTTTACGAAATAATAATTTCCTTAGAAAACTATCACGTGTTAGAGAAGGAGCGGTCTAGTGACAATTTTGAATTTTCCGTCATAAAATGACATGTATTATATGAGATGAAATTCATTACATGTATTACATGAAAATGAAATAAAATGACATGTGATATAAAATGCAGATATAGAATTAGATGTCCTACGACTTTCATTTGATAAGACACACAGACTGGAGAGCAGTGAAGTTGTGGAAACCCATATCAATACTATAAATTATTACACTGGAAAAAAAAAAAAAAAAAAAAAAAAAAAAATTGAACGCGAAGCTGGTACTGGGAGTTTTTGAAGGTATTGAACCCGAATCCGAAGCCCGTTTTTCTCATAGACGTCTATTTTTTGAGGAGGTGGACGTGTAATACTAACCCCCAGGACCAGAACCTGTGTCGTGAGGGCATGACCTTGATTTTTTGGGGGGAGGGGGATAGTGTTATTAAAAAATAATAAACAAGTAGATCAGTGCTCACAAAATGAGACACATGATAGCGTATTTTCTTGTAAGGAGATCCGCGTGAAATAGTAGACGTTTCCTGCGTTGAATTAGAGATAAAATGGCTTGGCAGCTCAATCAGCTGATCAATGACCTCTTAGTCGTCATCAACCCTTGGCATATCTTTATTTCCACAATGTTACAGATTACATCCATACCAAGTTTCATCAAAATCGGACGTCGGGATGTGGCATTTAAAACGATTTTAAGAGGACATACATACAACATCAGCGAACAAAGTGAACACAATAGCTCATTTTTCCTTTCTTAAAAGAAAATGCGCTAAAAATCAAATCAAAATATAAATCAGATCAGATATAGAACAATAACGATTGATTATATCATTCTAATAGTACGCAATCAGATTCACAGTATTTGACCGGGGGATACCAACGGATTCTGCCTCAGGTTTGTTATCTGTAATGGAAAATAATAAACCTTTGTGTCAAGGATTTACAGTGTTTTGACTTCATCTTCACCAGTAAGCTAGTGACGCTTCGATGGCAGACGTGTATTTCTAAGTTACCTATTAAACCAATTAATATTGGCCGTAATTTGAGTAATGTGTATACGAGTTTCTTTTTGACCCCAATCCAAATCAGTGTTTTTGAACGACGTCTACATTGGCGAACCGGCGATATTCGAGTGGCAGATTCGCATAACTACAGTACATCTACATGTACATCTGATTCATATTTCATTTATTTACCAATAAGTCGATTGCAGACCCAAAATTTGTGTTTTTGGACTGCGTCTCTAGCAAAGACCTAGCGATACTAAGGTAGCAGACTTGAATTCACGTAACCTATCAATATCCTGGTATGATGGGCCACAGTTTCAGCGATCAACAAAACAGTCGTTTCTGGGCGCTCAAACTCATATATTTCAACCACATCTGCATGTAACACCCATCCACCTTGAGATAGCAGACGACCATGGTTCAGTTGGCCATGGATGAAAGTGTTAAGGGCCGATATGGTTCCCCCTCCAGCTGTAAGCCATATAGATCTGTTTTTCTTGTCGCCATCGGTTTTGGACTAGCAGACGTGCATATCTTATACAAACTCAATTGAATACTAACAAATTCAATAATTGGTCCGTTTCTATAGATCAGTTGCCCCTTTTCAGCCGAGCTCCTAGTGGCATTGGCGGTTAGCACCTATATCTTATACATTGGCTGAATGAAAGATGAGGCGGTGTCGAAGGGGAAAATTAGGCCGGTGCATCGACAGCAAGTTAACACCCGAACCAGCAAAATGCTCGGTAGATGCCTCCTCCCTTTAGTTGTGCATGTCCTCATCCGCATTTACACGCAGTTGTGAAGAAGTTGATAAGGGTGGAAGTGGAAGGTGACGCGGATGTTGCAGTAGGCATAAGAAATACCTGTTTAATGCTTGAAAGCAGTTTAGATGAAACAGCCAAAATAATTCCTATGAGTTTGTGGTGGGTTTAAAATAAATTTGTAATTCACATTCGACCACAGTACACCAAGCATAGAACTCTATGCTCTTCTTCAAGTTTTTTAATGTCTCAAAAGTACTTTGATGTCCCTCCTTTTGATATCGCCTGTCCTCGGGCGATCACGGTCATCTAGCTGAAGGAGATAACATCGTGCGTCGTAGAATTTAGTAGATATAAGAACTTTGTCGAGCCTGATTTTGCATCCGGAGATGTTGGCATTACGGGCAGATGAGGTTGGAGATGCTCCCGATCGAGGTTGGTCCTAAGCATCCAAACCAGACGAGAAATTGGAGGGATTCATGAGTTTTGCTTCCGATGGTTATGCAGATTTAAATTCCGATCGAAACGGTGTGTCAGTTATCAACTTGAACCCTGATAGCGAAGTCAAAAACGCCGATCTCCATTTTTTTGTCCAGGATGATATTGAAGGTGGAAGTTGCGGAACTGTTTACAATACATGCAAACGGTCTGTGAAGGACAGGTTTCGAGTTTGTGGGCAGCCGGTAGACGGCTTTTACATTAACCAAACAAAAGGGTCACTTGACTACGTTAATCATGACCTTGATACCTTGAAACTGGGACATTTTCTCGCTCCATAGGGCTTCTTACAAAAGGGGCATGGATAATTAAGGTTGGATAAGAATTGGAATTTTAGAACTGCTCATTTTATTTTATTTGTGTCTTGCAGTTTTTCCATAGATTTGATGATTTTCTAGGAGCCCCTGTGGGTTAGAAATTGCTGATCACGTTCTTTGGACGATTGTATTGATGGGAATTTGGCAAAGGTGGAACTGAAATATTTTTTTTACAATGTCAGAACGTGTTTTTGGGATTTCAAACGATTGTCTCGAAACGTAAAGACAATTTTCTTTCGTATATCTGGGAAAGTGTTACCTACTAGTTCTTAAGCAACCAAGAACTACCCACAAATATACTATTTCATTTTCGTTATGAGGTCGTGTACTCCAAATTGAAAAGTTAGGATTTTGTCCACTAAAACTTCCATTTCTTTAGACATCTTGAAGTTACGGACCAGAATGTTTCTTCTCACCTTTTGTGCAATACACACACATTGCAAGTGTAATGATGGGCTGGGGTAAGAGAATTTTTGGCCGAGGTAGAACCTCGTAGTTGCGCTACCATTTCCATCGTTTAAGAGGAATGTTCATATTACCAAGGTAAAAACATGCCTGTGAGATCCATGGAAAACATCTGGAGCCATAATGATGGGGATGAACTCTTTCTCTCCGGTGAGAAGGACGGCACGTAGTTGTGCACCAATGTACTATATGGTGATACAACGATGGTTCCGCGTAAAAAATGACGATTCTCTTAAACGAGATAATGTTTTTTTGAAAAACGCATAAAGACGGTTTATTAGACAGGTAGGGAGTTGATAAGTGATCATTATTATGGTGAATGACACCAAGAAATAACATTGATTACATAGTATTGTACTCAGGTGCTATTCCGTTATCACCCCCCCCCCAATCTGCTTCACGACTTTCGCGACTGTTTCACTTATCCTATACTCTTAAACGAGAAATTCTTGTATAAATCATCAGGGGATACATACCCCCCCATTTCGACTCGAAAACACAATCTGCACTGGTCAATTCTCCGGAGTGATCTCCGTGGTGTTCTGGGCCATTCTTAACGACGAAAGTTGCTTATATCTGGCCGTAACTGTGGAAGGTATAAAAAGACCCTTCGCTTACTGGCTGTAGCTCCACAAAAAGAAATTTTTATCCAGGTTTCATAGAACCCAAAACGATTTCTGTGGGCAAAATAATTCACATTTTGTTGAGAGAATTGGAGCACATTTAATACCTACGCCTTTTCAAAGCTTATTAAAAATTTTGCTTGCTGGTTGTGGTTTTTTCAATATCCACATTCAGCGTATTTAGTACCTGCACTAACAAAAGAAGATATAGAATTACAAAATTAAATTATCTAGGTACCTAGTCTGCTGGCAAAACTAAAAGTCTACGAGATTTAAACATTCTTAACGACGAAAGTTGCTTATATCTGGCCGTAACTGTGGAAGGTATAAAAAGACACTTCACTTACTGGCTGTAGCTCCACGAAAAGAAATTTTTATCCAGGTTTCATAGAACCCAAAACGATTTCTGTGGGAAAAATAATTCACATTTTGTTGAGAAAATTGGAGCACATTTAATACCTACGCCTTTTCAAAGCTTATTAAAAATTTTGCTTGCTGGTTGTGGTTTTACAATATCCACATTCAGCGTATTTAGTAGCTGCACTAACAAAAGAAGATATAGAATTACAAAATTAAATTATCTAGGTACCTAATCTGCTGGCAAAACTAAAAGTCTACGAGATTTAAACATTCTTCTTCCCTGAAGCTCAGTCTCTGGATCTTTGACCATAGTTTGTTTACCTCAACAGAACCCAGGAAGACCAATGGGAGTTGTGAAATTCTTGGTTCGCTCTTGTTTGTCCGCTATTATAAAACGGTTGATTTGTCTGCTGTTCTGAAGGTGGTTTGGCAACGTCGCAGATACCACCTAGGTATCAAAGTGGTCGCCACTTAGTCAGTGATTTGTAATTGTATATCTCGGTTGGCACATAGATATAGTGATATGAAATTTCCTGGAAGATTGCCACAGGTATAGCATTGTGGGATTCAGTAAATAACCATAAAAATGAAATAAAAATATTCTTGCTGTTTTTAAATGTCATTCGAATCAATATACACCATAAAATAAATATATACACCAGGGAATAATGAGGGTGCCTCCTAACTTCAATATTGTATGGGTGCCACAATGTTAGAATATTTATTTATATACATATACACCAGGGAATAATGAGGGTGCCACATTACTTCAATATTGTATGGTTGCCACATAGACGGTGACTTAAAATTCTCAAGAATGGTGCCACAAGTATAGCATTATGGGATTCAGTAAATAACCATTAAAATGAAATAAAAAGTATACCTTGCTGTTTTTAGAGGTCATTTGAAGCAATATACACCATAAAATACATATATACACCAGCGGATAAGGAGGGTGCCTCCTAACTTCAATGTTGTATGGGTGCCAAAATGTTGCAATATATATATATATATATTTATATATATATATATATTTATATACATATATATATATATACATATAAAAAAGCGTTAAAATCCAAGAATCATTTCAGAATGCCTCAAAACAGATTTCGATGAAGAAAGTTTTTGAAAATTTTTATTTTAAAATTTTTGGAGCCATTGCAATAACTTTATTTTCTAAGAAAATTCGCTAAAAGGAATTTTCAACAACCAATTTCAGGGCAAAAAGTTCCAATCATGCAGCATGATCGTATGAGCGAATTCTCTTAAATTACCTTTCGTATTATAGTATGTTAAAGTGTATCAAAATTTGAGCAATTTGAGTAGGTACACAGAAATTGTTAAAAACCAACCTTGTGACAAAATTTGTGGCTAGCAAGGGAAGCTCCTCCCCCCTTGATAGGTATCAAGGGGGGAGGAGCTTCCCTTGCTAGCCACAAATTATCTAGCAACAGGGGGTTGCTAGATAATCAAAGTCGTCGGCTTAAATTATTGAAAACATGCACATGCTTTGCCAATGTTTACCTCATTATTAGTTAGTAACTTGGCGCTATAAATCAGCTTGTCTTGACACTGCAGAAGCTTAGGGAGACGTTGTGATAAAATGAGGGCATTCCAAAAAGTGGCAAACGATTATCGTGAAACGATAACTAAGGGAGTTCCACTTCCCTAGCAACGGGATGGTTGTACGTGGAAATCAATAGACAACTCCGCGCTACTTTCGTGTCGTATTTTCATAACGCTTTTTCCTTTCGTTTTCGGAGCGGGGGCCCATGGCTAAAGCATGTGCATGCTAAAATTCGCGAAAAGCTCACACTAAATACAATTCGGCGATTCAAAAAATATTTTTGGTTTTTAGATTTCTTTTGCAGTTTTTTATAGATTTTTCAGCAAATGTTCTCTGTCACACCCTACTCTCATCGTGTCAACAGAAACTTCGAAATTCGGGTGGGGCAAACTAGTTAAATTTCCATGTTGGACAAAAAAAAAATACTTAAAAAAGTAAATAAATAAACTAATACTATAACTATATATATACTAATACTGCTACAACAATAAAATTAAAATAATAGGTTGACGATTGGACGATTGTAAGCAGCGAATGCAAGATGTTGTCACATGGTGAAACTTACGCCTAGGGGTTTATTTTAAGTTTTTGGTGGATTTGGATTCAGGATGGTCCAAAAAACAAATTTGTACGTGCTTATCGCGTCTCCTATTTGAGCGTCCCAAATCGAAATCATAAGGTCCTCCCTTACTTTTATGGGGCGTCGTAAAACAAACACATTCTGGTCCTTATTCCCTGCTGCAATCCTATGATAGGTACTTGGATATGCAGTTCCGTTCCTTATACTATGTATTGTCTGTTTTACTTCCTCACACTACCGAAGGTAGGGAAGCTTTGTGTTCGCGAAACAAGTCAACATAATTTTTGATCTCCAAAATCAAAATTTCCACTTGCTTTTTGCTTTTCAGAGCTTGTTAATCAATTTTGGTTCCGTGTACATATCTGTGGAAAATCCTTCTCACGCCCAGAACTATACCTAGTTTGATGACATTTTCAGGTATTGTGCGGGTTAGCTCTTAGAAGCTCCTACAATTTGCAATCCATCGGATCAACAGTAGCCTGCACGCATGCGCAAACGTGAATTTTTCATAACGACGATTTATTATTATCTGTGGTTCCGATTTCATTCAAATTCGGTAGGTAGTTGGGTATACGTTCCAGAAAAATGCCTTTTAAATTATATCGCGATTGGTGGAACAATAATCATTGCGCATGCGCGAAACTAATATTGACTGACACAAGCAAAACTCCGAGTCTAATAGAACGATTTTGATGAAATTTCATTGATGGGATTTTGTGGGTTAGCTTCTACAAGGCCCTATAACTTTCATTGCCGTCGCATAAATAGTCTGTGCGTGTTAATTCCTTATAAGGTGGATTTCTTATAATCCATTGGTCTGATTTCGTTCAAACTCGAGGAGTACGAGGTGGTATTTGTTCCACAAAAATTGCCTATGAATTATATCACAATTTTTGTAGTAACACCTATAGCGCATGCGCAAAACTATAATTGATCGACACATACGAAACTCCGAGACTAATGGACCGATTTAAATGAAATTTTCAGGGATTGTGCAGTTTAGCTTCTAGACGTTCTCCTATACATTTCATTGCCGTTGAATTAATAGTAGTCTGTGCGCATGCGCAAACTTTAATTTCTTATAACGTCGATTTCTTATATATAATTACATCCGATTTCGTTCAAACTGGAGATGTTGTTGGGTCCACGATGCTGTCCTATGTATTTTATCGCATTTGCTTGAATAATAGGTACAGGTAACTATTTCGCATACACAAAACCAATATTGGATACCACTCCGAGAATAATGAATCGATTTTGATAAAATTTTCTATTATTTTGTGGGTTAACGTTTACACAATATCCGCACATGCATACATGAATTATAGCGCTAATTTGCATTCCAGCATGTATACACATGTGTTAGATACTGTTATATTTTGCAGTCAATCATTTCGACTCGAAATTTGTTCTTCTACTAATTTTATACGTACGTGAGGACATATTTTACAATATGTGAGGACGCTATACTGACCACCCAACTTGGCAGACTTTTTTCCTCCATGTTATTCAACTCTGTGCAGACATTGCGGTACTATGGCTGCGTGAATACGAAGGAAATTCTCAATGAAACTACTTCTCTACAACTAATGAACTGCGCATGATGTACCTACCTGATTATTCAATATTAGGGGACGTTAGATGAATATTATCAAAACCTCGGAGTCGAGTCATCTCAACCTGAGAGGGAAAAACGGCGATGAGGGACCAACTGAGCGTGGAGACCGCTCTCCCGTGAACCGCCAACGAAAACTAGAATGCAGATGTGGTTGGTAGGTGGGTACCTAACGTGAATAACATTATGTTTAAAAAACGAACTCTCTCTTCAAAACGGTTTGTTACTGAACTATCTAATAGCTCTCTATCAAAACTATAACTATCAAAACTCACTAGATATTAAGTGTTTCCTACCTAAACGCAAGTTAGTGAAAAAACGTTGTCTATTTCCACGAAAAATGAAGAGTTACGATGTTAAATCGATTTCGACGGTTGACCATCATCAGTAACAAACAATAACTGTTAAATTGGTTGTAACTGATAATGGCCTAATCTTGGAAATCTATTTAATGTTGTAGGTAACTCTTAATTTTTCGTGGAAATAGACTATGTTTTTTCACTAACTTCTGTTTTGAAATGAATTTCGACAACTTCGTCGCGAGTGATTTAGTTCGTTTTAGTTTATTTTCCACCAAAATGACTGCTACCAAAGTAGCATGTTTTAAGCTCAGTGTCTCCTTCGATGGGGAGAATGGCACTCAACTTATCCTTCTGGCCGACGCTACACTACCTTGTTCCCTGCAACATCACCAACACTCTGGCACTCCCATCCATCCTTCGCTGGCCTACCATAACAGTTTTATAAGGCGATAACACGATTGAGAAGTGGGGTGACCGGCACCAAATCATTCCTGCACCGTATTGGTCAGGAGGAAAGTGGCTTATGCTCCACCTGATTAGGTATAGAGTGCACCAAGGCACACAACCAAAGAGCCACGTTGTTCCACAAGTGGGAAAAAGAACTATCAAGACCATATAATCTCGACGTTGCACTATGCTCCCAACTTCCATCAGTATACATTTCTCTATTCAACTTCCTACAAGCGTGCGGTGCTGTGATACTACATACTATGTACTACTGTAGCTATATGTATTGTATATATTTCATAACAATTACTTAGTGTTGGCTGTATAGTGCAATTTGTAACTGATGCCAAATAAATAAGAATAAAAAAAGACTGCTACCTACCAAAGTTTCATCCTGTTAGATACGGGCTATTTCTGTTAAGCTTGTTGGTTCAGCTGCGATAGGGTAATCTGATTTCCTCGTGTCTCCTGTATTTTTTTGTGAGTATTTATTGTAGTTAGCATACAAAAAGTTAATAAATGATAAAAAGGTTTGTCCAAATAATTGTTTATACATATAGCATTTTCAAACCTTATTACACATCCACCAAACCAAATTCCCCAGGCAAATTTGAAGCTAAAAAGTTTGTAATTTATTTAAATTAGATAATTAATTTAAAATGTCATCGTACCAATTTTAGAATAATTATTGCATTGACAGAAAGATTGAGCAGATGGTAACACAACATGGTAACGAACCATTCACAGAATCGTGTTAGGTACTTAAATTATAAGACATTTTATCGATCAATATCATTTGAGGAGAATATATGGATACTCCGGGTTATCACATAAAGAAGGAACAGTAGCTATCACTTTGTGATGCATTCATGCAACTAATTCCAATGTCCTTACCCCTCAGTCATTTTGCATTTTTTCAAATGCACAAAATTCAACATTCAACTACATTTTAGAAGGTATGGAAGATGCTTTTATATTAGTCGCCCAACATACGGTAATCGGGTGACAAAAATGCGTTACGCGGTATTTTGAAATTTTCATTTCTTTGCTTTGGTCATTTGGAAAATGTCTTTGGAAAATCATCACAAAATGGAGCATCAAAGAACCCGGAACCAATTAACAAAGCAGTTGTTACCAATGAGCGTTAGTATGATACCTACCGTTTCATGTTTCGTTGCAACGATTTTGTCAACCATCATTAATTATCGTCGGATTATTTAATAAGTGTCATGAAAAATAGAGTTCCAACATCCGCTGATGTTATCACGAAGAAGCACATTCTATCATGAATTTGTCTTTCAACTGCCCGAAAAATTATCCGT
Organism: Adelphocoris suturalis; assembly: GCA_030762985.1. NCBI lineage: Eukaryota > Metazoa > Arthropoda > Insecta > Hemiptera > Miridae > Adelphocoris > Adelphocoris suturalis. The sequence goes on from CM061044.1 coordinate 44,387,351, forward strand.
GGTTCAATGTTTTACCATGAATGACGTTTCCATTGAGGCATGAATATGTTTCACTCTGCTGTGGACTTGTACGCAAGCATATATGCATATATATAATTCTGTAGTATCAGTCCTGATCAGCAGAGTGAGCTAAATTCCCTCCCGTTCTCCATAGCAAGTTGAAATTTGACAATTAGGCTCTGTGAACATCAAGATAACAATAAAATGACTCGCTCTGACCTGATCTGCTGAGTGATCTAAATTATCCCCTGTTCACTCAACGAAATTAAGTTTTGATAGGTTTGATAGTTTGGATAGTCTCTGGGACAACAGGAGACGGCTGAAATGATGGGACCCGTCATAATGAGCCTATCGAGCTAAATTCTCTCCTATTCGTTCACCCTAGGAAGTGGACATTTGCTACTAAAAACCTTAGTCCCCACCACCTGGACCATTTGCCTGTGTGGATTAGGTACTTTATGAATTCTGAAGCGATATTCGTCAAGAAAATGTCCAATTTTCGTCACAGACTTGCACTGTAAGACGTTCCTTTTAATAGATACTTCATTTACTCTTGCATATCAAAGCTTGCATATATATGCATTTACTCTTGCATATATCCATTAAGTAAACTTGTGAAAAACACGGATGGGTATACATTTTACATATGAACAGTATTTCTGAGTAATATAAGTACCGACAATATACTGAGTATGGAATGGGTTGGTTATAATCCTAAGCAGCATATAACGTGAGAAAGACAGTGGGGAACACGAAAACCTCACATGACGTCCAGAATACCAGTTCAACGACCAGACGGATTTTCCCACAACGACGGACCACAATCCCTTTAATTACAGTTCTCGACCCGAACAAAGTCCGTAAACATCTGGTCGGAATAAATCCGCCGATCCATCGATCAGACCCGGATGTTTTGAGCCGCGGGAAAAATATGCTATCAAATAGGACGAGCCCTAACTAGTCGGTCTCTCCCACCCCCCTGGATGCGTCACATAGGGGTTGGCTCAACCCTGAAGGGGTGTTGGGTGATTTTAACCCCATAAATGCGGGTCTCGTGCGACCCCTATCTGACCCACTCTTCAGTCATTATCCTGTCTATCCGAGTGTCTGTCGTCGTTTTCCATTCATTATTAAGTTAGTTTTTTTCTTTTTTTTCTTCAAAATGCTGATGGGACACACGCGACCCGCATCGCACGAGCGATCCATCCGATCTCCAATCCTGTTTCTCTTAAGCGTTTTCTGTCGGCTTCTTTCACATGCACATATAAGCTGTTATGTCCACTTGTACCGACTTTTTTAAAGGGGTGTACTTAATTTTGGTTAAAGTAGGTAGGACTTCATAATTGGAAAACTCCCAAGCAAAGGCTATTGCTATTGCTTCAGAGTCTAACTGGTCTACTGATAGCAGACGCATTTCACTTGCGGGAGAGGAAAAAACATATTGGAAAACATGTAATGCATGCATTACAGGGACGTCCCTATGGTTGGATTTCATATAAATTTGTAAGAGTTAAAATTAGAGAAAAAACAAAAAATATCTCATTAACCCCTCCACCAACTGTAAATTTTCATCATAAAACGTCCAGCTTGTTCTTTGAAATTAAAGCAGGTGGCCACACCTAGGGCTTGCCCATGAAGACGTGTTCCCATGAAAATTAAAGAGAAATTGAAATTGACTCTCCATGAGTTGGAAAGCAATGGTATTATAGAAAAAGTTGGTGAACCGACTGAATGGATCAATAACTTAGTTATAGTAAAAAAACCAGACTCTTCGCTTCGATTGTGCATAGATCCGCAATATCTAAATCAAAATTTGCTTAGAAATTGTTATGAAATCCCTTCCTTGGACGAAATGAAAACTAAATTGGCTGGTAAATCATATTTTTGTCTTTTTGATCTCAAACAAGGGTTTTATCAGGTCCAACTAGATGATTCCTCTAAAGAGCTCTGTTCATTCAGTTCCCCGGATGGAATCTATCAGTTTTTAAGAGCACTTTTGGGTTATGTGTTCTTCTAAAAAATTTTCAAAAGTTGATGCACATATATTTTGGAGGAATCGAGGGGATGATGGTCTACTATGATGATATTTTATGTTATGCTGCAACAGAGGAAGAGTTGGAACAAGTGGTGGAAAGGGTGGTTAGAGTAGCCAGGCTAAACAATATTAAATTCAATAGTGAAAAAATGCAGAATTTTGCTAATGATGTTAAATTTCTGGGAGTTGTGTTTTCCAGTGAAGGTCATCATCCTGATCCCTATAGAATAAAATCTATCATGAACTTGCAACCACCAAAAAATGTAGAGTTACAGAGCATTTTAGGGCTTATTAATTACCTAAGAGAGTACCTACGTGCCTAATCTATCAGATCTTGTAACTCCATTTCGTCAATTGCTTCAAAAAAATTCAGCCGTTGAAAACTATGGAAATTCAAGCAGATTCAAGCCAAAATGCTTTGGGGTGTACCCTTATCCAGAATGGGAAACCTGTTCTTCATTCAAGTAGGAGTCTTACCCCTACCGAGTGTCAATATGCTCAAATCGAGAAAGAGCTCCTTGCTCTCTAACATTTTCTTTCAGAAAATTGCACACTTTTGTATATGGACACAATGATGTTATTGCCTACACCGACCATGCAATGCAATGCTTTTACATCCGTTATAAAAAAAGATATAGACAAAATTCAAAATAATAGGTTACGTAGACTAAAGATGAAGCTTATTCCCTATACTTTTACGCTGCAATATTTAACTGGTTCTAAAATGATAATTGCAGACCTTCTGTCACGCAATTTCATTCCTGAGCTGGTTGAAGGCGATATCATTATGAGAGACTGTTCATACTGTTGGCGTGTCTCTAGCATTTTCAGATATAGAGCTATCAAAATTCATTGAGGCTACATCTAGTGATGACACCTTGAAATTAATTCTTAGATATTTTAAAGATGGATGGCCTGACAAAATCCGTAAATCTAGTGATAATGAATTGTTGCATTTCTTTCAGCTGAGGGAGGAACTAACAGTTGAAAAAGGTCTAATATATTTCTATAATAGATTAGTGGTTCCCCAAACTTGCGACCGCAGCTTTTAAAACTGCTTCACGAAACACATTTGGGTTTCAGTAAAATTAAAGAAACAGTTCAGAAATTTTTCTATTGGCCTAATTTTTTTATTTGAGGAACGTACCTACGAGAATTCAGTTTAGTTCGTAAGTAGGTACATCTAGCGTTTGACTCAGAATTCGTCCTTACCTACTCCGGTCTCAGTATAAATATAATAATGGTATGGAGAACGAAAGGAAAATCGAATACGCCGATTAAAGTTTTCATTTTTTCATGTTGTTCTTCCGTTACATCATCGCCTTGCAACGTCTGAAGTTGGATAATACCTAATCATTTATTCACATCAAACCTGATAATATAATCTGTACATAGTATAACACACATAACATTGCCTTCGTTTCCTTGTTCATTCGTAGAATATGTAGCGTAATTCGAAATTAACCCTAATTCAATAAAATCTTCCTTCTGCTGTTAGCTTACGAGACGGCGGCTTTGGAGTTCATTGTGGGGAGGAGGTTGAGAAAGATCGGTCTTGAAACAGTACTCGTTCGAATATTTACTATAATAACATTTATATTCGAAAGAGAAATATAAATGAGAGCCGTTGTCTTCTTGGCGGTCATCTTTGATATCTTCTGTAGGTGACTGCGCTGTTACGATCTTTGTTAAAACGGTACAATCCGATTCCGCAGTTTCGTTCATTCGATCTATAGGAACAAACGATGTTGACAGCGAGGACGACGAAGAGTCGTGGTTAGTATCTGTTTTCGACGATTTATACAAGACTACGTTGTTAATACAAAATCGCACAAATTTAACTGTAGATCCGAATAGATTAATTTGAATATGCCGTTATTTCCAACTGCGCAACAACCTCCATGCTTACCACTTGCAGGTTTTTGCAGCCTTCTCCTTTGCCTCCTTCTTTGTCTTTCATATTTGCTAACGACTCCATCAGGGATGATGGAAGACGAAATATTAGACTGGGCGTTTTTTCTCATTCGTTTATATCGAGCTAATTTCTCCCTATTTTTGAATAGTAATTCTACCAATCGTTCCCTTCGTCGAGACTCGCTTAGTTCTTCATCTGCTTGGTAGTGATTACGACGACCTAGTACCAGTCACCAAAAATCTCGAAAATCCATTTTTCCTAACACATTTTTCATTAGTACAGAGGTAAAATCATTAGATTCAGAAGATACCGTTTCACCGTCAGAACTACTAGTCGATCCTATCAACAGGTCTTTCGTTCTACCGCTGCTATATCCACCTTTAGCTATATTTGAAATGATATCGTTGTCATCATCTTTGTTTAACAATTTAGTCATAAAATTGGCCACCAGTTTTTCGTAGTATTTTTTGTTATACATTTCACAATCACATGACCACGACGTCACCGCACTGTCCTCCTCTGCATCGTCAATGACGGAGTCGTCTTTGTCGTCTTTTTTTACGTAATTATTTGAGGGGCCACGTCTGTTTCTTCCTTCTCCTTCCAGTTGTTGTGACGAAACGGTGGCGGCAGCAAATATGGTGACACTGTATCAGCGACCTTGAAAGCCGCATCTTCGTATTCGGCTCTATGGATTTCAGTATCTTGGCTGTCGTCTTCAGCGTCTTCTTCGCTGTCTGATATCAACAAAGAAGATAGAGACCACGACTGTTCTAAACTATATCTTTTTTCGAACGAGGAGGAAGCAATTGAATGATTAGAACAGATGATACGGACAGCTGGGAAGCGTTTAGTTTTGTAGTTGGTGGTGGCTGCGGCGATGGTGGTGGAATGTACCGAATATATTGATTATCAGACAATAATATATTACCGTTACCCATAGCCTCGTCATCCTGGTGGTAACCGCGTAATTCCTCCGGAGTTGAATGAATGTCTACGAAAATATTTTGGATTTGATGGAGAGCGGTGGTTGTTGTTGTTGCTGCTCCTTGGAAGGAAGGATTTTCTTTAAATACTAAAACATTTTTCCCAGTTACTTACTAGCTCGCTGTAATAGCGTTTAAACTTCTGTAAGCATAAGGCTTTATTAGACAAAACTGAGTAGTACAAGAATGAGAATTTTACGAGTTAAACTAAGAAATATAACCACGGTGAACGACAACTGTTCATGTGATGCATTCTGATTGTAGGAGACATCAAATATATCACACTCACTAATATAAAATGCTGGATAAGTTGGGGTAATGTCCAAAAAGAATACGAACAATCTTAAGCGGTTTCGGGATAAGGGCGAATACTAGGTATTTGGAAACATAAAATACCTACGTTTCGCTCAATTTTACATAATGGAAAAACGTCAAGATTTCAAACGCCCTTATGAACAACTCGGTCTCGCGTTCGGATTGAGACACGAGTCTTTTTTTTATTAAACAGCAAAGATCGAGCCGTGTAGAAAATACTTTTATTTTTCGTGAAAAACTCTTGAAATTCTGTCGTCATTGCCATATTTATGCATATAAAAGTTGGTTTATATATTGGTATTGTGGTGAATTCATCACCACACACATCGTCGGCCTTTTTCAAGGCCACCAAATACGATACAAGACATCGGGCTGCCTCCAAAATCTAAGAAGATAGCTCTATAAATATTTCAAGCGGCTGTCAGGAGAAACAGAAATTCTCACTGACACCCAGCTAAACGCCCTTGAAATATAGCATTAAAAGCAACAATCCAATCATGTTGTTGCATTATATCGATCGGCCATTCAAAAGCTTTTGATCATGACATTGAGATAAAGTACACGAGCCAAGGGCGGACGAAGCAAGAGCGCTCTATAGAGAGAAGGAGGAAACAGTCACCTCCACTAAGCGAGCCAATCACAGCCCGCCTCCGCCGACGGGAGGGGTATAAATGTAGCCCCCCTGGGCCCAGTAGCTCATACCGATCCAGGCAGCCGACTCGAGAAGAACCTCCTCTACAAACAGAAGAACTTCTCAGGAACAACAGTAGGAACTGGCGTTCTACAAGGCAGAAAGATCTACCTATCATCTACCAGGGAACTTCCAGATCTTCAGACGGGCGCAGACAACACTTTGTTGCTCTCCCCGTTCAATAAGACCTCAGCCCCGGGTTGTACGCACGGGTACCTGAGGTAGTTCATCATACTACACCTCTTTCTGACCTAAACAGTACCGACCCCTTTAAGGGTACTTTACAGGACCACGGAATCTCCACAATTCAAGGACAAAGCCCAGGTTATCCAGCCACGAGGACACCTCCACCAGAGAACACTTCCAGCGTCCAACTCCGCTCTCTGCTGAGCGAAATCTCGGGTCTCAATACCCCACTCGGATTACCTACACCGAATTTAACATATTTAAATTCTCCATATAGGACAGATCCGCATAATCGGACAATAAATCCACTACAGTTATATTATAGTGTGTCGCTATCTGTTGTACGACGTGAGAAGCAGGTACTGCGGAATCCCGGGATTCGTCATTTATATTTATGTCGAGATTAATCAAGGGCCCGTGTATGTGAATATACACTAGGTCGTCGTAATACAGTTTCATATCCGTCATTTCATCCCCCGTCTGTTTCTTATTTCCACTACTCGGTGTTACAACCATCACTCACTTAACCCACCTACTCAATCAGTATACTCGGAGTTGGTTTTATTTTGTATTCTCCGTCCAACAACGGATTAAAATCACTATTCATATTATAGGTAACTGTTAGGTCCATAGGGAGGTCTTCTTCATCGATCATGTCTCCAGATGTTGGTAGTGGCGGCGATGATAGTTCACTTGTAGCAGTGCCATTACTATTATTACGAGCGATAGATGTTTTAGTCGTGTCCATTTCAGTTCTCCGTTATTATCGTCCAATTTTCGATTTCTTATATTATTCGTATCATTGTCACCATAATCCATAAGATTACGAGATTCTACGGAAGCGTCTATCTTCCTGGAGACACCATCCTCACCACCACCGCCACTACCAGTGGACGAAGTCATACCTCCGACAGCACCTGCCTCTTCGTCATCTTTAAAACCCTCATCATTGTCATCGACAGTGTAAATACTCTTCTTCGAAGGGGGTTATTCGTTATTGGGAATGATAAAGGGAGAGGAAGTACGGGGATCCACGGGTTGTTGCTGTGTCGACGGCCCGACTTTACGTTTCAAGTTGTGTTGTGACGTATTATCTGTTGCAGGGTGTCGCAACGTGGTGTGAGAATGATTTAGCTGAGCAGTCTGCCGTGCTGCCACAACCAGTGGAGTTTGCGTTGATAATAACGAATGAGAACACGCACGGGGCAATACTGGCTGTCGCTATTGAGACACGTATTGATGAGGAAGAGTATTATAGCTAGAATGCACGTGGGGCAATATTGGCGGTAGCCACTGTTGCTGTCGCTGATACGAGTGTATCGGCCGTTGTGTCAATAGATCCTCGTAGCCATTATTTCTGGCATTAGTAGCGGCGTTATTATCTTTCGATAGGATATTGCTAATTTTGTTACACAAGCCAATTTTGATCCTTGAGTTCGTATTAGAGCCTTTATACGTGTTATTGTATAAGTGATTGCTAAAATCGAACCCAGCACCTCCACCGTTGTTACCTCCATGTTATATAGGATCCGATATTGATTTTTTTAACAGGTACAACAGGACAGGGATATTTTGGATCTAACAACAAGGTTGCCGAGACGGCGTTGGCCGTAAAAATGAAGTATTTGGCGGTCCTTGTAAAGTTTTATACACTTCGTACGTAATTGTGTTGCTGTTGGCGTCGATACTGGGATATAAAATGCACCCCCTCCTCTTTGGGCGGTACAGTTATTTTGCTCGTCTTTTTTTATAAACGTACACTCTCTCTGATGCGCGCTTATATATATTCTATGGGATTTATAGTGAATCATAGATCGTTTTTGTATTTTGGCTAACGCTTCCCAACCATATTTTTTGGACCCCGTTGTTTTCTTATCCACTTTCTTATTACATCCGTTCTACCAAATTCGTTTATATATCTCGATAGGCAACGTTCCCAAACAAATGTTTTCTCGATGTTTGGAATCTGAATGTATAGGAGTTATGATTAAGGTAACACTAGACCTTCGGTATTATAGCCATTTATTACCTTTTATACAAATATCGACTTTACAACAAAATACAAACCCATTCAATAACTTCCTCATCACTTGCACTTCCAATAATCTAGGAAAATAACAAAGCAAGAGTACACTATATTACATAAACATCGATAAAGTCGTGCGAGAGAGGACGCTCGAACGCTATTGCTGATACTATAGCACTCCTACCGCGCATCCGTCTGCTTTTCGTTTTGTCCGTTTTGTCGTCTCAAGTTGGAAGCAACCACTGCTACTATCGCGGTTATGCTTGTAACGATGTTACGGTAATTCCGTCGATATCAGCCCCGTCCTCATGCACAAACACGATCGAGCAATTTTTTGTCAAATATCCCAGTGCTCGTATTTTTCATTTTCTAACGCGGTTAGATTATCAAATAATAACAAAATCGACTTTGGGACAAAATGTAGTCGAGAGACGATGGTTCGTCGTGGTAAGTATGACTGCCTTCATATTTACGCGATTTTAAATACGTTTTTAATTCGTGTTTGTAGGCGGTTAATGACTAATGAAGTACAGCCGAACAGTCTGTCCACACTTTATCCCCCAAATCAAAGACTCGATGAGCCATACATCAGCGTTTGGTATTATTCGTCGTTGATTCGACTTTGTAATAATACGCGAACCCATTCGATAACTTCGTCATCTATTTCCGATACCTTAGAAAATCTCCTGGTCGATATTAAGTAAACGTCGTAGGTAATTGAATAAAGCCGAAATGAGGCTCAGCCTTTCCGATGCCGATATTTTTCGTTCTATTTCAGAGCGAGTTGGAGGACATCGCCATTTAATACGTTTTTCTTTGCTTTCTATGGGCCCAAGATCTAAGTTTCCTCGCGCAATCGGTATAATTGGGAAATCGAAATTCATCAAGAGGAACGACCAGAGAAGAGTCATTGCAGGTACTGCCCGTCAATATATGTCCGAGTTTTTTCAGAAAGTCTATAAAAATGTCACTTCGAAAATGTTTTTGATCTAAATGGAAGTCACGGTTCCATTCTCTAATCATCCTCTTGCACAACTGATACAATCTTTGCTCATTCGTACAACAATACAGCTCAAGGTGTTTTACTATGTGATTAAAATACCTACTCTCTACATTATCTTTTATGTAAGCTTGTCTCATAATTATAAAATAAAAACTCTTGTTCGATTTTTTCGATCTCCTCGCTACACTTATCTCCTTGTTGTTGGATGTCATCGTCATCATTGCAAATGTTTCGAGCCATCGTTACGGGTTCCACTTCATTTTGAGCTGTTGACGTCGTTACGGATTCCACTTCATTTTGAGCTGCTACCAGCACCACTGCTGGTTCGACTTCGTTTTGAAAAAAAAGAAGAAAAAAATGAAATGAAAAATGAAATGAAATTCTCTGGCTGTGTAGCATGCACAAGGAATTCACCATTGCATTTGGATGGAGTGAGTTTATGGGGAAAGCCACTCAGGAACTTCCCTTTGAGAAAAGATAAGCTCCCCTCCCAGTCATAAATGCTCCTCCTAGTGACTATGACACAATCTATACTGTATTGCTTCAAGCCATCGAAATAAGCCAGGCAAGAGGCCAGGAATGGTGCTTTATAACATTTGACCAACCACTCTACCTAAAAGCTCGGTATATGGTAGCTGATAGCAGTGACCCTCGACTACAATTTGTGGTAGTCCGGCTAGGTGGGTTTCACTTGCTCATGTCATATTTAGGGTCAGTATGTTACCCAATGGATGGCAGTGGATGGAAGGATTTAATCAATACCTGCTATGCGATGAATTCAATTGACAAAATGATGACAAGCCATGCTTACTACAGAGCAGTTAGAGTGCACATTTTAGCTCAGGCTGCACTTATCAAGATTTTCATGGAAATGATAACCCTCTCCCCTGAATCAGAGATGGAGTTGGCTAACATTTTAAATGAGTTCGACACATCTGTGATCCTTGACTGTGACCCAGAGCAATGTCGAGACATTAAACAGAAGGTTTATGAACAATTGGAACTGTTGAAAACAATAGGTCCCACCTCTAAGCTGTGGGTGCAATACATATATATGGTTAACCTTGTCAAGATCTTCATTCTAGCTGAGAGGACAGGTAATTGGGAATTACATCTAGAAACAGTATGGAGGATGCTGCCATATTTCCATGCCTCTGGACACTTTCATTATACTAAGTGTGCCCACCAGGACGATGAAGTTGAAACTCTATATGAAACTTTTGCACATGACGGTTTCTTTACAGTCGGAAGGACAGACAACAAGTTTTGGTCAGGCACGTGGACTGATATGTTAATAGGGCGATTCCTAATGAGGAGCCTGAAGGTTCAAGGAGGCCTGATTCATGGACGAGGAGTGAGAAAAAGTATTCAAGCCAGATGGACCAAGTCAATGACAGCTGGGCTGCATGTTTGTGAGCAAATGGAGAAATACTGTGGTGTTTCATTTGAGACCTCTGATTAGCATCATGGCATGTCAAGTGCAACATCTAAGTGGGATGGCAAGAATTGTACCAAAATGTATACATGGCTCCAGGAATATTTTCCATTCCCAGAATCCCCACATTTATATTCTATCAGCACTGGCATTGTAGGTGATGAGAAGATTGATTGTCATGAGGCTTGGGATAAGGGCATGAAGGGTATTAAAAGACTGGTAGTTAAATTCAGCTTTGGTGATGTCAAATTCCAATGTACTGACAGGTCCAAACAATCGCCATGATGAAGAATGCAATAAAAGTGCACATCGAAGTTTTCCCTATTACTCCGACAGCATTGTTCCAACGCATTAGTGTGGTGAAAAACTCTGATGAAGAACTAGAAAGGTTCTTGTCATATGACCTTGGTCCTTACTCCTTCTCTCTATTTGACAATGGTATGAGAAAAGGAACTAATTCATCACTTTACAAAGGATTTGCCCCCATACAAAACGAGCAGTTCAGTGGCCAAGTGCAACATGTTGTAGATGGCGGATTTTTACTCCACAGAGTGAATTGGTCCGAGAAGGAATCCTTTTCTGCAATGTGTGATAGGTATGTTTGTTGATAGGTACTTTGTCATAAATAAGTATGGACCTCAAACAGTAGTTGTCTTTGATGGATACCCTGAACACATGCAAGGTGGGACCAAAAGGGCGGAAAGGTTGAGAAGATCAATGAACACAACATCTGCTGACATTCTGTTAGATGAGAAGATGATGCCAACCATACAAAAAGTCAAGTTCCTGGCCAACCCAATTAATAAAAAACGGTTGATTGCCATGATAATTGACAAGCTGGCCTCACGCAGCATAGCGTGGAGACAGGCATCTGAAGACGCAGACACCCCTATTGTTAATGGGGCCCTGTCTTTAGCTGAGAGTACAGAAACTGTGGCCGTTGTTGGAGAAGATATAGACCTATTAGTCATTCTAATAGGTCTTTGCAAAGTGAACGTCTTTTTCATGAAACCTGTAAAAGGGAACAATCCTCCGACAACTTACTCTCCTTTGCACAGTATTGACAACGACATGGTCAAAGAGCATATCATGTTTCTCCTCGCAATGAGTAGGTGTGATACCACATCAGCTCCGTACATCTAGGGGAAATTGAAGATCATCAAAACAATGTCAAGGCAGCCCAACCTGGCTGATGTGGTCAGAATCTTCAAAAACCCTCAGGCAACTCAGAAAGACATTTCAGTGGCAGGGGAGCGCTTTCTTGTGCATGTATATGGTCACATGGGGAGAGTAGAACCATCTCTGAACCAGCTGAGGTTAACCGACTACAAGAGGGCAGCTTTCAGGGCCTCATCACACATAGCTGCTCTGCCTCCCTCGGCAGCTGCTGCTACTCAGCACAGTTTCCGAGTGTACCACCAGGTTCAGCAATAGATGGGGGTTGAAAAACAACCTGAAGAGTGGGGTTGGAGGAGAACCAACAATGGTCTGGAACCCGTCACGTCCCTCCAAGCCCCCGCTCCCCCTGAACTGCTGCGTATGGTGACGTGCAGATGCACAAAGACGTGTGAAAGATCGTGTGGCTGCAAAAAAAAAAAAAAAAAACAGGCCTCAGTTGCATAAATCTATGCATAAACTGCGAGGGATCATGCACTAATCTCCCAATTGAGGATTATGGGGAGGAATTAACTGCGGAATTCCTTCAAGAAGAACTTGGGGTCGATTTTACTGGAGCAGCAACCACAGATGGTCAAACCCAGGAAGCTGCCATGGTTGAAGGTAGGTAACACTTCCATTTCCAACATCGATGGAGCAATGATGAACATGTCACTAACCCACTAGTGAATTGCTCCTTTTCTAATTTTTACAGATTCACTTCCACCCATCAAAAAGAGGCGAAAATTAAGGAAATGTGAAGAAGCGCTGGGGACAAGCACTTCTGCTACACACAAGGGTAAGAAGACTAAATTAATGCAAGTAAATACTTTCCACATCCATCCATAGAATAATAAACCTCCAATAATAAAATTCGATCTGCTTTATCTGTTCCAGATGAATAATTGAAGGCACTCCATCACTTTTTTTTAAAATATTGTTACTTACATCATTATGTATTACTTTTTTATTTACTGCGTCATTTTATTCAGTTAGTGTTGAGTTTTATAATAATACAATTTTTCATGTTTATAACTGTTTTTCATTTAATTTTGCACCATTCCACTTTGTGTATATACACATTAATGTCTTCTCTATTTTCTGTTTACAGCGCTTTTACTTGGAGAACGTCTTCCCCTACCATTTCTGGGACGGGACCTTCCAGTTCCGTGGACCCGCGGCAGGGGAGGCATGTATATATACTTATGTACAGTGTATATCATGCTTAGTTCAGTGTACTTGGATAATTTCGACATCACTGGCCACCAATAGTATCGAAACACGTGTCGTTTCCGCGGAAATCGTGGTTTTCCATTATCTGGCAATTTGCCCGTTTTTCGGCGCGCTCTAGCGGCCAAACGGTTAGCCGTAGGTAAAATCGCCTGGAGTGAAACATCTAGGGAATTTTGCCTACTTTAATTTTGAACATAATGACTTTTGCGAAAAAACGCACACTTTCCAAGATACGGGCAAAAAACCGGGGAAAAATGACAAAATCTTGACTAAAATTGCAAAAAAAAAAAAAAAAAATTGTTCCGGGCAAAATTTCTGTCAGCAAACCTTTTATTCGTGTTCACCGACCCAAAAAACATAAAGGGTGCAAAAATTACGACTGGATCAAAACTTACCCCTATTTATGCCAGAATGACTGGACTTCACTTGTGAGATTGATGGAGGGCACATCATATTGTCAAGACAAAATCGACCAACAATGAATAAATACGAATAACACCAAAAATTAGATGGTATCTACTTAAGAGGGTCGGACACCATATGTGTAAGAAGTACCTATACTCGATGCCAAAGACGTTGTGACTAACTAAAAGAGTTGACGGGCTCTCTCTTTTATACCGGCCCAGGCAAGAGAAAAAGAGAAGCGCTGTTGTGGTGGGACTGTTTATCATTCTAATTATAGATCTACATCTGTTCTAAGGTTCCCTGTTCTGCTTGCCTGACTTTTCATTTTGGGAGGCCTGTGTCTCCAGGTCCGATAAGAGCTATAAATATTTCCTACGAATTTATTTAATTTCTCGATTCTTGAAATCATAATATTTTCCCAATTAGTGTCGCTCGAATTATTTTTAACACAGAATGTGTTTTAGCCATGGACTAACTAGGCAAAAAAGCTAACAACATCTGAAACGAAATGTGGGACGAAATCGGGGACGACAACATTCTGATGATTTCCGCTTACAACCGAGTCGTTGCTAGGGAAATGGTACTTCGTCGCTTTTCATTCCCCGAAATTCGTTGACCATTCGTTCGAAAGCTCTCGATTTAACCAACCATATTATTCCCCGTTACGTCAATTCCGTAAACTTTTTGGAATGGTGTAGTTTCGTGGCGAGTAGTACTTTTGGAAGGGCGTCGAGCCAATTTTCGTTTTGTGCTTTGAGAGCCTCTTTCAAAGATCTATTTCTGCGTTCTACCATTCCGTTTGTTGACGGTTTGTATGGTAACGTGTGAGTATGTTTTACTCCGAGACATTCCATAATGGAATTAAATAGATCTGATTCGAATTGTGTGCCCTGGTCACTTGTGATGTATTTAGGTACGCCTTTTGAAGCTACCCAAATATTGATAAAGGCGTTTGTGATCGTGGCTGTTTCGATGTTGTTAAGAGGGACTGCCTCTAGCCAACCCGTTGCTCTATCGACCATCATTAGAATGTAACGTTTCCCTCCTTTAGCTAAAGGTAAGGGTCCGGTAATGTCAACGTGTACATGTGAAAATTTGTTAGCCGTTTCAAATTCGGAGTAAGGGAGCTTCACGGAGCGAGTGATTTTTGCTCGTTGGCAAGTCTCGCACGCTCGGACCCAGTTGGAGACATCTGCACGAAGTCCGTGCCAAAAATATCTTTGTTTAACTTTATACACTGTAGAGTGTATGCCTGGGTGTCCCAAATTGTGAATTTGGCTGATTATTTCATTTCGTGAACTTCGAAAGCTGCGAAGTGCGTGTCCAACAAACTGAGTTATGAGCATGGTTATATAAATAATTGTTTACACACAGGTGATCATTCTCAATAATTTGATATTGTGAACATGATTGCAACCGCTTGTTAATTTCTGATGATTTCATTGAGCTGGTGTTTCGATGATTTGATTCATAGCAGGTGATCCGAATATTGCGAGAACGGTTTGATTTGTGAAGCGGTGGTTAAATAAGCTAAGGATCGTGTAACCTATGTAACCGAAGCTGAAATTTGGGAGGGAGGCTCAAGGGAGAATGCTGAAGACGCCTGGGTGATCACTGATCAGCTGAGTGAGCTCCTAAGCCATTTTCTTTCCGATTCAACGCAGGAAGCTGAAATTTGAGAGGGATGGTCAAGGGAGAATACTGAAGACGCCTGGGGGATCACTGATCAGCTGACTGAGCTCCAAAGGCATTTTCTTTCCTATTCAACGCAGGAAGCTGAAATTTGGGAGGGATGGTCAAGGGAGAATGCTGAAGACGCCTGGGTGATCACTGATCAGCCGAGTGAATTCCAAAGCAATGGAACGTGTTTTAGCCATGGACTAACTAGCCAAAAAAGCTAACGAAATTTCGTAACAAAATCTGGGACGACAACATGGATACCGATGATACGGAACTAAGGATCGTGTAACCTGGTGTAACCTATGCGATATTTTGTTATGACGCGGTTTATGAGTTATAAATATTTTAGTTATTATCTCACTATTGGAAGTTGATCAATCTTCAACCTAAGATTGAAGACGGGTTTATGTGAAACGCGTGAGCTAAAACACATTCTGTGTTTCAATAATTTCGTCCGAAGTATGTAAATACAGGTAACCGGGGGTTCAGGGGGCTTGCGGAGCGCCGAGTTTTTCTCTAGTTTCGGGTATCACTTTCGGATATTTCTCATGGAACGTTATTTGTTCCGAGGCACTCAGAGAGTTACTTTAGACAGCGAGGAAACAGTAGATAAAATGAACCACAAAAATGTGTTAGGAATCGAAAATATTATCTGGGGGAGGGAAGGGGACACAACTTATTGTCAAACCGTACCATTTCCTGTTCTTCCGTTATTTACCGCTCTCCCTCTTCGGATTATTAGCCCAAAATTTAATGTAGGTACGTCGCAGGTACCGTCGCAGGTATCACTGATATTAGTTCATTATGTGTGGTCCCGGGTGGATCAACGACGACGGCGGCGTTTCCTGACGGATAGTGATAAAATAAATATTTGCCCATAATCTACACCACTAGAGCTCTAAATCCTGCAAAAATGAGTGGTAAATACCCTCCCTTATAATTTTCTTGTAACTGTCTATTTGATAATACCAAGCGTCATCCTTTCCCTTTTACACGAGATTTAGAAATGTCATTATGTTCCTTTTGTGTTAGAGTAATTCTGTCTTTACCATTATCTGTCTTTAATTTTGTCTTGTTAGTTAAAGTGTAAAACTCGGTTGTGACGGAGTTGGAGAGAGTGTTACCATCCGATTCAGCGTGAAAAAATCCGTAGAAACCGAACCCAAACTTGTATTTTTTTAGAGGGTAATTTTTCACGAAAACCCTCAATTTCATAGAAAAAAACACGTTTGTAAACATACAAACATACTTTTCTCCCCTAATTAACAAAGTAAAATAAAAATCAATTATACCGTTGGAAAGCTGAAATTTGGGGCAAGTTTTTCCAGCAACGCGGTCGGTTTTTACAATTTTTTTAAAATACTTAACGCACCTTGAAAAACAGAAATTTTCAAAAAGTGAGAAATTCTCGAGTTCAGATCATTTTTTCGCTTACGTGACCAGTAGTAAAAAGACTTCAAATACCTTAGGGAGATAGGAAATTTACCGTTCTTTTCAACGATGTATCTATTTTTAAGATTACATTTTAAATTATGGGAGATATAGCCATTTTAGTGACATAAGATCGAAAACACGAAAAAAATCTTAAATCGACAATAACTCGGAAACAAGGCCTCAAAAAAAAAGTCTAGGGGGCACTTTTTGTCGGAAATGAGCTCCAAAATCGACTCTACTCGTTTGTGCCACCTGAAGTGTATTCACCCTGTACACACACCGCAGCAGCAGCAGCCACTTATTGAGAAGATATCGGATGTTCTGACCGATCGCTCAAAAAATGATACGGGAACGATGTTCGGGCGGGGTCATGATCGGGCTTTGCCGTTATCGGTTCCGGAGTTTTGTTACAACTGAAGATCCGACTTTAGATTACGCCCCATAAGTTCTGTTACTAGGAAAAATGTTTATAGACATGAGGTTAGTCAACGATTTTAGAAATGGTGATTTTATCTTGATATTATAAGCTATTATAAGTTGATAAATTACATAATAATTCGAAATTACCACCTTTGCCTATGCACATACCTTTACATTTTAGTCTCCGGAGCCAGTCATCTAAGGGAGTAGGTACCTATGCACTTCCAGAAGAAAATTGTCAAAAATGCCAAAAAAAGTAAAAATAACAAAAATGAGCATAATTTCGTTTTTAATCTGGTGAAACATGAACTGCTTTGACTACCATAATTTGACTTTTTTTTTTTCCTCAAATTTTTGGCAATTTTCCAAAGGAAATGCGTAGGTACTTTCATTGATGACTGGCCCCGGACATCTAAAATCCATGACTAAACTTATGTCTACAAACATTTTTCCTTGTAACAGCACGTATGGTAGGACTATGTACACACGGAAGAAGTTCAACATGGAAAGGTGTCTGGGAAAACGGCTCTTTTTTTATAAGCCTGGGGATAAATTTGGGAACTTCATATGATCACTTGTCTTTTTTAACATATTGAACCCGGTGCAATGATTCAATTGTATTCGAAAAATAAAAAAGGAAAATGAACTTGACCACTATCACATAGATAATAAAAACTATTTCCATCTCTAATCTCAGCAAATGACAACATAATATTATCTCACGTTAGCCGCCAACAGGATGTGATGACCGGCCAAAAGGTGTAGGTACGTGCAACGGACGAGCTTGGGACACGAATCTCAGACGTGACATCCTGGGAGGCTGCTGAGGTAAGCGCGGTCGTTATCTGCCCCAGCAGCGGCACAAGTTTCATCCCATCCCTTCAGCTCGCCGATAAAACCGCCGATTCGCCCTTTGAAAAAAAAAAAACTGCGGGGCGGGAGGACCGTCAACGACAGGCCAGCAGTTTAAAGTAGACACTTATGGATTTATCTACACATTCACGATTACGAATAAATAAATAACGTGATTTTACGAATTTCTTACAAAATAACAATTTAGCAGCTAGTTTCTCTAAAAGTTTTTCTATAGACATTATAACCCAGGAAATTAAAGTTTAATTTACATCATGTTGTTAGGGCTGGGCATTTGCATTCGCTCATTCCGAAGATTGAACAAATAAAATTGTTGGCATTGATATGCCCAACGCTACTCCGTCTGTATTTTTGAAAAAAAAAGTTAGGATGGCAACTGTGTTGATTTCTTATCAATAGTCTCCACTAATAGATTTCTTCATCTGGGAGGGAGGGAGAGATGAATCATTTCGTACGGTACATATTAAAAACAGTTCAGCATGATCGTACGAGCGAATTTTCGCGAAACTGCCACCTTTCGTATTAAGTATATAGGTACTACGTTAAATAGTACTGAGATTTGAGCAACTTGGCCACAAAGAAATCTTTAAAAACTAATTTTATGGCCCAAAAACGCATACTAAATAAAAATAGGCGATACAAAAAATATGGTTTTTTTTTTTTTTTTTTTTTTTTTTTTTTTTTTTTTTAAAGTAAATAGGTACGTTTTTCAGCATAATTGTATGCAAAAATTTTACATACTAAAATGTAGATTTTCGGTGTTTTTCCAAGTTGGTGTTGCAAATATCAATGAATGAACATCATTACGAGGTTCAGCACGAAAAAATACCGCAAAATCATGTTTTACATTTAGCAATTGAATATCTTAATAAACTCAGTATTCCACAATTTTTGCACTTTTAGAGGGGAATTGCGCACTTTTGGAGCGTTATTGTGCCCGTTTGCGCGCACTTGAAAAATCGATTGATGGGTCATTTCTTCATGAAATTTTACATAGAATTCGATTCTGCTATAAAAAGGGGTTCTCATTTGAAATAACGAAGTTAGTGCACGAAAGTGTGATTCCTCGCAAAAAGTTAAGGGGGTTAGCGATAGATGTTTTTTCTACCCCTCCAAACAACGGAGATAAATAGGGTCGACTATTAACTCGCGGACACCCTGGATAAGAAATGTCCTTCTGTAGGTACTGTATATTTGGCATGGCTGAGACGTATTTCCTAGTGATGTGCGTGCGGCACTGCATGGGTAGATGGTTTCGTGTTTCCGTTCACTTGACTTCCCATGGGAACGAACACCGCGGGATTGTAATTCACGAAGCCCCAGAGGAGAATCCGCTGGAGGAGGCGGAGAGCTGGAAGACTCGTGAGGGAGCCAAACTGGTTGGACGGCTTCAAGTTTTTACGAGCGCCAAAGGAACTGGCTCGGGACCCGCCGAGACTCCACTTGGACTTAACTTCGAGAGGAAAATGAACTCGACCTATTTCACTTTATTATTTCAATAACAAACTTTCCCAATCGACCAGTAACTCTCCAGTTCAACGACAACAACCAGCCCACGATTATTCCAAATCAAACTCGATAGGGGGTGGCAGAACAAATGGCGAAGATTTCTGAGCCTTACACGCACGTAAAAATTGAATTTCGAACTCATAATACGAACAGTCTAGTTCTCTAAATTAAAAGATTTCATACCAAATGAACAAGGATCGGATTTGATCTACCAGATTCAATATGGTAGTGGTAGGTCGTGGGACGTGGGTGTGGAAAAGTGCACGATATGGGAATGTGGGAGACACATCTCAGTCCATTCGGCGTCGTTTTTAGGACGTTCCTCTGAAGATATGTCTTATAGGGAAGCCTTCGTTAACAAGAGGGACGCCTATTGGAATTGATCCGGGGGGGGACAACACAAAGCATGTGAAAAAAAAAAATAACCGCATACAAATACGTTTCAGACCATTCTAAGACCAAATCCGTGAAAAAACCATAGGTACTGTCTGAGTGTGCGTGCACGGTGTGACAAATTTTGACGACGCTGCCCACGCCACAATTCTCAACTGATTTTCGAGATTCTTTCTTTGGTCGATCCCAATTTCAATCTAGTTGTGCAACAAACCCCGTAAATTTTGGATTCCGTGTTTGAAGAGAAAGAATAGGGGATAAACCCGAAAAAAAATATATATATAGGTAGATATATATATATATATATATATATATATATATATATATATATATATATATTTTTTTTTTTTTTTTTCCCTACACGCCACCCAGGCTAGCGCCACGCCACGCCATTTAACCGATTAGCGTGATTCTTTTTGGTTCGATTTTAATTTCAGTCAAGTTGTGCAACAAACCTTGGGAATTTTAGAATCGCTGTCGAGGTGGGGGGTGGAGGGAATAATAATTATCTATTCTTTCAAGCGCTACCCAAACTACAAATCTCGACCGATTTGACCAATTATTGAATGATTCAACTTTATCCGCTATGGGTTTTCTCAATATCATTCAAGTCTTCCAGTACTCACCAAATAAAGTGTACCCAATTTCATGACACTAGCTGTAGGATGTACAGGGGAGAAGATAGCTTCATCGCTCACACAGCTGATCTGACATCCAAACACTTCTAGTGGTACCCCAAGTGGCTGTGCACTAAATTTCACGACTCTAGAATATGCAGGAAAGAAGTTAGCTTACACATCTGATCTGACTTCCTCACAATCACTTCCACATGTCCCCAAGAGGTTGTGTACCATATTTCAGGGCTCTGGTAGTCTGTCGAACTATGGTCTGATGAGAAATAACAGTTTGTGATAGTTTTTCGTGACGGTAATTTATGTTTTCGCATGAGCAGAGGCTTTCGCTGGTCCAATGTAATTCATGAGAAATAACTTTGAATCCGAATCCCTTTTTACTAATTTGTAAAATGTGCCTTAAAAATGAGGAATATGCCGGAGCTTGTTTTTTAGTTGAATGTCACGATTTTCTCGATGGCACCGCCTTTCGGAGCCCCACGTGTGCCCGTAAAAACCGACTTCGACGACTTTCAGAAGCCGATTTCGGCGAGATTCGGTCGTAAAACGGAGTTTTATGTCGTCGACGGGTCCCGAATCGAATGACTCACCGCCTAAGGCCTTCGCTTTAAAGGCCTCAAATCTGTTGTTGCCTTGATACGATGACTCCTGCTAGGAGACCAGATCTGGGCTCTGAGTGTATAGGAGTAAAACACAAGTAGGCACGTAGTGTGATATATGTACCTACGTGGGAATGAGACTGGGGAGGGGGTTTATGTAAATTCAAACTGAATTAAACCATACTTTTAGAGAATTTTCGTAAAAAATTATTATTGCGATGGGTCGAAAAAATTTTAAATCAAAATTTTTGAAAAAATTCTTGATTGAAATCTGTTTTGAGGGATTCTGAAACGATTCCAGAAGTTTGCCAGCTAGACGTTTTGACAGTGTTAGGTTAGGTTAGGAAGTTCGCATCGACGGCAAAATTCATAAAACAGTGTCAGGGCTATAAATTAAACGAGGAAGAGCATTCACCAGTATCTAGCCTCAGAACTCAGCTGATCAAAGTGGAAGAGTTTACCCGAGTCTTAACTATTTCAAGAACTCGCCGGGCATCCTCAAGAAAACCGCATTAAAATCCGTTGAGCCGTTTGGCCAACAACTTGAGATAAACAAACAATATTGTCATTTATAAACTTGCGAAGTAGGTACTCTTCACCTTGGCGGTGTCTCGTCGTGGTATTTGAAAGCTATGATGTTTATCCAGACATTCAAGACCCTACCACTAATATGAAGTACACCTTAACAATGAAGATCATGATGGATTTTCGCTAATAAATCGTACGTTGAAATGGGAGAAAAATTAACCTCTGGGGCTGGGCATACTCAGCTGATCAGGGTGGCTTCTTACCATTGTCATTTTTACCCAGCAGTCCCAAAATGAACTAATTCAAATTTTAGCAATCAAGTTTCAACTTGTACCTACCTAATTAATGTTTCAACCAAGTGTCCCCGGTCCCTGCTCAATATAACCTTAGTTACGTAAAAACCCTTCCCAACCAACATTGCTGCAGTTAAAAAGTCGTTTTTAATATCAATTTTCTCGAAGATCTGCATTTAAGAATAAAAGCTTTGCTCAACCCACTAAAATTGTTTTGTTATCACAGGTTATCATAAGTTCTTTGCGCGTGAACCCATCCCATCCACATTTGAAGTGAAAAGTGCGATGCATGTCCGGCATTCCGTTAATTACCTACCATGTGTTTACCCGGGCGACTCGTTTCGATGAAGGAGTAATTCCAGAGGATTCTAATATAGCCTAAAACTATCCCTGGAACTTGGTCTTTAATTTGTGCCCACCCGCATGGAAATCGGTGCAACCGTTTCGACATTTCTATCCGCTAAAAACAAAATTCTATTATATATATATATATATATATATATATATATATATATATATATATATATATATATATATATATATATATATGGATATGGGATACAGAGGTGTCTATACGTCATTCCAGACGATAACTTTCCTTAGGATTAAGATAAAACTCTGTTCTATCACTAAAAAAAATCAAGCATTCCAAAGGAAAAGATGAGTTCGTTGGGCAGCACATTTTACGCAAAATAAATTAAAAGGAAAAAAAAAATTTGAAAAAGTCACCAAATATGGCTAAAAATAGCTAAAAGTTTTCATTTTTATATTTTTAGCAGAATATTAAACAGAAGAAGTTTACCGACTATGAGCTTGAACATTTAAAAATGTACGATAAAAAGTATGCTGACAAATGTAGGTATGTACAAAGATTTCATTAATACTTGTTACAATAATCGATAAAAACTGCAAAAATATTTAGAAATCCAAAATTTTTGAGTAGCGGATTATTTTTGGATCAAGGTTTTCATCCATACAATTGATAGTTGATCATCTCTTTGCGCTCATAGTGCTGACATTTCAAATCAATTTAACGTACGTACATGAGATAATTTACCAAAGTTCGCTCATACGATCATGTTATATGACTGGACCATTATAGGTGATCGACGGTTCGCAAGATTTCCGAAGAATTGTGAGCGTAGTAGCGTCGAAGGCACTCAAAACATTAGGCTTCTAAGAGATGCTAATCCTTTATAAATCTCCTGTTCGCCCCATCATGGATTATGCTAGCACTTTGGCAAGCCCATCTGCTCCAGCTGACGCAATGAATGGCTTGGTTAGGTGGAAATCATCATCTAGAATCGATTTGTCATACTTCTTCCTGTGGGCTGCAATTTCCTGAATGCAAGTTTTACTATCCAGATTCCATAATCAGATGATGCAATCATGACCTGGGAAAAGAAATGAACATTTTCTTGATGGTCTCCGTTCTATGAGGTAATACAAATGGATTGCCTGGAGAGAGTGCTGCGGAAATTCCTTCTCTACCTCTATTGCCTTTAAATTAATAATACCAGCTAGTAAAGTTAATTATTCCCAGCTCTTAGTGGTTTGTGGCCTCCCTACGTTAGAGGACCGTAGGTTGATGGCGGACATCACCACAAGAAATGGCATCTTGGTTTGTCCAATGTCCATCTCTCCTCACTAAGTTCAATTGCAATATATGTACCATTCTATACGACACGACTCAATGGGGCTCCGAACTAACAAGGTCCAGCGCTAGGGGGCGAAGGATCTAAGGAAAAGGTGGTTGAGATGATTTTCCCCTTATTGATACCTTTTGTCACCCCTTTTCTCTCTACGATTCGTTCCACGCACCATCAATCTCATCAATACTGGTCAAAAATGATATTATATTATCAATATTATTGATAATTTTATCATAAATAAACAATGGTTTAATTATTCCATGTTAATTTCAACATGATTGCATTATTATATTAGCTCCTGCGCCTACGCGAAAGTGTACTCTGAGGAACAAGGTCTAATTTCATCTGATTTTGATTACATTGTCTGGGAATTTGTGGGTTATGCTGTAGATTGTACTCTACCAATTTCATTTTTCTCAAATCATTACTCTATTCTGCCCATGAGCTAACAAAAATTACTTCAAGCATCATTTTCCCGTTTTTTTAAACACTCTTACTGTGAAGCGTAAAATTGCTGGTTCTTGGAACTGTAAAAGTGTAAACCCTTTTCAGAAGCATGATGCGCCAAGTTCTGATCATATATTACGGGGTTTAATAGTTATAGACCAATGACCTGCGTAGAAGGGCTATCTAACACAGAAATAATAGACCGTTGTGTGATAATTTGCAGCGTTTGTTATCTTTATTCTTAGTCATTACTATTTTAACTGCGAGTTAAACAATTCGATTTGTTGTAAATTGTCTTTCGCCTTACAATTAAATGGATAATTAAATGGTTTGCTTTCCTACGCAATGCACAACAGGACGTCCCCAGTTAAGCAAGCATAGGTAGCAACTTCGCCGTGTGGTTGGTGTTGTGAGGCCTTAGTAGGGTAGGTGGGCACCTACCGAGCCAACTTCTCTCCTACCCCGATCTATTTTTGCTTGTTCTTAGTCGATTTTTTTCTCCTCTCGCAGTATTTGTCCTCATTCTCAGAAAAAAGGACGTCTGGATCGGAAAGCCATTGTGGTTGGGGGAAAATGCGGAGCCGCCCGTTTTTACGACAGGCCGTAAAGTGCGGACCTTTGCCGGCGAACGGGACTTCGGATGAACCGCGCCACCGGCACCTCGAGTGGCCCTCAGCCCAAAAGGGCGCTGAGGTACAAAAGATCTGGTAAATTCTCGTTTCTTGTCCAAAATCTTGAAAAAACCACTCACGAGAAAATACAAGGCTGTAGGAACCTCCTTTCACAGCCACGAATTTATCACAGCAGATAAAATACTGGAGAAACCTAAAAACGTTTTTTGGTACACACTTTTATTCCATCGAAAAATATTTTCCCTTTCTTGCTATTCCACTAGAACCCCACATTCACACTGCTATAGACATTCAATTCATAAATTGGTGATTTTAATTAAAAAAATTATACTGTTGGGAATTATTAGAAGAAATCTGGTACCAAATAAGACCTAACGGAAATTAAATATTATGTGTTAACATAGTTTCAGAATGCCTCAAAACAAATTTCAATTAAGAAATTTTTCAAACATTTTTATTTGAAAATCACTACAATAGCTTCATTTTCCACGAAAATTCGCTAATTTACAAAAACCGATTTCTTGAGGCGATGAAACTATTTCAGGTATAGGAATATGGAGTATAATCGGAATCATTGCCAAAGTTCCAATTCTGCTCGATTCGAGATTACAGTGGAAACAGTTCAACATCGCTTAAAACGGCGGATTATCGAATGCGTACGAATCGATACATAATCACATCTTTCGATTATCTCGATAATCGAACCTTTCAGTCCTAATCCACTAATACCAATAATTTTGTCCTCTTAGAATATATTTCTGGTCCACCGTGTGACGGATCGGTCACCGCAAGCCTCGCAGGGCGTTCGGCGAGGCTTGGCGAGGCTGTTTTCCTGTAAGCCTCGTTCGCTGCCTCGTACTGGTGTGTACA
The DNA here is from genome assembly GCA_030762985.1 of Adelphocoris suturalis. Classification (NCBI taxonomy): domain Eukaryota; kingdom Metazoa; phylum Arthropoda; class Insecta; order Hemiptera; family Miridae; genus Adelphocoris; species Adelphocoris suturalis. Next base: position 44,412,698 of record CM061044.1, read on the forward strand.
GGACTTAGGGGAAAATCACTGAACTGGTAGACACTCACTCCAGGAAATAAGGATCGGGAAGGGAAAATGAAGGAGAGGGGAGGACGGAGTCTGCGAGAAGGCGGTTATTATGAGACCAGGGCAATTCCTTTGTTCAAGGATACGAGGATAGGACAGGAGGTGGGTATAGGAGGACAGGAGGTGGTACATTCCTTTCCTGGGGGCTCTGGGGCCACCTGTTGCCCCCACCCTCGCCTGTGCCCCGGGCACCTTCACCTCTCCTCAAGTACAGATTCAGATGCGTTCTTCATAATCAACTATCCTGCGTGGTCAACCCGCATTAAAATATTGGATGCGAGGCTTCACAATACTTTTCCTGATTCATTCAATGATTTTGGTTTAATTTTTTCAATAATAAACCTTTGGGTACCAGTTGTATTATGCGATCTCAGGTCGACCTGCGATCGACGGGACACGTTGTCTAGACTCAGTATGCGATCTCACTTGGAAAATCGATAACTTGTTCAACGAAATGGGGGAAAAGGGGCAATCTTACCTTTCTCTCCGAAAATGAAGATCGTTTACTTTTATATGATAACGCCCTTTGATGTGCCTCCACAAGGATTCTATGGTGGAGTGTCAGCTCCAGTAGGTAAGTGGGTCGATAAAATAAAATCGTGGAGGAGCATTTTACTGAATGACCGGACACTGGATGCTGACCAGACACTTACTGGCCATATGAAAAGAATCGAGAGATAAGGAAGGTGAAAGGCCGAAGTTTGGCGTTTTGTGTTGAGATCGACCAACCTTTGTAATCGACTAAGGAAAAAACTGTAGCCCCCCCCCCCCCCCTCAAAATTTGTTGGTTTACGTTTCAAGATGCGTAGAATCCAAAAATCGACAACAAAAAAAAACCTGACCGTTCGAAGCTTTTCTCCAAAACTACTTTTGGCTCAAAATTCATACATCGGCCGAGGTTGTGCCAGTAACATCGGCATAAATTTTGATCAACCCTAAAGCGTAGAAATTGAGGGCTGATATTTGAAATACACTGCCAAGGAAATGGCACATGAGCTTCCTCGTGACCTTCACAGTACGTCACCATTAAATTCCAGAAAACTAGAAACGACCGGTTCTGGCATCAGGGTAGTACAGTAGTACCGTACGATTCGTATGGCACCTCAAGGGACTCTACCGGGATCATCTCTGAAAATTTGAACAAAATCCGATAAAATTAACTAAGCTGTTACCGTAACAAAAACATCACTTTCGCGTGTGCGCCTAGCGTACCGCTGCTGATGATCGCGAAGAATGTGATATGGGACCTCAAGACACCTTGCCCGCATCATCCCTGAAAATCTGACCGAAATCCGTTCACAATTGCCTGAGATATGACCGAAACAAGAAAATTTTGTTTGCGCCTGCGCAGAGGCTACCGTTGATTCGATCGTGACGGAACTGATAGGGGACCATGTAGACCTATACCCGCACGATCCCTAAAAATTTGAAGAAAATCGCATCAAAATTGTGGAAATTACGGCTGTTGCAAGGACCGTAACAAGAATATTTCGTTCACGCATGCGCAGAGCGTACCGCTAATGCAATTATGATGATTGTCTGATGGGATCTCAAGGGATCTTACCCACATCATTCCTGAAAATCTGACCGAAATCCGTTCAACATTTACCGAGTTATGACCGTCACAAGGAATTCACGTTAGCGCCTGCGCAGAAGCTACCGTTGATTCGATCATGATGAAGTTGATAGGGGACCATCTAGAGCTTAACCCGCACGATCCCTGAAAATTTGGTTAAAATCGGATCAAAATTGTGGAAGTTATGGCTGTTACAAGAAATGTAGACGGACAGACAGACAGACAGGCAGACAGACACGGAACCAAATTTGTTCAGGAGGCTCTGAAACGCAAAATGCGAGTAAAAATTTTGATTTTGGAGCAAAAAAATGTTTTTCATTTCGAAAGTGAAAACAAAGCTTCAGCTGCCTTGCAGTCTCGGAAGCAAAATGTAGTTCAACGCCACCACCCGCACCTATCTATCTCAATCCCTTCCAGAGATAAGTCGTTTTTAAGGTTTTACAGAAAAAACCACGTTTTTTATCGTAGAAACCCCAATTTCTCCATTTTACCTCACTTTATCTTAACATTCGACCCCACTTTCGGAATCAGCATTAAATTCAACATAAGACCGGGATTTTGTTCTTGAAAAGTACAACCTAAAACCCCTAATAACCATTCAAACGTTTACCGTTTCTAAAAAAGTACCTAACATTTCTTACAATACTTTAAGGTTTCCTACGTTTCAAAAAAAAAAAAAAAAAAAAAAAAAAAAGCCGCAGAATCTCACAAAAGTTGGGGCATTCAATGAAATTTTCAACAGTATGCTCGAAATTAGGATTACCAAGATTACCTTCAAATTTCATGGAGAAATTCAAGTTGCAGTGTGAAAAAAACGTTAGTAGGAGGTAGGATACATTGGTAGTAAAATTCCGATAAAAATAACGTAATGTTTATTTTCTAATTTGCTAAATCTGAAATAAATAATATGATCATAGAGTAAATTAAAATGTTATATTTTGCTTTCTGGCTTAAAATTGGTTTTTAACAATTTTTTGTACTAACACAAATTGCTTATATTTCGAAAGAATTTCAACATGTTATAATCGGATAGGTCATTTAGGAAAATTTGCACGTACGATCATGCTGCATGACTCGGGGGTTTTTATGACTATTTTATTGTTGTTGAGAAATAGATTGTTCTAGGATTGCTTAGTTTCCCAAACCAGTTTACAGGTTGTGAGGAGGTTCAGGAATGCTTTAATGATAGCCTGACTATCGGTAAAAATATGGATGTTTTTCTTACAAGTGTTATGGTTTTGTAGGGTGACCAGGCACTTGTTCATAGCATAAATTTTAGTGTGGAATAAAGTTGCGCGATTTTCGAGGCTGTAAGAGTCTGCGACGTGAAGACTGGATATAAACACTCCAGCACCAGAGGGTGGTTCAGATTCCCTATCAATTTTAGAACCATCGGTATATAACAGTTGATGGTTTGTATGGTCTCAACAGGAGCCTGTTGATGGATTCACTCATTCCTATCTTTCATTTCAAAAGTGGTTTTCAGGTGTTAGGTACGTTTGTTGTTTTAATAATACAAATAATTTTATCATTTATTATTTATAACCAGGTAGGTAACCTGCACTGATTTAGCCCTCACCAATTCCCGCACGGAAGCTACATACCCTAGCATTTTGATTTCGATAGTTCGATGAGGCAGCCTGATTAAATCATCAATCTTCAAAGAATTCGATTTCCTAAATGGACCGTGAATGCTTCTATTTATTTAAACACGGGCAATATTGCCCAATTTGCATAGGAAATCCTTGAAACCACAACAATAGTATCAAAAACCACCAGACCAGACTATAGCAGCGAGCTCTAGAAGCGGGTTAGGGTTAGCCAGAGACGAAAATAACGTGGTCAGCGCGAGAGTAAGTGAATTCCCTCGTACATACTCGTATTTCGTTTTAGAAAAACAAGCATCTTCATGGCTCTAGATCAAATTTCATGGATGTGATCAGTAAGATTCATATGGTCATCAAATAGAACACCAAGATCCAAGGATCTCCGGCTCAGGAGCTGTCCACCAATGATCATTTTAAGCTGATTTTTGTACAGTAGCTAGCTCTTGGGTATAGAAACCCAACCCGAAATTGGAATTTTTTTATGTCGTACCGTAAGGTCGCAATCGTGTCCTCGACAGTTACATACATAAACGCACTTTTTTACTTTTTTTTTTTTTAATACGAATCTCCCCTCTTAGGCGGAGGGGGCACACCATTAACTTAAAAAATAAATAAACAAAATAAAGTGGGGAGGACGCCCAGGTTTACTCGACGCCGGCTCTAGGGATGAAGGAAGTCGCAGAAGGAGGAGGCAGAAGAGAGGGATGAAAGGAAATGCCCCTATAAAATGACCACCGGTTGAGGTAAGAGCCCCTGAGGACGCGAGTGATGATACCACGGAGCACTCCTGCCAAGATGCCCAACTCGAGTAACTCCGTGGCGCTTTTTCCGCACCACACCCCGCACCATGACACGGTCGTGGCCTTGACCTTGATGTTATTGGTTGTCACTCCTTTTAGCTCAGATATCGCTTACCGCAGATAATTCCTATCACATTTACTTATCTTAGCCCGCCAGGTCTGCTCCATGTCCATGCTGTCACTGACAACCTGGACATCCAGGATTACGGCAGACCCATCGGGCTTGATCGCAACGATATCTGGCTTCTTGTCCCGGTCACTCGGCATGTGGTATAGTCTCCCCCTTTCGACATCCCAACCGCTAGATGACAAAGTACCTGCTTGGCAACCGCATTGTGACGTAAAATGCGGCCACCGTGAGTACGAGGACACTGCTGCTCCACATGTGTGTGCTGCACACGCACACATACATAGATTTTCATGAAACGTATAGATATCGGTTCAGGTTGAACAAAACACCCATCCTAGCATGAGTTTCAGAAATTGATTTTCAGCGTGATTGCAAGATTCCCTTCACCCTTCGTGTTAAGTAAGGAAAGTAAAAAAACGCACACAAAATAAATGCAGAATGCAAGATAAATAATATACAAAACTATTATAAATATTTGCATTTAAAACGAAAATGATAGTATTTTCACAAAAAATCTATTATTAGAAGAACGATCTTGTGAGTAAGTACCTGTCGATGTTTTGAATTTGATTTACCGTAGATTTAAAAATCGATACTTTGTTGCCTATTGCTCTTCGAAAACTTCCCCATGTTTGATCGAAAATCCTAATGCCAATACCAGTGTATTAATACCAAAGTACCAAAAAGGTGAGGTAGATATTTTAGAATAGTAGGTGTAGATACTATAGAATTAGGATTTGTATAACCACTATTTATTCATAAATGAACATAAGTCATTGTCACTTTAGTCTGAGAAGTTTGAGGTACCACATGGATATCGTAGAATGTAATACCTATTTCCTCTCAAATACCTATAGAGAATACTCTTTTGAAACTAGGAATACTTTACTTTATAAATCGATGATCAACAGTTAGGAACCGTTCCAGTCAAAACACACAACGCAGTTCAACGAGGTACTGCACTCGGCAAATAAAATATTTTTCTCAATACTTGTTTATTTCCACTTCTGTTTAATCCTCGTAATTTTTAATTGACTAGGATGTCGAGCATCACACCTTATCGAGTCCGCTATAAATCTATCATAAACAGAACTAAGTACGTAAACATTTCTACATAACTAGGTAATATCTTCCAATAAAATTTTCACATCGGCTTTCAAAAATATAACCATATTATTTCCACATTTTGAATAAACAGGAATGATAAATCTATAATAGATTGAAAATTCTATAAATATGTACATGTATCCATAATTTGAAGCCTAATCACATTAAACTGTACATTTATAAAATCTCAATATAAATATTTGTTGAAAAAGTATAATTAATAAGACAAAAAGTATACAATCATGGCAGCACGTAGAAGCTGCTATTTTATAATACAATTTCAATAAAGAAGGGTAGATCGAGTTAGGCGAAAATACATTTTTCCTTCAATCTGAAATGTTGCCTTCTCCCTTTAAGAAAAACTGCAAAAAAGAGCTTTGTCTTCTGGTTCCATAAGTGTCTAGAAATTTGGTTCCTTACAAAAATCAATCCATCGAATTGTTCATGAAACGGTGTTCGCAAATTTATAATCTTTGGACCCATTTTAATAGAGTAAAACTATAAACAGTGCACGAATCATTAGGTACTTAAGAAACTAGAAATCTGAATAACTGAATAGGATTTTGCATTATTTTTACACAATTCACTTGTGGACTTGTAAGAACAAAAAATAATATATCTCATCTTATCTGCTTTATCTCTCCCTTTATACAACCAACAAAGCCCCGAGGGACCGGGAAAACCTGAATGACTTGAATTCAAAATAGAAATTATTTTCAGAATCGAAAATTTCAAACGCAAAACCAGAAAGAGTCAATAGTTTTCAAAATCCGTTTAACTGTGTTCTGTTCTACCGCAGCAAATTTTCTCTTTTGGAACCAGGAATGACAAATTTCGGAAAATCGATCCATCCTGCTATGTAGTATCTCTCAGAGGCTACCCCGCTATAACCTTAAAACAATGAATAGTTTTCCATATTGTCTACTCATTTAAGTAATAATCCATTAGCTGAAAGGGTAACCGCAGATTTGATAATCACATCACTAGCACTAAATTCAAGTTGTAAGATTAAAATGGTTGTAAGAGCCTTCAGCAGGACGATTTCACAAGCTGAACTCTTGCTTACGCAATAAAAATCGTCGGTTGATATCAGCAGTCCTTAAGTAAAAAACCATTTACAAATGGGAGTTATCTGAACAGATTAATTTAATTTAATTATTAATTTATTTTTTCAATTGTAATTCAATTAATTGATTTAATTTTAATTTAATTAATTTAATAATTAATTAAAATTAATTTAAATGAAGTTATCTCTTCTCAATAATCTGTATTGAACTTAACATTGACTATTCCACAATCCCAGTTGAATCGCTGGACCAATTTTAATTCAATGTTGTGAATAATCATCAATAACTTCGAGCGATCTGCATTGAACGAGGGAGGTTACACTTAGTCATCCTCATATAGGGCAGATATCAGAACACGATACAGGTTACACTACGCAATGTGCTCTTGGAATTGTGGAGAAGTGGTGTGATGATGAGGGGCTATAGGTTAACCCTCTAACGAACATAGCGGTACCCTTCAACAGGAAGCACATACAGAAAGAGGCATGGACTCAAAAGATGTTACACGAAGTGAGAGGGGAGGTTAAATATCTGAGAATTATACTAGATAGCAAGCTATTGTGAAAGTCTCACCTTGAGACAGCCTGTATTTAGGCGAAAGGTGCGCTAATGTATACACAAAGAGCCTGTAGTAGAGAGATCTTGGGGTCTTAGAAGGACACTTGTATGGAACTAGAAAAGTACTGAGATTGGCCTGTCTTTGGATCACTGGAGCGATCGGGAGCACTCCTACAGCAGGAACTAATGTGGAACTCTCACCTAGAGGCAGCCTGCACTTGGGCGAAAGGTGTGCTTTGCCACACACACGGTGCTTTCGCTCTGCGATATTTTTCCGAACAAGAGGCAGTACTTTGGGTTGTGAAAAAGAACGAGTTTCCCACGCTATGACGCGCCCTGTGTGGTCAGACCATCAGCTTTGTGAAAAAGGGGCCATTTGTCGAGTCCTTAAATTAATAATTTGTATGATCACACATATCCATTGGTAACATTGACATGCCTCCCTAGTCCACCAAACGTACTTCTACCTAGATATATTTTTTATGGTAAAAGCTGGGAAAAGCGCACGACATACCTAACTGCAGATAGAAATCTTGTTGGGACTTGAGTAAGTGCATTAACTATCTTGTGAGACCTAAATAAGCTCTTACGATTTCTAAAATGCCTGATCTTCTACTGCTGTTATCATGGATATCAGAAACATAAATAGGAGACTGATTGGTAAGAGTCTTTAGTGATATACATAAGAGATTGAACTGAACAGCCTTTTGCCTTCACTTCAAAATACAAAATAGCATATTTTGCATGATTTAAATTCATTAATATGACCTTTTATGTAATTTCTTGAAAAATCATGTAAAGAGAGCTTCTACACATGGTCAAAACGCAATTTTTAGAACTTGAACAAGGTGTCGGATGGATGTTCAAAAGAGAGAAAAAGTTTCTTCTATGTAGCGTGGCGTTTTGCATGACTTTTACAAGAGCAAAAACATCAGTATTTTTTAGTACAAGGAACGGAACACAGGAAACTGGTCAATTGGCTGGTAAAAAGCACGTAAATTACAGTAATAAATATTCAGCCAATCGGCAGGTCCGACAAAACTCTCGTGAAATCCTCTATTGGCTGGAAGTGAAAAAATACTCTTATTGATATGTAAGTGCTATAGTATTTGACAAACGTATCTAAAGAATACCCTATAAATTTGGACGATCTAAACAACAATATATAAATCACACGTTCAACCTCAAGTTCTCATCATCCCAATCTAACAATAATCTAAAAATGTAACATCCCCTCCATTTTAGTGTTTTTCATTATTTAAACCAACATTATCGGTAAATCATCTAATTTAGGTTTTATGAAAAACAGGTGGCATGCGACAATCATTCACCTAGACATGGGTATTCCAAGAGTGAAAACAGATAGAGGTGGTATTTATAGCTATTGACTCATTAAAAGTTACGTTTTAAAGGACATAAACATATAAAATGCATATACCCAAATGTATCTCATTTATAATGGGAAAACACCTCGCATTCAATCCAACGTGTAGTCTATCCAGCTAAACACAGCATTTCTGAGATGAATTTAGTTTTTCTATAATCACAACAATTCTTTTCCAACCAAATCTAAGCTCTTATGGATTAAATTTAGTTTTTACTCAATAAAATTTAGTTTTTTCTCATTCAAATTCGAGGTTTAGCAATCGTTATTAAGATATCAAAACCTACTGAAATCACTTGGAGATCAAGATGGCATTTGAACAAGTCAGTTTTTGCCTTTAATTAGAAAAATTTGTTATGAGGTACCTGATTAGGGAACTATGACATTAAATTAGAAATATCTAAGGAAACTATCTGAACAGTTAATTGTTTACAAAACCTACCTACGAGTAGGTATACAACGTACATATACAACGAATGAAATATTCTCTAATATTCTATCCTCCGTGTATCAAACACTTAATTTCAGCTACAGAATGACAATCTGATTTTGTTTTGGTGGGGTTTCCCAAGTGCCTAAAACCAATTGCCCATTCCCAAGTGCTAGAAACAGGTAGATTCAAGTTCCTCTTTCCGAAATCAATCCAGTAGGTAACATTGGAACTAATAGAAAACGGACAATATTAAGGATGGACACACAATAAATCCTATTAAAGTCCTCGTAAGTACCAAGATGGTATAAGAGTACAGAAATCGCAGCCCTTGGCTCCGGTGGATACATATGAGTGAAAACGCCGGTTGCTTTGAATCAGAAGTTACCACAAAGGTGCCAGATCTGACTACCTTGACACTCTCCCGTTCAATTAGCTGAATCCCTCCTGCATTTAACTCTGGAGATATTCAATTTCATTTGCCTCCAGCAACTGACTTGTCAAAGTTCCTGGTTCACCGTAACAACGTCCTCGTTCTCTCCCCTGACAGCACTGTACCCAGCAAACTTTAAAGGACAAAATAGCTTGGAGGTGGGTAATAGGTACAACGACAATTCTTGCATTTTCTTCAACTTTCGGGGGTGCGCTATGAGGTTTTAAAGGATAAGGCTCCAAATCTTTATTGCAAGATGAACAATCACTGAAATATTCATCGGTGTACGCTAAATCCATTATAAAAGTAATAAAAATGAAAGAAAACCCGTTAACCACGGGAAGACTTGGACTACTAATAAGTTTCTGTAGTGAACGATTTGTTTCGGAGACACTTTGTAGACGTGCATTACTGGGCGGGGACTTTTGAAATTATTTACAGTTCCAGCCGGTTATTTGGCGTTCTGAAATGCTCATAGTACTGATGCCCTATGCTGGCGCCCATTTTATTATACGCCCAATTTCTAATAAAGTGAAAATCATAATAACATTTATTATCCAGAGGTGATAGCGTGCTAACCATTTCACTGAGAATAAATACCACCTCAAACTAAAGACTAGGTTCTTAAGTAGTTCAATTGTTACGGGTAATAAACCACAGAATACATCTTCTAATACTGACTATACTAGTTAACATGAAGCTTGAATGTTTCTTATCTAAAGTTGTAGATTAGCTACGCCAGCATCCAAGTAATTTCAGTACGTACATTTTTCAATTCAAGATATATTGTATTTTATAATGTGAAACATCGTACAGTAAGCTATAAAAAAGAGGTTAATCGTAAACTATTATAGCACCGCCTTAAATGAGCAGAATTTAACAGAGAAAATGGAATTACTAACATAAGTACCGTACCGGAGGGTGACTTGTAACTGGAAGGTGGCTTGTAACGAAAAAGGGATATTACCAACTTAAGGGTTGGCACTCTCAAATCAGCAGATCACGTGAACACCTGTTCGATTGTGTGAGAGTAGGACTACAGGAAGGGCTACGTCCTTGGGTAACCGATCATATTTTATTTTCACGTTTGAAGTCAAGGGAATATTTTCGCGATTTTCTAGTACAAAATGCTAAGGCCTGTGCAGGACAACCATGCATTACAAAGACGATTTAGCCATTGGGGTTTTAAGCACTTTTCCAACTTTATAGCTGTCGTGTTTCGGAAATGGCAGCTCCACGAATTTGAAAAGTGTTGCAAGTCACCCGCCGGTTCGGCACTGTTAGGAATACCAATAAACTGTGGAATGGCCACTTGAACGGAGAAACGAACCGCGCTAAGACCAAAACAAAATCTTCAGGACAGGAGTCGTTAAGAATATATCACAGATTTTATACACTCACGAACATTCAATGGACATGAATGTAAATGCAGGTACATTACCATTACTCGTCATGATTCCAGTACCGAGGCTTACCTCTGCAGTGAGGGTGAAAAAGCGAGCATGAGGTTCTCAGAAAAACTCATGATTCGAATACTTCTTCTTTAGACGAACTGCCTTCACTGTCAGAGGAGGGATAACTTTGAGCATACTCCTTTGCCAAGTCTGCCAACTGTCGCCTGAGCTTCATCGCTGTGCTTCTCAATTCTTTTTCCTTGTTTTTTATCTCTGCTATCTTCGTCCAAACTGCCTTTTCATTTGTTTGGTCAACCACCCATCTAAGGTAAAGCTCCGACCACAAGTTCTATATCGAAATCAAAGTAATACGAAGATTAGCTCAAAAGTACAAAGCCAAGTAAGCATCATCATTGAAGAGAAACAACAATACATGCTAAATAATACCTATTATTAGGGCCGGTTTCACCAAGTTTTTGATCCGAGTTCAAGAGTTGGTTCGACTTTTGAACGCAGTCTGCAATATTGGATTTCATTGTCAAGGCTGATCTCCGATCAACAGGCGCTGAGCGTTGAACGCTCGATCTCTGCCGGTTACGGGAGTGTAAACTCGGATCAACTGTTGCTCGACTCCTCACTTACCAAACCACCTCATAAAAATTGCGCCAAAATTATCGTGACGAGTTGTTCATTTAACTCTATTGATTTTATTATTATTTTGTTGCAAGTTTATAATTTATCAAGTGGTAATGGCAAGAGCTCTCGCTCGGGTTTTTTCATTACCTATTATTATTTTATTTATCAATTATTATTATTTAATGTATTTAGTTTTTTGCCACCCCCTTCAACAGAAAGACAATATTCATCATATCATTCAATATTCATCATTCATTCTTCATTTGATTTCGAATGACGATAATAATGAATATTGGAATAGACAATATAAAAGAAAAGGTATACTATTCAACCTTACTCACCTTTGACTAGGTTAGTGTCTTCTTGTTCTTTGATTACTCAGTATTAGACAGAAGTATGTCTAAATTAGAAGTTTATAATTAAGGAAATATGGAGGTTTCTAGTTCAGGAACTACTCTTTTGGGATCCATAGAAGCAGTTCCTACAACTAACTGATGTGATCACCTAAATTTGAATCTTAAAAATTAGGTAAGCGTTGCATTAAAAATCAAACTGATAATTACCAAACTAACTGGAGCAACAGAAGGCCAAATAACCGACTTATTGGGTTCATAGAGAGGGTTCAAGATTTTCTCTAAAACATCTGGCTGATCCATGTATGACCACAAGCTTGTAGTTCTAGTGGAGAGTTTCAATTCTTCCCTTTCCTTCGCATTGTTACCCAAGAAAGTTCCTGAAAATGAAACGTGAAACAAGCTTATTGAACTACAGTTAACTGATGACTCAACTTACTAACTTAGTTTGAGCAGAATTATAGCTAGGTCATAGTAGAAGACAGTTTACTGATGCAACTCTCGTGAAGAAACTGTATTGCAGTGAATTTCAGAAAAATAATTTGAAAAAACCCGCGAAGGCGCGATTTTTCAAACAAAAAATGGAAACTCGCTCTCTCATATTGGCCACCCTGCGCCCCCTGACCTCCACCATGTTAAGAGATGCTCACTCACTGAAGTTCAAAAACATGAGGTGTTTGCAGGTGAATGGCTGGGTGGCATAAAAAAGGCGTAAGCCTGGGTTGGCACTAAACAGTCTTCTACTACGACCTAACTATAATTCTACTCAAACTTCCCCAAGGTAAGTTGAGTGATCAATTATAGTGCGGTCTTCGTAGAAGACTGTTTACTGACGCAGGACTGTTTACCACAGTAAGGACACGAGTTTAAAATCTGTCCGAGGTATCAAATATTTGTGGGCCTTCACAACTGGTATTATGCTACAAAACAATTATATTTCTGGGAATATTTAAACCTTTAACCTAATTATTCTCTCTGTCTTCATACCAATTTTATAGTAATATAATAGCTGTTTTGTTTGAAGAGTAGTGGAAGAAGGAAGAGGATTGACGTAGATTTGACGTGACAATGACTTCGTGAAATTATTAATACTGAATAGATGTAATTTTCCTCAAATAACATAGTAATTTAGAGTAGAAATACTTGAGCTTACCAAACTCAGAAGCATAAGAATGTTCGAACAGCCAAATCAAAAACTGGGTAGAAAATTCGAAACTGCAAGGGAACTGGGTATGTATCTGGTGCACACAGTCCAGGAACAGAAGGAAACTCGGAGCTTCTTGCTTGTCTCTGGTGGAGGATGAGGAATAGCAGGAGCGGACGTGCCGCTGGGCAAATGGGTAACCTCCCTGTAGCCATTCACGTTCGATAACAGCTTGAAACCTGTAGAGATACACAAGAATGTTCAGTGTATTAGAAAGTATGAGGTGATTCCTCGTCGCTGCTCCTCCCTGTAAACTGGCAAGATGAGTCACCTGCAAGTCATTTTATATCATACAGTCCGCATTATAGTGAACATAATGATTAGGAGTTGAGTGGGCTACATACAACTCGGTCCAGACCCACATTGACTTGGTCTCACTAGGAATTCATCCAGCCGGTCAATTGCAGCGTTGACCTGTACAGGATGCTTCTGCCAGACGTGGGTGCTGAGGCCACGCTTAGACTGAAGGCTCTCTCACAGTGGGCACACTGGTGGACATCTCCAGGGGAATTGGAAGAGGAAGAAGGATAGGAAGAAAAGGACGAAGAAGAGGGAGAGGAAGACCGACGAGGCCCCTGCCTGGGGTGCCCCCCGAGCGTCTCCCCTAGAACCCCATGTGCCAATGGGCCGGCGGGGGTAATGAGGCTCTCTTGTTTTGGTCCATAGCGAGGGAAGCGTGATTAAGGGTCGGGAGACCCGTTGACACGAGCCTCCCCCCTAAACGCCTGTGGGCCATTCTGCCACCATCTGGTAAACCAGAGGATGCCCGGGTCGCACAACAGGGACGTATGACCTTGACGTGGGTAGGGATATGGAGGAGCTCTGAAGAGATAAAAACACCTTCAGTTACCTACTCCAGCAAACTTAACACACACATATACATATGAAAAAGTGTTAAATGAATTTCAATTGAGAAAATTTTCGACAATTTTTATGGAGCCATTCCAATACCTTCATTTTCTACAAAAATTTACCTAATAAATAACCAATTTAGTTCGAAAGTTAGTTTTAAAAATTCAAGTAAAAACTAACTTTGTTTGGGCCGGAATGGAAAAACTAAAAACTAATTAGTTTCTAGTTCGAGATTTAGTTCAACTACATTTTTAGTTAACTACTCCCAACTCTGCTAATCAGGATGGGGCCCGAAATTTTGTTCATCTCTCAATGTCAGAGAGAGGTTCCCTATCAAATTTCAACTTCCTAGGGTGAACGGGAGAGAACTTATATTTACCCCCTCCGTTATATCCCCCTTCCACTTGGACATAGCGGCTTCAAAGGCACTTCGTCAGGTCAGAGTAGCTTGTTTCAAATTTCATCAAAATCGATGGGTGGGGAGAACTGGTTGAAGTGAGTGGGAAAAAATCAGGTGCGCCGGGAAAAACATTTATTTTAAGGCTTGGCAATGAGAGACTACCGTCTAGACGGATTGTGATTGAAAACGATGGGGACATCAGTACATAAGATGAATCAAGGATATTGAAAGAGAACTGAATTGAATAAACCATACCCTCTCACTGTTCGACAGTCTGGATTCAAGATGATTTGGGTAAGTGAAGTTACCAGGAGAGTCGAATCTGTTCCAGCACCACCATGAACTAACACCGAAACATTGTCCTAGAACATACAAAATTATTTGAGAAAGTTAGAAATAGTACGCAATACATATGAGGCGCTGAGTTGCACAACTAAGTAACATTTCAAAGTTCCTCTTTACAGATTAGACCTTTCTGAATATTAACTAATCAAAACCTTTCCTACAACAAAACCAAAGGAGGTGGAATTGGTTTCATTTGACTAAACCAGTTTTGAAACTCTTCCACTGTTTTACATTGATTTACTCCAGGCGCTACAACTACATTTGACGAATAACAGCAGAAAAGTTGCAAAATCTTAAATTTAAAGAATATTGCACATGGGATCTTTTATGCAAGGAACTTTTGTCGCAAATTATCTTTAGAGTCAATTTCTTGAGCTCACTCACAAATTTTACATCATCAGTATAAATATGGCAAATATTGAAATCTAGTAACTGTTTCGGAACATGGAACGAATTTCCACAATGCAATTTTTCGAATAACTATTTCATTTTAGCGAATTTTCGTAGAAAATGAAGCTATTGCAATGGCACCAAAATTTTAGAAAATTTTCTCCATTGAATTCCGTTTTGAGACATTCTGAAACAGATCCTAGAGTTAAACGCTTTTTCACACACTCACTTTTTTTTTCAAATACAAAATTCCCCTCAAAGGCGGAGGGTACTACTAGAAAAAAGTGGAGAGGACGCCCAGGTTTACCCGGCGCCGGCCCTGGGGATGAAGGAAGTTGCAGGAGGAGGAAGAGGTAGAGAGGGAGGATGAAAGGAAGTGGCCCTATACAATGACCACCAGGGAATGTGTGTATGTGTTTATGTAAATGACCTTCCAGACAACAACTCTACTTTCGAGAGGTATAGAGAGGGACAGAAGATTAGGCGCCTCAGGATGTTTTTTAGGAAGTCCCTCTGAAGTTACATTTTATAAGCAAGGATTTGTTAATAAGAGGGACGCCTATTGGAATTTATCCAAAGGGGTGGGGACAACCCAAGCATGAGAAAAAAATAACCGCATACAAATCTGTTTCAGACCATTCTGAGACTGAATCCGTGAAAAAAAAAAAAAAAAAACGCTGCAAATTATTACATAATTGTTTATTATTTCTGAATCAGATAGCCAGCTATAGTAACCAGCATGATCTGGGGCTTTCGCCAGTCTCTTTTCTAGTATCCATCTCTACTCTCGTGGTACAGGCTGGGCTCCCAATGGGGAGCAAATGGATGATCGCAAAGCCACCCGAGTGGTCTCATTCAATCCACGGAGCTAATTTCAATAGGAATCAAACTAAAACCGTAGGTACACTGGATCCCAAAAGC
Organism: Adelphocoris suturalis; assembly: GCA_030762985.1. Classification (NCBI taxonomy): domain Eukaryota; kingdom Metazoa; phylum Arthropoda; class Insecta; order Hemiptera; family Miridae; genus Adelphocoris; species Adelphocoris suturalis. The sequence continues at coordinate 44,428,342 of CM061044.1, forward strand.
ATCTGGGACACATCCCAGTCGATTCTGCGTCCGAAATTACTTGGGTGACGACACCCCACTTACCTATGGCAGAAATATAAGAAATCAGCTATTCATCCAGAGGGTTCAGACTCCAACCTGCCCATTTAATGCAATTTTAATTTAAAAACGATTTGCTTCGAACTATCTGAGAAGATTTTGGGAAGAAGAAGAACCGAAGGATTTTAGATGGGCTGGATCAATTATTTTTGTAACATACTAAAGTATGATATAATATACTAAATATACTAGTGCGTTCAAGGTAGGTTAAATGTTATATGGGGTAAAAGTAATAAAATATAATATAAAATATATATTATATCCGATCCGATACGCCCCGGACGCCTTTCTGCTACTCCACTATGCCCCTAATGCCGTACCCCCCTCAGGTTGGCGCGGCGTATTATATGGGTATAACACGTAAAAGTAATAAATATCCATTCTCCTACACCCCTCTGCTACGCCCCTGGTCACCCCAGCCGCCACAAGGCGCCTTCCCCCCCCCCCCCCCCCGCACCACCGACCGTGACCCCCTGCCAAGCGTGCCAGGCGTGCGCGCGTGCGTAAGTCTAACACTCAAAGCCTCGAAAAAGACACGTTTTCGCCCGTTTTGGCCCATAGCATCTATGCGAGTACAGCGATCGGGATGGTTAAACATTAGGACCAACTAGACCCCAAATGGAGTCTATGTGCGAAAGAATGGGTTTTTTAAGTCAATTCTTAGGCCTTTTATGGCCCGGAGGGCGGACGGCGAACGGACATTTCAAATTTGGATTCTACGCACCTTGAAACGTAAAGTGACAAAGTTTGAGGGGGGGTTATAAAAATTTTTTGCTATACGATCACATAGGCTTATTATTGGAAATAATAAACCAAAATCATAGGTGTGTATGACAAATTGTGCCCAGGCCACAAATCTCAACCGATTTTTGGGATTCTTTCTTTGTTCGATACCAATTCTGGTGTAGTTGCTTAATAAACCTCGGAAATATTGAATTCCATGATGGCTAATCGTTGTTTACGTCAATTATTAACTATTTTAACAAATTGTAACCCTAAAAGGTTGCAATGGGCCAGTCGGTAGAACAACAGGACAAGTCACTCCTTCTCTGGAACAGTTCTTTTCAATGCAACATAAGTTGAACGTTCAGTTCTTTTCAATGCAACATAAGTTGAACGTTCAGTTCTTTTCAATGCAACATAAGTTGAACGTTCAGTTCTTTTCAATGCAACATAAGTTGAACGTTCAGTTCTTTTCAATGCAACATAAGCTGAACATTCAACTCTTTGAAAACGTGTTGAACACCTTTACGAAATCCGTGGATTCTCTACATACAGAACAGTATTTCATTTCAAAAAATGGGGATAAACCCTTTTGATGGAAATAATGAAGATCCAGAGACATGGATGTTACTATTCAAAAAAGTTTGTCTGCATAATCGGGGGATCACTGATGACCAGATGACCAACCACTTAGTTGAGAATGCCACTCTTGGAAGCATGGCAGGAAAATTGTTTTATTCTGTTTCTGTGGGTGCAAAGAATTATTCCTGGCATGAGTGGAAGGAATCATTCTTGGGAACTTTTGGCCAGAATCTAGTTAACTCGCTAAAGAAGCAGACCAGTGGCGATATGAAGGGGAAATATGGAATATTTTTTATGAGGAAATAAGGAGAATACATCGAGCATATGGATCATTATCTGAACGCGCTGAGAATATCATGGTTATGATGGGATTACCTGATCGTATACAAGATCAGCTGGCAACAGTGGAACTTCATTCTAAGAAAGACCTTGCCTCATATTCTACCTCTGGAATACCATGCAGCCAATGAAACCGAATCCATTAGGAACAATGGTATGTTGAACGATGATGATATTAATACAAGTGTTCTAAGTAGTACTGTAACTAAACTACCGACTTTGTCAACACTTATTCGTGAAGTGAAAATTCAGGGTTTTTGCTCTGTTAGGCAGGTGCTTCTGTGAATCTGGTTAGGGCCTGTGTAGTCAAAAGAAACGGATGGAATTTTAAGGATGTAGTACAAACGCTTAGAGGATTTAATGGGCCCATTAAACAAGTAAGCCAAATAGTGACCATTGATATACAGTCCAATAGTGTAAGCATCACTGAATGTGCTTATGTAATGACTGAACTGGCGTACAACGCAATTATCGGTTTTCCTACTTTGAGTAAACTTGGCCATAATCTAGGTCAGGGAGTAGATTCTGTAAGAGCAGTTAATCAGGTGTATAACAACGATGATGTCCTTCGAATCTTTTCCAAGTTGGGCCAGGGGTCCAGCAAAATCTACATGTAGGCGACTCCACACTTCAGTTGGTACATTCCAGGAATAAATTGGAGATTCTTATCCTCCTGGTATGGACTTCTGATGGCCATTACGCTTTTTTACATAGTGATATACTGCTTTGTCAATATTTGGCCACCACAAATGTAATTTAGTAATAGATGTCATCGCCTCCAGGGTGGCCTTCGTGTAAAGCATCCAATGCCTGGGTACATACTTCTGTAGCAATCACAATTCTTCCGTTTTACAGTAGTATCTCATCCTCGTCACCACTGAAATACTCCCAATATCGGAATATTGTCTAGAGAATAATTTGGAACAAGTCAAACAAGTAGGAGTACAAGTCAATGGGGGTAGGCTGGATTCGAATCACGATCATAGTGAACCTGGCGGTATGGAGGCAGGTTCGCTCCAATATAGATTAGTTGATTTATATAGTTTGGAGGTCCGGATGCTCGTCAGCTCGCATCTCAAAATTACAAATCATCAAGTAGTCAATCCCAAAGTAAAAATTCAGATTAGTAGGATATACCACCAGGTTTGCTGTGATCGCAATTCGAATCTGGCCTGCCCCCATTGTCTACTGTTAGGGGTTACACGGAATGAACTTTATTAGGTAACTAGGTAATCCAACAACACAATAGATTCCACACCACCATTGAACTGGAGCAGTTATCTATGTACGTAGATATTCTACTACGAAAACGTAACAAGGCGCAAGGCGGGGATTCACCGACTAGACATCTGAAAGCACCTTCCCAACTTTGGTATTGACAAGCTGAAGCCTCGCACGACTGTGATCGCCTATGATACCTCAACCATGCATCAGGAATAGTAATTGGAGGATAAAAGGTGATCCCGGTAGCTTGAGATGTAAAGGCAGGGTGCTGTTTATTTTAAAAGGTGCTGTATCCCCGCCGATGCGCCTTCCGGATGGTTAATGAACCTCATGAGCATTCATATCAATCTATTGGGAATCTTTGGGATCTACTCAAACAAACTATGTAAGTATTAAAGTTTTTCCGCACCTTGTCTAAAAGTTGGGCGACAGTGCACGCACATGTCAGCACATCCTGCACATGAGTCAACCAAGAACTACTTTCGAGTTTTGACAACCACTTGTCCATGGGTAGAGAAGTGTCATTGCAAGCTATAACAAAAGTCATGACCTATTATTCAAAATGACCTCAAAAAACATACAAAACACACACAAAAAAAAACGCTGCTTTTCTCTGAAAAAATGGTACGTAATAACAGAACGGTGCAAACCTTCCATCAACTTCGTCAGTGCGTCAAGCCAATTTTGATGTCGTTCGATGTTGGAGTTGATCCTTTTCCACTGTGGATAGTGCATTTCTATTTCATGGCCACCACCACGAGCCTAAAATAAAACATAAATTTCAGATTTCTCAACTTCTTTTATTTGTTAGATAGTTTCAGTCATGAGCGAATTTTCGTACATTACCGTATTATATTATGTTACAGTTTTGAAATTTGAGCACTTTAAGTGCAAGGAAAATTTTAACTACCAATTTTGTGACAAAAATATAATATAATAAATATACGATTATAATATAAATATAATACATTGGGATTCAAAAAATATTTTGGATTTTTAGGTTTTTTTGTAGTATTAATTGATTTTTTAGCTAATATTAATGACATTCAAGGTCATTTCTCAGAACAATTTGGCACAAAATTTGTTCAATGTCCTCGTTCGTTTTTGGGGTGCCTGATACTAAGTTTCAAGAAAGTGATTTAAAATCGGAAAAAAATGTTCGGACTACCCAAAAAAATTGCCCATTATTTGCCGAGTGACACTTTATTTTATACCATTTTAACCTGATAGCTACCGAGCGATCGCGCGCCCGTCTCCCGCTGCAGCCCAAGACACTGTGGTGCCGTCTCACCCTCCAGCCCAAGCTTTTTCAGCCTTTTCCCGACGGTTTCGCGCTGCGTTCACCCCTCTATTTTCGCCAATCCCGTCATACTTCATGTTACATTTAGACAAGCAAAGTGTTCACTTAATGTTTTTCTTTGAAATACAAGTTTTTTCCCGTTTTTTGTCTTTTTGTGGATTAAGTTTCATCATAACTCATAACCAAACAATGTTTCGCTAGTTACATTGTCTTTTTTGTTTATATATTTCTATTTTCTACATCTGAATATAGTCATTAAGATTACGATTCAGCTTATGAATAAACGGAATACACTATAGTTGTTTATTGTTTTGCAAAGGAGAATAAGTGTGTTTCCCATCCCTCTTTCTCATTTGTTTCTGATTTCTGATGTTTACATTCTGATCTTTCTGCGATCTTCCGAGTGACACTTAAACTAACAAGGCCGATTATGACGTCAGCGATGTCTCTCGGATACCCAAGTAAACACTATCTAAAAAATAAGTTCATTAGCCTCGCAGATAGATGGCAGAGGAGTTCAGATCGCGTGATGGTATGGCTCGCGCATAAACACGGCCGTGGGACCAGGGGCTGTATCGGAGTTTTGCGCTTAAACGCGGGCCTGGTACGACGGCGACGCTGTTGTTTTGCGCTTAAACACGGCCGTGGGAGCGATCAGGTTAAGTGCTCAGCAGGATGGTGAAGCCAGAATCGCGACATCTTATTCCGTTCTCGGATTAGGGCTGATGAACCCAGAAGAAGCCCGATTTTTTCCAAACATAGGTAGTTTCAGAGTAAATTGCGCTTCTTCTCGATTCATCAGCTCTAATCCAATAACGGAATTTAAAAACAAAATCTATAAAATGAGGTCTCACTCGGCAAAAAATGTAAAATTGTTTTCCGAAGTATCCAATACTCCCCCCTTTTGCGTAGTCCAAAATGTTTTTGGAATTTTTTCATGATTTTTATTTGCATAAAACATAAGGCACCCCAAAAACGCTCTCCTTTTGACGAAGAAGCGTTAGGAATCGTTTCAGAATGCCTCAAAACGGATTTTAATTAAAGAACATTTTCGAAAATTTTGATGTAAACTTTTTGGAGCCACTGCAATAGCTTTATTTTCTACGAAAATTCGCTAAAAATAACGTTTTCCCAATATTAATGACATTGAATCAATCGCGATGAAACATCCACAATAAAATGTTATTAGGTACGATACTATTTGTGTTCCATGAGGAATGAAGCTTAGAAATATTATCTTATATTATCTTAACTTATTTTAATACATAAAATCCGAATTCTGTTTGTTTCTCCGAGCATCAGGGACGAACGGCTGCACCGATTTCCATGAGGATGGGCGCAAATTTACGAGCAAGTTCCAGATTAGAACTTAGGCGATATTAAAATATATCTATTTCATTTCTATGATTATTTCAGCAGACAATGCACCGACTAACCCGTACATGTTGGTCCGTGCACGCGCTAGTCTTTTATAAAAAGCCATACCTAAACCACTAAATTAAATTAAAATTATAATAAAAATGATCAATGTTTGTAATACATCCTCTGAGCCAATCATTTGTATTAGTAAGATTTTCCTTGGATACTCTTCAACTACCTTAAATATTCCAAAACCAATTGAATGGGGAATTTTCATGGTTATTTTATATTTACTCATTGTAAGATCTGATCTACGGCTCTTGGAATTCATTTGCACGATGACGTCACAGCCCCCACCAACCTTGGAGGAACCCTCAGCTCCTTTGCACTACTACGTCACACGTGATCTTCCTACACGGTTATTGGCCAAACTTAACAGTATTTTGAGCTAAAAATTACTTCCAGGGGGTTTTCAAGTAAATCCGAATCTGAGGTCAAAAGTGTGAAATTACACGAAAGTTCCGCATTGCTATTTTAAAATTGATTTCATATAAATCTTTGATGTAAATAAAAGAAGCAGTTACCTTGGCAGCTTGTGCAGCATTGCTAGATCTAGTGTCTACTATGAAACCCCGTCCTGTGTTAGTGACAACAGCATTAATCAGTCTTTCGTCTTCACGGGACCTTCTATTGTTGGTTCCAGTCAGGGGTTGACTACTTCTGATGAGGGCTGCCTGCATAGGAAGACATTATATAGCTGTATGCTCCACACATTACTATAGCTTTAGCAGATAGTTTGAAGATAGAATATAACTAACCATAACTACCTAACTAAAGTTGTGGCGACAATGCAACCATGTAACTGACGGAGGCGAAAGTGACCAGACTCGAATCGACAAACTAACGAGGCTCTTTTCCGAATTTGGTCTTGTTGGGCTGGAAAGTGACTACCCTAATTTTCAACTCTCGCTCTTCCCGTGCCCCTGAGCCACCCCATACATCCGAATTTACAGTCTGGTTACAGTGTACCGCCCAATGTCCGGTACCACCTGATGCGGCAATAAACCAGGAGGCCGGAGCTGGGAACAGCCTGTGATAAGCAGGTTACTGAGTAGGTTATATCAGACACGGCTCTGTTTCGGAAAGGGTGATGTGTCAGTATCCGTTTTAAGAGATTGGGAAATCAGGTCACTCAGATTAATAGGGCACTTTGATGAGACGTGGCTAAATCATTCGAGTCCAATACTTCATAAGTTCTTTGTAGTGGGTAGATTAGGATTAGGTAGTAGGTTGCATTAGAAGGGACCCCCTTTTTTCATGCTAAAGATTTACAATAAATTAACACCCTACAGTGGAGTGCAAAAGGTAGAAATTGCGTTTCTATCAACCTGTCCTCACCTTTTCGTGGTGCCCTATGTTAAGGAGAGCCCCCCCCCCCCCCCCCCCCTCAATCAGGGGCTCTTATCCCCCAAATCCCAAGCCGTGATGTATGAACACCGTGTCCAGGACTGGATGGCGCAAGAGGAGCCTCATGGACCTGGCCAGTCAATGTAGTATTAAATAAGTCCCACCAGTCACAAAGGGCACTGTCTTGTTGGTCAATTTCCCTTAATTTTAAATCTTTCAGAATGAATTCTTATAATTTAAATAATACAACAACAACAACAAAAAACCCGCTTGTATCAACTGGAGGAGGACCTCCTCAGAAGTCCCTCTCTGGTTGTTCACGCCAAGGAGATGGATGTTGCTAGAGAGGAGGTCAGTGAAATGGCTTGCCACTGGGGAGTCCTGATCTGGTGGAACCAAAAGCAGCATCTGTTTCCACTGCAGGGGATGAAACCCCACTCAACTCAGAAGCCCCGCAAGACGGGGTCTCTTGCCTTGTTGCACCCGGAAACTCGGTCTCTGCAATCGTGGATCCTGATACATGAGAGCTCCAAATGCCTTACTCTGTAGATCGATGATAATGTTATCAGGTGCTGGAGAAGACCCCATGAGTAAGAGCAACTCATAAAAGAGCATGAGTATGCATCATGATTATGAGCATGTTCTCTCTTAGAACATTTCCAATCACTATCATACACTCGAGATCACAGCCAAAATAACATGTTTTATTAAATAAGTACACAAAACCCGGTCGCTGAACTATCAGAGAGATAAGGTGAGATGATAATGTGATAAGAATAACAGGTTCCTATACCGAATTTCAACGAGAATACCCGAGAAGAGCCGATTATTGTGAATCCAGATATGCCATGCAAACAAGACCCCCCCTCCCCTCTCGACACTTCCGCCTTCCCATGCCGCTGTTCAGACTGTTTCAGATTCACAAGCTTCATTCACTTCCTGCAGAGCATGGGACAGCACCTGCCCTGTCTCGTCCATCTAGCCAGTGTCATCCAATCCCACTATTTTTTGAAAGATCAGAACTGTCCCAGAACTTTTTCCCTCGTTTGGTTACAAAACTAAAATAAAAAGTGTGGTCTTCAGATTCTGCTAGTTATCGCCACATCTAGCGACGACTGGACGGCTCACCACTGATTACAGCACATGGTTTGGCTGCCCTACAAGCACAGAAAATATGAGCTGGTGAGATATTTCAACTAAGAGGACGTTACACTACTTGGACTCCTCACATTCAAGAACAAAGCTATCCATATTGTCACCGTAACTCTCACTAATCACAATCATCTACTAAATCTTCAACTTTGAGCTCTAGTACGAGTCTTGTTACTCACTCCACCTTCATGACGATAGCTAAAAACAGGAAATCTACCGCCTTCTCGAAACCTAGAGGCAATGACAATAGTTTCGTCATCTATACTCTTCGGCACCACAACTACTTTGGGATAACTCGGACATATCTGAAACAAAGCATCATAACATCGGTACATGGGACAGATTAAAAAACTACATCAACATGTAAATTATTTCATTTTGCGCGATATTACGTATCAAATTTGTATAAAGGGTGTCTGCACCAAATTTGGGTAAAAATCAAGGGGCCGATTCTCGAGCTCATTTCTGATCGGAAGTTCCTCCTAAAGATTTATTTAAACGCTTTGTTTTCGAGTTATTCAATTGTTCAGATTTGTTCCGTGTTTTGTACCTTATGACATTAAAACGTCCATAACTCCCCTTAGAATCACTGTTAACTCTAAGCTATGAATATCGTCGGAAAGGGCGTTACATTTTATATCACCCTGATAAAAAAAGTTTCCTTAGACAGTTGTAATTGGTCAAAAAATACCCCAAATTACAAAATTCGCAAAAATATTTAAAACTGACGTTTTTCTTCCGATTTTCTGCTTCCGGTATGGGGGTTTTTCGGTATTTTTTTCACGCTGAATCGAATGGTAACACTTTCAGATCTCTCCGACCCCGTTATAACAGAGTTTTACATTTTAACTCACGAATTTGTAGATCATTTGTTATGATCAATTTTATGTGTTTTTAACAGTAAAACCAGTTAGTTAAGTTGTAAAATTCTGTTATAACGGAGTTGGGGAGATCTGAAGTGTTTCCATTCGATTCAGCGTGAAAAAATACGTAGAAACTGGCCCCAAACTCGAATTTTCTTAGAGGGTCATTCTTCACGAAAACCCTTGATTTCATAGGAAAACCCCCTGTTTTTCAACATACAAACATACATTTCTCTCCTAATTAAGTAAGAAGTAAAAGTAAATTGGGTAGACCGTTCAAAAGCTGAAAGTTTGAGAATTTTTTTTTTTTTTTTTTTTTTTTTTTTTTTTTGAGAAGAGCGCAGAGTAAAAAATTATACTTAAAGTAAAAAATTATAAGAAAATAAACTCGGACATTCCCTGAAAATTCCATTCGGATGAAAACTGTGGATAAGAATCAAGGCTTTATTTACCAAACCATCAAGTAGTATATGCATCATAGGTACTGTCACTAGGTAACCGTAATGTTACAGTAAAGAAAACTTGAAAATTTTTACCGCTTGCACGGACAAAACTCATGCATAGATATGTCTTTTGGCAATTATTTATAGACAATATAATACAATGTAATTAAAATTAGATAGTTTTAAGATAATAAAGGTCGATGATTACTGAAATATGAAATGTAACCACGCGTTTCTAGATTTACATGTTTTGTTGTTGTTTCTTTAATTGCTAAAGAATAGTGACTTCCTCATTTTCTGTATAGAGTAGCGTGATTAGTAACGTAATGAAAGTAGGTAACAACCTAGTTACCCATTACATTTTGTGATCACGATCACGCTTATTTTGTCATGACCCCAAGCCAAAAGACATATCTATGTCAGAAATGTCGATTTTAAATGTTTTCTAATTTTGTACTTTGGCCTTTGTTGACTAATTAATACTAAGTAACTTTATTTTACTCGTACTTTGACTTCAGTTTTACTATTGGTCAACAGTGTAGCCAGTTTTACTTTTACTTTACTAATTAGGGGAGAAAACTATGTTTTAATGTTGAAAAACATTGTTTTTTCAGTAAAATCAAGGGTTTTCTTGAAAAATTACATTTTTAAAAAATTAAAAAATTAAACGACCGAGTTTAGGGTTGGTTTCTAGGTATTTTTTACGCTGAACCGAATGGTAACAATAGCATATCACTCCAACCCCGTTATAACCAAGTTTTACACTTTAAATCACAGATTTGAGTTCATTTGGTATGACAGGGGACAGGGGGGGTAATGGAAATTTATAATTTTCCCTGACCAAACTTCATATTTCCTGACAAACAATATCTAATTCGATTTTTTTTTCTCGTCATTTTATTATACCTTTAATACTTCTAAAACAAAAATCGTATAATTTAAAGAAAGAAAAAAAAACAAAAAAAAAAACAGACTTCTTATAAATATGTAGTCTACTTATATTATTAACAATTTCATTGCCCTCGAAGTGCTCAAATATCATTACAATTTAACCTATATGTAATACGATAATTTACAAAAATCCACCCATACGATCATGCTGCATGACTTTTTATTTAATATTTTTTGGTCTCTCAATTTGAGATCTGAAGCTTTTTGTTAAAGTACATATTTTTTCTTTTATGAAGTAGTATTTTTCCTTACATGGATTTCTTAGCTCTGGGGATAATAATAAAAATGCAAGCTTTTTTTCACCTACTATCAATCGTTGCCAGAGAGAGTGTAATTTCCTGATTTCCCATCCCACAAAAATCGTTCGTAGGAAAGATGCTCTGTGAAGTTATAACACATGACTCCACATTCCAATGATCCAATTTCCCCCCTCCTTAACCATCCTGAGAAGTTCTAGCTTATGTATACAAACTAGTTTTGGGACAATCCACTACTCTGGTAGGTTTTTTCTCCCTAGTTCAATACTCAGTTGATTTTTCTCACAAATGGTTTACTCGAGGTGATGTAGTTACCAGGGAAGCCAATGGCATATCCATTCACTTTCTATGTGCGTGTAGCGTTGTTACTTTTGAACAGTTTAACCACAACTCTTGACAATTATTTTTGTCATCCGTATAACTCACCTATGAAATAATATGTACCTTGTATGATAAAGTACGCTATTGAAGTTGATTGTTTAGGAGTTAGAATATACCTAAAAACGCTTTAAATTATTACACCAAGTTTTCATTGTAAAAATCCCTGACATTTGGTGGTTTTTGCAAAATTCCCTGACATTTCTCTGACTTTTCCCGACGCAAAGAATTCCCTGGCAATTTCAGGTTTTCCCTGACTTTTCCAGTTGGGGGCCACCCTGGTATTTTATGCGTTTTTAGGAGTGAAACTGGTTAGCTCAAGTTTAAAACTCGAGGAGAAAATAAGGCTCAGTCAGTTCAAAAGTTTAAAAGGCTGGAGAGATATGCAAGTGTTACCATTCGATTCAGCGTAAAAAAATATGTAGAAACCGACCCCAAACTCGTATTTCTATAGAAGTTCATTTTTCAAGAAAACCCACGATTTCACAGAAAAAAGTTCCAGTCATGCAGCATGATCGTATGAGCGAATTTCCTTAAGTTATCACCTTACGTATTTATAAATATGTTAAATTGTAGTGAAATTCGAGTCACTTGAGTGAAAAGAAATTGTTAAAAACCCTGAAAAATCTATTTTTGATTATTAATTATTTGACGAGAGACATGAATAATCTCACAACCTCATAAATCATTACTAAAAGCACAAACCGAATATGCATATATGGGGCCTCGAGAACGATGATTGAAAAAAAAAAAATTGACCTTCCCGCTCCGGAGGTAGGGCATCTCTTTTAACATGGAATCATGTTTTAACGATGGATCCCCCGCCGAAAAGTGAGACTATAAAGTGACATGAAAGTAGCGCCAATAATTGTGATGATTTCCGCTTACAACCGAGTCGTTGCTAGGGATATGATACTTCGTCGTTTTTCATCCCACAAAATTCGTTGACCATTCGTTCGAAAGCTCTCGATTTATCCAGCCATACTATATTAACTACTGCGAAGTGCGTGGCCAACAAGCTGAGTTATGAGCATGGTTATATGAATAATTGTTTACACACAGGTGATCATTCTCAATTATTGATATTGTGAACATGATTGCGAGGAGCTAAAACATGATTCCATGTTTTTTACATTTTAGCAGTCAGGCTCAAAGTAATAACATCCGGGGGGGTCCGGGGGGCGAAGCCCCTTGCGAGGCCCGAAGAGCCGAGTTTGATGTCACATCAAGTTCCTGTGATCTTGAATCAACGGTGGCTCAACTAGAGTTTTCAATGATATAGAAAACTCGTTCCTAAAAATTCAGTTCAACTTGGTGAAACCGAAATAAATTCAAACTGAGATCAATCGAGGGGCCAGGGGCCAGCTCGATGAAGAATGGCCGGGCTGTGAGGGACGGTATCCTTCAGATAATACAGGTGCGAAAAGGATTATTACCATAATTTATATATAATTATAATATAATTGTTTTACATTTCCGTTGTTCTAGTGAGCAATCATAAACACAATATATGATTTTGAATCTGAATATTTATTATAACTAGATGATACGCTTTGGAGAAACTATAGGGCCATAGGACTCACTGAGAATTCACTGTTGACGTACGATATCCTCCATTCGTCTCGATGAATGAGTTTTGAATATTCACTTTCAGAGGCAAACTCTGTCCAGCCATCTTCTAAAATTTTGAATACTGGCCGATAGAAAAATGGATACTTTAAATACGGTTTATCTGGAAAATAACAAAGCTAAAATAGACATTAAAAAAAGCAGCAAACGCTTAAATTAAAGTACTTAGCACCTAAATAAAGTTCATTCAAGATGAAATAGAAAATATTGTTTTAGAAATTCCATCATACAATTTATTTTGAAATGGGCAATTACTATGATTTATTATTTTATTTTCTCGCAAGAGTAAATAGAAATGTGTGTGAGGAAAATATTAGCGGTTTTTGTTTGAAATATTTAGAAATGTTTTAAAACTAGAATTTGGAAAAAATACCAAAGAAAAGGAAGGTAACGTTTTAGCTGATGGTGACTGAGAAATGAATGGAGGCAGTATGTATACGTATGCGTATTTTGTTGGTTTTATTTGAACGGAAAAGATAAGGACATGGGAGCGTAACCTTTTGTTGCACAAGAAACAAGAATGAAAATTGAGTAACTAAGACATTGAGTATAATGAGTAACAAGACAGCATTACAGAATCAAAATGCAAAAAGGATGAATGCGTTAAATGAGCAAAGGTTGGCAGGTACAGTTTAATTGACAAACCACAAGTAGGAAAGCTAAATAGAAAATATCGTTTTAGAAACTCCATCATACAATTTATTTTGAAATGGGCGATTATTATGATTTATTATTTTATTTTCTCGCAAGAGTAAAAGGAAATGTGTGTGAGGAAAATAGCGGTTTTTGTTTGAAATATTTAGAAATGTTTTAAAACTAGAATTTGGAAAAAATACCAAAGAAAAAGAAGGTAACGTTTTAGCTGATGGTGACTGAGAAATGAATGGAGGCAGTATGTATATGTATGCGTATTTTGTTGGTTTTATTTGAACGGAAAAGATAAGGACATGGGAGCGTAACCTTTTGTTGCACAAGAAACAAGAATGAAAATTGAGTAACTAAGACATTGAGTATAATGAGTACCTAACAAGACAGCAATACAGAATCAAAATGCAAAAAGGATGAATGCGTTAAATGAGCAAAGGTTGGCAGGTGCAGTTTAATTGACAAACCACAAGTAGGAAAGCTCAAGAAGTCAGATTCTCCAAATGAATTCATTATTTTTTCCAAGAAGCAACTTCTTTATAAGGTACTTGTCAATATTTGCATGGGTGAGAAAGAAGTTAATTAGAATATCGGTCATTAGTCATTAGCAGGGTCAAGGGACAGTGACTCCTCCAGTGCAAAGAACACAAGATTAAGAAGAATCTCTAAACAGCTGTTGACAAATGCAGCTTCTTAATCAAATTTCAATTTTATCACAGAGTCAGTGTTGCCAACCTATGACAATTACCGTTAAAAATGGTAATTTAGATCTTCATAGGATGTACGACCCGGACCTGTACGATCAGGATGTTTGTATGGTAATTTGTTAGGTGCGATGTAGTTGAAGCACAAAGGAATCCTTTGAAAATACAAGTGCTTAAGACTTTCACAATTCAAAACTTATTACTGATACAAAAGCAACCAACCCCTATTATTGATTGACTGATAAATTTGAATGAGCATTGCCAAGGAATAGTTTTCGGGTAATGATACAAGTGTGATGAGTAAATTTGTTGTACAACTATTTGTGTACCCCTTGCAAAATATTCAAATAAGGTGATTGAGGGTCATCCGCCAGTAGGTGGTCGGATTAGGGTTTCCGGAAAGAGACCGAGGCGATGTCCAATGTTGTTCGTTTGAAGTGGTGAGTTACGGCCGTTTTGGTGTAATAAGGTACTGAACAAGAAAACAATCTTAAATTGAATTACTCGAAATTCAATTTTAACTAAGCGTTAAAAAATCTCTAAGAGGAACTTTCGAACAGAAATGAGCTCTAGAATCAACCCTCAGAGTTTGATGAATTGAAGTCGGGACACCCTGTGTGTTATTCCATCAGCTGAAAGATCTAGAACAGAGCATTCCAAAAAGGTCCAATGAGAAGGGTATCAGATGATTGAAAGAGGCCAAAACAGATAACAGTGTAAAGAGAGCTGACTCATCCACAACGTGAGAGGGGGGGGGGGGGGGGGGGGGGGGAATTATCGCTGCTGTCCGACTACAACGTCAATACATTTTTTTTTTTTTTTTTTTTTTTTCAAATTGAAAACAGAATCCAATTCTTAGATCAAAAATGAGAAATTCCAAAATAAAAAAGTTACCCTTTTATGAAAATCAATTATAAAAGGCTTCAAAAGGATGGAAATTTGAAAAAAATACCTATCACAATAAAAAAAACTCGAAACTATAACAAATGCATTTTTCACTTAACCATATTACTGACCCAGTGCTGAAAGACTTTCAAGAGAAGAAGCAACGTTTATAAAATCTTGATCAGAAGAACTGATGTGGAGACTGAGTATCCTGAGGTCTTTACATTTGAGAGTGATAACTCCTCCTGGGACGTTGTTCGTAGATTTCTTCTCAATACAGTCAACGTTTTCGTGAAGGAGCTGAAAATAAGTTAGTTTTCAACAGGTGCATAGTTATTGGTTTACTATTTCCAATAAAAAGCCTATGTGATCGTATAGCAAAAAAATTGTATAACCCCCCCTCAAACTTTGTCACTTTACGTTTCAAGGTGCGTAGAATCCAAATTTGAAATGTCCGTCCGCCGTCCGGGCCATAAAAGGCCTCAGAATTGACTTAAAAATCTGTTCTTTTGCACATAGACTCCACTTGGGGTCTAGTTGGTCCTAACTTCTCGCCAGCTCGATCGCTCCACTCTCATGGGTGCTATGAGCCAAAAATAGGTGAAAGTGTTTTTTTTTGTTGTATATTTCAAGTCGTATAGAAATTGGAGATTTATGAGTGAAAAGAAAATGTTAGCTATTAATTTTATGGAAAAAAAGTATTCTAAATGATACTCTTCTATTCAAAAAGAGATTTTGAATTTTAGGCTATTTTTTGCAATTTTATAGATTTTTTAAAACAAAATTTAATGAAGTTCAAGTTTTTAGCATAATTTCGTACATAAATATTTGAATGTTCTACGAGTATTTCATAGTTGATAAACTTTATTTGACCAATCTTATGCTAAAAAATATCAATTTAACAATTCTTAGCCATTTTCAGTGATTTCGACAGCACATTTTTTGAAATTTGACCAATTAGATGATATCAACATACAGTACAGGTAACACATTTATGTGTTGGAAAGATGACTTGGTAATAAATTGTTTTGTTTATCAACTATATTAAAAAGCGTAAAATTGTGAGATTCCGCTGCTGTAACCCATTTGTGAGGTCCGAAGCTCCGAGTTCCGATACTAAATATACTATAAGCGGCGTTTAATAATTATGGACCAAAGATCTACGTAGAAGGGCTGTCTAATACATAAATAATAAACCTTTGTGTAATAATTTGCAGCGTTTTTTATTTTTTAATCATTTATTATATTATATTATATTAATACTTGAACACAGAACATAGAATAGACTAGAAGAGACAAGGGCGCCGAACGCTAGGTAAGTGGGTGGCACCAGCCCGCCCGACCCGACCCCCACTCTCATTCCCCCTAGTCACTCCGCTCAAGCTATCCCACTGCTGTGCTATTGACTGAGATTTTCCAACGTTTGCGGGTAAGAATAAATAATACACCACTTCTTTTTTGTAATAATTGGTATAATACCTTACTGGGGTAATACAGTATTGTGGCTGATGCAAAATACAAAACAATATTTTAAACAGAATTAAAGTTATTGTCCTTTGAATAGAACGATTTTGTTATTTTTCCCTCGAATCCGTTCTCTGTGCAGATCGTCATTAAGCGTTTTCAAATTATGGTGCATTCGAATTTTCAAATACAGCTGTCCAATTGCTCTAATAAGTGACGTATAATGAGTTTCTTCTTCTGAAAATGAGCAGACTTATCGAACTTTTAGGACCCTAAAAGTCGCCGCGTCCTCCGTTAGTTCTTTTCTGTCCTTTTTGCTCCTGAAAAATTTTTCACAAATCGTACAAATATGAACTTCATCTTCATCTGGCAAAATCAATCCTCCACGGTCCTTTATTGCAAGTAGGCCTTTCCCATTAGCAGTGACGTTTTTCTCAATAGCTTCCAAACAGGTTGCACATTTTAGCATCAACTTCAGTTTTCTTACAACGAATCCTGCAATTTAAGAAAATGTTTTACTTTAAAAAAGTAAATGGTACTAGGACATGGAATAAATGATTAACTTGTAATGTAATCCTCTACATAACTTTGAGAGTAGTTATCATTTTATTATCAGCTTATATTGTGCCCCAACATTTTTACCTGATATGTATTCGACAATATCTTGCGTCACGTTCGATATATTCGTATCTTCGATAGATATGTATTGTGCAATATCTTCCACAGTCAGCCAGAACGTTTTTGAGAAAAATTCCGATATATCCCTTTCTAAATCTTGGTGTCTTGCATCTGCATGAAAATAAATAATCAATGCGTGAGTTCAAAATCAAAGAAAAATTATGATTTTGATGGATTAATTGTCAATTTTGACGATATCGTTCTATTAGTTAAGTAGGTACGTGAAAAGTCGAATTGATTTCATTTATAGGGCATGATGGCTTCGATCCTACTCCCAGAATATTGATTTTGACAAGGGGTATTGCTTTTGATCTTGAGGCTGAAGACTCATGTAGTTGTTTATGCACGAGGATAGCTCTCATAGTAAACATGAATTCCTTGCAGCTGGGATTATTTTTTCGACCTCCTCTGTCCACCATCATGCCTTATAAATGAAATCAATTCGACTTTTTGAAGAAACAGAATGTTGGATGAAGACAAGATTGAACCAGGTAAATTTTCACGTACCTACCAAACTAAAAGAACGATATCGTCAAAATTTACAATTAATCCATCAAAATCATCATTTTTCTTTGATTTTGAACTCACGCATTGATTATTTATTTTCATGCAGATGCAAGACACCAAGATTTAGAAACGGATATATCGGAATTTTTCTCAAAAAAGTGCTGGCTGACTGTGGAAGATATTGCACAATACATATCTATCGAAGATACGAATATATCGAACGTGACGCAAGATATTGTCGAATACATATCAGGTAAAAATGTTGGGGCACAATATAAACTGATAATAAAATTATAACTACTCTCAAAGTTATGTAGGGTATTACATTACAAGTTAATCATTTATTCCATGTCCTAGTACCATTTACTTTTTTAAAGTAAAGCATTTTCTTAAATTGCAGGATTCGTTGTAAGAAAACTGAACTTGATGCTAAAATGTGAAACCTGTTTGGAAGCTATTGAGAAAAACGTCACTGCTAATGGGAAAGGCCTACTTGCAATAAAGGACCGTGAAGGATTGATTCTGCCAGATGAAGATGAAGTTAATATTTGTACGATTTGTGAAAAAATTTTCAGGAGCAAAAAGGACAGAAAAGAACTAACGGCGGACGCGGCGACTTTTAGGGTCCTAAAAGTTCGATAAGTCTGCTCATTTTTCAGAAGAAGAAACTCATTATACGTCACTTATTAGAGCAATTGGACAGCTGTATTTGAAAATTCGAATGCACCATAATTTGAAAACGCTCAACGACGATCTGCACAGAGAACGGATTTGAGGGAAAAATAACAAAATCGTTCTATTCAAAGGACAATAACTTTGATTCTGTTTAAAATATTGTTTTGTATTTTGTATCAGCCACAATACTGTATTACCCCAGTAAGGTATTATACCAATTATTACAAAAAAGAAATGGTGGATTATTTATTCTTGCCCGCAAACGTTGGAAAATCTCGGTCAAAAGCACAGCAGTGGGATAGCTTGAACGGAGGGACTAGGGGGAATGAGAGTGGGGGTCGGGTCGGGCGGGCTGGTGCCACCGCCCTCCTATGGCGTGCCGCTTATATTCTATTCTATGTTCTGTGTACTTGAACTATGAAACACTTTACTAGGTCTGTTTGCTGAGGTGATTGGCAGTGACTTCCAAACCGTTTCAAACTGGTTGGAGACTGGCCAAGTGCGCATTTTCAAAGTGATGTCATACCGGTTGGGGATTGGACTCCTTCCATTTTATGATTGAATATTTGAGCAAAACACTAGATGCGTGAAACAGCAGTGAAAACAGAGGCTAAAATTTGATTTTTTTTTTTTTTTTTTTTTTTTTTTTTTTTTTAATTGCTCAAATGGAAGGGCGCAAACAGTCAGAAAGTGGTCAGCTGAAAAACCTCTGACTGATTTGACGATCCGCAACCAGTTGGAAACCTCTGCAAACAGTCCGTGACCAAGAATTGGTGGTGGGAGGGGGGGCTTGCCTCAAGTGGGTTGGAAACTAGTATGGTGGCCAAAAGGCTGTATACTACTTTTACCACAGTTACTACTTGAAGTTACCACTCCTTTTCATTACTTTCTCTCTATGATGGCAAAATGAAAGGTTACTGACTGTTGCCAGACAGTTAACTTTTTTCCCCCGGTTTTTTACAATTCGTACATAGATACAGTTCATACATTTTTCATCAGCTCGTAGTAGCTTTTCAAAGTATTTTGCTGACCAACCTTATTCATTGTCTTGTATTTTGATGCGATCTATTCTATTCTCTAAAATATGATAATTTTCTCTCTCAGTTAGTGTTTATCGAGTATCTGAAGATGTTCACGCGATTAAAAGTCTGTGTTTATCGAGAAAAAAAAGAACAGCATAATAGTAAGAGAACATTTTCTGCATTCATTGGGGGTTTGCTGTTTTCAGGCTACTTCTGATGACTGTGTAGTGTGAGCTCCCTAGTGGCGGAGTCACCGAACTTTCGCCTGATCATTATCACTCTGCTAGCTATTACCGAACTTTTGTTTAGCTAGCCAAGACCAGCCCGTCAAAAACTCTCGTGCCATTAAAGCCCTAGTTAACCCCATGAAAACTTCCAAACTGGTATGGTAAATAAAGAAGAACATCTGCAAAGACCATCTCTTGATAACAACAACATTACTATAAAATGGGTTCCGGGTCATAAGAATCATGAAGGAAGAACTCTTCCAGGTTTTAGAAGTGCAAAACGAAAGGGGAAGGGTAGTGGAAGGCTGATGGGACCAGAGAGTGAGTAGCTCCCTCCACTCGCCATGCCGTTCCTACACTCTAAAAAGCAGATCACGATCTCGTGAGTTAAAATTTACAGGAACCTACAGTGAACTTGACACAACATGTAAACAAACCACCCCTCTCACCTGGTAACCCGGAACAAACAGCAAGGGAGGGGGAAATGAGAGTAAAGGAGGCTTAGAGCACTCCAGCCTCTCATCAGCCTCCTGCTTCCTCATCCCTCTCCTTTTGGATTTCAAAAACTAGGCATCCTTACGGAAGATTTTGACTTCCTTAGGATGCTAAATATCATAGATAACAATATTTCTCAAATGTGTCCTAGTGGTCTTCAAGAAGACTCCGCTGAACAAATTCTATGCAGATGACACCATCACCAGACATCTATAACAGAAGTATTTGGTTATCATATCATTGTAGGTACTTCTCTCCAAGATATCAAGAGGAACATGATGATAAAAATTGCTGATCTAAGCAAAAGATTCGCATGTGATGCTGCCAACGCAGGGGCAGAGTAACCAAGACCACTGAAACCGTGAGCACAGGAAGTACGGATTCTAGTTCGTCTATGCCGAAAATGTGGGCTATGAGTCAATAATAATAAGCTAGCATTATAAAAATAATAAGCCTGTAATATCCATGCTTCCCAATATTTTAGTGCTGGCATTCTTCTGTGTTTACTGTCCTGTTACTTTGTGATGGGAATCGTACATAATCCACATGATTCACTCATTAGTAATAAGCTCCAAATACCAATCATCTTGACAATTTAGCCGGGTACTTTTAGTGTAAGGCGGGTCTCCTACTCTAAATATGGATGATTTATCTACTGAATTCAAACTAATCCGTCCAACAACTCAGCTAGATTACATAAGAAAAGTAGATTACATTATACAATAATTATAAAGATTTGTTAGGCTCAAGATAAATATAAGATACAAGTACATCCTTCACTTACCCATAACTCTTTATCCACATCGTTTCTCGCAGATATAAGAATGTGATGACCAGTTATACACATACTTCCTTCCAGCTTCTTTTGAAAAGGCGTGGAAAGAACAACACCATCCAACGTTGGAACTCGAATCAACTCAATAAATTCCATTTCTGAAAAAAAAAATTAATTTATTAATACAACTTGATAGCTGTATATAAAGAAACTGTAGTATATTTTTACGCTGAGTGAATCAATACATATGTACAACAAACAACGTATATGAGTAAGCTTCCAACAGCAGAACCGATATCATGCAAGTTGTTCCATTATGATGAGCAAGTACCAAGATGGTCTGTGGTTGTAACAAACTTCTCTAACTGTGAAAAATGTACACCCAGAATGATTATGGTAGGATGGACCGATCAGGTTTTATAATCAAAAAGGGCAATAGAAAATATACATTCAAATCGTCCCTACAAGCCCATTTTGCCTAATGCAGAAAGAACACCAGCAATAAGGCTGTTTATCACATGCCCCCATTTCTAAATACAGGTGGTTCTGTTCAAAGAAAATTTCATTTTTGATCTTATTATTACCTCATAAGATCAAAAGAAATAGCAATCCATAGGTACTTGTTATTAAAATAAGAAAACCCTGTAAATGTGCATAATAACACTGTAAGGAGGTAGCGACTCATCTCCAGACAGCACGTTTCGTCGAAGAAATTTCAAAATAAAGCACGCAGATGGACGCATCGTAAACTTATTTACCTTTCCTCGATCTCCCAAAACCGAACTGCAGCTAAATAACGCTGACCTATCCGTCTAATGGACTAGCCTCCCATGAAGTTTCCCAGTGACATTCACATTTCTGCTTCTTATCTCAGGATCAGATTTAAAGATATTCCGATTCAAGATATTTGTTCTAATCTTAGGAACGACTCAATTTTCCAAGTTCATTCCATTAATTTGCTGTTACCATTGACAAAATTATAAGGGACCCCTAGAGATGGTAACGATTGGTTGAGGGAAGTTCTGGCCAAGAGATGGTAACGATTGGTTGAGGGAAGTTCTGGCCAACATCCTTCTGCCTGAACCGACCTCACTCATCCAATTCAGGGGGGTGTTCTGTAACTTTATTTCGATGGGAAAAGTTTTCCATAGTGGAGATACGCCGCCATCTTTGCCTGGGAGAACCTCTCCAGGTGTTCTGTAAGCCTCTAACTCGAAATAAGCAACCATGTTTTGCCGTGGATAACTTATCTACTCTATCTTATACCACCTAAGAAGGTAGTGAGAAGATTTCTAGATGAGATTAAGTGCATTTACACTGAGATTTTGGTATTTTCTCGCCCTACTTATATCACTCTGTTATTCATTGAGTTATAAATTTTATTATTCATGAATTGAATATAAATTTAACACGAGTTTTGTGGTCCTTAATGTTGAAGTGAAAAAAATTAAGAACTTTGTATTCATTTTGCTGCCAAGAGTTGAACCATGGCGGTTCTGGCAGTAATGCCTGCAACTAAACACTCTTGGTTAGTTCACTACTGTTGTTTTGCCCACGTTTTGCCTGTTAGTGGAATATTAGTCCACTGGAAAAGCAATTCAATGTTGGTTATATCTCCAAAAGTTACGGAACACCCTCCATGATCATTTCTAGACAACCAACCTTAATAACCATTTCAAAATTTCTAACAAATCCAAAAAGACATTGTCCCATTTCAAGGTATGTGCCTAACCTTCTAGGGTACAGGTGCGAATGTACAGATGCGCTATAACAAAAAAAGATACAGAGATAATGGAATGGAGCCCAGTCATCATGAAGGATAGCACTCTACTCACTTTGTTATGAGACTCTTATCATTGAATGCCCAACAAGGGGATCTGATCAGACTAATACTTAATAAGTAGTCACTAGAAGTATAGTCATATTAGCATTATTCCCGCTGGCCCATGGTCCATGTCAGGTCATCCAGTGTGCGCCTGTTCGGTTCAAGGGGCAGGTGTTTCTGCTGGCCATGGAACGCGATCCAAACATGAACTGGTTGCCCCTATGAAAGACCAAAAGGCAGCTTGCCCTGCACATGCGATCTAACAAACCTCCTATAAACGTTACCCTTTCCTCATGGAGACTGTTTACATCTTTTCTTTTTCTGTTTACATCCATGCTTTGATGCCCCCGAACATTCGCGCTATCTCCTGTATGGAACACCAGCAAAGCTGCTCCTGCTCTGGGCTGTCCTGTCTGAACCTGTGATCATTAACATAGCAAAACAAAGCTGCTAATTACACCAAGGATCTACGCTGACCTGCTTTGGACCATTCGTGTTGTGAGCTTTTGCCAATAACATCAAATCATTGTAGCTGCTCTGTAAAGTCGTGTACGAAACAAGCTACTATAGCCAACTGAGTGGTAAGTTTAGATGGTATTGGAATTTTGTGTATATTAACTTAGGTAGGTAATTATTCACAAAAATTCTTTATTTCCTTAAATTTGCATCACTTATTGTCTACCTTTCAATGTTTTGTCAACAATAGAGAGAGATACCAACCTCAAATTGTATATTTCGAGAAAGATACCAACCTCAATTATATAGTATAATTATTATAGTCAGTTATAGAATAATCCACATGGGTATGTAAGTAGATAGATGGTTTCCTACATGACAGTAGCATATTCGACTGTCATCGGACGAAAAACCAAAACCTGTTATCGCTGAAATATAATATACATTAGTAAGTATTCCAAGAGTCCTTTGTCTTCAATTTGTATGCAAATGTTAGGTGAGAACATAAAGAAAAGAGGAGGACATAATATATATGTACACTAACACACGATATACCGATCATTAATAACTATGTTATCATGCTATCATTTCATTAATTCTCTACGTTACAAGGGAAAACATGAGGCTTATATAACAAGCGCTAATAAAGTTCTTCTTCCAACTTCCTTCGGTTCATCAATAAAACTTACGAACGAGACTGAAGCGCACGGACTTTTGATAATCATAAAATACTTACATACCTACTTACTTTTATAAAAACCGAGAACGCTGACCAAGTTGAATCTGTTCAAAGCAACCAGCTGGCACTTGTTGAGGGTAGTAAACAATA
This sequence comes from Adelphocoris suturalis, assembly GCA_030762985.1. Classification (NCBI taxonomy): domain Eukaryota; kingdom Metazoa; phylum Arthropoda; class Insecta; order Hemiptera; family Miridae; genus Adelphocoris; species Adelphocoris suturalis. The sequence goes on from CM061044.1 coordinate 44,452,214, forward strand.
AAGCTACTTCCTGCAAGATATAACCGGAATAGTAACTAATTTGATTTGTCAATTAACAAAGAAAGCCTACCAAATTCACGAGAAATAATTAATAAATACTAGTAGTATAAATCACAGAACAGAATTATTGTAACACTAGTCGCAAAACACACTTGCTTTGGTTCTTATCAGTTGACAACAACCTTATCAATCAATCTGGCAAGAGTGCTTTTTTATTTCAATATGCTTTTTCCACGTCCTTATGAATGACTAGTCTTCTTATACCTTGACTTGTATCCTAGTCAGTATATAATAATCTGAAAACATAAAATTTGAGGAGAAGATAACCGAGCAAAATGATTATTCTCGTTATGATGATTATTTTCTCGTTATCGTGGTGGTAGCCTTGCCTAAATGCCTATTGCGCATGTGGGAACGTGGGAAGGGAATTCTCTGTGGGTATCTCCATGGTATCTCTGCCTGAAACATGGAACTAGTGAAACCCCATTGTGTGCGCATGCGCTCTTCAACTATCTATTCCTACTTTCTCCTATCATTTCTTCAAGGGGCTTATAGGATAGGGGTACATGAAGTATCCCAACTGATGCGGAAGAAGAAGCAAGGAATAAAGACTACACTGGTAATTGATTGATTTTCTGGCTATTCATTTGATTCTTGTTGGGCTTTTTATTTATATTTTTTCTTTACCTAACAATATTATATTATAGAATAAATCTTTGATCCTCTTGAATGTATGGATCTCATAGCTTGTACTGCCCATTTACCCACTGTTCATGGGCTTATTTCCGGTTGGATGGGGGTTAAGTTAGAAGATAAATAGGTACCACAAACTATTAATTTTGTATCATATCTGCCTATTTAATAATTACTTCTACTCTACCTAAATACCTAATTTGGATAGAGTTCATTAGACATACCAAGAGCTTGGTAGAAAAAAAGCCTGGGTGGTAATAGGGCTGGTCACTTACTCGCTGGTAGCCTTGCGGTTAGCTGTACATACACATAGTGGTGCCCAGTAGGTTGCTTGTCATAACGGAGTGACAGGTCACCCACATTAAAATCATGAAGCAACGGGTAAACAGTAGGTTTGTTTCCACTGCTTCTCCAGAGCAGGTTCAGTTCAGAGCAAGAGTACCTCCATGGCTGTTCAGTTCAGATGGCAGCGGAAACGCTCAAGGACATGTTCGGAGCAGTAAGAACCATGGATACTTGAAGATCCATGAAACTTAAGCAAACAAACCCTTGTTTTTGTGCCCTCCGACGTCCGACCTTCTGCTGTTGTTCTGTGTAAGGTTATGGAAGCTTGAGCAAGGATATATAGGATTATCCAAAGTTTCAAGGAGCGCATGCGCAGAACAAGCTGCACCTGGTCTTCCGGCGGAGCAGAAAGTTCATGTTCGGATCATGTTCCTTGGCCAGCAGAAACACCGGTTATCTTGCACCAAACTGGAGGGCGGAAACGCCTTTTTCTTACTCCTTCTTCACTGCGCAAGCGCCACTTGACCTGAACCTGTTCGTTACAGCTGTGGAAACAATCCTAGTACTTACATAACTACCACCAATGCCCTCGTTGGACTATCCCCGCTTACAGCTTTGTCAACGATCAACAAAGGTAATTATGCCTGCTTAGAGCATATCTTGCTGCTACCAGCTAGGCACCAATGTGTGTGGTAAAGATCAATGCTTAATTTTACATAGTGTAAGCGACCAGCTATAGGTCGACCAGAGATGGTCTGTGTTCCAAGGGCGAATTCTACTGGAGAAAAAGGAACTACTTATCTCCTATTATTTAAAAACTGTTGGCGCGTACAATATTTTTTCAAAGTTTTTTCCCTCTGTTCCTCTGTAGGAGCATCTGCCCTCGAAATCAAACTTTTATGAAATTATGCATAAATTGTGTTCTTGCTTCTTACTTTTTTTCAATACAGTAGACTCTCTCTTACTTACAGTAGACCGCACGACCTTTCGGGAATGTGAGGAGAGAAAAACATATCTTTCTTTGTTAAGCGTTGGTATATCGTGGTGCATGGGCATTTGCCACAAAATTATATAAAAACTCGAAATAGCTGTCCCACATTCACTGAAAGCAGTGCAGCCAACCCTCAAATGTGAAATTTCTCGTAGCGGTAATTTTACCTAATGGAGTTGTCTTCCAAAAGTTGCTTCAACGAGTAGTTCACTTTTCTGCTGGATAGGCGCCCTCGGAACACAGACCATCTGGTCGACCTATAGGCTACCATCGAGGCATCATGTTTTTTTACCCTAAGGCTATGATGGTAGTCGAGGGGTTGTTTGAGTGGAATCAGTTCGCAGGTCTGCTAGAACACACTCCAAGATATCACAAAAAAGTTGGACAAATATCACAAAGATACTTAGGTAACTAGGAATATGCTTAAAAAGTTGAAAGACTCTGAGGGAAAATACCTACATTAGGTTGTAGGAATTTCACAAGAAAGCCTGTGCTATACTATTTGGAACACTCGGAATAAAGGTAGGGGAGCACAGCTAATATGAGCTTGATCTATATGGTGCGGCACAGAACTCTATGAGCTATGCATGGATTCATCGAACACATGACTATCTAGTCCAGAGCAACCCATGTGTCAACTTGAATGGGCTTACTCTTACACACATGCCGCCTGATTCACATCATCTCTGCAAGCTCTGAAGACAATTTGAATGTAGCAGTTCCTTTCCTCCATGAGGGTCATTCTAGTCATGTTCTGTGGTGAACGTCCTATTATCCTGAACTGTGTCATTGTTTTAGGCTGTTTGAATTAACATCTTGTGGACAACTTTTTTGCTTAAATACCTATTGGTAAGTACTTATTTAAGCAGTATTATAAGAATGAAGAAAAAACCAAACATAATAGCTTGACATTTATGAAGAATTGATTTCATACTTATCGAAAAAGTAGAGAGAACAACCTCCTTTTGTAAACCATCTTTCGTAAAATAGTACTATCTAGTCAGAAAAGAGAAAAACTAGATGAAAAACAAAAGTAACTGCCCAACAGCAATTAATAACCGACCAACACTCAATCTACTATGTACAACAAGAATGACTTACTCAGCTTTATATCTGCTTGTTACAGTAATAATAGTAATAATTTATTATTTATGTAGTGTGATTCAGTAGTGTTGATATTATTATAATGGGCTAAATGGAATAGAATAGGACAGGTATGGATCAACAGAGGGAAATTTCTTGAGTGTCCTATAGGATGTGAGGAGGGATCAACTCTTGCTGAAATGGTGATCGGGCAGTAGAAAGCCTTCTTCTACTCAGATCTTTCACTATACCTCTGGCTTCTCACATTCCCCAGACCTAACTGAGTAAAAGGTCTTATGTTTCGTAATCATATCAAGACTTTTGAATCATCCTATTATAACAACAAGCAATAACAGAACTTGATGAAATGGACAGTCATGAGCAGGTACTATGTTATTGGAGGTGGATAACAAAGAAAGAATAGTGTTAAAGGAGGGAGAACATTTTGGCTTTGAACTGTTAGGATTGTGCCTGCCTGTCTTACTCACTGCATTCCCCTTCTGGTTGGATATGTTAATTCTTTGTCGTATGTTGGCTGTCACTCTAATTTCACCAGTGGTTCCTCCACCTCCTACCTATCTCCAATGGAATTGACAGGTTCAACACACAATGTCCACTGTAAACGGGGAAAAGTGGTGGCCCTGACTTTTCGTGTTTTGCTTGTTTGCAGCCTCTGCCATACTGCCAGCTGAGAAACTCTCTGGCTGACAGAAAAACAGTGTCAGACATCCTGATCCACGTATGCAATCATGATGCAAGCTTGATCCACGGTTCCACAAAAACCTAATCATTCTCCACAAGTATAAGTGCGTGGCACATCAATGAGAACTCCTAATCATAGCTATTGTCAATACCATTCAAAGAGGAAAGGTAAGAGACTAACTAATAATTCTCTACTCTTCGGACGCCTATCCAACCATGACTCATTGGAAGAGATGCTGTACTTGTTACATACGTAGTTTTTTATATTTCTCTTGATGTGTGTTATAACATTTTTGAGTCAAACAATGCTTGGTTTTGGTATAACTTAGTTAGTTCTATCTTTTTAATTAATAATGTTATTGGAAAACGCAGTGAGTCAGTCATTCTTGTTATAGATAGTGGAATTTCGTGTTTTGGTCGTTGTTACTATTTGCTGTTGGTTTGTGGTTTGGTTTTATTTTTGTACTTCATTGAGTAGTTTCTCCTTCACTTACTTGATTTGCAACTCTATTTTGCCACAGATGGTGGAGAAAGAGAGGACATACATAGAGTTGTATACTAAATAACAAAATGAGACTCACTAAATAGCTATATCATCAGCTACTTATCAACTTTCAAACTCCTTAGGTTTGTGTATTTTTTTAAATGGTGTTTTGTCAGTTGGTTGTTTTATGGGTGTTTTGCTTGCAGGTTTGTGCCCGAAGTTCAGATAGGATTCGATGCATTGACTAAAATTATGATGTGGAACCACAGATATATTTGTTGGCTTAATCCCGATTGTGGAACCGGCTTTTTTCAACGAAACAAGAAGGACTCAGTAATTTCAACCTATGCTTGGTTTGTAGCTGACTCTGCTAGAAGATGAAACATGGAAATGTAAAATGATATTGAATACCTTGTTTGCGCCTTATTTTAATCTTATTTTCGTGGTACGAAACTGATTTTGAGCTGTGTATCTAATTTATCCGTGTTTTAGAACAGTAAGTATTATATGTGTCTATAATATTGAGATGAGAAGGCAGCTTGCATTCATATTACCTGTTGAATTAATTGATTCCAGGTCTCTCCGTTTTCTGTTGTGTGATTTAAACTGGACTGCGTCTACCCAAAAAAAAATTTAGGATTTCATGAGAAATCTTCATTTCACTTGCATTCAATAGAAAATCAAAAGTTTGGGGTGCCAACCGATATTTATCCCAAATTATTTATAAATGATTTTTTATTGTAATACGTTTAATATTGGCGAATTTTCGTAAAAAATGAAGCTATTGCAATAGCTCGGTGAATTTTATAATCAAAATTTTTGAAAATTTACCTAATTGAAATCCGTTTTGAGGCATTCTGAAATAATTCCTGACAATCTATTGACAATTCATATCTATTGACCATCAACACCAAGGATAGGTATATATATTTATGCCATTCCAGACGATGACTCTCCTTAGGATTGAGATAAAAATCCCGTTCTTGCGCCAAAAAATCAAGCTTTCCAAACGAAAGGATGAGTTCGTTGGTCATGAGTTTGTTGGTAAAATTTCAAATAATAACTAAAAATGGATAACAACGGCCAAAAATCGTTAAATTTATAATTTTTAGCAGAGTCAAAACAAACTTATCAAAGATTAACTAGAACATTGACAATTTTTTGACAAAATTATGCTGAAAATCTTACTTCAATTTCATTATTTATTTGCAATAAAAACTGCAAAAAACCTAAAAATCTATTTAAAAAAATGCATTTGCCAAATATTATTTAGAACGAGTTCTTTGGCCATAAAATGGATAGTTAACAATTTTCCTTTTTTCTTAAAGTCCTGAATGTTTGAAACAATTATATATATAATACAATAATTTACGAATATTCGCTCATGCGATCATGCTGCATGACTGGAACTTTTGGCTTTCTAGGTTGAATTTTTAATGTAGAGATTTAAGTAGATGAACATTTAAAACGACGCCAAACATATGTATTGACAAGTAGTAGTAGTAGTTGTAAGTTGTTTATTGTATTAAATCATTGATTATTACAAAGAGTTCAGGTCCAATTACACATCATCATTAGAAAAATATATAATTCATTAGAAAAATATATAATCTATGTATTGACAATCAACACCAAGGATTGTAGAGAAGGATAATATTTCTTCGTCAGTAAAGATGAATGTTTCACCAACCTTGGTAGACATAGGAGCAAATGTGTGGTACTGTGGATGAAGAATGATAATAAAGTCTGCTATGAGATACTTCAGCCTGAGATCACTTTATCTCTAGCACGCACCTTTCACTGCCTGTGCTATCTTAGATATTACATAACATTGTATAGCCTACACTGTCAGCAGTTTTATGGGACTGCTGGGATGGATTTCTTCCATCGTGCATATTTAGTTTAGAAGTCTCTTCAAAAACACTCCCAGAATCTTGATATACCTCTCGCAAGAAAATGGTTTCAGCCATTAGTCTCTAAAAATTTATACCTACATACGCAGTCAAAAAACAGCGATGGGGGGGGGGGGGGGGGGTTCCAACACCGTTACATTGAATCGACTTGAAACAAAGGTTCCATTTTGTTTAAAGCAAACAAGAACTAAATTTGAAAGTTTGAGCGATGTAATGTGCTTAAAAAGTGCTGTCTAACATAATTATCCTTTCTTTTAGATATTTTGGCAAAAGAAAGAATTTTTTAATCTCATTCCCAAGGAGAGTTATTGTCTGCAATGACACACATAGGATAAATATAGTAGTTTCGAAATCAACAAATCGTTTTAGAATGCCTCAAAACACCGCATTTCCATGAAGCAAATGTTGGGAAATTTTATTTTTTTAAATTTTAGGAGCCATTGTAATAGCTTCATTTTTCGAAAATTAGCTTAAAGTGACATTTTTGCTTATGATTATCGAATTAACTTCTTTTGGCAGCTAAAACCTTTGAGTTCTCTTGGTATAATACCTGCGAATCAGGATTATAAAAAGTTTGTAGTTGCATCTATCCCCTATGCGATTCAGAAGTGCGTTAGCAATGCGACATGGTACGAAACTGATCCAGTCACCAGCTTCCTTTGATGGGCGCGAATATGACTCTAAACTATAACCATAATTTGAAAAGAGGAGGTCTTGTAAATTGAGGTCATGACCAAATTATAGACCCAATAGCTGGTCTAGCCAAACTTGCTTGGAGGGGGCGATGGTCGAGCCAGTAATGCCATTGAGTAGTAATTGACCAGGCCTCACTGCTGACATGAAGGTAGGGTACGGGATAGCGAGCTGGCGGCTTTCTTTGACAATTATTGTATGATTAACGCTGACTCCCCTTCATATTCCACCCACGTTTGGACCACTGTTGCAGGGGAAGCAGCATAAGAAAAACCTCAAAACCGATCGAGGATCATTTACCTACTCCTCTGATATGATATGCTCCGTCGAGAATTCCAGGCTTTCACGAGGAAATTGATAAGTATGTTGGCTGGCAAATGGAGCAAACCAAGATCCCAAGTCGCTGGGTGGATCTAAGTAAAACTCCAGCTTACTACCATTCGTGACATTGCCCTAAGACTTCCAGCCTCCAACGACCACTTAGGAGCTGGGATCTAACCATGGAGCATGATGCTATTGATATGGGCCTTGAGGATGGTGCCCCTTTGCCCTTGCCTAGGAATTGAAAAGGCCTCAACACCTAACCCTTCCACCAACCTACCTTCCTTTCACCTGACAGTGTCTTCCCTATCCATCCCCACTCGTTTATATCCCAAACTCCTAGTTTAAATTTTATAATAAAATTATTAAGATAAAATATATTTTTCCCCTTTATTTTGCTGATTACCTATTGCGTTTGAAAGCGCTTTCCTTATCGTGTTGAACTCATATTGAAAACTCTCAGTAGCCGCCATCATTGAGATATACAAGAGAACTGAACCCAAAACACAGTTCACTCTGACCATCATTTTTCTTTTAGAAAAGACCAAGATCATTTTTTTTTAAATTTTAGACGATTCCTAGGATTGAGTGGACCATAAACATAATAATTATAAGAAAGACAATTTAATTAACGAGAGGGTTCGACAACATATATTTTTAACATAGATTTTGCTCAGGGTTTTTTGGGTGTTGTACACTGGTTCCATTTGCATCCATTCTATAAAATATCAATACAGTTTCAGTCGGCTGGATAATCCTTCAATATATCATTTCACTGAGATAATTTTTAAATACTGAGGAATAAAATATTTCAGGCCAAGCTCGAATATTAATGCAATATTGTTTTTTCATTTTGTTTTCTAAACCTTCATATAACAGCTCTTGATACTTCCATTACTTGTACGTAGGTGCCAAGCTATGCTGGTATCCATGGTAATGAGTCTGCTGATGCTCTTGCAAGGAGAGCCATTGAGATTTTGCCTGTGCGCATTGAGGATCAAGTAACCTACATTCAATATAAAGCCAATTCCATCTGGCTTGAGCAATGGCAGGGTGAGGTCACTGGTCTACGTTGTGTCGTTCAGGACCTTTGCCGTTGGCCCTTTTGTAACCCACCTTTCAAGGAGGGACCGCATTGTGGTCAATCGGGTCGCTACTGGCCATACACGTCTAACCTGCTTAGTGCAGGTGCTCGTGATGTTGTGTGTGGAAGATGTGGGGGTGATCTGTCCATCCGCCACTTTTTAGAGGATTGCCCAGCTCTTATGGACCTCAGAGTTCTGCATAGACCCCCTCAGTGGGTTGATGTCCTATCTGGGCCAGACAAGGTCCACTCCCTGTTAATGTACCTGAGAGTGATATTTTAAATCTGTGATATATTTATTTCCACCTAGTCATAGCTTTATTTCTCTTAGATTTAATGTAAGCCTATTTATCTAGTCTTAGTTATAGTTTAGAATCGTGCCAGTTTTAGTGTCTCACTTGACACCTCGTGCAATGCCGCTAATGACCCTTCAGGTTGAAATGTGACTAAATTCTTAAATAAAATAATAATATACCTTCATTCGATCCTTCTGTCTGATTGCATAAAGTGTTCCTAGGGACCAATTCAGAATAAATTCCTCCACTAGACATCTGAAAAATCTGGACCTTTTGGAAGCCTTTAAAAAACTTAAACTTCTTCCTCGTTTTCTAAGATGGCTTTTGGGAAGTGATTACTATTCAATATTAATCCACTGGGTATGTTGCCTTTCCTTATCCATGGTTAGGGTGTTTGAGGGGATGAGTAGAGTTAAGCACGTTTTTTCATCAGTTTATTTTTGCCTCCGAGCGCTTTCGCCTCATCAGGGAGTATTATTATGTAGTTGGACAATACGGCATTTATACATGTTTTGTTGCAGATTATTAGGTAGCATCAGTTAACAGCACCCACTGTTTGGGGATATTTATAAAATAGACTGCTTGAGTAGTTTGATTTAAAAGGATCCATTAGTATTAGGTGGTTAATAAATTGTCCAGGGGGAATTTAAAATAAAAAAGTAAAATCTTGGAGAGAGCAAGGACCACATGAGTACAATACTCTGATGAAAAAACGTGCCTAACTCTACCCATACCCTAACAATCAATATTAATCTTTGAGGTGAAAACTTTTTATTTAGGATCGATCATGCATGTGCTGCTAAGAGAATAGAATTATTGGCAATACCCATACAATGTAAATTAGGCATGTCACGGGTACCCCCCCCCCCCCCCCCCCGCAACGACTCGAAGCGCAACGACTCGAGCCCCCCCCCCCCCCCCCCCAACTAAAATAGGTATTTATTAAATAGGTAATGTAAATGATACACTGATGTGATAAAGAATTGAAAACAGCTGGCGCTAGCAAATTGTTAGTATAAATCTTATTACTTGTTCATAAAAAATTTTTAAAAAATACTTATTTTTCTAAACCCCCCCCCCCCCCCCCCCCCCCAATTTTAACGACGCAGTTTGCTTCGTGACCCCCCCCCCCCCTCTGTGGGCACCCCTGGGTATGTAAATTATATTTTTTAGTTATTGAATATATAGAATAAAAAAATAATGGTATAAATCACTGGTATGCACCCTCCAACTACCTGATGTAATTCTCTCATTGACGTTGGGTAGTTTTTTCGTTCATTAGAGAATATAACTATTGAGATTACCTATAGGTAAAAGGTATATTATTTTTCTAATATGGTATCATTGAATATACAGAATTAAAAATAGTAGAATAAACTAGTGTTCACCCACCAATTTACATGGTGTTGTAATTCCCTCATTGTCGTCAGATAATTTTTTCGTTCATTCGTTTTATTGGATTTTATGTTGGTGCCTCTTCACCCAGTAAAATCGTAAGTAGTGTATCAATCGCTCGGTAGTCATGGTTTTTGAGTTAGCCAATGTTTGATTCGAAATTTTAAAAATAAAGGCGAATAAGTAGGTACCTACCGTTGTTTCAAGTTAGAATTTACAAAACAATCTATTGAAGAGATTCAGCGACTGTTTCTACATCGCTGTGAATGAATCGCACACGCTGTGTAGGATAATTCGGATCTCCCCTTGTCGTTTCTCCCCTTCACTGACCATGTGACCGATTTCGTTGAAGTTCGCACGTCACCCGCTAGATAGCATAGCAACCTCTGTATTCTGATAATGATAACCAGTAGCTTGGGCAACTTGTCTTGAATCCAAACGAAATACCATCATACTAACCTTTCGTGGTGCACAGCAGTTTTTTCATTCGTGTTTGAGAAGTTTGCATTCGTGACGACTATCGAACGCAAGGTCTGAACTCAACTTATTCGTTGGTAAGTTTAGCTTATAGTTTATATTCGTAATAGCAGCTTTCAATCGAACTGCAGATCGTTTGAACTCAAACCTCACCTTCATCTAGCTGTAAAGTTTCTACGCTTCCAAGATGGATACCAATTGTCTCTCGTACCATATTAACTTCTTTCTGTCCAATCGACTGCTTAGTCTACGCTAGTGAATTGATACTTAGGTATATTGTGGGATTAAATTCACAGGTTCTTGGTGTATTCAGACCTTGGTAAGCGTGAGCTGAATCAATGATTTTCAGACAATTGCGCCTTGTTAATTTTGCAAAGGCAAGTTTGCAAAAATGGGTCGGTCTCTGGCATATGATACGTATGTACCTACCCACGTCAGATGCCATCCGGTGTGCGATGTCTTGTGTTGAGTATGGTTCGATAGACTTGCTTTGTTGGTAGATAAATCGCACTGACATTGAAGGCACTGTCGGACTGACATTGGAGGGTAGATTGAATAAGCTCTGTTAATGAGGAAGTTTAGTAAATACTACCAATAGTAATACTTAGTTCCATCCTAAATCTTTAGTAGGTAGTTGAAGCCACAGTATGTTCCTCAGTGAGTGTAGCGTTTAAGGTTTGATGGGTGGTTTCAAGATAGGTTCTGCATTACCAGTTGGATTGGTAGTTAGGTACAGCTTGCTTAAGACTAACCTACTTATATCTTAGGCAGCCAGTAAGTAGGTAAATATGCTGTATCTGTAGTTACGTCCTGGCATATTCATAGATTTAAAAGCACCTGCTTCTACCTACAGTTCATAAACCTATACTGTGGTATTCCACCTTAGTGACACTTGAGTAGGAGGTGAGAGTTTTTAAGGTTTGTACTAGCATATCAACTGACATTGATGGTTGACAGCAAGTGTGCCACACAACCTGTACAGTCGCGGAAAGTTCAGGGAATTTCTTCAGACTGATCATTGTAAGTTTCAGAGATTTCTGAAATGAATTTGACCAAATATTGATGAGTGTGTACGCACCTACCATAGTGAAAAGCGTCCAATTCAACTATGGTTCTCAAATTAGGTAGTCCGCCAATTAAATACTTGCATTTTTTTATTCTCCAAAAGTGACAACTTGAGGATTAGGTACAGTCATTGGAAAACTCTGTGGTATCAATTAGGTTTGTATGTACAGTGTCCTGGACCTGTTCAGAATCGAACTAGGTTTGAAGGAGGACTGACAAGGGAGGGGATGAGAACTGGTTCATTACTCCTCGCAGTCCATACGCGTTTCGAACCAATTCGGAACTGATAACCTTCACTCGTAACCATCTTCTCAATAGGATTCTTCTCAAAATTAAACGGCTGAACCATTGAAGTCGAAGGCAGCCTAGTCTTTAGTGTTATGTTAATCTGTGCTGTCAAACTGACATTCCGAATATACCTTGGTTCCAAATCGGACAGCCAAGGTAATAAATACGAGTTGTATTTCAGTAAATTAAAATAAAAACAAATGCAATTATAGCCGAAAATATTTTTTAAAATTCGCTAAAAATGAGAAGTTGTTTGTGAGCGGTACCTAAGTATATAGTTTCATCGCACCCGTCAACTGAACATATTGCTCCCCCAACTTTTTAGGTGGAAAATATAGGTAATATTGAAAGAAGAATAAAATAGAAGAGGCTCGGCTCACAAGAATTTCTGTGAAGTAGCTAGTAATGAAGTAGGTACCTAACCTTCGAGCGGTAACGAGTTCCTCCAATTTCCGATTGAGACTGTAGGAACTTAATGAGCCTTTCTAGTTTGGGAAAAGTCTCTGAAGCAAAGAGTTCCACGAATTTCTGAACTGAGCCTCACACAGAAGAGAACAGAAGTATTGAAATCCAGGAATCATTTCAAAATACCTCGAAACGGATTTTCTCGAATTTAAATTTAATTTGTAAAATTTTTCTAGACATTGCATTAAGTAGTTTCATTTTCCTCGAAAATTCACTAAATGTTCCAATTGTGCTGTATGACCAAAAGAGCAAATTGACATAAGTCAATTTGTGTTATATTTGATTATATAGCACTAGAATTTTGTTTGCTATCAAACTTATGACTTAGTCACAATATCAGTGACCGAAAATCAATGTAATGACGCAATCAGTATTGCCGAAAACAACAACAACAAAACTCCACTTGCGAGCCCACAGAGGAAATCGTAGGGGGCGGAGCGTAAATAGTTCACTGCGCATAACCGGGACTAGAAGTTCCGAAAAAAATCCCGGACCGATAGAACGTGTTCTGGACAGTCCCAGGAGCCTCCTAGATATTTGCTTTTCTGTGATACTATCTATACAAAATACATAATGCTCCTCAATGTTCTACCATGAAGGGTTTTACACCAACAGTATTCGCTACAGGTACCTACTCAACAGACGGCTCCAATTATTGTCATGTATATTAATGTACGTACCTACTACCTTACATATTTCGACTCAAACCATGACACAAAATACTGTTTGTAAACAAAAATTCGCGCTCATTTGCGTTATCTGTTATCTTATTACCCGTCGGTCGGTGATGGAAGATTAATCCGCCATGTTTAAGCTTACCTTAACCCTTTCGCGACAGCCGCCGCATTAATACGTCGGCACAGATGTGCTCCGTAACGCCTAACGACGTATTAATACGTCGGCCATCAAGTGCTCCTTAACACCTGCTGACATATTTTGGCATTTTCGAATTTCCATCCATTCTATTGACTCTCATGCCATTTGTTGAGAGGCATTATAACTAACATTTACGTCTAGTATCTAATAGAATGCGCTGAGATCAAAGACGTTGTTGAGAGTTTTTATTCACATCAAAATAGCAGGAAAAACGTTTTTTGCCCGCATTCGGTCTTTGTCTTAATTTTACTCATACCTGTTTCCATACTTGTACTTTCTTTTGCGTTTTTATTCCTCACCATGGATCACCGCAGGTGGACGGATGAAGAAATTCTTAAAGAAATAATAACTGGGAATGACAGGGAGTTAGGGAGTGATGTGATTGACGTTGAAATTGAATTTCGTTCAACAAACTTTTTGGATCAACTCAGACGACAGTTTTGACGATTTTCTCGATGATGGTGATCATGATACTCGGGAAATTTCAAATTCTAATATTCTTGATCCAGTTCCGAAAAGCGAAGGTGGTTCACTGATCGTGGAAGGCCAATTATTCAGGATCAGTTTTGGAAGGCTCCGAGGCATTCAGGCCAGGCGCGTTTCAGTGGCTGAACGACGCCCGTCGCAAAGGGGTTAAGAAGTGTCAAAGAGTGGGAGAAATCCATGGTGTCAGCGATGTGGCGAGATGGGCCCCAATGGCAGGAAACGGAACAGCAGATAGTGTGTTTTTTGACTAGACGTTCAACGGCACGTCCAACCCCCCCATCACCAGCGCCATCTAGATCCAATTCTTCTTCAAATTCGACCTCCGTAGCATCATTTTATGCGTAAATCTGGTCTGTTTGTCCAACTAACTGTATTTTGCTAAAAGGATTGATTTAGGATATTTTTTTTTTTTATCTTAGAGGTGTGGCTTGCGAGCATCCAGACCACCAAACTATAAAAATCACTCCTATCTATTACGTAGGCTTGTTTAATTTTATGGAGGCCGATTATGGTTTTTAAGGAGGCTGGTTTATTATACAGAGGCTGGTGGTGGGGGGGTATTACGGTGCTCTTGAACGCCGAGTTGTTTTTTGGGGCTGCCCAATCGTTGTTGACCTGATTCAGAACGCGGAGCTGGAGTGGCGAAAGTGGTACCCTAAGTACTCCTGGTTAGTTTACTACTGTTGTTATGCCTGCGTTTTGCCTGTTGGTGGAAAATTATTCCAGTGGAAACCTATTCCACTGTGGTGTTACGCTCCAGGAAAATAACTGACTAATAAATTTAAAAAAGTGCTTTTTGTTTCCTTCACGACGAGTGAATATTAACACTAAAGGCCATGTCACACTAGCATTTTCAATGCTGTATTGTGGGTTTTTCTGCTGGATTCTGGGTTTGAAAATAGCAACTGAAAAAGACTAGAAATGTGAATGTTGAAGAGGAATAACTGCAAAAACAGCGCATTATGGCAGAATGCAGTTTTATCAAGTCTGTCAGCTTAGACCTCCTAGGGGTTTTCCATTAAATTGTTACCTTCCCAAGGGTTATGTTTTAGCATTTTTCGCGTCTAGGTAAAAATTAGAACATGTTCTATTTTCTCGATTTTCTCAAGTGAGTTTAAAAATGCTCCGCCAGGATGCGCAATGGTCGAAAAAGTTGACAAACAACGTTCAAACAATAAAATGTGAGGAAAAAGCAGAAAAAATGCGAGTGTGATAGAACTGTTAGATATCTTTGAGGGGTATCCATGGTCCAGTAGTTTAATCGTCGAATCCCCAAAACTCGAGTTTCAACTGGGTTCCAATACGCATGCGCGTCTTCTTTTACGACAATTTGACTTATGACAGGCCCTCAAAAGCCAAGGCCTTCAAAAATCAAGTTTCTACGCCAAATCAATGTAAATGACTAATGATCGTAGGCTGCTAATTGAAATATCCTTACCGATAAGACATGATTATTATTCTCGTTATTCAGTCTACTGACGCTTCAATAATTTTTTTTTTTTTTTTTTTAATGGATTCTTAAGATTTAAGTTTATAGATTGTTTCATGTTTATTCTTTTACAAATAATTTTATAATTTATTATTTATAACCTGGTTAGGAGGTAACCTGTACTGATTTTACCGATTCCCCCAAGGGTGCTGCCTAGCATTTTCATTTTCGACGAGTGAGCCTCATGACACCATCACTTTTGATGAATTCGATTCTAGATGGCTAGATTTTCAGAACGGGCCATGACTACCCCTATGATTTATTCTTCAAGTACCTACTCTTATTTCGAGAAAAGTTATTTATATTATCATAATCCCTGTGAATTCAAATTGTACAATCGGCATGATTTTGTTTTTCGCAGGAGGCAGTTTGAACACGCAAGAAGATAGAAGATCAAATTTGCGTTGTTTTGAGTTTTGTACTACTCTTGAAATTGAAGCTCAATCATTGAAGAGAAGAAGTTATTTCTTCAGTAGCTGGTAATTTTAATGCTCCTTCAAAACCAGTTTTATTCATTTGTGTATAAAAACATTTATTAAAATGACGCGACGTTTTGTTATCTACACATTTATGTACTGTGACATTTATTTGTCTTGGGAGGATTTGATTTTTGTAATTTTAGTCAGTTGCTGTTCTCCTGTTTGCTGTGCTCTGGAGGTAATGGTAGAATGGTTGGCCGACAAGAACTATATGACATTACATTACTATTGATTAATATTGAAAATGACAATACTAGATGTTACCAATAGGCACTTTACCTCGAGGGGATGGCACGTCGTCCTCGACAGCTTCCTGTAGTATTGCTGCCACCAAAAGCAGACCTCGGTAGATATAGTGGGAACAAAGAGAACAAACCTGAACGTTCACTTGAACATTACTGTAAATGTTACTATAAGTATTGTACAGAACTCGAACTGAAGGTTCGTTACGGTGTGCAATAGTGCCTGAAGAGCTTTTAGAAAGTTAACTCTGGAACTGAAGGTTCCTTATTCTTATTATGGCAAATGTGTCTATACCAAGAGTGACAGGAAAGAGTCAAGGAAACACAGAATACGTGTCGAATGTGGCGTGTAATTATTGACTAAGTGCACATGAAAATAATGTAAAATAATGATAATACTGTCATCAAATACGTCGATATTAACAAATTAGGAACTTTGAGATACACAACTTGGTTATTTAAGGTTTGCAAAACATTACGCTTGTTACGATGAAACTACTTGCGTTATTACTGGTGTCACTGACTTTCTATACAAACTGACTTATTTATTATACTTGTTATGACTATACTCTCAAAGTTACGGTCGTACTTATCACAATATTGACTTAACTGTTACTCTTGTTACCAATACTCTCAAATGTTATACTTATATCACTGAATTTCTGAAATGTTTTATGTGTCCTTTCACAAATTAGTCGCCACTTCCTATTATACTATTGGCCAATAGATAGAACGTGGTAACGTTACCTCTGTACCGTCGGGGCCCTCAGGAAATCCTCGGGTAGAGATTCTTGAAGTGGCCTGGTTCACCAGGCCTACAATGGTAAAGTTCCTTGTACTAGTATCACTTCGTCGCTCAAGATTATTTCGTACCCAGTTAATTCATCAACCGAATCAATCCCAACAATCAATCAATTTTTCGCCATATTATTATCCAGGAAAAATGTATTACCATCAGTTTGGAGGTGAAAAAATAATTGTTTACGAAACACCCGAAAACAAATTATTGAGCATTTTAAAAGCACTCCCTTCTTTCTCATAAATTTATTTAGAAAACCCGCTTTGAAGGTAATGCTTAATGACTGGTTCTTTTCGCAAATTTGCGTTAAAAAGGCTTGTTTGCAACCACTCCAAAAATGTAGAAGATGAAATAGGATGTGGAAAAGTGTCAAATTTTGTATAATGTGCTAAACAAGTCATCAACAACGGCGAGAAAACTTGATACCTACTAAAAACCGTCTAATATGGCTCCTATAGCAGAATATTTGAAAACGTATGTCAACAAAAAACTTGCAAAGTTGTGTACAAAAAGAAGCTCACATTTCTATACCATGTGCTAATAATCGCTTAGGAATGGTTAAAAGTATTGAAATCTATTTTTATAGCTTAATAGAGAACATCATTAGAAAAAGCTTGTTTGCCATAAATTTAAACGTTGATGATTTTGCGCCCGTCAATTGCTAAAATGTTAAGAATGAATAAACTTACGGAGGGCTAAATTGTAAAAGTGAGTGAAGTTGTTCCAACGCTGAAAATCATTGTGATGTCAGACAATTTTCAAACTAATTTTAGCCATTTCACCAGCTTCTAATATGTTTACCGCTAATTAATCCACTACAGCAGGGGTCTCCAACCTTTTTTACTGAAGGGCCACTCTATAAAATATTTGAAACGAGGCGGGCCAACGATTTACTAATATTTCCCGAACCCCCCCCCCCCCCCCCCTTCCCGCCCCCTCCATACATTCACGAAGTTTTGTGGTTATTGAGATATACTGTGCTTAGTTTTCTAAGTAGCTATATTCCCTTATATATCTTTGTTGTTGGACAAATCAAATCATGTTCTTTTAAGATAGCTTGAAAATAATGTTGTGAACAAAATATACCAGACCTAAGTAAGACAATTATTAATGATTTTTACTTAAGCCTACTTTCACTAAAAATTTCAATGATTATTTCAAATACCCATACGTTTTTTAATATAACATGATTAGTTATTTTTATTCCTGCCTTAGGTACAGTCGGGGTAAGCTTTCTGCCCTTACACCACCACAGTGCAGTCCGTGCAAAACACTGACCATCGCTGAATGGCTGATCGCTGTTGGTTTAGAGATAACTTAACACTTTTCGAGAACGGAAGGGACAAAAATAGAGACGATTACTGTACTCTTTCTTAGTTACCAGTAAAAGTGTTTTAAGGAAAATATATTTAAAAAAAAAAAAATCTTCTCAGTTTGTAATTTTTCCGAGGGCCGGTCAAAATCTGCTTGCTTCTAGGTTAGAGACCCCTGCACTACAGGATTCTCCTTTTCTAAAGCGCTGAAAGGCCTTTCTGTTGATGAGGCTGTTTTGATTTCCACAGCCTTCTCGGTGTTGAATGTTATGGTCCCGGCTCTTACCACCTTTAAAAAGACCTTAAGGTCGCTGGAGTGATGACTTTGGCTGATCAATTCTCAAAAACACATATATTAATGTAGTGGATGATTTATCCACTACAAAAATCTGATGTCGATTTCAGGAGTTTACACATTTTAGAATTTTACATTGGTTCAAGCATAGCAATGATGGAATTTATTGTTTAAACCTCGACACTATGCTCTAAACGTGCGCAAAATCGGACTTAGGTCACGGGAATTGAATGTTTAGAGATACAACTTACATTTTCGCATGCGTGAAGGCTCCTAGCGAGGGCTGATTAGTGAGGGCTGTTTTTGTTAAGGGTCCAACCAAAATTGGTGAGTAATGTCCATGCCTATTGTATATTGCAAGTGTAAATTTAGATTTATGAGCAAATACATTTTCACCCCATTGGCATCTATTTCGATAGACTTGGAAGCTTCCTAGGCAGTAGGTACCTAGCCCTCCGCTTATTTTACTGTTAGGAGAGTAGTTATTTAATTACGGGATTAAATAAATTCTGTCTTTACCAAATATAAACAATTCAAATGATTGAACTGAAATTGAAATGATACATCTACTTGGGTTTGGAGTTCCTAAACTGTGTCGTTCATTTGTCATTTAGGTAAGAAACTATATAAACTAGAAATAAATGAACTTTTAAGTGTAGCAATATATATACAGTTTGAACACTGAAACCTTTTATATCGTCATTTCACACAAAAATGAGATGGAAATATATCAATAAATTTATTGTGTAGCCAAAACTGTGACAATAGTGGGTTTTCATTCATATCACAATTGATAATTTATTTGAAAGATTTATTGGTGGTTAGAGTGTTCCAATCTTCAACCAATCATGTTTGGTTGATCAATATTAGTAAATTGAGTTGATTGGAGTCACTTCTTTGGTAGATACCCAACATTTTTTAGCACACAACATCAAGGAGGAATACTCAACATTCAGTAGGAATGACCTTTTGAAGGCATAGCGTGGAAGATGGAAGTCAGGGCAGTGAACTGCAAGACTAGGGAGACCGAGTGGATGCTAACCCGCCTTCAGATTGTGAAGGCCTTGAATGAACCACATGTTTCAATCACATGTTTCCCTTCCTTCCATCTGGTTTTTCATGTTTTGGCCATTCACTAACCTGATTATTATTCTTGTGCCGTTTTTATTTAATTGCTGAGCCCTCTCAATTATTCATTTCAACTTGTGGTTCATTGTAAGTATATTTTGTATAAACAGCAACTTTATAAGTAGGTAGATAAGATAGTTCAGACCTGGACGCCATTGTGACTTGCATTTATTGTCTGGTATGACAGTTAAGTAGGTTTCTACTTGTGTTTACCTATCACACCACCACCACACCTTGTTATTGGTAGGAACCTATCATGAACGCATTCCAAATTGAGTGGAAATGCAGTTCATGAAAATTCATATTACCTACCAAACCATTATGATCATGGTTGCTATGACATGAGGAAAGATACAACAATCTACTCTTCGATTTTATAAAACTTTATTCAATCATTACATCTAGTTGACAATGAACACCTTCCTAATAAATTTAGAAATAATTATAATTCATTAATTAAAAGTACTACTAGTATTTATTGTTTATTCGAGGAAAGCCGTTCAATTTGTTAAAATATCCACTGTACGACATATTCTAAAGGTTTCATTTACAGTTTGGTTGATGCTTGCATATTCGTTTGTGCATTCTAATCATCACATCCTCGAATGCTAATTTCCTATGATAAATGTGGTCCAAATAAGCAATCTTGGTATTGGATAAAATCGTACTTATGATGGACAATACAGGGTGCCCCAGTAACTGCGCCCCCCCCCCCCCCCCCTTATTTTCTCTAATTTTGGACGAAAAAAAATCGGACCAACACTATTCTTCATAAATTGTTGTGTAGAATTCAAAATTGAGCATCGTTCACGTGCGCAATTTACAACAACTTCGTAATTTTAAATGAGAACCCCCATTTTTATTGCAGATTTGAATTTTTCGTGAAATTTCATGAAGAAATAACCCACCCCTCGATTTTTTAGGTGCGCGCGAATGAGCGCAATTTCACTTCAAAAGTGCAATATCTGAGTTTTTGAAGATACTCAATTGCCACGTATTTTTTCATGCTGAACCTCGTAATGATGTCCATTTATTGATATTGGCAACACCAACTTGGAAAAATATCAGAAAATTGACCAAAATAGCACTTTTCCATCACATTTCCACGAAGCAGAAAGCGTTCTAAAATCTATTTTTTTCGGGCAAATGTCAATAAATGGACATTACGAGGTTCAGCTCGAAAAAATACCCCAAAATAATATATTACATGTGGCAATCAATTAAATATCTTCAAAAACTTAATATTTCACCATTTTTGCACGTTTGGAGCAGAATTACACCCGTTTTCGCGCACTAAAAAATCGAGTACCTACATTTCTTCATGAAATTTTGCGTAGAATCCGAACCTGCTATAAAAAAGGGGTTTCTCATTTGAAATAACGAAGTTTGTGCGTGTTGCGCGCATTTGCGCGGTGCTCGAAAGTTTGATAGTTGAATTTCTTGCTACAAATTAAAGGGGGTTACTGATTGCAGTTTTTTTTCTACCCCTCCAAACAACGGAGATGAAAAGGGTGGACCATTAACTCCCGGAGTTGGACTCCAGGAGACGTTTCCGGACGGATTTCCATGGCTACGATTTTGGGAAATTTTATTTTAGAATTTTAGGAACCATTGCAATTGGAAAATTTGGTAAAATGTCTGTCAGTCAATAAGAAGTGAAGAAAGAATAATGTCTGATGAAAAATATTACGGAAAAAGTAGGCATCATTTTGTTTAGCGTTTTTGACATAGAAACTTACTAATTTAAGTAGAATGTTCCCTTTTTATATTGATTGAAAGTAAGGTTGGGTTAGATTTGTGATTTTTGTGTGAAATAAGAAAGTGATATCTTATTTTTGGGTTTTTGTGATTTTTGTGCGAAATAAGAAAGTGATATCTGATTTTTTCACATAAAATCTTATTTAACACATTACCTACTTATTAAGACCCTTCTGGTTGAGATGCGGCGTGATTAATGTTTCAAAAAAATACTTACTTTTCTTGAATTGATAAGAACGGTACGAATACCAAAATTTATGTTGCAAATTTCTTCTTACATTTTCAGAGCCATGGAACCTATTGAGGCATCAGTCCTACAAATATCCCATACTTGAAACTACTTGAATCTCGCCTAAGTCATAGTGGACTGTCGACTTTGCCAAAATGAAGTCTGTAGTCGACTCTAATAGAGAAAGCAGGAAGTCGCTTTCTTCTAGCAACGAGGAAACTAAGAGAAATAAATTTGAGAAGGCAAAACAACAGGTGAGACCTCCTGTTTTATTATATTAATCGTTTTAATCTTAGAAGGATCTTAGGCCTTACGTGGTTAAAGTACCTAGTGTAAAGTGGAGGAGACGATGGGATTTGAAATCATGGAGAAAGAGTCTTCAAGAGTCTCACGTCCTCTTTAGTGTTGTTTTGTGAGTTTCTTTAAACTTACTTACTTGCTGAAGAGCTCAACAGGCCGGTGTGGCCCTTGGTTTCCCGAACTCCCTTCTTCCACCAGGCTCTACTGATTCCTCCTAAGACAAACAATCTAAGTCCTCACCTGTCCACCTACTCCTGGGTTGGCCTTTATTTCATTGTGTGGCCTTTGAGTATAAATAATATGGTAGTTGAGTCGTCAAACCATAGGTGTCGCTTTTATCACGATGGACCACTCTTGATATACATGACTTTCAAGATGGCTGCACACCGATCAGCCTGTAATACTGTATTCTTTGGTACTTATTATTGTTTTCTATGAATCGTATTCGAATATACTAACTCAAATTGTTCGATGCAGGATGTTTTGTTATTTAATTTTTACTAGCATCTACTAGGTACGCGTTATTGCGTAATATGAGCAGGTGCGGGGGGGTTATTTTGGTGGTCCAGCGTGACGCCAGTGGCACGTATCAACTGACAGGAAAACAGCCTTGAAATGAGAGCAATAGCCCTCCATATTATTTATACATAAAGCTTGTGTTGTGGCGAACCTAGCTTTCAACAGCTCTTTGGTCCCTACTTGGCTGGCATTCTTTCTTTGTGGCTAAGCCATCTTCCCGCTTCAATAAATCTCACTATGCCTTCATTCTTCAATATTTCCTTTTGTTCTATTTTTCGTTATCCTCCATACAGATCTTTTGTTGATAGCTCCATGAATCCTTCTGATTCGTTTCAAATACCCTGAGTCATTCTTCATCTTCTGGCAACATGTTCCATGGCTCAGAACCATATAGCTTCATTTTTGCGGTCCTGGAGAGCAGTTGGCTCGTAAAAAGCTTCTGTTGGCATAGAATGCTCCTTTCCCGGCCATACTTCTTGAGACGATCTATTCTTTAATTTTATTTCTATTATTTGTAGAGCTATCAAGATGAGTGAAGTCCGATTAAGCTCATGGTCACTTCATGAATGTGAGGATTATTCCATCAACTCTGCTATATATCAATTACAGAGTGATATAGGATGAGAAAAACCAGAATCTCGGAAACTACAACCTGACCCCATTTTGTTAACTTTGTAAACACCTTTTTAAGAGGTCCTTGGGATTGGCAAGAGTGGAGTCAGTTGGACAACAATGAAGTCTGCTCCAGGGCAAATTATGGTAGCTTTTATTGAGGTGGAGGCTTGCAGTGGCGCAGCATGTAAACTATGATCTTACGGATTTGCTCTTCTTTTGTTGCCTATGACCACAGTCATAGGCAGTTTTTTTTTTTTTTTTAACTATAATAATTCATTTAGTAATAATACGATTCTAATTCTTGATCAATATTAATGAGGTCAATTGAACCACTTGTTTGTTTTTTCCTTTCCTAGTTATCTGCTTTCGACATGGATATGTGTTAGCACTGGCGTTCATTCCAAATTTTTGTCCTACAGAAAAATGTCACGTTTTTCTATAATATTTCACGTAGAACCAATCGTTGCTAAAGAGGACATAACTTCCAGATGTTCCATCTCACAAACATCGTTCACCCCTTGTTGTAAAACTGTGAATTTATTAAACATGAATCCACATTTCAATGGCCTAATTTCCCCCTTCTTAACGTTTCGGTACATGCTTTGTTAAGTCTACAAAACTAAGTCATTGTGTGACTCTCACTGGATCAATCCACTACTCTGCTGGGTTTGCTCCCAAGTTCAGTACTCTGTTGATGGCTTACTACTAGGTGGTGTAGTAACCAGAGGAGCCTTAAGTCATTTGCCCATGTCACATTAGTATCGGCCCAAAAATATTTGATTTGTTCGTCCTTAAAACTAAGGGGAAATTTTCCCTTAGTTGCAAGACTCCAACGGACTGAGCTATAAGGCTGGTGTAATCAAACCTCGTCGACTGTTGATGATTTTCCTGAAGCGTTGTATTTCCCCAGAGTCAAATACCAGCCATCTCGGCTGGTTTGGGGTTGGGCGAATGACGAAGTGAAACTGCAGGTCCCTGGCTCAGCAGATGCTTGCTGGACTAAGTCTGCAGTCGAGTAAGGTCATTGTCACAGTGTGTTTTGACTCAAGTGAGTGAGGAAGTGAAAGGTGCTATGACAGTAAATGTGATGTTTACAGTATTTTGGCTTGAGAGGGATTTAATTAATTATTGTTTCATATTATTGCGGGTCCTATTTCGACTGCGCAACCGTAACGTCCCAAAAATATTTGATCCCTCGACAGGAGTTCGAACTTGTGTCCTTACAACTGAGGGGAAATTTCCGCTTTGTTGCAACACTCCAATAGACTGAGCTCTGAGGCCAGTGTAATCAAACCTCCTCGACTGTCAGTTATTTTCCTGTTGCGTAACATATTGTATCAGCGTGAACTGTTGACACTTTAATCTCATTTGAGCACAATAATTGCTTAAATTCCTATGTTTGCTATAATGTTATATTATTTGTACAACATTATATTTACAATATGTGTTTATGGTATTTTTGTACAACATTATATTCACAATATGTATTTATGTTGTATTATGGTTGCTCAAACCCCAAGAGAAAAGTTGAAAAACTTGTACTCTCCTGAAGAAAATTGCTCTAAAACTTATAGTAGGTACTGATTTTCCACAAATTTTCTCAATATTTACTATTTTGAGATGTATTATAGCATAGCTATAATGTGATACAATTTATAGAAGGCTCAAGTCCAGAATGATTGCAATATAGTTTTCCTTTAAGGGAAATTCATGGGTCAGAGCTAATTCAAGACCCCTCAACAGATGCCAACCTCAATGAACGGACTTTCTGAAAGTTGTGTGAAGGAAATGCACCTGTTACTATTTTTGTTTGCTTATTATTGTTTCATTTCTTTGCAGTCTCCGAAAATCAAAGGCAACAAAGACGTGTTCTGTTGGACTTGTCACCGCAGTGGAAACATCGCTACTTGCTCTCGATGCCCCCGCGCCTATCATTTGAAATGTGGTCACTTGGAAAAAATTCCTGAGCCAAGCGAGAAGTGGATATGCCCAGAATGTGATGCCGTTCAGCGAGCCAACAGTCAAACGTATGTGGCTTCATAAGTTGTTCTGTGTTCTTATGACTGTCAATCTGATCTCATCTGTTGACTCATGTTCTTAGCCACCCCCCACCCCCCCCTATCATTAGGTATGGAATTTTATTTACTGAGAATGGATCCTCAGAGAGACCAAAATACTTTGAGTGAAATAGTAGAATAATCACTATATCTATACAGAGTCGGATTACCCTCTCCAAATGGAAAAGCCTTAGTTTTGTTGCATAACTGGACCACATTCCTAATGAACAAAAAAATAATCTCGAAAATCGGTCTTAAAGAGCAGCTTTGGCAGAGCTTAAAAATATTGTCTACGATTCCCTCTACCCCACATTACGATGGCAAATCTAACATTTTTGATAGATGCTCAACTAGACTAAAATTGGGATAAAAATAACACATTCTGTGTTTAAAACAAAAGATTGAGAATTGTAGTTTAGGCAGTGGTTACAGAGTTTATTACACATAGACATGAAATACCTTTTTTCCATAGATTCGGTCTTAAAATGGTCTGAAACGGGTTTGTATGTTTTTATTATTATTCATTCATTTTTTTATTTTTCTTCCAAGAATTGGTTGTCACACCCTTCTGGATCAATTCCAAGAGACCGTCCCTGTGATAAATGAAGCCTTGCTTATATGGCATAGCTCCTGAGGGTCGTCCTAAAAACTATAACTATTGCCTGTATACAATACGCTTCTGAAGGCGGTGGGGGCATTCATGCTTATAGCATTCCCCATAGAGGTGTTTTTCGTCACGTTTTTTCGTTTGCATATTCCAAAAATGCGTTGCACTAAACGAAATTATATTAGTAGAGCTTTGCTAATTTATGAAATAATGTAGGTATTATCATTTTGAAAACATTGAAATTGCTAAGTGGAGCTATGTGAGTGGTATGGAGAACTTGGGAAAACAGGAGAATGATTGCCGTCATAGCAATAATCTTGTTGAATTAGCCGCAATCTTTGCAGGAAAAACCATGTTTTTTCAAAACCTATAAGAACATTCAAAGACCAATTAGAACGTTTAGTACCTTAATTACTGAATCCAAGGCAAGACTCGTTGGCTTCCATGCTATTAATTAATGATTATATCTTGGGGCACTTGAGGGTGGTTTAACAATGTAGTGACCCCCAGCCACGGCGTCGGACAGAGCCAGTTTAAAGAGGAAAATAGTGGGATGGGCGCCTTCCAGGAGGTTGTGCCAATCAATATTCAGCTTGGCCACATTGGCAGCACTATCAACATCCCCGAAAGCTTCATTGTTCCTTCGGCTGTGCGTCTTGATGAACGGAGATTTGTGCTTTCACATCTAATAATCTTTTTCAAACAAATTCTCCGAGCAAACCTGGTGATGGTGTTTTCCATATAATTGCATCTTGTTTCGTGGCTAGTTTTTCACTCCGCAATCGCGAGTTCAGTGAATTGTGCTTAAAAATGTTTCGTCCTTGTGATGCTTCCCCTGGTCGCAGCTCTTCAGGAGTGTGATGGGAATTTGTGGAAGACACCACCATCTTGCTCAAGGGGATGGAAATACGAGGCATTTTCCCGATTATGACCCTCCGGCGGATTATTTTCCAATTTTGGGTTCTGATGTGGATGGGGTCGAATTTTTCGACCCAATCGACCCTCCAGGTGCAGATGGGACGTTGGGGAGGTTTCCTTTTTGACCTCGACCCAGCAGCTTTCTAGTTAGCAGCCTCAGGTAATGTTTGGCCTCCCTCCCGGAAAGCTCATTAATAAGCTTGCATCCAACCAGATAGGGTGTCATTAGCCCACCAGGCAGGATCACGTAGTTTCTCCGACTCCTTCTGGTAACCTAGTCATCCGGGGGAAACGCTGTGTTTGGCTTTTGAAAATTAAAATTCTTTTTTCAGCCGACACACCAAGAGCGATAGCCATTAGGATGTCTGGGTACGGTACTACGACCTTTTAGGTGGGTACCGATTTCGTATAATTAATTATGCTTTGCTGTTCTTGTAGCTACATTAATGGTACGCACAATTACATCAGTAATTAGTGGTTAAGGCTCTTAAAAGTTTTCTGTGCTTGTAGCTGCATTCACAGCTCAGCTATAGTTAGTACTTAGATTCATATATCAGCGCATACTACTCTTAAATCTGGTAATCAACAGCAGATTGTTCTACTTCTGCTGAGGGAGATATCTCATCTGGGTATGGGAGCTTTCCCATTCGTGGTGACGCCTCAGCGGTTATGCGTGTTAGACCACCGCTGTGCTACAGTTCTGAGTTCATATTACGTTGTCATAAAACTCTTTTTTTAGTATAACCTGTTTCAAGGTAACGTGTGTTACATCTGTCTATTCTATAGGTACTGATTTTTATCCTAGCGTTTCTGAGTTGAATTTTTATATTATTCCACATGATTACCAGAATATTTACGAATTATTTCCTGGGCCCCCTCAGGGCTTGGCCTTCTGGTTTTAATTATATCGTTTGGATAACTATTTTTCAGGTACAAAATTTTCATGTGTTACTTCCCTATTAGTGTGCCTACTTTCCGGATAGGGTTACACTCCCCCTGGAAAGGGATCCCATTGATTATACAATTTTCATTTGCTTCCCTTCTAAGTGTACCTTCAGGGGTTATCTTTGACATGAACTTGAAGTATTGGCATGCGTGCCTTACTGTCATCCTAGATTGGGCTCCTTACGACCCCATCTCAGATCTAAACATCCCTCAATAGGGGGGAGGGGGGTGCCATACGACAGAGGGGTGCAGATGATGGGGACCTGGGAATGGTCCGGAACCTACTGCCTCCTCCCTCCTCTGCCCGAGATGAGGGTTCATGGGAGAGGTACAAAGAAAAAACGTTTTCTCTTTGCTCCCTGTCGTGTAAAGGGGATCTAGCTGGCCAGGCCTGGACCCGGCAATCTATGGGTTGCTCTAGTGCTAGGACTCTTTAAACATCTACATTGTTAAACCACCCTCTAGTGCCCCTAGATATAATTGATGAATAAACGAACTCATTAAGGAAGTTCATTCATAATTATGTCAGGGACTCTAGAGGGTGGTCTACACCCGCTCATACCCCGACCCTGTATCATAGACTGCCTGGGGACTCTTTCAACTAATGGAGATACCACGGACAGTGCTGCCAACGTGGCAGGGCTGAATATTAGTTGGCACAACCTCCTGGAAGGCGCCCATCCCGCTAATTTTTGAATTTTCTCTTTAAAGTGGCTCTGTCTGACACTGTGGCTGGGTGCCACTACATTGTTAAAACCACCCTCTAGTGCCCCTGACGTAATTATGAATGAACTTCACTAGGAAGTTCTTTTATTCATCAATTATTTGTTTACTTTATTTTTGTCATTTTACTCATAGGGCTAGTGATGTATTTTTTCTCCCATCTATCTATATGAATTTTTTCATGATTTTCAGAACTAACACCCAAGTTAAAGTCTTGTCCCAGATGCTTGGTTATGTGATTCAAAGAATGAAACAAGTTAAAGGAGTGAGTTTTGTGTAATTACCTAATTCCCCGAACTTCTCATTTATTTTATTTTGCTGATTTGTATCACTTCTTTGTGCTTCTTAATTCACTTAAATCACTTAATTGCTTTTAATTTTTTTTTTTTTTTTTTTTTTTTAGAGTGAGTGTTTTTGTGAACCTGTGGACACTAGTAAATGGCACGACTATTTGGAATACGTCGTGAAGCCCATGGATATCCCTTTGCTTGAGAATAATGTGCGCCGCCACGCCTACAAGAGTACTGAAGCCTTTCTTGCAGATTTCCGATGGCTTGTTCACGATAGTTACGTCTACAATTCAGGTGAGTTTTTTATAAATGAGGAAGTCAATTAGGATTCATCATGATGGGAAACCAATTACATTTATACATAGTTTAGGTCAACTGGTAATGTGACCTATAATTGTACTATCAATCGACCATCGGGATGATCGATTTAAATCATATTTAGGTAATTGTAGTGTAAATGTTAGTGCACTCGGGCAAAGACCTTTTATAACCTCTTCAGAGGTGTGAAATGAGGCGTTGACCAAAAAATTATAAACATCGACCTCTGAGCATTCACTTTCCAGTACGTCAGTATGGTCTGGGGATGAAACCCGTGAAAACCAACACCCTCCGATGATTTTGATGACTGATCTTTGCATAAATCAGTAATAGTTTGTAAATTTCGAAAACTAGAAACTTCTTCAATAATGCTGGGATTACCCTACATCCTCCCTGTAAAATGCTGTTTAGGAGAGCAGCGACCCGTTGGCTCAGGTTCGTCCTCAAAATTACCCCGTTGGGCACTCGAAACCTGACTATTGTAGAGGGGAGGATCCTCCGTCAGTTGATTGGGGATTTTTGAGCATTTCTCTCTGTTGAAATAATGTCCGTCAGTTGGTTGTAATCTGCTCACTTCCATCTCTGCCAGGCATCAAGCCGTTGTAACGATGGCACAGTGGTTCGACCTGAGTCGAATGCATCTCATGCAAACTGACTTTCTTCCTCATGTCCAAAGGCATAATTGATCGATACCACAATTAATGAATTAAAATAAAACGAAAAACTAAATATATCCTAATAAAATCACTTAAACAGCACTGACCAATGAACCATCTCTGAAACACTGAACAAACTTATTCCCCATGAACCAAACAATGACAAAATGGTGACCACTCCCCAAGCGGCGTGCAGGATCACAGGTTTACCATAAGAAAAACATGAAAAGCTTCTTGATCTTCTTTTTCTTTGAAATCAGTTCAAACTTTCCGCACCCAAGTGCTGCTGCCATTATTAAACCAACCTTTCCCGGAGATTACAGTTATATCAATATCAATAATTATTCATTTACAATAAGAAATTGGTACATCAATAGACTTAGTCATGACTGTTGTTTCCTTGCAGTTCATTCTGTCTACACAAAGATAGCCAAGAGCATGGCAGCCATTGCAAAGCAGGAATGTGAAGAAATAAAGAACTGCGCCGATTGCTACTTACATGCTTACTCCCTTGGAGATGGTTGGTTCGTAGAGCCATGCGTAAGTATCTACAAGAAAGAAATTATCTAGCTACCAACATAACTACAAATAGGCATTATAGTTGACATTGCACTTGGAACATTGATAATAACCTTTTCACTTCTACGTCATTACCATTTCGTTACAGACTACACCACATATCTTGGTCTGGGCCCAGCTGTCTGGTTTCCCCTACTGGCCTGGCAAAGTTATGAAGCAAGTTAGTGGAGACATGATCGATGTTAGATTCTTCGGAGATCATAGCAGGTAAGTTAGAGCAGACATTCTCTTGCTTTTGATTATATTTATAACCAATCGCTCTTAACAGAAAATTAATTTGAACTCAATTGTTTTGACAGTATATTCAAATTCAGAAGTATACTTTTAATTATTCCAGAGTGATTGGATTAAACCACAAAATTCACCTTGTGCATAAAATTATGAACTCGCTGCTCTCAGTTTCTTGCAGTTATGATTTCTATCTGCCATTCCAGTTTCATGCGTCTGAATCCATCATATATTTAATGCTCCTTTTACATTGGTAATGCATGTTGTAGCTACAATCTCCTTCCTTCGATCAAAACAAACACAGATATACCATAAACAACGCACAGAACATCTATATTATATTGATCGGTGATTTATGCGTGAGTGTGTGAATGACGCTTACCCGCTCAAACGGCTGGGTTTGAATGTTTTTTTTTTCCCCCACAAGTTTTTGCGCTGTATTGAATTTCTCAGATGCTCAAAACCTTAATGAGCGAAGTTGCTACTCGGCACAAGTGATGATTGTGAAGCTAACATTATAAACGAAACTAACCATGAGTAGTTGAAGTAATTCATATGTAGACCTCGATCCAGGCGACAGAAGGGTAATAGAGAATTTCAGCTTTCCATGGTGTTAGCCGCCTGTGAACTTAAGGAAAACACCAGATGGATGCTATTCTGCACGGCCCCCCATTCACCTGACCTCCTCCGCATGGGGCTCTTATTACAATTATCGAAATCTGGTATCCTTTGGTCCTTCATGTGAGATGTTCAGTATTATTTATATTACTGGTATACTCATTGTGGAAGTAGATTATACATATCCATCAATTTATAAGGAGTAGTTGATGACGAAAACTCAATTAACTTTCCTGCCCTAACCTAAAGCAAATGCTGTCAAGAATATTCCTCGATCGTTAACTTAAGTAGTACGAAATTCCTCTGAATTAAAAAAAAAAAGTAATGTAGGGATTTACATCCAACTGCCTTGGGAGTCGCGAACATCATCAGCTGTCCTCCAAATGGAGGATCAGAATTCGTTCTCCTGAATTCGCCTAAAGCTACTCATTGCCGCACCCCCTTGAGTGGAGCATGTTTCGACATACAGGAGCGTGAAGATTACCTGGATGGAAGATCCTCACCTTCACGGTCATCCATCCAAGTACTCACCATGCTCGACGTTACCTAACTTCCCTAATCACTTGAGAAACTGTTCATCGAACCACCTAACCCCTGCCCTAACTCAACGCAAATGCTGCCAAGATTATTCCTCGATTGTTCACTTAAATAGAACGAAATTCCTCTGTATTACACACTTTTTTGCATTAGATTACTGATTCGATCAGTAACTGGTACACATACATAATATACAAAGAATTTTTGTACTATTTACCTGAACGATTGAGGATTATATCTGACGCAAACTTCAAAACAGGTTTGGAACGCATCTTCGAATTCGTTACCAACTGGTCCTTACATAATTCTTCCGCATAGTATCCTAGTAGAACAATAACACAATGACAACTCAATAGTAATTGAGACTAATAAATGTTCATTTTCTTTGTTGATTCTCGAAAGACGATGAGAACGCCTATGAGGAATCTCTTATCAGTTCTTATAGGCATGGTGTTGGATGCCGTGGAGGCTCCGAGTTTGTTCCACCTTCATGGAGTGTATGAAACGGGAGCGTCTCCGAGTTAGTCTATAAGTTTCTGCTCATCATTGGATCAGGTGACAATGCCGTATGGTGACGTAAGATCTGCTTCGGTAGAAAGCAAAACCTCTCTTATAGCACCCAAATTTTACCTTAAAATAAATGGAAAAGTACCTATCTGAGACGGCTAATTACTCTCTTGTCCGTTCAGAAAGCTCAAATTGATTGAGAGCCTCTTGATTGATTGATAAATTCTCTCCCTTCACCCTAGAAAGTTGACATTTGGAAGGAAGCCTTTCTAGGCCAACAAAAGATGAATAAAAAGACGGGCTATGCTAGTGAAGCAAAACTTGTTGGAACAGAAAAATGCATACACGTATATTAAGAACCCTGCCCAGTCTTCCTTAACCCTGTTTGGCGTCTTTTGTTAGAGAAAAACCTGATGTTAACTTGTGCCCGGGATCACCTAGCTGAAAAGATACTACTGAAGCTAAGCCGTATTGAAAATCCTTCATTCCTGACCTGACCTGAAACGAATGAGTTTTATCGTCAGATTGAAATAGCTGTCTTGAACATTTTATGATTCAAAATAATACTGAATAGGTAATTCGTTTGATGGCGTTACATTTGATTCTTTTTACAAGTCTGACTTTGAAGTTATACTATTGTATTTATTATTATTGATTTTGTGTTATCTGTATGGTCATTAAAAGATACGCCAATGTTGACTAATTTGGTCGTTTTATTTTCAGGGCTAATGTTCCTGTCAGTTCTTGTTTCCTCTACAGCAGGCTAATGCCCTGCACAGTGAAGAAAAACCACCCGAAAATTGCAGATGGAATTGAGGTTAATATGGTTTTACCTTACTAAGGCATCATGATAACATATTAATGTTGATTTCGTTTTCAACTGTTGGTTTGTTTGTCTTGTAGGAGGCTGAAGAGCATGTGAAGAAGCTTAAAAGCTTATATGGCACCTTTTATTATGCTCAATATAGAGTACGGTATGTTCCAAGAGATGAAGAAGTAATTAGAAAACTTCAACTACCTGGGGTGAGTAATGGACTCTGATTTGTCTTCTCTCCTCGAACATCTCTTAAAAAAGTTTACTAACCTCTGTTGCATGTTTTTAGTTACGAAGGCCCAACGAAACTCCAGAACTTCTCAAAAGAGTGGTAGGTTGTCCCTTTTTGTCCTGAAGCTTATGTAAAGCTGCTTTCTAATCTATGTGTTTCATCATATACTTACTTACAGTTTCTACATACAGGTAATACCTGTACCTTGTTCATCTGTTTTTAGGAGCTCGAGAGACCAGAGAAAATGATCCTTGACAAAGACTTTCAAAGTGAAATGAAGCAAATGTACACTCAAAAGAAGACACTGATACCAGCCAAACGGAATAGCATTGATCAATCACCTAAAGATAGTGCAAAGAGGATGTTGATTCAACTCAACACGCCTATGGGTCCCAAATGCGCCATCATGAATTTGTCAGGATCAGAATCTGATTCTTCACCTAAACATGTTTCCGAAAAGTTAGTCGCAAACACCAAATCCAGTTTACTGAATTCGAGTATTGGCCATCAGCTAAATCCAGTTCCTTCAAAACGAATGAGACTCTCAGACAAAATTGAGAGTATCGTAAAAAGAACTCCTAAGAAAACCATGGAACTGGAGAACAATGAAGCTATGGTCAAGCAAGTGGAAGCTACATCACCTAAAGAACTGGCGGAGATTTACAAGAAAACCTCTCCAATTATACCTAAAAAAACAATCCAAGATACGGGAATAATTGAGTCAATTTCCCGAAAACTTCTGGCCCCCTCTAGCCACAGAAATGTTGGAGCTGAGGTTCATCAAAAGAGCGAAGAAGCTCCTTCTCGTCCTTCACTTGCTATGAAACGTCTTCATGACAACCCTAAACTTAATGGGCTCCCGAAAAAATTCAAAGGATTTTCAACTGACTGTGATGATGAATCAGATGGAGATTCTGATGCTTTGTTCATTGCCTCTGGTGGCTCGTCGCCGGTCAGAATTACTGATTCAGTGAATTCTAAAAAGCAAGGCTCTCCTTTGGCCTCTGCTGATTCTGTTATTCCTTCATTGGGTTGCTATTCTGTAACTGAGAATACCGGTGATTCTAAACAAAGTGAGCAAGTAGACGGAATAAAAAAAAAGATGGAGCCTGAAGATTTAAACTTTGTAAAAGGTTCTTCTGCTTTGAGAGCCGAAGAAAAGGATGCTAATTATGACGATAAAAATGATGCGTCTAATAATTTCTCTCTCGTTCAAATTTTAAATTCCTCTGCTGAGAAAATTGAGGAAAACAAATCTGAATGTCGTGTCAGAGATAATGGTGATCCCTCTGCTGAAAAAACGGAAGATACCAGTGGACCACGAAATTCGCCTGATGAGAAAGCAGAAGAGTTAAGCCAACCTGCTCATCTATCTACTGATAATGTGGGAGAAATTAGTGGTTCTGTTGTCCAGGAATTGGATTCTTCCACAGAAAAACTTGGACGTGAATGCAGACATGAAATTTCGTTAATTGAGAGTGTTGAAGAAAAAAAATGTCCAGAACATTCTTTTGCTGAGAAAGTTGGAGAAATTGGCAGACTCGATGATTCGTCTGCTGGAAACATTGAGAAAGTGGTTGAATCTCAAATTTGTATCTCCAATCAAGATTCCTCCAGCGAGAAAATTGAAGAGGGGACTAAATCCGAAGTTTCTGCTGTGGAAGTCGGAGAAAAGAATCAAACGAGTACATCTGAAAATCTCGTTTCAGATAAACTCTTAGCTGATGGTGAACGTGATTGCAAAGTTTCTGGGCCCAGGGAAAACTTGAACGAAGTGGTTGTCCGAAGCAATGTAGAGAAAGATGGAAGTGAAGTTTCTGTGGTTGAATTAAGGTTTTCAAAGGCAAATGATAGTGGGTCGAGTGTACTTGATTTGCTGAATGGAGATCTCACTCATTTGTATGACAACCTTTCATCACAATGCTCTTCAAGTGACGAAAGTGTTGTTAATGAAACTATGAATACTCCTCCTAAAAAAGACAAACTGGATGAACCAACCATACCTAAAGCAGTGTCAAATTCGAGTTCAAGTTCTGTTTGCATTTCTTCTAGTGTTGAAACTAATGAATTCGTTCTTGATTCCACTGGTGATGTTTCTAATGAAAATAAATCCAGACCGAGTGTCATTGCAATAGCACCTAGTAGTCCCAAAATTCCAATCGAGTCTTCCTCTAGCAATGGTAGTAATAACGAACAATCAGCTGAGGTTGCAAAGGAAATTCAAATTAATGCCTTAAAAGAATGTTCTAAGAAAGAGGTCGAAGTTATAAAAATTACAGAAACTATGGCGAATTCCAAAGAGACATGCTCACCGCCCAATGTTGAAGGAAAGGGCTTGTCTTCTAGCCAAAGCAAAGAGCCAGAGCATAATGTCGATATCCCTGTGGTTGAATCTTCTGTGCTGAACTCAACACATCCAGTAACTGAGCCAACAAGTGAAGTTACTTCTTCCACAAACAATGCTCCTGCCCTTGAGACTAAGGCGCAAAGTAAATTAATGGAGTCATCTAATGAATCTTATTTGAGTGTTGACAATCCTGATAAATCTGTGAATGTTGATTCTGATCGTTCAGCCAATGAAAGTGAAATGTCTAGACCTAAGCTTCCTTGTCCTGAAGACACTGAGGAAAATTTGGAACTACGTCTGGAATCACCTTCTCTCTCTGAAAAATCTCAAAAGGTTCATGATCCTGACTCTACAAAACAGTACGAATCTGGTGTTGGTATTGATACTTCAGAAGGATCTGTGATACTAACATCTGTTTTATCAACATCACCCAAGATTGGAGGCAGCGGGCTTTCAGATCCTATAGGTTCTAGTTCAGAAGTGACTAAGGATGTATTGAATCCTCCTGTAAAATCATCTCCGTCGCCCGTGTTGAAACCTAATGCTCTTAAGAACAGTGAGGCAATTACATCTCCCAAAACTGACCAGCTTCCAAAAAGCAACGTTGACTCGACAGATTGTTCTGATAGTCGACAACTGAAAGATCTTCCACAAAAGGCCACCTCCAATCAACATGAAAAGGTAGTTTCACCTGTTGGAGAGAAAGTGGATGCAACCTCAGTTGTTGTACAAAAACCTTTAAAAACCTTGTTTTTCACCTATTCGAATACCACTAATGAAAAAACAGCAGGAAAAGGAAATAAGTCTGTGAATCACCGTTCTTCTGTTTCAAAAGAAGCAAGCAAGACTGTGGACAAGTGCTCATTAAAATTACCTCTGGAGGATATTCGTAATGGCTCTGAACAGGAAGTTCTATATGATAAATGCACAGAAACCAGTAAGGCCAAGGTGATTGAAACATTAACTAGCAACGTTGCAACTAGTAGTCCTCCAAAAAACCCCAGTGTGGACTTCATAACAATTACCTCATCTATGAGTTTAAACCAGGTTTCCACTAGTTCCGCTCGAACGCTACCACTAACATTAAGACGCTCTAGTCAAAATGATCCTGCTCCAACCAGAAGGAAGGCCACCGAATCTCTAGGCAATGCTCCAAAGATTCAGAATGTCAAAGAAATCAATAAGAACATAGTTGCTAGTGGCATGCGTAAGTTTCGAAGCTTTTGTAATTTGTCTTTTCTATTTTTTTCAATTATCTTCCTCCTATAGTTAGATTTTAACTATCTAGTCTCCGCTACTACAAATTAACCCTCGTTCAAGTTCACTTTATCGTTTACCTATGTTAATGTCTACAGTTTGTGAAGTAATGACTACACCATTTGAAGATGGTTGTATCAGTGACAGGTCTTTGAACAGAAGGAGCAACTAGTCTGCTTGGTGATGGTTTTTACCGTGGAAGGCCAGAAAAAGTGTAACTTGTTTGGCTAAGTGATTTAAAATAGGGATGCTCCTGCTTAATGAGAATTTAGAGCAAGGGTTCTCAACTCAGCTTCAACCGGGGCCCACTAGTTAAAATTTAATGTGGTTTGCGACCCTTTAGGTTTATATAGGTATCTTTACACCTCACCCATTCTCATCCTATTACTTCACCCACCATCTGATTTTGAAAATTTAATGTATTTCTTGAAAAAGCATGTCTATATTAAGCTTAACAAGGGTGGGCATCCTGTAGGATCAGTTACGATCCGCTTCCCTTCCACATTACAACAGTAATGTGGATGGGGCAATCGCCCTCAGTTGCATTTCATCTTCCAAAGAAAGACACAACTCAGTCTGTGCTCTGTGCGTTAGTTTTTTGTATTCATTAATAATCGTTTTAGCGAATTTTTGCGGAAAAAAAGCTATAGCATTGGGTCAAAAAATGTTTACATTAAAGTTTTCCAACAATTTCTCCTTTGAAATCCGTTTTGTAGCATTCTGGAATGGTTCTTAGATTTTAACGTTTTTTGTGTGTGGGTGTGTGTGTTTTTGTATCTGAAAATTGTCCTGGCACAGATCAGTGCTTTTGGGGTTCTTCCATCAGAAGTCGAGTTTTTGACACGGCACCTATGTGCCTCGCTGTGGAGCCCCGGCATAATTAATGCCGTGCAAGGAATCCCTGGTGAAAGTTGAGGGCACCACTGGCTCACCAGGGTTGTGGCTGGAAGCACGCAAGAGTGGCTCCCAATAGTCCACCAACTCCTGGAGAAGGGGCAAAACTTCTTCATCCCCCTCCCACCGGTACCCCCTCGGCAACACCAGCCAGATGCTTCCTCCATAACTTCTGTACCCACCAGAATTCCTTCTTTCTTGCTTGTTTTGCTGCTCTCCGACCTCCACGAGGCACCAGAGCATGAGGATTTCCTCCATGATGCCTCGCCACAGTCACTTCCTTAACCTTTGGGAAGACCCTCTGCACATAGGTCATGACCTAGTCTTCCAAACCAACAAACCCCTCAAAAGCCCGCTTTGCCAAGTCCTGCAGGTAGGAACTTTCATAATCTTCAATACGGCCTA
Source organism: Adelphocoris suturalis (assembly GCA_030762985.1). NCBI lineage: Eukaryota > Metazoa > Arthropoda > Insecta > Hemiptera > Miridae > Adelphocoris > Adelphocoris suturalis. The sequence goes on from CM061044.1 coordinate 44,489,909, forward strand.
CCTGCTCCACAAGCCTCAATACTTCAGTCTTCAAGGTCCCGGGGGAGAATCGCTGAATGGCGGGCTGCTGCCCTGCCCCACACCTGCCAGAGATTAGGGAGAGGCCCCATGGATATTAACCAGGGTTGCATCCTGGACAAGCTGCTTATAGTGGCGCATCAGGCAAACAGATTGAACGGCTGAAAGCTTGCCTATAGGAAAACACGCTTTCAAAAAAACATTAATATGACGTACCCCATTGCCAGGCTTGGAACTCTCTCAGTGGGCATTCTGTTGGACATCAACTGGGGAAGTGGAAGAGGATAAAGGGTAGAATGAAGATGATTTAGTTGAGGAGAGGGTGAAGGACGCTCCTGTCTGGGGCACCCCCGAGCGCCTCCCCTAGGACCGGGGGGGGGGGGGGGGGGGGTATGAGGCTCATTGTATGTATGTATGTATATATGTATGTATGTATGTGTCATTCCAGACGATAACTGTCCGTAGAATTGTGCTAGAAACTTCAAACAAATTTTAAAATGTTAAGGACACAAAACGAAAGTTCAAGTTCGTTGGCCAGCATGATCGGATTACATCTTCGGGTTGAAATTTTCAAAAATGTAGTCGAAAATTTCAAAATAGCCTGTTTTTTGCGATTTGTTGAGCGAAATAATTTTTTCAGCATACTAACATGTGGTATATTCGGAATCAGCGTAAAATTTCCTATAAGAATATGTATCAAGTTTTCAAAAATTTCAAAGTTGAAAAATCAGTCAAAAATCGAAATAATGCCGTTCGCTAGTTGTAAAAATCGGTAATATTTGCATGAAACATTGTCCAAATTCAGATTGAACTACTCTTATGGAAGTATCCCTGTATAACCAATCCTAGAACCATGCTGTTTAAAACGTAGGTAGTAGGTGCTTTAAAAAAGAAAGAAAAATGTAATCACAACTGATGAGTTTACTCTGTGCATGTGTTAATAATTTGATTCCATGCTTGTCTATCAAAATCATAAACTAAAATTTCTCAACACGATCAATAGCGACTGAAATGTCGAAGATTTCTTCAAAAATTCGCTCATGGGGTCATGCTGCATGACTGGACTTTTTTCATTTTTACTCATAACGGGGGAGACGTGATCAGATGGGTGGGGAGACCCGTTGACACAAGTCTACTTCTAATCGCTAGTGGCTCATTCTGCCACACTCTGTTCACCCAGAGAGTGCCCGAGCTGCATAACAACGACATATGACCTTGACTTGGGTAGGGATATGAAGGAGCTCTGTAAAGATGAAACACCATCAATTATCCTACCCCAGCAACCCAAAAAAGGGCCATTTTTGGATGTTTTTGGTTGTGTAGTGCGTTGTTAGGTACTGCAAATATCAATTAAAAAAAAAAATCTCGTAATTCAGCGTGAAAAAATACCCCAAATCATGTATTATATGTGACGATTGAATATCTTCAAAAAGCCGGTATTTCAAAATTAGCAGACTTTCTGTGCGGAATCGCCCCCGTTTTCGCAAACTCAAAAATTCGAGTGATAGGTGATTTGTCCATCACCATGTAGATTTAGAATCTGCTATAAAAAATGGGGGTTCCTCTTTGAAAAACGCGAATTAGGAGTCTTATTATATCTTATTACCTAATTATGGCGCATGATAATCGAAATCCGATTTCACCATTTGAATTTTTTTTACCCATCAAAATAACGGAAATAAAAAGGGTTATCTTCTTTTTAAATAGAAAATTCACTACTCTTACGAATTGTATTTATCCATTTGATACTTCTACTTTAGAAACTTCATAATTTTCGTTTTTTAAATGCATATTTCAGCTCGACCAATCATAATTAAAGTCGAACCAGAAGAACAAGTGGATGTAATTCCTGATGAGCCGTCTCTTACAATCAAGCAAGTTTCTGACCCACCGAAACCAAACATCAAAGTCGTTCAAATAAGCAACCTCATGAAAAATCCTCCTCCGAGGGAAATAAATCGAAACTGCTCCACTCCTCAGAACAATGTAAGTACCTACGGAGTTTTTAGCAAGAAAACCTTACTTTTGTTGTATTGATCAATTATTAATTGTTAAGAAGGTTATGTTGTGACATATCTCAGTGCCAGTAAACAGGAAAGATTTTCCTGTGTGGTCGAAAAGTTTTCTTCAAGTTTCACCCTTAGAATCCAACCTGGTTTGTTTGGTATTATCAAACTTCCATCCGACTCACTCATTCCCATTTCACAAATATTTTAGGCTTAGGCGTGCGTTGTAAGCTACCTTGGCATGCAAATAAGATCCATTATTTGTTTATTGCTTCCCCCTAGTGCTGTCACCTACTTAACTACTTTCCAGTGCTTGGCACACAGGTGTCATTCCCACCTTCATAGTTTTCTGAGGAGTTCACCTGAAACATAACATGATGAAAAACTTAGTGATGTTGATTCTACATGTATTCCTCACTGGACATCAAAATTTGGGGCAGCATCTGTGAGAAGGATGTTGAGCCTGTGGCGAGAGGTGATGGAATGGAGTATGTAACGGCCCAAAAATATTTGATACCTTGACAAGAGTTTGAACTCGCGTCGTTACAACTACGAGAAATTTCCCGAAGTTGCAAGACTCAAATGATCAGAGCTATGAGGCCAGGGTTATCAAACCTCTTCGACTGTGAGAATTATTTTCCTGGAGCGTAAAATTTCCCCGGAGTCAAATACCAGCCGTCTCGGCTGGTTTGGGGTTGGACGAATGACGAAGTGAAACGGCAGGCCGCTGGTTCAGCTGATGCTCACTGGAACAAGTAAGCATTCGAGCGAGGTCATTGTCACGGTGTGTTTTGACTCAAGTGAGTGAGGAAGTGAAAGGTGCTAACAACAGGAAATGTGATTTTTACAGTCTTTTGGATCGAGAGGGATTTAATTAATTATTGTTTCGTATGATTTCGGGTCCTATTTCGACTGCGCCACTGTAACAGCCCAAAAATATTTGATACCTCGACAAGAGTTCGAACTCGCGTCGTTACAACTATGGGAAATTTCCTGAAGTTGCAACACTCGAACGATTAAAGCAATGAGGCCAGGGTTATCAAACCTCTTCGGCTGTGAGAATTATTTTGGTGGACCGTATAACAAGTAGGTAGTTACCTTTTCCGAGGGCTGAGTCACCACTAAGCCTGCAATACCCAGTTGTTTTCCTGAAAGCTGAAAACCTCCAGTTATAACCTAGGGGGTGGTTATCGATCACTCTCCCAGTGCTTTCAAAAAGTGAGGAGGGGGGCTAAACGAAGGAAATTGATTGCAATTGGCAAGGTGGGGGTAAAAAGTTAACTGTAAAGTGGTAAGAGTGGATGTTTTTTGCTCGTTTTGCCTATAAGACCCTGCCAGGGGCGTCCGGAGTTTGGTGGTGCTGGTTGTGAGTGTGCTGTAAGATTCACATAAACCACGTAGCCAAACAACTGTTTGAATTTGTAGGATACATATATAGTTTCTCTCGTCTGTATCTGGAAAAGCCAGTTGGTATACGGTTTTCTTCCTTAGCATCACACAAGCGTTGCTTAAAATTATATGATAATATACGGGAAGTTTTGTGAACAGGTGCAAAGATAACCACTGATTTGTGATAAAGTTGCATGGCTGAGCAGTAATTCGTTTTGTCGTGGATTATCCTTTCCTGGATCTACACGGGTGTCTTTCAATGCTATATATAAGAGACAATTCATACTGAGAGATTTAACTTACATTTTACAACAAAAAAGAAATCTACTTTTTTGATCGGAGGTACCTACTTGTATGCTTTGTATTTCTTCCTATACTGTATAAATGAGGCATATAGAAATAAACCAGCTCTCTGTATATTGAAGAGCAAAAGTTCCGAAATTGATGAATTTTAATTATTTATTAATGACATTCACTGTTCACTGATACGTGAAATTACTGCATATATTTGTTTGTGACTTTCAGTTGATACCACCTTTCAATCCTAAAAGGACAATGGCTGACGTCAAAGCCTTGATTGAAGGAAAACGGCAGTTCATTTCGGCCAAGCTGAAGACCGACATTTACGAAATGTTGGACGAAATAAAAAAAGAATACGATTCTCACATAGAGCTGCTAACAAATGTGTCAGGTTAGTTGCCATTAGCTACCATTCTTTAGATTTTTCTGACAGTTTAGCTGTTGTGAGTTCATTTTCCACTGAAGATGTAGAGGGGTTATTGAAATGCATGCAGAGATTGCTCGTTTAAGATTTACTCTATCTTGATTCGGGTCATTCCATGTCAATTCAACACACCCAATTTACCTCACCATTTTAGATTTTACTCAAATTTGGTATACTCATAGTAGGTGTTGAGACTAAGAAAACTACCAAATTTTAAATTTTTATCTCAAACCGTTTCTTAAATATGGCTATGTAAAACTTACAAAATCTCGCCAAAAAACCATGAACGGATGTTATACTATTCGCTCTAGGAACTGTCCTAATTGAGCTAGAGAGCTGGGCGAGGTTTCATTTTGCAGCTTTTTTTATGCTCTTTCCAGTGATATACAACAGGACATAGGTTCTAATAAAAAACATTTTGTCAAAATACAAAACAAATTTTGATTTAATTTTTTTCCAAAAAGTACATAATTTAAAATTTTCAAAATATTCCTATAAATACTTAGTACTGTTGTAAACAACGTGACAAAATATAAATATGGGGTGATGATGGGTTCATTGTTAAAAAAAAATATTCCTGACACTAGTTTTCCACTAATTGCCCGGTTTTGACTAAATAATAAGCATACGTACTTTTACCAAAGAGGTAGGCTATTTTATTAAATATATAAAGGTATACTATGTATAAAAGTAAAAAATATCAGAAATATTAATTCAAAATACTATCTTGTAAAAACAAAACCAATAACCATAGATATATTCTAATAAAAATTAAGTTAATCGCCTATTAATTAGTAAAACAAAAATCGTGAACATATCTGTAACAATAAATTTGAAAAAGGTATGAAATAGTCTAAATAATGTAATAATTCAGGTACAAACAGATTAATCAAAATGTATATACTGATAGTTACTTTTTTATACAATTTAAACTAATAGTAATGGGTAAAACAAAAACATTGAAGGTTCCGGTAACTACAAATTTTAAAAAACTAAGAAAAAAGTGTAATATATATTTAATAGTCTCATCGTATCATATTAATCAAAATGAACATTCCATTTCCACAGACTTGAGCCTGTCTATACAGGCTGAGCAGTTTGGTTTCAAGTTGAAACAAGCACAGTGTGCCTCCATCAATGCACTACCTGTCTGTGCAATCATTCAGTGACTAGAGCCTATTCTGAGAGGATGTTTAGGGAAACTGCTGTCAACTCAAAACTTAATTTTTCCTCATGTTAGTTTAATCTAAATGGTTGTTTAAACATTATCGTTAGTACTGCACCAATTGTGTTACATTTACTTACCTACTCGTATACCTACTCATCATCATAAATATGTATAATATTATGTAAATTTCGATTAATCTGTTTGTACCAGAATTATTACATAACTATTTAGACTATTTTCATACCTTTTTCAAATCTATTGTTACAGAAATGTTCACGATTTTTGTTTTACTAATTAATAGGCGATTAACTTAATTTTTATTAGAATATATCTATGGTTATTGGTTTTGTTTTTACAAGATAGTATTTTGAATTAATATTTCTGATATTTTTTACTTTTATACATAGTATACCTTTATATATTTAATAAAATAGCCTACCTCTTTGGTAAAAGTACGTATGCTTATTATTTAGTCAAAACCGGGCAATTAGTGGAAAACTAGTGTCAGGAATATTTTTTTTTAACAATGAACCCATCATCACCCCATATTTATATTTTGTCACGTTGTTTACAACAGTACTAAGTATTTATAGGAATATTTTGAAAATTTTAAATTATGTACTTTTTGGAAAAAAATTAAATCAAAATTTGTTTTGTATTTTGACAAAATGTTTTTTATTAGAACCTATGTCCTGTTGTATATCACTGGAAAGAGCATAAAAAAAGCTGCAAAATGAAACCTCGCCCAGCTCTCTAGCTCAATTAGGACAGTTCCTAGAGCGAATAGTATAACATCCGTTCATGGTTTTTTGGCGAGATTTTGTAAGTTTTACATAGCCATATTTAAGAAACGGTTTGAGATAAAAATTTAAAACTTGGTATTTTTCTTAGTCTCAACACCTACTATGAATATACTAAATTTGAGCAAAATCTAAAATGGTGAGGTAAAATTTATATTTAAAGTGTGTTGATTTGGCATGGAATGACCCATTCCTATTATTGATAACTTTGAGATGTCGTTATGAGGGAAGTCCTTAAATGGACGTAGGATGGCAAGACTGCTACACTAAAAATTGTACTGTCGTGATTTTTCTATTTTAGGATCTTAAATGCAGGTATATTAAATTCTGTTTGGTTTTTATGACTTTTCTTGCAGATCGGTACCTGCAGCAGTTTGAAAATACGTTCGAAACGGACAAAACTAAGTTGTACGAAGATTTTAAAAATAAATTGAGAGAGCAAATGGATCAACAAATAACGGAGATCAAACGCAAACAGTGGTGCGCAAATTGTGGAGCTGAAGCCAGCTTTCATTGCTGTTGGAACCACGCCTACTGCGGTGACAAATGTCAGGTAAGCAATGTTCGCATATTAATTATCTCCCTACGCTCGATAAAATAGTTTTTACCCCTAACAAAGGGGCGGTATATAGTGAAGTACGTAACTGCTGTGCTCTATATGTGAAACAAATTAATCACAAGTCTTGAAAACAAACTACTTATGTTGTTGAGCTTGATCTCTTATAAATCATGGAAATTCATCAACATGCCTTGTTGGTTGAAACTCTACTCCATGTGTGAAATACGCTGACCGGGTTCCTTCACATATTCCGAATGGAAAGGATTCACAGACCTCCGGCCTATCACAATCTGTTCCCTTTCTTTCTTGCAGCGGTAGTGGATTTTCCCTTTTCACTCCCTCTTGATGACACGGCAGGCCCTCCTGTCCCCTCTGGCGATAGCCACACCCGATGGGTGTGCCCGGGATGGACCACGTGAAGGTGCCAAGTTTTAAAGGGATACTTCTTGTTTTTGTTCAGGGGCAGGAGTTAACACCTAAGTACTCAGCTCCCTCTTCTTAAACCTTTGGGTGACCTTGGTGTGACCTCTGGGTGATGTTGGGGTGATCTTGGAGTGACCTTTGGATGACATTGCAATGACCTTGGGGTGACTTCGGGAAGACCTTGGGATGACGTTGAGGTGATGTTAGGGGTTTTGGGGTGAACTTGGGGTTACCATGCGGTGATCTTGGAATAACCTTTAAGAGACCCCGGGGTGACTTCGGAAAGACCTTTGGGTTACGTTGGGGTGACCTTTAAATGTCGTTGTGGTGACCTTGGGATGACGTTGTGGTGATGTTAGGGTGTTCTTGGGATGACGGGTTGACCTTGGAATGACGTTGAGGTGATGTTAGGATGTTCTTGGGGTGACCTTGGTATGACGTTGAGGTGATGTTAGGGTTACCATGGGGAAACCTTGGGGTGCCCCTGGAATGACCTTAGGGTTACTATGGGGTGACCTTGGAGTGATGTTAGGGTGTTCTTGGGGTTACCATGCGGTGACTTTGTGGTGACCTAACTATCCCTAATAATCACTAACCATCCCTAACCATCCCTGACCATCCTTGACCTGCTGTATCAGAGCGTTATAGATTGTGGAGAGGGCACACCCAAATCAAATGGTGGGGAAGACACCCAGGTATACCCAAATGTCAGCCCTAGGTCTGGATCAAGGAAGTTGGGAAGGAGGAGAAGCAATTAACACCCTGCCGAAATGCCCAATTCGAGTTACTCTGTGGCAGTTTTTCCACTCCATGGCACAATCATGGCCATGACATTGATGTTTTTTGTCGCCACCCCTTTTAACTTGGATATCGCATGCTGGAGTTCATTTTTGTCTTCTGACAAAAATTTTTGCCCTCTGACAAATGCAGGCTGGGTCAAAGTAGTGATCACGTCGTTCGTCAATACCTTTCCTTGAGATCCTTCAAGTAGTTGGGAAAGTAATCAGGAATTTAATTAAAATTACATTTTGTCCTTCAGGTTGTTAGGGAAGTGCCTCAGGAAAGGTGCCAAAACTAACAAGTACCTCTGTTTAGATCTGGCCATGACTCATTTAATAGGCATGCTCCAGAAAAAAGTTGCAAGAAAAAAAGCCTATTGCATTGTTTTCCTTTGAAGCTGGTTGTTGAAAAATTAAACAGAGAGTAAGTAATAGCAGAATAGGTACAAGAATGAAATTGTACCTTTTAATTTAATAACGAGGCTCCTTGGGAATTTTTATTCTAAGTTGGGCGTGAGTTGTTCACTTTATTGTTCAACCTTGTTTATCCAAGATTCCACTGGTTCCGAGAGATTCATAGGAATTACAATATACCGTATTTTAAATTTCATGAATCACTAAAGTAGATGGTAAATTTAAGAATCATTTCCCTCAAATTCACCGGTACGTTATGTGTTGTAATTTGAGGATTTGTCAATATTTAAGAGGTACCTACATTTAAAACACAGCATACGGCAAACAGACGGATTTTTTTTTTTTTTTTTTTTTTTTCGATTTTTGGGCGGATTTCTACGCGTCTTGCAACGTGAACCAACAGGGTTAAACAAATTTTTTTTTTCTTGGTCATTGAAAATAATAAACCAAAAGAGGTTTAACAAAAATGTTGATTTTTAGTGTTGTTATCCATATTCATTGGCATGTTGTAGAAAGAAGATTGGGCGACCCACACCCAGGTCTGTACCCAGTACAGTATGTCAGCCACTGATCCATACGTCAGAGCCTCTCCCAGATTCCAAGCATTACTGGACAAATCGAACACTACTGGAGCACCTAGGAAAATATCCCTTCAGGTATGTATCACAGGTAGATTAATTATGCTTTTTCCCCTTTTTTTAAGTGAATTTTTGTTGAAAATAAAGTTATTGCAATGGCTGGAAAATTTTAAAAATGAAGATTTTTGAAAAACGTCTTCATTGAAATCCGTTTGGAGGCATTCTGAAACAAATTTCAGAGTTTGACACTTTTTCAAATGTGGGGCATTCCGCCTCAAACGGGACGCCCCAAAAATAAATCCTCTCCAAAATTGACCATTTTCTCACAACTCCCCCCCAAATTTCAGGTCTTTAAAATTATTTTTGGCCCTTCCACAGGTAGCCGAACTTTACAGAAACTGATAGTGAGGGTCTACTTCAGTGGATTTTATCGCCTTTACTTTGCAACCAAATAAATCTTGTTCCGAATGTTCTTGACTGAGAAAAACCTCCTCTTTCCAGTGGTGTATTAAGTTTTTTGGCAAACAAAAATTTTCACTCCAAAAAACGCGTTTAAAAATTGTAAAAAGTAATTTTCCGAATTTCAACATTTTTACCATGGGGAAACCCCATGCAGCTATATTAGTATAGAATATGTGCCCAAAAGGAAATTTTGGGATGACCGGTCATTTGGGCGGAGCAGTCAAAAGAATGAACCACTATACCACAAAAAACTCGATTTTAGCCGTTTTTGGCGAATTTTTGTAGAAAATGAAGCTAATGTAATGGCTCCAAAAACTTTTAAATCAAAATTTTCGAAAAATGTCTTCGTTTAAATCCTTTTTGAGGTATTCTGAAACGAATCCTAGAGTTTAACACTTTTTCATGTGTATATATGTGCATTTATTTATATATGTGTGTCATTCCCTACAATAACTCTCCTCAGGATTGAGATGAAAATTCCGTTTTTTCACAAAAAATCAAGCTTTCTAAATAAAAGGATGACTTGGCTGGCTAGCACTTTATGAGCACATTAAATTGGTAAAATTTCAAAACATTTGCTCAAAAAGCACTAAAAATGGTTAAAAACGAATTTCCTACGCGCACACAATTTTCCAGGTTTTTGCATCGACGAAATGAGTAGAATAATAATTAAATCAGGATCAAAACTGGCTCTGGAATCTACTCTCCAGTTTATCTGAGGTATCTCAGGTACCGCCTTTTTTTGGAGATTTTTTGCATTTGTTCGTTGGTAGCCCTGGGTAGTCAAGGGAGTTTGTGGCATTCTGTATTGTGTTGTGGTGATTGTGAAAGGCGTCTGGCAGTAAAAGATTCGGTCGGGCAAGCCATTTTTCATTGTTTTAAATTAGGTGAAGTTGTTATGTGAAAACGGATGTTTTTTAACTTAAAAATGCTAAGGGTTGTGTCCCCGATATGGGTAGAGTTGACAACTTGAGTTTTTTACTGTGTGCTCTCTGACTCACCGTTCTCAGTCCCGAATTTTCGCTATAATGGTTGGGTTATTTTTAAAAGAATTGTTGTAAAATTAGATTTTTGCGGGTGACTTGAAACGGTCATATTGTTGCTCATTTTACTTACATTGAAGAGTCCGATTCTACTTTATCGCCTAAGCAGCTAAGGCGTTTCGTTAATTTCGTTTTACAAACGCTCTTTTACCATTTATGTTTTTGGTCTAGAGTCTTTCGAAATTTTCCGTCACATTTTTTGAAACAGAACAACCACCCAACAACTTCCCCTAGTTGCGTTGAATGTATAATTATTTTTCAATAACAATGGATCCAAATAATGGTTTACTTGTATTGAACGTGGTAACACAGCCCAAAAACACATATACAGGCTTCAATGTTTTTCCATGCTGACGGAGAAAATTTGAATTCGTTTTAAACATGTGGCTTTATTTTCCGAGTTCCATTTTTTTTCGTTCTAAAACCAGCCATTGATCTTTTTTAAAACTCCAGATACTGCTTCAAGTCATTTTCGGCCATTATTATTTTTAAAACAGCGGAACTTCCACAGTGTTTCAAGTCACCCGACTTTGCAGATGACTTGAAGCAAGCACTAATTATAACAAATAACCTTATCGTCCGTTTTTTTTTTTTTTTTTTTTTTTTTTTTTTTTTTTTTTTTTGACATTTCATGTTTTTGCTATGGCGCAAACTAAAAAAACGTCACGGAAAATTGCTCACGAAAATATTCTGATGATTTCCGCTTACAACTGAGTCGTTGCTAGGGAAATGGTACATCATCCAACAAAATTCGTTGACCATTCGTTCGAAAGCTCTCGATTTATCCAACCATATCATGTTAACTACTGCGAAGTGCGTGGCCAACAAGCTGAGTTATGTTATGAGCATGGTTGTTTGAATAATTCATATTGTGAACATGATTGCAACCGCTTGTTAATTTCTGATGATTTCATTGAGCTGGTGTTTCGATGATTTGATTCATAGCAGGTGATCCGAATATTGCGAGAACGGTTTGATTCGTGAAGCGGTGGTTAAATAAGCTAAGGATCGTGTAACCTGGTGTAACCTATGTAACCAAAGCTGAAATTTGGGAGGGAGGCTCAAGGGAGAATGCTGAAGACGCCTAGGTGATCACTGATCAGCTGAGTGAGCTCCTAAGCCATTTTCTTTCCTATTCAACGCAGGATTGCTGAAATTTGAGAGGGATGGTCAAGGGAGAATGCTGAAGACGCCTGCGTGATCACTGATCAGCTGACTGAGCTCCAAAGGCATTTTCTTTCCTATACAAAGCAGAATGCTGAAATTTGAGATGGAGGGTCAAGGGAGAATGCTGAAGACGCCAGGGTGATCACTGATCAGCTGAGTGAGCTCCAAAGCCATTTTCTTTCCTATTCAACGCAGGAAGCTGAAATTTGAGAGGGAGGGTCAAGGGAGAATGATGAAGACGCCTGAGTGATCACTGATCAGCTGAGTGAGCTCCTAAGCCATTTTAATTCCTATTCAACGCAGGATGCTGAAATTTGAGAGGGAGGGTCAAGGGAGAATGCTGAAGACGCAATGGTGATCTCTGATCAGCTGATTGAGCTCCAAAAGCCATTTTCTTTCCTATTCAACGCAGGAGGCTGAAATTTGAGAGGGAGGGTCAAGGGAGAATGCTGAAGACGCCTGGGTGATCACTGATCAGCCGAGTGAATTCCAAAGCCATGGAATGTGTTTTAGCCATGGACTAACTAGCCAAAAAAGCTAACAAAATTTCGTAACAAAATGTGGGACGAAATCTGGGACGACAACATGGATACCGATGATACGGAGCTAAGGATCGTGTAACCTGGTGTAACCTATGCGATATTTTGTTATAACGCGGTTTATGAGTTATAAATATTTTAAGTTTTATCTCACTATTGGAAGTTAACCAATCTTTAACCTAAGATTGAAGACGGGTTTATGTGAAACGCTTGAGCTAAATCACATTCTGTGTTTCAATAATTTCGTCCGAAGTATGTAGAGGCAACCGGGGGTCCAGGGGGCTTGCCGAGCTTTTCATTATTTTTTCATCAATAGCCTACACATTTACACTGGCCTAACACTGACGTATGCTCGTATATTTCAGGATTTGATTGATGTGCCAGTAGCTGTGTCTCTTCAAAGTTCCCCTTCAAAAATACAAATCAAGAAATCCAATAACAAGCGAGCAATTTCAACTGCTCCGACCTACTCACCCGTAGTAAGTTTTCCATTTTCTGTTGTGCTTGTTTTTAGGACGTCCCTCTGAAGCTAGGTTTCCTCAATATAGGGATGACCTATTAGGATTGATCCAGAGAGAGTGGGACAACCCCAAACATCAAAAAAGAAAAAATAAATAAATTACTGAAACAAATCCGTTCCAGACCATTCTAAGACCAAATCCGTGAAAAAACCATGGGTCTCTCTCTCTCTCTGTGTGTGCCCGCGCGCGTGGGGGGGGGGGGGGGGGTAGTGTGTGTGTGTTTTTGACAAATTTTGCTGGCGCTGCCCTGGCCATAAGTCTCAACCGATTTCCAAGATTCTTTTTCTTGATTCGATCTCACTTTTAGTATAGTTTTGCAACCAACCACGCAAATTTAGAATATCATGATGGAAGAAGGGGAATTGAGGGAGTAAAGCCGGAAAAACGTGTTTTTTTCGACAAAATTTGTTGACATCAACCAGGCTGCGGTTCTAAACCGATTTTCGTGATTCTTGTTTTGTTCGATCCCAATTTTAGTCGTTCAACAAACTTTGGGAATTTCGGATTCGCTGTCGAGTTAGGGGTGAAAGGGATAATAACTAATTCTTTCAAGCGTTGCCTAACCTACAAACTTTTATCAATTTTTGTGATTCGTATTTTGTTCCATTAAGAATTTGATGTAGTTTTGAAATGTATGTCAGGAGTTTCAAATTTCATCATAGGAGGTGGCGAATGGAAGGGGTAATACTGATAAATCATGATGTTTTATCTATTCTCGTCCGATTTCCGTGATTCTTTCAGCGATTTTTCGTAAAAAATGAACCTATTACAATGGCTCCAAAATTTTGTAAAAAAAGGCTAAAAACGGCTGAAAATTGTCTAATTAATTTTTTTAGCAAAATTTTAGCCAAAAAAAGTTGGCCAACAACGAATTTGAAAATTATAAATTTTACGCACAAAATTATGCAAAAAATTGTGCTAAAATATCATTAATATTTGCTGAAAATCTATTAAAAACTACAAAAAAGAAAGAGTTTTGCTGCCAAAATTTGTAGTTAATTATATTATGCTATGTTACCTATGTTATATGCTATCAAAATGCTCGAATTTCGAAACAGTTCAACAAATTTCAAAACAATGTATTCTAAAACAATATGTTTTATCACCTAATATAATACGATTATTTACGAAAATTCGCTCATACGATCATAACTGGAACTTTGTTTGTTCAACTACGAATTCGGTATAGTTTTGGAACGTGTATCAGGAGTTTCAAATTTCATTATTGAAGGGGTTGAATGGAGAAGGTAATAGCGATAAATTGAGATATTTTTACTTTTTCGGCTGATTTCCCTGAGTTTTTATTATTTGTTCGATCCAGATTTTAGACCAGCTATGCCACCTTGGAAGTTTCAAAATTATCGTCGGTGGAGGAGGTAAATCTGGGGGGGGGGGGGGGGGCATAACGAGAAACTTTCGTGAGTTGAGATTTCACATTGTCATTTGAATGATAAATTTCGATGATTCAACCCTGACCCTCCGGTTTGATAGAAGGTATTCCACTCCCCAATAGCCCTCAGTGCACCCCTCCCACAAGATATCCTGGATCCACCTCTGTTCACAGCCAGGGAATATAAATAGGCCGGTTTCTGAGGTGCAGGATCTGCACCTTCTTGAGGGAAATTTTTCTCTTAGATTCTAATTTTATATTTCCCACATACCATTAGACACATTAATGGACTGGGAGATTCATTATTAAAGGTTTACATTTGCTGCAAACAGTTGCTAGATTGATGGGAAGCTCTACTGTGTGTGAGGGCCTCAAATGAGATTAATCCCAGGTGCTTGCAGGGATATGCAGGTGAGGAGGGTATTGATAAGTCGCACTATCCAGACACTGTATACTCGTAACTCTTCCGGATAAAATTAAACATTTTCCAAATAAATTCTACATTTTCCTAATAGAACCCAACATTTTCCAAATGGAATGCAACAGTAACAAATAGAATTCAACATTACAAAGAATTTCTATAAAAAATAATTAGAAACTTAATAAATTTTTAATAAATTCCATCTTGATTATGATTATTGATCATTCGCTACCCTTTTTGATTTTGCAGATCGTTCCTAAGATGAGATAACGTCTGTAGATTTCACGGATAAAATTCAACATTTTCCAAATTACACCCAAAATTTTCCAAATTCACTCTAACGTTTTCCAAACAAATTCAACATTTTTCTATTTAAATTCAACGATTTTTAAATGAAATTTCAACATTTTCCATATTAAAATTCAACACTTTATAAATTTTATAAACTTTTAATAAGACAAGAAAGAAAGAATTCGTAAATGTTCAAACTATTTTGGTTTATTATTTTCAACAATGAACCTTTTTAATCGACCAAGAAAAAAAATTTAACACCCCCTGAAAATTTTTTGGTTTACGTTTCAAGATGCGTAGAATCCAAAAATCGAAAATAAAAAATCAGTCCGCAGCTTTTTTTTCTTAAATACTAGACCATTCTATATGAAACTTGAGTTAAAAATCACATTTGGGGTCTAGAAGCTCAGCATCAATTTTTATCAACCCTGAAGGGTTGTATTAAAATTACATTCAAAAACTCGAGATCTCGACAACCTACTAAGTTACATTTATAATTGTTTGCTCTAGAATTCGTCCAGAATATCTCAAAACGGTTTTCAATGAAGACATTTTTCGAGGATTTTGATTTTAAAATTTTGGGAGCCGTTGCAATTGCTTCATTTTTTACAAAAATTCGCTAAAACGATAATCTATTGACCAGGTCGAGATCCTGACACAGACACAGGATCTAGATGGTCGCCACTGACCTCCTTCCATCAACCCCCATTGGCAGAGACTAAATTTGGCCCTATGGCTCAAGTAGGGTTGCAGCACCCCCCCCCCCCCCCCCATTCCGACTCAGCTGTAGAGCAAAGAAATTAACTAGTGTGTTCCAATTTAGTATTTTTTCATGCCCGATCAAAATACAACCAAATTGCATCTTTCTTATTCTCTTTTTTTTTTAAATTTATTTACAGATTCCATCTATAAGCATTCCAGATACTAAGTTACCTGAGTTGCCTAAACCCCCACCATCAGCGAAAAGCTTCTTAACTGCCCCTGTAAAGCGGATAAACAATGGCGAGCAAATCAGTTTCGATAATGGCGCTTACAGGATAATACAAAATCCAGGCACAGTAAGTTCTGGCGTCCAACCCAGGTTGAAAGTGGTTGGCGGGACACAAGCCAGGAACCAATCAGGAATCGGCGGATATTCGGGTCCTTTGGTGCGGTTTAGTGGCCCAGGAAAGTCGTTTGCTCTGGTGGTCAATGGTGACAACAGCCCCACGACAGCGTTTTCTCCACCTCAAGGTTACGGTACCATCAAGAAGAATGGCGGAGCTCCTCCATACGCAAGTGGTGGCAAGTTGCCCAGCAAAACCGTCACTGTCCCGAAAAGAATGTCTCCTGTCGCAAGTAGTAGTATAAAGAAGTCGCCGTCAGTCCGTGTCATGGAAGATAATGAACTAGCATCCATCTTGAG
The DNA here is from genome assembly GCA_030762985.1 of Adelphocoris suturalis. Classification (NCBI taxonomy): domain Eukaryota; kingdom Metazoa; phylum Arthropoda; class Insecta; order Hemiptera; family Miridae; genus Adelphocoris; species Adelphocoris suturalis. The sequence continues at coordinate 44,506,006 of CM061044.1, forward strand.
TCGCAACCACCTACGTGATACTTACATGAACTCGTGATCGCAACCCCCACCTCTTCTCATTGTGAGACCGACTGACTGTAAATAATAAAGTTATCAGCGTATTGTAAATCGATGTAAATATAATTAAATGATTCCATGTTGTTTTTCTTCCGTATTTAAGGTTTTGGGATCGAATATTAAAAAGAAAGCCAACCAATTATGTTGTTTTAGTACGTAATAGTTATGTGTTAAAATTTACACACAAAAATCCATCTAAAACGAATTTCCCGGTTTTGTTAGTTCCATTCGTTGAACTTAAGCTCTGATTACCACTAATACTACCCGAGTGATGTATAAACATTATCGCAGCCTATTGAATATTTCAAATAGCAATCCCCATATCTCGCGCATGAAATTTCACCACCAGCATACACATCCTGAACATTTGTTGTCCTACTTTATTTTGCTGTTGGTGCTCTTAAATTCGAACTTTATGATGTTTATTTTCAATGAATATCATTTTTTTTTTATTGTTGAATATCATTCTGTAAAGTGTAATCGACTTAGTACCTACCTACTGTAAATAAATGAAGTGATACTTTTTCATAATTTAATTTTTTTAATTAATTTGTGTACCTACCTGTGAAATAGTTACTCATTGATAGACTTGGACTATGAGTCCGGAATTTGTGATATACCTAATTGTGAAGAGTGGTTACACACGTGGTTCACATCCATACGTCAATAGAGAGTTCCTAGGATGCTTTTTGATAATGGTATGCCGTTAGAGGTAGTGCCGCTACGCAGTCTGTCTAGGGCGAATCACTCTGAAGCTAACTCGGATGCAGAATAACGGCATGGAAGGATTAAGGTGATGGAGAGTTACGGCCATAATTTAAGTGACGCTAAATTGAAAAGTGACACCAATTTTCCCATTCACAGTTAGTTTTACCTAGTTGATCGCTGTTTTGATTGCTCTTTCCCGTTTGAATCTCGTATTTTTTATTTTTCTGTATTTGCTATTTATTTTTACTTTTCTCTATTTTGAAGAGAACGATTTTGTTATGGATCGCTTTATGCATCTATGTTCCGTAGGCCTTATCTCCGCCGAAGAGTTTATATTCGTTTTGGATAATTTCGTGGAAAACGAGGGCCGACCCCGAATTCCTCGTCAGTTAGCAGAGGAGTTTGGAAGATTTTCACTTGACGGAATGTCGGAAGAAGATGCTCTTCTCCAGTTTCGATTTCGGAAACCTGATATTGATTTGTTGTTGGTACATCTCGGGTTACCAGAAATCGTTCGATGCAAGGGATATAAAGTGCCTGGCACTACTGCTCTTTGTATTCTCTTGCGACGATTATCATACCCCAATCGTCTGACGGATCTCTAGAGGATGTTTGGCATGAGCGCTATAGGTACCTACGTTAATCACCGTACGTACATACCTACCTATGGAAAATCGAACAGGCAAACGTTTACAATGGTCTTACCAAGTCAACGCAAATCATTTTCAATCTTCCACAAAATGGTTTTGACCCACAGGTTTTTGCACAAACAACATACTATTGTAGTTTGTTCATGGGCATGAGTGTAATCCAATGTTTTGTTGACAGGCGATATCGAGGAAGTGATACCATCCTGTAAGGTTATTTTACCCCAACGGCGAGACGTTACGTTCATGACCGTTATGACTGAGTACCGTTGTTTACCGGCCTAGTACGGTCTTAGTTTAGCGCCAAAACGTAAATTCACACCGTTATAATGCGCATGCGCAGAACATACTAACGTCGTTAGCTTCGCCGTACCGTTAAAAATCGTCTTTAGGAACTCTCTATTCTGCTCGGTCTTCAGATTGGCTAGTTCCATTTGGATGGGTGGGCTGAATCTTTGCTGAGAAGCAATATTGACCTGAGAAGTCAAGCAGACTGCCCACTTCCGAAAAAAATAGTTCTGTGGTGTGGTCAAAGAGAAAAATGTTTTAACTGATTCAAAGGCTTTATTCGCCATTAACTAACTAAGAAATGTAATCAGAAAATTTGGGAGAAAAGAGTCCTTGGACAAAATCTTGGAAACCATGTATATAGAGTTGAATGATACGAGTACAACATTCGCCCGGCCTTTAGAGCTGGACGTAGTCATTAAGGTAAGCTGGAGGGCGTCAGTTTCTAGTACTTCTACGAAGTGTATCGTCACCAGGATTCCGCTCAAGAATATTAGGACTGGGAAGGTGTGTTTCTGGGCTTGCTGGAGGGGAAGTTGGTGGTGACCTAGGTTCTTCAGGAATCTGACTTAGTTCAGGAACAAGACGTTCCTCTGATGGTGACTGAGCAATATCGCTTGATTCTGGGCCACCAAGCGGTGCAAGATGTCGGGTAGAGACATTAGTTTCACGACCATTTGGGTATCGGATCAATGCGTAATCATGAGCGCCATCAAGAAGTTTTATTTCTTCGACAAGAGGGTCAAAGTTAGAGCTTCGATCAAACTTCCTCAAGGCACTTGGCCCGGATTCAGGAGCCAGGTTGGTGAGGAGCTTCTACTTGCAGACCGTCATGGATGATTGAATAGTCACTCATGTGGAGAGCAGTTGATTGGAGTACAAAGCAACGAGTAGGGAATCTTGAAGGACTGTTACCCATTGATTGTTAGCCCGTTCTCTTTGGAAGCTAGCTCCATTGTGTCCCGTTCAGTCTTTCGATTTGGCTATCACCCTGAGGGTTGTAGTGCGTTGTACAGCTACTAGCAGTGCCATATATGGCTAAGAATGTTTTAAGATCTTGAGACATGAATGATGCCCCTCTGTCTGTATGAATGTATGTGGGAGCGCAGAATGTTGAAAATAACTGTCTCAATCAATTGATGACTGTATTTGAGCTGATGTCCCGGCAGGCAAATGCGAATGGGAATCTCGAGTATTCATCGATTATCGTAAGAAGGTAACGGTTTCCTGAATTTGACAGCAAAGGTCCTTTAAAATCGATATTTAACCTTACAAAAGAGGAAGTAGCTTTTATAAGGGAGCCCTGATGTTGATGGAATTGAGGTTTTACCTCTGAACAAATGCGGCAGGATGAAGTCACTTTCCGTATGTCCTCTAGGGAGAAAGGCAAATTCTGGTTTCGAATCCAGTGATTCATCCTGGTGACAAAGAGAACAGTAAAGCATTGAAAGTCGAGTGGGATCGTTTGACCAAGAGAGGTAACAGACCCCCGAAAGAGCATCAGCAGCATGATTTTCAGAAATATGAGAAAATAAGGAAATCGGATTTCTCACGAAATAGAGCTCACAAAGTGAATCATTTTAATACTGCACACTTTCCCATAGAATGTGATGAGAATACATTTGGATGTGATTTATGTGGCGAATTAGGTTTATTCACAGCAGGAGGAGAATTCGATATCCGTGGGTCTCCCAAATTTTGGTCCATCCAACGAAAAAGTACTGTGGATCTCAAGTCTTTCTTTTTTTGTAAGTGGGAGGACCTGAAGTGAATTGCCACATGGCACAAGAAGTGGGATGTGATGGAGTCAAAGAAATGAGTGGAAAGTCATTCGCAAATGTTGGATTTAAAAGAAAAGACAAAAGTACGAACCTTGGCGGCAGTCATCATCAATGTGCACAAGCAGATTGTTGTAGAACCTTCTCACCATTTTCTAACGTCTATGGTGAGACGTTAGAATCCGAAGCCAACCTAAAACACCACTTTACATACGAGTTGGCCCGATAACCCTTGGTTCTATTCTCTGAAGAGGGAATAATGCGAAAACGAACAAGACTTTCATTTCTTTGACTCCATCACATCCTTCATCTTGTGCCAAGTGGCAATTTACTTCAGGGCCTCCCACTACACCACTTGAGAACGAAAGTACTTTCTCGTTGGAACGAAATGGTGTGTGGAAACCGAAGCAGGATTTCAGTTTCTCTTCATCACTACATTCCCGTCCAATTTGAAAGGCTTTTACACAGTCAAGTTCACTTTGCTAATAAGAAACTAGGTTTCAATGATGAAAATCGTTGTTTCTTCAATGAAATCGATGGTTTCCCTAAAAAATTACCCATGAAAATTCGAGTTTGAAGTCGGTTTCTACGTATTTTTTTTACGCTGAATCGAATGGTGGTGAATCGAATACTTGCAGATCTCCTCAACCTGTTATAACCTAGTTTTACATTAACTATTTTTACCCCTGAAAACGAATAAAATGTATGTTATTAAATGAACCCATATTTGTGAGTGTAAAACTTAGTTGTAACGGAGTTAAAAAGATCTGCAAGTGCGATTCAGCGTAAAAAGCATGTAGAGACCGAACCCAAACTCGTAGTTACATGGAAGTTAATTTTTCAAGAGAGCCCTCAATTTCATTGAAAAAAACAATGTTTTAACATTAAAACATAGTTTTCTCCCCTAATTAGCCAAGTAAAAGTGACTAAGGAAAGCTGAGATTTTGGCAGAACTTTTAGAGTTACAGGAGAAATTGACGTCGGATTACAGCAAGCCCCCTCCCCCCGAGTGTTAAAAAAAAAGTGGAGATTTATAAAATTAGTCAATTTTCCTTTTTTTATTTTTATTTCATTTTTCACCCGTTTTGCCAATTCAAAAAAATGTTTTTCCATAGAGGGGGAGGAGGAGGGGGGGATAAGAAGTTGAAAAAAAATAGCTTTAGGACGGGTCCTGGCCTTTGGCGTCACAAAATGGAACCCCTGTATTTTGAGGAAACAGGGTGTTTTTTTTCTCTCTTTTTTTATTGGAGTGGGTTTTTACTACTTCGTCGAGAGTGATTTAGTTCGATTGATTTAGGCCAGACTTAGTAATAGGTTTGCACCTACTCATAAAATTCATGAAAATGATTAGTTCCACTCCGGGAAATGAAAAAACGTACGTTTTCCTCCAATGAACAAACCATGTTTTAAAATTTATATTTGAAAAAATTCAATATTAAATAATTATGTTCATTTCAATAACAATAATTGATAACAAAATTTTTAAATACAGATTCCAAGTAGCCACTGATTATTATTTGTTAATTTTTTTCCAACATTGCACTTCTAGATAGTTCCAACTTGAAACAGTAGAATTTCAATCAGGCCATGATCCACTCCATCAGGAGAAAGTGTAACAAAATATTACATCTGAGTTCAAATCAACTTTTAACAAAAATATTCTCTGATTTTTTTTCTTTTGTCTCCATCCACTAAATTGTTAACCAACGTTACTATGATAAAAATTAAGTGTTACTGGCCAGTCTTTATTTTTTTTCTTTTCAATTAGATTCACTGTACAGCACTTATCAATTTTTTTTTATCAAAAAAAGTTTCTTCCGAGTTCACAAAAAAGTTCACTTTATAAGCACGAAAAAATGTCTTAGGAAATACACGGGTATTTTTTGTTGTTGTTGGGATTTTCATTTCAAAAAGAGGGAGGATTCCTAGTCTCCTGACAGTTCCAACGATGAGTCCACTTTTAGCTTCTGCAGACGAAGTTCGGAGATCCACCAAATTAGCTTGTCTTGGAATGAAGTGAAGAATGACATTTCTTGGATTTATGTTATTCATAGTTCAATGCTTCCATGCTTTCAAAGCCTTTTTTTAAAACGCACATCCATTTTCTCAGGTATTTTACCGGTGGATTCTCGAAGAATATTACCTGAAAACAATCTTAAGTTCTAATGAAGGAACGAAATATAAATTGAACTTTCAAAAAGGAAGTGTGGACATAGCATAGAGGGTATGGTGTACAAAAAACCGTAAAATTTGAACAATTTTTGTGGTATAGATGCCAAAAAATGTGCAAACCGACGGATATTAGCAATGGAAGATTTCAATCTTGAAAACAACTACACAATCAATCATTAGTAATACGACAAAAAAAGATCAGTAATTATAGGCCCTTTGAACAAAAATTAGGCCACCAAAAGTAGTCAAAGTCAGATTGAATGCTAATGTACGTGGAATGGACATAAACGGCATCTTTAAAATGTTGTATTAACATAATCCATTCAGTAGGTACAAACAAGATTTGGTTTGAGTTGATCTGGTGTATATCTAAAGATAATAACAGTAATTATGAGAATGAATTAAACAAATTGATAAGGTTTCAAGGTTAAATTACAGAAAACCTTATTGGGGGAGTTCGCTTTATGTAACTGGGATACACCAAAATGCTGTATCCCACCAGTGAAATGGTGTATTCACCAGTTTGATGGTGAATTAAAATATTGGAAACGTATCAATTTTCCAGCGGTAACACCATCCATTTTCCGTACGCAATAGCAAAACAAAATTCATAACACATCACTATCTAGAAAGCCGCAAATAAACCTTTCACATGAAGAGGGGGGTAGTGATTTAGTGGCACTGCCTCTGGGCCGAATGTGATCTACAAGACATGTTGCCGAGTATTTGATACGCGGCGAAATGGAATAATTCCAACTTTAGACAATCCATCGTCATCAAGAGGACTTTGATACATACAAAATCAATATAGATCAATCGAAGATGAATGTTTTGGCTTGACAGCCAACCTAACATCAAGGCGAGCGCCACAACTTCAAGCAACAGAGATTACGTCAACACAATTATTCCATTGATCATACTATTAGAAGAAATAATAGAAATTTTTGAAAATTAAAAAAACAGCAAGGAACCTTAGTACTACATTTTACAACGACTATATCGAACCACAGATCGGAAAACTACAAATAAACAAAAGAAAGAAAAAACTCGAAGATTTTACGTCAAATAGCCTCAACAATATTTTGTTTAGTAACATCTTTTTAACAGAACATCACCCTAAATTAATAATATAAATACGATAGGCACATAAAATTATGCAATTAGTTCTAGAGTCTAAATTCATTTTTTGCAAACTGACAGTAATTCAAGTCTGTTAGTAAATAATGTTATGACAGAAATACAGATTGGTTAGAACTATATTGATCCATAAAATTTGTGCTCAAACATGACAAATGAAGAGACAAAATCAATCCGTCATGAAGTTTCCGAGTGATAGATACATAACATTAAGTTCATAGATTTCTAACAGGAGTTGTCAATTTCTAGTCGAAAAATGTTCCTTGAATGACAGTAAAAACAGTTCACTATGAAATGGGAAACAAACAAGGGGTCACTCAGTCATGCTGATCTGGGTTCAGGAACAGTTGGTGGGGGGGAGAGGTCCAATTCTGTATTTCCGCAGTGAAGATAAATATAGAAGCCATGAGAGAGAAGGAGTGGGAGATCCGCCACTTAATTGTTGGGGTTCCGCCCGCCTCGACCACCACGGCCGCGCCCTCCACCTTCCCCTCGCTGATGTTCCTGAAACAAACAACAATCGGTGCCTGAAACCAACTGAAAAACCACTGCGATTCTTATACAAAGCTTCATTATTTCATGAATGACTGTATAAGTAATGACCACTGGTGTCTGTGTATGTCTGTATAGGTCTGCGTAAGTTTCATGTTTCTATATTACTATTCTCCACCTAATCAAGTGAATTTGAAGTGAAGACTGATGAGCACTAAATCAGTCGCAACGAAGTTTTGGGAACCCATTTCAATGAAGAAAGCGGAAGCTAATGAAGACAGCGTTTCCGAAGAGTGTCTGGATCAAAGACATACGTCAAACGACGGCTTCGATCAAACGATTTTTTGTACATCGTTTGATTAAATTACTCGCAACGAAGTTGTGAAAACCCATTTCGACCGAAAGAGTTATATAGATTACAACAGTTAGGCCATCATCAATAACAATCAGCATCAATAACTTGTTACCTTAACTGTCGAAATTGATTCAACATTGCAACTCTTTATTTTTTGTGGAAATAGACAATGTTTTTTCACTAACTCCCGGTTTATCTAATGTTTTTGAATGTCAAAAGGCGGTTTGTCAAAAGACCGTTCGCCACACGACTTTGCCAAATAATCCGTTCACTCAACTCTATCTTAAGCTAGTGGTAGGCTTGAAGGAGCCAACATCCACACGCTTAGCTGAAGAGATCCGAAAGATCGAAACATAGCAACCGAACAGGAACCACCACTGAAAGCGGGATCATACAAACAAAGCCAAATAGCATAGTTATGTTTTGGTGTTGGGATTTTGGTGCATCGTTTTCTTATAACAGTGACCCTTCAGCAACTTGAAGAAGCGTTGGAACAATTTGGATTGATTTGTCTCTTGACCATACGTTTTTTGATATACCTCATTTTAGACAAACGTTGTATGATATACGTATATTTGATCCAGACACTCTTCAGAAACGCCGTTTTCAGCAAAATGCTTGTTTAGCTCAATGGTGATGAGTCACCATAAGGTGAAAATGATGCACCAAAGTCCCAACACCAAAACATAACTGTGCCGTTTAGCTTTGTTTGTATGATCCTAATTTCAGTGGTAGTACAAGTTTGGTTGCTTTGTTTCGATCTTTCGGATCTCTTCAGCTAAGTGTGTGGATGATGAAGCCTACCACTAGCTTAGGACAAAGTTGAGTAAACAGATTATTTGACGAATGTAATGTGACTAAAAGTCTTTTGAAAAACCACCGTTCGAAATAAGTAATTTTAGACAAACGTCGTTTCATGAAAAGTCGTTTGATATACGTCTTTGATCCAGACACTCTTCAGAAACGCTGTTTTCAGCTAAAAGCTTGTTTAGCTTAATCCAAATCGTTCCAATGCTTATTCGCATTGCTGATGAGTCACCATATGATGAAAGGTCTTTTGACAAACCGTCGTTCGACATAAGTCTTTGGAAGTCGATAAAATTCGTTGTCTATTTCCACGAAAAATGAAGAGTTACAATGTTAGATCGATTTCAATGGTTTGGTCAGTAACGAACAATAACTAAACATTTGAGATATGATAGAAAAGACATAGCTCACACATATAGAAACATAACCATCCATAGTACATCAAATCGCCTGTTAGTCCATAAGTCCATCCATTATCCCGTAAGTCAGCCATCTATAGAAATGAGTGCACAAAATTTATCGAAAGATATATATATATATTGTGACAGAGTTCCCGTCAGAATCCCAGAGAAAGTGCTGCTGTCGTTCCGTTGATACCCAACGGGCGTCGCACGCCTCTTCTCATGTTTTCGAAAGGCTGCATTTGGCGTTGGATGGGTGATCCAAGAACTGGAAAACCAATCTACTCCGAACATAGCACATTAATGCTATTAGTACGAGTGGTATCTCTTTCAGGGATCTTGTCACTCACCTCTCCCTTTCGAGGATTTAGGGCCCCATTGCACCTCTGGGGGGCTACCTAAGTCCTTGATAATATATATCCACAGTCTTACATATATATATATATATATATATATATATATATATATATATATATATATATATATGTGTGTGTGTGTGTGTGTGTGTGTGTGTGTGTGTGTGTGGGTCGGTCTCCTTGGTCCCGTCGGGTCGCCAGCATAAGGTGAAGGTAGTGGATGAGGAGTGTTTTGTCTTAGGACAAACTTCCATCCCTGCCCGATCCGTGTTGGAGGTCTGGCGGTACCTTGGGGTCGACTTCATGGGTGTGGCCACTATAGCCGCAAGCCGTGTGGACCTTGGTGGAGCATTAGCTCGTGTCACCAAGGCTCCATTGAAGCCACAGCAGAAGCTGCGCCTCCTTCGCACGTACTTACTGCCAAAGCTCACCTATGGGTTAGTCTTTGGCAGGCTTACTGCGGGGAGGCTGCTTGAGTTAGATCGTGAAGTTCGCTCTGCTGTGCGCTCTTGGCTAGGATTTCCACCTGGTGTCCCAAGTGCTTACATCCACGCACCGGTCAAGGCCGGTGGGCTCGGTATTGTCTCTCTTTCTGCCAGCATCCCATCTTTACGCCGCCAGCGCCTGCTTGCCCTTAGGGGCTCGAGCTGGGAGGTCGCCCGCACTGCTGCTGACCTGGACTTTGTCCGGCAGCAGTTGTTGTGGTGCGATCGAGCAACACCAACTGCTCCAAAACCCAGCTCATCTGCTGAGTTCGCTGCTGCACTGCATGAGTCAGTAGATGGTAAAGAACTCCGACAGTGCTCTGAATCCCCCATTTCTACCCAGTGGGTGGAATGGGCTTCAGAGGGCATTGGGGCCCGCGACTATCGCCATTTTCACGCCGTCCGGGTGGCTACGTTAGCCACCTCGGTGAGGTGTTCGAGGAGTAGTCGCGGGACAGTAGACACCCTTTGCCGTGCCTGTCGGGGTAAAAATGAGAATCTTTATCATGTAGTGCAGCAGTGTCCTCGTACTCACGGTGGCCGCATTTTACGTCACGATGCGGTTGCCAAGCAGATAGCAGGTGCTTTGTCATCTAGCGGTTGGGATGTCGAAAGGGAGAGACTATACCACATACCGAGTGACCGGGGCAAGAAGCCAGATATCGTTGCGATCAAGCCCGATGGGTCTGCCATAATCCTGGATGTCCAAGTTGTCAGTGGCAGCGTGGACATGGAGCAGACCTGGCGGGCTAAGAAAAGTAAATATGATAGAAGTGATCTGCGACAAGCGATATCTGAGCTAAAAGGAGTGGCGCCTAATAACATCAAGGTCATGGCCGCGACCGTCTCATGGCGCGGGGTGTGGTGCGGGAAAAGTGCCACGGAGCTTCTCGAGTTGGGCATCTCGGCAGGAGTGCTCCGTGGTATCACCACCCGCGTCCTTCGGGGCTCTTACCTTAATTGGTGGTCATTCTATAGGGGCACTTCCTTTCATCCCATTCTTCCTCCTCGTCCTGCAACTTCCCTTATCCCTAGAGCCGGCGTCGGGTAAACCTGGGCGTCCTCCCCACTTTTTTATTTTATTTGTTTATTTTTCAATTTAATGGCGTGCCCCCTCCGTCTTTGAGGGGAGGTTTCATTAAAAAAAAAAAATGTGTGTGTGTGTGTGTGTGTGTGGATTGGTAATCTCCAACCGAATTAACACAAAGAATCGATGCTCAAAGTTTATTGAGAATTGGAAACTAAGTCGATTCTAACATCACACACGAATATTAGAGCACAGAGATTGAATATAAAAGTGAAGTTCTCAGTAACCTAAGCAACAACTGTCCGTTTAATAACAATCTGGAGTGACTAACAAGACTCCGTATTGTAAACAAGAGCGATATAAGATACGAGGACAGGCGAGAATCTTACTATATATATAGGAAAAGCATAGCTGCTAGTAATGGAAGTAACGCAAGGACCATACGTATCAAGATGCCTACCAAACAGACATTTCAACATTTTAATTAAACAAAACACCTACACTTCACTAGTCCTTCTGTATTTCAAAATCTACTGTCAACTGAAAATTAGGGCCACTTTCACCAACAACTTATAAATCCGAGATTGGCCAAACTCGATTAAATATAATCTCGAGGATCAAACCTTGGCGTCTTTCACCAACCCAAAATTCGTTTAAACCAAGATTGAAATAATCGAGTTTCCCTAACGGAGATTCCGGAAACTGTCCAATGAAAAATTGGACAATTTGAAACGACAGAAAACCCGCCATGTGTCCGACATATCAAGACAATAAAGCAGTGAATCACAACCACGACCCGTTTTTACCCGCGCCGTTTTTATCTAGTTACCTAGTTACTATCTACTCGCAACTTTTCGTTGACTTCCAACAAAGAAAGTGTGACACATCATTTGATGGAAGCAGGACGGTTGATCACCTTATTTAAATGTACATAAGTTATTTTATGTGGTATAGGTAGGTAGGTACATACTGTACAAGGGATAGCAATTCAACATCGTATTATAACGTGCTATCATCATCGATTATACTTTATTTTCCTACCATCTTACATCAATTTCGTATTATAATTCATCGATTTGATGGTATAAAAGCCTTTTTCCAACTTATACCTGTTCGAAGGGAACTCCAGGTGAGTGTCGATAAGCTTGAGGACTTTCAAAACTGTCGGTTTTGGGAGCCGGAATCTCCGCCGAAATTCGACGTCGTCCAACCCGTCAAAATGTGGAATGCGCCTTCGGATCGTCCTTGGGCGTCGTTGCAGGACATCGTCCTCATCCGAGGAATCAAATTAATCCGAGCGATAAATCGCGTGAATTCATCATCAAAAACTTGAATAACAATAAACTATATATAAACTATAATAATAAACTGTGAACCAAACTGTAGAGGTATGAGGTATCAGCTGTTGGTGCGCGGCCATATTGCTCGATATCATTTTTATCACTAATCTGAGATTGGGAAGTGTAACTGGCCGGGGCTTGGGAGATTAACCTCAAGCCACCTCGTTAGGAGTTTAAACTCGTAAAGTGGTCTGGTGAAAGACGATTAGCTGGAATCTCGATTATTTGTTAATCTTTTCTAACTTAAACTCGTTTATGTTGTTGGTGAAAGTGGCCCTTAATGAGGTAAAATAAATTACCTACCTACGCTTCACAAGTCGAACTATAGGTGACAGAAGTTATAATAAACTCGATTTGAGGGTGGTGAGAATTTCATTGGAATTATATCAGCTGAAAACGATCGCTGTAGTCTTCAATGTGATTATTGCTATGTACTTAGGGAGAGCATACGGATGAATGTACAGTGACTTGGGTGGTTTAATTCGATTCTTTGGGAGATATCTATAAATGAAAAAAAAAAAACATTATTGTTACCGGAAGTTTTTGAGACCTCGATTTTTCAATATTTCAGCCCTTAAATTCTATCAGTTAGAGTTGATCGAACGTGATGCCGGTGTTACTGGTACATCCCCGATCGAAGTATGATTTTTGAACCGAATTTCATAAAGCGAGATCCAGTAGTTTCGGAGAAATGCTTAAGACAGCAGAAGGTGTGCGGTGTGCAGCCGCTTTGATTACAGGTTCATTATTAAAAATAATAAACCCAAAATCCAATCGAGGTAAAAACAAACTAAAGATATGAACTGACCAAACAAATTAGATCTAAAGTATTAGGTATTATTTGGAAAACCAGACCTGACCTAACTACATGATTTCAATGGAAATTGACAGGGATACATTGATATGGTCTTAGCTGAGAGGTCATTCCATATTTTTGTCTGAAAGAAAAAAAAGTCACACTTTTCTATAATAGTTCACGAACAACCAATCGTTGTTAGGGAAGATATAACTTCCTGATTTCCCATCCCACAAAAATCGTTCACCATTCCTTGGAAAGCTGTGAATTTATCACTCATGACTCCATATTTCAAGGGGCCAGTTTCCACCTCATTAACGCTCCTGAGAGTACAAGCCTCGTTAGTTAAGATAACCAAGTTGTTGTGACTCTTACTGGATCAAACCACTACTCTGCAATCTTCGCAATAACACATATCCATGTCACTCTGATTACTTTTACACAATTGACTGAGTAAATCATTTTTCATACCTTGTGATGAGTTGGAGGATGATTGACAGCTTCCATTGCATTGGCCTCTTTCTTTGAATCTTCCTCCTCCTGCCTCCGCTCGTAGTGGATGAAATCATCGAAAATAGATGTTGTATGTCTATAAGAATGGATAATGCGCAGCACTTGTTTCCCCCTTTCAAATGGCACTTCCTGTGTGTCCCGCGAGTTGGTTACCGGTTTGTTTTCATTGTTTTCTAAACGGATGTGTCGGAGCTGCCCGTTCGGCACATCCTTCACGTAAATCCACCTAACTCGAAACTGCCCTTTCCACTTATCCTGTGACCAAACAGAGCTTGAAGCGTTATAGTCCACTGCCGAAGTCATACGAGCCATTCCACAAAAATGACCGGAACCATTCACCGAGAAAAACAAATAAACACTACCGTTGGGCTTAGTCTCTCGCTCGTGGAAAGCCTGATCTAGTCTTTTGTTGCCGTGCTCCGTCGAACACCAGATTTCGTACTTGATCGAGCGGTGTATGTCGTCCTCCGAGTATGACTTGATGACGAAGAATCTCGCGCCTTTGGCAGTCAGATCAAAGTCAGGCGGATTGTAATTGTTCTTTACCCGCAACTCCTCCAAGACAGGGTGAGACAGCCCAACAGTAGTTTGTTGTTGTGGCTGCTGTTGTTGCTGCTGCTGCTGCTGAATGTGATGCTGCTGCTGATGATGTTGCTGGTGCTGTATAATTTGCTGCTGAGGAGGTGGCATTTGAGTCATGGACTGAAACAAAGTTAAAACATTGGCATCAGTCGGTGACGACTAGAAATATAATGATAAAATAAAAAATAACATTATCCTAATATCAAGGATCTTATTCCAACACCTATATTGTACTGTTCAAGATTTAAATCATTAGTATACTAATGAACCACTAAACTTCTTTAACAATAAATTATTGATGAATGCCAATCGTTAAAAGGAAATCTAAAATCCAACCAAAATATAGGTAATTTCTAATATGCTTTTACCTAAGTCGCAATTCGACCAATGCTTTCAGTTTGTGTATGCGCGCACGGTGTAGGATATATATTTTCTATCAATAGTCCGAACTTTTTTATCTTTTCTGCCATACTTCACCTTCAGACTTCATTATAAACGAAGTTTTTATTCAAAGTGAAATGGAAAACTTAGGGTTCGTCATCCTATTAAATGTCCTCTTCAATTTGAACAGTAACCGAGAGAATTAGAGTCGTTAGTTACCAGGAAAATGGGTAATATGTCGGAAAAAGTTAATCGTACAATGAGTGATTTGTGGTGAAGGCGAAATATTGAAAGCTGCTGACATAGCATCTGAAACTATCGACTTTAGGGCACTTGAATTTCAATTGATTATTTTTTTTTTTTTAATTGGTTTAGTTTATTCTTGTCAATGACGGTATGGAAATTGTATTCGTGGAAACAGCTTATTGTAACCATAACAGGAATCCATTTCGTTTTGGCGTGAATTATCATGAGATAGGTTAGTTTTTGGAGCACACTTAAGGATAGGGTAGACCTAGGATAGGTTGAAATTTGACACGAAACTGTTACAACGTGAAAGTTAAAGACGTTGCCAGGTTGTGGGGGTGCAACAAACCAACTGGACGAGATTATTGTTGAACTCAATTCTGATTTAGTAAAGGTTTTGATGAGATTAAGTGAAGCTGATAAACAAAAGGAACGAGATTAAACACAAAGAAATAGGAATTCGCTTAAAGTTAAATTGTCACCAGTTGTGCAAAACGTATGTTTAATTTTCTCATGCGAAATAGGAAAGATACTTTTAAGGAACAACTACTGGACGCGAAATTTTGGATCATCTAAGCAGTGATTAGCCAAAGGATTGTGATTTAATTATACTTCACAGTTACCTGAGGAGGAGGCATAGTCTGAAGAGGGGGAACAGGATGAAGAGCAGCTACCGGATGTCTCTGAGGAGGAACCTGTGGAGGGGGTGCCGCCATGTAGGCTTGCGCAGCTGGCATGGGAGCGGCCGTCCTGATCTGCCCACCCCATGCACTCGGTCGGACCGTCTGAGGGGGTTGGGGCTGAGCAGTTGGCACTGACTTGACAATTCCGCTCCCACCATTCTTACCTTCCCACGTTCCGATATCCATATTGTGTTTGCCGGGAACCATCGGTGGGGGAGGCATTCCTGTACAGATGGAAAACGAAATCAGTCTGTAGTAACCTGAGTTTACAGGTATATTTTCTAAAGTTGAACTAGATGAAATTTGAAAGAAACAGAACATTTAAATTCTATGGACCTGCCCTGTAATACGGAGGGGTCGTGTTATGAAGAAACAAAGGAATAACACAGGGTTAGGTACACAACTTTTTAACATGGCGGGTGATGACAAAGATGCCGAACAGCGCTGATCGGTGGGTTAACCCACCCCAACAGGTGGATTCCAGAATCCGTGCGTTATCAAAATGAAATCCCGTGTCAAGTGTTGGTGGAACGGTAATTTCGCCGTTTTGACGAGAAAACTGGTCCTGGGTTAATCCAAGGAAAACTCACGTTGGTGGAACTGGCCCTTAGGGTATTTCAATTTAAGTACATAGGCATAAACTGATTCTCACACTTAATAGCGTGTAGACCCCAGACATGGTAAATTTCGTTACCAGCTTGGGAATTTTTCCCAGGATCCCCTGCTTCCGAGCGGCATTAGATCGTGTCTTAGACTACTCGGCCACCCTCTGTGAGATAGGTAAAGTATGATTTTTCACTTGCCAAACCACTCCAATCAGCTGATTGAGCTCTTAATGCTAATTTCTGTGCAATTTATCCCAAGATGCTGAAATTTGGAACGGAACCTCTGTGAGACAGTTAGAATAGGATTTTAACTTGCCTAACCACCCCAAGCAGCTGTGTGAGCTCTTTACGCTCATTTCTATGCTATTTATCCTACAAAGCTGAAATTTGGAACGGAGCCTCTGTGAGACAGGTAGAATATGATTTTCACTTGACGAACCACCTGAATCAGTTGAGTGTGCTTTTGACGCTAATTTCTATGGTATTTATCCTACAAAGCTGATAAAATTTTCTTATTTTATTTAAGAAGCACTTATCTACTTAAAAGAAAATGCGCTTAACATGTGGCTCACTACGTGAGTACTGATCCATATTTTTTTATAATAACCTACCTCTTCCAATAAACCCAAAGTCAAGTTTTGATGGATATAATAATCTTTTACGTGGATCATAATATGTTCCACCTGCTGTGCTGTACAATGATGGCTACATCACCAAGATCAAAGATACATTTGGTTAGATCCTGGGGAAAGAGTGTACAGCTCTCATTGAACTAATGTTAGGATAAAATTATCTGACATAAATTTGAAACAAATGAAACCAAAAAAGTTTGTAATGAGCGGTCTTGAGTGTGGCAGAAATCTGATGCACAGTTGGTCGCAGGGGTGGGTTAAAAGTAGGTGAACATCGAAATGAAAGGTCATGGTGGAGTGGAGAGGAGGGGACAGGAGAGGTATGAAGTAAGTAAATCTGTATGTTGGCGAGTTATTGCTATTATCCTAAATTTGACTACTATCCTATCTTATGTCTATAATATCAACTATGGTTATCTGTATATATTATATAATTTAAGTTAAACTATTTTTTAAATGCTAGAATCTACATTATATCTATTTGACGATGTAATACTCTATATATCTATGGGATATGGTTATAATCAAATCAGTGGGTCTAGTTAGGTAGTTACCTATCCTTTTATGCAACTTCAACACTCCTAGCAGCCATTTCAAGAAACAATGCAAATGTAAGTTTTTAAAGGGATATTTAGCTTCCATTGTTATCCTTAGCTATATGATTGGTGTGTTATGGGTTCATCTACGTTAACTTCCCTTTAGGCTGTGTAGCTAATCACCTAATTGATAGTTTGTTTTCACTTGGGACAGTTTGATGTTTTCTGGGTTGTTTTATCCAAAATGATTGGCCAGCGGATCGAAAAATAATTGCTGAGTAAGGTTGAAGAAAACCACTGTTTTTGAATAAGTTTTGTTATTTCTTTCCCCTTTTCCTCATTAGGCCCATTCTGGGTCTTATGGCCTTGGCCAAGAAATAAAATTTCCCGGCAGGAAAGGGGGGGGGGGGGATTAGTCGCCTAATTCTGTCTTGTAATGACATACTTGAAACTTTGAGTCAGATAAACAAATTTGGCCTGGTGGAAGGATTGCCATTTTTCCTTCAACGTGTCAATATTGGAACAAGGTATGTTCAGACGGATTAGTACAGGGAGACCTCTTATAACTACCTGGAGTAACAAACACACACACTTCAAATAGTAACATGCAATTCACCTGGGCCTTTCTTTTTTATGCCACTAGAGCCGACTTGTGGCTGAGGTTTGGCAGGTTGACTAGCGATTGTCGCCCAAGTCATTTTCTTAGGTTGGGACCCTTGGCCCATGTCTTTCACATCCTTATTTTCTATCTTCGGATCCGCCAAACCAAGTCCTTGCATACCGTGCTCGATGCCCTTGAGTGCCTCACTGCCTAGAAGCATTGAAAAGAAGACAATACCCACTGTTAGATAAGAATGAACTGAATATGAAACAAGGTCAATGCTATGGAGGTTGTAGGAGAATTGATAGATCAACTAACTTAATATCAAGGGTTAAGTTGTGGAAACTGATTCAATAACAGTACTGACCATTATGATCTAGCAAGACACAAAAGCGGTATTCATGGTCTTGTAGTTTCCACGTCAAAACTTGAGTTTATATGGGCTCCAATGCACATGCTTCGATGCACATTCTATTTACAACAGGCTGACACCTACTAAAGACTCGACGGTAGGTGTGCAACAGGTGCAACTCTCAATCTCTGTGGGGAGCGCTGGTCACCCTCATCTCTTATCACTAGCGTATTCTCATCACTTTTCCGTAATGAGTAGTTTTGTCAATTCTTTTTGGATTTGTTTAGCCATCAGGAAAAGATGATTAGGGACGTCTAGAGATAGTGGACATGGTAGAACTGTGCAAGTGGTCAAGAAATTAGTAAGCAGAATATTACTGGGCCCCCGGGGAGAGGGATTGCCTATGGTCAGTTATGAACGGTTAATCGCACCTTTTAAAATGATGTGCATTGTTTGGTGATCTGTATGCTCACAAGCTCGTGTCTCAAAAATACATAACATCAAGTAGTCAATCCTTTAGAGAAAATTCAGATTAGTTGGACATATAGATCAGAATGATGTGTATAGATGAACGACAGGCATATTACTGTACGATTTGTTACTGAACAGAGCCAGCGCTCCACGCAGAGATTGAGAGTTGTGCCTGTTGTACACCTACCGTCGAGTCTACTAAATTCGAGTTTAAATGTCGAAAAATCGAAAAGTACCTAGTTACAATCCTAACGAGTGCTTAGCAAAACATCCTTATCAACAAAACACAATTGTCATACCGTTATTCAGATCCATTGATGCGTCAATAAAGTTGTTCGAATTCTCGAGTTTAAAGTTTATAGAGAGAGATTTACGTTAACTGTTTATTACTGTTCATTATAACCTTATTATTTATAACCTGGTTGAGACATAAACTGCATTGATTTAGCTTTCACCAATCCCCTCAAGGAAGCTACAAGCATTTTGATATTCGAAGGGAGCCTCATGAATCTTCTATGAATTCACGACTCGTTTTTAAAAATGGACTATACCCTTCAACTCTATACAGAACAATATCATCATAACTTACAAATGAACTATTTTTAATCTGTATTGACCACAGACCAGAAATCAATATATAGAGAAAAGAAGCACTCCCCTTAAATTCATTCCAAGTAATAATAAAGAGCTGACTAAAAAATGTACTCAGTGGAAAGATCCCTGGTCATTTAGATGCCGATAGGTTGAGATGTAAGCATCAACTTGAATCCTATTGGTTAGGTACTGTGAAAGAAGGAAGACTCAAAGGAGAGGGACAGAATGATAAAGTCAAAGGAAGAAAACAGAAGTTAATGAAAAACGGTGTCTGTTTCAAGAAAATAAAGTCTTAGACTGTTAGACTGATTTCATTTGATAGGTCATCATCAGTAACAAACAATAACCAAATGAACAATAGAGTACACAGCTTATATAGTGACAGGTAAAAGGGGGCCGAATCACATTGTTCATGAGAAGTGAAGGGGCAAGGATACATATCCAATCCAGTGCAAACAAAGTGAAAGGGGGAGGGGGTTACTCAAACTAGTTTTAACATTATAAAAAGGACAACTCCAAGCATTAGAGAAATGGACTTATCAATGAGGAAATATATTGGGGGGGGGGGGGGGGGGGGTAGAGTTTTCCCCATTTTTCCCTCCTACCCTCCTAGCCCCTACCTTTCTTTCGGCCAATGAGATCCAATCTCCCTTTCCCTGTAACTATATAAGCCTTTCTACTGTATCTTCAGGTATTGCTTGCAGCAGATGAAGACCTAAACGTCAAATCGATCCAACGTAGTAGGGATTCTTCAACGGACTCCAGAGTTGACTTTATGAGCCCAACATCCCCCCCGAGAGAACAAATTGGAATGGTCAACCATTGAATTGTATCAACCATTTCAGATGGCTTCTATCAAAGTGTTAGATGGTTTTTATCAGTGCTTAATTAAACTAAGTTAAGAACTTAATACAAACTGCTAAAAGAATGTCGATTATCCCCCTAAAAAGCTGAAATTACAGAAAATTTTACTAAAGTATAAATTAGAAAAAATTAATAAAATTTTCTCAAATGGTAATAATGTTCGTAAGTCGTGATAATAATGAGTTAGTATGTACCTAATAGAAGTAAGAAAATTTAAGGTCAGTAGTGGAGAAGCTACATTGGCTTCTAACTCTAACATTTCGAGCTGTTTTTTTAATATCCACTCTAGCGTGAAGCTCTCTAGACAAACAAATCGTTATGTTATATATGGGTATTAACCAGGATAAATGGCGTTTTCTTGGCGGTAATACTCGTCATAGTGAGGCTTCCTAGACATAGCCGCAGAATTCCCCCAAGTGGAGTAGTCGCCGTTCCCACCGTGGAAATAGTTGAAAGTGGCTGCTGTCGCAGGAGCAGCGGCTTGACCAAAAGCTCCTCCAAACATACCGTCCATTCCTAATAACAGAAAAAGCACTGTTAGTCCAATATATACCAAGAAGCGCTCCAGGCACAAAGAACAACACGAACAACAAGGAATAACCCCCAAAATTACATATCTATAATTTCCAATATATTTACAATAGTTGATACTGCTCGATGCTGAGAAAGGTTTAGATTTATTTTGAAATAAGGTAGTCCATACTGAGTGAGAGAATGTGTCTTCCATCTTAAAACAGTTGCAATACACACTCTCTGTAACTAATCGGCCCTCTTATGGAGAGGCTAAGACTGCCGTGGGTGGTTATGTATTAGAGAGTTTTTGACGACTTCAAATTAACGTCACCCATTACCATAGTCTTGAGGGAGCAAATGAAGATGCTAACCCAAAAGGAACCGGGAGAACGGTTGCCTTAATTTTGATGTCACGTTAACGGTGGTTGAGCAACGCTATATTTTCCCCCCAGCTGTCTTGTTGTCTAATCAACTTTTTCATTTCGATATGAAACGCTGGATTTTCAATCCAGAATTCAAGTTTCATGTTAGTTTCAGTTCGAATACGGGCTAATCTCTCATTTTTAGTTTTCAATTTGTAAACAGGGCATGGATTTAACGCAAAGATAGTAAACCTGTGGAACACCGTGGTTTGGTTGCACTTATAGGGCATTAGTCGTTACGAACTTCATGTTTTTGGGTTTTCCGTTGGATAAATTATCAACAAGTATGAAGTTTTTATCTTTATGACAATGAACCAGGATTTTACCTGACACAACCATCAGTGGAGGCAGCGCTTCACGCAATGTTCATGAGAAAACAGCAGAAGGATCAGGCAAACAAGAACTATACTGCGAAGAAGTAGTGTTTTGAAACTCAGGTTTCTCGTTTAAAATACGTAACATAATAATAAAAACAAGGCTCTAATCGACCAAATAGAGCCTGTGCACAAAAGAACGGATTTTTTTTCGATCGAGTTGAAGGCTGGTAAAGCGAGATGGTGGAGGCGGACTTCAGATGGCACATGCGGTTTCTACGCGACTTGAAACGAAAAATAGCCAAGTTTGAGGGGTGTTCAAGAAACCTCCCCTCTACATCAACATAATTAGTAGGCACTGATGGGGGAATTTAAAGAAAAACTATAATTAATTATTTACTTCACAAGTATTGGAGTAATTTTGAGATGACCTGTAGTGTTACTTTTCAGGAAGGTTAGGCTGGTGTCGTGTGCCTTTAGGTCCCCAAACAGGTGACGTTAAATGAGCCATTCTAACGTATGACGCTGCTAACGTCCCCTCAAGGTCACGTACTCTTGGGTACGTTAGGGTGACGTTAAGGGTACGTTAGTGGTCACCAAAAACTCTCTATTGAGGGCCAATTTCACCGTTTGAGTTAATCAAGAATTACCGATCTCATCACCAAAGCTGATTAAAGGAATTAAGAGGTTAACGGATAATTTTCATCAAGTTGTCAGCGTGTATATCCTTCAATTTCCAAATCTTAATTACTAAAAATATAATAATATTTAATGATTTTAAACATTCAAGTTCAACATTGTTTCAAGAACGACCGCAAGTCGCTTGAGAAAAAGAATGTTCACTCACATAACCTCCTCCCCCATTGACAAGCTTGTAGGTGATGGGATTCTTTTCATTAAGACGCAACATTTCACATTTCCCACACACAAGATCGTAAATATCGTCAAAAATCGTAAATAAAGATGATTGACACTAGTCAGCTGAAACTTATAATCTGTGAATATGTGAAAACATCTATTTTGGATACCTAATGTAAAAATAATTAGAATACCTATAATAATTAAGATTTAAAAAATTATGAATAACTAAAATCAAGCTTTCCTAACGAAAAGCCAGAATTTTTTAGCACAATAAGTAATTGGTCAAATTTCAAAAAATGTGCTTAAAAAAAGTCACTAACTTTTCCTAAGACGGCTAAAAATTGTTAAATTTGTATTTTCAGCAACATTTTACAAAAATAATATCAGAGATGAACGAAATCATTTAAAAAATTTATGCACAAATTTATGTGGATAAATTTACTTAAATTTAATTAATACTATTTTAATATTACTATCATTAAAAAATTTTCATGAATCGCAAAATATTATTTAAAACGAGTTTTTTTGGCCATGAAATTGTAAGTTAACAATTTCTTTTCCCTCAAAGTCCTTAATTTTCAAAACAGTGTAATATAATATAGTAAGTTAATTAACGAAAATTCGTTCAATACGATCATGCTGCAGACAGCACTTTCAGTTGGTTTAGGTTTAAATGTCCAGTTACCCAATTAAATTATTCAAAAGGGTAATTTCACGCGACTCTTCGTAATTCCTTCAAGGTTTATACAAATACAAATTAATTTTATTAGCTAACCATGCGGTAGGTAAGTAAAAATGATCAAATTCATATTTTAATTCGAAGATCTGAAAATATATTTTTGTAGTGACATGCAGAAGGATGTGAGCGTACCATACGAATCGTGCCCCATCTGACCGCCATAGCTCCCCAGAAACGTGACGGGCTCGCTGTTAGACCAAGTGCCATCACTTACGCCAAAAGTTTGAAACGGAAACGAAGTACCATAGTAGTTAGGGATGTAGGGATCAGAAGCCATTGTTGTCGAAATCGGAGTGGTAGTGTAACCCTGAAACCAAAAAATTTGATAAGGGGGAGGTTACGGCGGTGTTCAATTAATACATATATATAAGGTGTTAAGGTTCTCGAGGATTGGTCAATAATTCAACTTTTATATCGTCCAATTAATTGAACATCGTCAGGGCTGAGGAATATTATTTGTTACCTCCATGCAGGCCACTAGGCATGGAGGAAGGAAGGAGGTAGAAGAAGACAAAGACAAGATAAGGTATCACTCCTTGGTGGGTGAAGTCACTGATTCGTTCGAACTCCTGTTGAGGTATCAAATATTTTTGGCAGTTACAGAGGCGCAGTCGAAATAAGACCCGAAAACATACGAAACAATAATTAATTAAATCCCTCTCGAGCCAAAAGACTGTAAACATCACATTTCCTGTCGTTAGCACCTTTCACTTCCTCACTCACTTGAGTCAAAACACACCATGACAATGACCTCGCTTGACTGCTGACTTGTTCCATCGAGCATCTGCTGAGCCAGCGGCCTGCAGTTTCACTTCGTCATTCGTCCGACCCCAAACCAGCCGAGACGGCTGGTATTTGACTCCGGGGAAATGTGACGCTCCAGGAAGATAACTCTCACAGTCGAAGAGGTTTGATCACCCTGGCCTCATAGCTCTGATCGTTGGAGTGTTGCAACTTAGAGAAATTTCCCTACTCGCGTCATTACAACTACGGGAAATTTCCCGAAGTTTGAACACTACAACGATCAGAGCTATCAGGCCAGGGTGATCAAAGCTCTTTGACTGTGAGAGTTACTTTCCTGGAGCGTAACATAATGTTCTTGTTCATTATACAGGGTGTCTCACGTTATGTCCGGCAAACTTCACCCACGTATTCTGCAACTAATTTCTGATCAACAGTTCCTCCTAGAGATTTTTTAAACGCTTTGTTTTCGAGGTATTCAATTTTTAAGAATTCTTTCGTGATTTCGACATTAATTCACTAAAGCGGCAATAACCCCCTTAATTACCTGAGAAAATTCTAATTTGATTATACGTTGGAAAGTGTTGAATTTCCCATCTCTCTAATGGACGGTAAAAGTTTTTTAAGATGGTTCAATTGGTGAAAAATCAATCTGAAAAGAGAATTTTGTCAAATCTTCAGAATGACCACTTTCTGTAGGTCCAATGAAATTCTTCACGTCAAATTCAGCCTGCAGTCCTAAAATTTGCCCCATAATCTCAGCTTTCCAACGGTGTAATCTATTTTACTTTTACTTTGCTAATTAGGGAAGAAAACCATGTTTTAATGTTGAAAAACTTAATTTTTTCCAAAGAAATTGAGGGTTTCCTTGAAAAATTACCTTCTATGAAAATACGAGTTTGGGGTCGGTTTCTACAGATTTTTTCCTGCTGAATCGAATGGTAACTCTTGCATACCTCCCCGAGATCGTTATAACCTAGTTTTACAATTAAAAATATTGAATTTATTTAGTATGAAAAATTTTATGTGATTTTAGGGGTGAAAATTGTAAGTCAAAATTGTAAGAGTGTCAAATTCGATTCATAACAGTGTTCACAGTGTCTTTCACAAAACTTTAAGCTCCATCAATATATCCATCGATATATTACAAAAACACGTATTTTCAATTCATGATCTTCTTTAGCAATCACAAGAAACTATACACATGTCGTAAACATATTTTTACTTTTTCCAATAGTAAAGATAGGTTTTCAGTTTAGACCATTCCCACGTATGAGACGAGTTCCAGAAAAATACACTTAAAGCGATCAACTTCCTCAAAGCCCTTCGAGGTGTTTAAAGAGTAAAAACACATTAGTACGCTATTTAAATTAAAATAATTATGTTATTCATCAATATAGTTCGAGGGTATTTTTATTGAAACTATTGTACAGAACGTTTGATTTGATAAATTCACCAAACACAACAATATTGAGATTGAATCATAGAATATTATTTTACCTGGTGTTGAGAGGCCCGCCATGATTCAAAATCTTCATGTTCGTTCACGTGCTCTTTAGGTCCATTCGAAACTGAAAATTAAAATACCATAGAAAAGGAATTACGGAGTAACGAAGAAGGACACTCAACTAAGTAGGTACTTAGTAGGTTTGTTCGCTGAAGCGTTTTGAAGTGATTTTCAAACCGTTTCAAACTAGTTGGCGCGACTTCTGCCAACTTTCGAAGTGATTTCAAACTGGATGGGGTTCTAATGTTTAGGCCAACAAAACAGTAGAAAGATAAATATGTTTCATTTCACTTCACTTCACAGGTTCCTCATTTAGGTAAAATGATTTTCGAGCGCAGGTACCTAGTGGTTTCTACTCTCCCTCTCATTTAAAATTGTAACTATTCAAAATTAATGTAATTCTTTTAAAGTTCAGTGTTTCAACTTAGAAAAAATTAATTCGATCACGATAAGAATTCGATAAGAAACCGCTGTTGAATTTGTTTAGGAGAGCCACGGAAAGCCAATCTCCAGACTTTACTGTCCAATGATGGACACATGTTTCATGATTGTTGGACAAAATGAAACGTTTCGTCGTTAACATGATCAAACCAAAACCGGCTGCGGGGGTGATTATTTTGACGTCTGAATTCTGTACCTCAGAGGTCGATTATCGTAAGTGACATTTTGGCGATTTTACAGGAGAGCCAAAAGAAGTTGTGGGCACACCTATTTTGATCCCTATGGCCCATTCTGATGACTTTATCATGCTCAAATTAATTAATTTGAGCATGATAAAGTCATCAGAATGGGCCATAGGGATCAAAATAGGTGTGCCCACAACTTCTTTTGGCTCTCCTGTAAAATCGCCAAAATGTCACTTACGATAATCGACCTCTGAGGTACAGAATTTACGTGGTGAAAGAAAATTCCTTAACGCAGCTCTTAATCACCGGTCTACCGTTACCGTTTGGTTAGTTTGACGGGATGTTAGCTGAGATCGATGAAACTGGCCCTCAGTAAAAAGACATTGTACACCTAAGCTAATAAGGCTGATTTTAGTTTATCCCTAATACTTAACCCTTCTCGTATTAGTTGGTCCGGTAACCGGGAGAATTCTTCCGAAACCGAATTTCCAGTTGTGGCAGCCCCCAACACAGTAACATTGAGTGGAAATTCAATTTAATGAAACGAGTTTAGGTATACGAAGACTTTTTTATTGTGTACTTATCTAACAGTAGCTAACCTACTTACTACTGTTTAACTCTCAATCAATAAGCTGCTATGCATATCCACCCCATACAGTGGAGTTTAGATATAATGTGTAGAAGTTGAAATGCATTTTTAAAAGTCTCTAACTAAATAAATTTGTAAATTCTTGATTAGAATAAAACTCTGTAGATTTCACGGATGAGACACAATGGATAGAGACAATAGAGATTTATATGCTTCCCGAGCCTCAATTAACGGAAGAGACGATAAAGGGGAGGTCCTGTTATGATTCCCCGGGGAGCAGGAGGTCCTTGAGATAGGTCATGGAAGGGGAGCTCCGAGGCTCAAGGACACCCTCCATCCTGCTTGCCAACATCCCAGACAGACGGGAGAAATACCTGAACACATACTAGTACCTTCCTTCAACAGCCTTCTACGCATTCCTGACATTTTTTGTACAGGGAACCGAGAAAACCCTCACTTTTCCAATACCTAGTAGGAGGAATTCAATCAATAAAAGATATTGATCAAGTACCTAATCACTTCAAGCGACTTTTCTGGCACCTTTTGTTTGTTCCTATGAGATATAACACTTCACAACAGGGCAATCTTAATCCCTATTAAATTGTAATCAACTCCCCCCAGTGACGATGAACAGATATTCCAACGCCCAGAATCAATCGATGACTTACAGCTCTGACGGACACACGGTTTCACATTTAATATTGGCACATTTTATAATGTAATGGCATTCCTGCCATCTAATACTAACGGAACAACATCAATATAAGCTCATACTTACTCAAATGAGCTCTCAGACTATAAAAAACGTCACCATCTTTTCATTATTGTCGACATTTCACTACGATTTAGCCTACATTACTTGTGAATGAACGTACCTTGATTCCCTTGTCCTTTCATCCGCTGGTTGTCATGGAAACAAATAAAAACTCTATTAGAACGCTTCGCAATGTCAAGATAATGTCAAAATTTGTTGTGAATATATTTTTTTGTACAACAGCTACCCCCCAAAATCACTGACATCCGCCCCGAAAAAAATTTGCCTCACCTGGTCTGTTACGCCTGCTGACATTACCTATTTCTGAAACTGGTTGTGAAGAGCGAATACAAAACTTTCGTCCTTTCAAAAAACACTTCTGTCACTTCTCAAGTCCGGGTTTTCACGTCACAACTTTGGAAAATCACCACCGGGTTTAGCTCAAATCAGTCCATTGAAAACACTTTCAGCGTACGGAACTTCGCAATATGGCGACGACTTGTTCATAAACTTCGTGAAAGTACGCATGCGCAGTTCTGAACAGCTGTTCAGTTGGAAAGAAAACAGACAGAATTTTATTGAACACAGAACTACAACTTTATGATTATTATTATATTGCTAAGTGTACTCAGCTTGGTTAACATTATCATAAGAACCTATTATTCAGCCATTTACAGAATGATTGACATTTCGTATTTTGATGACTGAAGAAACTGATATCCTTATGTTTTCTGAAATAAACCTTCTTTATGAATCGATAACAGAACGTCTCCGGAAAACCCGATCTACCGCAGGGAGTGCCAACCGAGCGGTTCTAGCCGAATACCTGTTCCTTCCCCAAATACCGGTTGTTCATTCTTCTGCTCTTGCTCAATGTAACAGCATTTCTCCCCCATACAACCCTCGCTGAAATGGTCAAGCAGAAAAATACGTTTCTATCTTGAAGAATGCATTAAGTACAAAAACCAAAGCCCAATTCTGCTGTTGTTTTTTTATTATTTTTTTATTTTTTTTTTTTTTATTTTTTTTAAAGGTTTAAGCCGCATCTCAACCATAAGGGTCATTAGCGGCATTGACATAGGTGTCTTAAGGGACACTGGAAGTGGCACGATTCCAAGGGGAGCCATGTTGCCATCCTTGACTAAAAAGGGGCGTCATCATGGACTCCACTGGCAACTCGGAGGGGGGAAAAAAATGAGGGGTACAGTGTCTGCTTAGTTGTCATGACACGCACTAGCCTCTCTTAGGAAAACTCACTCAACTTCATCTGGCATGGCACCAACAGCAGCTTTATCAACATATTCTCCCAACGCATCAGTAATGCTTCCTTCGTCTCTGAGCACTCCCGATCAGCATCCTACCTGGAATCTCTCTCTATACTATTTTATAAGAATGTAACACTGTCTATCTCTCCATCTGTCCATCCATGCTATGCATGGCCAAACAGCACGTCTATGCATGCCTATGACTGGGGGGATCTTCTTAGCCTTTTAGCAGGGGTGCCCCCCCCCCCCCCCCAAGCGTAACGACTCGAGCCCCCCCCCCCCCAAACTAAAATATTTATTAAATAGGTAATGTAAATGATACACTGATGTGATAAAGAATGTTGTATTTCTTGTTTTACAAATGTAAGTAATTAATTTGTTAGTATAAATCTTATTACTTGTTCATACAAAAATTAAAAAAATACTCATTTTTCTAACCCCCCCCAAAAATTTTAACGACGCAGTTTGCGTCGTGACCCCCCCCTGTGGGCACTCCTGCTTTTAGTGAGCGTTTTTTCCCCTGAAGGCCCGATCTATCCGCTGCCACATTAAAATTTGATCGAGAGCACTTCATCTGTCAGTGACAAAGTTAAGTTTCTGGACCCACAGAACACGAAGGTGCCGTCAAAATTGGCGAAAGATGCTGTCTTTCCGGAAAAATCAGCGAGAATATGCGGGAAATGACGAAAAAGATGCGTTCCCCTGCTATGGATTTTTCCTCCTTAGTTTTTCCTTCCTTGAAATTTCGACAGATTTTTCTCGGTTTGGTCTTAAAATGTTTGTTGAAATTCCAATTTGGTCCCATGCGAGTTTCGAGACATGAAATTCTTTTTTCCGATTGTAGTGAAAGAAAATGTAGACGAAAACGCTACGGCTCTTCCTTATTCCGTCGAAACGTAGTTACTCTGAACTTTGTATTCAAAACCTCTTGATCCCGGCTAGGTCTCCTGTTTGCCCTTCTACGCACATAAAATAATGGCCTATCCTTATTAAACCTAATAAACTTTTCATGGTTCCACAGGGCTTTTCATGGCCTTTGATAGTCATTTCCAACAGAAAAAACGTCTGCCAAGTTGGGTGGGCAGTATAGCTTCCTCACATACAAAAATTTAACACCCGACAGTTCTGTACTGTAAGTAATGTTCTTAAAACTAAATTTACATGGTTCCACATAATCTTTATTGGATAGCCCTTCTACGCAGATAAATTGCTTATTTTTATTAAACCTAATTAACTTTTCGTGGTCACACGTAGAAAACGCAGCAAATTATTACACAGCAATTAAATATTTTCCCCACCCCTAGCGAGCAAAGCGAGCAACATCCCTTACACACATCGGATTTCAACGGGGTTTTTCTCATCGCATCTATACAGCCATATTGAGCGAGCAAGAAAACTAGGCTAGTCACTTATAAGTCAGGAATCACAAATGATATTTAAAGTAAGGCTTGAATGTGGGACACGGAAAATTGTTTAGGCACCCTTCTAACCCCTCAAATCCTCCTTCTAGGAATTTAAATATGGCTTTGACTCCTGATCACAGAGTAGAGTAGGATAGTCTTCAATCCCCTGCCACCATCCGCCACCATTTGGGGAATCCTGTATTAGAAGCGGGAACAGGTATTTGGCTAGAACCGCTTGGTTGGCACTCACTTCGGTAGATCGGGTTTTCCGGAGACGCTCCTCACGATAACGACCATGCACTATCACGAATTCAGGTTAATTGCTCAAACTACAACAACAACGTGATGATAAAAGCAATAACACTAGGTAGGTGAGCTTTTAATTTATTTTTATTCATAATTTTATTTATTTATGTTTTCTTTGGGAATACTAGTGACAATTATATTTTTAATTTAGTTTTCTTTAGGTACCTATAGGTAGCTCACACATTTTCTGGTATTTGCGAAACAATGTAACGGAAAGATACTTCTCGACGTTCATGCCACACTTGCCGACACCAAGTACCTACCTACCTACCTACCTACCTAGGTACCAATAATTTTCTACAGCATCACATGAATTGTTGTAGAACCTCTAAGTTTGGATCGTTCTCTCATAATGTATAGTTTTCTTCTTTTTAGGTATTCTAGATGTAGAAGAGTGGTAATACTGTGAGCCAAGTATTACCCTAGCTCAGTGAAGTTAGCAATGGTTTTGAGCAACGGTCCATAATTCCGTTAATAATGAACGAATTGCGTCCAAATGAACGAAACTCGGCACCCAGACTGGCACCTCCGAATTAGGTCGAGCATGGCGTAACTACCCCGGGGGCGGTATTACGCACTTCCCGTAAATGTGCCGTAAAAATGAGTATCAGAATCGTTTTCAGCACCAAAAAAAAAACCCCATGACACCATTTTCAATTAGACTGGCAGTTTGGGAGAAGGGGAAATTTTGGCATATTTAAATGGCGGGACACGAACAAGCGGACTAGTTGCATGATAGTGTCATACCTCCAGCAAATGTGCCGCAAAAATAACTATCATAATCGGTATCAGCACCCTTAAAGTCCCCCATGGCAATATTGTATGGCACCGTTGCTAACTTCACTGAGCTTATTACCCTCGCAGTGTTACGAAGTGTGTTTAAGAATTTATTATTGCTGGTAGGGGTGACAGGGGGAAAGATCAAGCTGGAGGATGTGGGCTACACCGGCTTGTACCGCATCTCAAAAAGCATACTCCATCTCCCAAACAACATATTCACTCAACTGGTCAAATAGGTAATCAACACACCCTGACGAAATAGCGACACGTCCCCTAGGGTGTTTTGTTTAGGTCTGTGACAATCTGTCTGGTAGTTTGTAGAGATAGAATTAAGATAGATGGCAGATGTTTTCATGTTCAAATAAATAATAGGATCATCACCATAGCACTGGCAACAACAACTAATCATTTCCTTAAAATGAAATAGGTACCTACTGCATTTACATGACTACAGGAAGGGCTTTCGGACCACTACCTCTCATTAACTTGCTGGCCCTCGGGTCAAGGGGCCGGATGTTTCTACTCCCACATTCACCACAGAACATGAACTGTCTGCCGCTATATGGGAAACCAGAGGCGGCGTGCCGGTGCCCTAACAGTACCCTTCCCTCATTGATACTGATTAAATTAAAAATGTCTGTGCTTTCCAGCTGTGATCATGCCCAGCGTTCAAGCGATCCTCTTTACCAAACACACCCAGAGCTGTCCTGCTCTGAACATGTCCTGAAACGCAGTGGAGAAATACCCCAATCTTTGCCTTGGATTATTTCCACAGGTGTTTTTTAAGCCTCCACCTCGCAAAAAACCGCCATGTTTTGCCCTGGAATATTTCTGCAGGTGTTCTGCAAGGCTTCACTCTTCTTTTATACGTTCATAAGCAAGGAGCCAAGTTCTTCCAATCTCTGCAGGCTACCTACTCTTGTTTAGTTTACAACTGTTGTTTTGCCCGTTTATCCAGTAGATAGTTAGTCCACTGTTACATCTCGAAAAGTTACAGAACTCCCCCCCCCCCCCCCCCCCGAGCGTGTTCAGATCATACAGTAGAAACTTACTTTCTGTCTTCAGAATCATGTAGCTTACAATGTACCGTCCCGAGCAAAAGGGTATTAACTGCACCCCTATCAATGAGAAAAGCGAACCATATTTTGAACTGCGCTCAATAATTTTGGTTGTAAAGCCGGGTAGATGAGCTCATCAAACATCATTATCTTCTTATAAACTTGCAAATGACCACCTTTCCACTATGATGTTGTGATTCAGAAATTCTCTGACCAAACATTATTTAGAATGTTATGAGCTAATGCCAGAAATCAGTTTCAAGTACATATTAACTTTATTTCTTTACCTATTGTGAATGCTTTATATTTTTAGGAATATGACGACTGTAAAAGGCAATCAAGTGTGATTTAACATGACAACATTGTGCTTCTTGAGGCGAGCTGTTTCACAGTTCCAATCACTCTCCCTTAGGAGGGTATCCACTGAGAAACTTAGAGATACTTTACCCAGCAGTCGTTATCCCAATACCTTTGGGATTCTGGGTCGGGAGAAAGGTGCTGCTCTCGTGGAACGATATCCTGAAGAAGATGGAGATGTTGAGAGGGTGGAATTCATTGATGGAATTGAAGGGAAGACCCGTTTGCCCACTTATAAATATTCCAGGCTGATCAAGAAGCTCATTGACAAGAAAAAGGTATTGTTACTCCCTCATACCTAATTTGATTGTATCCTCTATAATTGGACTACTTATATTTTTATTTACTAGCGGGTCACTGCAGAGGAGAGGTAGGTACACATGGCTTTCGGCCCCTATTGGGGCAGCCAGCAGAGGCTAATTGCTAGTGCTTTCTGGAGGTGGAAAGTTCAGATTGTCAATTCACTTCTTCTTGCAGATTCCGTTGATCGAGGATCCAAGGGCGGTAGAAAATTACAATGGTGGTAATTCACCAACTGTTCTGTTCGCATGGGGAATAACAATAAAGGGAATTCATAGTTGATACATGGAGACGGAGAACTCTAGCGAAGGACTTTAGGATTAATGTTGGAGCGGAAAGATAAGCAGGGAACACGATTTGAATTGAGCATCAAACAGTGATCAATTTGCTTTGGCTCCTACGGATCAAACTCTACCTTATTTATCTTGAACAGCCACATAAATTCAAGTTCAAGGAAAATACTACTATTTCTACCGACATTTATACAATTTTAGAGTTTACCAATTTGTGTTAGTTGTCGTTTTGTCATGCATTCATTATTTGTCAATTAATACCTATTGCAATAGCTTCATTTTCTACTTGTTTTCTTTCAATATACTTAAACTTACTTGTTCTACTAAAATTTTGTGTGTTTCAGTTGAAGGAAGCTTTAGATATTTTGGATGAGAGAATGAAAGTCGAGAGAGCATATCCAGACAGGTACACCTACAATTTATTGATAAGCGGTTGTGCGTCACAGGGATATACCAAGAAAGCCTTCCAACTTTTTAACCAGGTGATGTTGTTATTAGTTTGTTCATATATTCAATCTGAAAACAATTTGTAAGAAAATAATGAATGAACATCATGCATCCATAAATAATTTAAGGCATTGTGGTGTTGAACGTAAGGTGGTTCCTATTCAGTAAGAAACCACTGGTTGGGATTTTCTAGCTGTGACTGTCTCAAAGTCACCTAGAGCATTGAAAACAGTCGTGGCATATAAGTTAATTATGAAGGAAGATACCTTCTTACTTTTGTAACACCTGATTATCCTTGTTAAGGAAATTAACCCATGGAGACTTCTGAGTTAGTAGGATTAAACTTCTCGGCTACAGGCGAGTGGATATTCCTCTTCTTTGGTTTTGGTTGCTGCAGTTTTTACAAGATATGGACCTTATCAGGCTTAGACGAAAGTCATTGGTCCTCCCGGCTGGACC
Source organism: Adelphocoris suturalis (assembly GCA_030762985.1). NCBI lineage: Eukaryota > Metazoa > Arthropoda > Insecta > Hemiptera > Miridae > Adelphocoris > Adelphocoris suturalis. The sequence continues at coordinate 44,539,646 of CM061044.1, forward strand.
CACAGTTTGTTGTTGATGGTTGCTGCAAACATCTTCTGGTCAGTGGGTAGATATTTGGTTCATCTCTGGACAGAGCATCATCAATCTATTATTATGATGTAAAAGCGTTGTTTGTGTACTGAGTCTTTGGCTTTATTTTCTTGCTGTAAAGAGACTAGAGCGAAGAGCTCTTATTCTTGATGCCTCACGAGAAGTTCCCCGGTGAAATGGTAATGATCCGATGGATCCTGTGTTACTACCTCCTTGTAAAGATGGCTCAGTTGGTGGTGATTACGTGTGTTTAGAGACTATTTATTACGTACTATTGTACAGTAAATATTTACATATATACGGTATCATTTTCAGAATAATACTCTGCTAAATATATTAATTACCTGTTCAAGTTTCAGTCTCTTTACATTTTATAGTATTTATAAAACTCATCTTACAGCACACACCTATAAAATCCACTCTCGAAAGACCACGACGAAAAGCTCCCTTCACTAAGCTTATTCAATATTGATTGACCTACCTGCCTGCCTGATTTGATCTGCTGCTAGGGCTTTTTATACCCACTTCAGTGACTGTTCAAATAGTTTGTTTTCTCTTAGGTAGACAATTGAATTGTTTGTCGACAATGGAAGTTTGGTAAGAACAAAGATGGATAAGTTTGATGTCAATTCTTAAATGATGGGTCCAAGGTGCATTGCATTGAAAAATATAAATGACCTTTTGGTCGTGTGAACACCTTGTTCTCAGAGTTCTAGCTTAGATGTGTTTATTAGCCACAATCATGCCGTATTAATTTTAAACCCTCAATATTGTTTCATCAGATGAAAAAGCATGGGATAATTGTCTCAGGGAGCACCTACACATCGCTGATGAACGCATGTGCAAATAGCCCTTTCTTAGAGGATGGTTTGGCTCGAGCTGTTAGACTGAGGGAGCTGATGAAGGAAAAAGGACACGACCCTAATGAGCGAACTTACCACGCTATGATCAAAGGTTAGTTTATATATACGTTTGTGCACAATCAATCTGTTTCCATAGAGGTCCGGTATCTTTTCATCCACCGACCAATTTTTCAGCTTTTGGTAGATGCGGAGACCTTGAGCAAGCATTCAGTATAGTCGATGAAATGCTTGATCGTCGGAAGCTGGTTTCCAACTCAACGTATAACTTTCTCCTGCAGGCTTGTGCAACTAATAAGGAGGCGGGATTCCGTCACGGCCTAATGGTAAGTTAGTAGGTTTGGTTATACCTATGATTTTGTATAGGTATCCTGGAACTGACTCACTCTTGATGTCATTAAAACTCATTTCAATAACAAAAAGTAATCCAGTAAAAACTATCTTTTTTACGATGGAAAGGCGTTATAATGTTATTAGAGACCAATCTCCCAAACCCTGATAGTGCCTTATCGTGAATCTAAAGTTTACAATGTATAAAAAAGTTCCAGTCATGCAGCATTATCATATGAGCGAATTTTCTTAAATTACCTTCGTATTATAATGTGTTAAATTGTATCAAAATTTGAGTACAAAGTAATAGTTATGGGGGAAAACCCATACTAAATAAAATTCGGCGATTCAAAAAAGATTTTGGATTTTTAGTTTTTTTGATGAGCAGTTTTATTTGAATTTTCAGTAAACATTAAGAAATTTAAGTATATTTTCAGCATAATTTGGTGCTACATTTCTTCAATGCTTATGTTTTATAAATTGTATTCCTAAGGAGAGTTATTGTCTGAAATCACACACACACACACACACACACACATATATAAATATATATATATATATATATACACACGAAAAAGTACAAACTTCTGGAATTGTTTCAGAATGCCTCAAACTGGATTTCAATGAAGACAATTTTCAAAAATTTTGATTTTTAAATTTTTTGAGCCATTGCAATAGTTTCATTTTTCACGAAATTTCGCTAAAATCCGTGCTGGATTACCAATTAAGAAAATATATCACACACACACACTCACGTTTCCATGTAAATGTGGCACTTCATTCCAATACTGAAAGAACTTATTGCTCAAAAAATAATCAAAGGTTCCTCAAAAACTAACAAAATTACTTGAGCTGTGTTTAAAAAGTTCAGAATTTGGTGGTATTCAATTTCTCATCGACTTTTTAAGATTGCAGATAGATACTGTCCTCGAATGAGTTCACCAAATATCATGGATTTTACGTATTCATACTGTGCACACTGCATAAGTACGTGTTCCATGTCTTCCAGTACCTACATGACAATATATTTTTTACATTAAAATTATTTTACTGCTTTAAATTTTGATGGCAACATGTCCTTCAATATTTCACATCTGTAATATTTCAACTGCTCATTAGGTTTGAATGAAAAGTGGAACTTTTATTATATGAGGCATATGGCGATCCTCCTGTTTCCCGTGTTGTTGAATCTCTCCAATTTCAATGGACTGGCCATGGGGTCTGAATGGCTGATGTGGCGATCCCCAGGAAACGCTTGTGGGATGAATCAGAAGGGGATGAGGGATGGTTAGATGCAGTTGAGGGTGACTTGAGAATAGTTTGGTAAAGACCATTGAAGAAGGCAGCTAGGGATCGAGTGGTTTTGCAGAGCATTGTAGAGGTGGCCAAGGTTGGTTGTGGACTGTAGCGCCAAGAAGCTTTTTCATTGTTTTAAAGATATTTCATTGTTTTGACTCCCTGCAGCCAACGAACTCTAGTGGTTAGGTATGTTACTAAAGGTGAGAAAAATCCCAATCACGACCCTATAAACCTCTTTTACTAGCTTACAGAAATCCTAGAAGAAACGAAAACTTTCTTTAGTGATGGATGAAAAATGACATCACCCGTGAGTGGGGAGGAGTAGCTTAATGTCGTATGAATATTACATCCTCTGCAATGAACGTGCAATGAATGAGCCAAATAAAGTGGGGAAAAACATCGTTCCTTCTGTAACACAAAGTTCTTACCCTTGAATATCAGTTATGTTTACTCCATGGTGGTTTACTCACACTAATCTGAACTTCGGAGACCTATCTAGACTAAACTGTTGAAAACCTGATTTTATCTATAAAGAATTTAAAATTTCGTTTCTTGTCATTTCTTTCATTTTCACCATAGATCAACTGCCTTGTGAAACGTTTGATGTGGGACAAAGACTAAGCTTGGTAGAATAAGCTCGTCCCGCTACTTGCTACTCCTGCTAATTCTGATCCAGTCAAAAAGTTATTGCACATTTATATACTCGCAAGGTTAGGCTGTGGGTTTGGGGGTGGTCTATATGTTTTTGGATTTATTATACATTAGAAAAATATTATTAGGGACGTCTAGAGAGGATTAGGGATCATTGAGACTGGTTCAGGCCTACAGCCCTAATCGTCTCTTCCTAATGAATGTAATGAATAGGTGGGAGTACCAGTGAAGGGTATGTTTCAAGCATCTATTCTGAAATTTGGGCATGCGGTACAAATCAATAATTTTGGCATTTGCGGCAGCAAAAACTAACAAGCCACCTAGTTAGTAAGGTAGCAAAAAACATACCAATGAGTCTTTATCGTTAAAGAACTATTTATTATTTTCATAATGTACGTACGATAAGATACCAAAGAGTGCTTCTCTTCATTCCTACAATAACTTGAATTATCTCCCTTTTCCTGTTAACCTCTCTGCTGTTATAGTCCTTTTCACTTTGTGTGCCTTCATTGGTTACCACATCACCACCTGGTTATACCCTTTCACTTGTGGCTATATAAGGGTCTTCACACACTAGGCGGGACGTGGTGGTGACGGCAAGGGCCAGGTACAGGATGGGACACGCTGCTACTGCTCTTAAAGCGAAAAACGCCATGTCCTGGCATGTAACGTTCTCCTTCCACCTTCCCATGTTTACTTCTGCATTTTCACGTTACACCCCAACGGCTCGCCTACCTTTCTTTCACCCGCTTGTTGTGAAGGTGGTGGGAAGGGAGTTGAGGAATGTTCTGCTCTAGTTTTGTGAAGAGGTATATAGGATGGAACGGCTGCCTTCGTCCTGCATCCAGCATCCTACCTGCGGCGTTTCCCATCCTGTTCCGGCCTAGTTTGCGAGAACCTTAAGCTAGGCTTCTTCTGCTGTACCCTTTCAATAATTTTTTGTTACTTATGATACCCTAACCATCTAAATCAATCTAACATATCTCGTTTCTTCGTGGAAATAGAAATGTGGTTTTTATTTGACCTATTTCATTAAAATCATCTCTAGATTTTTGTTTGCCCTACTTGGTTAGACACAGTATCCTTATAAAGTACAATTAGTGTTATTTAGATATTTTAGAATGCCCTTACATAAATAATGTGCCCTCTCTAAACATTTTCTAACTATCAACCGCTTTTTATTTTGTTGGCACCTATTTACATCAATTGAGAGTTTTATTGGGAACCGTAATCAATATAACTGTTCTACCTAATTAATTTATAAAATAACTTTATTTGCAGGTTTGGAGAAAAATGTTATCTCAGAAAATTAAACCAACCATTTATAGCTACAATCTGTTGTTGAGGTGTGCAAGGGACTGTAGTGTTGGAGATATGGAAACATTGCAACAAGATGTTCAAAACATGGTATCTTCACCTGAGAGAGTGAGTCTGTCTGAAGTTAATAATTGTACTCACCTATTGTAATTTTCTTGATGTTTTAGTAGTGTGTTCTTACCTTAGGGCTCATCATTCTGGAACAGCTAGTCCAAAAAATGTTACAGAGTTGGCAAACATGCTCTCTGGACGTCACCACCAGCCACACCACGAATGCCAACACTCCCTGGGGAATCCAGCCACACGGCAGTGAGATGCCAGAATTTTTGGAAACAGTGGAAAGTGGCAGAAAACTAACGAAATAGAAATCTGACAGTAGCCCCCAGGCTCACTTCCCGCTTTAGGGATGAAAATTGTCCTTGCTCAGGCCCACGCTTTTGGGTATCTTCCTGTTGGAAAAAAACAAGTTGATGAGTGGCCTAACATTTTTTGGGACTTTGTTTCAGGACATTTTTGTTTTTGGTGTAGCACTTATGAGCCTCATCATGTACATAATGCCTCTACATAATGTTCTGCAAGGAATCTCTGGTTGAAGATAGGAGCACCACTGGCTTGCCTAAGTTGGGACTGAGCAAGGACTTCCACACAAAATTCTGCAGAGGAAATAAAGCTTGTTCATCCCCAGCTCTCACTAGTACTTCCAGTACCTACTCCATGAGCCGGATGCTTTTTTCTCAACTTTTAGACCTACTTTTTTTGCTTGCTTAACCACTCTGGAACTTCAATGGGGCACCAAAATGAGTCCGATGAGACAACACCAAGTGACCTTGATGAGATACACTCTGCCGCAAGGTGCGCCACTGTCACCTTGCGGCAGAAGCAGGAGAGTTGACTGTACAAAGAAACATTCCTGCTCCGTAAGCAACCATTCTGTTCACAACATTACAACTGCAAGCAACCGAGTTCTATTATATTTTCTATTCAATTCCATTCTTTTTCGTACTAAAATGAGACAAGTTGAAAGCAGTTTCTTTCAGTGCACGAGCGCAACTCAACTTACACTCTATCAACAACTATCAGCCTTAGTGAATGGGCATCAAACCAAAGTTTTCTTCTCTGTGGATCACGGGGGCATACAAAAGAAATGTTTCTTCCCGTCTGTATTTCTAGCATTATAACATTCCCCCATAAAGCACTGTTGTCTACTCATAATTTATCACTTTTACCAGCATAAGAAAATAATTTATTTGAGTCTCATCATTCGCAGATGATAGATGCCTGGTGTCTCACCACGGTCTCTTCATCAACCTGTGAGAATATCCTCAGTACATAGGCATGCAAACTCGTCCTCCAAGCCATCCTGTCCCTCAACTGTCCACCTTGCCAAATCTTGCTTGTAGATGTCTCTGTGCAACTATCAATGTGGCACACTGCTCACTGAGCTTCAGCACTTAGATCTTCTATCTTCAAGGTCACTGGAAGTCTTCATTGCTGAGTGGTTTCTAGAGAGAGAGAGAGAGAGAGAGAGATAGGCCCTGTAGCTATTTGTCCGCATTGCACCCTGGACAAGCTGCTTTTGATGGGGCCTCGGGGAAAAAATTTAATGACAGAGAGCATGTGCATGGGAATACGTCCTTGCAGATAAACATTAATACGATGTACCCCATAAAGCCTCTACTTGCCATTTGCTGCGAATCCTTTGATGCATACCTCGGCCACTCTCAATCAATATCCCACTCGGCTCTATATCAATAGCGAATTGGCTTCTGAATTCTTTTGTCTGACATGGATTCTGAACATGGTTATCATCTCCACGTTGACATATTTTTTAATTTTATAGGCGTTGTAGTCAAATATGCATAATGTGGTGACGTAGAAATCTTCTTCACTATGGTCAAGATTTGTCTCAACGCTGCATGCGTGACTTTCACGTAATTTTCATCGTAGATGTTTGCAATATTAATTTTTTCAGAAGTACCATCTCGTGGAAGGAGGCGAACCTGTAAGTCCTGTGTTGCTTACAAATGCTGACTCTAATACTTCCGAACCTCAATTGCCTTACAACTCACTTAATCAAGAAGTAGTTGTTCCTAACCTCCTTCTTCCGAATCCTGGATTGAGTTCGTATGTTTCTCTTAGAAACATCAAGAATTCTTGGCATCGGTAAGTTTCTTCTAATAAATTACTGTCCAAACTACCTTTACGGGTAGAATGCACCCCATGTATACCCTTGGTATACGATGGCTGGTTTGAGATTAGTAGAAAGTTGTTATTGTCTATGAATATACTGTATATATTCTGGTATATATATATATATATATATATATATATATATATATATATATATATATATATATATATATATATATATATATATATATATATACTGTATATATTCTGGTATATATATATATATATATATATATATATATATATATATATATATATATATATATATATATATATATATATATACTCTGTTTATGAATACACTTCTGGTGGACCTGAATAATGTTGCCTATCTCAAAACAGAGTTGGGCGTAATCATAATTACGATTACAATCATAGGGTTTTTGAGTTTTGATTACAATCACAGAACCTGGAGATATGATTATGATTACATTTGTAATCGCGGTTCCTCTATAATTATAATCGTAATCACTACTTTTTTTTGCTATTACAACCATAGTCACAATTTTTTAGTGTGATTCTGGCTGTAAAAACCGATGTTCCCTATAAATAAGCCCGTTACCACAGATTTTTTCCCTGTAATTACTGTCATAATCATAATTTTTCCTGTGATTACAGCCGTAATCTTAGTTTATCGTAGTGTATAGTATAATGACCCCTCAAGGAACTGTTAGTAGCATTCAACCTAAACTTCAATGGCTTAACAGAAGAAAAACTATTTGTCGTACCTCCTTATCCTCTAACTTTTTCTTCACACTGGATAACTGACTGAATGCCTGATGATGAGTGGGAATCTCCCCCTGGGGATCCCTAGCAGAACTGTGGATGACTAATTTGATGAGATAGTTTCCCACATCTCAGTATTTATACCTACATCATCTTAACTTACCTGGTCTTTGTTGTGAGTAAAATCATCAAGGGGAGGAAGGGAGGGGGGAGCTCTAGGCTGACAAAATCTCGGGAAGAAAAGTCTTATCCTCGCAAAATCTCAGGGAAGAGAAGTCCATGGAAGAAAAGTCCTAGAACCAGTAATGTTAGATCACTTTATTACTGTTATCGATAGTGTTTCCACTATCCACAATAAGTTAGAGTGAATCCAAATATCTATTTGAACTTTCTCCATAATTACCCCACTGCTAGATCAAAAACTCATTCAAACTAAACAAGAATTTGGTGTTTTAATAAAGCCTTGCACTCTTACCACTCTTCTCTACAACCTGGTCATGAGCAGAAGGTTAGGCAGGGGTTGTACACAAGTTTGAAATTTGAAGCATTAGTTATAAACACTTTTTGTTTCTACTAATCTTTACGTTCTAATTAAATACGTGTCTTAAGAATCCATATTCATTACGTTGTCTTACAGTCTAGATCTTATTGGAGGATGTAGTGGGTTTCTCCAAACCATGGCTGCTTCTCAAACCCCACCGGATATTAAAACTTTTACTTTACTACTTGAAACATTGCAACCAACTAAGGAAGCTGAAGAAGTACGTGCATTTCTTATTTTTTACTACTCATAATATGCATTTAATTATTATTTGCTGTTTATTTTTATTTTTCCAGCTGGCTCATAGGTAATAATAATATTTTTTGAACTGTACAAAAAACATTCGTTTTACATACTTTTACGAGAAAAAAAAACGGAAGTTAGTGGAAAACGTTGTCTATTTCCACGAAAAAATAAAGAGTTATGTTAAATCGATATCGACTGTTAGTCCATCATCAGTAACAAACAACAGCCTCTTCGGGGATACTTTGAGCATAAAGGTACGTAAGTACTGGTCTCCGATGTGGTGTTAAAGCACATCCCTAACATGTCTGACTCTTGTAGGCCTGATAGGGGACAGTACCGGACTTGAGCCTCCTGGGGGATACTTCTAGCATAAAGTTACATAAGCGGATGCTTCGATCGGTCTCCATTGTGGTATTAAAGCACAACCCTAACCTGTCCGACTCTTGTGGCCTCGCCAGGGGACGGGTTAAAGGCAACACAAACGTATGAGGTCTTCGAGGCGTCATCGTCACAGCACTGACGACAGGCCGAAACGGGGACTTTTTAAGCCCCAATTCAGGGTTTCCTCTTTCTAAAAATAAACGTCATCATCCACGATGTCGTCATCAGGGTCCTCTTTCCTCATGACCACGGCTCCCTCCTCTGGGGATTTTAATGGCTTTGAGGCTGAGCCGGTGCCACTTGAAAATCCGTCAATTGTCCATGGGACTTTATGACTCGCCGGCCGCTAGGTTGGTTTTTATTCATCCTACTATGATCAAGAAATGGCAACGGGTTATGCGGACCAATGTGGAACGTGATACTTATGTAAATCTACATAACATGTTTGACTCTGAGGTGCATGCTTTGGTCCTGCTACTCCCAATACTTGAACCTACCATGAGCTGTGAATATAACTTCATCCTCAATCACACCCGAGCCCAACAGAAGGCACTTTAGGAAGCTCCGTGGGACGCATCTAGCCTCACTACAGCCACTATCTATAGAGAGTTCCGGTCTCGGAAGAATCGACTTAGACTCTGTTGCTGGGTTGTAGTAGCACTGGAAATTACGAAGGTGATCTATTTGTTAGATAATATTCGTACAAACAAAACAAATCGACGGTGCAGTAATGGTCAAGGTGTTTGTAGGTTTAAAAATGGCAACTGAATAAAAAGATGTCCCGGACAGAAGAACAATTTAGTCCGCCCCAATCTTCAAAATATTAGTAGGAAAAAATGTATTTTTGAATAATCCTCAGGACTATTCAAACGTTTTTAAACCTCAACATGGTTGAACAGACAAGCTATCGCCACGAATTTTAAAATTCGTAGGGAACATTCAGTTTTGGGAAATTGAGAAGATGGCGGAGAGTGTTTGGACGGCAGATGGTTATAAACTAGTACGAGAGCTCACCATCACTCACAACAGCACTAGCGCTGTGCTTAAACTCTTTCACCCTCAAAATGATGGAGTTGCGGCGCCCTGAGTCCACTGTAACCTTGTCGGTCAAATCGAGTGACATCAGTTTGGCCATTAACAGCCGAGCAAAAAGTCTGTCCCAAGTAACCACTGCCCAAGACGATTAGGTGAACCAAAATGCCTTACTGAACCCTTGTAGTATGAGCTAACTTAGTAGTGTATTCTACTCTACTAGCTAGTTACTACGTTTTCTAATATTGTGCCCTTTGTTGAAGGAACTTATTCAATCAATGAAAAAAGCAAAAGTAAAACTGGATCTTGACTTTTGCAACTTGTTGATCAAGAAAAGAGCAATGCATTTCCGATTTGAAGATGCAAAGGTACGTTTCTATTGTTATTGTTGATATTATTCTATTCTTTCACTACATAAACATATGGTAAGGTGTCCAATTTGTTTCTATTGAATTATGTATATTATGGTTAATTTTGTACCATGTATTGTTTGCTCAGGGTTATTTTTCCTCTGGGGGGAAGATTTCCACCAAACAACCAAATAAGTAACTCACAGAAACAAAAAACAAAAAAAATAGTAATAATAATTACATAAATAAGATAAATAACTTAATTTAAAAAAACTAGATACCTACTAATCAAACATAGCGAACCTCATAACTCCCGTTTCGGTAGAATTACCTACCAATAGCTGTTATAAATACGAGGTGCAATGGATAAATTAGGTCCACTAGTATTTAACATTAGGTTTATTTATTGTTGTTGTATATTGTTGCTCATTCTACTTTATGAAGACAATCAGCTCCATAGGTCGTGAGCAAATTGCACTTTGGAACAGATTCTAAGATCCTCAGTTTGAAATAATAAATTAGTTTAATTCGCAATGCTGCCTTCTATTTCAACGAAACTTGTTTGGCCAAAGGCGAATTTGCGCAAATCTCGAGAGGCGCAAATGTAAACTGATGAGAATTGGGTGGGACTCACAGTTGGCAAGCCTGCTAAGCAAAACGCTGGTGCTACTAATTTGTGAGTAACTACCCCCACATGCAGTGCCTAACTCAACTTACCTATAGTGAAAAGTCAGGCCCAAGAGTTCTAGGTTGTATTCAAAGACCCCCAAACACCCACCTGGTTCCCTGCTTAGATCAAATCTCAAAATCTGGGTCTTAGTAACCAAACATTAGTTAAAAGCTTAAGATTAGTTGAAAGTACATAATGTCAAGTATTTGAATAATAGTTACAGGGTGTCGCGTCATTTGTTGATTCGTAGATACCTGCGGTGTATTTATACGACCTGTGTTAAAATGTACAGAAATAGTTGATAAATTTTTTTTCCCCTGTAGAAGACTATGACGTTAATAAAGGAAAGGAAATTCAAGCCCAACATTGTGACGTTTGGTGTACTGGCACTTGCCTGTACCAATTTCGAAGAAGCTCAAGAACTAATTGATTCAGTTGAGAGAAATGGTTACAGGTAATCTATTTTCGTATTAATTTGCTCTATTCATACACTGTTGAGTAGAATACTAAGGTTTTGGAAATTACCTAGCTAAATTAGATTTAAAGAATTAATTACAAATATAAAGATATTACTCTTAATCCCAGGAGCCTCCCCCCTATCCTCTCCTTCCACGTAGCTGGATGACATTCTCTTTCTCCCTTTCATCACCTTGAGCCACCTTGTTGTTATTCGGTGTTTTTTGTCCACAACACTTCCTAGACCTCCTTACACCATGGATCGCACTAAACTGTTGGCGTTGTTGGTGCTTTATCGGTGATGTATGATTCACTAGATTCATCCTGTCAATATGAAAACGGACAGGGTGGAAGCATTCTATTTAATTTTCAATCAATTAAGTGAAGATGAATTTAAGTTTTTCAATTATTTTCATTCCCTCTACACCTAAGCTACTGTATTATCTAGTATGCTAATATTATTTTAATATTGCACATAAATTTTTAAACTACGTGATTAATAATGAGAACAAGAAAATCGATAAAAAGCGAAAAATGGGGTTAAAAAAAAAAAAAAAAAAAGCGTGGGAAATCGAAGATAAATTCAAATATGGCGGGGCTTATGCTTGAAACATTCTGAAGAACAACGTTCAGACGTTCAAGAACAACGTTCAAGAACAAACGTTCTGAAGAAAATCCAGAACCGGTAGAACGGGTTCGGAACTTGTCTGTCCGAACAGCGAACCACACGTTCAGGACGTGTTCTGTGACTGTCCGAATGGCTAAAAAGGGGCGTGGCCTAGGTACAACGGTTCAGGATGGTCTGTCCGGACGAACCTTGAAGCTCACCAACTCGAATCCATTGGTAATAAAAATTCAATTTTCGACATTTTGGCGCTTGGCCCGTTTGTGCATAACCCTGTCCATTTAACTTTGATACTAAAAATCATTTTTTGTTTCAGGATCAACATCGAAATTTCTGGCACCCTTTTTATGAGAGCTTCCCAATGTTACGATTTGAAGATGATGAGATTCATTTTATCAAAGATGAGGCAAGAACAGATCAAACCAAACAAAAAGTTTTTGAATCAAATCAATGACTTCCAGTCTCAAATAGAAAAGCATTTTCAGAAAGTGGTATGTGTATAATTCCTTAGCATTATGCTAACTTCATTGAACATTCCATTGTAGACACATGATAATCTAGCACTTTCGGGGCATTGCCGGTGGCGGATTACCGAAAATGGCTAACTATTGAGCGTCCTCTTGAAATAGCGGTAATTTTAACGCAAAAAGGAAAATTGAGGTGGATATCGTTAGTTAGGCACTTTTATTGCTATATTACGGATTTTCTATAATTTTGCGAAACCGTAGAGAAAAGAAGATAAAAGTAAACATTTTGTCAGATTAAGGTGGTAAAGTATTGATTACAGTATAGGTACATATGTACAAAGTACAAAGTAGGCTAATTTACAATCACAAAACTTTATTGCAGCAGTACATATTTTAATTGAAAAATGATCTAATGTCTCTTTGTTTTTTGAATCCGACCTTTTCTTCAAAAACTCATTTTGAATCACAGACAAATTCGAAAACTGAGAATGAGACTCTCAAGAAAGGGCAATAGCAAAGGGGGAAAAAAAACATTGTGACCTTTTGATCAATGTCCACTGGAAATATGGTAAAAAATCCAAGTCCCCCTAACACGGAACTAAAGGGCAACATTCAGAGAGTCTATTTATTTCTCTAAATCACCAACAGAGTGCAGGAGTTTCGACTAAGAAGGTGTTGTTGCAGGTACAGCCAAGCGACACCTTTATTGTTTTGACGTCAAATTTGATGGTGGGGATTCGTCTTAAATTTGTTGTATGGTACAGAATCCTAGCACACCCCTGGTATTCTAATATAATCAAATCAAATCAAATAAACTTTATTGTACGAAGAAATATTATTTCCATTATGTACAAGCAATAACAACAATGTATAACAACAATAACAATAATAGTCCTCATATGTCCAATAATACTGGTGTGCAGGTGCGCTGCTTAACACAATACGATGTTTTCAAATCTGGCACTTGTGTTGTATCATCACTGTCAGAAATGGCTTGTCTGGCTCAATGAATAGAATGAAAAAACTTTCAAAATTATTTTGATACGCCACCGATTTTGGTTTATTATTTTCAAAAATGGACCTTTGTAATCGACCATGAAAAAAATGTCTAACCTCCTCTCAAAATTTTTTGGTTTACGTTTCAAGATGCGTAGAATCCAAAAATCGAATAAATAAATCCATGCATCGGCACCAATTTTATCAACCCTAAAGGGTAGTAAATTATGGGCTGAAATATGAAAAATCGAGATCTCGAAGCAGGGTTTATTATAACTATTTTCAAAAGTAAAAGGACTTCTGAAGCATAGGTAGGTGATTCATTTTACGAGTATATTTTTCGTTTTCAGTCAGTGACAAATCGTGTTAGATGCTAGGAAAGTGTAGGTGTGGCATTTAATTAAATTATTTTTTCTTCAGTAGGCGCCTACACAGCTGTGCAGGTATATTTATACAACTAATTTATTACAGAATTCGTTTAATAATTTAATATAGACAGGTGTTCTATGTGGCAATCCAATATAGAAGTAATAAGCCTTAATGTAATAATTTTCAACTTTTTTTTTACTGTTTCATTCTAGGAAAATCTAGATTATTTCAAAATCAAAACTGAGTTCATACAATGTGTGAATCATTCCAAATTTCTTTCTTTTTTCTTTTTTTTCAGGCAAATGGCGAACGAAAACCTAGTAAAATTGATGAACCCAGTTTCAAGGAAGATTATGAGAAGTTGTGCGATGTTTTCAAGAAAGTTATGAATTCAGAAATCGAAGACAGTGACCTTATCCACCCTTGGCACCAGTTCAAACAATCAAAAGGAGTAGCTAGCAACCCTGTGTAAATAACTTTGACATTACCGAAAAACCATGTTCGAATAAAATGTTTGTAAATGTTTAGTGGCTTCTTTCGTCCTTTTTCGTTCGTTATTAACAAGGTAATAATTTGAATTATGTATGTAAATTGAATGAGTAGTTAGGGAGATACCTAGATATACAGTCTGTAATCGTGCCTCATCCAACTGAAAATTCAAGGAAGTAGGAAGATAAAACTTGGACTCCTTTTTTGTTTTATGCTAGCGATTTCAGGGAATACTATGCCTCATTCTTCTTCTTTGTCAAGTCTTGCCTACTCCATCCGATCTGTCATCCAACCAAGAGCTCCTGAAAAACACTGGCAGTCTCCTGCATGAGCTTGTCTCTTCAAGAAAACATCCCTCATCCATCCTGTTGTAATGGCCCAAAAATATTAAATACCATGAAAGAGTTGGAACTCGTGCCTTTACCTTCTTCGAGAAAGAAGTTGTATTTAAAGATAAGCACTTTAGCAATCTACACCATGGAGGATGATGTAATTATTTTAGAGATAAATAAGGTAATGTAATGTATTACCTGCATAATCTAGTAGGCAAGTCAGGTAGCCTATCTGAATGGAAATTTAGCTCTCTTTCCAACTGTATCCTAAATTTTGTTCATTCCACAAATTAAGGTTGTTGTGACCATTTTTTTAGTGACTTCGAAAACATGGATAAAAAATCTCAGTCTCGTTTGGGTAGGCGTGGCCTACTGAAAGGTGATGGGGGGGGGGGGCTTCTCACAGAACCGTGTGAGCTATTCAAGGAAGCAAGTCACTACCATTGTTTATGTTTTTGACCCGGCTTTCACTTGCCCTCCCAACTACATAAGTGATCCCGACTTATGCTCGTGCTGTGTTTTTAATTTGTGGTGAGCTCTTAATTTTATTTCACAATTTATATTTTATTTTTATTTCTCTTCTGTTATTTTTTTATTAGGTATATTAATTTTATCTCATTCCTGCAAAGCCCTGGGGCGGAATTGCAGTGTTTGAGGAAGCTACTTGAGCCTAGGCATCACTTTGTACAAGTACGTTCTTATTTACGTTACCTAGTTGTTGTTACTACTATGTACCTACTTATTAATCAGAGTAGGTAAGTACAGTGTTTGATGTAATTACGTTGATGATTGTTTATTTATTTCAAAAAGTACAGAGGACCTGGGTCCCACCGAGCGTACTTATAAAAAAGTAACAAGGAAACAGTAACAGGCGTTTTATTTTTTTAAATTAGTACTAATCAAACAAGAAAAAATTAAATCAAAAATAAAATAAAAGAGAGACAGGTACTAGGATCTTTATTTAAAAAAAAGATTATTGAGAAGAAGAAGTAATAGATAAAGAAGATAATAATGAGAATAGATTAATGAAGAGGGAAATGAGGTGAAATCAAGAAGTTAACAGATAATAAAAAAAAAAGGAAGGAAAGGCTGCAAAGACTCTGCTAAGTGGGCCATACATCGCCTCCGAAAGGCCGAGTAGGTGGGTGACTCACTGACAGCCCTAGGAAGGGCGTTCCATAGTCGTACACTACTCACCCTCATACTAGATTGTATTGGTTTGTAGTAAGTAGGTACCCATTGGTAAGTAACTTACTTGGTAAGTTTACGGTTTTTGGTGCTATCCAACGTGCTGTAAATACCTAGGTACCTTTTCGGAGCTTACAATGTACCTACCTAATTTTTCTGGCTTACTGCTTTCAACTCTTCAAGTAAAAATGTCTTCTGCACATATGAAGTGGCACAGCACCCTGCATCACAATGTGAACGCGAGCTTTTGTGCTACGAATTGAAGTAACTGAGCACATGTGCACTAACTGAGAGCACTTGTGTAGATGCAGTGTGAATGATGTCTTAGGTTCTGTTGAGGATACCCAGTTGAGAGCTGGGATCCGTATTTTCGGGACTTGATAGCAGTCGCCTCCACGTTGGCAAGTCCTGGGTACTGGCTTATTCAATTGTGAATAATTATCTATCAGTGGACTGCAATGACCCTTGAACTGAATAGATTTTATTCATGATTTCGATTGAGCTTGCTGAGAACTGCTTATCAAGCCATTTGCCACTATCAATAAATGTGTATCTACATTATGTACCTATGTGTTTTTTAATTTATTTCATGTTTCCTAATTCTACCCTTCCATATCTGCACGTTAAATACCTGCGCTCAGGATTTTTTTTTTTTCCATCCAACAAAATGTCACCTAGTATTTGCATAAAACAATAAAACACTGCAAATCCTTGCATTATTTTCCGTTACAGATAACAAACCTGAGACAGAATCCGCTGCTTTTTCTCGATAAATTTATACCAAAACTGAGAATTTAATTACCTACCTACTACCTGTCTCACTTTTATTTTTTTGATTTAATTTTTTTTCTAGTTTGATTAGTACTAATTTTAAAAAAATAAACGCCCGTTACTGTTTCCTTGTTACTTTTTTATAAGTACGCTCGGTGGGACCCAGGTCCTCTGTACTTTTTGAAATAAATAAAATAAAATAAAAAATAAATATTAGAACCGGCGTGGCGTGTCAAGAAACCAAGGCTCTCAAGCAGTTTAGAATAGGCCACGCCCCGAAGACCTTCTTTATGTGACATTCTTGGGGAGGTTCAATTCACCCCCCACGACGGCCGCACTCCACAACGCCAGGTCCACTTCCCCCTATTCGGTTCATGATCATTCCCCACATTGGCAATAGAAATAAGGATAGCATTTTATATATGATTGAACCTTTTGCTAGTAACAGTAACAAAACACTTGAGAACACTCAAGCTCAAAAGGCAACACTGTACGAACAGCTGGGAGAAGCTCATTGGCATTTTGTAAATATTGACCAATTTCCACTGAACCTTTACTGACATCAAACAAAGAAAACTGTTTTATTCCTTGATATAAAGTTAATTCTTCTTGGTCGTTTATTAGTGGGTCTTTTCTCTAATCATGGGAGCTGTTCTAGGCCTGTGTTCAGCTGCGCAGGTAAAGTATTAACATTTTCAATAAATGATTTTTTTATGGTTTCTTGGTTTCACAACTTGGGAAATCCAATCCGTGCGCCTGTCAGAACATCTTTATTAGGTATAATACCGTTATTTTTGGAGACATCAGTTCATGAATGTTTGTTTCTGATTAATGAAATGTCCATAATTTATCCTTTAATACTGTTTAATACTGTTAAGCTCGCTATGGTGAACATGTTGCTATCCCTCTCTTTTTCTCATCCTTGGTCGTGAGGAAAACTGCGTTGTATGACTCGATCAATATTTTCGTCCCGTTCTAAGTACATTATATAAGACCCTGCAATAATTTTATCCCAACTGCGAAGTTGTATAATAATTGTTAAATCAACTTGGAGTACTCTTCTTAGGTTTAGCGAATAGGTATTATAACTCGTCAAAAAAGTGCCATTTGGAAGTGTCCTTGTTTCTGGGGACCCGGAAATTGAGTCACCAAGTAAGTATATTTTAGGTACCGTCTACGTCTTATTTTCCTAGATAATGCGAATTGAATCCTCTTTAGAATTCAAGATTTAATTTCTTCGTGGTTTATTCTTGAAATACGTCCTTGGAATTTATTGATTTGTAGTAGAATTAGGTTTAGCGTAACACAATAATTGCAAATTTTTATTAAAACCTTTTCTATGATCGTGATTATGAATTGAACTTCATTACATACGAGTATTAATTGATTTATGATTGCAAGACAATTGGAAGACAATTGGGGTGCGATTTTTATCAGCAATCTTGAATGGAACAGTCGGAGTCCTATTTTACGTAGGACAACTAGTCTAGGTTACAGCTATTAAGCTTAAATCTTATGCGAATATACAAATAAACCTCTATAAAATGAGGAACAGCTATCTTCATCCTATAGAAACCCCCCTACCTTATTTTTCATAGCTTACTTTTTATTGTAAATTACGAGTAATATGTAATACTTTATACTGTAAATGATTTCCCAAGTCTTGTGACAATATTATGGCTTTTTGATGTTTCTGTGGTTTCAATTGATGCCACATCGTCATGAAGTGATGATACATATTATATCCCTGACCAAGGAGTTTTACTACTTATATTTTCTAAAATGACTGACTGGTTCATATCAATGGTAGGTCCCAACGAAACGTCTGCATTATGGTCCTCACGAACTAGGCAGGAACAGGACAGGAAACAGCTGCGGGACACTGATATATTTTTGTTTCTGCTTTATTGAATGGGGTGGTGCAGAGTAGGTGGGGCGAGGCAGTGAAGCATGGTCCAGGCTCAGGACGGGACGTGCAGCGACTGCTACGAAGCTAAAAGCTAAATGGGATGTTCTCCTACCACCTTCCAAATCTTATTTCCCCGTGTTTACTTTCCACCATCTCATCCACTTGAATCTGTTTATTTCACCCCGCTTCTCGTGAAGGTGGGGGAAGAGAGTTGAGGGATGTTCTGCCTTGTGTATAGAGGAATACGAGGGACAGCCGCTGACGTCCTGTGTCCCGCGTCCTGCCTGCAGTGTTCCCTGCCTAGTATATGAAGACCTTTAAATAATATGAAGCCTTTGCTGCAGTTTTCTTACCCACTTGGGCGATTCCCTACTATAATAATAAGAGATGACAAATTGAGAAGAAGATGTCTTGGAGATGGATTAAGATGAATTATTGTGATAATATGTTTGTTTTCTATTACAGCTGGCATGTTGTTGCGGGAGTGCCGCTTGCAGCTTATGCTGCGCTGCATGCCCTTCATGCAGAAACTCCACGTCAACCAGAATCATGTATGCCATCATGCTACTAGTTGGCACCATCACGGGATGCATATTTTTAGCACCAGGTCTTCAAGGAGTCCTTGAAAAGGTAAAACAGGGGAAATTATTGTTGATGGTTTCAATGGGGCTCCGAACTATCAATATTCTTTGCTAGGAACCTGATAGGGTTTCACTCTGAGGAACACTGACCTCAAGGCTCAAAGAACACTTAGCTGCACTACCACGCTCCACAGTCATTATTTTTAGCGAATTTTCGTAAATTGCATTGGCTCCAAAAATGTTTAAAATCATTTTAAAAAAAAATTATTAAAAGTAGGGCTATAGTGTGTTGAGAGCACTAATGCCTCAAGACTTATGCAGGAAAGTTGCCATTTTTTTAAAAGTAAATCTAATATAAATTTAATTAATTACATGAATGAGCGTTACCCAAGGTGCGAAAAAGGTATTTGAACTATTTTTAAATTGAAGAAGATCCTAAGAAGTTTGAAGATTCCATCCTAAGAAGTTTGGCATTAACCGCACTCTCCTGGTGACGTCAAAGCACCCCTCCCGCCTTGGCTGGACCCCCCCTGCCCACCAGTGTGACGTTACCATTGCAAACTTTGAAAAATCATGGAACGAAAACTACTCAACGTAGGAGAAAGTGCGGATGGTGTGGAATTTCTTAGAATGGAATATATTTTCATTTAAAAATATAAAATGAGTATGTGGGTGACGCTCATTATTTTCCTGTATTCATAGCGTTTCGTAAAGAACGAGTTTTCTACTTATTTTACGTTTTTGTCCAAAAGAAGAGGGTAGATGGGTACGTACACCATGCTCCACTATCAATTTTCAGATCTTCCAGAATCTAAAAAACGTTCCCATTTGAAAGAGCTGGATAATATGAATGCATGTGCATACATAGGCACTTAGGTAGGCGTTATACCATTCTATTATGAGAAAGGAAACGTACAACTTCGGTTTAACTTTTTAATTAAAAAAATAAACGGGTTTTACAGGAAATCGTGCATACGTGGATTAGTCATAAAATATAACTGTCCGGTGGTGGTTTTTAACCTCGTAGCAGAGGGCAGTAAAGTATGTGGGACTTGAATGTTGGCATTTACGTAGACATCTGCTAATGATTTTTCTGTAATCTTCCAGTTGTTTAGCTTCCAAATCAATGAATCTACGTACTCTTACCATATTTCATTTTATATTTAAAGGTGATTAAATAACAAGTGTTTAGGAGTTTAGGCATTTGTGATAATGGAAAATAATTTTTGGGTCAATCAGGGAAGATCTTTTTTTCCCAAGTCTGTCCAAGCTTTTTAGATTTGAGCTCCATAGAAGAAAAATACTTTATTTTTCACTAATGCATTTCTTTGCAGGTTCCATTCTGTCGAAATGGTACAGCAGGAGCCAGTTCGGTCATTCCAACCATCGATTGTCAAAATGCTGTTGGATACATGGCGGTGTACCGCCTTTGCTTCGCCCTCGCCTGCTTTTTCTTCCTTATGTCTCTCATGATGATAGGTGTAAAGTCATCGAGAGACCACAGAGCAGGAATACAAAATGGGTAAGCTGTTTCTGTATTAGCTTTTACTGATTGTACAGAAGTAGGTGTCTCTCATTGTAGGAAAATAAATATTGGCTTTCCTGCTTGACTAAAATAAAAATGTCTCGCCAGAAAAGTCAATATTTTATTTTTCTTGAAAGGGCCTAAGTTCGACTGAATTTGGAATCTCCGATTCCACTGTAACCTCCTTGATATATCGGAGTTCTGAATAACCCTGAAATGCGTTCCACTAAGTCTCAATACCGCTCCCCGGCTGTTGCGGATCCTCCCTACCTCCGAGCAGTGGAATAACCTATTTGACCAAGTAATCTGTATTTTACGAAAAGGATTGATTTAGAATTTTTATTTAGTTTTAAGAAGCGAGCTTGCCAGCACCCAGACCATGAAACTACACATCATTCTGACCTATTTGTATAACTAATCTGTACTTACTCCGACTAATCTGTAAATTTTTGAAATGCGAGCTTGCATAGGTGTCAAGGAAACCGGTTTGAAGCCATATTGTAAAACTACACTCGCGCTTTTTTTTTAAACCAATAAAAAACAAGATAAGGCCACTGAGCCACGAAACTGTGAAATAACACCCCGCAAATCAGGAAATCACGTAGCCCTCTTAAAATTCGTTTGTATCGAGAAAAATCTCGATTATCGCATTTTGTCAAGTATCAAATTTGCTGAAACTCCACAGGCCTTCTCTGAGTTTGAGGTTCTTCAGTTCTGTCGCAAGGGCCCTTAGTGGTTTCTGGTTTTAGAAGTGTTTTTTCTTCTTCACTGTATGTGGTAGTGAAATTCATTACTCCCATTCCTATTCCACCTCCTAGTAACCATGAAACTCATTAGAAGTAGAAGTACATGAAAAGAAACTTCGAGTACACATTAAGTGCATTTTACTCAAAACATGTTTTATTAGAAATGAAAAATACATGGTACCATCGGGGGTTTTACCGATGACTCCCACTGTTTTGCTCGGAGTCGTGGGTCACTTTGAGGCTGGTTACCAATGGCTCCGCGGCTCAGATACGGACTCTCCCATTGATTCCACAGCTCAGGTAGTTAATGCCATTTGTAGTTAGTAGTTTTAGTCATGTTAGTTACATTAACAAATAATTGTTTTGTTGACGACAGTAAACAACATTCATTCTAAACAATACCATCCGCTCAACATCAACAAAATTCTGCTTCTTCTGCCAGGAAAAATAAAAATAAAAACTACTTCCCCTCATAAAAAAGGGGGTTATAAAAATTTTTTGCTACACGATCACATAGGCTTATTATTGGAAATAATAAACCAAAAGGGAGTCATCTGTAATGCGCCCGATAAATTGATGGGAGTCATCGGCACCATCTCCCTTTTTGGAGAGCCCCCCAGGATTCGAATCGGACGTTCTTGATGACTCCCACACTTTTGAGACAACGGGAGTCATTGTTAATCACGCCCCTTCTCAATCTTCACATTGTGGGACATGATTCGGAAAAGGTTCCAACTAGAACTAGACACTATAGGTATTAACAACATAACGGATTGTAAGCAATCACAATCCTCGGGATGATGGTGTACATTTTGTAATGGCGCCCAAGAAAAATCCCTTTATGCCACCTTACAGCTTAAGTATGACGTCATGTGAAACCTTCCTTCTCATTATTTCATCTTGTGAAATAAAATCCTTCCTATAATGACCATATAAATATGACCGTATGATACAATGTTCTGATCCCATTCAAATTAATCTATCAGGTTCTGGGGAGTCAAATACCTGGTGGTGATTGCTGGCTTGATTGGAGCATTCTTCATCCCCGAAGGAGTGTTTGGCCCCACTTGGATGTATGTCGGGATGTTTGGCGGATTCGCATTCATAGTGGTCCAGCTCATACTTATTGTGGATTTTGCCCACTCATGGGCCGAGGCTTGGGTTGAGAACTTTGAAGAAACTCAATCCCGCAAGTGGTAAGTTTTTAAAAATGTTATTTTAATTTAATATACTTTATTATTTTTAAGGTGTGCCTGATAGTTAAGTTAGGAGGACTAATTTATGGGGGGGGGGGGGGGGGGGGGTATTTCTTTGCTTTTTTATTTTTGTATTTTCCTTCATTCCTCTCTTGATCTTTTCATTGTGAATTCCTACCATCTGGCAGTTCCCAACCAAGCTCCTGCTCCATCTCGCAGGCCTAGTAGGTCTTCGCAGGATCTCTATTTCTTTCTAGATCCCCGGATACTCATGCTTGCTGCCGTAAGGATGGCAATCGCAACTCTAGGTAAGACCCACGCGTGGACAGACTTTGAGGCCTTACCCATTTGTCACTTAGGCGTTCAGACAAGAAACTGTGAAGCCAAATGTGTGTCTACTGAGCATGCCAGAAGCGTGAAAGATGCATGTCTCAGCTCACAGGCATCACTGAACTTCCTTTTTTTCTGCCTTAACGGCTTTCGATTCTGATGCTACAGACCGTTTGATTGAGGTTTGATTAAATGGGCGTATGAGCGTTTACTCCCATACCCGAAAAAAGTTGATCGTTTACTCCCGCAGTTTTTTGCTGTGTGCAATGCTAGGAACCCGGAGAAGGGGAGCGTTGCTGTTTACTCCGCTCCAGAAGATGTGGTAGTTGCCGTTTACTCCAGCCTGAAGTGAAAGCCCCACAAATTTTTCTTCCCACTTGAACAGACTTAGGACTGTCTCCAGAAGTTGAAGGTGTGGTTAAAAATGTGAGGTTCGCATCATGTCGGGAAATCCGACATTCGTCTAAAATCCCACCCGATTTAGGAAGGCGACAATTGTTTTGCGCCTGACACGGTAGCCTACAAATTGAAAATTTTTAATTTCATCGTCGTCGACTTCTGCCTCAGCATGTGTCATAACAGCTTGCCGAACCACCTACGAACATCACAAAATGCCTCATTGGGTTCAGCCCCTCCCCTCCAACAAAACAACCTACTTCAACAAGGTACGTACTAATAAAATCCGGAAATACGGTCCTACCGCCCTCATCGGGGTTGAAATGTCTTCTTCAGCTTTTCTTTTTACGGGAACTTTGACCTTCGCAATATCACTCTCTTCGAAACTGCTTGGATGATAATGCCTCCCATAAAAAGTGACCTTCCCACTTTCGGTTTTCAAATAAACGATGCATTTTGACGAAACCTTTGCCACACAAACCACCTTTCTCCCGCCGCAAGCATTTTGTGAAAATTAAATTTAAAACCTTCATGGAAAATTAACTTTCCTCCTCTTTTCGAGCCACCCGCTCGGATCTTTCCAGGGCAGCGATAACATGTGAGCAGGAGTAAACGATAACGACGTTTATTTTTGATCTGTCGGGAGTAAACCGCACTCACTGTTTACAAGCATTACTGTTTACTCCGTCAGTTCCGATCCTTCTGGAGTAAACGATCAAACTCCGGATTAAATCTGCCTCATAGTTGGAGTGTTGCTACTAAAGAGAAATTTCTCTTAGTAAGTAAGGACACGGGCTCGAACTCTGTTGAGGTATGAAATATTTTTGGCCCATAACAGTGAGCGTCTGTGTCAATGACAATCAAATAACGCCTCCCTATGTTATTTTAGTTGTATTCATTACCTTTTTTGAGTAACAGTAACTGGGGTATTTTATCTATCGTTTATCCTTCTTTGTATTACTCACTATGCTCTACTTTATCATACACGCTTTTTATCAAATTTTTACTCATTCCTTACTAACTCTGAACATTTGGAAACTAACTCCTTGATTACAACTTACAAAATAAAATATGACAAAGGTTAAGAAATTATTTTTTTGGTTGGATATATGTTTTGTATAGATTTTTTTTTTTTCTGTACAATACATTCGTAACAATCCAATATTTTATCAGTACCTATGTGAGTATTCATTCCCAGAGTATTTTACCAGTATTATTTCATTTGACTACTAATTTACTTTTTTGAAGCCGGAAGTTGATTCTGTTCCAGACATGGCCTGAAGTTGGGCAATATTTCATTGTCTGTCTAATTTTCATTTATATAAAACCAATAAATGTACATCTACCTCAGTATAATGATGTTTAACATAGGTATATAACCGATTAAAAGGCGATTATTTACATGTTTAGGTATTGTGCCTTGTTGACTGCCATGTTGGGTAACTACGCCATCGCCATCACAGGAATTGTGCTCCTGTTCTGTTACTTCACATTGGTAAGTATATATTTGTTCGTTTATGCTATCACAAACGTCCGTAACGTTCCACCAAATCAATCAAATCCGAGGTTCGGGGTGGCAAAACTTCAAAGGAATTGAGGTTCGTAGGAACGATACGGAGCCGCTTTGCTTGTTGGCGGTTATCCTGGGCATATTAAAGAGAAGTTCGAGGTGGCGTGAGACTAGGGTAGATGGGATCAATGTACCGTACCGTAATTCCGTACATGTTAGATCAGCATAAGCTTTTGCTATTTTTATTCAATTAATTTCTAGCATTTACTTGTGAAAACCTAAGTATTAGCATTTGCTTGGTTTTATTCACATGACCCATTGGTCCTCCCGACTGGACGGGGCTTCCACAATTGAATTGAATTGAGGGTTTCAAAATGCAAAATGCCGCGGACCAGTGTGGGTTCTGTGTGGCACGGCTTTCACTGCAAATAAATAAAACTGTGCATCCCTTTCAGTTGTATTTATGTATTCCACATTGTTTTCAGCCTGATGATTGCGGATGGAACAAATTCTTCATTTCCATCAACCTCATCGTCTGCTTCATCGCCAGCGCTGTATCCATCTTACCAGCTGTTCAAGTAAGAATTTTACTCACTCCTGAAAATTTCCTTGATTTTTTCTCTCAGTGTGAATTTGTGCATTATTTTATACGTATTGTATATTACATATGCATTCTGTTTATAATATATACACTAATGAAAAAATTCTTCGTTCACCTAAGTTTGTTTCATTAATTAAATTGAATTTCCACTCAATATAACGGTATAGGAACAGCTTCGAAAAAATTTTCCTAGCTACCGAACCTCAACACCACCGAACATTAATGGGACTAATTAAAACGCCGCTCCAATATGAGAAGGGTTAGGTAATAGGGATAAACTAATTACGGCCTCATTAGCTAAGGTGTACGAAGCCTTTTTTAACTGAGTGTATTGTTTGTGTTGACATGTGATACACTTAATATATATGTCGTAGCCTTTTTGTGAAATCAGACTTTTTAACAAAAACCTAGCCTTTTTACAATACTCTGCCTTTTCATAATAAAAACGTTGGAATGACAATCAGCCTGGTGTGATAAGTACTATACATACATTCAAAGAAAAAATTAATTACATAAATAATATTATATTTCTCTGATAAAAAGTCTTTGTGGCTCTAAGTGAGAAAGTTCCAGTTGTGCAACTTGACCATTTGAGCGAATTTTCGTAGTTTTTCGAATTATATTTTTTGTTAGATTGTTTTGAAATTTGAGCCCTTTGTGTCCATAGAAACTGTTGATTGTTGAATTAGGCAGAAAATACATTTTCTAAATAACGATCTGGTATAAATATCATAGTATTTTAAACAAGTTACACTCGATTTTTTTAGCACATTTTAGTGAAATTTACTTAAATACATTTTTCACATTTTTCAGGTAAAAATCCTGATTGCTCTAGTTCAATATATACAAATTTGAAACACGATTCATAAACGAGAGCATTGAAAATGCGTTTTATTGATATTAATTAATAAAAAATCAAATAAACAAAATTAAATGTGTATACATTGCGGCTCTTCTTCTAAGCAATCACACTCTTCGTCTTCTTCAGTGCTTGGGTCAGCAGCATTTTCGAGGACATTGGCGTACCAAGTAAGGTTTGGTTGGTCTCGCCAGTCTGTTTCAAAATGAGTTTTCAAAAGGTGAATGACGTCTCTCTTTTTTTCCTCAGTCAGGGCAAGGGACGTATGGATCTCTGGAAGGTTCTCAAGGGAGTCGCTGCGGCCTTTCTTGACAATGCTCCTGAAATTTTTTGTCATCGAATCGAACCGGTAGTTCGCGCAGCACAGAACTTTGGTGGAAACTGTACCATCCCTCGACCTAATTTTCTTAATGCAAAGACGTTTCGTTTGACTTATTCCTTTTATTTTCTGGTAGATCTGTTCGAGATGTTTTATATCGTAAACCACCCAGTCTTCTCCAAGCTTTTTAACTGAACCAAATTCCTCGTAAATAGCGTCATACTCATTGTTGTTTGTGATGACATTGATATTTTTCAAGCGTTTCTCAACACGGCCAAAGGCTCGATCCGCTGGTAAAAAAGAATGACCTCGAGTTGGGAAAGTTACTTGAATTTTATGAATATTCTCGGGTGACTCATGTAGTGGATTTATATATGTTCTACTTGGTGTAGGTAGACCAAGTGGGGGGCTGTTGAAAGTTTGTGGTGGAATTCACCACAACTCATTCTTCAGCCAATGGCACAAAACGTGCACTATATGAGCATTCCGATTTCGGCAAGCACAACCATCGCAAAACATAGATATTGTCGAAAAGGAAGAAAGATCTTGACTCCTCAAATGGTGGATGAGTGCTGAACCTATTCATTGGCTCCTCTTTTCCCCATTGTTTCGTTCCACGTGTAAAAAGTTGGTGCCCTTGAGTCCACGGGCACATAGCAAAATGAGAAAAATGAAATTTGACGACGATAAAACGCATCGCCGATTGGAGTTTTTGGGAGGGGGTGGACTTGCTGTAGATCAAACACAAAACTGTAGGTGTCAGTAATGCCTGCAGTTTCTTTCATGATTTTGTAAAAGGCGTCCGCTCTCAATTCGTGGAGACGAAGCTCAGTCATGAGAGTCACCCTTTCAGGTGAACCTTCGGGATTTTGAGCAATTTGGGTTCTTAGGCGAGTGCAGGAGGCGCATGCATCTGTAGCCGGGGATGAAAATCCTATGTTAAAGTCGTTAATGAAAATGTTGTGGAAGCAAGAGTAGCTCACGTGCAAACTGGAAGTGGCTTGTGCTTTAAAAAGTTTGTGTAGCTTGCTCACACTCAGTTCGGCAGCTACGTAAACCCTCTTACTTTGGGCTCTCCGTTAATGAGATTCAACACAATTGAGTTTACCCAAAAAATTACGAACTGCTTCTTTCTTGGCTTCAAACATGGCAGCTCTTCGAAAGCCTCCCCTTTTTTCTTTGGGCACTTGGCCCTCACTGACTATTTTTCCTATGCGCAGCAGACGAGAGTTGGGTACGTCCATAGCAAATGTAAAGAACTTTCTGCACACGGGCAGCATGCATTTCCCTTTTTTCCCCCCTTTCTTGACAGACAGAAAAAATTTCAGAGATACCTTTCTGGTACGAACAAAAGACTTTGGTCGCCTTCTTTTTGGCTCAAATCCCGAAATATATCTCATTAAAACAGTGTCCTGCTTCTCCTTACCTTCTGCCAAGTACATTGGTTTACGATTGGCGCGTATGTCTTCGAAGGATACACGGGAACAACGACAGTTTTTGGAATCGTGAGCACAGGGTCTCGGTTTCTGCTTCAATATCACTAAATGAGGATCGCAATCACCGTACTTCACTATTTTTGAACACGCACGCTCCATTGCCTTCAAGGATTTGCGTTTCCTTGAACCCTCTGACAAGTTTGCAACAGTATCCATAACTACCGACACGAATATTGTTATATAATTGTTATAATAACTATTGAATAAGACGTTATCAGCAAATTGAGATTACTCCAAAAATGGCTGACATGACGAAAAATGTGATGCACACTTTCCTGGGGCGACGCGGAGCAAAGCAAGCGCCATCTCTGGGTAGCTTCACAAGTCACCAATAATGGTGTGTCAATGAGCAGAGGCAACATCTAGCGGGGATTCGAGCAACTAATTTAAAACAATAAAAAAACGCATTGTTCGCATTATCCTGTTGGAGTTATTCAGTTTTGGAAAATTGAAAAACGTCATTCGGCTATTTAAGGAGTGGAGTTATTGAGTTTTGGGAAAAAAAAGAAGTTTTGAGAAAAAGGAATTTAGGGATGGATTTATCAACTTTTGTAAAAGAAAGCCCCATTTGAAGGGGATATAGATAGGTTTGACTAATGAAACTGCTATATGATGTGTAAGAAACCCCAAGCAATGGAAAAACGTAAAAAACGGCATTTCGGCGAGGGGGTGGAGTTATTAACTTTTGTCAAAGAGCTCCTCATATATACATACATATGTATATATATATATTTTTTTTCAAGTAATAATCTGCTAAAATTGTGAATTCAACAGTTTATAGCAATTATTTGTAATCTTTAGTGATTTTTCAAGTTTTACCGATTTATTGTGTTCAAAAAGAGCTTGCCAATTAACTATCCTCTTTTTTTATTTATTTATTTATTTTTTTAAATTAATTCTAATGAGAGAGCTCGTCTGAAATAAACACGTGCATAAATAAATTATATATCCAAATATAATGTAGAGGGATGCACTAGCATCGTTCCTTCTTCTAAGCGATCAACACAGCAACGAAGTTTTCTTTGTCATTAATATTATAAAACGTGCTCGTGTTTTCAGGAGTCTCAACCCAAATCTGGGCTTCTGCAGTCCTCTGTTGTTACGCTTTACACTGTCTACCTCACATGGTCTGCTCTTTCAAACAATCCAGGTGTGTATATATTACAATGAATGTGTGTGTAAATATCAATTAATGAACCGATTTCAAAGTGATCAGAGATAGGTAATCACCCACTCATTTCAAAAGCCTAGATACACTTAATAAAGATTTAAGAATTTTAATTATGGGCTCAATAAATTCTGCTAAAAAACTTCATGTGAACAATTTTGTATCTTTCGTATTTTGATAGCTACAGTATTAGTTGTGGGTGGCGTGGCAGCACCACAGATGGCTCGATTCATCAATGTCCTTGGTGAACGCCTCACCGATAAATGGAGCTGCCATCAGGGGGTGTGTGAAGAGGTGGTTACGGGCAAGTATATCCTTTGCTATCATCCGTGCAACCTGTGTGTGCCTCAGGCTCAATTCACATAGAACGGACGTTGGGCAGAGGTGTGGCTCAGGCATGACACGGATTGGGCAGAGTCGTGGTGTATGCAATGCACATAAGAGGGGTGGGAAAGTGGCGAGAAAGGACATCAGTACCCTTTTGATTTCGTGGACTGCAACATGGCTTTTTCAAGCAGTGTCGAAGATGATGAAGATCTGTCGGATTTGGTGTACTTGGATTACGTGAATTTAAAAAATAGGAGACATAGAGTTCATCCATTGTGGCTGAAGAAGGGGAAGCTGGTGGAACATTCAAGGTTATGCGTGAATAAATTGAAAAGTACCTACCCAGAATAGTTTCAGAATTTTTATAGGATGCATGAATTTTTATAGGATCTTGTGAGTGCATCCATAAAATATTTTCCCTTGTGAAGGGTGGCCTGGAAAAGAAATCAACTAATTGGAGAGAACCAATTTGTCACTAAATTCTATGTTGAACTCAACATCATCCCGCACTTTGAACCAGAGAACAATCTGGCGAGGAACTGGTGTGCCCCTTCTTGTATGCCACGAGAGACGGCAAAGAGACATGGCATGGGGGGGGGGGGGGGGGGGCTGCGCTATGACACTTAAGTTTACATTGAACCATTGATTTGCATAGGAGAGACATGAAAGGGACAAAGACCTCGATGATGCACGCCGTTCTGTGCCAATTGGGCCTAAGGAAGACGTGGCAACAATGGAGGAGCGTGGCAGACTAGCTGGGTTCACGGATGGTGCAGCATTTCTTGAATCGCTAAGCATAGAGATGACTTCACGCATCACCCTTCACTCCTTTTTCGACTCCTTTTATTTGTTATCCTGGCTAATTTCGGTGATTTGTTGGGATAAATAAATTTTTATGTGACACCACAAAAGCCGCCGTCACCGTGGCGGTGTGAATTGAATGAAATTTGGCACTATTTTTATGTTGTTCCAATAAATCAACAAATAAATAACACTTAATTGTTGATGTTCAACGTTTGTTATTATTTCTAACGGCTTTTACCTATGAATTGGAATCAGATCTCAAAAATCTTTTGAGTTTCATTATAAGCTTTGAAATCCAAGTCGAATAACATCAATCAAGTGAAGTGAAGGCTGGCGCCACGATTTTAGTCTCTTCCTATAGGTGCGAAATGAAAAATCTTGTATTATGTCACTCGGGTTTTCTTCTTAATTTGTCACCGTTTCTGACCCATCATAATACACATTTTTAGAAAGCTCTCCTCAAGATCTGTCTAAAGGATTAGAAACGGGCTTCTGCCTCCATTCATGTATCATTCCACTTGCAACTTATTGCTAACGTCAATTTCATTTATCGCTCAATTTCAGATGATAAGTGTAACCCAGGGTTCCTCCTTCGTGGCAATACCGATAAAGCCCACAAGTTCGATTCGGAAAGCATTATAAGTTTGGTAATTTGGATGTGCTGCGTTCTCTACTCGTCACTTCGTACGGCCTCCAAATCCTCTAAGATCACCATGTCGGAACACGTACTTGTCAAGGACTCTGGAGGTAAGTTTTGAATCGTAATTTGATCGTCTCCAACTTAATTTCATGAGGTTAGAGATGTATTTCCTTGATCTTGGAGTCCTCTGTTCATACGTTGCACCTTTTCCGTTATCGTCCCTCCCACTGTATTTGACGGACGGTACTCAGAGTACTGTTTCGACAGCCTAATGATGATGTCTTTACATCGAAAGCGCTCACCCCCGGAACTCAACTTGCTAGTGACGATGGGCTCACCCAAAAGGTACGTAAATGATAATTTATTTTACTACGACAACTAGCAAAACCCTTAGACCCTTTAGGTCTAACTTGAAGGAATTTTTTATCTTGATGGATATTGGACTCAAATTGACAGTATTGTTGTGAGTACTTTTTTTCTGCAATATAATAATTGAGGAGCTGACATGGGAAAAGAGTTAAGTCCAAAAATCAAATTTCATAGGAACTCCCTCTGAACTCTTATCAGATTTTTGTGGACATAATCTCTTCTCCATGTAAAGGTCACACATTTATTCAGGGTGCGATCTAGCAAGGACGGGAGGACCTAAGGCTGTTGGCGTGACTGTTAACTTGCACTTCGACGAAAAAAAAATGTTCTTTGGATTTTTGGACTTAACTCGTTTTCCATGTCAGCTCCTCAATTATTCTAAGGGTGGTGGGATGACGGGACTGTAACGAAAAAGATCCCTTATGTCTTTAATTTTTTATTAATTAGTTTTCATTTGTATGTTCTAAATCTACAGTTTTGATTTACAATACATTTGCTCTAGAAGTACGTAGGGTATTCAAAAGCTCGCTAGAAAGTTGAAATAGGTATACATTCTAAGACCCAATGAGCACAGGAAAGATATCATTTGGAGAGTACGTAGAGGCAGGCGTGTGTGCAATGACAGGAGGACCACGAAATAAACGAAAAGTCTTGTCAGTAACAATCTTGGATCTTGAAAAAGTAAAGGTTAGATGAGATGGGGGCGAATATTCGATTTGCCCCTTCCTCTATGCTTCTTCCGGACTTAAGGACGTAAGCTACTGCTGTATACTACAGTTTGATTAAAGCTAATAAATCCTCTTGTGCCTCATTTAACAATGAGAAATAGGGGGATTTATTAGCTTTGTTCCGTCGTTCCGACTGTGGTTGAACAGCTGTTAAATTTGCTTCACGGCTTTTTAAATTATGGTTATCAATCAACTGTAGCTATGGTTTAAACCCTAATCTAAGGTGCACATTGCGGTGACTGACTGGTGGCTGACTTGGTGACTGCTACACATACACCAAATCTCTAGTTGTGACATGGAGACACACTGACAGAACACCCTGACCACTGACCCTCCCCACCACCGCTTGTGCTGACTTCTGTTTCAATTGATGCTGCTCGATCTCTTATTCTAATCTACCAAGAAGAATCAATAGAACTCATTTTAATCGAATCAATCACAATCCTCCCGAATTCAAGCTTTTGGATTTTTATTCTTCTAGTTGTTTACCTACTTACCTATAGGTAGACTAGAGATGGTCTGCATTCCGAGGGCATGCCCTATGTGGCACAAAAGTGAACTGCTCGTTGCAGCAACTTTTAATTCATCGTTTTCTTTCATTTATTTCGCTAGTTATATTTATCTTATTTGATTTCATCTGTTCTTTATGAACAACACCCCTAAAACAGGACGTTCTTCGTCCTTTCACTTTGGTGGCAAACTCGGGAGATTGTTTACAATGGCAGTTTTACAAGAAAACTGATGAGCATTCTTAGGTGAATATTTGTCTCTTGACGAGTGATGCGACGAGAATTTCCGCTAGAACAGTTAGTTCGATTATAAGTGGAGGCAGGTGGATGATGGAGACAGCTGGCCAGACTTCCTTCATCTCTCCAACAAGAAATAGGTAGAAGGTACCGTAATGAAATTAACTTATCATTTCATTTAATGGTAAGTACCTATGTGTATATTAATTAAATAAACCAGGAATATGCATTTCGTAGATAGGTATTAATTATTTGTTGACTACAATCGAGAAGTATATTTGTTTATAGCTTTGAGTTCCGAGAATGTTATGCATGTTGTAACAACAATCTATCTGTATCTATTCGCGTGAATAGTGTGAAGTAAAAGTCATTCCTAGAAAGTGAATGTTTTTAGTTATTTTATTTTTGATGCACTGGTAAGTGATTCTTTGACAAAAAGGAGCGAGAGATGTTCTTTCCCTTCTCATAACCTTCCGGGAAGGCCGTGCACCACGAAATTTCACCTACGCTAAACAAGGAAAGAGAGATAATATGTTTTTCCCTCCTCACATTCTAGAAAGGTCGTGCGGCCTACTGTAAGAGAGAGTCTACTGTATTGAAAAAAGTAAGTATCAGAAAAGCTGATTACGCATCATTTCATTTAAAAACATAAAAGTTTGAGTTTGAGGGCTGACAATCCTCTCCCACAGAGGAACGGAGGGAAATGGAGACACTCGCGAGGGAAAAATGTTTGAAAAAATATCGGTCGCGTCAACAATTTTTAAATGATAGGAGATAAGTAGTTCACTTTTCTCTAGCAGAATTCGCTCTCGGAACACAGACCATCTCTGGGCGACCTATACCTTTTTCTTCTGCTTTTCTTTAGGGGTGCCAGTCCTACCTGCGGTGCCTACCCCTGAATCTACACCCCTGATGAGGCGTAATGTTATGATACCGGTCTTTTCCCAAAAGACTAGTTTTACTCCTAACAGTTTTGACTAATTTTCCCCCCCCCAATCGTGTATATCTGCCATGTGTACTGTGAAAGAAGGCAGTCCTTTCTTTCCTCAGGCCACAAAATGTCTATGGGTGACGTCTTCATAAATAATTAAGGTGAATAATAACAGAAAGAGCCAGACATCCAGCTGGTTGAGAACTCTTTGATTCTTGTTGATTGAATGTGTGCACTCACAAGCTCACAACTCAGTACCTTTTTATAAACAGTCTATGTCTCTATTTTCATATTTTGCTCTCATCAGAGGCCTCGATTTTGTACAATATTAATTTATGTTGGAACTAAATACTGTGGATTGTTTTAGGTGGAATAGAATTTACTATGCTTTGATGTAATTCTGTAAATAACTTAATCACTGTTGTTCAAACAACCATAAAACTAGTTTCATTTGTTTAAAACGATTGAAATGGTGATGTTAATTTGAAAATCATAATGGTTCACTTTGCTTGCACATCCTAAACATGTTTCCTGCCTAGTTTTTTTGATTCATTTGATCAACCGTAGTACTTGATTCATTAGTTGTCCTTTTGAGTGTAATAATGTTTGCTCGTTTGTTTTCATAGCTCGGGCCTCGAACACCAACTTGGTTGATAACGAAGGTAGGGACAAGATTTATGTTTCATTTTGGGATCGTCCTTTGTCTTAATCCTAGGTGGTAGTGCTTTTCCCCTTAACAACCAGGTTGATGTTGATAGAACGGCAAAGAGCCAATTGTCAGTAAAACCATTTTGGTTCTTTGTGTTTTCGTGATTTCTTTAAGTATCTTTGGTTTCACACTGATGTTATTGTGATGACTAATTTCCTTCCACAGATAACGACGGTGGGGAAGAGGGCGGACAGGCAAGTGAAGGCAAGGTCTGGGATAACGAGTCTGATGGTGTGGTGTACTCCTGGTCATTCTTCCACCTCATGTTTGCCTTTGCCACGCTTTATGTCATGATGACTCTAACCAACTGGTTCTCGTGAGTATTTATATTTCTCATATGCAAAACTCTGTATTCTTTTGATTATTTTGGTTTGGATTTCCACTACTTCATTTTGAATGATTAGGTTTCGATGATAGTTCATACATCCCCAGTCCCTGAGGGTGGCGTATATGATCTATCTTTCTCTACCCTGGGGTAATGGCTCACACTTTTGAATCAGTATATAGCTGGGACTCGCTAGGGATGGGTATCGACAGATTAAAAATCGATTTGAACCTATGCCTAATTTTAACCTATTATCAATAAGCTACCTGCGGGGTCTCGGAGACTGGCCTAAATGGGCCACGCTCCACTGCGCATGCCACGATGAAGAGATTTGCGAGTTCGGTGCTCCCAATCATCTCTCTAGTTTTCTTTATTGGGTATTCAGACGCAGAGGATAAAATCATCACTGAATGGTTTCTAATGGAATATTAGTTGCTGAATTCAATGAAATCAAAATTTTACTCATAAGAAGAGTACTTCTATATCTTTTTTCAGGTAGAATAGGCAAGCTACGTACTTGAAAATTGCTTTTAAAAAAATCGCCGTGGATCATTGTAACCATCTCTGAGGCTAACGAGGTAACGTTTCTGCCAAAAAATGAAAAGTTGGACCACCCGTTATCTTGTCAAGGGTGCAGTCAATTCCGTATAAAATAAAGTGGAATAAATTTGGGAAAGCATAGTTCTCATCCACGACATTTGTTGGATTTCTTTTGGGCCAACAACATTGTTAAAACTGCCGAGAGAACGAACGTGATGGCAAATGCCATAACTTGTCGGCTCCACCTGGTTGTTAGCATTTGCAATCAATCGTCGCCCCACTCCTAGTACTCGTTGATGACATTATGTCGTTAATCTTCGGGAAAAAGTTAAATCATAAGTCGATGTGTCGCTCTCACAAACATTGATGTTCTTCAAACAGATCACCATCTTAACTAAATACTAAAATTATGGGGTAGAAATGTATTTATTCACTAACAGAAATTACGGGCATTTGCCCAATTCATCCATGAACAGAGAGAGAGAAAAAAATTAACAATTATCCACGCACATAGCAAGAAATGTCAAGAAATTTATGGTAGGTGCTTATAGAGGAAACATGAAGTAGGAATACTAAAGTACTTGTACAAACATTGGAACTTTGAGATAAGCGATACGAGAAAAAAACGATTATAATTTATTATTAGTCCTTGGTGGAGAGGGCATTTAATACGGTCCGGTGGAGGGGTATGGAAATATGGGAAATCTGATGAAAACTGGATTTCATGTTTATTAAAAGGATTTGAGGTTTGTGCATGCGGGCGCAGCAGTTACTAATGACACGATTGTGATGAAACTCATCACTTGTTGTAATCAAGTATGATTACATCATTTTTTTATTTAATCAAATCTTGATTAAATCAAAATGTAATCAAGATGGTGATGTAATCAACTATTGATTACATGATGATGTAATCTCATGATTACATCATAATATCGGCCGCTCTCTTGGCAAGGCCGAAGGCTTACTTTGTTAGTTATCTCGGTGCATCTCATCATCGAAGTAACAGCTAGTCAGATTTTTGAAAGCTTGGTAATGCGAGACTAGTGTCTTGTTAGATCTGTAACCATCCTCAGCACCTACCCTAATCACTTTGAGTATAAATAATATGGTGAGGTATAAAGTGGTAGTTGAGTCGTCAAACCATAGGTGCTGCTTTTGTCACGTAAAATGCACGACTTTCAGGCTAGCCATACATTGTTCAGCTGATGTCATGAGGGATGTTAATCGTTAATACTAAATTCTGTGGTACCTTTTATAGTTTTATATGAATCGTATTCGAATATACTTACTCAAATTGATCGACACAGGATGTTTTGTGATTCAATTTTTAACTACCTAATATCTACTACGCGTTATTGCGTACTTCGAGCAGGTGCATGGTGGAAAGCCTAATTTTCGTGGTCCAGCGTGACGCCAGCGGCACGTATCAACTGACAGGAAAACAGCGTTGAAATGAGCAATAGCCCTCCATATTACTTTATACTCAAAGCCTAACCATGACTTGATCCAATTTTGCATCATTTAACGTACTTACTTATCCATTCTTCCTTGTCCCCAGGCCGTCAGAACTTGGTTCGTTGGAAAATCTAAACAAGAATGCTGCTTCCATGTGGGTCAAGATGCTCTCAAGCTGGGTCTGCCTTGGGCTTTACCTTTGGACTTTGGTTGCCCCCATTGTTCTCTCTGACAGAGATTTCAGCTAAACGCCTTTCTTCCCACACTCATTTCCTTCTCCACAACACATATTCCTCTACAAGAAAAATTGTTTGGAACTCCACCAGAATTTTTTTGTTAACCCTCAGCCCTATCAAAACTTCAATAGTTTGTTTGGTTGGTAAGTACCTATCTAAACGAATATACTTGTCTTCGTTTCTCCCAGTTTAACGTTATTACTTTGTAATATTACTAACCTTGTTGAGTATTACGGTTGTAAAGCACCATTGGAAACAAACTTACTTCAAAAACATGTCCTAGAAATTTAGCTTTGTGCACTTATCGATGTTGTTTCTTCCTGAATGATTATAGTATTCTTTTCCCGTAACGTTAAGCTTCTGAAACACACTCCGATAGTATCGCATTCGTAGTCAGTAACTCGTGTGTTATACATACTAGCCATGTTCTTAAAATTTATATTCTGGTATAAATAAATAAGTGCCCTATACGTTTTACCTACCAAATATCAGGTCTAATTTAAAATAAACTGCTTGTAAAATTTATTGTTATTTTTTACGAACAACTACTATTCATTATCTCTAGGTTAACTTTTTACATTTTCATATTCATGAAAATGATAATGAACTTGAATGAGTTACTATATGAACATTCGTAGTTGGTATTGCCATTTCTCAATCTACGTTATCGGAACTGATTATTAGTTAGGTATATGGTATGATGGAAAAAATGCGTTCGTGATCTGTCGTTAACAATCTTAAATGAATTTCGTTCATCGGAAGATTTGTATTTAAACTATTTGTATAGTTAGGTGTGAGGTACATACTAAGTTGTTTCTTACAGGAAGTGGTAGTTTTTCAGCTTGTAAATGGGGATTTTCTCATTATTAGGGTTTTTAAATCATCAAATGGGGCTATTTGGAAAATTTTGGCCTTTCAAAATTACAATGCTTTAAAAAAAAAAAAAAAAAAAAAAAAAAAAAAAATCAAACTTCAAATCATTTTTGGAAAGGCCTTGCCCTAAGCTACAATCCTGTTTTCAAATTAACCCCCCCCCCCCCATAAGGGGTGGGGGGGCTACATACTTTTAGGCTATTTCAATGTTGCACGTTAAAGAGAAAAAGATCTGATGGAATTTTTGAAAGTATGAAAGTTTGAATGTAATGAAACGAATTCCCAAATTGCCACGGCATTCTCAAATAGCTCCATTTGAAGGTACGTTTAAAAAAAGGGTAAGTATGTTTAAATACACAAGTTCTTCATTTATTAAGATGTAACACCATTTTATTATTCTTATCGAAAATCATATTTGTGGGTACCTACAAATAAATCGTTCGTGATTTTAGAATATAATATTTGTTAAGAATTTGAAAATACGTAGTTTGTTTTTCCTCTCATTTCTTCTAAATCTTTTCTGAAGTATGATTTTTTTTAAACACTGGTTCTTGTTTTTTTATTATTATAGTTTCTTATTTTGACGATTTTCGATGTGATTGCATTATAGAGAGATACTATTATATTTGACTCTGAAGAGTGTACGGCATAGCGCTTGATTTAATCGTAAAAAAAAAGATGAGATTTGAAAATACAATTATTTAATACCTACCTATTGTATCACTCTTATTCGTTGCAATAAAAATATATGAAATAAACTATCTTTATTCATTGCAAATACCCTGCTATGCCTGAAATATTTTAAGGAAACTATAGAAGCTGATACAAGAAACTTTCCTTCTCACTCAGTTAAGATGTGCATTCTAGCTTAGTTTTTAATTATTTATTAATATTTTCAAAAAGATCCCACAACCACTTCAACAGTCATAATTTAATTACGCTTGTAATTCACAAATTGGATTTATCGATTTTTAGCTTAGCGATTTTAGCAATTTCAATAGAAATAAATTGTTGAAAACCAATTTTAAGGCAAAAAACTCATACTATAAGTATAATTTGGTGATTCAAAAATATTTTTGATTTTTAGGCTTTTTTTTCTTCAGTTTTTATAGATTTTCCAGCGATAATACAATTTTAGTACGTTTTTCGGAAATTTTTTTTTAATGTAAGTTAATAGTCGATAATTTTTGTTACTGATACTCTGCTAAAAATTATAATTTAAACGATTTTTACCGTTGTTAGCCATTTTGAGTGATTCTTTGAAAGTTGACCAATTTAATATGCTCAAAAATTGTTGGCCAACGAACTCATTCTTTCGTTTGGAAAACTTGATTTTTTGGCGCAAAAACGGAATGAAGATTTTTATCTCAATCCTAAGGAGAGTTATCGTCTGGAATGACATATATATATTATATATATATATATATATATATATATATATATATATATATATATATATATATATAGCATTTCCCAATTGAGTTAAACTTTTTCCATTTAGGTTTAGTCCTTTTCCATTTAGGTTTAGTCCTTTTTCATTTTGGTTTAAACCGTTTCCATTTATGTTTAGACCTTTTCCATCTAGATTTAAACCTTTTCCATTTATATTAAACCATTTCCACTTAGATTTAAACCTTTTCCATTTGGATTTAAACCTTTTCCATTTGGATTTAAACTCAGGAAATTATCGTGGAGTTAGAGGTAAAAGTACCCAAGTCACAAATTCAACACGTGGGAAAATCAAATGCAGAATATTATGATTATTTAACTGTTGTTATTATTGGTGATCAATATCATCAAACTATGTATCCAACCTAAGAAAATAATCATATTTACCAAACTAACTTTTGAAATTTTAATTTGATTTTTGCACAATATGAATTTACCTCTTCGGTACTTTTACCTCTAACCCGACGTTATTATGCCACAACTTGAAAATTAAATCATGCAAGTGTTTTTTTATGCACAGAAATGTAATATAATATAATAATGAACAAATGTTTTTTGAACACAAGAATTTCTCATGAACGGAAGTTATAAATTAAGTTAAAACTATCCGTTTCCTTTTTTTTTTACTTCTAGCCTAATGAAATTTTAGTAGATAGGCACTTACTTACTATGATGGGGCTAACTACTGACGTTTTGATGGAGTTTAAATCCAAATGGAAAAGGTTTATATCTAAATGGAAAAGGTTTAAATCTAAATGGAAAAGGTTTAAATCTAAATGAAAAAGGTCTAAATCCAAATGGAAAAGGTTTAAATCTAAATGGAAAAGGTCTAAACCTAAGTGGAAAAGGTTTAAACCTAAATGGAAAAGAACTAAACCTAAATGGAAAAAGTTTAACTCAATTCGGAAATGCTATATATATATATATATATATATATATATATATATATATATATATATATAGGTATGTATATATATATGCGTGAGTGTGTGTGTGTACACACACACACACATATACTTGCCACTCCAGCTCGCTTCGCTCGCCTCCACGTCCAGCCGTTGAGGTGTATTGCAGGATGGGGTGTACTAATTACACAGAATGTTACTCGCTTCGCTCGTTTGAGGTGGGTTGTCTCGCTCCATTCGCATGCTCGTTGTGTAATGTATAGATGCGATGAGATATAGTCCTTTCTGAATCCGTAGGGAAAACCTCGTTGAAATCCGACGTGTGTAGAGAATGTTGCTCGCTTGGTGTATTAGATGCGGAGGTATATATTGGGATAGGTACCTTCGAGACCTACAGCCCATATTACAATACCTATGTGAGGAAGTTATACTGCCCACCCAAGTTGGCAGACTTTTTTTCTGTTGGAAATGACGATCAAACGCGGCACCTTACGTGGAACCACGAAAAGTATAGTTTTAAGAACATTTCAATATTAAGAGAACAGTCAGATGTTGAACGTTTTTACGTATTTGTTTTCCAGTTCTATTTTTCTAAAGGTAGGCCATTATTTTATGAGTTTAGATGGGCAAACGGGAAACTTCCCCGAGATCAAGAGGTTTGAAGGCAAAGATGAGAATAGGTTTGACGGAATAAGCTCAAAAACCAACGTTTTCGTCTACATTTTCGTTCACTACAATCGGAAAAAAGGATTTCAAGTCTCGAAACTAGCATGGGATCAAATTGGAACTTCAATAAACTTTTTAAGACAAACTCGAGCAAAAACCATAAAAGTTTACTCGGTCTAAGGCGGAAAAAAACCATCACGGGGAACGCATTTTTTTCGTCATTTTCCGCATTCTTTCGCTGATTTCTCCGGGAAGACAGCATCTTTCAGGAAATTTGACGGCACCATCGTGTTCTACGGGTCCTGAAACGTAACTTTTCCACCGACATACGAAGTGCTCTCGATCATATTATAATGTGGATGCGGATAGAAGATCGGGCGCTTTGGAAAAAAAAACGCGCATTAAAAGGGCTCCCACCCCCCTCCCGCCACCGGTGGAATTTGAAAATTTTAAAATAGCCTTTATTCTGACGGGTAGATTTCCGGTCACGTTAAAATAAAAAAAACCCGTTCGGATCCCTTCGGCCGTGATAGCGACACTCACTCACAGAGTTTCATTCTTATAATATAATAGAGATATGAGTTTGAAGGGCAGAGTATTTAGTACAGGAAATAAAATTTCAAAAAATGTGCTAAAAACTCGCCCATTAAGGGAAAAGTGGCTAATATTAATATAATAAAATACTTTTATTCAAGAGAATAGGAATCATTTCCTAAAAGATTCATGTGTCATATGTGTACAAAAAGGTACCTACTTAGGTACTCAATTCTGTAAAAAAAAAAAAAAAAAAAAAAAAAAAAAAAAAAAAAAAAAAAAAAAAAAAAAAAAAAAAAAAAAAAAAAAAAAAAAAACTTGATAGAAATTTGCTTTACGTTGCTCCATGAAAGGTTTTCTAGATAAGAGTTAGTAGCTACATAACGTTTCTTTATTCGGACAGTCCAGATTATAACAAGCTTCATAAAAAAGGCCTGCGGTCCTTAAATTGGTTTTCAAAAATGAAACTCCAAAGCTTGTTATCTACAGACCATCAAATACATCGCTTAACTTGTTTTACCTAGTACTTCTAGAGTCTCTGAATTATGTCCATGCTGAAAGTTTGAAAAAGTGAACAACGAGAGTGGGGATGTTATCACCTTATCAGCGACCAATCAAATGACACCACATCAACAAGATAACGCTTGTCAGTTGTTTGGCCTGCTGATTGTGGATTTCACCGACATTTCCTGCTTTCTAGTATTATATTATCTACCTTCTACCTTTTTTCCTGCAATAATTTTGTTTGATTGGTGCTCTTTGTAAATTTTATTTTGCTTAGCGCTTATCTTTATCGAGTACAACCCTTTGCTTTTCATCGGGTTTCGCTCGACTACCCACTTGAATTTTCTCCGTTTTAAGTAACAATACCCAAGTTGCTTTAAAGAAAATAAATCACTGTCCATAAAACATGAAGATGCTGAGGTTCCTTCTGCTGCCTTTTTCATTCATCGGAGTCGCGTTTTGTGCCAAAGGTTGCGTCGAGTTGGACACTCATAATTTCGATAAAGTAAGAAACCCGCCTACTTATTTAAAATACATTAGTTCCAAGCTTATATTCCTTCGTATACTATGTACCTGCCTTGTTTAAGTGTAAGTAATCTATATTTGATTCGCCGATAGGTAAGTTAAATTATTGTAGCGGCACCTAGACTTCAAACCGCTCAGAAGGTAGACCTAGACACGCTTTACGTGAAAGCCTGATGCTGTAATTTGTTTTGCTGTACCGCAGTTTGCTTTCTTAAATTTAAGTCCTCTTTTGCGAATATATCAAGTATCTGCTGGACATACGCGATGAGGATATCATCGAGGGAGCAAAATTAATGATCCATAAATCGCTGCCATCAATGGGCAGCGTTGTGGAGACCAAAATTCATTTTGGTATATATGCGTAAGACCAAATGGTATTACTATCGCCGTTTTTTCGATGTCTTCGGGGCTTAAATTTATGTGAACGAACGCCTTTGATGTGTCCAGCGTCGAAAAATAATGACGATCTGGGTTTGTGCGTGAGTTATGGGCCCCGTACTCCGCAAGCTCGTATCGAGTCGTCCGGTTTCGGTACTATATATGTAGTGGTAATGATGGTGATGACCTCAGTTA
Source organism: Adelphocoris suturalis (assembly GCA_030762985.1). Lineage (NCBI taxonomy): Eukaryota > Metazoa > Arthropoda > Insecta > Hemiptera > Miridae > Adelphocoris > Adelphocoris suturalis. Next base: position 44,582,440 of record CM061044.1, read on the forward strand.
GTCCCAGGGCCAGATTATGCTGTCTTGAAGGAGAGATTAAAAATGTTTAGGGAGTTTTAGGTGCTGAGGATGTAGACGACGTGCGTTTGCTCCCGTGGAGGGACCTTTGGTGTTTATGAAATGTAGAATTTTGGAAATGATTGAAGAATGACTTAATGGTGAGGCGTAGTCCTACAAAAGTTGTGCGAATATTTGGGAATCGGCTCGGAAGAGTACCCGAAGACGACCGTGTTCATGAATCCGGGTATTGCTGATTTTGTGTGAGGTTTGTATATAATCTTTGGTAACACAAGTCCACGTGAAGACGAAGTACGCTAAATTGTCTGCACCGATGATAGGCTTAAAAACTTCAGCGATTACGAATTTCCACTCGTATTTTTGGTTGTCCAGGAGAATGGTAGCGGTAGTGAAGCATAACTCTTAATTTTTGATCCATTGACTGCAAGAAAAATGGTCTTATATGGTATGTTTGCAGCGGACGAATAGACGAGATATAATGCTTAGGGTCCCTGCCAAACTGATATGTGCCGGGGGGCTTTCAGTTTTCCTGAAAACACAATCGTCTAGTTGTGGTTGGGGCCGTGTACTTACCAGCAGAACCATTGCGCGAAGGGGGATAATTCCTACTCGAGGTGATTGCATGTTGGCGTATAGGGTGTGACGTACGGGGGGGGGGGGGTTGACACGTAGTATTTGAAGTTTGGGTGGTGATGTACTTCGTGTTGTTCTTCTATAGAATCTTAGAATCCTTGTGGGCTCTGCTGGCGCAGTGACTGATGGTGTGGATGGGGGTAGTGTGGTGTGATGGTAGCAGCTCTAGCACGAGGTGAAGAAAGCAAAGCCCGTGACCAAGGAGGGAATGTTTCCCTCATGTTATACCTGCCAAAAGTGTGTGTCTTAAGAGATAATTATCTGGGTCAACTTCAAGGTTGAGAGGTATTAACTAGCTTTCGTTTTTGTGCATCATACGGATTATCCGTGCTGTGTGGGGATATGTCAGCTGATGAAACTTGAAGAGCGATCTCGAACGGCAACAGAGTTGAAATACGAGAGAATTCGGGAACCTGTGACCTTATCCATGCATCTAAAAATGCAGCGTTAACTTGAAGGAACCAAAGTTTAGGATTTTATTTGTTAAATTGGGGCAGTGTGAGGGGTTTTGAAGCGGTGTGCTTGAAGTTGTTGAAAAAAAGATGGGTTGGCCTGTCCTCTTGTTGGAACATAGTTACGTCGACAGAAGCTGAGAGATATTTTGTTGTGATGGAACTACCACTGCACATGCTGGTCACAATTTGTCAACAGCTATCGACAGAAATCTTCTGATGGATCGAATCTATAATCTTTACCTGTGGGAAAGATTGAGTAGAATTATAGCAGATTGAAGTAGAAGACTGTTTACTTAGGCAGCTATCGTGCTCTTTCTGTGTTGCGGTAAATTTCAAAGGAATAATTTGAAAAAAACCACGAAAGCGCGGGTTTTTTTTAAAAGAAAAAGGAACATTCGCTCTGTTCCATTGGCCCCCTTGTGACTCCCCAGCCCAAGCAGTTGGTGGTGAGCTGAGGTTCTATATTATTCTGGAATGAGATGCTGGATAAGTCTTGTTTTTCTGGTCCAAGACTCCCGCAATAAATTGGCTGTCAAAAGGTTCGACGCATCCCATAATGTCTAGAAAATCGGTTTCTGAGTCTCTTCCGAAACCGGAAGTGTCGACACCAAATTAATTGTCTCGCCCACGGCCAGTAGTGCTTCAACTGTCAATGTTTGGGATTTCCGAGCCGACTCATCCGCCCTTGTGGCAAAATCCGAAAAGCATTCCTGTAGGTCCAATCGCGGGGGCAGAAGTGTCGCTGTGTAGATTTTAGGGTCGTACTTGGCTTGAAGTTCAGCGTACGTTGCCCTATCTAAACCTTCCTCATTGTTTCTCCCCATTTTTCCTCCATAGTAGGGTGGATGCAAATTGGATCCACTAGAGGAGCTTCATTTACTCCCATAACTGCAAGAAGTTGCTGTGGTAGGGCTGGGACAGATGGTACTTGTCCAACTGTGGACGAGGCCGCGGTTGCAAAACTGGCAAACGCCTCGGAGGAGGCTATTGAATTGTCCCGGGACGAGGCCACGTCTGACAAATACGATGAGGCGGAAGATGATGATGATGATAAGGAGAAGTCCCGACGTATTTTGGCCTTCCGTCACGATCCGAATAAAGATGCGACTGATGGGAATGCTTCCTCGACCTCGTTCGTCTTCGCTTGTCCCCAACCTGCTCAGAGTCCCTCCGGTGAGATTAGGGATCGTTTGCGAGGGTACATCGAGAATCGAGTGCGGGAATCTGTGACAATTATTTCCGAATTTTATATCCTGAAAAGGAAGAAAAAGTGGAGTACTCGAAATCTTCCCTTTTGGTCATGCTGATCTCACTAGAACGGCAGTCGAAATCTAAGGTCCTGCGATTTTGCATCGGGAATCCTTATCTGTAGATAAAAGATTGAACGGGCGCATCTTGTGTCGGAAACTAGTTCGAAACAGTCGACTAAAAAATGCAAATATTTCCGAACTGAATGCACTCAAGATTTTTGCACAAATTGAAAAGGAAACTGGATAAACTTCGAAAGGCACTTCACATGGAACATGGTAGTGCAAGAAGTGAGATGGCAGCGATTGGGAGTCGCATAGGGGGGGGGGGGGCGAACTGAACAGAGCGAATGTTCCTTTTTGTTTTGAAAAACCGGGTTTTTTCAAATTATTCCTTTGAAATTTACCGCAACACAGTAAGAGCACGATAGCTGCCTGCCTAAGTAAACAGTCTTCTACGAAAACCATACTATATTGCAACTCAAAGTTAGTGTTAAGCAGCCTTGGATTGCTCCAAAGAAACATTTAATTATTTCCTTGGCAGAATATCTTGTTTTTGGGCATAAAACCATTTATCACTCCTATCGGAACATAATATGCTTAATATACAAGCATTTCAATAGAACTTATGTGCTTAACGGACTTGCATATCGTGTTCCGGCAGGTATCCGTCTTCAATGTTGAATCATCGTCCATATCTTACCCATATACCTACCATACATAGTACCTACCATGTGTCTAGAGTATCTAATACAATACAAATATATTTTTTCGTTTTCCTAGATCGTCAGTAAGTTTGATTCCGTACTCGTAAAATTCGACAATGTGTACCCATATGGTCCTGAACATGATGCATTCGAGGAAGTCTGCGACTCATCTACTCCCTTGGATGAATTCCTCGTAGCTGAGGCAAGTTAATTTAACTACTTATATACTAAGTTCACCATGATTACGTACTGTCCAATTTTAGTCTGCAACCTCTTGCCAGCAAATCCATTAGCACCCACAAAGCATTTCAAGAGTATAGTGAATATGATTGTCATTCTGAAATTATAGTGTCAAAACTGAATGAATAAGTCAACTTCAAACTCAGTTCAAACTAATCGAAAAATACGCGTTTTTTTCTACGGCTCTCTAAGTATTTGATATGCGTCAATAATTACTGCTCATTCTGGATGCATGATGATAGCTCTTTCCATTGATAGAATCAACTTTTTCTTTTCCTGTTCCTCATCCGTTTTAAAGAGCAATCCAATCCAATTTCGCATGCACATCTGTTTGATAGAATAAACAGCTGATTTAGTTGCCAAGGTAAACAAATATTTAAAAAAAATCTATTTTCAATATTTCTCTCAATCTTTGTTTATTTCACTCTCATGTTGTCGTAATTTCCCCAGTGACAGTTGGCAAATACGTATTCGACTGACTGTTGGTCTATTTTCATTTGTGAACTTTTAAGATAAAGCTTGCTCTCTCTTTTCACAAAATACGAATTCGCTCCATAACGGGAAAGGTCTCTTGCAGGTTCAAGTCAAGGATTATGGTGAGAAGGAGAATCAAGCGTTGGCTCACAAGTATGGGGCGAGAAAGAAGGACTACCCAGCTCTAAAACTGTTCATTAAGGGCCAGGAGCAACCTCTGAAATACGACAAAGCCGTTCATGGTGACGTTACTCCTAAGAACATCAAGAAATTCATCAAGTGAGTAGTGAGTCTATTTTAGTAGACAGTTTTTGTTCTCCTCGTTTATTTTTTTTTTTTATTCTATTTTTTTTTTTTTTTTTTTTTTTTAAACTTGGAAGGTTTTTCCAAAATGTGAATAGCTTTTCCTCTTTTTTAAACCCTGCCCAAAACGAGAAGAGTCGAGTTTACCCATTGTCAGAGAAGCTTTCAGAAGACCTTTCATATGGATAATCTCGGAGTACATTCTCACCAAATACCTTATAATAGGAGTGAGTTGTAAAGTTGGCAACCATTCCAGGTCCGGTCTTTAAGGTCAACATTTTTGTTCCTTATGACATATGCGGAAAAATTGATATTTCACTCAGAAAAAGTGAAAAAGAAGTAAAATCAATATTTTCAAGATTTTTGTTTTAGAGACTACGAGAAATCGGTGCTAGGTAGGAAAAAATACTTTTCCAATAACGTTGTTGCAAATCTAATAACCTTTAAATTAAGAAAAAGAACATTCAAATTGGTCCATTTATAGCTGAGAAATGTATAAGAATTCTTCTCTAGACTCAATATGACAGTTTTCAATTATTTCATTTAATTCTTCTTCATTAATGTTGATTACATGTTCCTCACAAACAGGTCCCTTCCTTGGCCAGAAGTGCGTTGTGAACTTTCCCCTCTTCAACTAAACTTAAACTGCGTGAATGAACTAGGTAGGAACGCTGCCAATCGTTTAGGGGGCACAGGGGTCACATCGAAAACCAATTGCCACCGTGAAATAAATTAAGGCATACTATACTCCACTCAAGGAGAAACGAATTCTGAGCTGCAGTTTGAATCAGGAGTTTGAAACATGTTATCCAAATAAGTAGGTTTATCAGCTCGTACCATCCATAGAATTTTCATAGAAAATGAAGCTATTACATGCAATGGCTTGGAAAATTTTAAAATAAAAAATTTTGAAAAATTTCTTCATTGAAATCCATTTTGAGGCATTTTTTTCTGCCGGTTTTTGGTTTGTTCGTGTCTTTATTTTTTATAATAATTGATTAAATACCTATTAATATAATTCTCATTTTTGACCAGCATTGACGAGATTGATGGTGAGGGGAACGAATCGTAGATCGAAAAGGGGTGATGCAAGGTATCAACAAAAGGAAAGTCATGTCAACCCCCCCCCCCCCCACCTTAGGTCTTTCATCCCCCTACCGCTCCTAGCGGTGGACCTTGTTAGTTAGGAGCCCCATTGAGTCATTGGTTTGATTAAAGATTCTGTTAACCCACTTTTCTCCTCAACAGATCAAACACTGGAATTCACGTTAGTCAGCCCGGATGTATCCGAGCATTCGACGTCATTGTCCTCAAATTCATCAAAACCCAAGATGAAGCAGAAAGGGCTACACTTCTAAAGAACGCTGAAGAGCTTCTAGAAGAATATAAAGACAAAAGGGCGGCCGATGTTTATGTCAAAGTGAGCTACATTCATTTTTCTATCCAATTCACCTTTTACCTTGTTCATGTTCATCTAAATTATATTTTTGTAACTAATGATCTGTGTAATAATCACTGAAGAACTGCAAAAATTTTATGATTCAGTCAACAATGTTTAGAACTGATCGTAGGCGCCAAGTGACACCTCGTAGAGTGCCTGTTGATACAAATTTCTGAAAACCAGCGTTCAAAAAAATTACTTGATTATACTTCGAATGTTTAATTAGGTACCTACATGCTCAAAATCAAATGCTCATGTACCTATCTATACTTTGACAATTGCCCTACTAGTTATTTATGTCATTGGCAAACAAATTTATTCTAGTTTAGGTTACAGGTTGATTGGGTGTTTGCACCTAATGTGCATAGCCTCGTTAGGGTATAACAAGAAAGATATGTTGGATCCCCTTTCGGTGACATCACTCCACCACAAAATGATAACTTAGCATACCGTAATCTTCATCTACTTCAGCTTCCTTCCTCCATGCCCAGTGGCCTGGATGCAAAGAGCTTATAATAGGATAGAGAGGGCATGTGTCTGTTAAACTGTGGGAGCTCATGAAGCCAGTTTTCTCGAAGGGGCGGAGCCTACAACGTAACCTTTGTATCCTCCAACAATGTTATAAAACCTCATTTCAAAACTTCCCTCAGTCGTGGCCTCACCCTCCAGTTTTGTGATCGTTAACTAAACTTTGTGAACGCTCCCCCCATGGAATAACGAGATTGTCTATGGAAATTCATTCGACTAAGATCTGAGTTCGAGTTGAGGCTTTATTATTCTTCTCTGTTATTTTCATTTTACTAGTTTATTATATTATTTTCATCTGTACCTTCAACAAGGTAGCAATGGTATACTAAATTATTTTGATTGTGCTTGATTTTGAGCCTAGTATGGTGAAGCTATTCTGTGTTAGAGGATGCCATAGCATTATAACAGGATTTTAACAGGAAAATTGCTATTTTAACCCACTTTGCCCAGTTTGGTTATAATCAAAGTAGTGAAGTTTGAAGCTAGAAAATTAAAAACAAGTAAAATGCAAGAAACAAATACACAGCTAATATGTGCACCTATAATATGTTGTTGAGAGAAGAAACAACAGAAGACTAATAATCACATGGGAAATAGATAAAATAATTGAATATTTATGAATTTAGCGGTTTGGAGAAAATTCGGTTTTAACAACGAATTCGAATTGAAATTTCAGTAACTACATCAATGCTCCAAAGCCATCGATAGTAGTTATCGATCCAAAAATATCGATTCTGCTATCGTTATTTCGTTGGCTACCTGGTTTCACTCCCGACTGGGCTGAAGCCGATTTCACATGGAGCGGTATGTCCGGAGACGGAAAGACGGAACGCAATGTGATTGGCTGTTGGGACAACAGTTGAGGATGGTGGCTGCCATGTTGCCGGAATGGGCGGTCGACGGTAGAAATTTGAATGCCATTGCCGCGTTCCGTCAAGCGTTGCGCAAGCTCATTGGACAGGAATGTTGATAACAGCAAATAGAGGTTTCAGATCAGAGAGGGTTTCAGTAGGAAGGATATGATTCCGTTTAGCGAGGTGCCGCTTCATGTGAACACCCTGCTGCATTCCGCCGCCCCTCCACTGGGTTTTCCGGCCTTCCGTCGTTCCGGTTGTTACGCTCATACCGCTCCATGTGAAACCGGCTTGAGTCTCAATTGGCTTCTTCCCGCTCCAGGACCTGTCCTCTCTATCCTATTATAAGCTCTTTGCTTGGATGGAGGGAGGTTACCTGCATAATATGGGGTCTCTTCGTGGTGGGGTGATGCCATCAATAAGGGATACAACATATATTTCGATACCTATACCAATGACTGACTATGAAAATTATGTCAAATAATGGAGGAGGGGTGTACTTTTGACGGGAAATTGTTGGTGACATAGAAAGAATCTTCCTCCATGCTTAGTGGGCCTGTCACGCTTGTGCAAACCATTTTGTGCAAATAATTCGAATGTGTAAACTCAGCTTAAATAAATGAATGTCTATTCGTTTTGTGTGCAGCTCATGAAGAAAGTCATCGAAAAAGGGGACACTTTCGTCAAAACGGAAATGACCCGAGTGGAAAACATCCTCAAAGAGAAACTGACCAAAGACAAACAAGCGGAAATGACTGAACGTATCAACATATTAGAATCATTCCGCCACGACGAGCTGTGATCTCGGGTTTCCGTCTCTTCTCAATGATCCCTCCATTCCTATTCTTTTTATAAGCAAGGTCGGTCCTCCTTCCAATCTCGGAATCGACTTCTTTTACATTCCTTCCATTAACTAGCACTTATAAATGAATGTCTATTCCGTTTTATAAATAATGGTTCCTTCTTTTTTGAAGAGAAATACTTCCCGTTGTAGGAAACGAATAAAAGACATTTTTCATGAGAATGATGTGCTGAGTGTGTAATAGTTAGTTCTTAGCGTTGTGGTCTTCTGACATTTCTGTGATATCTACGATCAAGGTGTTTTCCACCTAGTCTCTATTTCCTCCTATTTATTACGATGGTTGTTTGAAAAGCACTTTTGTATTTTGCACTGAAATACACATTTTGAACAATTTACATGACAATCTGTCTTCTTTTTGATTTCCCTTTACAAATCTGAGCTTATTCTATTAGGAGAAAAGTTACAGCGCTCTGCGAAAGTTTAAAGACATCCTAGTTATTCAGTTACTTAAATCCAGTCCTCGTCGTGAAGGGATTTTCGATTTTACACTCAAGAATACTACTCGGAAATCCTTCAAAACAATATAGTTCCGGTCATGCAGCGTGACAATATGAGAGAATTTTCTTATTATATCTATACTAAATTGTTGTAAAATTGGAGCACTGTTTTTATCAAGAATTGTGAACTAGTAATTTTATAGAACAAATATTCTTTCAGAAAATGTTTTATAATTTTTGTGATTTATGCTATTCAAACAGGTTTTACGTAGTGATTTTTTTACTTATTTTGAAATGTTAGCAATTTGTTGTGGTCAAACCATAGTGTTAGACCCTCACTAACGAACTCGTCCTTTCTTTAAGAATGCTCGAGTTTTTTGGAGAAATAAAGGATTTTTTATCTTAACGCTTGGGAGAGTACCTAGGTAAGGTGTCGCACATTTAATTTCACAAATCGTTTCACAACGCCTAAAAACGGTTTTTGATTAAGAAAATTTTGATTTGAAATGCACTAGGAATCTTCTTTTTCTTCGGAGCTTTCTTTAATACAGCCGTTCAGGAGATATAAATCTGATTAAATTGAGATCTGAGGCCGATTTAGATTATATTCTGACTTTTTTTTAAGGCCACTCGGTATCACTGTTGGGCGATTCGATTTTCAATTAAGATATTGCTCATTTTGGATTGAAAGAAACCAAAATCATGTAGGTATAACTATTTAATTACTGGCAGTGGTTTATAAAAAATGAGTTTGAACGTAGTCGTTCCTCAGCAAGGCAGTTTAAGTTATAGGGACAAGATGAAATTCTAACATTTTATAGCCGGGGGAACGGAAAAAAACCACGTAAACTGACGAAACTGCTCTTTTCTAGTAGCTCTGCTGAAAAGTTGACTTATTTAAGAAAGTTGAAATTAATGATATAAAATTGAACGCCTACCAACGCTTCACTAGTTCATCCGTAGGGGCAAGAGTTATAATAAACCGATTTCGTGAAGTCAGAATTCCATTGGAATCAAATCAGCTAATAAGATCGTCGAATTTACTGGGTGTGATCTGCAATGATCAGATTCTACAAACACACTTTCTAGCGGTCATTATTGGAATTTAGCCACTCACTCTGTAATTTAAAGGTGTACCTAACTACTTGCGCATGAATTGTGAGCGAACGGATGAACGTACAGCAAAATGGGTGGTTTCATTCGATTCTTTGCGATAAAATCTGTAAATGCGACCTCCGCAAAACAAAAACATTACTGTTACCTAACAAGTTTTCGAGACCTCGACTATTGAATATTTCAGCTGTAACGACCCACAAAATATTTGATGCCTCGACAGGAATTCGAACTCGCGTTGTTACAATTACGGGCAATTTCCTGTAGTTGCAATGCTCCAACGATCAGAGCTATGAGGCCAGGGTAGTCAAACCTCTTCGACTGTGAGAGTTATTTTTCTGGAGCGTAACATTTCCCCAGAGTCAAATACCAGCCGTCTCGGCTGGATTGGATCAGACGAATGACGAAGTGAAACTGCAGGCCGCTGGCTCAGCAGATGCTCGCTGGAACAAGTCAGCAGTCGAGCGAGGTCATTTTCATGGTGTGTTTTGACTCAAGTGAGTGAGGAAGTGAAAGGTGCTAACGACAGGAAATGTGATGTTTACAGTCTTTTGGTTTGAGAGGGATTTAATAATTAATGTTTCGTATGATTTCGGGTCCTATTTCGACTGCGGCACAGTAACGGCCCAAAAATATTTGATACCTCGACAGGAGTTCGAACTCTCGTCGATAGAACTAGGAAAATAGGAAATTTCCCGCAGTTGCAACACTCCAACGATCAGAGTTATGAGGCCAGGGTGATCAAACCTCTTCAACTGTGAGAGTTATTTTCCTGGAGCGTAACACAGTCCTTGGATTCTTTTAAGGTTGACCGAAAGTGGTGCCGTTGTTACTGTCACACCCCAAGCTGATGTATGATTTTTGAGCCGAATTCCATGAAGCTTTGGATAGTGGACGGATTTTTTTATTCGACTTTTAGATTTTACGCGGCTTGAAACGTAAACCAACAAACTTTGATGGGGGTTGAACAAAGAAAAAAAAAAATGGTTTTCCTTGGTCCAAAGGTTTATTATTGAGATTAATAAACCAAAATCGCCTTATAAACTACGAAGATCGTATCAGCTGAACCGCTACCATTATTCTCTCTTCTAGAAATTAAGTTTATAATAATTCTTGGCGCTTTGATGGATTAGTGAAGCGTACGCTTTTATTCTATTTAATTCTAAATAATAATTAAATAATAATAATAATTAATTTCTCCTCAATAAGAAGGCGTCTAGGTACGTCTATGCACTTATATTTTGATAATGTACCTATAATAGAACTCGGTTGTAAGGGTTCATTGTTAAACATTGCTTGTCAAGGTCAACCATATAAACAAAAAACTGAATAAAAATGAGTTTATTGCGAAATTAACATTATAAATTTTTAATAACTATAACAACCAAAACCTTTTGTTGAACAAATAAGAATGATCGACAAAACTAATTCAAATAATAACTAATTCAAAAAGTAGAATGTGCTACTTAAAAGATGCAACGAACATAAATTATAACAAAAACAATAACATGGAAACCATTGTCGACTAATGACTGCGATATACATCTTTGGATATTACCTAACTGTATATAATGTGGGCAAGTGATTACCATTGAGGTGAACCAAACTTGGATTATTGAAACATAAGTCTATAACGAATATAAAAATTTTGGTAAATAAACATACAGCGATGAGAGCAAAATAGAACATACAAAGTCGAATGTGCACGTATAGGTCGAGACATCTTGTTGTCATCAATAAATACACTGCGTTAACGCGTTAAAAAATTATTTTAGGTAAAATTTTATATGAATTTTGAACGTAATCCATGCCTACTTAATGATAAGGTACCACGAAATAATTGTTAAAGGGTTTTAAAATTTACAATTTCTACATTTTATAAATGCCAGCAGCCAGAATAATTAATGGAGATTTAATAAATATTCAGAAATCAGTGTGACGTACTTAACTGAATACATTTGAAGGATTGGTCAGTAAATTTATAGCTCAAGATGCAAAAGGCACCAAGTACGATCCAACTATCATTAATATTGTCTTCAATAGAGAACATAGAACGGAAAGATTGTAACTTACATTATTCTTTGCTTAACTAAGTAGATTATGACAATTCAATAATACGTAGGTACCTAAATCTATTTTCAAATGAAGCTGTTCTACTGCGTAGATGTCAGCAAAGCTGGAGTCGACTTGTATCCAACGGTATAAAAGGCACTAAGTATATTAAAAGTTTAATATTTTATAAATTATTGAGCACTATGTACACAGATTCTTGTTTTTTTGTAAGAAAGAAATGTCTTCGAGTCTTCGTTTTTGTGAAGAATGGGGTAAACATCATTTGACTTTGTCATAAGTACGTCTGTACTGGGAATCAACGTCAACGAGATACCAACTGCCTGGAAAGAGCAAATCGGTCGAACCTGTAGGAGCGAAAGGGGCTTTGTTATAGTTTGCTTCTTTGGAGTCCATCATCTTACTGTACTCAGCAGGGTTTATTTTGTGCCTTTTGGCCAGTAGGTCGTGGACGTAGGTCAGTTGGGAGACGAGTTGGGAGAGTTTGGGGCCGGCAACCAGTTTCATGGAGAACATAGTGGAAGCAAGGCCTGAACCGTACGAGAAGAAGCCTACACGTTTACCTCCAAGCTCTTCAACGGATTTGCTGATCAAGTAAGAAACCAAGCCACCGTACAATGAAGCTGTGTACATATTGCCCACTTGATTGGATAACAGAAGGGAAGGCAAAGTCTTTCTCTTAAAAAGTTCCTTACTGAAAGTCATGAAACCTTTTTCCAGATCTCTATCAAAATACGTTTCCTCTAATTTGATATTTGAAAATTTTTCCAAACCTGGGTACAACTCGAGGATAGTTTCTTGGGGAGTACTCAGGAAATCGTTTAGCACAAGGCGTGCAAAGGACTTCTCCACAAGCTTGCCATAAGGAGAATGGAATACCATGGCGTCAAAACTGTTGATACCAACAGCGTCATTGGAAGAGTCGCTGGTTAGAGCTGACAGCTTCCTTGCTTTCTGGCAATAAAGCTGGTAACAGTTGTCAAGTGCTTTGAGGTAGCACTGGATAGAAAGCTTGCCATCAACGGCAGGATATTCGGATGACAGGTTAGGCTTGTAGAAGTCGTAAGCATGGGCCATAAAAGACGCTCTGAGGCCGCGCTCCATCACCAGGGGAGCGTTAGGGCCAATCAGGAGGGCGATTGCACCAGCACCTCCCGTTGGGCGAGCACTTCCTTCAGCGTACACCGCAATATCACCCGCAACCACCACCGCGTACCTTCCATCCCAGGCACTGGATTCCACCCACGAAATGGCATTTGAGAGAGCTGCTGTGCCTCCATAGCAAGCATTGGTCGTGTCCAGACCTAAAAATCAAGAATAAAACATAAACATAAAACCAAATAATATTCCAACTTCCAACCATCCAAACATAGTATGTAGTAGCTTCATAGATTTAGGACCAGGTTCAATACCAGTGCCACACCTTGCCTCAATCAGTATCTAGTTGATTGATTCCATTTTTCTTCTCAATGAATTGCGATTATGAGAAACGATATATTTTATGGCACAAAGAACAAAAAATGGCAATAACTTCTTGCCATTATTTTCTTTCATTTTCAAAAGTTGTCCTTGAATTAACTCCAAAATGAATAAAACATATTTCCAGATGTCATTCTCAAAAAGTTATGGAAGTGCCCACTTTCTCCAACCGTCAGAAGTTTATATGAGCAGCTGATCGCATGTACGCAACCTAATGTATTTCGGACAAATTATTCAAACACCATTTTAGAGAATAATCGTAAACATTAAGCAATTGAGCTATTAAAATGACTTAAAATTTTTAAAAATTGAAATGTTCAAAACATTCATGGTAAATAAAAAGCCGTTTTTGAACATTCTAAAACGACTCCAGGATTTTAATACTTTTGTTTGCCACTAAGACGATTTCTCTCCTTAGAATCAAGTTACAAAATTCATCCTTTCGCTGAAAAACCAACCGTTACAAAAGAGAAGATGAGTCATAGAGCAGCAATTTTTGTTTTAAAAAATTTCAGTATCAAAAAATGTGTTATAACAAACCTTTGAAGAAGGCACTACAATCCTATAGTACAAAATAATTTTCATCAAGTGTGTCCCATTAGGACTAGGAGAATTCCATGCACAAATTTTAAACAGAGAATCTGCCATCAGTTTGAGCGTTAACAATTTTTGTTCAACAAATGATTTAATCAACAACATCAAAAAGAGATAAATCACGAAGATTCGCCCAGACAGTGATGTTGCACGACTGGAATTTTTCTACTAAGCTCGAGATTCTTACAATGAGATGATTATAACGGCTATATTGGCTACCATACGTAGATCTAGATTATACATGAAGGCACATAACTAAAGTTACACCCTTCAACCCCCCCCCCCCCCCCACACATCTGCTATTCTTCAATACACTTTTAGTTAAATAACACAAAGCCCCCATCAATCGAAAGTAGATTCATTCCCCATTTTATCTACCGTTAAGCCCTGATGGAGTATCTTCAACAGATCATAGACTCCAGGGGCTCATATTTATATTCCTAATTTGAATTAATCCTCAAAACTTCAGCTTAAATTCTAAGCTTTAAATTATTACCTTCAACGTCGTGATTTCCACTCTCCTCAAAAAGCTGCATGAGAACGGACTTGACGCTCTTGCTTTTATCTATGATAGTTTCAGTGCCGACGTCGAGACGGCCGATCTCAGTGTAAGAAATCTTCATCTTGCTCACAAGCCCACTCAGCGCAGTCATGCAGAGAGAGTGGATGTCCTCCCGATCTGTGCAGAACCCCATTTTGTCCTGTCCCAACCCAATGGTGTATTTGCCAGCCGGGACGCCATGGAACTCCTCATACTCCTTCTGATCCACGTAGGTCGAGGGGATGACCATGTGGATCCCCAGGATCCCGACGTCTTCAGGCCACGATCCCATCCTGCCAAAATAATTGAAAGTTGAAGAGCAATGAAATTATAAATTGATCAACAGATGGTATGTACCAACACATAGAATTGAACCACTTTTCGTGCTGCCATGGCGCTTTCCTACCATGCTACCTGAGAGACCCTACTGTCTTAATTACCACAAATAAAAGGTAGAGGATGACAAGACCATCTAATAACGATTTCAGGCAAGTACAGGTTGGGTCAGAAGAACAGGTTTTAACGTGGAACATGCTCTTACCGGGACATAACTGCGATAATACGATTTAAAAAAAAAAGTGTTAGCGGTGGATCTAATTTCTTTGCTGTGCTATGAAACTGAAATTCGGAATGGAGGCCCCTTGGGACGTCTAGAAACGAATCATGAAGTCTAGCGCCCCCCAGATCAGCTAGGTAAGTAGGACCGGAGCTAATTTCTTTGCTGTTCAACCAATGAATCTAAAATTTTAAATGCTGATTGAGACCTGGAGCTAAGTTCTTTGCTATTCAACCTATGAAGCCGAATTTGAAATTGAGGGTGTTCTACGTTCCACCAATGTTTAGCCAAGTTCTAGATGGAAGCAAAAGGGGGTCTGAGGTCTCCTCTGCGGGTTCAAGGGGTGAAGCCTTTTGCGAGGCGAGCAGCGCCGAGTTTTTTGTGTTAAAGTGGGTCGAAAGCGGGCATGTTGACCATGGTCAGTTGATCTGTATGAAAATTATAATCAATAGAATGGAAAATTTCGTTAGGTATCAACTGTGGCGTCTGTGCTTGGGAACCCTTGAGCGAGAGTAACTTAAATCAATGAGCGAGTGAACGGATGAGTGAGCTGGAGAGAGCTGACTCCCACAACTGAACAGGAGTTACACATCTCTACTCTCCTGCTCCTGCCGCACAGCGACGCGGGCGCATCTTATGGTGGTGTGCTTCTCACCATTGTCATCGAGGTCGATTGTTAGGTTGTCTCAACGGACTTGTGGATCTTAGACTTCGTGTATCCAGCCAAATGCTCATTGGATCTAAAGGGTTACTTCTGCTAGTAGTAAGAGTAAAATTACCACTTACATACCTCTTGGGGGAGCCCATCATCACTAGCAAGTCGAATACACTACAAGTCGTATAACGGATTTCTCCAAAAGGTACGTAAATGACAATAAAGTCAAAGCCTCCTAGCTGTGCCACCTAGTACTTGATTAGTCTCTTTCAAATACATCCTATTCCTCGGCACCACCCTGCAGTACCTACTTCACATCCATTATGAGCACAGATAGGGCATAGGATGACCTGCTTTTTCTAACAGTGAACACCTGTCTGGACAACCACAAATAAATGTGCTATAATCTAGTAGATTCAGCTATTTTTACTTCCTCAGTGCAGGAAGTTGTTGACAAATTATGTTTTGTCCTAAATCAACAATTCTGTCACCTATTTGTTTTAATCAGCTTTTTGAGGGATTTTTGTTCTGTATCTGTCTCTCTTGTTATGAGCGAAACATATTTAGCGTCTGGTTATAATGCAATTTTTAAAGATTAGCCCTTTAAGATTCCCTCTATTTTGTTTAGATGATACCACTTTTAAACTGACAATATTTGCAGACTTGAATTTCACAAAAAGTGCTGAAAAACCAATAAAAACCCCAATCAACTAAATAAAATAAAATCCCAAATACTTTTTAAAACGTGTCACGAATTTAGGTCCCCCCCCCCAGAGGTGCGATGGGGCCTAAATCCGCGCTACATAGAGAGAGGGGAGTGTGACATTACCATAAAAGATACAACTCGAACTAATAGCATGTGTGCTATGTTCAGAGAAGATGATTTTCCGGTTCTCGGATCCTCATCTATCGCCAACCACAACATTCCAAGAACTCGAGCATGACACGTTCAACCCGGTGCGAGAGCGACGGATAGACGCACATTCTCTTGGATCTGACGGTAACTGTCACACTCCTCCCCTTAAAGACATACTTGATTGAAGAGCAAGTATGTAAACCAGGTGGAACAGTTTACTGGTTGAGAACTGATGCTCACTAATAAATAGCTGCATTGGCGATTGAGGGGAAGAGAAAATAAAAACAGGTTGGATAGCCAATTAATGATTGGAACAATCGGGAATAAATAATTTGCTCAACTTTGGAGACTTATAGTGGAAAGTGCCCACTTTGGGGACTTATGAAATAGGGAACGATGCCCAGGGTTTGGGAACAATGCCCTTGGAAGAAATTAAGTATGAAAAATAGAAATAATATGAGGGGAAAAATTGAGAAATTAAAAGTCAAGAACCAATGTAATTATTTATGTATCCAAGAGATTATAATGGGTATTCCTTCTGGAAACCCGGACCATGTTTCTTCTGGAACATCAACGCCCACAGAAATAGTGGATCGGATTACTAGTGGATCCGTACATAATCCTAACCAGGCTTTGCTACCATGTCACGAACTTAGGTCGCCCCCAGAGGTGCGATGGGGCCTAAATCCGCGCTACATAGAGAGAGGGGAGTGTGACAGTACCATAAAAGATACAACTCGTGCTAATAGCATATGTGCTATGTTCGGAGAAGATGATTTTCCGGTTCTCGGATCCTCATCTATCGCCAACCACAGCATTCCAAGAACTCGAGAATGACACCCGATGGGAGAGCAACGGATAGACGCGCATTCTCTTGGATCTGACGGTAACTGTCACACTAATCTCCAGGTGGAACAGTTGAACTGGTTGAGAACTGATGCTCACTAATAAACAGCTGCATTGGCGATTGAGGGAAAGAGAAAATAAAAACAGGTTGGATTGCCAATTAATGATTGGAACAATCGGGAATAAATAATTTGCTCAACTTTGGAGACTTATAGTGGAAGGTGCCCACTT
Source organism: Adelphocoris suturalis (assembly GCA_030762985.1). Lineage (NCBI taxonomy): Eukaryota > Metazoa > Arthropoda > Insecta > Hemiptera > Miridae > Adelphocoris > Adelphocoris suturalis. Next base: position 44,599,580 of record CM061044.1, read on the forward strand.
TGGGGACTTATGAAATAGGGAACGATGCCCTTGGAAGAAATTAAGTATGGAAAATAGAAATAATATGAGGGGAAAAATTGAGAAATTAAAAGTCAAGAACCAATGTAATTATTTATGTATCCAAGGGATTATAATGGGTATTCCTTCTGGAAACCCGGACCATGTTTCTTCTGAAACATTAACACCCACAGAAATAGTGGATCGGATTACTAGGCGTCATCCGTACATAATCCTAACCAGGCTTTGCTACCATGTCACGAATTTAGGTCGCCCCCAGAGGTGCAATGGGGCCTGAATCCGCGCTACATAGAGAGAGGGGAGTGTGACATTACCATAAAAGATACAACTCGTACTAATAGCATGTGTGCTATGTTCGGAGAAGATGATTTTCCGGTTCTCGGATCCTCATCTATCGCCAACCACAGCATTCCAAGAACTCAAGAATGATGCGTTCAACACAGCGCGAGAGCGACGGATAGACGCGCATTCTCTTGGATCTGACTGTAACTGTCACAAACGTCAGGTTTTTTAACATTCTAACATCATGATCGGAACTTTTTAGCACATTTTTTTAAATATGAGCAATATACTATTGTCTACCGAACTCATCCTTTCTATTGGAAAGTTTTTTTTCTTTTCTTTCTTTACGTATGAGCGAATTTTTATTGCAAGTCTATAAAGGTTGTCGTCTGGAAAAACTCAATATATAATTAATTTTAAATATTTTTGGAGCCACAACACAGCTTTTTTCTTCAAAATTCGCTAAAAATGGGAACTTTTGATTTGAACATGGCATTTTAACATTTAATTGTGTTTGATAATGCAAAAAGTACTTGACCGAAAAATTGTAAAAGCGATTCATTTATCGCGTAAGCACCTACCAACTGACTAAACAGGTAGGTATGTAATTGCGATTAGCAAATTTAAAGAAAGTGACACACAAAGAATGTTTTGGCAAAATACCGATTCAAGCAACCTTGTGATTTAGAATGAGAGGCTGAATGATTTCCTGCTACTTGATGTTGGGAGTTAGGTAGAGCATCTTTCCGAGTGTTGAAAAATAGAAACTCCTCAAGCTGAAGTGGGACATGAGGCATTTGTGGGGACGAGTAAATATTTGACCCTCTCGAACAAGTTTAAATTATCAGGAATGATGACATCGTGTGTCACGGCAATGGCACGAAAAAACGTCACCCATTCTTATATATCTTTACCTACGTTGACGAAACAAACAGGTATAAAGGTTGTAAACAATTTAGTATGACTGCATGACTACGATTTTTAGCCAAATATATATTTTGTTGAAACATTTTTTCAGATTTTCAAGTCTTTAATTATTTGGCTCTTAACCGCGAAAAGAGTTACTTTTAAGGAGCAATACTTGTTAAGGGTGACGAAATTTTCTTATGATTCTCGCATATGTTACGTACAAGAACAACTTCTGGAGTCGAAGAGGTTTGATTAAGAGCGCTGTAATTGAAGAAACATTTTTCCTTTGTAATTAAGGACACGGTATCAAAATGTTTTTGGGCCATTATATTTGGCGCACGTCCCTAGAACCCGACATAATGCGAAATAATTAATTAATCCCTCTCGAGACAAGACTGTAAACATTTCATTTCCTGACGTAGCATCATCAACTTCACTTGATTGAGTCAAAACACAAACGTGGAAATGACCTTGCTCTACTGAGGGACTTCTTCCAGGGAGCATCTGCTGCTCTAGCAGCCAGCAGTTTAATTTCGTTGTTTGTCCGACTCAAAACCAGCAATACGGCTGGTATCTGACTCCAAGGAAATGTTACGTTCGAAGAAAACTTCCACAGTAGTAGATGTTTCATGAAATCGGCCTCATCTGGTTATAGAGCTGTTACTAAAGAAGAATTTCTCCTATGTCAATAAGGACATGAGTTCAAAATCTGCCGAAGTAACAAATATTTTGGTCCGTTATACTTAGAACCAAATCGTTGCTATGCTGTGTCTTTGCCATTTTTAATCGTACAAAAATTAGTGGTGGAAGGTGCAAAGAAAGAAAAACGTTTAAAGCTGAATCTCAAATCACAGAAAACCCTCATTTATAGGAATGTTCATAGCCGAAAAACATTTTGAAGATATCCTACTAACTTCCGCACCTCTTTCTTATCTTACGGCAGGAGTGGGCAAAGAAGATTTCTTGGATGAAGGGTGCCCCAAACAATTTGAAGCGTTCGTAAGTGTACAACAGGAAGAGATTAGGAGGTACAGTCTATTCGAGGGCTATCAGCATTGCATATTATTTAGCAACTTGTGGAGTTGTCGAAACAATTCACTGTGCCGTTACTTGGCACAATAATTTTTTGTAAGACAAAACTCCAAGACTGCTGAACCGATTCTTATGAAATTTTATGAGATTGTGCGGTTTAGCTCCTGGACGGTCCACCATAAATTTCATTGCCGTTGGACTAATAGCAGTCTGTGCGCATGCGCAAACGTTAATTTCTTATAACATTGATTTCTTATCATCTTGTTGGGTCCAGGATGATGCCCTTTGTACTTTATTCCATTTACTGGAATAATAGGTAACTATTGTGCATACGCAAAACTAACGTTGCATGATACTCTGAGACTAATGGACCGATTTTGATAAAATTGTCAGGGATTGTGCGGTTTAGCTCCTAGACGGTCTCCCATAAATTGCATTGCCGTTGGATGCGCAATTGGTAGAATGTTGCATGCGCAAACGTTAATTTATTATTACATTGATTTCTTATTCATCTATTGGTCCGATTTCGTTCAAACTCAAGAGGTTGTTGGGTCTAGGATGATGCCCTTTGTACTTATTGCATTGGAATAATAGGTAACTATTGCGTATACGCAAAAGACTACACACACTAAGACTAATGAAAACACCACACTAATGTACACTCCAAGACTAATGAACAGAGTTTTATGAAATGTTCAGGGATTGTGGGGTTCAACTCCTAGCCGGTCCCCCATACATTTCATTGCCGCTGAATTAATAGTAGACTGTGTGCATGAGCAATCGTTAATTTCTTATAACATCGATTTCTTATCATCTATTGGTCCGATTTCGTCCAAACTCGAGAGGTTGTTGGGTATAGGATGATGCCCTTTGTATCTTATCGCATTTGCTACAATAGTAGGTATAGTACACATGTAAAACTAACATTGGTTGACACTCAGAGAATAATGGATCGATTATGATGATAAATCAGTTATTGTGTGGGTTACCCTTAAGACAATTTCCGCACATGCAAACATGAATTATAGCCCTATTTTGCATTCTAGTATGTATACACATGTATTAGATACGTTATATTATTGCATTCAATCACTTCGACTCATCCTTTGGTCTTCAACTTATTCTATTCGCCCATGTTACAATATGTGGGGAAGACGTTTTTCATTTGATGGTTGTGATATCTCTTGATGGCCACGAAATTTCCAGAATCTACTCTTACATTCGACTACTCATAAGAAACGAGGAGGTATAAAGGTTGTAATTTTTTTTTTATATCAACGCATTACTACAATTGTTAGACAAATACCAGAGCTGTGACGCATGCATGATGCACAGTTAACGTTAATCTTTACTATCGACCAAGATTGTAAAAAGAGTAATCATAAATCAAACAATTATTTAAAAATAAAATTCTCTATCTTCATTTCAAGTTGGGGGAGGGAGTATTTTATTGTTCGTTAAAGCGTTCACACTCCAATTTGGAATTTGATAAGTCAGATGAGATTAAAATGAGTAAATAATAATTTGAAATTAAGTAAATACCTGGCTCAAAAACAATACGCAATGCCAAGAGCTACGGGAACGACTGAACGAGAGTCAGTGGAGTAGCGATAGTGGAGTGATCTGCCTTACGAGAGGAAAATATTTAACGATGCCCACACCACAATAGAAAAGGTCAGCTGAATATCTTTAGCATTTAAAGGAACAATGAGAATTTTTTTAACTTGATCATCATAACAATGGTGCAAGTTGGATGGTATTGTTGGCGTGAAAACCGAAGTCACATAGAGATGGAACAAAACAGGGAAAAGTTCAAAATTTTGCAAACCTGGTTAATGGTAAGAGACTATCTTGACAGCCAATGTTGTTCACAATATTGCGAGGTGAACTTTTTGACCTTAATTAGTCTTACAGCACGTAATTGACTGAGATAATGAGATAATTATTAACATAATCGACTAATAATGTCATTTCCACCGGTTACCTATCGGTTTCACCTAATCAACCGGGACAGGAAGAACATACCTAATTACAACTTAAGGAACCACCCAGAGGGATTGTAATTTTCGCACTTGTCATATTCTATCGACTCAGAGTTTATTAATCGCCAATAACAAATTTGTGTTTTGGAAAAAATTGATGCAATTTGTTAATTGGTAGGTTAATGGAAAAATTAGCTGAAAATGGATTTCAAATAGTTTTTTTTTTTTTAAAGTAAAACTCATCTCAAACAGCCTACTTAGGTATAGAAACAGAGCGTACCAATATTCAACGTAAAATTTCCTATGATATTTCATAGAAATCAGAATTTTGTCCTGTCCGATCTTGTACTCGAAGCACTTGTGTGGTTTTCGAAACAGTGAGAGGTAAAACGCTGCAAATTAATCCACTAAGGTTAATTATTTCTGTATTAGATAGCCCTTCTACGCAGATCAATGATCCATAATTAATAAACCCCGTTTATAGTATACGAGTACGTTTATAGTATTACCGAAACTCGGGGCTTCGAGCGTCACAAATGGGTTCACTCCATTACAACATCAGGGACCCTAAAACTTTGCGCTTTTTAGTAAATAAATAATAAATAGTAAAAGTTAAGAAACAAAACGATTTATTTATGACAAAGTCATCTTCCCGCGATGTAGAAGAGTTGCAAATTGATTGAAACTATGCTTGTTTTTTTGTGCTTAAAATCCTGCAATGAATGTCTTTCAGTAGGTTGATTAGAAAATATATCAGTCTCAGAGGACTCTCAGCAGATAAATTGTCTTCCTTATTTAATAACACTGTTTTCCAAGGCGTTCCAAAAGCCACGCAACGTAGGTCGACCAGGACAGAAATTAGCCCCTCAGCTCATCAGTCTGCTTCCATACCTTGCAAATGTATTCTACGAGTTTCAGAAGCGCTCCATTTCAAATTTCAACACCCTAAGTGATAAGGAATGAGTTCAGATCTCAGGCCCCTCAGCTGATCAGTGCGCCTCGTACCTAATTGTTTTCGAGGTGTCATAAAGGAGCTCCATCTTAAATTTCAGCAACTTTTTCGTTAGTTTATTATTAATATTTTATTTAGGTACTCTATTTTTTCTGTTTTCTGATGTACAATTCCCAACAATTAAAACTTGAATTTCACAAACGTTCCCCCGGTTTTACCACCCATCCACAAGATATGTTCTAAACGTACTTTTTGAAATTCTGCCTGGTCCTGTAACAGCTGTGAGCGTCTTCCATCACTGAATTCTAAAACGAGAGCGATCTGCTCCTAATATGCCGCCGTATATCTGCAACATAAAAGAGTGGTAAACGCCGCGAATTTGAAGGGAAACACATAAAATAACTTTCGGGGATTCAGAAATATGGATTGAGTTATAACTCTACATACATATGAGAAAAATATTATTGACAAGGTATATAGAACTATATAGGTACCTCTATTGACTATAAAATACAGTTAGCGAATTTTCGTAAAAAATCAACTCTTTCAACGGCTCCAAAAATTGTAAAATCAAAATTTTCGAAAATGTTCCTCATTGAAATCCGTTTTGAGGCTTCTGAAACAAATCCTAGAGCTTCACACTGTTCCCTATATATATATATATATATATATATATATATATATATATATATATATATATGTGTGTGTGTGTGTGTGTGTGTGTGTGTGTGTGTGTGTGTGTGTGTGTGTCGTCATTTTTGTCTTCCTACGGTGAATAGGAGAGATTTGAGCAAGATTTTGTCATCACGGCTCGAGGTCAGCTCCTCACCAAAGTCAGCGAGGCACAAGTTCTGAAGTGGTAATACATCAAATCAAAATTTAGTCCAAATCGGACCAGCGGTTTTGGAGGAGTAGTGAGCACAAAATTTAGTCCATAAATAAATTATATATGAATATAATTTATTAGAAAACTGAAAATGAATTACTGTTTTGATCGAGTTCTACATCCTCTGAAACGCAAAGAAAATGCACTCCCACCCCAAGTGCCGCCGCACCGCTGTAATACCCCCTTTTCTACGAAAAGTTGGGTAAAAGTGAAAGCGCGGTTTTTCAAAAGAAAAAGGAACATTCGCTCTGTTCCATTGGCCCTCCTGCGACTTAGTTCTCCCGATCAACGGTAGGTTTTCCGCTGATTCCGAATATGACCTCAATTTTCCAATTGCACCGCTTTCAACACCCCCCCCCCCCCCCCCCCCCCCGTTTTATAAAAAAAACTGCAAAAGTGAGGGAAAATCCCATTTTTTGCATATTTTATGAGCTAAGAATAGAAAATTAGGCCTGGAAAAATTCTTTTGGATCTGCATCTTGTAGAGGACATTCCTCCGCATCGAATGAGGTCCTTGGCTTTTCTAGGTTTGAAAATAACGGTGCGATTTATTTTGGCGGACATTACAAAATCACCGCGGGTTCAACTCCCGGTTTTTTTGACCCTCGAAACTCAGAGAAGGGCACTTTCGCCCTTATTCGTTAGTCGTAGATGTCTGCAAGTGACACCATTCGATTCAGCGTGAAAAATTACGTAGAATTCGACATTTAAATCATAAAATGGAGGGAGATCGTTTTTTCCTGAAATCCATCGATTTTCGTTTAAAATACCACGTTTTTTCGCATTCAAAAGCCGTTTTTTCTCCTTGCTGTTACTTTTATCAATTTTTTGGCTATACCGTTAAAAAGCTGATAAGATTTTGAAGTTTTTACTGTAGTTGCAAACGACTGTTCATTTTTTTTTATGGAGGGAGGAATCAGATTGAAAAAACCCAAATTTTTAGAATTTTACAAAGTTTGTACTTTGACCTCTTTTTTCGGTATCTTAACTCTCTTGAATAATTATGATTTGGCATCAAAAAGATAGGAAATTTAGCGTTCTTTCCAACGGTATCCTCAGGTTTGAGAATACTCAAAGAATGATGGGGTCACAGCCATTTTTAGGAGATAAGGTCAAAAACACGAAAAAAATCTTAGATCGTCAATAACTCGAAAACGGAGCCTCTAAAAAATAACACTTTAAGAGACACTTTTTGTTGCAAATTAATTGTAGAATTGATCCCTGAAGTCTTGCCTACTTAAGTTGAGACACCCTGTATAGGCTGCTCAAGTCTATTGGACGAATAGGACAGCATTAGAGAGGCTCTGTTTTCTGAGGTTTGTTTTTGTTTACGTAGGTATGCGGTGGCCACTCTCGGCCTACAGGCTCCAAATAGCTAGTTTTGATCTTTGTATCCGCCGTCTTCATGCCACCTGTAGCTCTTATTACTCTTGTCTTGTCAATTCATGATCGAGAGGGACCTGGGATGAGTTGGTAGTGAAAGGCTGGTGGACCTCATTTGCGACAGAACACTTCACTTATTCATATTGTGTCCTTTTGCCGCTTTTGAAGTTAACGTATTGTTTTTGAGGATGCCAAAACCAGTTTTTAAGGCAGCTCAAATGTGTGTTGTTTCACCTGAGGAGAATACGGGCTTGACAAGACAAGAGCACAAGGGCGACAGGTGGCATGATGACAGCAGATACAAAGATCAAAAATAGCTATTTTGATCCTGTAGGCCTAAAATGGCTATCTCATACCTACGTAAACAAAACTCAGAAAACAAAGAGCTCACTTTTGTTATCCTGTTCATCCAATCGCCTTGAGCAGCCTACATAACAGCTAGATATATATTTAGTTGGTCTGAGAATACATAGCGTGCATTGATTCCCAAAGTATAATAGACAGGATGAGCTGATAGTTGAACCCGGTTTCGTCGTGGGTCGTGATTCTGTGATGTGTGATAAAATAAATCGACCTTCCGTTATTTTCAGACCGGTTAGTCTCATTCAATACCGAGGAATGTCCTCCACAAAATGCTAACCCAAAGACTTTTCCCAGGCCTAATTTTCAATTCTTAGCTCATGAAATTTGCAGAAAAAATGGGAAAAAACGGATTTTCCAGACACTTTTTCCAAGTTTTTTGAAAAACGGGGGGTTGGAAGAGGTGCAATAGAAAAATTAAGGTAAATAATATTCGCACTCAGCGGAAAAATGTACATACGTTAGCCACCTTTGGAAAGCATTTAATCTGGATGGGAGTTTTTTTGTAATGGAATTTTATTAAAATACAGCCATACAGTTTGCAAATGTGATCTAGAACTTGAAGTTACATGAATTTATAAATGAAAATAATTCTGGGTAAATTACAGGTTTTTGAAGAATAGTTAGATAGTTAAACGGCACTGGTAAATTAGCATATAAGTGGTCAAATAATATTGATCTGTGATAGGTGAAAAAATCGGCCAGAAGTGTGTTCAATGAAAAATCCTAAAAAGTTTGTGCACAAAAAAAGTGAAAACACGCTATATCATGGAAGAACGAGTTGAACGAAGAAAACGGAACTCGGATTCGGATTCAGCACATCAAATACCGTAAGAAACCGACAAGCTCCGGCCGGATGCAAGACCACCCCTAAATTTTGTGAAGTTGCGTAATTTATGATAAGTGAAGAGAACGCAAAAGCAAGTGGACATTTTAATTGTGGAAGACTCAATTTTTTTCGACTTCTTGCACGAACAAGAAGCAAAATTGTGGGTCGCGAGCCTCGAAAATGTCAACTAGTGGGTCCTGGTGGAAGTTGAGTACGGAACCTCTGATATGTAAGCGAAAGGCCAGGAAAGGAATACATTTCTAAGCAGTGGAAATTTTGATTTTGGAAGACACAAATTTTTTCGACTGCTCGCACGAACAAGAAGCAAAATTGTGGGTCGCGAGCCTCGAAAATGTCAACTAGTGGGTCCTGGTGGAAGTTGAGCAGGGAACCACTGATATGAAAGCGAAAGTCCAGGAAAGGAATACATTTCCTGTATAGGAATACATATAAGCAGTGCTATATAAAATGAAGTTGCAATCGATCCAAACGTTTAGGATGCGACGAATCTAAATCGGTGACAATAGACATCAATAACGAGCATTTAGGTGTAGAAGTGTACAAATTACCATACAGGCCTCTCGGTGAACGTTGTAGTGGACAAGAGAACGGCAGAGTTAAATGTAAGAAATCAAACGAGTTCTCAGATACGAAACGCGGGAATCGACAAGTTGATATAAAAGAAGAAATAAATACGAGCTTATCCATCACAAGGGACAGGCGGCTAAATTAATTGGGAACAAAGTCCAAGAGCACAAACTCTGATAATGGTTACTGATAAATTTGGTATAACTTGACGCAACTACTCCTACCTACACCCTCTACTATATAACTCAGCCAGCATGGAAGCCAAGTGTGCCCATGTTGGTGGGGAGGGGAAAAATGGTGTTATAACAACAGACATTGCAAATCACACGCATCCGATTTTTTTTTCCTTTTTCCCATAATTTCCCAACGCTTCTGAATCCAAAATAAATTTATTTCAACTAAAAGTAAGACAATTTTACTAAATTCTGCTCTTTACTAAAAAACTATGCGTCAAAACTTGATTCTAGGCCGCCCAAAATCTACCTATAATATCTGGTAGGTACATTGAGAGCAATTAAACGTTGAAAGAATACCTTTTTTTTCCCTCTTTCTCCTGATAACATAGTGATATTTTTACAATGATAGTTTTGCAAATCACAATTTTCCAAACCAATTCAGGTTTTTGTGAGTATTACTAACAACATAATTGAGATTATGAGCATTGTTTATTTATTTACTAGCCAGTTCAACATTATGAAAGTAATAATTATGAAACCTTATAACTCACACCTGTTTTCCATCCATCCATTCACTGAACGTTATTCATTGTTATTCACTTTCGAATCGTTAAGAAAAATTCATGGAAACAGCAATCTTTTTATTGTTGGATAAATGTTGAAGGGTTCAAATAATGGAATATCACAAGAATAAGAACCAGTTCACTTTTGCTTACTAGAACTAGGTACATTTCTGACAATACACATCTTAAAATTGAATTTAAAATAATGGTGTTCTGGTATTTGAAGTGTTTGTAAGTAAATTATTATTCAACACCAAATTGACAAACTACTTGGAACTTTTTGGGGGAAGGTATGTCAAAACCAAAAATATTGCACAGCCAAAAACAAAACAGAAAAAACAAAAAAGATTATGCAGTTAGAACCTGTAGCAGATGCAAAAATCTTTTCAATGGGTTCATGTTTTGTTTTATATATATATATATATATATATATATATATATATATATATATATATATATATATTTAATCTTTTATTCCTCAGATTGATATGGAAACGAAAAGAAAAAAAAAAAAAAAAAAAATTGTCCTCCAAAATCAAAATTTCCACTTGCTTTTTGCGTTACAGGGCTTACTGATCAATATTTTGGTCCTGTGTCTGCCTATCTGACATCTGTCTTCCCAACATCCTGGTCACTCCCAAAACTACAAAGTTTTATTCTGATTTTGATTAAATCTTCAGGGATAGTGTGGGTTAGCTCCTGAATGGTCCTCCATCACGTTTATTTCCGTATATGATCAAAGGATGCCAATGCGCTTGCACGAACATGAATTTCTTATAACGGTGATTTCTCTTTATCTATTGGTCCGATTTCGTGTAAACATGGGTGGGATTCGAGAAGGTATGTCATACGTTCCTGCAAGATGCCCTATGAATTACTTCGTGATTGGTTGTTTAATTGGTACTTACCTATTGTACATGCGCAAAACATTTGTTGACTCTGGCATTTTAATGAAATATTGAAATGAAACATTTTAATGAAATATTGAGGGATCTTGCGGGTTAGCTCCTAGATGGTCCCCTATAACTTTAAATTCATTAAATTGAAATCTAATCTAGACAAGGTTCGATAAAAGACCTGTTCGTCAACGACAGAATAAATTGTCTTTAAAAAAAAGTGTGAAACGCTAAAAGAGAAATTTCGAATTTAGCGAATTTTTGTAGAAAACTAAGGCTATTGCAATGGCTGCAAAAAAATTTCTTCATGAAAATCGAGTTATCGCTTTTTCTTATTTCAAAAGGAAGGATAAGTTCGTTAGACAGTATTTTTTGAGCACAGTAAATTGGTCAAAGCTGAAAAAATTTGTTTAAAAAAAATCACCAAAAATGGCAAAAACAGCTGAATACCGTTAAATTTATATTTGTTGGCAGAAGATTACTCACAAAAAAAGTATCAACTGTGAACCATAATTTTTAAAAAACTGGATGAAAAGTGTACTGTGAATTTCACTCAAATTGGCTAAAAATCGACAAAAACTGTGAAAAATAGTATAAATCCAACAAATGTGTGTGTAAAGCTGATTATATTCAGAAAAATTTGTTTCGCCCTGCAATTTATTTTAAACATTTTCTTGGTACCCGAAGCACCCAAATTTCAAAAAATTGAACATTCGATCATATTGTATGGTTGAAACTTATGAAACGAGAGCGTTTCTACCTCCTGAGCAAACACAAAATGAATACTAATGAAATGATAATGAGAAAATTATTATTGGCATGTAGCTACTCATGATACGAGTGTGATGGAACTCATATGGGGTAATATAATTGTCTCTTTCTAACTAACAATCGGACGAATATGTCACGAGACACGCAGGCGCAGTGAAATTATCACCTAACGCTTGATATTAATTTGTAAAAATATTATTTGCCTCCAAATATACAGGGTGTCTACAGTTAATGGACCTGTCATTTATTTATTTTCGAAGATACCAAAAAACTTTAAATAGGTAGTAACTCCCCTATTATTTTTTAAAATGTCATTCAATCGTGCAAATGAATTTTGAATCCGTTGGGTAGGTTGCCTTTCCTTGCCTAACCATTGAATTTTGATTATCAAGCTCCACAGTGGAACTGTGACTCACAGCTCGCGTTTTTCACATAATAACCGCCATTTTTTTTAATAGCAAATTCGAAATTAACATAAAAAACGCTCAATTCGTGACGAATTTTCGTAATGTTCAATTTGTAACTGATTTACGTAACGTAATTTCTTATGAAATTGTTCATACTATCGTAATCTGTCGACCATAAAACATGTTCGAGGTCTTCTTCTTCTTGGCAATGATTGAAATTTGATGTAAACTTAGTAAAGTAAGCGGAAATCATCAGAAATGCTTGCATACGAGTCTGCAACACATTGGGACATTTTCATGTGTGTTTTCTTATTATTTCCTTATCATTAGGGAAAAAACTGGATTCTAGAGCCACTCAGCTGATCTGTAATCGGTCAGTTGTGTTCAGAAGTCCCTCAAGGGGCTACATACCAAATCTCAGATTCGTGGGATCATTAGGGAAAAAACTGGATTCTAGAGCCACTCAGCTGATCTGTAATCGGTCAGTTGTGTTCAGAAGTCCCTCAAGGGGCTACATACCAAATCTCAGATTCGTGGGATCATTAGGGAAAAAACTGGATTCTAGAGCCACTCAGCTGATCTGGGATCGGTCAGTTGCGTTCAGAAGTCCCTCAAGGGGCTACATACCAAATCTCAGAATCGTGGGATCATTAGGGAAAAAACTGGATTCAAGAGCCACTCAGCTGATGTGGGATCGGTCAGTTGTGTTCAGAAGTCCCTCAAGGGGCTACATACCAAATCTCAGAATCGTGGGATCATTAGGGAAAAAACTGGTTTCTAGAGCCACTCAGCTGATCTGGGATCGGTCAGTTGTGTTCAGAAGTCCCTCAAGGGCCCACATACCAAATCTCAGAATCGTGGGATCATTAGGGAAAAAACTGGATTCTAGAGCCACTCAGTTGATCTTGGATCGGTCAGTTGTGTTCAGAAGTCCCTCAAGGGGCTACATACCAAATCTCAGAATCGTGGGATCATTAGGGAAAAAACTGGTTTCTAGAGCCACTCAGCTGATCTGGGATAAGTCAGTTGCGTTCAGAAGTCCCTCAAGGGGCTACATACCGAATCTCAGAATCGTGGGATCATTAGGGAAAACACTGGATTCTAGAGCCACTCAGCTGATCTGGGATCGGTCAGTTGTGTTCAGAAGTCCCTCAAGGGCCCACATAAGAAATCTCAGAATCGTGGGATCATTAGGGAAAAAACTGGTTTCTAGAGCCACTCAGCTGATCTGGGATCGGTCAGTTGTGTTCAGAAGTCCCTCAAGGGCCCACATACCGAATCTCAGAATCGTGGGATCATTAGGGAAAAAACTGGATTCTAGAGCCACTCAGCTGATCTTGGATCGGTCAGTTGTGTTCAGAAGTCCCTCAAGGGGCTACATACCAACTCTCAGAATCGTGGGATCATTAGGGAAAAAACTGGTTTCTAGAGCCACTCAGCTGATCTTGGATCGGTCAGTTGTGTTCAGAAGTCCCTCAAGGGGCTACATACCAAATCTCAGAATCGTGGGATCATTAGGGAAAAAACTGGTTTCTAGAGCCACTCAGCTGATCTTGGATCGGTCAGTTGTGTTCAGAAGTCCCTCAAGGGCCCACATACCAAATCTCAGAATCGTGGGATCATTAGGGAAAAAAATGGATTCTAGAGCCACTCAGCTGATCTTGGATCGGTCAGTTGTGTTCAGAAGTCCCTCAAGGGGCTACATACCAAATCTCAGAATCGTGGGATCATTAGGGAAAAAACTGGTTTCTAGAGCCACTCAGCTGATTTGGGATCGGTCAGTTGTGTTCAGAAGTCCCTCAAGGGCCCACATACCAAATCTCAGAATCGTGGGATCATTAGGGAAAAAAATGGATTCTAGAGCCACTCAGCTGATCTTGGATCGGTCAGTTGTGTTCAGAAGTCCCTCAAGGGGCTACATACCAAATCTCAGAATCGTGGGATCCTTAGGGAAAAAACTGGTTTCTAGAGCCACTCAGCTGACTTGGGATCGGTCAGTTGTGTTCAGAAGTCCCTCAAGGGCCCACATACCGAATCTCAGAATCGTGGGATCATTAGGGAAAAAACTGGATTCTAGAGCCACTCAGCTGATCTGGATCGGTCAGTTGTGTTCAGAAGTCCCTCAAGGGGCTACATACCAAATCTCAGAATCGTGGGATCATTAGGGAAAAAACTGGTTTCTAGAGCCACTCAGCTGATCTGGGATAAGTCAGTTGCGTTCAGAAGTCCCTCAAGGGGCTACATACCGAATCTCAGAATCGTGGGATCATTAGGGAAAAAACTGGATTCTAGAGCCACTCAGCTGATCTGGGATCGGTCAGTTGTGTTCAGAAGTCCCTCAAGGGCCCACATAAGAAATCTCAGAATCGTGGGATCATTAGGGAAAAAACTGGTTTCTAGAGCCACTCAGCTGATCTGGGATCGGTCAGTTGTGTTCAGAAGTCCCTCAAGGGCCCACATACCGAATCTCAGAATCGTGGGATCATTAGGGAAAAAACTGGATTCTAGAGCCACTCAGCTGATCTTGGATCGGTCAGTTGTGTTCAGAAGTCCCTCAAGGGGCTACATACCAAATCTCAGAATCGTGGGATCATTAGGGAAAAAACTGGTTTCTAGAGCCACTCAGCTGATCTTGGATCGGTCAGTTGTGTTCAGAAGTCCCTCAAGGGGCTACATACCAAATCTCAGAATCGTGGGATCATTAGGGAAAAAACTGGTTTCTAGAGCCACTCAGCTGATCTTGGATCGGTCAGTTGTGTTCAGAAGTCCCTCAAGGGCCCACATACCAAATCTCAGAATCGTGGGATCATTAGGGAAAAAAATGGATTCTAGAGCCACTCAGCTGATCTTGGATCGGTCAGTTGTGTTCAGAAGTCCCTCAAGGGGCTACATACCAAATCTCAGAATCGTGGGATCATTAGGGAAAAAACTGGTTTCTAGAGCCACTCAGCTGATTTGGGATCGGTCAGTTGTGTTCAGAAGTCCCTCAAGGGCCCACATACCAAATCTCAGAATCGTGGGATCATTAGGGAAAAAATGGATTCTAGAGCCACTCAGCTGATCTTGGATCGGTCAGTTGTGTTCAGAAGTCCCTCAAGGGGCTACATACCAAATCTCAGATTCGTGGGATCATTAGGGAAAAAACTGGATTCTAGAGCCACTCAGCTGATCTGTAATCGGTCAGTTGTGTTCAGAAGTCCCTCAAGGGGCTACATACCAAATCTCAGATTCGTGGGATCATTAGGGAAAAAACTGGATTCTAGAGCCACTCAGCTGATCTGGGATCGGTCAGTTGCGTTCAGAAGTCCCTCAAGGGGCTACATACCAAATCTCAGAATCGTGGGATCATTAGGGAAAAAACTGGATTCAAGAGCCACTCAGCTGATGTGGGATCGGTCAGTTGTGTTCAGAAGTCCCTCAAGGGGCTACATACCAAATCTCAGAATCGTGGGATCATTAGGGAAAAAACTGGTTTCTAGAGCCACTCAGCTGATCTGGGATCGGTCAGTTGTGTTCAGAAGTCCCTCAAGGGCCCACATACCGAATCTCAGAATCGTGGGATCATTAGGGAAAAAACTGGATTCTAGAGCCACTCAGCTGATCTTGGATCGGTCAGTTGTGTTTAGAAGTCCCTCAAGGGGCTACATACCAAATCTCAGAATCGTGGGATCATTAGGGAAAAAACTGGTTTCTAGAGCCACTCAGCTGATCTGGGATAAGTCAGTTGCGTTCAGAAGTCCCTCAAGGGGCTACATACCGAATCTCAGAATCGTGGAATCATTAGGGAAAAAACTGGATTCTAGAGCCACTCAGCTGATCTGGGATCGGTCAGTTGTGTTCAGAAGTCCCTCAAGGGCCCACATAAGAAATCTCAGAATCGTGGGATCATTAGGGAAAAAACTGGTTTCTAGAGCCACTCAGCTGATCTGGGATCGGACAGTTGTGTTCAGAAGTCCCTCAAGGGCCCACATACCGAATCTCAGAATCGTGGGATCATTAGGGAAAAAACTGGATTCTAGAGCCACTCAGCTGATCTTGGATCGGTCAGTTGTGTTCAGAAGTCCCTCAAGGGGCTACATACCAACTCTCAGAATCGTGGGATCATTAGGGAAAAAACTGGTTTCTAGAGCCACTCAGCTGATCTTGGATCGGTCAGTTGTGTTCAGAAGTCCCTCAAGGGGCTACATACCAAATCTCAGAATCGTGGGATCATTAGGGAAAAAACTGGTTTCTAGAGCCACTCAGCTGATCTTGGATCGGTCAGTTGTGTTCAGAAGTCCCTCAAGGGCCCACATACCAAATCTCAGAATCGTGGGATCATTAGGGAAAAAAATGGATTCTAGAGCCACTCAGCTGATCTTGGATCGGTCAGTTGTGTTCAGAAGTCCCTCAAGGGGCTACATACCAAATCTCAGAATCGTGGGATCATTAGGGAAAAAACTGGTTTCTAGAGCCACTCAGCTGATTTGGGATCGGTCAGTTGTGTTCAGAAGTCCCTCAAGGGCCCACATACCAAATCTCAGAATCGTGGGATCATTAGGGAAAAAAATGGATTCTAGAGCCACTCAGCTGATCTTGGATCGGTCAGTTGTGTTCAGAAGTCCCTCAAGGGGCTACATACCAAATCTCAGAATCGTGGGATCATTAGGGAAAAAACTGGTTTCTAGAGCCACTCAGCTGACTTGGGATCGGTCAGTTGTGTTCAGAAGTCCCTCAAGGGCCCACATACCAAATCTCAGAATCGTGGGATCATTAGGTAAAAACGTCATTTCTGATGGTCATAATCATCGTTGTGGCCACTTGGGACAATTTTCGTGAGCAATTTTCGTGAGCAATTTTCGTGAGCAATTTTCGTGAGCAATTATTTTCCGTGACGTTTTTTTAGTTTATGTGCCAAAGCAAAGACATGAAAATGTCAATTACTTGGAAAAATGACCCATCACTCAAATTTTCGAGTGCCCAAAACAAGCGCAACTGTGCATAGGAAGGTTCAATAGGTTCAATTTCAATTAAGAAAGAAATATAGAGTTTTTGAAGATATTCAATCGCCACAAAATATGATACATGATTCGAGGGTATTTTTCCACGCTAAATTACGTAGTGATGTTATTTTATTTATATTAGAAATACCAACTTGAAAACACACCGAAAAAATGAAATTTTCGTAAACTTTGCGCTGTAAAAGAACAAATTGGGGAAATGTGCAATTCTGGCCGTTTTTTCTCTGCTTTTCGAAGTTGGTATTGCTAATATCAATAAATGAACATCACCACGGACATTTTTGATTCAGCGTGAAAAAATAACCCAAAATAATGTATCATATGGCGGCAACCGAATATCCTCAAAAACTAGATATTGCACAATTGGCGCACATTCTGCGCGTAATTGCGCCCGTTATTACACTAAAAAATTCGATTGATGGGTCATTTTTCCATAAATTTTTATTTAGATTTCGAATTTTCAATAAAAAAATGGGGGTTCTCATTTGAAAAACGCGAGTTAAGAGCCGCAGTGGCTAGTGATAATCAAAATCCGATTACACGATTGAACGACATTTAAAAACTAAAGGGGAGTTAGCAGTTAAAGTTGTTTGATATCTTCAAAAATACAAATGGCTGGACCATTAAATTTTAGATAGGTACCCTGTATACCTGAGGAGTTCAAGGTATTGGAGGGACGGAGCATTTTACATACGTATCGAACGGCAGTTTAATCCACAGACTTAATCAGCAGTCAATCGTCGTGGCACAAAGTCAATCAGCAGTCGATCGTCGAGGCCGCAGCTTCAATTCCGTATTCCGGTCAGCAACAATCTGAATCCGACTGCGAAAACGTCACATGCGGCACTTGAGATGACTTGTCAGCGAGGAAAATGACGCGAGGGGCCCCGAAGGAATGTCAGTTACGAAACATCAGGAAGGACGGGAGAGAGCTGGGATACACGGCCGAACTGACGACGGCATACGAAATGGGCTTAAACTTACACAAGGTAGAGGCAGGAGAGGGGATGATATCGACACCCTGTTAGAACGGAAAAAGCGAAGAAAAAAATGCCTACAAGGTAAAACAAATTAAGTATTGTCTTACAACTGATTTCCTAGGTGTTGAACATTATCGGTTACCAAGATTTATTTGAGGTACCTTACCTCAAGTGCTGACGAAGCCGGCAGTTAATTTTTTTCGTAAGAAGACGGGCGAGGAAAAACTGTTGACGGGGCGGTCAGATAATACGGTTTGAGGACCAGACCGAGAGGTATTCGGGAGAAAGGTGTTAGTGGGGCAATGTTTTGTAATTCACCTTTCGCTTTCGTTTTTCGAGAGAAAGTGGAGTCTTCTTCAGGTTATGGGAGGGGGGCATGCCCCCCTTCTACCGGATACGACCCTCAGTCCCTTCCATCATAAAATCTGGATCATCGGGTTTGTGAATGGGTGGGGTTGGATAAACCGTGCGTTGATGGGAAAGATACGGAAAAACGAGGAACCTCGATTATATTGTGATAATACAGGGTGTGTCTACTCCAAGTTTGGAGAAATATCAAGGGATCGAAGATTTTTCGTGTTTTGTACCTTATGACATTAAACGACCATAACACCCCCCCCCCCCCTTAAAATAACGGTAAACTCAAAACTAAACACACCGCCGGGAAGAGCGTTAAATTATAAAAGAAAGTTTTTTTAGTTAGTTGTAATTAGTCAGAAAAAGGCCAAAGTACAAATTAGCCAGTTTCTCTGCTGCCAGTAGGGGGAATTTTCGGCGGGCGCATTTCGGGAAAAACTTCCTCAGAATCGTCAGCTTTTGAACGGCCTAGCCAATTTTACTTTTACTCGCTATTGGGGGAGAAAAGTATGTTCGTATGTTTGGAGGGTTTTCTTGAAAATTAACCCTCTAAGAACATACGCGTTTGGGGCCGGTTTCTACGTATATTCTAGAATGGTAACACTTGCAGATCTCAAATCTTTATAACCAAGTGCTACACGTTAACTAACTAGTTTTTACCTTTAAAACACATAAAATTGAGCATTAAAAAAATGAAATTTAATTTCGAGAGGTAAAGTATAAAACTCGGTTATAACGAAGTTGGACAGAGGTGAGACAATAATACAGAACCGAGGGGCGAGAGGGGAAAGGGAGGGTGTTCAGTTTTCATAGAATGGTAAGAGAGGGAGCAGCCTTAATGTTCATGTACTTTTCCATTAATACGGTGAACTAACTACTAATACGTACGAACTAAATCACTCGCGACGAAGTTGTGAAAACTCATTTCAAAACGGAAGTTAGTGTCGTTGTCTATTTCCTCGAAAAATAAAGAGTTACAATGTTAAATTGTTAAATAAGAGTTACAATGTAACTCTTTATTTTTCGTGGAAATAGACAACGTTTTTCACTAACTTCCGTTTTTACTAATACGTATTCTTATAAACAAGTAAAATCAAAATTAAAAATATTCACTTCCTGCCGCCGTTGTAGGGTTATTTAGGATTATTATTGAGGTGATGGTAATGATGGTAACCTGGCCGGAAGCCGACAAAAGATCGGCAAGACGGAGTTAATGACCCGTCCAAACTCGGAAAAGGTCGTGTTAGAGAAGATCTAACTGCGGGTTCTGCTTACTGATTAGCTGCTGCCATGATTTTTCGGGAGGAACCCCAAAGCTTCATATGCAGTAGCAAATTTTCAAAGAAAAAATGAGCTATTTACATGGCTCCAAAATTTAAAAAAAGTTCCAGTCATGCAGCATGATCGAATGAGCGAATTTTCGTAAATGATCGTACTATATTATTTTATATTGTTCTGAAAATTAAGGACTTCGAGGAAAAATAAATTGTTTACTAACAGTTTTATGCCAAAAAACTCGTTCTGAATGATATTCTGCGATTCAAAAAGAGATTTTCGATTTTTAATATGTTTGCAGTTTTTATCGATTTTTTTTAGCACATTTTAATGAAATTAGAGTACATTTTTCAGCATAATTTTTTACTTAAATTGTTTAATGTTCTATTTTATAGTTATTAAACTATATCAGAGCAATATTCTGCTAAAAAAAGATAAACTTAACGATTTTTAGCCGTTTTTTGCTATTTTAGCGAATTTTCCTTAAAAAAAAAAAAAAAGAAGAAGTTATTGCAACAGCTCCAAAAATTTTAAAATGCAAATTTTTGAAAATTTTTTTCATTGAAATCCTGATGTTAGTAGTTTAGTCGGCCGTAAGTACTTGTGTCTTAGGAATTAGTCGGGATGCGGCCCAGGGGAAAAAAATGTGAATTTATTTCATGTTTTTTATTCGACGTTTCGTCCTCTTGCTGAGGACATCTTCAGGGTCTGGTGTGTCCAGGAAAAATTTTTAAACGTCCGAATATAACGGACTTGTCAAAATATGAAGCAATAACGGTGGTTCACTCAGTCAAATAAGTCGAAAGCTACTACTCTTGAGAATATCAAGAAAGTTATGAAAAATAGTGTCACTGAAGAAAATATAAAGGAAGAAAACGAAAATATAGGGAAATATAGAAAAATATAGATTTTAAAACATTTCATCTATCCATTCGTCAACAAAACGACAAACAACAAAACGTTGTTGACGAATGGATAGATGAAATGTTTTTAAATCTATATTTTTCTATATTTCCCTATATTTTCGTTTTCTTCCTTTATATTTTCTTTAGTGACACTATTTTTCATAACTTTCTTGATATTCTCAAGAGTAGTAGCTTTCGACTTATTTGACTGGGTGAACCACCGTTATTGCTTCATATTTTGACAAGTCCGTTATATCCTGGACACACCAGACCCTGAAGATGTCCTCAGCAAGAGGACGAAACATCGAATAAAAAACATGAAATAAATTCACATTTTTTCCCCTGGGCCGCATCCCGACTAATTCCTAAGACACTCATTGAAATCCGTTTTTACACATTCTGAAACGAATCCCAGAGTTTAACATTTTGTCATATATATATAATATAACCGCATGAAATAGCTCTACAAGAGCAGGTAGTCATCCCCGATATATACATATTCAAACAATTTTTAAGGAAAAACAATTGACAACATGAAACTAATTTTTATATTTCGGCCTATGCCTTTTTCAAACTACTTATTTACAAACTTATGCCTTTTTGAAAAAAGCATAAGCCGAAATATAAAAATTAGTTTCATGTTTTCAATTGTTATTATTCCTTAAATTTTATATATATATATATATATATATATATATATATATATATATATATATATATATATATATATATATAAATTCATATATTCATTTATATATATATGTGTGTCCTTCCAAATGATAACTCTACTTAGGATTGAGCTAAAAATTCCGTTCTTGCGCCAAAAAATCAAGCTTTCCAAACGAAAGGACGATATCGTTGGCCAGCATTTTTTGAGCACATTAAATATGTCAAATTTCAAAAAAAAAAAAGTGCTGAAGAAATTACTAAAAATAGCAAAAAACGGATATAAATCATTAAATTTATATTTTTTAGCAGAATATTGCTCAAATAAATTTTATTAACCATAAAATAGAACATTCAAAAATTTATGTGCAAAATTATACTGAAAAATGTACTTTAATTTCATTAAAATGAGCTACAAAATCGATAAAAACTGCTAGATAGATAAAAATCTATTTTCTCTTTTTGAATCGAAGAATATTATTTAGAACGAGTTGTTTGCCATAAAATTGGTAGTTGACAATTTCTTTCCCTTCAAAGTCCTTAATTTTCAAAACAATGTAACATAACATAGTACGATAATTTACAAATATCCGCTCATACGATCACGCTGCATGACTGGAACTTTTTAGTGATTTTGTCAACACTTTTGAAATTTGGGAAATTTAATGGGCTCAAAAAATGCTGGCCAACGCAGAAAAATCCGTCTTGGCAAAACACAGGTCGAGTTCGCCCGATCGCTCCAGAATTTAGGTTCAAATTTACAATTTAGTGTCCCAAAAAATGCTAATAAATCGGTTTTTTGACAAAGGGGCAGGTGGGTTGTAGTATTTTTTAGCGCTGAGTGGATTTCGACTACTCCCAGATCTATGATTCATATTAAGTGAGAAATGTCGATTTTAAGGTGAAAAATGCCCATAGTTAACTAAATTTTGACAAGAGGGCTTGCGGGGTGTCATAGTCAAAGTACTTTTTGCGCTGAGTAAATTGCGACCACTCCCAGATAAATAAGTGAAAATTCATAAATAAGTGAAAAAAAAAAAAAAAAAAAAAAAAAAACGATTATTAGGTGAAATATGCCCATAATTTTCTCTAAATTTTCGTGTTCGGCTGCGTGTCCTAACATTTTCTTTGAGATCTCGTCACACGGCTCAGTTTTATTAGCAGCTTTTCTTTTAAAATTCGCTCTATTAGCTCCATTCGCTCCATGCATGAGTACTGAGAACTTTTTTTTTACTTTACCAAGAAATGTAGAAGGGATGAAAATTAAAGAGTCTCCAGTTATTCCGCTAATTTTGATTGCATTATTTTATAGGTCTCTAACGTTTTTGAAAAGCTGCTCTCAACCAACAACCATGTCTCTATAAATGTTGCGTTGCGGCAGTACCTTTGTTTTGAATTACCTTATTAGCGTTACGAGCGGCTTTGATGAGACATTTGCGTTTAATTAATTCACTATTAATTGGAGGACTCGGTGCCTTTCATTAAAGTTTTACTACCCTCGATATGAATTAACAATAGCCAGAACAATTAAATAACAAGTCGATGATCATATAAAAAACGTAGATAATTAACGAGTTAATAAACGTGTTCAAATACAGAGAAATAGAGATAAATCACACAATATAAATGTTAATAAAGGAAAAAAAACACGACGGAGTACGCAATATAAATATTAATTATGGGGAAAAACACGACAAAGGCGAGCAGAACTGATGCCGCAGCTCTGAAAGAATGGAAGGCGCTAATTAACAAACTTGATTGTCCATAGTGCATCAGATGTACGTTTGGAACTGATCAAGGAAAGAACTGTGGAATGGCTAAACTACAGGAAACGAAATTTCTTCTTACTGGGAAAATGGGGAACTTTCATATGTTGGAATTTCACAATTTTGAACCAATTTCCAATTTTCAACCCAAAAGACCGCTGTTTTGCTAATAAACGAGTAGGAAAATCACGCGTGACGTAGTAATGCAAGGGAGCTAAGGGTTCCCTCTAGGCGGGCGGGAGCCGTGACGTCATCGTGCAAATGAATTTCAAGAGCCATATTACTGGTCAGATACCCATCATATAGCCCTTTTTGGAAAGCTCTCATCAGGATCTTTCTATTGAGCAAATAAAAAATAACCATGAAAATTCTCCATTCGTATGAGACCATCCTAACAAACGAACAAATCATCGCATCGGTTGAGAAAAGAATGAATAGTAGGTTTCACTTCCCCCTCTGTCACTCCTTTTCACAAACATCCGTCATCAAGTTCAAAAAATGTTCGATCGTTAGCACATTATAAACCAAAACATTACAAAAAAAGGAGAAAAAGACGGACGAGAAAAACAAAAATTGACCCCACCGTCAGTAAATTTGAACCTTCAAAGGTTCTTTTGAATCACTGAAATGCAATCTGGATCGGCAAATAAAGAAAACAGTAGGTACCAATGGAAATCATGAAAAATTATGAAAACAACGATTTTTTACTATTATCCCCTCCATTCACCCTCTTCCGTAATATCATTTGAAACTCCTGAGATATATTCCAAATCTGATCGAATTCTCGACTGAACAAAAGAAACAACGAAAATCAGATGAGAATAGTGTGAACTTAACGATTAATCAGTATTACCCCCTCCATTCACCCCCTTTCATAATGAAATTGGAAACTCCTGACATATATCCCGAAACTGTACCGAATTCTTGATTGAGGAGAACAAAACAAAATAACATGAAAATCGCTGAGCGGCACTTGAATGAATTGACAACTTCTACTCTTACACCCCCAATCACATCCACAAATCCGGATACCTAAAGTTTGTTGCACAACTTGATTAAGATTAGGATAGAATGAATTAAGAATCACAAAAATAGGCCGAGAATCACAGCCAAGGCAGCGTCAACAATATTAGTCGTAGAAAATCACGTCATTTTGGTTTATTATTTCCAATAATAAGCCTATGTGATCGTATAGCAAAAATTTTTATAACCCCCTGTCAAATTTTGTCACTTTACGTTTCAAGGTGCGTAGAATCCAAATTTGAAATGTCCGTCTGTTAGAATTGACTTAAAAAATCTGTTCTTTCGCACATAGACTCCACTTGGGGTCTTGTTGGTCCTAACTTCTCGCCAGCTCGATCGCTCTACACCCATGGGTGCTATGAGCCAAAAATAGGTGAAAGTAGTTCAGTACTTCAGTAGTTTTGTGCATTTTCGGACAAAAGTTTTGAGCAGGGTAAAGGAATCTGACCTGTAGTGTTTTCTCTGGAGTAGTTTGTGTGTTGCCCAAGTAGCTACTAACTTCGTAGATCACATGATCGTTGTTGGCTGAGACCAGCTCCACCAGCCGCCACAAGTTCTTATGAACTTATTTGGTTGGTGGATAGGAGAAAATTTACTTATTTTTTAATTTTTATTCCCTCATCTTGTATATATTTCACATTGTATTTTTTTCTCCTGTCAATAAATTGATATTCTGATTCTGAAAAAGTGTCTTTTTTTGTTGTATATTTCAAGTTGTATAGAAATTGGAGATTCGTGAGCGAAAAGAAAATGTTAGCTATTAATTTTATGGAAAAAAAAGTATTCTAAATGATACTCTTCTATTCAAAAAGAGATTTTGGATTTTAGGCTATTTTTTGCAATTTTATAGATTTTTTTAAAACAAAATTTAATGAAGTTCAAGTTTTTAGCATAATTTCGTACATAAATTGTTGAATGTTCTATTTCATAGTTGATAAACTTTATTTGACCAATCTTATGCTAAAAAATATCAATTTAACGATTCTTGGCCATTTTCAGTGATTTTGTCAGCACATTTTTTGAAATTTGACCAATTAAATGATATCAATATACAGTATACGTAACACTTTTATGTGTTGGAAAGATGACTTGGTAATAAATAGTTATGTTTATCAACTATATTAAAAAGCGTAAAATTGTGAGATTCCGCTGCTGTAATGGATTGAACCCATTTGTGAGGTCCGAAGCTCCGAGTTCCGATACTAAATATACTATAAGCGGCGTTTAATAATTATGGCCAGAGATCTACGTAGAAGGGCTGTCTAATACATAAATAATAAACCTTTGTGTAATAATTTGCAGCGTTTTTCTCCCTTATGTCATGAAATTCGAAATTTCCGAGGTTCGTAGCACAACCAGATTAAAATATGAAAAAGTGTTGAACTCTGAGATTCGTTTCACAGTGTCTCAAACAGAATGAATTACAATAAAGAAATTTTTCGAAAATTTTGTTTTTAAAAATTTTGGAGCTATTACAACAGCTTCAGTTTTTACGAAAATTCGCTACATGGGATCGAACAAATAAAGAATTTCGAGAATCGGTTGAGAATTGTGGCCGGGGCAGCGTCGACAAAATGTTTCATGTTTTTTATTTGGACAGTTCAAATTACTATAAAACTTGGGGAAAAAACGAATTGAGGACAGACAGGCCTTTGTATTAAAGTTTTCTAAAAAAAATTTTCACACACAGACGTATATACTGTAGTTTTTCACGGATTCCGTCTTAGAATGGTCTGAATCAGATTTGTACTTATGTGGTTTTTTTCCAGGCTTGAGTTGTCCCGAACCTCCCTGGTTCAATTCCAATAGGTCTCTTATATACGAAGCTTTGTCTGTATGAACTAGCTTCTGAGAGACGTCCTTCAAAAGAAAAGGCTGATAGGATCAACCGTTTCTTTTTCTATGCGCGAAGAACCACAAAATGTGAACTTCGAACCCTCCTTCCCTCGGACGGCTCATCTCTCAGGGTTGGGACGTTTTAGTAAGTTAATATACTAGGTCGAATCAGAATTCGGGAAGAAATTAACAGGGATTCAGCCATTTGGGTCTGGAGCCCTTTTTTGGACTTCTTGGGACATTTGTGAGCTAATAGTGGGAAATAAAATAATAAAATTCGGTCACGATGTCATGCAGCAGCTCATAATTCATTATTGAGTCTTGAATGCGTTCCTAACCCCCGAGGGCTGAAAGAAAAGGAAGAAATGCCTTTTTGATGTCTTGGGAAATGAAAATTTTAATGAATCGGAGACCTGAGAATTAAATTTGACTCAAGTCTAATTATACAAAACTTAACAAGTCTTTTCTATTATATTAACAAGTCTATTTATACAAACCTTTATTTGTACGCAAATGTGATAGTGCAAAGGCCTTGGAAACATTGTTGTCCTCCAAACTTTTTCACACGGGTTCTGCGCTGTAGAGCTATCGGTACAAGTGAGTCATGAAGACTTAGTCGGTTAAATGATACGACTTGCTAATTCTTATACAAAAAGTTGCAGTCGTGCAACGTGACTACATGGGGGAATTTACGTAACGATTCGGCTCATATTTATGTTGAATTGCTTGAATTTTGAGTACTCTGAGTGCACAGAAACTGTTAATTGTTGAATAAGGCAAAAAGGCTTTGATTGAATCATAATCTAGTATAAATATACCAATTTTAGAAAAAAAAAGCGACTGGTAACACCATTCATTTACTATCTAGGAGTAAAACAACGTTCAAAACAGCGTCAAAATAGGTACTTATATTTTAGGGTTTTTTTTTTCACTCATGCCACTGCTGAGTGCGGTACGAAGCTTTTTTCCGACTCTGTTGCATCGACTTGATAAAATTTGGTTCAAAAATCATACATCGGCCGGGGATTTGCCAGTAATCCCTGCATTGGTTCTGATCGACCCTAAAGGGTATAAATTAAGGGCTGAAATAATGAAAAATTGAGACCTCGAAAAACTATTTAACTAAGAGTAATTTTTGTTGTTGCCATTGATAGATGCAGTGAATCGAATTAAATCACCCAGATCGCTGTACGTTCATCCTTTTGCTCTCCATAAGGCATAGAACAATGACAGGAAAAAACGTTGCAAATTATTACAAAAAGGTTCATTATTTCTGTATTGTATAGCTCTTCTACGCAGAACATCTACCTATAAATAAAACGAATCATTAGGTAGACATAACGTCCGTGAATCGCCGGAGAATTGTGGAGTGCCCAGGAGAAGCCTGTTCTCGCCCCTTGGACAAAAACAGATGGAAAAATCGCTTAAGCAAATGGTTGGGGTGGGGCTAAAGAATGGGGCTCCGAACGGACAGCCACCAGGAGCGCTAGGGGGCGAAGGACCTAAGGGACATGGTGGTTGAGGTGGCTTTTCCCTAGTTGATACCTTGCGTCACCCGTTTTCGCTCAACAATTCGTTCCCCTGTCTATCAATCTCATCAATACTGGTAAAAAATGAGAATTATATTATTAATTAATGAAGAAACACACAAACAAGTTAAAAGCCCGCAAAAAAAACTTTTGTCTGTCACGACTGCCCCTACAGGCTATAAAAGAATAGCAAATCGGTAAGGTCCTTGTTCAAGCGCTGAGCTTCTCATGTGCTGTCATGATCTTGAGCTTCTCATGTTCGGTGCCCCATTGTTGGCCAGAGCCAACCGATCCTCATTCATGTTGACATAATGATTCCATGACATATAATCCATTTTATAGGAATTCAGAATAGGTTGCTCCGATATTTTTTGTTTCTCATAAATACCAGTTTGGAGGTTGTCAAAAGGATTGAGAAGTGCTTTAAAACTTGCTTGAATGTCGGTGAAAATTTGAATTTTCGGAAAGTTTGTGGTTTTGTAAGGTAATCAGGTAGGTATTTATTTATTGCATATTTCCACTTGAATGTTATGCTTAACTCATGATCCTATGCATCAGCATTCTTCGTGTATTTTGACTCAATTTCGGACAGGTAAGACTAACAGACACGTACATAAATGTAGACAGAGACTAATAATATAGAAACTAACATATTCAAATTCATATCCAGGTCTCTCACTAAAATCCCAGCTGAACCTTGGCAATTTTCAATGCTCGGGTTTACCGAATAATACTGGTTTTTTCAAACAGTAAAGATTTGGCTCAATCAACATTAATTTTTCCTACGGTATAGTGAAATTCAGCCTCTGTAAAAGCATGGCCGTGAATACAGGTTACGTCTCGAAATATAAGAATGGTGTGAACTCATAAATATAACTTATATACAATAAAATCAACTTAGGTACTGGATATAATACCCACGGGCACAGCCTAATGCAATGGTAGGTACTGCACATTGAGAGGAAAGGAAGAAATACCTATCTTCCTATATTACGTAGGTAGGTACCTAGTACAAAATTCCCAGTTGCTATTGAAGCTATTAAAGCTCGAAGGCCATTCGGGATAAGAAAATAGAAGAGAATGCGAGAAAAAAGTAAGTTATTCGTGTTTACTTACCATGACGATTTAAAGTGACGTTCTAAAGAAGAGTTTCTTCGAGTGAAAAGAACAAGATTGCTCGATAATACTGAGGGCACGGGGTCAAGATTTGTTCGCGGCGGGAGGCACGCTTGTCGTTTGGGACACCCAAGGATAATTCATTTCCTTATTAATCGCAATGACTTGACAATAAAAAAGAAATTAATAGACGACAAACCCCGGCGGTGCGGTAGATGGGTCTTATCAATTGCTATTCTCCGTTTGCCGTTGAAAAAAATCACCTTCCTTTAGGTTATCAATTTTATAACCTTTGAGGAAGAGTGAATGCATTGCTAGCGTTCTGTTGTCTACAAACCGTGTGGAACCTCATTGGTATGGACTGTTTTAGTTTGTTTTGCTTTGAGCACAAGTAAAAATCTCTTCAAACATAATCAAAAATTTTGTAGGGGGGTTAAGAGCCAGATTTGTATCGGCGTGACGTCACAATCGTGGATGGATCATAAGCTAAGAGCTTATATTATTATTATTATAGGCTCTTTGATCATAAGTGACAAAAGGTAGGTAACAGCCATGAACCCTCCTAAACAAGTTTACATCAATACCATCGTTACATCGATATCACCTCCGCTTGGTACCGCCAGTTTCACTGCGATCGCGATTCAAATCCGGCCTGCCCCCATTTCTCCTACTCTACTCTGTGGTAGGTGCCGTACATAGTAGAAAGTAGGTACCTTTTCTGTTGCTATTTCCTATGATATTTACCCTATGAAGCTGGAATTTGGCATGGTAGCCTCTGAGGGACTTCAACTTGATGCCTACGGCGTACGGCTAGGGTTGGGCGATAGTCGATAGTTACTATCGATATATCGATAGGTCATGCCTATCGATGGTCACTATCGATAGTGTCCACTATCGATGAATCTTTATTACCCTCTAGTTTGAGGGTAATAACGCACAGGATTGAGCCAAAGGAAAGCAGAAATGCTGTTTTTCTTTCGGGAAATATGTGGCTCAAGGAGCACAGTTGAATCTTAAAATTAACTATTTCGTTATTTTTATTTTCTGAAGATTTAATTTGTTAATTGTCATTGTAAACATGTAAATTGTAAATACTTTTTTAAAATTCAAATAAATTAGTTTTTTCTCATCTTACAATCTTATAATTTATATCCTGCAAATTTCAAATAGTAGGTAGGTAATTGAATTTAATTAAATTAGTTGAAATTCTTTACTGAATAGGTCTGGAAAAAAAAAGAAGCAGCTATCGAAAACTGTCGATAGCAATCGATAGTTTTTAACCGATAGTATCGGCCTATCGATAGTGCTAACTATCGACTATCGCCCAACCCTACGTACGGCCCAGATCAGCTGATGTGATTCCTAGGATAGTGTGATAATATGGTGCAGTCTGGATATGGTTATTTCATTTGCTCAAACACAGACTAAACCATAAATGTGGGTCTCTGCAATGCAAGGGTAACCGATGTAGCTGCAAATTGGTGGGAATGTAGCTCAGAACCAGGAAACGGACATATAATACTTTTTATCCCGTTCTTGCGCTTGATAGTAAAACGAAAAATGTTGTTAATCACAAGGTGCTTTACTGAAGAGTGCACCCCATGCACCAAAATCACGAATCCACTGAAAACACTTGATTTTTTGTATTTATATTTATTATCCCAATAAAACATTCGAACTTAAAAAAATCAAAAATCTGGACATTTTTTATTGCCCCTACGACGGAACGAAGTTCGCTGGGTTAGCTTCTAAAGTTGTAATATTCTGTTGCAGCCCACACTTCTAAAGTTGTAATATTCTTTTGTATCGGAAGGCTTTTACAAATAAACAATTTCATTTCATTTCACTTCTAAAGTTGTAATACAGCATTTCCAAGCCAAATGAAACCTTTTCCGTCAAATGAAACCTTTTCCAAGTCAAATGAAACCTTTTCCAAACCAAATGAAACCTTTTCCAAACCAAATGAAACCTTTTCCAAGTCAAATGAAACCTTTTCCAAACCAAATGAAACCTTTTCCAAACCAAATGAAACCTTTTCCAAATCAAATGAAACTTTTTCCAAACCAAATGAAACCTATTGAGAAAATGAGTGAACTGAGGTACTTAGATAGGTAGGTACCCACTCACATTCAACAGTCAGAAATTTCTCAAACTTACTTGTTTCCTATTCTACTAAGGTGAGATCCACTTCGGTAATCCTATGCCTGAAATTCATCGAATTTTCATTTTGTCAACGTCTTTCTATGATAGGTACAATTGCATCTACCTGCAACTTGCAGGGTACCTACCTATCTAGGTACCTCAGTTCACTCATTAGCGAATTTTTGAAAAAAATTAAGCTATTGTTCTCGCCTCAAAATTTGTAGAATTTGAATTTTTGAAAAAGTTTATGCAGAAATCCGTTTCAGGCTATTCTGAATCATATTCTGAAGTTTAACGCATTTTTTTAATGTATGTATGTATGTGTCATTCCAGACGATAACTGTCCGTAGAATTGTGCTAGAAACTTCAAACAAATTTTAAAACGTTAAGGACACAAAACGAAAGTTCAAGTTCGTTGGCCACCATGATCGGATTACATCTTCGGGTTGAAATTTTCAAAAATGTAGTCAAAAATGTCAAAATAGCCTGTTTTTTGGGATTTGTTGTGCGAAATAATTTTTTCAGCATACTAACATGTGGTATATTCGGAATCAGCGTAAAATTTCCTATAAGAATACGTATCATGTTTTCAAAAATTTTAAAGTTGAAAAATCAGTCAAAAATCGAAATAATGCCGTTCGCTAGTTGTAAAAATCGGTAATATTTGCATGAAACATTGTCCAAATTCAGATTGAACTACTCTTATGTAGCGACTGAAATGTCGAATATTTCTTCAAAAATTCGCTCATGGGGTCATGCTGCATGACTGGACTTTTTTCTCAATAGGTTTCATTTGGTTTGGAAGAAGTTTCATTTGATTTGGAAAAAGTTTCATTTGGTTTGGAAAAGGTTTCATTTGATATGGAAAAGGTTTCATTTGATTTGGAAAAGGTTTCATTTGACTTGGAAAAGGTTTCATTTGACTTGGAAAAGGTTTCATTTGGCTTGGAAATGCTATATTAAGCATTGAGTAAAATGCCTTATTATTAACTGGTGTACAACATTTTACATAGTTCCTGAATTTCTAACGGTATGATCCGTACAACGAAGATCCATTTAATTCTGTTCCATGTTGTATTGCACCATGGACCGCCCAACGCTTTGTCCTGTCGTTTTATAGCATCCATTTGTTGCATTCCGTCGCCATCCGTCAACATCAATAAACTGCGAAGTTGGGTGTGTCGGAGTTTTATTTAATTAGTTTGTGTAATTATGTATTAGATTCTCCTCGGTTTTTATTTGCAGAACCTAGCACCCACATTGTCTATATCCCAAAAACCTTTAAAATGACGATGGAAAACAAAGGAGAGTACCCGAGGGCTACGGGTAAGTTTTGCTTTCTGTGCAATAAATGGCTGTAAGTCTACCTCTTAATTATTGAACATAAACTTCTTCGTGCAAAACATGAATAGTTTTGAATAATTAGTACGAACGCTATCAGTACGAGAATTCAATGGAAATCTTTAGGTGAAAATTGAGTAAATACCTCCCCAGTTACCCCACAGGGTGGAATAACCCCTTCCCGTATGAGCTGTATCATGTACCTATAGCTTAACTTCCTAGCTGAAGGTTCTGTCTGACAGGAAGCTACTTCAGTACCGCTCTACTTTACCTGCTCCATTTCTCGATCCTACGATCCTCAGTTGATTCATCTGTGACTTGATGTCCTGGACAAAGTTTACACATGAATGTTGGTAGATTTTTTTGCACGATTGTCGCTATTTAGGTAGAGGTCTAACAAGTGTTGTATCTCCTGTTTTCGCTGAAATAACACGTTTTTCCCCATTAAAACATCATTTTCTCCCTCAAATCCCGGTAGTAAAACTAAGAAATGGGTGACCGTTGGAAAGCTTGATGAAATGGAGCATGTTTTGGCTTCTGAGCCCCTCTTGCATAGACCTTGTTTTAACCGGGAAAAATCAAAAGTTTTGAAGAAAGGAAAAAAAATAGAAATTGACAAATTGTTAAGTTTGAGGTAACAACAAAGGGGGGGGGGGGGGGGGGGGGGGTTGAGGTTTGGTTTGGCGTTCAGTTTTTCGTTTTTCTGGACTGAGGACTGGTCAAGAGCTCATCTAATGAGAAATTGCATGCTCTTTCTAACGGTTTCCTTTTTTTTATTTGTTGAGTGTGATTTAAGGGAGTTATCGCCATTTTAATGGTGTAAGGTCGAAAACACGAAAAAAATCTTAGAAGCGAAATTACTCGGAAACAAAGCCTTGAAATAGAAAAACAAAGTAATAGGCATTTTTTGTCGCAAATTAGTTATAGAAACTACTCCCTAAGTTTGGAGGATCAGTTTTGGGACACCCTGTATATGTTGATAGTTTCCCTGTATTGTTTTGATGTTTGATTGATTGTTTCCCATATTTCAGAGTCCATGGTGTTTGGAAGCACTTTGGTTTACGTGGCTGGCATGTTCCTTCTTGTTTCCTTTGCAAGGTAATACATTTCTTCTCTTTAGTATTTCCAATTATTTCTTTTCCAGTTATCAATATTGATGTTAGTAGGTACCTAACTTTCAGAGCATATTTCTCACCTAAACCATATTTCTTATCAAATTTCTCAATTTTAAGTCTGCAAAATATCATTGGCTAAGGGAGGCCTTCAGCAATTTCCGATCCTTATCTGAACTGGTTGATCTACTACTGTTGATGGATTGCTTTGTTTCAGTCCATACTGGGTGGAATCATACGAAGGCACATTCAGCAATTTCAAACATATGGGACTTTGGGAATACTGTTTCGATCAATTTAGGTTTCCCTACCACCAATTCGACAAGCTGTTCCAGGGCTGTCACTATGTGTACAGTTTCGAATTCCACATCATCAGAGAATGGCTTCTCCCAGGTATGAGCTAAGTATTATCAAGCTGTTTTTTTTATTTCGTTTTTAATTCGTCGAAAGATACGTTTATAATCTAAATTTCAAACTATACTACTACTCGATTCAATGCAGTTGCTGTATCGTCGATTGTGTCTTTTTTACTACAGTACGTTTTTCCAAGTCACTGTTTTCTGATAGTTTCTGGTTTTTGGCATGAGTCCCACTAGAAATATCTAATGGTAAAATAGAATTATTGAATCTTCGTAGATTAACCGGTATGGTGATGAAATCAAATGTAGAATGGAAACAATTGAAACAATCTGAATGTGAACCACTAATGATCATAACCTTGTAGCATGCTTTGGTTTGTTTACCTTTTGCGATGTCTAGACGATGGATTCATGTCCTGTATTTTATTTGGTGGTTACCTGTAATACAATGTGCAACATGATAGAAACCGTGATCAGTGGAAATGTGTTTGCTGAAGTAACGAGTTACGAATATTAACCCCTTGGAGATAAACATTCACTTCCACAAAGGCAATTAGAAGCGGTAAGTCAATGATAAGCCTGTGCTCCCCAGTTCATGAGTACCTACTTTTATATAAAAATACTGTCAATTAGTTTGGAAATAATATTATTTTTGTGTCTACCAAAAGGATAATTAATAACCTTAACCTTTTCGATGCTACTCCCGAATATATTCGGGATGGAAGTGTCTTACATGCCATGCTCTTCCCGAGAATACTCTATACTTCATAGATTATAAGGCAACTGTGAAAATAATACAGTGTGCCTGCTATTCGTGTACATACTTAATATAATAATGTTCATTTTCTCTGGTAGGTACGTAGGACGCAAAAGCAAATTCAAATTAATTCGAAAGTGATTGTGTTCGTTTTAGGTTTTTCAATAATGATCCTTAGTAATCAAACATTTCTAAGATAATAAATAATGTTTTCTAATCGTGCCTTCCTACCTAGCAAAAGGGATTGGGCAAGAGATTTTTAATCAGCAAAATATTGTATAAAAGTAGCTATTGTAAAAAATGTAATTGTAAAAGTAGATTGTATAAAAGTACCTATTGTCAAAATTTTGACCGAGGTTTGTTCGGGATAAGCTGTTCAAAATAAAATAATTTAGTGCCCCTATGTGCAAACTGACTGAATTTGTCTGAATGAATCTGTACTCATCAAGCCTGAAAGAACCTGATAGCTGGTGATAGGTCATCTTAGGAGGCTGATAAATCGCAGATGAGGGTGGTGGTCTGTATGTGTAGAGAGGTACCATTATGCCATGTTCCACTGATAGAGTGCACTCTATTTCGGACTATGCACCAAGACCTATTCTGAAAATAAATATGGAATTATGTTAGAGTACAACTTTCTTGAACTATGGAAAAGTAGTTCAGTATTTACTTTGTATTAACAAGCGGCGTATATTTCGTTGCAGCATGGTTACTGGCTATCCAAACCTTCGTCACCTTGGCTCTTATTCTATCTTTTGGAGCTCAAATCCTCGCTGCTCTGACTGTCATCAGATACCCACTCAAGTTTATATTGAAATATGAGTGGTTATTGTCCGGGATCATCTTCTTCAGCACTGCAGTCTGTGGTAAGTTCGTTTCATGTTAGATCACATTATGTACGTAGATACATTTAATGGAACAATTATCCTCTGTTACCACTAAATCAAGTTTAGTTTTAGTGTAAACATTCCATAATTGGTTTAAATATTCGTCACAACTTCTCCAAAACTAAAATCAAACAGAAGGCATGAATCATAAATAAATTATAAGACATACCTTGCGATTGGTTTTTTCGTGATTAAATGGTTGTTAGTAATAGTACATCTTTGAGGAATTAGAACTTTTTGCAAACGTTTTAGCAAATTTTCAAAAAAAAAAAATAATAATAATAATAATTCATCCCAATGTTAATTCAAATTTGAATACTTTGTGGATTTAGTACAGTTCATTACCAATTGAAGGGAGACTGGGGTTGGGGTACATACCGGTCGAAAGTCAACTCGAGCGACAGGTCTTTTAGATACACATTGTAAAGAACATTTAAACTTCTAAACACATCAATAAGAACACTGATTTGGCCAGTGGCTAAAAAGTTTTTTCAGTTTATTTGTTCCTCCACATTCGGTGTACAATGCTTTCACCTCATTGATGTACTCAGCCCCCAATGAAGTCAACAGTTTTGCGTATTACGTACATAGAAGATGGCTCTCTATTTCCTCCAATAATGTGGGCCGCCTCACAACCATATGCGGGCAACAAACGGGGGCTGAATCCTACTACGCTGACTACAACAGGCAATTCTATTACCCCCACCCAAACATTCATGTTGTTATGATAGCTCTCAATGAAATCCATGTAGAAGCTAAAATGAAAATAACCACTTTTCACTAGTTTTTATGAGGTTCATGGTGCGAGGAACTTATTTTAAAGTGAGAGAGTGATGCTAGGTATCGACAAGGGGAAAGTCATGTCACTCACCATGCTCCACGTCCATCGCCTCCTAGCAGCGGACCTTGTTAGTTCAAAGCCTCATTAGTAATTTCTTTATGTGTTGTTCTAGCTTTGTTCCTGTTCTTGGCCGTCATCGTGTTCTGGACACAATCATCAAGAAGAGATTGGCTGATGTACCCCAACTTCAACCACGTCTCTTGGTCTTACTACTTCTGTGCAGCGTCTTTTGTACTTCATGCTATTGCTGCTCTCATCTTGTACAAGGTAAATTAGACTGCTCAATCTATTCAGGTTGAAGTTTCCTACATTGCAGATATGCAAACATTGAAAAGCAAATGTCCCCTTTTGGCACAATCTTTGTATTCTTACGTTTTGATGATATCCATACTTGAGTTGAAAGTTTTGCCAATAAGGGCGTTATTTCTGAAGATTTGCGTTATTACCGTGCTCTCTCCTAATCCAGTTCAATGTTACAGGATTCCCGCCGATCCTGGAACACAAGAGAAGAAAAGCGGCACCTCGTCATGGAATTGTACCCAACCCAAGATCACCACAACGGTTTCATCTAAATCAGTAATACCTACCTTTTTTTTTTATAGTAATGACCTAACATTGAGCCCTAAAACTATTTCCTGCTTTCCGGGCTCCCACATTCTAGAAAACCATCATATTTTATTTCTTATTATATTTTCTAATGCGAACTAATGGATCTTCTCTGGCTGGTTCAAAAAGATCTTTATCAATGTATTAACATATATGTTCTCGTGGTGCACCACTCGTTGCAGTGCTTTTTGAGTTGAGCTTGAATCAAAGTATTCCCTCCACTAGAATAATTCAAAAAGAGTTAGCTAAAATATTATATGTTAAATGGCGCTGGTTGTTTCGGTTAGTGGTCCAAAAAATTACCTGTGCCAAACTCTTGTTTGCATAGTTTCAGAATGTATTTAAAAAAATATATTGTACTGCAGTTCCCACTAACGAATAACTTCCACTATTTACTTACATTAGTAGCAACATTTTTATAATTTTGTACGCACTTTTTCGATTTCGGAATTTCTAAGCTGTATCTTACACAGGGTGATGTCTAGATCTAGTAGTTGTTAGGACAAACAATGCTCACAACTTTAATTATGGACTATGCAATGTAGATTGTTTATGCACAAAAGTTTGAATTGTTATCTCTGCCTCCAAAAGACATGGTTTGATAGCCAAGATCGTGTGTTTGCGGGTGTACACGCCCAGAAAATTAATTTTAGCATTCCTACTGTGCACATAGACTGATATCGTTTACATATCTATTCCATTATGATTGTTATTGATGAAAAAAGTTTATGATGATTCTTTGAATCTATGCGACAATTGTGTAGGTCTTCCTCAATCTTAGAAAACAAGAAAGTACAAAGTTGAGGTGAGGGTGAGGCTGGTCAATGGATTATGAGGTAGATGGTCTCTGGACCTCAGAATAATGTGAAACAAAATTTATTATACTTATAGATCAAAAATGGAAACTACGAAAATTTGTGCTGTAGGTACTGTGCTGTGCAAAATTCCCACTGATATGTAACCCATCACACTTTTGCATTAATCTTGGTTCTGTAGTGCGTTGAAAAGAAGTGGCTGTCAATGAAGAATTCATCATGGATGATTTCACTGACGTATTTAATGGTAATTTATCATTATCTTATCGGAATATGGATGGGGGTTAATGAACACAATTTCCAGAACTTGAAAACATACCTACAGAATGAACTGCCATCTTTTCCCAAAATAAATAGTTTTATGGTTGGTACTTATAGGATGTAAATACCTCAATTTGTATCTACCATTTAACACGACACCTGGCATTCATAGAAAGGAGGGGGACCTATTTGAGTGTCACATAGTGGATTGACTTGAGGTCTGTTCTGACAATCACCCACTGTCTACTGATTGATCGGACATCATAACTTGTTCTGAGTGGTACTGAATTTGTGTTTGAACTGTTGTATGTAACAATTTTAGAATGGATTCAGAAGTATTACCAGTACTGTTGGTCTGAAACATGATCAGTAAACATTTTCTTAATAGTAAAATGCGGATTTTGATGAAGGTTCATTATCGGTTTACTTGGGCCTTTTTCATATTAGGCAATTCTCCAAGGTTAAATGGGTACTCAGATATCATCCACTTTAATTGCATTTACTTGAGTCGAGTTTTTTAATTACACATTTCTGCCTTCTTTGAAGTACTCAAAATCACGTTTGGATGCAGTCCAGCTTCATTTTTAGTTTAGCTAAAATTGCCAGCTTTCAGATGCTGTTAAGTTAGTGTCCAATGGAGGTGATAAAAACCACCATAATCCTATTGCAAAAAAGGTTGTCATTTGTTACTACTACACGAGGAGGAAAATGGTCAAATCTTTTACATTTTAATCTTCTGTCCCACCTCTTCAGCAAGACCATCTTTCTGGGATACAGAAGTATTTAGGGTGTTTCTCTGCCACACCAATGCAAACAATGAGGTACCTGCTTGAGAGAATCTTGGCTGGCAATTTTCAGATAGATATCATGTATGGCTGGTAGGATACTCGTGTTTTCTGCAGGTAGTGTGATTTTTGGTGACCCACTTCTGCTGTCCTTGTGGGATTGAACTATTTTTGTACTGCCGAAGCATTTTTCTGCCCTGCTATCTGCAAAATTGCTCACCCAGGCCACGAAACACTAATCATGGAGTTTGTGTAACGAGATCATCAAATTATATTTTCAGCGCACACCTTCCACTCTCCCTAATTTCCTGACTGAGGGAGAAATGGTTTAATCGATTTGGACAAACACTACCTAATATTGAAAGTGACCGCCGAGCTATTCTCAATGTATTAGTGTATCCGATAGTACGCAATTGCGAACAGTGCAACACCTCATTCTCACATTCAGTGACATCAGTAGGCGCAACGTTTGCATTTCAGATGACAACTTTTGTTAAAGTCCTAATGGAATGCCTAAGTAAAAAATCGGACCAAACTCAAGGAGAAGAACAAATTTGGCCTTTCGAATATTACGAGCTACCGATATGTGTATCATGGGGATTCACAAGAATGAGAGAAGCTGCAAAGAATTATTCCAGTTTCTCTATGGTGCCGGGTCTAGATGTGGTTTGAGCCAAGATTAAACTTTAAACCTTGGACTCGCAACTATTCTGATTTGATTGTTGAATTTACTGCGGATAACGGTGTACACATGTACATGCCTCATATTGAAATTAATTATGGTTTCAAGTCCTTCCAGAATTGCCTTAGGGCTGGTTTATCAATCATATTTATCCTTTGGATAAGGGGAATTTATCTGAGAGATAGCGTTATCCTCCAGACAACACGATAGGGGGTGTTTATCCATCCCTAGTTAAACCTATCTGGTGTTTTAATTTATCTTGTCCCTGGACCAGATAACAATTATAAGTGGAGGGTAATGAGATATCTAGAGCTTTCTAACCTCAAACAAGTTTATTTCTTTACACGTTTTGTTAAAAGACCACGCCCTGTTGAAGCCCGTTGGGAACTCACTTCACAAAGTGGCCACGAACCCCACTCTTCAATGCCCGACCCATTCCCCTCCTAGGTTCATGTTGCCTGCTTGTCGGAACTCACCTCTTGTCAATTAATATGCAATCATTACCGCCATTTCGTTGGCCTAACCCAAACCATTTACAGTACCTGTTCTTTTAACTCATTACAGCGAATCTCATTACGAAAATGAAAATATTAGAAAAAAGAGGCTTTATTTCCTGTGCCTTAGATATTAAACTTTCCGCTTGTACCTATCTCCTTTTCCCTGTCGATTTGGCAAAATGTATCACTGCATCATTGTCATGTATTGTCAAATCATTATTACTGTTGCAATTTTCGAGATTTATATGCCGTGCAATGTAGCACATATTCCTCTTGTTACCCATTCAGTACTTCTATAAACCTTCGAAGACGAATTTCGGGATTTGAAAAAAGGGTTTATCTACTTGGAAACGATTCCATCCATAAAATGGTGACTGATCAAAGCTTCGTGTTTTCCTTTGTGTTTGTTGTCTTTGAATTTCAGTGTCTGAGTTGTTTGTTTTTAGTTTATTTTAGTGTGTTTTTTCATTGTTTGTTTCTAAGCATATTTTTCCTCCGTCTCTCATTGAATCTTTAAGGCATCAAATATGTTTTCAAGCAGTGGTCAAAAGGGACCTCATTGAAAATGCACGTTTGGTCCTAATAGTATTGATCTTATAACTTCACAAAAAAGATATTTTAAATGATGAATTTGCAAATTTTTGTTGTCATCAGTTCGTTCTTTAGTTTTTATTATAGATTGTTGACTCATTCCAATTCGGAGCCTAATTTCTCGGCCTGTGGTGGAGTTACAATATATTTATGTAGTCGCCTACAAGTGTAGACTTTGTTTGACAATTTTTGAGTAATTATTTTTGCGCTTTGTATTTTTTTATATACCTAGTTTTACGTAAGCTTTGATTTGGGGGTGAATTGACTTGAGACCTTATTACATTCATGTAACCATTGTCTTGACAAGTAATAAACACCTTCAAAATAAACGTTTTATACTGTGTTGTGGACCTTAACTAATTTCTTCAGTTACTGGGTACCTACCTACCTAAACCAAGTGTATTCATGGGTGAATCGGTTATTATTTAATACTCATCTATGAGCCCACTCAGACTACTGCCACGCAGCGGCCGCTGCTGCCTATCTGTTGTTACTAGGTTATGTCATCTTCTTCAATACCTTCACCCTGAAGCACTTGTTGAGTGAAGGCCGGGACACACATATCTGCGCCGCGTCCGCACCGCAAGACGGCCGTGTGTTGGGCTACACTCGGGGGAAGAAGTTATAAGAAGGGAGTTTACCAGGAAGTCCACGCCGATCCGCACCGTCACCCCTTCGCTTCAGCGCTCCTTGTCCGAACCGTGCTGAACTAGTTTGGTTTAGTTTTAACATGGACGTGGTGACCTCGACAATGGATCCAGAAATATTAATTGAAGAGATTCGAAAGTATGCACGGCCAACACTCAGAACCGTGTGGCCTCCCACCTCCGTCACTCGGACGTGTGGCAGAGAGGGTGCAGTGCGGACACGGCGTGGATGTGTGTCCCGGCCTTGAGGCTATGGGCAGTGTTAGGCAAAAATTAGTAACTACAATGGCGAATAATCATTACCAATAATTATCTTTTAGTTATGATTTTCAGAAAACTAATCCAGTTATTCAATTAGTTACCATTAGTAACCAACAACTAATTTAGTTACACAATTTATTACTACTAGTAATTAATTGGTTTTTAGTCCTTATTCGCACGAATAATGACTAAATTTGCTTCCGAATTCACCTGTAAGTTGTCGAAACATTGTTTTCACTCTCGGAAGATGAGATAGCTGTAACATGACTACTTGAGAGAATTTTTTCTTTCTTATAAATGCGCTAAAATAGGTAACATATTTGGATTTTTCGGGTTAAAATTCATGCAAACACTAATTCTCATTGTTATTTTACATAAAAACTAGCACATGAACTCACGTCATCATTTACCCGCTACATTTTCACTGGTTTTGATGTTATCAACGAAAAAAAGTTATCTATTAGTTTCTATTTGCACAAATGACTAAAAACTAATTATTAGTTTCACCTGCATGTAACTAATAACTAAACACCAATTATCCATTAGTTATTAGTTTAACTAATTTATCCCAAATTATCTATTAGTTGAAGGGTTGTAACTAAAAACTAATTCAGGTGAATTTAGCCATAACTATTAAATTGATGTCACAGTAATCAATTACACCGGTAGTTAAAAACTAGGTTATCAAATATAGTTATGGGTGGTAACTAATAACTAACAGTTGTTAATTACAGTGTCAGTTGAACTAAGAAATTAGTTGAATAATGCCCCACTCTGGCTGTCAGGTTGCGTCCTCGCGTGCAGCTTTATGGGCAGTGGCCAATCCATAGAACTTCTTTGAACCAACCATGGGACAGATCTCCTGGTGTTACGTTCAAGGGAAAATCCCGAAGTCTTGGAGGATTGATTGAATCGACCTGTTGGTGTGTTGGAACTGAGGAGAAATTTCTCTTTAGCAGGTAAGGACACTAGTTCGAACTCTGTCGAGGTATCAGATATTTTTGGTCTGTAACAGTTAGCGGACGTCAGTAGGAAAACCCGAAATAAATTTTAATTTTAAACAATTTTTAATTATGTATCCCTCTCGAGTCAAAATTCTGTTGTAAACATCACATTCCCTAACTTAGCATCTTTCACTTCCTCAACTCTTTCAATGCTGCGCCCAAATATATTCGTGGCAAAAGTGTTTCACCAGCCATGATTTGCACGAGAATATTCAGGTTAATTAACCCTAATCTGGTGTGCTACGCTAGGGTGTGATTCTCAGGTTCAGTTACACAACCTACCGGATACATTTACAAGTCTTCATTTCACCGGCACTCCTACAGGTAGCGACACTGCTGGGTTTCTAAGATGTTTTGAGAGTATTATTGCCTTCTTCCCTGCTTGATAACCGTTTGATTTGTGTTTCCCCGTCACACGCTAATAATGTGAATTCCTAATGTTACACTTTTTTTCTTTTTTGTTTTAATTAAGTTTCTCGCGACCTATTGATGTAGCAGCACAAATCAAAGCTCAGCAAATGAAAGCTAATTGAATTTCCTACAACTGTATATCCCTTTTTTGGAGGTCAAAGCTCAACATCGTTAACAAATTGGGATTTAAACTTGAATGGAGGAGTTTTGAACGACTTTATCTCAGTCCCTATTAGATGTACAGAACAGTACTTGAGCTAAAATTGTTACAAATTCAATGAAGATTGAGAATGATAGTAGTTGAAAACCTGCTAGTACGCATAGTTTTAGGAGCTATAAAGCCAAACTGGAAAAAGTGGGGGAAAATCGCGGTTTTCACCTTCCCCTAGGGTGAGCTGCGGTAGTTCGTAACTATAATTTTAGGGACACACTCCTAGGACCATTGGACCTACCGAAGAATATAAATAAGCGGTAAATCCTTCACCATCGAATACTCACACTGAAGTACTTTTTTTTTGTAAAATAAGACTATCTTATAATGCTTCCACTTTCCGTAATATTTTTTTCAATATAAGTATTGTTTTTCATTTCCATCCATCATTTTATATATGTATAATCAGAATACATACGTATGAGTCATTTTATGCTTGCTTCCTTACTTTTTTCACGCTCATTACATTTCTGTAACGTCACTGATGCAATATACGTAGAAAGATTGCATGTTGCTCGTAAAAAAGTATTTAGCACATAGAAACTGAATGGGCGTAGAATCCCACAATCGAAGAGCTTTGATTAAACCAGCCTCATACAACCCGTTGGAGTGTTGGATCTAAAGAGAAATTTCTCAGTAGTAAGTACACAAGTTCGAACTCTGTCGAGGTGTCAAATATTTTTGATTGAATATTAACACTGGCCTCAATGTCGAAGTCAGTTACCAAAGCCACCCTTGAGTCTCCTATTAAATGCCTGATCCCGAAGAAGTGCAATTTTCAGTTTTTTCCCTAAGGTCAATTTTTTCGATCATAGCGCATCCTGGTGGAGCATTTTTAAACTCGCTTGAGAAAATTAGAACATGTTCTAATTTTTTACCTCGACGCAAGAAAGATGCTGAAACGTAACTCTTGGGAAGGCAATAATACACTGGAAAGCCGTGTTGTCACCTTCTCGATCCATTCCCAGTTCTTCATTTGTTGTGCAGTTTTTTGTCAGCTCTCCTGTGCTAAAATTATTGTTTTTTCATTATTGTTCTGTGTCGTTGATTTTGTTTTAATGCCGCCAAAGGAAAAAGTGAGGTGGGCGACGGAGTCACCACCCTCATAGAGTCCGTAGAACACCAGCAGAGCAAAAGAGCCATTGATATAAAAATGTACTTTTGGTACAAATGTACTTACAACTGTTTTATACTGATCCAAATAAAATGAAATAAAAATATTTGAACACAAACCCGAGCTCAAGTTTTCCAAGACACTTTTTGAAGATGCTGGACACCACATTTCTGTCTTCTTCAGTTCCTGTTATCCGACCGCCAGCATACGACCGTCAAGGTAATCTAAAGCATCGTTACCTTTGTTATCTAGTTGCTGTTTGAACTATAGGTAACCGATGAAACTGGAAAACATTATGTACCTATGCAGGGCAAAGCCGAAATGAGAGACAAGGCGAATGGGGGACCAATCGAGCTCTACTTAGCAGTTATTTGAGTGAGTTTACATGGAGGCAGAACACAAGGAACTAGCAACGGGACCCATTCGATAGAATTATGCAGGACATAGTTACGTTTTAGAGTGTTTATGTTAATATTAGAGTGTGTATGTTGCTATTTTTTAAGCCGCAGTACAGCATTAAAAATG
The DNA here is from genome assembly GCA_030762985.1 of Adelphocoris suturalis. NCBI lineage: Eukaryota > Metazoa > Arthropoda > Insecta > Hemiptera > Miridae > Adelphocoris > Adelphocoris suturalis. The sequence continues at coordinate 44,643,916 of CM061044.1, forward strand.
CGAGACAAACGCAGGAAAAACGCTAGGCTAGTGTGATATGGCCTGAGAATGAGAAACTTCTCTGCCCATAACCCACCTCAGCAGAAGCCACATCGAAATGTATGTAATGTAAATGTAGATAGGTATCGAAACTAGTAATAAATTGGGTATGGCTTAATAAATAAACATCTAAATTATATGCTTTATTATAATCTGCCAACAGAAATCAGAGCAATTGTATAGAAAGATAACAATGACAGAAAACTAGTCAACTGAGCACGGATTGAAAGATTTTCACGTTTTCATTTGTACAACTATTGAAAAAATAAATACTCAGGTTACAGTAACCACGGCTTTGGAGCGACGCACAGCGCTTTGATTGTACGGAAGACTTGGAGAGAGTAATATTACTGAATTACAACGCAAGAAAAGGAGGCTATATTATACTCCCATGCATTTTTCCACACAGAATTCAAATTCGGAGTTGAAATCAGATTTGAATGCATGGTGTTCAAGGAACAGAATATAACTTGGAATAATTCCATGAACGAAAGAGAATTTAGAAACTGATATCAACCGTGTACCTATGTGTCAACAATAAGAACAAACCAAAATTTGAGGTTGGGCATCCATCATAAATGTTTGTCTTGGCCTCATCATTAATAAAGATGTTCAAACTGCAGAGTCGATCACGGATAAGTCCCTTTTTAAAGTCAGTGCTTTCCCCTAGTGCCTATTTTTCAGTTAGTGTCAGTTTTTAAAACCTTTACTTCGATATCTCAAAAATTTTGGGGGAAATTTAGGAGGGGGGTTACTTTTGGGACACCCTGTATATTAGCAAAGCGACCTGCAAGTTGAAAGCGAAAACAACTTATTTAAACATCGACACATTGTCTTTCAAGCTTGTTGTTTGTCAGGAGTATATCACCCTAGAACGGTGGCGCTCTACTTATTGCGGCTGTGAATCATTTCAAACCGTTCTAGAGGCCTTCCTCAAAAGCATTTCCTACTGAGTAGCGAAGAACTGTGATTGATCAATGATAAATTAGATCTGGTGTGGTCCAGTGGTTAGCGTTGCATGCTAAAGGCCGTATCACACTAGCATTTTTTCTGCGTTTTTAATGCCTAAACGTGAAGAAGAAGAAGTGCTTTTTTCCAAGGTCAGCTTTTTTGACCATTGCGCATCCTGGTGGAGCGTTTTTAAACTCACTTGGGAAAATTAGAACACGTTCTAATTTTTACCTTGACGCAAGAGAAATGCTAAACATAACCCTTGGGGAGGTAACGTTTCACTGGGAAACCGCGTTGTACCATCCCGTTTTCATTCCAGTTCCAGTTCTCCTGTGCCAAAAATATTGTTCCTAGTTCCTTGCCGAAGTTTTCTTATTTTCTTAGTGCCGAACTTCTTTTCTTAGTATTCTTATTTCAGTGCCGAACTTCTATTTTTATTACGTTTGGTCGTGCGCCAATGCCTCACCTTGCATGACGTTAAGTAGGTAACAGCACCCCTCCGGTCACTAAAGAGACTGCACTAAACAAATGCCGAATCAGGTGAATGAACTGTAGAAGTGAAGTTTGTTGTTTGAGGATTATTGCCGTGCACTCTTGCTTCTCTGTTGAGTTCAAATTACATACCTGTATACTTATATAAATATAATTTAAAATCGAATAATCATTTTTCGTTCTTTGACCACGTCCCTAGTGGGAACAGTTTTTTTATTATTAAGAACAAGAGTTGTCAAGACACTGTTTGAAAACACTAGGCACGTCAAACGTTACTTCAATATTTCAAGCCCTAACCTGACAGGCTTAATATAATTGCATTCCGCCAGAATGTGCTGTTTTTGCAGTTATTCCTCTTCAACAACATTCACTGCTGACCTTGAAAAAATGCACTTTGCCTTCTTCACGTTTCAGCGTTTAAAATGCGAAAAAAATGCAAGTGTGATACGGCCTTAACGAGTAGAAGGTTCTGGGTTCAATTACAGTGTCTGAAATTATTTTTGCTTCGTACATCAACCTTCGAAATATATTTTTAAACGTCATTCAGACCTGTATATCCAACTAATCTGAATTTTCACTAAGGGATTGACTACTTGATGTTATGTATTTTTGAGATGTGAGCATCCAGACCACCAAACTATGCACAGCATTATGATCTAGTTTATTAACTAAACTACATTTTACTAAGAGTTTTTAAGGAGAGAGGTTATTTTTTACGATTTGACATCAGAGAACTGAAGGGACGCGTTATTCGAAAACTAGACAGTCTGGTGAACAAGATATAAGATAACAGAGTGGTAATAAGAAAGAACGGGGAAAGTAATTCACGGCCATGGTAAGGAGTGCACTACCGTCTGGCACCCCTCGAGGGGGAGACGCTCATGTTGTTTGTAACGTGGAAAATTTGAAATTGTGGTTATTTTCATGCCGCCTGGAAAGACACAAAGACTAGATGCCACACTTAAAGGTGTTAAAATTCATTTTTAGGCCCATTTACAGGCCTGAGCATTCGTTTGAGGCTCAGGCAGTGTAAACAGTCTCCGCGAGCCGATCAAGGTCCAAGTGAATGCTCGTTCGTGCTCGGACCTGATCCTCCCGATGTCGGTTTTACGGCAAATCATCAAAGGGATGCTCGTTCGCCGCTCGGTGTGTGAAAACACCCCGGGATTTGTCGAATGGTGTTCTATGAATCTAGTTCTCGCCTAGCTATTAAAGGTGTAGTTAATCTGTAGTTATGGTAGTGATGATGATAGATGATGATTATGATGATCTGTAGTTATGATTGTTGCCCTTGATATAATAATATGAGAACTGGAGACGCATGAGCCAAATGAGAAAGTGTGTATTGGCAAATAAACACAATGAAATCGTGAAAATCTTTCCTTCCTTCAAAAAGTCCATACAAAGAAAAAAGCCTGGGAAGGTAGTACTTATTATTAAACGCTCCATATTCATGGAATGTTTTAGAAATATCTTAAATGTGAAAGAAAAAATTTTGAAAAAAGAAAAAAAAAATGGGGAAAGAGATCAATTTTAATGAATAATGGCGACAATATCAATAATAACTTCTGTATAACGAAATGTTCTTTCTAACGAGTCTTTTGAAGCTCGATGATTAAGACACGAAGTGTCTTTATATACATAGTTGAATAAGGATTTTACGATAATATTGCGTTCTCTACTCTATCATATCATATCACAATTTTCAATATTTCTCCAATTTAACGAGATGGGAAATTGAAACAATACTTTGCTTGCAAGCATAAACGTAGAAACAATAGTGAAATCCAAGAGTATGATGATAGATTGATAACAGATCGTTGCTACATAAAAATTGTAGGACTAGTGAACTCAAATAGGCAACAAGACAATAAATTAGGTGACGATAATTAATAGGTTGTAAATAGAGGTTAAAATTAATAATACAGAAATAATACGTTACTTCCTCGTTATGACTAGAACTTCAATATTTAAATTATCGATAGTATCGAGTTTTCATTCTCACCCAACGTGGTACGCAGTGTCTTAAATCTGAAATAAAAACGGGCAAAATTAATATAGTGAAATTATCAAAATATGGCGTATTGAGGGCTGAGGAATAGATTGTTTTGTGTTGTTGAAATGTGTCATTTTTCCATGGCATTGTTAAATGAGAACTTTTGGCAAGAAGGTCTAGGTACATAAAAAGTATTCTACCTATAAAAATTGCTAATCGTAGAAGAGTGCCTGTGTTAATAGAATATTATTTGATTTAATTTAAAAATGCAAAATATTATATTTTTTTGATCATGATGATGGGTCCATTAAAAACAGACATGTCCAGCTTTTGGGAATACCCAGGTTTGGAGTCTATTCTACACCACATATTGCAGTATTTACTAATGGGACTTCGAACTAACCACCAGGAGCGCTAGGGGGGGGGGGGGGGGGGAGAGAGACCAAACAAACATGGTGGTTGACACAACTTTCCCCTTGTTGATACATTGCGTTACCCCTTTTCGCTCTACGATTCGTTCCCCTTACCATCGATCTCGTCAGTACTGTTCAAAAATGAGAATTATATTATTAATAAATAAATTATCATAATAAAGAACACACAAAAAACCGAAAAGACCAAACAAAAACAACTTGTGTCTGTCATGACTGCCTTCATAGGCAACAAAAGAAGAGTGAATTGGTAAGGTCCTTGTTTACACTGTGCTTTGCCTCGAGCTTCGGAGCCCCATTGCAGTGAAAAGAAGACAACGCCAACCTAATGGTCAGAATTTCCTGTTATTATATAATTTTACCTAGCTTCCTTTTGATTTTTTTTATAAAACAAACTTACTCTAAACAAATATCAACATGATCCAACATTTATTGCGTTGCAACTTTTCTTACCTATAAAGTAGGGAACGAGAAAAATTCGTGAACGACGGAGGCGAGGTCGAGGGAAGTAGAAGGCATCGTTTTCATGTCGGAGTCTTCATTTGTACATTTGTGTTTTCGAAGAGCACTTTCATCGGGAAACTCGAGTGAGCAGGCATGGCATGACAGCTGATCCAGCTCATGTACCAGCATGTGAACTTCCAAATCAGTTTTGCCGCGGAATGTTTGTTTACATACCTGAAAGTAAAGTACGTACAAAGTTAGGTATTTCAATTAATTATAAATTAATTAATTGATAGTCAAGAAATAGTTTCCTATTCCAATACCATCTCCTTCAAGCCATCAAGGCCCAAAAATGTTTCCAGGGCCGCCTGTATTCAGTATTCAGAATTTTATGTATTACGTTCAGATTTTAAACATGGACTGGGCCCTTGAACATTCCCGGGAGAGGAGTTGTTCTTCTCACGACAAGGAAATTGTAGGTACCTCTTCCTCTTATTTTTAGTGCAATTCGTTAGAGTGCTGTTTCGAAAGAACCTCAATTTTAAAGAAATTGAATCATCAAGTAATTGATCAGTTATGTCCTTCCTGACTACTAGAGTACACTATGGCGATGTTACATGTACCTACATAAAATGAATGTTAAAACCAACATAAAAGTACCCATCTAGATAGATATCTTATTGTCACTTATGTATGTTTTTCTGCCCATAGGTAGGGTTGTTTCATGTTGAAAGATAAAGTACGAGCCTAAATATAGTTGAAAAATGCTGCAGAAGAATGACTACGAGATTATGACAATTATACTTTAAAAAATCGAAATCAACTTACGTTACACAAAAGGAGAGAGGAACTGGAGAAATGTTCTTTCTTCATGTGAGACTCCAACTGTATGCTGGAATCAAAACCTTTTCCGCAAACTGTGCAGGTTTCATTCAGCTGTGAACATTAAAATTAAGTACATCAGTTCACCCCCATAGAATGAGCTAATTTCTACCTATGGGGATGGGAACATTTCATAATATCGAGAATCATAAATTACAACAATTTTCTGTCGAAAAGTCCCTCCAAGAGTTTTTTATTAATCGCTAAATTGTCGGACTTTTTTTCCCCCTAGAGGTAACAACTCTGTGAAATCAAAACTGATACCATTTATTTAAAAAAAAAAACCCCAAATTTTCTACCATCCTGATGGAAAAAAGAAGAAAAAAAGTTTTTAAGCCTAATTAGCAGGTGAGAAATTATTGAACTTTCTGAACTCCAGATGGATAAAAACAGAAAGGGATTAGGTTTTTCAACCAATGACAAAAGATTATGCTCGAAATCTGCATTGGGCAACATGGAACTAACTAGCCCTAATGTTCCATTTTTTTCTACAGTCTATTTGTATTTTCCTACTTCTTCTTCGGCGTTTCAACTCCAGTTTCTTAAATCAACATGATAAGGGCTTATACTCACAGGACAAACCATGCCAAATCACAGAGGTCATCGACCCTAAGGATCTTGCATCATAACGAAACTCTGCCAATCAGCCTACTTTTGACTCAAAATTATACAGTCAAAATTATTTTCCGGAATACAAACCAGTATCGGAATAACAGGTACTCCCTAAATCCGCCATTATAAAAAACATGTTTTTGGAAATCTCACGAGCTATTTCATGTAAAAGACATCAGCAAAAACTCATTTTGAAGGTATTGTTGCAGAATCAATTTTTATAGTAAGGTGAATGATTTTTTTCCCAAAACTTGTTGATATAAATAAGTAATGAGTATGAAAGTTGTAATTTTTCATTTAAGAAAGAAAACCGTAATCGAATTGTGCAGTATACGAGTATTTCACTATATTCAAACTATCCTCCGCAACCGTTCAACTTAAAGCTGGGATTAGCTTTTATCACTTAACATGAGCTTGGTTTATGAACTTGTACACCAGACCCAAACTACATTCTTCGCTTAAACTGCAGCTCAAGTGTAGAGTGAGGTTCAAACTAGTCTTGCATCTTTGGTGCTAAGAAACATACTGATGTATATAGGTGTATTCATAATAAAATAATTAACATTAGTTTTTGTAAAGGGTCTAGTGATGTATAAGTACATAATTTTACTACACTAACCTGATGTTTGGTTACTTCTAGGTCAAGATCCAGATTCAACCTGTCTTCATGGTCTACATTAAGGTTGGGAACAGACTCTAAAAGGTCATTAATGTTGTCTTGATAGTTGAGTTCATCACTCATCGTAACCACAAAATGAGCAGCAGTTCCAGTTTGTTCGTTTCCTTTGATCTCTTTCAAGAAAAACTGTTGGTTCGCCGTTTCACCAGCTCGATCAGTGAAGCTGAGGCCGTTGTCCAGCGAGAACAAGAACTGGTTGCTCTGCAGGGGTTTCTTGAGTGGGTCAACTTCCATAACTTCCAAGTCTTTTTCAGGTGGTTTGATGGATTCGGGCACCAAGGAGTCTTGGAGGTATCGAACTGGAGAGGGAGAGGAGGATCTGGGTGTCTTAGCAGGTGATGGCAATGACTGGGCAGGTGACGACATTTGCTCAACAGGTAGTGGCACGTGATCAGGTAGATACATGCTGTTTTTGTCCTTCTTTTGATGGGAGAACATGTGAGACTTCCTGTGGCCCGAAGTCCGGAACTTGGCAGGACATAGTTCACATGCAAATGGGCGAGCACCTGGAAACATAAAAACATCATGTTGTGATTACAAATAACCGAGTTTCTCTCACCGTTTGATAGACTAAGACTGAAACTCGAAGAATACTTTCTGGTTCGCCATAACAAATTTTGTACATGAACTAAACTCATTCTTACGATTCTTATCTACTCCATATCAAAACCTTCTGTTGGAATTCCGTATACATTATGATAATGGATATCGACACATGATCACCTGTTTGCATTACCATGTATAAATCCAGAATAAATCTCATTCCAAGAACAACCTTACATTGTATCACATTATTCAATTCAGTAACTTCAGCTAACGTGGTTTCAGTAACGTTAAAATAAAATAAAAACCAGGTATCACGTAGCAATTAGTAGCCTGCACCAAGTTATTAATGGATATCGACACATAATCACCTGTTTGCATTAATGTATAAATCCAGGAAAAATCTCATTCCAAGAACAACCTTACATTGTACCACATTATTCAATTCAGTAACTTCAGCTAACGTGGCTTCAGTAACGTTAAAATAAAATAAAAACCAGGTATTACGTAGCAATTAGTAGCCTGCACCAAGTTACGAGACGCTCATCCATTACTTGAGCGAAATCTAATACAGTCATCAAATGGTCATCTGAGAGGGAGAGAAAGAGAATTACTGCTGAGAGATTTAGAGAAATCGGCTTCCTATGGAATGTAAATGGGGTCATGGATGAGAGTTTGAGGAATTATAATTTACATGCCTTTTGGATGAGTCCGTCGTCACTAGCAAGTCGAGTACAGGGGGCGAGCGCTTTTAATGAAAACACATCTTCAGGCTGTCTAAACATTGTTCCGACAGCCTGATGATGATGTCTTTAGATCAAAAGAATTCGCCCCTGGTACTTGACTTGCTAGTGACGACGGACTTCTCCAAAAGGTATGTATATGATAATTTTACTATTACTACTTGCAGAAACAGTCCTTTAGATTTAATACCAGAGTTCGAGGAAGGAAGGTTAAGAATAGGATTTCCGACAGTGTTCAGGTTCAGTTTAATACCTTGTGATGAATAAGGGTAGTTCCTCCTGATTCTTGAAAACACTGCAACTTGGGATATTCCTGAGTTTATTCAACTTTCAGGTTATCCTCTGCTGAGCTAAAACGAATCTAACATCAGAGTACCTGTAGAGTAGTTTATCTCAACCCTTTGGGCATGGGTAACTATGAGAATTTGGAATCAGAAGCTCAATTCTTCTTCACTTTTACTTTTATCATTACATTTTTGGCACCACTGTTTGTGATTATCTATATATACAATTATAGAATCACTGCCGATTAGAATAGAAAGTAGGTAGAATAAATTTTAGGTACTTATTCTATGAAAGTTTTGATCGTGTTTTCTTCCTTTGAGGGTAACGATAATATTCCTTCTAGGTGGCACTCAAGGGCAATAGATGTTGGTTACGAAAATACGTTCGTGTCTTATGAAATAACAAAATGTAGTCCTAATTCCTTAAGGATTGACAAGAACTCTAAGCGCGCCAGTACAAGTACATTTGATGCACTTAGCCAAATCCTTAGCCAATCTGTTGCACACCCTCCGACCCTGCCCTAATGGATGAAAATAGTTAATAGAAGTAGGGCAGTTGCGAGTGATACCCAAGATTGAAATTAAAACGTGAGGTTGCTCCTAAGACAATTTCTGATTTATGGTAGAGCGTGGAAGATTCGAAACTAGGAAAAAGCAGATTAGTAGCGTTATCACTACTTGCCGAAACTTTAAAATTTCATAAATAGATAGGGAAGAAAATTTTTTGGTGATCTCCCAATTGCAGATGATGCTATCCTACTGACGATGTCGTTGATAGTGGACGAGTAGTAGCGAGAGAACTTATTCCTAATTAATAGTATGTTACCTGTGGTAAGTTTTTGTGATAACAACAACATAATCCAAATATTTCATTGGTGAATTCACCATGAAGGCGAGGAGGAGATATGAAGAGCCAAGGCTCATGCGATTTACGGGTGTATAAAGGATAAGTCCTACATGATTTCTTGTTGGTAACCAATCATAAAGTATCCATGTAGACGAATGAATTTATAGAACATACTGTGAGCATTAGGAAAAGCAAGCGTGAGACGAGAACAGGAAATGATCAACTAACCTGTGTGAAGGCGCATATGGACTTTGAGACTTCCAACAGCAGCAAAAGAATTATTACAAATGTGACAACGATATGCTTGTTCCTTTCTATGAATTTTAATGTGGCTTTTGGCGGTGGATTTGATCGAGAACGATTTGTTACATGACGTGCAAGTGTAAGGTCGCTCGCCAGTGTGAACTCTAAGGTGTCGAACGAGGTCAGAGGGTTTGCGGAAGCTCTTGGGACAGTATTTGCACTGATTGGGATGTTTCCCATTTTCAGGTTCCTGAAACAGACCAAAACCAACAGTAAACAGTATCAAATCATTCAAGCAGTATACACTGTAATCAAAACATTCAAGTTTACATGACTACGGGGACATTGCAAAAATAAACGGTACACGTCTTACGTGTGACCTACGTGAAGATCGGAAGTAGCGTGTGTGACCTACGGCCTCCCTCTAACTACCCGAGATAAGATTCTGACGAAAACGAATCACCTAATGAGCCAACATCTCAAAGAAATTACGGAGATCGTGTGCAAGGACCCTGGGTATTTGGCATGTGCAGTAAGAGAGCCGATGGGTTATTGGAACGCAGATTTTTCATCGTAGAAAAGAGGGATTGTGCCACTTTGCTCCCAATTATTCTAAATGAAATTGTACCGGGTACGACGATAGTTTCAGACATGTTGAGGGCATATTGCTCATTGGGGTATCATGGCTACGATCACAAAACGGTTAACCATTCCGAAGATTTTGTCGATCCCACCACCGGTGCTCACACTCAAACAATAGAATGTCTCTGGAACCACGTAAAACACAGATACGAAATTAAACGCACAGGAGCACGAAAACCTCTTGAGTAACAACTCATCGAAGAATGGTGGAGATCGCTCCAGTCGGATGTGTTTAAGCCTTTTTCGATGACATGAAGTCAACGTTTCTTTGACATCCCCTACCCCCACACTGACGAACTTCTCATTGGAAGAGAGATCCTACATGACCCACATGAACGACTGTCTCCACTTCAGAAGACATAAAAAGGTAAGCCGTAAATGTTCAGTAGGTAACACACGAGACCCACCAATCGCCAGTAGTAGGTCACCTCGATGCCATAGGTCACACATAAGACGTGTACCAAATAAACTTTACTAACTAACCGGTTTTATGGGTTGCTTCTGCAGCCTTAGAATGGACTGCTGAAGGATTTTCTCAGATATGGAGTTAGGACTTTCTTTGGTAACAGCCAGCTGTTCCTCTTCAGTCAATGGCCGTATAGTCTGACGCCTCCAAGCATTTCTCTTTCTCTTTAGCTCCAACCTCTCTCTTGAGCTTCCTGGTTTTCTGAAAGGAAGAAATTCACCTCGTAGAATATAGATTTCCTATTAGCAATGAAAAACAATCATTCTACTACCAACTTTTTAGCGGCCATTGATGTGTATCAAGAACACGAAGAGTTCAAATACCTCGATGTATTGAGTGTACAAGTTTCAAAACCTGAGTCAAAATTTCTCAAATTTCAGATAAAAGTAATACAAATTAACGAGTTATTAAAAATCTTAAAAATTGATCATTGTTCTGAATACCGAGTAATATTATATTTAATGACAATATTTGAACATTATTAGTTAGCGTGGGGTATCACTCCAGTTTCACTCCAGTGGAAATATACCACACGAATTTGAATTAGATTTGGAACGCAGAACTATTAAAATTGAGGAACAAGTAGAATTATATTAAATTGGAATAAAATATTTTTTTTTTAAATTAGGATAAATTACTTGAACGAGATACGAGACGATTGCGAACAATCAAGTTGACACGAGGCTCTAGACCCTGACTTGCTCTTTAGTTCGACTACCCACTGCCTGGCATACCCAGCGCTCCAGTCGCCATCAGATTTTACACAGATCAGTTTTCTGCTTAGATAAGTGGTCTTGATGCTCGCTACGCTCGTATCTCAAAAATACATAACATCAAGTAGTCAATCCCTTAAGCCGTTTCACACTTGCATTTTTTCTGCATTTTAAACGCTGAAACGTGAAGAAGGCAAAGTGCGTTTTTTCAAGGTCAGCAGTGAATGTTGAAGAGGAATAACTGCAAAATTAAGTCTGTCAGGTTAGGGCTTGAAATATTGAAGTAACGTTTGACGTGCCTAGTGTTTTCAAACAGTGTCTTGACAACTCTTGTTCTTCCAAAGTTATTATACTATGAAGACGCACAATAATAATAAAAATAACGTAATAATAAAAAAAACCTGTTCCCGTTAGGGACGTGGTCAAGAACGAAAAATGATTATTCGATTTTAAATTATATTTATATAAGAAGACAGGTATGTAATTTGAACTCAACAGAGAAGCAAGAGTGCACGGCAATAATCCTCAAGCAACAAACTTCACTTCTACAGTTCATTCACCTGATTCGGCATTTGTTTAGTGCAGTCTCTTTAGTGACCGGAGGGGTGCTGTTACCTACTTAACGTCATGTGAGGTGAGGCATTGGCGCGCGACCAATCAAAAACGTAATAAAAATAGAAGTTCGGCACTAAGAAAATATGAAAACTTCGGCAAGGAACTAGGAACAATATTTTTGGCACAGGAGAACTGGAACTGGAATGAAAACGGGAAGGTACAACGCGGTTTCCCAGTGGAGCGTTACCTCCCCAAGGGTTATGTTTAGCATTTTTCTTGCGTCAAGGTAAAAATTAGAATGTGTTCTAATTTTCCCAACTGAGTTTAAAAACGCTCCGCCAGGATGCGCAATGGTCGAAAAAGCTGACCTTGGAAAAAAGCACTTCCTCTTCTTCACGTTTAGGCATTAAAAACGCAGAAAAAATGCTAGTGTGATACGGCCTTTAGTAAGAATTTAGATTAGTTGGTCAGGGTCTAGAGTCTCGAGTCTCAAATTGATTGTTCGCGAACGTCTCGTGGACGAGATCTGAGAAGCGAATAATTTTTATAGTTTGAATATCCCTAGTTACCAGTATGACGGCATGGTCACTGGTTGTAATTGGATGATGAAATCAAAAACTCACGAATACAATAATAATAAATATTGATTGATCTTGCTGTAGGTAGGTCCCCACAGTTAGTTAACATTTTTCTCGATTGAAGTTTAAAACGTCAATTGAGAATGTTTTTAAAATTAGCTTAGTCTCTTACATTTTTATAGCTTATCTGAGTAAAGAAGAAATAAATTCATATTTCATTGGACATGAAGCCAAAATAAACTAGACACCTACCAGAGCAAAGATCTTAAATATTACTCACTTATCACCAGCATCACTGACGCCCAACTGCAATAATTCAACACTGGCCACCTGAAAATGTTCAATGTGGATGTAAAAGTGTTAAAACACACACATAAACACCATTTCCCCAACATGCATTCAAAAGATATGGATTTGTTTGTGCCTAAAACGTTGCTGATTTACAGTTTTTAAATGTTTGTCGTTTCAGAGCTTCAAATGGAATGGGAGGTATGTATTATAATTTTTTCTCACATAAAGGTACATTTACACTGAGTGTGCACCGTTTGCAAATAGGTTCGCGCTGCGCCACGCAGAACGTTTGTCAACATCAAAAAGGGTGTGTTTACACTGCCTGCACTCGGCCAACCGAATAGTTCTCGCACCTTTGCCTTGGATGCAGAAGTTCCTACCTTAGCCGTTGAGAAGGGTCTCGTTCTCAGAATTCTAAAGCCATCATGCTTTAACTAGACGTGCAATGAACACGAGCATTCCAAAAACCAAAGTCGACGGAGCGACCCCACGCACAAACGAACGCTGCTCACAAATATTGTTCTCAGTGCGGGTGGGTGTTTATATAGCATGCGCACCATGTTTATGACCGTTCGCAGACCCTGTTTGCAAACGATGTGCGGTCAGTATGAATGGGCCTTAAAGAGTAGATGGATAGATTTTGTCATTGAACCTGGAGGAATGACATTTCTCTCCACCTTACGGATACCTTGGTTTATCATGTGACACAACCCTGTTAGCTAGCTGGTTATAATTAATAAACGAGAAAATTATATGTAAAAAATAAAAACCTAACTATCTGTAAACTTGAAACAGCTTTCTGAACATGTCAGTACTGAATAACGTGAGACAATCATGTCTTATTGACAAGAATGTTTTGCTAAGCTGCTTGCAGGATTGTAGCTACTTTTCAATGATTCAACATCGAAACTTGACTTTCGAAGATTTCAGCACATTGAAAATCGAATCATCGTAAAAGAGGCTGCAAATTATTACAAAAAGGGTTATTATTTCTGCACTAGTTAGCCCTTCTACACAGAACACTGGTCCATAAAAAATTACCTATCAAACTGAGTCTATAGTGCATTATCGAAATATAATGGAACAATGTGGCATACCAGAAGAAAATAAAAGATTTAACTAAATAAAACGAATGCATAAGTGAAAAAAAAAAAAAAAAAAAAAAAAAAAAAAAAAAAAAAACAAACTTGAAAGTGATTAGGAAGAAAGAATTAAAAAATGTATTGTCTGCACTGGGATTCACAGCCAGCGTGATGCCTCCAAGTCAGAAGCTATAACCACTGAGCTACGATCGCCTGTATAACGATGTTAGCAGCACATCATTTCTCTAGTTTCTCGCGCATGGTGTTTTTTTTTTCTTTTTTTCAAGTTCTAGCCCTTAGGGAAAGCGGACAGTTCAGTGAACAGTGTAGCGGATGGTTTTAATCGATTCTTTGGGATTATATTTTAAAAACTCTAACATTTAAAATTAAAGTAAAAAATCATTGCTGTTACTTTGAAAGTCGTCGAGATCTCGATTTTCGAATATGCTAGCCCTCAATTACTAACCTTTAGGGTTGATCAAAATTGATGCCGATGTTAATGGCACGGCCGATGTATGATTTTTGAACCAAATTTCATAACTTTGGTCCAGTTGTTTCGGAGAAAAGCTCTGAACGAGGGATGGCGTACGGACGATTTTTGTTTGTTTGTTTTTTTAATTCGATTTTTGGATTCTAAGCATCTTGAAACGAAAGCCAACAAATTTTGAGGATAAATCTTTTAATTTTTTTCTTGACGATTACAAAGGTTCATTATTGAAAATAATAAACCAAAATAGAGAGTTTTTGTTCTTCCCGTAAGATTTTTTCCCGTTGACGCGTAGAGCAGCGTCTAGAGCAAGCAGCTGGAGATGCTAGCTCTTCATGTGATTTTTACGCGTATTTCTACCAAACGCTAACGTCACGTTAACGTCTCTATAAGTGTTTCAGAAGCTGTTTCGTATTCTTTTCGTACAACCTATTTTTATTTAAATAATTAATTGCTTTATAATTATTTATAAATACATAAATTATAAATACATTTATTGCTTAGATACCTTAAATGGCTGAATTTTGTAGTCGAGCATTTCACTATAACCTCTCGATTTGTTGACCCACCAACGTGTTGTTGGCAACCACACTGTGGTTACCTTTGCTGGTAACTGCGGTTACCTTGGTCACACTGTGGTTACCGGAAGCTGTGGTTACCTTTGCGTCAGGCTATGATGACTACCCGTAGGCCGAAATTCCAACGAATGCATTTTCCCGTGCACGTGTAGATAGGCCTTTTTCCCGTACACGCGTAGTTCTACACGTTGACGTGAAGATTCGCGCATACGCAGTTGGTATTTCAGTCTTTTTGCGTACACGGGTAGAAAATTATGGGAAGAACAAAAACTCTCTAATGACATGCACACAGGAACCGGTTGCAACTGAGTATTGACAGTTCGATGTCAAAATTACTGGACCATGAATACCCCTACATCATGCGAATGGCATGACAAAGTAGCAGTCTAGGATTTTCAAATGGACGGTTGAAGTGAAATCAAGTAGGTAAACATAAAGGCAGATTAGATTTTGTCAGGGAACTAAACTTAAATGCGAGTGAAATTTCGACAGCAGAGGACACTCTTTTTTATTTTTAAGGACGTAAATAAACGTAAAAGTAAGTGCATTAAGTGTAGGATTGTTGCAACCTACTTCTGTCGCACTCTGCTGAGGCTGCTGCTTAGAAGGTCCTGGACACTTTTCGCTAGTCCTAAAATGAGTTAGAAAACATACGTTACCAAAAGTAAAATCATATTGCTATACCATAATAAAACTAATAAAGCGTTACATCAAATATGGTGAACTCACGGTTATCAACGATCTATTTATTAGGTGCATTTATATTTAAGCGAATTTTCGTAGAAAATGAAGTGATTGCAACGGCACAGAAAATTTGAAAATCAAAATTTTTGAAAAATGTCTTCATTGAAATCCAATTTGAGGCATTCTGAAATTATTCCTGAAGTTTGCGCTTTTTCATACATATACTAATCTTCATTTTGACAAAGACAAACGCCGAAATAGAAATAATTGTGTAAGCTTTTCTAAAACCATTATTTATTTATGTTATAATTTTCACTGCACATCTGTGCCAAAAGATATATATATATATATATATATATATATATATATATATATATATATATGTGTGTGTGTGTGTGTGTGTGTGTGTGTGTGTGTGTGTGTGTGTGTGTGTGTGTGTGTGTGTGTGCGTGCGTGCGTGTGTGTGTCATTCCAGACGATAATCTCCTTAGGATTGAGATAAAAATCCCGTTCTTGCGCCAAAAAACCAAGCTTTTCAAATGAAAGGATGAGTTTGTAGGGCAGCACCTTTTGAGCACATTAAATTGTTCAACATCCAAAAAACGTGCTAAAAAAAAATCACTGAAAATGGCTAATAACGGCCAAAAATCATCAATTTTATAATGTTTAAAGAAATTTAGTCAAAACAAAATTGTCAACGATTAACTAGGACATTAAATAACTTTTGCACGAAATTGTGCTGAAAACTTATTAAAATTGCATTAATATTTGCTTAAAAAAAATCTATAAAAATTGCAAAAAAAAAAAAAAATCCAACATCTTTCTTTTGAACTGCCGAATTTTATTTAGTTTGAAATTTTAGCCTTAAATTTGATTTATACGAGTTCTTTGTAGGTACTCAAATTGCTCAAATTTCGATACACATTGACATAATATAATGTGATAGGTAATTTAAGAAAATCCACTGCAAGTTGCAGTCATCTGCAAGACTGGAACTTTTTCTTTCAAGCGGTAGATAAGTTAGATGTAATGAGGAGAAACATGAATGAAAATACGTTTGTTTACTCAAGTGGTGCGGAAAAAAAAAAAAAAAAAAAACTTCTATCTCAAGTAAGTTGATTTTTCGGTGAAACCGAAAAATGACTTTTAAAACCTTCATTACTGTACACATGAAGACCACGGGGGAAGAATGGGTAATGTCCATGTCCATTTCCTACTCACCCGATAAGAATACTCAACGTAAATAATGTCGATCCCAAGATTTTCAACAATAATACTTTTTTCAGTCACTCCACCACCACTTTATTTGCCACCGAAGCTACACTTGGCAAGCCACCACAGAGTTATAAAAGGGGGAAAAAAACAATACCAACCAACCGGAACAGTGAACACGGAGAGAAATCACCCCAAAAATAAATTTTTACAAAAATGGCGTCCCCGCTAAACCTGCTGGTGCTCTTTCAATACCCCTTCCCCCCTCCCACAGAGGAAAAAGCGCTTCCGACGGCGCATCCTGGTACTCCTCCTCAGAGCCTCGCCATTATTTCTGATCAAAGAGGAGAAAAAAAGATAACCGGACGGTTGACGGATCCATCATACATTCTGGCAAATGGGCAGCATAAAGGAGCCTGAGTCACCTTGGCTTCAAACACCCAACATCAGGATTTACAGGTCCAAAACTTTTTTTGTAGAAACCTCAGTCAAAAGAATTTTACGAAAATCTCCGTATTTTGAATGAATCTTAAGAGAGCAAAAGACGTGGAGGCGGAAAGAAAATAAAGAACAGCACAGAGGAGAGGACAAAGAACTGATAATTCTGAGGAAAGTGTGGTTTTTTACTACCCAATTTACTGAATTTATTTATCATTGTGATTATTTATTTATTATCATCAAGAGTTGTAAATTTTGAATTCAATGTTTTTGGGTTGTGAATTGTTTCGCATTCATATGTATTTTCATTTTTCCAAATTCCAATGGCATTCGTGCTCCTGAATGGTTTCAAACCTTTCAGTTTGTTTTCTCAAAATCAGCTTTCATGGATATGAACAGATTACGTCATAGAGGAACGACCTCACCCCCGTGTCTGCCATGAGCCGTGTGTGCCCACCTGTGATGTCCATTTCAGTTTCTTTCTATCGTTTTTTTGTCCTAAATCATTTAGAGTTTTGAGCTGAAAATACGAAAGTGGCCTATTGTGTGCCCTACGACACTGAACTAAGTCAGCTGACTACAATCAATTATAAAGGCAGACACAAACTAAATAACTCGCGACGAAATTGTTGAAACCCACTTCAATGAAGAAAACGGATGTTTGCGAAGAACGTTGTCTGTTTCCAGGAAAAATGAAAAGTTGCAAAGTTTGATAGATTTTGACGGACATTAGTAATTCGACCTAACCGTCAAAATCGATCCTAACGTTTTAAATCTTATTTTTTTGTGGAGATAGACGAAAGTTCTTCACTAACTTCCATTTTCTTCATTTAATGGCTGGTTGCAGTTGAATTGTAAAATTACTGTAAACATGTATGCATGATTATAAATTCATACAGAGATCCAACATTTGTTAATCACTTACCGTAATTCTCCTTCACGGGTCTCTAACTGGTGTTGCTGAAATAAAGAATATTCAGTGTGAAACTGTAATTTGTGAAGACACACCTCAAACTCATTTTAACCCATTATGTCAATATCCAATTGCAAAAATTTAATCGTGTGGACCACAAAAAGTTTCAACCGATTTAAAAAAACTCGGCCCTTCGGGCATCGCAAGGGGGCTCCACCCCCCTGGACACCCGCCCCCCAGTTACTAGTTACTTAAAGCCGTCGGCTTAAATGATTGAAAACATGCACATGCTTTAGCCATACTATTATTACATCACTAGGTTACTATCAGGCACCTACAATGATTATTTTAGGGAGAAAAACAAGACATAAATTACCATTATGTTTAGGAAGCATTATTAGTTAGTAACTTGGAGCTAAGAATCAGCTTTCCTTGACACTACAGAGGCTTAAGGCTCATGGGATGTGATAAAATGAGAGCGTTCCAAAAAGTGGCGAACGATTTTCGTGGAATGATAACTAAGGGAGTTCCACTTCCCCACCAACGTTGTACGTGGAAATCAATAGAAAACTCTGCGCTACTTTCATGTCATATTTTCATAACGCATTTTCCTGTCATTTCAGAGCGGAAACCCATGGCTAAAGCATGTGCGTGCTAAAACTAATCAAATGTTTGTACATAAGTAACTGTGTAAAGGGTGAAAATTTTCATCACATTTCAGGAATCCTTATATCAAACAGAGTTGTGGATGTCATACAGAAACGTAGGTACTTGACAATTTTAGGTTTTTCTAGTAAATATTTAGTGTATTTTCCTCCTGCAGCTCAGCAGTAACCAAAGAGCAATAAAATTGCTAGCAGCGTAACTAGAGACACTTTACTTTCAAGGAAAAATCCTGCTGTTATTGAGAATTAATAGGGGACAATCTCGATCCTAACTAGAAAATCCCTGAAAATTTCTTCGTATGCCAATGTCTGATTAATTGTATGACAACTATAAAAGTTATGAATGTCGGACAATTTAATTTTTGCACATGCTACATCAAATCCAGGACTAATGAAATGCGTGGAGAGGATCTCCACCTCATCCCACACGGTCAACAAGAATTTAATCAAAGTTTGATGATAACTGCTGAAGTTATGCGCGTTGTAAAACGAGCTCAGCGATGTAAGATAACAGATGCTATATCATATTTAACTAGCAGCAATAAAATTTAGAGGAACAGTTTAGACCCAAGCCAAATATTTGTTAGACCAAACTGGAATAGAAGTCACAATTATTACATGGATCAGATATATGCAAATGTACAGGAGCTGCTATGTCTCTGACGCCAGTGGCGTTGCAATTTATAGGAGATGATCAAGAGCCTAACCCCTCATTCCCTGAACATTTAATCAAAATTTGACTGAAAGTTAGAACATTTTTTCCATAAAAAGAATTAGCGGATTGCCAGACACAAAACCAAAATTATTCAGGGCGGCCTAAAACGTAAAAAAATTATCGGAAATTCTGATGTAGAGGACTTTTTAGCCTCTTAAAAGTTTTCACAGGCTTCCATTGCTTAGACTCTGCTATGGTTGGTGTGGCACATAGCCCAAACACCCGCCGAGAGCACTCTGTATTTTGGACTATGCACGAGGCATATAAAACACTTTTTTTATCAACACAAATCAAGAAGGCATACCTTGAGTTCATCGTCAGTTTTGAACCATTCTGTACAATACAAGCAGGCGAATGCTCCATGATGAGTGTTTACATGAATCACGTAGTCTGCAGGTTGGAAAAAGTGGATATCACAGGTGACACATCTAAAAACAATAAACACAATGTGCATAATTATTATATTACTTCCAGTTAGAGAAAGAATGTTTATGCATATAAAGCAGCTAATACTTGCAAAATTAGTAATTCTGAAAATGCTGAGAATAAAAAGAAAAAAGGACCAACTCACTTCTGCAGTTTTGCAGCTGAGAGGAAATCGACGCAATAATAATCTTGATTATCCTTAACTGCTGCCTCAGCACGAGGATTTGATGGTGGGCAAACTCTTGTGTGTGCCTAGGATGAAGACATGTATACATGACAGTTGGGTGCAATATGACGCAAATTGTAGATGAGATGATAGATTTATTTATAGTTCATTTGAAGTATATAGGAAATTGTGTATTACCTGACCCAAGATTGGATGGGATTGTTGGACAACCGTGAACCTCAGCACATTTTTTGACTTTTGTTTTTTATTATAGAAACCTAAACAAACCTCTTCACCCATAGATACAAATAGACGCATACATTTTTCCGACACCACCAGACCAATTTGTTTTGGAAAGCTGAGGATTAGAGGTGTGCAGATCACAAACCTTGTTGTAACTGTTCCTACCTGCTTCAGTTCCACCCTTGGAATGGTTCCGAATTTCCGATCCCATTCTGCTTACAAATCTGGGTGGAGTTCTAAGAGGTTCTACCACAGAGAAGAGCCTTTCTAGTAATCTAGTATCCAGTGATATTGATATCAAAACGACACACGAACCCTTCCTCTGAATCCCACCCCTTTCTAACCCCCCCCCCCCCCAGCCTCCTTTCCATTCCTCTCTCACCCACAGTAACAATAGGTTCTATAAACGTTCGCCTTTGAAGTTGCAGTCTCTCAAAGTCCTCACACACTAGGCACGAAATGGATGGAAAACAGCTGTGGTCTTTGCTTTATTGAATCTAGAAGTGCAGACTAGGTCGGTTGCCGTGGTGATGGTATGGGCACAAGCGGATTAAAAGCTCAAAAAGCGATTAATTGCCGCGTCCTAGCATGAGACGTTCTCCTTTCAGCTTCACATTTTACTTCATAACGTTCATTTTCCATTTCTCTGTCCCCTAAACTACTTTTCTTTTATCGGCTTCTCATGCAGGTAGGGGGGACAGTGGAGGAATCTCCTGTCCATATCCTGCCTACTGTCTGGAGAAGCATAGGATGGGACAGCTGCCATCATCCCGAATCCCACATCCCGCGGAGTTTTCCATCCTGTTTCTGACTTGTGTGCAAGGAACTTTACTTGGATTTGTACTGATAAAAATCTTTGAAATTACGTTACTCAACAGAGGGCTAGAGTTCAAAAGGAAGAAATAGAATCGAGAAGGGGTACAAACTCAAATTAAAACCAGATTGGGATCTCTTTGGGGACGCTTTGGAGATATGGAGGTGTGAGACACAAAGCACACTCTTATCAGAAACGTGGAACTGCTGTATCAGTATCGTTACCTCGAGCAGCCTGGACCAGATCTGGAGCTGAGCTCAGTGCTACAGTCTCCCTCAAGATTCTCAAATGTGAATCCGCATTGGCATCTTTTGTTTTCCAACATACTCTAAAAACAGTTTGCAATCATTTTTTCATAGGTATTGAATAATAGTTTGAGACAACTCCCATCATTTTGTCAAAATTTTAAGCTATCTGCTACCACGATACCACCTAAGCACTTGAATACCCTGTTCCTGAACCATTCATGAATAATTAAAAACCGTTAGGCGTAAAGCTGACTGGCCAACATACTCTAAAAACAGGGTACCGCAATATGTTTGCAATTATTTTTTCCTAGGTATTGAATATTAGTTTGAGACAACTCTCATAATTTTGTAGAAATTTTAGCTATCTGTTACCACGATGGACACCTAAGCACTTGAACCTTGCTCCTTAACCATTCATGAATAATTAAAA
The DNA here is from genome assembly GCA_030762985.1 of Adelphocoris suturalis. Classification (NCBI taxonomy): domain Eukaryota; kingdom Metazoa; phylum Arthropoda; class Insecta; order Hemiptera; family Miridae; genus Adelphocoris; species Adelphocoris suturalis. The sequence goes on from CM061044.1 coordinate 44,665,448, forward strand.
ATCGTTAGACGTAAAGTTGACTGGTGGCTTACTTGACTATGAATAAATTCAAACCTAATGGTGCCACCACTCTCAGTTTTTCAACAATTTACAACTGAATTTCTGTGAACTAACTTTCAACATACAAAAAAGTTCAATAGGATGCTGAATTTTAGTCTTACTGACTTTTCAATATGTGTTTTGTCTGAGATATGGAATGTTCATTTCAATTTTCGTTGTTGTATTTAATAAGTCAATTGGCAATTGTTTTGAACTATGTACATTCAACCATGAAATATACATACCTACCTCCCTGTATATCTACGTAGACATTCTATGGAAACCATAGGCAAACTAACATGGAAGTCTATGTGCTATCTGTACCTGGTATTCGGACAGTGAACTGAAGGCTCTGTCACACGTGCCACATGTAGCCCATTTATCTTGTAAATGCGTTGTTTTGTGGATTGACAGCTCAACAAGGTTATCAAAACTGACGTCACAGAGGGAGCAGCGGTGAGTGTTTGCAAGCGGTGGGACTGGAGCAGATGCATCAGATGACAAGTTGGTTGACACAGGCTGGTTCACCGTTTGTAGAGCTCCACTGTGCTGAAATAGGAGTAATTGCCATTTTTCAGGATTTCATGTGTTCATACGATATTTCTTATGCGTATATTGTAAACATGGAGTAGAAATACGAGCATATTTGACAGCATAAAGTGTAGCTCTCAACATTCGTTTGATCACATAAAAATGAGAAACAAAGACAAAATACATAATATAATATACAAAGAGGATAAAATAACTGAATTCAACCAGACAATTATAAAACATCCTTTATGTTAAACTTGCATGGTATAGTGAACCCAATTAATGATTTAGGAACATGGGAATGTACACAAAACCTTATTTTACATACCAACATACAAAAAAAGTTCAATCCCTGGGTATAGGTTGTTTTAAATTATAGTATAGTCTTGGTAGAAGACTTTAATAACACAGCTCTCATGTGTACTCAGTGTTGCAGTGGGTTTTTAAAGAAAATTATTTGAAAAAAACCTGCGAAGGCCTTATTACTTACTTGGAGAAAGACGACGCCATCAAAATCTTGATTTCCCTGAGCATTGAATAATTGATTCTTCTCTGCCCATTTACTTGTAGTTTGCAGAAATCGGACCTACAATTAAAAACATTTTGACAAAAACAGTGACAAAATATAGGTACAAACCTGTTGATATTACAATCAATGACATATTGCTCATACTTCATTTTGATGGCAAGTAGAATTGTCAGGTGATGAAATTGTTTTCGAGGACGTTGAACTAACGGGCACAGTAGTTGCAGCTTGAGTATCTGGGGAAAAAAAGAATATGTGTAGTTGTGTGGGATTTTTCACACATTCTAAATTCAAATGAGATAGTGGACATTTCAAGAAGTTCCTAAGCCCATTCAGAACGGATGACATCATATGGGGTCATTACGGAGTTCATGGCGGCCGGGTGAGTTCATACAATGTCATGGACCCATTATTTTTGAGAACGCCAGTGGGTTGCCTGTCTGGGCGCCAAGACCTCTTTTTGAGCGCTGAGATGAATGGGCTAAGGAATGGGAAATGAGAATCAATGTGAAGCAATTAATCGCAGATTAACGCAATTCGTACCAATAGATGAGTTCTTGAATTGAGATTTTCAATGAATTTATCCTCGCCTTTCATTCAGAGTTCAGAAACTCCAGAACTCATTTAAGCTATTACTTGGAACAAAGCTTCAATATTTATTATACAGATATATGGAGGAATATGTCCATGCTTTTGAAAAGTGGGTCACTATGTCGGATGTTGCTCCAAAAAGTAAGTATGAACATGCGCAGAGGAATTCCCAAGATGTACACAGGTACAGTAGACCCTCTCTTCACCGGTTTTAACCGGCCTTCGGATTATCTCTTTAGCGCCTGGGCCCCCATATGCTGACCTACCAGGATGCACCTCCCTGTCTGGTGCCACTATATGAAGACCTACCTGCTGGGGTCAGTATAATATATGCGGTTTGTCTTTTTTTAGTAACTACATTCCATTCATCTTTCCTCGATGGTTTCTTTGATTCAGAGTGATAGATACAAGGGTGAATCTATCCATTGGCAATGTTTACATTGGACACCTGCTGTCTATCAAGCAATGCTGCACTTTTCCACTTCCTAGACACTCTCATTCCTTTGACAGCACCTTATTTTAGGGCATAGTAGATATGAATGTCACATAGTAGTAGTAGGCGAGTATTTACAGACGAAAAACTATGGAAATAGTACCTGAACAAAAAAGATAGAGAATAAAAATACACCTACATATCTTAACATTACCAGATGCTATAGAATTGAACAAATAATTTCTCAAAATTTGAGCGAATATTGAACATGTTATGCTTTATAGAAGATAGAAAGTCAAAAAAGCGAAAATGAGGAAAATAAGTCAGGACTGGGGGGGGGGGGGGGGGGGGGGTCGAGCAGCCTTTTAAACTCGGGACTGGGGAGCCACTCGGGCATTTAAATCCCAGGCACTAAAAGGTTAACTGGCCCCTTTTATTTGTATTTTTTTAAATTTCATTTATTCCTCAGCAGTCTTCACTCCTTCACTCTCTTACGATCTTCCAGGAAAGTGAGCAGGAGAAAACAATACCTCTCCGTTCCTTAATAATTTTCATATCTTAGCACCGCATGGCCTTCCGGTAAGGTAATGAGAAGGAAAAGAACATCTCTCGCTCCTTTATGTTCTACTAGCCGCTCCGGCTAGCTACGCTCGCCTCCACGTCCAGCCGGGGGGCAAGCCCCCCGGACCCCCCATTAAGTTGCTCGCTTCGCTCGCAACGTGTGGCATGTAGGGAATATTGCTCGCTTCGCTCGCAAAGTCTGGCATGTAGGATATGTTGCTCGCTTCGCTCGCAAAGTCTGGCATGTAGAAAATGTTGCTCGCTTCGCTCGCAAAGTATGGCATTTAGGGGATGTTGCTCGGTTCGCTCGCAAACGGTAGATCTCTAAGGGTAGGTTTAACTTCTGTAGGGGATGCTGCTCGCTTCGCTCGCAAACGGTAGATCTCTAAGGGTAGGCTTAACTTCTGTAGGGGATGCTGCTCGCTTCGCTCGCTTGAGGAAGTTATACTGCCCACCCAACTTGGCAGACGTTTTTTTCAGTTGGGAATTATTACAAACAAATTAAATCTTATAAAACTACGTGGAACCACGAAAAGTTTATTCGGGGATGTTGCTCGCTTCGCTCGCAAGGTATACCTGTATATGTGTAGGACAAAGTCCGTATTTATTATTTGAAATGGCTCTCGCTTCGCTCGCAAGGTAGGTACCTATGTAGGCATACCTGCTCGCCTCGCAATGTTGTGACATCGAACCCTTCACGTCAATTCTTGAGCCTTCTCTCGTCCACGGCAGAATCATTTTAATCGCTTTGCTCGCTTCTGCTCGCAATTTGACCGAGTTCTCGTCACTTTTTTCGATATCCGATTTCGGATTCAGATTCGGCGGACCCAAAGCTGTATTTCGCCCGCGAAAACCGTTCCGAAAAACGTACCTTTATGGGGTATATTTTAATCGGAAAAAACCAAGTTTTTTGGCGGACTTTTCGAGAAAACGGGTCCGTACTCTCGCATTTTTTTGACGCATTTCCCGATACTTTTTTCGCGATCCGATCGCGCCGTCGTCTTCCTCGTTCAAAAACCTACGAAACCGGTATTTTTCCGGAATTGTCGACGGCCGTTTAGAGGGGTAGAGGATGCGGGGAAGTCCAAAAAGCGCACATTAATTCTTACTTCGACCCCCCTCCCGCCCTACGGCCCATGGTTCGGCTGGGATTAGAAAATTTTAAATTCGCTTATTATACACCCTATCGGAAAATCCCAAGAAGATCCCCCCACTCGTAGACTCCCCCCACTCAGCCGTTTGGCCGTGCATAGACACGACAAACGGACAAACGGACGGAGTTTCATTCTTATTAATAGTATAGATGAGCCTCATAACAAGAATGTGTATAAACCACTTCATAAAGGAACTAAATTCATTCTCCGTTTGCCTTCTAAGAATGAATATTGCCCCATATAATGCAGGTTACATATGTCACATATGCACGGGCAAACAAGCTTGGAACAAAAGGCGAAGAAAAAAATATATTTCATAATAATAAATAAACAAATGAATAATTGTTTACAAACTGTATACTCTGTCTTCTCTATTAAAATTCATGCACCTTCTGTTGAATAAATGTGTAGTTAATTTTTTCTAACAAAAATGCCTGCAGATCAGAGTAACCAGCCAGGCCCTGGTCATGAGGTGGCCGGTAAGAGACAGTCTACTGTATAACATATAACATGGACTTTAATCGATACTCAAGTTATGAGATGAACATTGTACTTACTGCTGAAATTGAATTGTTGCCCAGGTTGCAATGATTCTATGAGGTCGTTCCAATCTCCTTGGAAAGTGCCTTTCGAAAGGACTGATTTCTTTTGCTCATTAACCACGACATCCTGATTCGGTTCACCACCCCCTGCATCGATCACTTGAACAGATTCAATACCATCTTCTATCGCTTTCTTGTTTTCGGAATCAGTTGGTGAGTCGGATCCCTTCTGTTCACACATAAGGCACACATCAATGTTAACATTTCAATTTTTAACATTACATAGGCAAAATATAATGACAGACCCGGAGTGTGATTGCAAGTTCTCTAAAACAAGTGATATTCAAACTCATAGAGAGTTGTAGTTGCCCACATAGTTTACACATAAGTGACCTTAAGTAACCTATTAAGCCATTACCACACAGTTCATTCAGAATTCTACTGAAAACTCAACTCTATTTTAATACGATGAATACTATTGGAGAAAATCATAGAATTTAATGCCTGGTCACAACTCCAGTGTGATGTGATCATGTGATGTTAGGTACCTGAGTAATTTTCAAATGGGTCGTCAAATGTTTCTGCCACGACATTTTGGTTTTATAACCCCTGGAGCAGACGAAACAGGTGTAGGGGAATCCTGGAACATGCAACTCCATGTGGCGTTTCAGACTACGAGCAGTCGAAAAAGCCTTACCACAATCCCCGCAGCTGAATGCTGGCACATCCTCATGTGTCCCCCTATGAACTGTCATTGCACTTTTGGACGCAAAAGACCTGCAATACAAATTGTTACTGAAATAACGAAAATAAAAATTATAAGATGAATTTTTTTCTAGCTTATGATTCTGGCACCATGGAAGACATTAGCTGTCAACAATAAGGATAGGTAGAACAGAAATGTCTGTTCAGTATCCAGTTGGAAGCTAAAATTATATTCCTACGTCCATTAAGACCAGAGCATCAAAACCTTAACACCAAAATAAAAAATATGGTAGACAAAGAATTACAGCACTTACTTGAGGCAGATATCACAAGAATAAGGCTTATCACCAGTATGTATCCTCAAGTGCGTTTTCCAATGACTTTGTTGCTTGAAGGCGAGGTTACAGTGGTCACATTTATACTTCCTGGCGTTGTTTTCGTCCTCCCTCGTGGATTCTTCAATGACCTCTTGCACCAGGAACCTCTCGCCTTCCTCAACGACTGAACCAACATTTTCACTGATTTTTGGTTCAATGCTTTCAGCATTTAGGTTCGTGGTGTTTGCTTCCTTATTTTCAGCATCATGTATAACTTCAATGGTTCCTGTAAATAAAACCCACCACGAACTCAAGGAAACTAAATCGAATTTAGATGTAGATCATAATTTTAATCTCTAATTATAATCAGAAATGATTAATTATGGTCAGAAAACACCGTTTTGGACATTGTACTTTAAATATAAGGTTTTGTTGGGCATCTCTTGTGGTTGGAGAGGACAATATAGACAGCAACCTTTCCCCAAGGCTGTGGAAGAAGGTTTGAGTTTGAATTCCAGTTATCCATTATTTCTCTCAACTTTGTGAATGTGAAAATGGGGAAGACACAGCTAAGCACTACTTTGCAACTGTGATCGAATCTGGAGATCAAGACAAGAGGCTATGGGTCATTGCATAGTCCAAAGAGCCTCCCTTGAGACTCGGATTTGAGAAAAGTGTTGAGATTGGTCCACTTAAAGCAACAAATTTTTAGATATGGGGCGACCATCTAATGCCAAACTAATAAAAGGGCTCATCAGGTTGGAATATAAGCCACAACTTAAGCTGGAGATTCTTTTTTATGGTAGCAGCAGTCTATGATTTCTATCCAGTGTAGCTGGTTACAATGGTGCACATGAACTTTAATAAGCAATCATTCTTACGTCTGACTGCGAACATCATCAATAGTACAGCTTTATAAAATAAATAGAAAAGGTTTCTTAAAATTCTATCTACCAATGATAACTTACCATCTGCAGTGATGAGAAGTTTGGCGCATTCTAGAGGTATATCTCCCATGAGTTTTGAGCTTGGCGTGATTGTAATGGCAGTGGATGTTGCCGGTTGAATGGAGGGCGGCTCATGAACTGGAATGTTTGGTGGAGATGGCTCGCGAATCGAAGGCTGTCCGGAATCATCAAGCACACTGACAGCATTGGTATGATCGTGTTTCCATTTTCTAAGAAATTATCAAAATAAAATAAATAAATAATCAAATCAACTGAAACTAATACTTCATTTGTTCCTCACAAGCAGAAATTATTGAAGCTGCAGTTAGTCAGGTGCTTGTTTAGCTTAGCTCCTACACAAAGGCAAAATTGGAAACTTTTAACTGTTGGAATTTCACACTTTTGACCTCAGCGCATTGGGAAATCCTCATGTTGCAATTTTCTGCTCAAAAAACCGTATAGTTTGGTCAATCAATAGGTAGGAAGAGCAGGCTGAATGAACGTAGTAGTGCAAGGAAACTGAGGGAGGGAAAATGAATTTCAAGAGCCATTTTACTGGTCAGATACCCATCACATGGAACATTATTGGAAAGCTCTCGCCAAGATCTTTCTATTGAGCAAACAAAAATAACAATGACAATTTTCCATTGTGAAGAAACCTTTGAAATGTAAGTGGCAATTTTGACAGTGATGACAATAATTAATTAGTATCCTTTATTTATTAATTAGTATTTATTTAAGGTGCTCGCAGATCCGGCAATAGATCAGGACATCTAAGTTTCGAATTACAGCTTTAAAAATTTTTTATAATCAGGGTTCAACTAGGGTGCCTCAAAATGGATTTTAAAATCTTGAAATCAATTTTGCGACTAGGAAGTTTGTTAGAGTTTAATTAGGGATGTTTCATAAATCTCATCATCCCTGCTGATTTTGGTTTATTATTTCCAATAATAAGCCTATGTGATCGTATAGCAAAAAATTTCTATAACACCCCTCAAAGTTTGTCACTTTACGTTTCAAGGTGCGTAGAATCCAAATTCGAAACGTCCGTCTGCCGTTCGGGCCATAAAAGGCTTAAGAGTTGACTTAAAAAACCCGTTCTTTCGCACATAGACTCCATTTGGGGTCTAGTTGGTCCTACCGTTTAACCATCCCGATCGCTTTACTCGCATAGATGCTATGGGCCAAAAACGGGCGAAAAAGTGTCTTTTTCGAGGCTTTGAGTGTTAGACTTATGCACGCGCGCACGCCTGGCACGCTTGGTAGGGGATCACGGTGGGTGGTGAGGGGGGTGAGCGGGGGTTGGAGTGAGAGGAGGCGCCGTGGCACCCAAGTAATTTCGGACGCAGAATCGACTGGGAAAGGTCCCAGATGCTTTTGGAATCCAGTGTAACCACGGTTTTAGCTTGATTCCTATAGAAATTAGCTCCGTGGATTGAATGAGACCCTCGGGTAGCTGTACGATCATACATTTGCTCCACATTGGGAGTGCAGCCTGTAACACGAGAACAGAGGTGGATACTAGGAAAGAGACTGGCGAAAGCCCCAGAGCAGCGTTTGCAGCGTTTTTTTTTTTTCCACATAGAGCTAACACGATTCTAAGTACTTATTTAGCATCGCACTACTTCAGGTAGCACCTCATACTGTGTCGTTGACGTGCATAATTAGTTTTCATTTGCTGTTGGAATAAAAACTATTACAATAATTTATTATTCTATCAATCTGTACTTTACCTATGATTTTCCAAATCTTTTGAAGTCTCACATTTGCTATTGCAAATTTCACAAGTGAATAACTCTGTGTGTTTCTTCTGAACGTGGCACATTAGATTTGTCTCGCAGGGAAAACGTTTCCCGCAGTCACACACATATTCAGTCTGAAACACAAAGGAAGATAAATAAAGGTAGAATAAAATTACTATCACAATCAAGAAGGCGAAGTAAAAAGCCAGTAAAAGTGTGGATTATATTAAGTAGATAATTCTTGAAATTGTGAAGAAAATCAGCTACCTTCTGTTTTTTCTCATTAGCGTGGATTTTGAGATGTTTAACGAGATCAGCGCGCTTATGGAACGTTTTGGAACAATGTTTGCACTTGCTGATGATTTCAGATGGCGGATGTTTAACATCATCTTCAGTATTCAATGGGTGGGCTTCATCATTAGTTTTCACTATTTCAGAAGATTCGTCAGTCTTGCCCTCATTTTCTGAAAATCCAAACTTCAAGCGTGAATAACTTTCTGTTACTTCCATATAGGCCACAAGGCATGGAGGCAGGAAGGAGGTTGAAGTCAAAGAAGATGATGACAAGATAAGGTATCACTTCTTGGTGGGGTGACGTCACTGATAGAAGTTCACAAATAATGCGATGATTCCCATGGAATTATGATGAGAGGGCAATGAAAATGTGTCAAAATATGGATGGAGGAGTGGAATGTGTGATGAGGGGGAATTTTAGTGTGACATAGACACATTCCTATTCCGTGTCTGAAAGTGTGAATATACAGATCCCACGATTTTACCTTTGAAATTTGTAGTTGGTCTGTGTTAATCCAGTTCCATTTCCGAATTTCGGTCTAGATGCTGTTATTCCAGCACAGCACATCACATTTCAAACGATCGTCAAAACCCAATAGAACACGAACATTTAATAGATTTGAATCATGCCGTTTTAGCAAATTTTCGTTTAATATCTTCATTGAAATTCAATTTGGGGCATAATGAAAGGAATCCTAGAATTAGTCACTTTCTCCTATGTATACATATCCCTCCTTAGGATTGAGATAAAAATTTCGTTCTTGCGCCAAAACTTTGAGCCAGCACTTTTTGAGTAAAAAGTTTGGGTGGGTTTTTGTTTGGTAAAATTTCAAAGAAAAATTTTCATTTATTATTTAAAAATCCGTGCTTTTGCAGTTTTTTCAAGCATGTTCTTTAAAAATTACCTCGCGCATAGCATATTCCTTAAAAACACCCCATTGTACAATTCTAGGGTTAAAAGTTTACATAGTAAGTACCCATGAACCGTCTTTTCTATGCTATTTCTAACGTTGTTTTCACCAATTCTTCGCCTAATCCGTAATTTTATTATGATTCATCTTGAGAATAAGATTTAAATTTTAGACGAGGATGGTGAAAGGAAAACAATCAACAAATCAAGGTACATACCTTTGTTAGACGTGTCTTTATCAACTGAAATGTTTACAACGACTTCATCATCACGGTTGGGAAGCTCGTTGAATGTAATTGACTAGAAAAATAAAACAAATTAAAATATCAATACACATTGTTTAATACTTCTTACTACTCTAGTATTGTCATTTTTGTCACAATAAAACGATACCAATATGATAACAATTCTTCAACACAAGATGAAAGGTTGTTTGTTAAGTCATTTTTTGAGAAATAGTTTTACGGAATCTGAAATTTAAGTACTTGCATGTTTCTTCCAATACCAAAATGTAATGAATTTTTCTATTTTTTTTTTTTTTATTTCGAGTAACTTGCGAATTATTGTTGAATAAATAGGTCTTTACAGTTTCGTCCCTATGGAAACGTTCAAGTGGACACATTCCACCGTTTAAGGTATCAAAGGTCCACAAGTTTTTAGTTATAAAAGAAAACGCCTCTTTGAAAATCAGTAGGTACCTATTATAATTATAGGTCCTTGTTTTGAGAAGTCAGGAATGATTAGACCCAGATTAAGTGGTATGGATGTAGTTTATATACTGGGGAATTGGAAAGAAATTAAAATAAAGAAAGATGGAAACCTTGCGTATTTACTTAAGCTTTCATAGTAACTGCACAAAAATCCAGTCATACTTGATGAACTTATATGGGAAGGATGCTGACATAATTTGCATAAAACTGAACAGCATACTGTAAGATTATAATTTGATTCAGGCATCTATTTCTGTTAGTTATGCCAGGGCTCAATATGTGTGGAATCAGTGCCACTGTCTTCTTATCAGATTTCCTAGGATTACTTATTCACCTGCCATGTGTTTTTATTTTTGCAAATATAGACTTGTTATTGCCATTCTAACTAATAATTGCTATATTTAGAATATTACACATACCTTTCCTCTTTTAGAAGAATATACTACGCCATGGTATTGGGACATGTGACTGTGAAGTCCAACAATATTTTTGAAGGAGGAGGAACAAAGTTTACAATGACGATTTCTCATCTCGTCTTTCTCTTCAGGATGTATGCGAACAATATGGGCTTGGAGATTTCCTGAAAACGTATTAAGAAATAAAACTTCAGGAAAGTCGAAAAGATAAAGATTTATGTATCTTAAAAAAGGCCGATTTAAAAACGAAAAAGCTTCTGAGTGGTACCTAATTCACCACTCGAATAACAACACATCCATCTCAGTTTACACAATATATTGGTTCCTTCTTGTCAAGATAAAAAACAACTTTCCAAGGCATTAAAAACTAATGGTAAAAGAAAAAAGCTCCAGTCATGCAGCATGATCGTATGAGCGAATTTTCGTAATGTATCGTATTATATTTATGTTGAATTGTTTTAAATTTGAGCACTTCGAGTGCAATGAAGATTTCACTATGAGAGCAAAGAAGTTGTAAACTATAAAATTTATGGTAAAAAGCTTGTTCTAAATAATATTCTGCACTTAAAACCGAGATTTTGGATTTTAAGCCTTTTCGAAAGTTTCCCAATTTTTTTAGCACATGATAATGAAATGAAAGTACATTTATAGTACTACAGAATAGACGTACATCAGACTGTTTACTGATGCAGCTATCGTGTGTCCACGGAAAGATTTGAAAAAACCCGCGAAAGCGCGATTTTTCTAATAAAAAAGGAATATTCCCTCTGGACACACCCACCCCCCGCCATGTTGAGGAGCGTCTCCCTACTTCGAGTCTTCACTTTATTGTGCTTGCTTTCAGCTCCTCATATTATCGAGTTTTTTCTATCGTTTTCCACGAATTTAACTTGTTATTTCATTTTCCGAGTTTTGTTCAACATTCTGCCCATAATGTCGAACAAGAATTCCACGGAAAAAGTGTGCTCGGTTTCCAAATCTTGTATGGATGTGGGATCGCAGCACGGCGTGGGTTGCGACACCACGGAGAGTTTGGTCTGCGCCATCGGGGTTAAAATATATGTATATACCTAGTATACATATGAAAAAGCGCAAACCAGGAGTTGTTTTAGAATGCCTCAAAACGGATTTCAATGAAGACAATTTTAGAAAAATTTAATTTTAAAAAATGTTGACCCACTGCAATACTACACTTTCCACAAAAATTTGCTAAAATCCTCATTAGAAATTCAATTCTTTCATACCCGGAATATATCTTACCTAATAACTAGTTCAAAGCATATCTAGAACGAATACAATTATGTAGGTTGATCTTGTCTAGTCTTAATCCACGTCAGGATGGACAATGCCACAAGTACTTCAGACAACATCTTCAGATAAGTCATGTGTTTACCTTTTTGGCTGAATTGAGAGGAGCAGTATTTACAAGCATAAGGACGCTCTCCAGAATGTTTGAGCATATGGATTTGGAGGCTACCCTTCTGACCAAAACCCTTACCACATTCCGCACACTGAAACAAAAACAGTGGCTTAAATGAATTAACTAGAGAATGTTTATCAAAACGTAATTATTTAGAAACAATAGAGAGATAACATGCTTAAGGATATGGTGAAATTGTGTGGGCCTTACTTTGAAAGGTTTTTCACCAGTGTGGGTTCTTCGGTGCCTCTCAAGTTGACTTGGTTTGGCAAAACGCTTTTTGCAGAACTCACATATGTAGCCACCTTTGCCCTTTTTAACTTTCTTTGGCATCTTGTTCTGAAAAGAAAAAGTTCCAGTCATGCAGCAAGATCGTATGAGCGAATTTTCGTAAATAACCGTATTGTATGATGTTAAATTGTTTACGTATTCTAAATTATAATCTCCTATTCAAGTAGAGGTTTTGAATTTTTAGCTTCTTTTGCAGTTTATATCGATTTTTTAGCAAATTTTAAGTAAATTTTTCAGCATAATTTTGTAGGTACATTGTTGAATGTTATATTTTATAGTTAACAATCTAGTGAAGTAGTGTGATCGTTCACTATTTTACAACGTCCACCGTGGTCTAATGGTTTTCATATCCGGCTGGGGAGGAAAGGGTTCAATCCCAACTCAGCACCAATCTTTTGCATGGTATTTCTACCTCCGAAACATATTTTTAAACGGCATTTTGATTTATTTGTTCAAATAATCTGTATTTTTTATTTGTTCAAATAATCTGTATAAAAGGAATGATTTAGGATTTTTTTTTTGTAGTGTTTAACATGCGAGCTTGCGAGCATCCAGACCACCAAGCTGTACATATCATCCTGATTCCCGATCTATTTGTCCAACTAATCTGAATTTTTACTAAGGGATTGACTAATTGATGGCTTGTATTTTTGAGATGCGAGCTTGCGGGCATCCACACCACCAAATCCATCTGTCCAACTTATTTGTTACTTTAAGAATTTTTGGTGACGGAACACCCCCCACCCTCTTACATCCTAATTTCAGGGATTAATATAATCAAACACAACACCTACACTTTACTAGTCCTTCTGTATTGAACAAGAGCTGACCCACGAACTGAAAATTAATTATATAAAAGTGATTATAAAGTCGAATTCCATTGGTTTTATGACAGCAGATTCGATCAGAGTAGAAGATCTTATGGTCGAGGTATGGAGACATTCCGTTAGACTGTGCTCAGTTAGGCTGCGATCTGACAGGTTTAGTGCTCCCTTCAACCAATTCACATCATAGGTACCTCAACCATCCGTAAAAACTCACGGTGTCATCACTTTGAATATTACGCCCCAATCAACTATCAAAATCCTTGAAAAACCCACTGTAGAATGTCAAGGCTGGCGTGGAGCTTAAAGTAGGATACACACGCGTTTCAAATGCAGCGGGACACGTGAGTGTTGGTGCACATGTTCTAATGGGCCTAAACGTAAAAATGGAAGGCTTAGATGCAGGGTTTGTGTCTCCCTCAGCAACCCAAGCCAACTTGAATGACTCTTGAAACTCTTGAGGATGTAAAGTTTTGGTTGAAATCAGGCTTCCACCATCCTGAATTAGGTAGGCACAGTAAGAATGAAAAGTGTACAATTTAAAACCCAAATACACAGCGCTATAACAATACCAGTTAACTAAAAAGAAATACCTATATAAATTAGAGATTTACAAACCTTATGAACTTCCTGGATGTGTTCTTTTAAAAAACCTCGGGTTGCAAATGTTTCATCACAACTTGAGCAGTAATAAAAACGTGATGACTCTTTTACGAGGTCAGATTTGTGCTCAAGCCGATGAGCATCCAGGAGTTTCTGAAACCGAAAGTTGATGATAGTGATAAAGTACATTGGAAAACTTTGGTGGTAATTAGTACATACAACGTAATGTGATAGTTCAAGAAATGGCTCTTCCACAGATTGAGGACAATAAGCTATTCCTCAATCAAGGTTAAATCCATTATAGCATTTCCCAATTGAGTTAAACTTTTTCCATTTAGGTTTAGTCCTTTTCCATTTAGGTTTAGTCCTTTTCCATTTAGGTTTAGTCTTTTTTCATTTTGGTTTAAACCTTTTCCATTTAGGTTTAGACCTTTTCCATTTAGATTTAAACCTTTTCCATTTAGATTAAACCATTTCCACTTAGATTTAAACCTTTTCCATTTGGATTTAAACCTTTTCCATTTGGATTTAAACTCAGGAAATTATCGTGGAGTTAGAGGTAAAAGTACCCAAGTCACAAATTCAACACGTGGGAAAATCAAATGGAGAATATTATGATTATTTAACTGTTGTTATTATTGGTGATCAATATCATCAAACTATGTATCCAACCTAAGAAAATAATCATATTTACCAAACTAACTTTTGAAATTTTAATTTGATTTTTGCACAATATGAATTTACCTCTTCGGTACTTTTACCTCTAACCCGACGTTATTATGCCACAACTTGAAAATTAAATCATGCAAGTGTTTTTTTATGCACAGAAATGTAATATAATATAATAATGAACAAATGTTTTTTGAACACAAGAATTTCTCATGAACGGAAGTTATAAATTAAGTTAAAACTATCCGTTTCCTTTTTTTTTTTACTTCTAGCCTAATGAAATTTTAGTAGATAGGCACTTACTTACTATGATGGGGCTAACTACTGACGTTTTGATGGAATTTAAATCCAAATGGAAAAGGTTTAAATCCAAATGGAAAAGGTTTAAATCTAAGTGGAAATGGTTTAATCTAAATGGAAAAGGTTTAAATCTAAATGGAAAAGGTCTAAACCTAAATGGAAAAGGACTAAACCTAAATGGAAAAGGACTAAACCTAAATGGAAAAAGTTTAACTCAATTGGGAAATGCTATATATAGCAGAATAATTAAATGAGGAAGCACTTCTAAAACGACTAGTTCTTTAATAGTTGCATGTTTACCTGGCTACCAAATTCTTCCAAGCATTCGGGACACGGAAGAGTGTCGTCGCATTGGTGGATTAGGATATGAGCTTTAAGCCCAGCAAGCCGACTGAACTTCTTATCACAAACGGGGCAAAATGGATCGGTCTTATTGTGAGTAGCGACGTGCGGAATGTAGTTATACTGAAAGACAAAAAATCAAAATTGAATGAGGAATAGGGATTTTCACAATTTTTAGAATGTGAGTCATATTAACATCTGCCAGAAGTAGTACAGAAAGAGTTTAACATAATTTACCTCATGATTGAAAGATTCAGGACAGTGAGGGCACTTGAATGGCTTCTCGTGCAAATGAGACAGAATGTGTTTCTTAAACAATTTTCTTGACTCGAATCGCAGGCCACATGTGTCACATGCTTGAGGGCACTAGAAAACAAGCAATAGAAAGGAAATTTTAAAAATTGAGTCGGTAACAATTTAAATTTAGTAGGACAACGACAATATTTTAAACATATTGGTAAGTAGGTAATGCATGCATTGCAGGGACGTCTCTATGCATTTCCAGGGACATCTCTATGTTTAAAAAAAAATCGCGAAACCAAAGAGAACAGTGAAAGCGTAACGATTTATCAAATACACCTCCATTCATCTGCTTCTTTAATGAAATTTGCAACCCTAGAAATACGACCCAAAACTAAGCCAAATTCTTTAGTGAACAAAAAATAATCACAAAACTTAGTTGAGAATTGAAGGATGGGCAGTGTTTAAAATGATAAGAAACTACCCCTCCATTCCCTCCTGTCTATAAATACAAGACATGCCACATACTTATGGTTTTTTCAAAAATTTGGTCGTAGAATGATCTGAAACGAATTTTTATTGGGTTATTTTCATCTTAAACTTTCAGCGCAGGGGTCCGCATATATGCGGAGCTAACTAGGTCAACGTCACTGCTGGGGTCCTCATATTTATACAGTCCAACCTTAGATCACCTCCCTGCCGGGCTCCGCGTATATATACAGTTTGCTTTTCGTTTTGTTATGACGTCACTCCATTCATTTGTCCTCCCTTCATTCATGGTTTTTCGGACTCGAGCAGTAGTTGGAAGACTATGGACTGTGTTTCATTGAACATTCGACATTACTGGGCGGGGGGAGGGAGGGTTTACCATTCTCCTCCTAGAAGCTCCAGTACCGCTTGCCCTTTCATACGAGATTGTCTTGTATTATTCCATCCGTGTTATTTTCTGTGAAATGTCGCGAAGAAATCGTCGTGCTTTCACGACGAAGAAATAATTGAACTTGTGATGGATTCCCTGTGTTTAAAGTTGAATTATTTGGATTAAGCTTGATTTGATTAAGTTGAATTTTTTCACCTCATTTTTGAAACAAAACTGTTTAGGAAAACGGTTGAATATAGAAAAATACTGGATATTTTTACGTGATTGAATACTATATTGTGTAACAAACATTATGTCGAAATTTGGTGAAAGTTGAACGAATTTTGAACCTGTAATGCTTCTTAGAAGATGGCGGGACGGAAGAGTGCAAAAACGCAATATAAGTCTGGACAGGAGAGCTGTCTTGGTCCGAGCGGGCCCTTTAAATCCAAGACTGGGGAGCCGTATGGGTCAGGCGCAAAAAGGTTAATCCCATACGGATGTTTCATGAATCAATTCTTATAGAGCGCCCCGCTTACCGACGAAGCCTTACCTGTCAGACCAAGCTTCGGAGAAGCGTTCTAAAACAATGGCTAAATCTATAAGTACTGAACACATCATATACGTACAAAGCAAAGCATTAAAACATACTGTATTGTCTGGAGGGTCAACTGGGTCATCATCAATCACAGACGCTGGAACATCGTTCAGAGCCAGAACGTCTTCCTTCTCAACTATAATTGCCGCTTTTTTGCCATTTTCCAAAACATCGAAATCACTGAAAATGTCCAAGAAAATCCATTTGTTAAAAAAAGAAAAAGACACTTAGATTGTTTTTGTTTATACGGACAATTTAGGTACATGGGTAGATAACCAATAAAGGTGAAATTAATAATCACTCACCTATTCTCTTGAGCTTCATCGGTCGTCAAGCCGAGAAATGGTTGAGAAAATTCATTTTGCTGAATAGAGGAAGTTGTGACTTGGTTGAATGTCACAATTTGTTCCTCAGTGAGAATAATTTGCCTTGTATGATTGAGAAGGGGTAGTTGCTGGAAATATTTATGTCATCGTTTGATTGTGTTCTTGACATTCTGGACCATAAGAATACATATTTTTTAAAACGAAAGGTTTAAATGAATATGTAACTACAGATAAACAAACCTGTGAATCATTAATGACGTAACTATTAACAACGTTTGTTGGGAGGCTTTCTTGTAAATAAACGGGTATGTATTGCACTCCATTTTCAAGGACGATTGTGGAGTCAGCTGTAACAAGAACAATAAAAATCAATGCATACACAAAATTCTTAAGTTAGATTGTGCAGACAATAATGGTGTTGATCACCCACTATTACCATTCACAGTCGATAAATTCAACTATTGTACATGTACTATTCTGCACATTTAAACTCCGACGTAGCCCAAGTCCGTATTTAGAAATGAGTAAAGATGCCCTAGCTGGGAGGGGGTTCTTTTTCTTGGCGGTCCTATGAGAACAGCCCACTCCATATCAAGCAAGGGTACACTAGTCTAATCTATTCAGAATTTATTACCAAAACTTAAAACTAAGAAACCAGTCAAATTAATGGCACAAGAACTAATATGTTATAACATCTGAACTGCTGAGAGCAGCAAGGGGTTTCCTCATGGAGGTCCTAAGAGAACAGCCCATTCCATACCAAGCCAAGTTACAGCGGTTCCATCAATTAAATACAGATTATGAAAGCTTACACCCAAGAAACCAGTCTAATGAATGGCACAAGAACTAATATGCTATAAAATCTGAGCTGCTGAGAGGATAGGTTTCTTCTTGGAGGTCCAACGAGAGCTGCCCACCAAGCCAAGGTATAGTGGTCTAATCCATTAACAATAGATTAGGAAAGCTTAAATCCACGAAATCAGTCTAGCGAATGGCAACAGAAATTGCACTTGGAAGGAAACAAAAGCGGATCAAAGCTAATGACCTTATCCTAAGCACGCGGAATGTAAAGTCCCTCTTATGATCTGGATCACTCAGCTTGCTTCTGGAGCAACTAAGGTAATACAAGGTAGGAATTGTGGTGTTGCAAGAGGTGCGTTTGACCCTTTGGTGTTGGATGCTGGGAGTGGTGGCTGGACGATTGTATATCATAGTTACATTAAGAACCGTGCTTTTGGGACTACCTTTGCAAAAGAGATGCAGCTTGAATCACGTAATCCATGAATTTGAGAGGATGAGTTACCATACAGGACAAAGGGGGATAAAGGAAGATTCTCATATTTTCACTTGCATTCCAACATTTTGACAATTATATTTGATTTGATTAACATAGCAGACCTATGATGGGAAAATATTCTACGAACCACCAGTTCCCTTATGCAGAGAAGATAGTGGGCCTTCTGATATACCCAACGGTTCTGTTCGAGTCAATCCATTTTATTTTATTTATTTTTTCTATAAGGAAGATAACGAAAGAATTCAGAGAATCTATTCGTTCAGTCATGTGGCCATCACACAGTCAAGCAGTCTTCCCCAGCAGAAGCTTTTCAGAAAACCCAGGCTTCAGAGCTAAAAGGTTACTGTCCCCTTACACCATGTATTCACCCTTACACCATTGACTTCCGCTATACTTATGACACTAATAAGCTGGATGACACATGAATTCCTCACAGACAGCACATATTAAACCAACCATGCAGTACTCTGCTTCCTTCATAAGAGTTCAATGTGTACAAACCCCCAGTATCGTAGACCAACAATGGGCTGCGCCAGTTAGGAATCTCTCCCTTGTTTACTGCTTAACCTGCCACTGAGAAAAGTTATCCAAATTACGGGGATTCAAACTAGGTGGGAGGGGGGGATCTTATAAGGACCCATTCAGATAATGGCCTACTCCGACGATAAGAGCCTCTTCTACACTGGGAGGAAGTGCAAGTGATATAATAAGGGAAAAACAAGGTACATAGTAGTGATTACGGACCAGGGGAAGGAGTATTTTAGGGAGATTCCCAAAGCTTTCAAGCAGTTCTCATCCCGGATACTTAGGCTCTGCCATCCTCAAGTAGACATATTGCTCTTGCCAATATGTGCTACTGAAGCCTTATGAATCATTTCAAACGTTATTGAATTTTATCAAATCTTGATCAGAACAGTTTTGACTTATGCCTCCGAAATTTGGATGATGAGAATACGAGGAAAAAATATAATACTTATGCTCCAAACGTTTGAGAAGAAGTTAGTATCTCAGAAAGATGTTTGAAGTGGTATATGGAGGGGAAGGGGTACGGAGAAGAATGAGCGATGAGCTATACGAGCTCTATAAGGACATAGACGTCATGAAATAACGGTTGAAGATAATCCTGACAAGAAATTTAATTAGAGAATCCCTGCAGTTCCGCCGAGATGTGCGTCGGAACTCGAGTGGGAATCACACAAATAGGAATAAAAACTACGCATGAGCACGGGGGGATTGTAGGTAGAGTTGATTCGTTATAAGAATCGTAAAATCTGAGCCATCAACGAGATTCATGCTCAAGTAGAGGTCCGAAAAGAATTTACCTGAATAAGACTTCACCTTGTGGTTATGTAACCACATATATGATACGTAGAATTCGGAAGGAAAATCACAAGCAGAAGAAATTCAAATAAATTCCCACAAAACCATCAGTTTGTTGTAATTCGGCTTCCCTCTCTGAAATACGACTCAGAGGTTAGCATCTTTTCTGCTCTTCCCGATAATATCCTATTAGAAATACCGATTCAAACTCGTAGGACTGCATGAACTCTATTATTTATAATGGAGAACCCAGAGAATCTTGAGGAAGAGAAGAACAGACACTCGAACTAGATGAAACGGCCGACTTAGATGAGCACTTGAGGTCGTGGAAGACGTTGCATGTACCAGCGACCAAAACTTTAAGAAACTAGCTGACAAGCAGAAAAATGGAAGACGATAGTAGAGCATGCTAAGACCCATCCTGGGGTGTGATGCCAACAAAAATGAAGATTATCGCTACTTCAAAAATTATTTGTTAACTACAAGTTATCATAAAAACCAAACAATCTAAATAGCTAATTGTTTACCAGCAGCAATTAGTAATATATTAATTACCACTTTGTTGTGGAGCTGACTCTGGGAGCGAGAAAAGGAGTTGAGTTCCGATCACATTGGCAGTGAAAGTACACGAACCATCTTGAAGATCAATCTCACTCATTTCAGCTGTACCCTTACTGGACCAAAATACAAACCAAGTTATTATAAGGTATGAATGCAAAGCAAACATTCAAATACAATGTAACATTACAAAATGATAGCAGCTGCATACGGATTCAATAATTTGTGAACTGAGGGATGTTATGATACAGATTATACGTATAAGATGCAACAAGCAGATAATGTAATCAGTATTCTGCAATTCATACAGAAAACGAACCTTTTGTCTGAAAAACAAGTATGTCGTTATCATATTACACATGCTGAACTTATTGTGAATATTTACTGCTTCAAGCTTGAATTAGATATGAGAAAAGTACCTAGTTAATATTGCTAGCACACCGAGTTGGAGGTGTATTTAGCCGATTTGAAGGCCTTCCGGTATGCAGTTGCGTTCGAATTTGCTTGGAATTTCGTTTGCTTCAGAGATGGGCTTTTGGTAACATCTTCGGAGCAGATTTTGATATGAAATCCAGCTTTCTGGCCACCAGACACGGATAATCGTGTGAATGCTTGAAGGTTACTGTTTATGTGTGCTGACACCAACAGGTCTCACCGTACGGCAGAACAGTTATGTAGACGCATATGCGATGTTATATCAAACGTATGGTGCTAGGTTTAAAATTATGGGCAAATCGTCTAGACCTTATCCAACAACACGGGCCAAGCCTACCGTTGAAAAGTAAGCTAGGCGAGTATATTTCTGAATTTGTTCTATCAACATTAAATTATGCACTGTGTCTTTATTCAATAAATTCTAGCAATCCATCTAATCCTCCACACCACCAAGTCGCATCTAGCTGTGAACCACAGAGATCCAAGGAGGTCCCCCTCAATTCCCATAATCCCTCTGTACATCTCCCTCCATTCTGTTTCAACCATCAGATTTTACTTCAGCATAATTGTGTGTAAGGCAGGATGTCTCCCTCCCTTCAACTCGCCACAGGACACATCCTCTACCTCGTTGTATCAAACACCCTGGTTTGAGAATACGTGAAAAACGTGAACGAATGTGAGTTCTGTTCCTCATCAGATTTTGCAGGATAATCACCAGTTTCAGGAGTACAGGCAGGCTGGCATTCTCCTTTCCTCAGACTGCAGCGAGTTCGTCACCCACAGAAATTTCTCATTTCCCCGATGCTTTAGCAACCAATTCTTGACACTTTTGCCATCGATGTTTTGATATAATCGAGTACTACACCATCGATTGTGACAATTATATCGTATGGCATTAAAGTGGCCCATTCTCGATCCTGCAGTATGAAGTTGGAAGTGCAACAAAGTTCCCCCTCTTCGCTCTCCTGCCTCAGAGTGCGTTCTCCATACACGATCTGCCGTTCCCAGCTCATACCAAAGGTTTCCCGGGGTGTTCTCCATTCTTTCCTATTCCAGGATACCGTGGAAGTTATTTTTTTTTTACTGATAATGGCACCTTATTTAAGCAAAAACCAGAAGTGAGGAGTGGCTTTGCTTCTGGTGGCTTTGTTTTTGTTTGAAAAGCTCGATTTTTTGGCACAAGAACGGAATTTTTATCTCAATTCTAAGGAGAGTGACACGCATGTATACAGGGTGTTAACCTTTGGTACCTTCCTAAGGCCAGGGTTCGATTGTACTACTAATTTGCAACTAAAGTTGCCCCTATACATTTTTTTACCCTGCTTAAAATCCGTGTTTTTTCACTTTTACGATTTCGACCTTAACTTACCTAAACGGCCATAACTCCTCTAATTACCGGAGAAAATTCAAATCTGATTATATATCATTGGAAAGAGTGTTCAAATTCCATAAAACCATAAAAGTTTTTTAACAGATGGTGAAAAATCAATCTAAGTTGTGAGGATGAGGTTGTGATGCTGTAAGTGAATATTGTATAATCATCAGAATGACCAATTTTTTATGGCCCATATTCGCGTGACGTCACGCCTGGAGTAGGTTCGCGTTTCAGCCAAACTCGGCCACGACTGCCCTACGTCAATGAATCGCTACTCAACCAACCTATTTCTCACAAGAAGTTTGCCGTCTCACGTCAACATAATTCGTGGTTATAAGGCCATTTTTCAACAGTTTGTATTTGAAAAAGTATAATATTGTAGCAATACAAAGTTTCAATTCGACTAAATGTTATAATAATCGTGCCTGCCAGCGCAATAATTGATTGTAGATTGCTGTCAACGATACCAATCTAACGTGAACGAGTTTTTATTTGGACTAGGAGCCTACTAACTATAGTAGTTAATCAGTGTCAGAAAACTAAAGAACTTCATTCGTTTAGGCTTTGAGAATAATTATTAACCTGAAAAATAGTAAAGAAAATATGATTGAAAATTCCTCAGGTGTCTGTAGTGCTGTGTAGGTACCTAGCCATTGCTCAGGTAGCTTCATCAGCGTTTTATTATAAGTCCGTAGTACTATGCTTAACTGAGGAAGCTTTACTTATTATATTGAATGAATAAAAGGAGAGATTTGATAGTTTGTCAAAGTAAACAAGGCAGGTTGTTGCTACACCAAGAAACGAAACTACTTAGGTAGGTAGGTACGTACGTCCTACCAGACTTCTGTTAGTTTAAAGTGCCTAAACAGAGTAGGTGGGTCGTTGCTTTGCCGACGAATACAACCTCTGATTAGCAAGTTTGTAAAATATCGAATCAGGGAATATGCAACATGAATTAAAAACCAGCTGTAAGGAAAAAAACCTTGAAATGTATTCTTCTGAAGGTAAGATTTCATAAAGACGGCATTGGCAGTGCAGTTATTGCGCGAGTTTCGCAGTTACACAAAGTTTAGGGACAAAAAAGGTAATTAGGTACCTACTTTCGTTTTTATCAATGAAGTACATGAACAAGTAATAATGTACGGAAAGTACCTTCCCTCTACGTACTTACCTTTCCATATGAGATACTTACTATTCCCGCCTAACAGAGCTCTCATAAAACATCCTTTCACAAGACCACTTTCACAGTACTCCAAAGATTTTTAGTTTCAATTGATTCAAAGAACAGTTCTAAAACTAGATAGTTAATCCAAATCTTCGCGGCTGATGTCTGGAACATCTAGAACACTTGTATGTCAACTCCCCAACACACATTTCATATGGATCTCTACCCCACAGATTAAACCTTGCGTTCATAGCGTTTGAGGTCATCACCTGATAATAACTTGATGTAATTTGCATACAATTTATCACCTTGCATATTACAAATAATGAAAATATTGACTAGGAACTAGGTAAGACTATGTTATGCAGTTGTAAAGCTGTGGCTACAAATGGCGCATTTTCACATAGTTTACTCGTCACCATGACAACAAGGTGAAATAACTTCGACTTCGCCTTGCCTCGATGTAAGGATGCGCTAGTGTCCAAGTCTCGAGAATGCATCCATAGCCCTATGGGCTCATTAGGGCTGGTAAATTCCACATGTCAAATTTAGCCTGTAATCTTAAAATATGCGCCAGAATCTCAGCTTGCCAACAGTGTAATCATTTCTACGTTTAATTTGCTAATTATGGTGGAAAACTATGTTGTAATGTTGAAAAACATTGTTTTTTCAATGAAATCGAGGGTTTCCTTGGAAAATGACCTACTTTGGGGTCAGTTTCGACGTATTTTTTACTCTGAATCGAATGGTAACGGTTGCATATCTCCCCAATCCCGTATAGCTAAGTTTTACACTTTAACTCACAAATTTGAGTTCATGTGGTATGTCAAATTTTATGTGATTTTAGGGGTGAAACTAGTAAGCTAAAGTGTAAATCTAGGTTATAACAGGGTTGGGGAGATATTCAAGAGTTACCATTCGATTCAGTGTAAAAAAAATCCGTAGAAACCTACACCAAACTCGTATTTTCATAGGTTTTTTTTTTTTTCAAGAAAATCTCGATTTTATTGGAAACGCAATATTTTTCAACACTAAAACATAGTTTTCTCACCTAATCAACAAAGTAAAAGTAAAATTACTACACTCTGTGATCTATTTTTCTGTCTTGGTGTGTGATAACAACATGGAAGATCGTCGGACCTTGCAGGTTAATAGGGTGGGGGACCCTAGACTGCTGGATGGTCTGACAGAAAATCCATCGGACAAGCTCTGCTGGACACCTGCTGCAGGATGGCCCCCACACATGTCTTGCACGTTACCCATGCGAAAAGAGGGAAGTTTTGGTTCGGGGGAGGACGTGTGGAGGCCTTCCTGCTGCAGGTGTCCTGCAGAGCTCGTCGGATGGGTATCCCATTGGACCATCCTGCGGTCCGGGGTCTCCCACCCTATCAACCTGCTAGGTCCGACGAGCTTGTGTGGAGCTGCCGGAAGACCTTCCATGTTTTAATCACCAGCCAACACAGGAAAATAGATTACCTACCTCAGAATACCGTATACTGGCGGGAAACCTAAGGTTTGAGCTGGGAATGACGGACCGTGTATGGAGAACGCACTCAGAGGCAGGAGAGCAAAGAGGGGAACTTCGTTGCACTTCCCACCACCTGCAGCAGGATCGTGAATGGGCCGCCTTAATTGGGTAAAAAATCTTTCAGTGATACGATATATCGATAATTTAGCAACATCGATTTCGATGTCGTAACCCTAGAAAGTAGGTTTTGGGTACAACCGATGGAGCGGGAACGCTAATGGCATGGACTGTATGACATCACCAGGGACTAGGCCTTCGTACACTATGGCGATAGCAGGGTGTGAGAGAGAGAGTTGGCGTCGCTCCATATGGTGTCTTCAGGAGCAGAAACGTTAGAATAAAATAATGTTGTGCGTTCAGATATTGGTTATAACCGATTGCTTTAGATAAATCTAAATCTGCATATAAAAATGGGTGGGTGTTATTAATACTTATACATGTTATTTTTAAGTCTTCATTTAAAGAATTCACAGATGTTGCTGCCCACCTCTTGGGCTCTTATATGAATGGTCACTTTAGGAATGCTACCTATCAACAAAGCAACCAGGACACTTCTGGCCATGGAAATCATGTTAACTAATGGCACAATGGTTGTTCTTGCTTGGGTATGATTCAATCCCTACGTCGCGTCAGCAGTTAAAAGTGAATTCCTACCAAACTTTAACTGAAATCGTCTCTATACTGACAATAATGACTTCAAGTACACATCAAGCTAATAGTGCAGTAGGTAATTGTTTCAATAGAGCCCCTCCACCCCCACGACACGACAGAATAGGTATGTTCATAGCGTGATGGCATAATGTAACAGGAGAATCAGCCGGTCTTAAGGTACATCTGATATACCGTAGCCAACAATCCCCACGAAAACATGAAATATCTATCATCTTAACATCAATACGAACCTACTGAAACGACTAACATCATCATCTCAACTGTACATATTTACCTACATGTATCTCGCGGAGCATTATTATTCAACTCACTAATTGGAGAACAGAAAACAACTGAATAGGTTCATCAACCTGGGAAAAACGATCAAAACAACGATAGTACATGATAATAATAGGCAAATTCACCTCCTGTCAACTGCGAGTTAAATCGCAACGGATGCGACTGGAGCACATGCGAGGGGAAAGATCTCTTTTCATAAGACTATAGATGGTGCAGTATAATTGAGATCAACACAATTACGAAAGTAAATTTCACCAAATACAGAAAGAAAGGGCAAACACGTCAAAATAGAAACCGAATCGTAAAAAAATCGTGTGTCACATCGAACGAAGACATCAAAGATCCTAACCACCACCACCAACTATAACAGCTGGTTATACAGTGTTGCCATTTTAATCATGTGTCCAGTAATTTTAACATGGACTTGGATGAGATCCATGGATAAAATGGACTCGGCGTGGCCTCGTGACTTTGAAGTTATTCCATTTTGTGTTCACAAAAGAACCTTCATTGTTCAAAAATAATATTCGTTCTGTTCAACTATAATTACCAGACTTAGATTAAGCTCACCTTCCCATATGTCAACATGGATGTGTTTTTGGCCTGGGGGTCATTCTAAAATTTGCTACAGAAAAAAATGAAACGCTACAACTGAAAAAAAAAATTTGGTAACTATGCAGCACTCTTCGGTTGCGTTATAATGGACCCATGAATTTTTTTTAACAAAACCTAGTACCCATGATGGAATGAGGTTTTATAACAGTGTTGGAGGTTATATGATTGTAGGCCCCGCCCCTTAGAGAAAACTGGCTTCATGAGCTCCCACAGTTTAACAGACACATGCCCTATTTATCCTATTATAAGCTCTTTGCCTACACCGAGTAAAATGTATATAAATCCACTACACTACCTTTCCCACCCTTCATCTACCATTACCTACTTCTAGGTAGGTTTTGCATCAGGCGACTTCTAGGTAATGCAAAGAAAATTTAATTTGAGCCAACTGGGTAAGGTCTGGATGGGGTCAATGTCGGGCTGAAGGTCTACTTTGTTACTTAGTATCTCTTTCATTGCAGTGGTGGCAAGTCAGTTCTTTGAAGGCTTGGGATTGCGAGACGTGTCTTGGTGGATGAGTACCCACCTACATTGCGAATAATGTGACTTAAGGTTAGATTGTTTGTGCTTTTCTGACGGTCAGCTAGCTGAATGGACCACTTTTCTGATCGGTCCAATGGCAATGCATTAGTATGCTAAGCTTTTAAAAAACTGCAGTGGACTGGGTACCTACACTACAAACGCACTTGAGATAGAAATCTGAAAGGGGCACCAAGGAGTAGCCGGAAGTTAGGGAAAAAACGTTATTTCCACGAAAAATAAAGAGTTACAATGGTAAATCCATTTTGACGGTTAGGCCATCATCTATAACAAACAATAACATGTTAACCGTGTTTGTTTGTTGTTTAATAACTGTTTTTGTTAGTTACTGATGATGGCCTAACCGTCAAAATGGATTTAACATTGTAACTCCATTTTTCGTGGAAATAGACAAGGTTTTTTCACTAACTTCCGTTTTGAAATGGGTTTCCACAACTTTGTCGCGAGAGATTTAGTTCGTAAAGAGTAGCCACTGGTTTTTTCAATTTTATGAAAAATGTCTGTCCATTTAACAGACATTTGTCTAAGACAAATCTTTATTCCTTTTTCTTTCTTTTTTTTTCAAGAATATTTGCCACAGGCATCACATGTGCTTATCAGTAGGTAACTATCACAGAGTAGAGGAGAAGATGACAGGTAGAAAGAGCCTGTAGGGATTTCAGAGGTGTAAGCCCTCAGATCGCACAGCAGGAGTTTTAGACATCCAAAATCTATACACGCTCTACCTACCTACTTTTTGTGAGGAAGAATAGGCAAGTAAGTTAAGAACACTAACACTTATCACCAGATTCCTCTCTCTGCTATCCAACAAACCGCTATGCAAACAAAGTATAAGTTCAATGTTTAAACAAGGATGTTAATCTAAGAAGATTGAATTAAGTCATAGAGGATTTATTCACAACAATTCTGTAATATTAAGAACTTTACAAAACTAATTTTATGATTATTGCTAGTGAAATTAGCTTCTCTTGGGAGGCACCCAAGCTTCAATTTTAGGTCTGGTGGTGGAATAGGGCACGTATTGTTCGTTGGTCCCTGATTTGTTTTCTGTGTGTTCCGCCATCCATTTGTATTTTGGCCTGTTGGGGTCCTAAAACAAAGATCATTATTGGACTTTGGAAAGGTACGGTAATGAAAAACTAGTAAGTAAAATAAGTAACGAAAAAAATTACGTGTGGCTCATTTGAAAACACCTGCCAACTGGGTCCTGCATGAGCATGACTGAAGAAGTGCAATGTCAGCTGGCTTCTAATTTGGGATCGTAGTCAAGCTGCACATTTCAAAAGGAAGTTAGTGGGAGGGTGGAAGGGTTAGGTCAAGAGAAGAGGCGGGCTTTTCTATACAAGGGAATAGAAAAAATAGATACTGGAAACATACAAGGAAATGAGATGCTGAGGAGGGGTTGCAGGTGCATATGCAGTAGTATACGGAACTAGGGAGAAGGTAACCAGGGAGATGATGGTGGTCACCGGAAACTGACCACACTCCAAGCACATATCACATAGGCATATATGGAATCCAAAGGAGGTATGAGGTGGAGGAGTGGCTAGAAGAGTATGTGGCCTCACAAGGGGTGTACCAGAGGGCTGGGGGTGGACCTGCTTCAGGAGCCATTGTTTGAGGAAAGGACAGGCTGGGACAAAGGTACAATAGCCAGCATAAGTAGACAGCTATCACGGCACGGCAATAACAAAAAATTCAAGCTTCTTATAAAGAAGGCAGACAATCTGTATTGCAGCCTCCGCAAGAACGACCTGGAACAAGAACTGCTGCACAGCTTCCTCAACTGCGTGTACAGCTCCCCCATGCAGGAGGAACACATACAGAGCCAGCTGGACACGTTCACATATCGCTGCCACATCGTGTCATATCCCTGTCCACAGTCTTGAGGAATTCTCCATTATACAAGCTGGATCGTATTAATACATAGGTGATATTTTCGAGACTTTGAAGCTTGTGCATCCTTACATTGAGGCAAGACTTACCTTGTTGTCATGGTGCTGAGTAAACAATGCGAGTTAGTGTCATTTTATCTCCCTAGTCTTAACTCTCTACACAGTCTAAATAGTCTATATAACCAATCTTGGTTCCTGATTCAGGTTATTCATTCATTTTTTTGCCCAGAAAAAATGTTGCCAATTATATATCGTCTCAGTCTGACAATGAACTGATATGGTGGAACATCAAAATATCAGTGTGAATGCACTTAACTTCATCTTGTACACTTTTGACCACCTATGTGTTGTGAAGAGTTTACAAGAGTGGAGAAAAGAGAAGCCTTACAGAAAACCTGGAGAAATATTCCATGGCAAAGCATGGCAGCTTTTTCTATAGACAATAGACGTATGTACCTTCGAATATCTCTCAATCCTCCACCTCCTATTTCATTGGTTTTCATAGTTTTAGTTTTAGCCATATTTTAACTAGTCTTATTAAGTAGAAGGGCAAAACAAGGCAAATTCGCCTCAAAATAAATCGAATAAGCCTCGTTCAGAAACGAATACTCTGCAGTTGGATTTGAACTTGCCACTAACAGCGGTCCTCCAACATGGGTAACCTTGCGTAGGTAATCACAAGTGGAAGGCTCCATTTTCGCGTCCAGCAAGTCCTCAATTGGTTGTAGCCAACGAAACCGACCTAATGGTGAACGGGTTCTTATTTGGACTATGTTATAGTTACTCAGTGCCAGAAAATGAGTGCTCATAACTGAGGAAGCTACACTTCGTATACCTACTGGATGAATAAAAGGATAGATTATATAGTTGGTCAAAGTAACCAAGGCAGGTTGTTGCTACACCAAGAAATGAAACTACTTGGGCAGGTACATGCAGCCTGCCAGATTCGCTGTTGGTTAAATTTAAAGAAAGTACCTACCTAGGTAGGTTGTGCTCTGCCAACGAATACAACTGCAGATTAGCTAGTTAGTTGAATATCGAATCAGGAAATGTGCAACATGAATTAAAAACCAGCTGTAAGGAAAAAACCTTCAAATTCATTCTTATGAAGGTTAGACTTCATAAAGTCACGGCATTGTCAGAGAAGGTATTACGCGAGTTTTGGAACTACGCAAATTTTTGGAACAAAAAAAGTTAATTAGGTACCTACCTACTTCGGTTTTAGTCTATGGAAGTACATGAACAACAAGGAATAATAAATGGAAAGTAGGTAGATATACCTGCCTCTTTAGCTATTACCATTCCAAAGGCGTTACCTAATATTCATCTGGCAGAGCTCTCGATCTTTCACTTGACCACTTTCACAGGACTCTAAAGATTTTTAATTTCTTAATTGATTCAACGAACAGTTCTTAAAACGAGATACAAGTCTTCGCGTTTGATGTCTGGAACTTCTAACACCTCATTGTTTGTGTAAACTCTCCAACACTCATTTCATTGGGATCTCGACCACACAAATTAATCTTGCGTTCATAACGTTCCAGGTCACTGCTGGACAACAATTTAATAACTATAATTCGCACACAATTTACTACCTGGCATAATAAAAAATACTGAAATAAGTAAATATTGAACCGTAAGACAGGTATGTAGGCAGTGACACGAAATGGCACTGATTCACTTAGTTTACTCGTCACCATGAAAACAAAGTTAAATAACCTCGACAATAAGGTTTTTAGCCTTACCTCGAAGTAAGGATGCGCTAGTGTCAAAATCTCGAGAATATCACCTATAGGTAAGTATCGGATGTTAGGGTCCCATCTCAACCTGTGAGTGCATCAACCTATTTGAGTAGTACCTACCTAGCTTTTACAAAGGGAGCAACACGTAATTAGTTTGCGGTTTTCCAGGAACCCTCTCTACTTTCCACTCGCCATTCAACATTCTTACAATTCAAATAATTATGTTTTTAAGAGGGTATTGTGACGGCTCCCGTCTCAACCGAATGAGTGTGTCTACCCTGCAACCTATCATGGAGTTGAATACGCTTCCTGTCCATTCATCTGAAGTGGTAATTGGAGATACCCTACCTCAAACATCCGAGGAAGGAAATCCTTGATAGCTGCGTATAATGCACTCTTGAGAGTAAACAAAGCTGTCACACTCCTCTATCCACCTTCTCCTACACCTCCGTCTTAATTTAACAATATGGGCTATACATATTTTTAGTGGGATACTGACAAACAACAGGCCGCAGTCTTCCATATTTGAGCATTTTGGAAGATACAGAAGAACGTATTTTATTGCTAATGCTCGGATATCCGTGAAATCTAAGTAGATTCCTTTCTACCAGACGCTAGTGAATATGCATGAAATACCTTGTGTGGAGGAAGATCAGTTTTATAGTGGAGCCATCCAAACCATTCAGCAGGAACTTGGCTGCCATCGTAATTCAGGAAAACATGGTCAGAATATTCTACCCAACGATTTCGACCTGAAATAATGATAGACTACTTGTTAATGTAATTCAATAATAGTTCCTCCCTTTTAGATCCTTGTAACAGCCTCTTGTCAGGCTACGATAATCTCGTTTATGAGTTACAAACAGTTATTTAGTGTTCCTTAAAGATAACTAGATACTATCATCAGGATTTTTAGTAGTTCTACACTGAAACAGCCACGTTGTATAGGTACCTACCTACAACTATTCAGATAATTACTCTTTAACTACGTTCACTTTCCATTTCACAGTTATTTTTTTCGAGTGGTGCGTAATTATATTGAGTTTTTACTCTTTAGTTTCTTGTGTATACAAAATTAACTGATAACAAGAGTTACTTACCATAGAAATAATAATTGTTTTCAAAGTATTTATTTCCATACTTGTCCTCCCCAACCAATGTTCCATGCTTGAGTTCATCTTGCCTAAAAAGAACATTACATAAATGATAAGAATAAGCAATTTAGTTAGCAGATACATATCACTACAGTCATGATTAAGCCATAGTGACATGGTGGGCAAGTAAGAGCATGAACGTTTCCTGTAAATGGTACCCAAAATCATACGAAACACTAATTAATTAAATCCCTCTCGAGCCAAAAGACTGTAAACATCACATTTCCTGTCGTTAGCACCTTTCACTTCTTCACTCACTTGAGTTAAAACACACTGTGACAATGACCTAGTTCGACTGCTGACTTGTTCCAGCGAGCATCTGCTGAGCCAGTGGCACATTGTCATTCTTCCAACCCAAAACCAGCCAAGACGGCTGGTATTTGACTCCGGGGAAATGTTACGCTCCAGGAAAATAACTCTCACAGTCGAAGAGATTTGATCACCCCGGCCTCGGCTCAGATCGTTTGAGTGTTGTAACTACGGGAAATTTCCCGTAGTTGTAACGACGTTAGTTCGAACTCCTGTCGAGGTATCAAATATTTTTGGGCAGTTACAATAGATTTGCTATCAAGCATTGAAAATCAGATAACTCAAATTTGTATAGCTTTGTCCTTTGATATCTCAGGTTCTAATTGAGATATGTACATTGTTCGTTTTGGTCTACGAACAGTCAGTGAATTATGCCCTTTCACTTGGTTGAGTTTCAACCTAATTGGTTAAAGGATTTATGTACGGAAAACCCTTCAAAGGGGAGAGGCGATTAACCTGCTACACCAAGATGATATCCTGAAAGTTGATAGCCAGGAACTATCCCCCTAGATGTAACATCTGCAAGAATCGAGAAAGACGAACTACCCCATCCATCACATGGTAGCCAGCTAGAAGTCCGATAGCTGCCCCAGCATCCCCAAATTACTATCAACAAAAAAACCAACTACTTCTAATATAAAAAAAATATATAATTCCATCTCCAGCCATTCCATACATTCAGGACTAGTAAATCACAAAAATCGAAAGAAAAAAAAGAAGAAAATCCCTATGATAAACCAGTTTATTAAGTGCAGGATTTCCTATTATGTTATGTGTGGTGGCAGATAGTTACTAAGAATGTAACTGGTCGAAAGGGCAACAAACATCACCTGGATTGATAAAATAAAAACCCAGTTTCATGGATGGAATTCATAGAGGTAAGTACCAACTACTCGAGTTGAATACAACGGAAATTCATCTCTAATACATGCGTATGACATAGTTCATAATATAAGTACACCTTGATATTACCTACTTACTTAATTACCCACCTACGAAGTGATAAAAATGAGAGTAGAAAAACGCTGCAAATTATTTCACAAAGGTTTATTATTTTTTCAATTGAGTATGATCGTAGTTTTAGTTGGCTTGCGTACGTCATAAGGCCCGTCCAGACTCCTCGGCGTGTCCTATTTCGTGTTGCCACAACCTATACTTCTATAATTATATACGCATGTTTATATTTCTAGATTTGAGCTCCTATCTATTCAAATAGTTATTGCCTTAATAATATCATTATCTAACCACGTACGAAAAGTCGAGAGGATATGTTATTAAATATGCGTAGGAAAAGCATTGGTATTAACACACAAATATGAACTAGAAAAAAACATATATTCATGCCTCGAAGGAACGCCGTACCCACCACAAGGTGCCGCGGCGCCTCCTCTCACTCCACCCCCCGCTCACCGCCCTCACCACCCACCGTGACCCCCTGCCAAGCGCGCCAGGCGTGCGTGCGTGCGTAAGTCTAACAAAGCCTTGAAATGACACTTTTTCGCCCGTTTTTGGCCCATAGCATCTATGCGAGTAAAGCGATCGGGATGGTTAAACGTTAGGACCAACTAGACCCCAAATGGAGTCTATGTGCGAAAGGACGGGTTTTTTAAGTAAATTCTTATGCCTTTTATGGCCCGGACGGCGGACGGACATTTCAAATTTGGATTCTACGCACCTTGAAACGTAAAGTGACAAAGTTTGAGGGGGGGTTATAAAATTTTTTTGCTATACGATCACATAGGCTTATTATTGGAAATAATAAACCAAAAGTTCGTTTTAGAGACTCTTCTTCTAAACACCTCGAACCTTGATGAAAATTCACACGAGTTACCCCAAGTAGTTTCTTAAGTTGATTCTAAGCAAATAAATTGTGGTGGGCCCTGGAAGCTCTCATATATCAACAACAAAAAATTGTCAACGTTTTACGCAAGAATATACCTGAGCGCTCAATATAAATATATGTTGGGAAAATGGTGTATAACCTGGTGATCACGGCATTTAGTTTCTAAACATTATCTAAGTCAAGTATAAAATACCACCTACATACCTACCAATTCAGCTGAAAAGACTTACCTGAATAATTTGTAAAGACTCCCAGTGATTCCGCCGTTTTGCTTAACGACTCTAACTAAGTTTTGAAACTTATCCAATCCGATTAATTTCGACATTTCTCGAGAGAGTGAACCAAAAAATTGGTATCACGATTTTATTGACGTCAACCACCAAATTTGGAAAATTACTCTTTGAAAATTCAAAAGAAACCTAACTGAGAGGTTAAATGGCCAGCTGATTCAATCCCCATAGTCAAGATATTGACATAGACCCACCCCATGTATGGAACAATAGAGGATGGGATCATGGATCTAGGTCCATGAAAATTTGTCATGAACCTCGGTGGGTTCATGAGGTTTGTTGTTGTTATCAATCTTATCATTTTTTGTTATTGTTTGCACGTGTGTACTTCTGTAGTAAGTTATTGCTGTCACAAAGTCACAATAGGAAATTATTAAAAGGAAATATTTTTCTGTTACTGATTGAAAATATATTTATAAATTAATTTGTGACAATGTAAATTACGGTTTAGTTCAACTATATCACTACCACGATGTCTCGAATCATCGTTAAAAATTTACCAAACCACGTGAGTTTTATTCCACATAATTTGTGAGCATTTCCAGCATCGGAAAAATAGGGCAATTTTTATTATATATTTATGATTGTATGGAAATAATATGCAACGTTCATCGAAAGGGGTGGTGAGCAGCGGAGCGTCCACACTACACTCGACCCCATTGCGTTTCATTCGTTTGATGTAACGAAGAAAAACCTCCAAGTGGCCGATCTGGCCCGTTGCGTCTCTTTATGAATGAAAAGATACTTGCTTACGATATAGACATTTTATTCAGGTATGCACCCGGCATAAAGCGTATCAAATAGTAAGCAACCCCCTGTATCTTTTCATTCATTAAGATAAGCAATGGGTCCGATTAGACAGTTGGCGGTTTTCATCAGTCACATCAAGGAATGATACGCACATGGGTAAGGAAGTTACACAAACGGCTCTTGGATAACAACCCAGAACAGAAACATGGAAAACTGGTAATGAACGCACCCTGCCATCGTAGGAGTACAGCCGCCCTAAATCTCTCGAGGAGGAAAATAAGACTCTTGGTGGGAATGGTGACTGGGCACGGGTGCTTCAGGAAACATCTGCACTGGATTGGAGCCTACACAGGTGATCCAGTGTGCAGAATGTGTGGAGAGGAGGAAGAAACCACCGTCTCTCACTTTCTCTTTGAATGCCCAGCACTCGAAGCTAAACAGTTCAGAACCTTTGGGATCCTTGACCCAGGGGAGATAGTATCGGTAGTCAACCTTGTGGGGGGAATTCTCAGTCTGGTGGAGGAAGGGGATTGGCTCCAGAACCTATAGGTTGGAAACAGGGGGGAGTACCGCACAATAAACCTCGGTTTCGGTGCGGCAGAGGGGGAAATTGACCCCTCCTACGGACCCTGAATTGAAATAATAATAATAATAATACGCACTAGGGTAGTGAGTAGTGTGGTCGCTCCGACGCGCTGATTGCACTGAGGCCATTTTTCTATTTCACCGATCTTTTCACCATTGCATCTTATTGATACGAATACGCCTTGAGGATCGGGTGGTTTGTGTGTAGGGCGTTGCAACGGTGATACGACACGAACATTTGACACAGGTGTGAGCCCTTCTTAACAGCTCCAGGCTCATGCGAAATTGCATTTCAAGCACAGCTCTGTCCAAGTGCAGCTGCGGACCATGCCGGTTGCTGTTCTAAATATCAGTCAAGTGTGGGTTCACAAACTCTCAGGTGGAATGGAAAACTTTTTCAAACAAAACATTTTTTATTGTTTGAAAAAAAAAGATTGTCTCGATTATCAATCATTATCATCATCACCTCACACTTAATAATGTAGCTATAGAATAGTGTTACTTGGTATCTTTTCTCCGATTCTGGGACCAAAGCAAATAACTTTTTCTCTTTTTTCAGGCAAATAATGCAGACAAAGTGAAAGAGAAATTTTCCGAAGTTGGCGAAGTGACGGATGTTCAGCTGAAATACACTGCTAAAGGGAAGTTCCGAAATTTTGCTTTCATCGGTTTCAACACCGCAGAAGAAGCAAACAAGGCTGTACAATTTTTTGACAAATCGTTTTATGGCACAGCTCGACTGAAGGTTGAAATCGCGTCTGAATTAGGTTAGTCCTGCCACTAGTTAGTATCCTGTAGTTGGAATTTGTTTAGACTTTTATTATTTACGCTATTTAGTGCTACTTGGGCCCCGTAACGACACAGTACCTACACAGTAATTACTGAATATACAAACAGAAATAATGAATGAATAATAGAAAACTAATGAAAAGATTATAATAATATCGAATATTAAGGCAAATAAACAGGTGAATAAGAGGGGGTGAATATGTTCAAAAGGTATTCACAAATTTTGGCTTGCCATGGTCGAAATTAGTTGGAGTATGCACAGATGGTGCACCTTCTATGGTCGGCTTACTTGAAGGTTTCATCGGAATTTTGAATGAAAAAGCAACTGAATTGAATGTGCAAAAAGATGATTTGATAGTCCTTCATTGCATTATTCACCAACAGAACTTGTGTTATAAATCCATTCGACTCCAGAATGTTATGAATGTGATAGTAAAAACCATCAATTTTATTCGATCCCGAGGGCTTAAACATCGTCAGTTCAAGGCGTTTTTGGATAAAATATCAGCCGAATATGACGACGTAACATATTATTGTGAATTCAGATGGCTAAGAAAAGGGAAGATGCTGAAACGGTTTTACGAGCTTAGAAATGAGATAGCAGACTTTATGCAAATAAAAGATAAACCACTATCTGAATTGAGTGACCCAAAAAGGATATGTGACTTAGCATTTCTGGTCAACCTTACAGGCCATTAGAATGATTTAAATTTGAAACTTCAAAAACAAGGACAGTTAGTAAATGATTTGTACAGCCATTTGAAAGCGTTTCAGAACAAAATCCGTTTGTAGGAGGCACATATGCTGTCTGGTAACAGTTACCATTTCACCACGCTCTCTGAGTATGAAAATATTGCTCATGCTCAATATGCTGAAAAACTCAAATTACTGTCAGAGCAATTTTCAATCAGATTGAGCGATTTCAAAAACATGGAAGACTGTTTCAATTTATTTGCTACTCCAACAAAAAGTGATGTACAAAATGCTCCAATACACTTGTAAATAGAGTTGATCGAGACTCAAGAAAACTCACTCATAAAATCTAAATTTGAAGACGTGGAGTTGTGCGATTTCTACATAAAATACCTCAAAGAAG
Organism: Adelphocoris suturalis; assembly: GCA_030762985.1. Classification (NCBI taxonomy): domain Eukaryota; kingdom Metazoa; phylum Arthropoda; class Insecta; order Hemiptera; family Miridae; genus Adelphocoris; species Adelphocoris suturalis. The sequence goes on from CM061044.1 coordinate 44,702,575, forward strand.
ACAATTTTCCGCAGCTTAGAAAATTTGCAAAAAGATTGATTTGTGCGTTTGGCAGTACTTACAAATGCGAACAGTTCTTTTCATTGATGAAAGTTAATAAATCAAAAGATCGTACAAGGTTGACTGACAATAATTTGGAAAATTCTTTTCGTCTTTGTATCAGTGGAATTAATCCAAAAATCGATGAAAAAATCAAGCTCAAGTGTCTCATTGATTTCGGTGTCGCTATTTAACTTTCGTAGTTTGTAACAATTCCAAATTTAATTATTTAATCATAATGCTGTACCTATTTTTTTCATTTCATTTTGTTATTTTAATAAATTGTATTATAATAACATTGTCGTACTATTTCATGTCTGATATCTATCGCTAAAAATTATGAACACTACTTTAAAATGCACTACTTTTAAACGCGGCCTGCGAACAAACTTGCACACTAAAGTTGGCCCACAACATTTCAAAGGTTGCTCATATCTGTTTTATTCTCACTTCTGCATGATTTCGTCAAAGACTCTGGTACACATTCCATGTAGATAATATTAATTTTCAGGCTCTGATAAAAAACCAAAGGCGTGGAGCAAATATGCGCCAGATAGTTCTGCATTCAAGGCTTTGCATAAAAATGAATTCTCCGATTTAAATGTAAATGCCAAGAATAAATTGAGGAAAATGACTAAAAAAGCCAGTATACAAGATCCAGAATTGATAGCAGCCATTAAAAAAGTGAGTATAATATAATCTGCCTTATACTGACATTAATAAAAATAAAAACATAGAATTGATATGATATTTTGATGGAATGTTATTATTATTTGATTCTAATCGTATTTCACAGTACAGAAGTGATCCAGACTTCATAGAATTTATGGAACTTCATGGCCTGATGAACAAGATCAATGAGATCCCTGTCGATGAAGATTCAGGCGTTGAGAGCAGTGAAGATGAAGATACGAAAGGAGAGTTGGATAATCAGGAAGAGGCAAGCAAACCGGCTGATAACTCAAAACTGTCTGATCTTGATGTAAGAGAGTATGTTATTATACATAATAACTTTAACGTTTTAAGAGGATTAATAATTAATTACACGTCAGAGCACTTGTTGATTTAATGAAGGTTTATCCAAGAGAGAGGTGAATGCAAAAACATGATCTGGATGGTGGTGGTGGGAGGATCAGTGTTGCCTTTCTTTTGATTCTAATTATAAATATTAGTTGGTTAGTTCATAATTTGAATACTCCACAATAACTAAATGAAATACTAGGTTTTATAATCTAATTGAGGTCTCTTCATCCACTGAGTTTCCATCTACAATTCTTGGAAGGCCCAGAAAATGTATGTGTTAACTACAAATAAATTGAAATTAGTTTTTACACCAGCGAAGCTAATGATCATATATTCCGGAAAGAGATTTTCAATTGTTTTTTCCTCAAAAATCAAAATTTTAGCTTGTGGAGTTGATAGCAGTGAAACGAAATAAAATTCAAATTTTTGGAAAATAAAATTGCTTGCCAGTGGACGATTCAGGGTAGGTAACAGTGAATTAGAGGAACGCGAGCCTATACCTCTGAAGGCGGAGTCCCGTATGGAGCAGCAGCTTCTGCATCTAGCGATCGTGTTCAGACCTCATTCTGACGCTGATGCGGGGGCCCTCGTATACGCCTCTTTCAATTTCAGAATTTCAGCTCTGTGACGATCCAAGTAATTGTCATGATTGAATTTCCGGTTGCTCTGTAATAAATGCTTAGCTTTATGAAAGTAAAGAATTATAAGAAAGTTCCAGTCACCCAACATGACTATATATATGATGAATTATCATAATTTTCCTTATCATATTGATGTCACATTGACATTTAAGCACTTTGTGTCCAAACATTTTTAACTGTTAAGTTGAGACAAGTTCAAATTTGTTTCAATTTTTACTGATCTTTTTAGCATATTTATGTCAAATTGTATTGAAATTTTAGCCCTCTATAACGTAAGTCTATTGAGTTTCTTCAATATGACTAGCTCTATCGACTTTGTCGAATGCATCTCAGGGTTATCCAGAACTCCGATCTGTCGGTTACTTTGGAATCGTTTCCAACTTCTGCCGAAGAGTTAACCTTTGTCCCCAGGATTTTCATGCCAGACTACCGTTTCAAACTTTTAGAGTTATAGATCTTCAAATGTTTGGAGATTGCGTACCAGCATCAATTTTTATGTTCCTATTTTTCAGTATTTGAAATTGAAAATGAAAGGTGCTAGTAAAGAAGCGGCAGAAAGGATTGTCAAGCCGGAAAGAACGACAAAGAATGATTTATTTTCAGTGAAAATTACCAATTTACCATTCTCATCAGGTAAAAAAGATGTCATGAAGTTGTTTGATAAAGAGACGGTTGCATCAATACGAATGCCGAAAAAAGGGTTTGCATATGTTGGCTTCAAAACGCAAAAAGATATGAGGAAGGCCTTAATAAAGAATAAGACTTTTCTAGGTAAGTTGAAGACGTTTCTAGTAAACTAAATATATTTTCTCTCAAAATAGTGTTGGATTCAGTATGAAAATGAAATTTGATATCTGTTACATTTAGCACTGCTGTGTAAACGGTTCCCTATTTCCTTTGCAGTTTTTATTTGAATTATATCAGGTTTTGGCCATTACACATATTATTATACAAGAATGAAGAAAAAATTAAACATTAGGGTTATTAGTAATAATTTATGCAATAACAGCAATAGGTTTGTTATGATTTTTTTTAATGAGCTCGTGAGCCCACCATAATAACTATATATATGGTAATACACGAGGGTGAAATGGCTTACAGTGACAATGACCTTCGTGACATCCTTAGGAGCAAGGTGGAGTTGCCGTTTCTTGGTTCAACCCAGCGAAATAAAAGGTTGGAGAGTGAGGTTCTCCACTGTGCCATTTGCGGATGCAAATTACATTATGAACATAGCTTATGACACCAGCCACTTGGAAGCGAGATACTGGAATCTTCTGGAAATGGCAAAAGACATCGAAAAACGATAGCCTCAGAGCCTATTTCCTCCTTCCCCTGGGGTGAAAATTATCCAGGCATGGGCCAATGCTTTCGGGGGTCTTCCTGATAGAAACAATAGCTTGAGGATGAGCTGCCAAAGCTCCTTTGAAGCTTTATTCCACCATCAAGCGGAAATAATATCAGGTCCTACAGAAGTGGAGTTTTTAGCATGGCACTTATGTACCTCGTCATGAAACATTGGCGTGGACATGAAGCTAGGGGTACCATGGGATCACCAGAGTTGTGGGTGAGAGCAGGCAGCAAATTCCACAAACTCCTGGAGAGGGGGTAAATGTTGATCATGCCCAGTCCAGTTCGTCCTTAGCTACAAAAGTTGGTTACTTGGTTACCACATCTTATAGATCCGTTGGTATTCTCACCTCTTTGCTAGCTTAACCGCTGTGTGTCCTCCATGAAGCACTGTAAGTAGGAGGAACCTCTCTCCCTGGCCGTTCTAGCGTCGCATCTTCAACTGTGGGAACATCATCAATATGAAGGGTGACCTCGTCCTCCAAGCCATCCAACCCCTCCTGCCACCTTTGCCAGATTCTGCTGGTAGGCGCTCCCATACCCTTCAATGTGGCCTACCTGACCTCTGAGCCTCAACATTTTAGTCTCCAAGTCACGAACATTTCGGAACCTCTTTTCTTCCGGCCTACGCATATTAAACATAATAATACGAAATATGCCGTAAACATGCCCAAAAATTTGGATACATGTACTCATGTCTATATCAGAGTGCCCACACAGCTCACCTCTCTGCAATGTCCTTACACGGGACCATTCAAAGTGGTTAAAAGAGATAAGTTTTCAGTTACAGTGCAAATTGGCGAACATACTAAAAAAGTTCCCAAACAGCAAATAAAACCAGCTTATACTCTACACTCGGACGAAGCTGTGTCACAGGGCCAAAATCAGGCAGAAAGTAAGGAGAAAACTCCCCGAAAATCCGCCAGAGGGCGCGTACCCTCTACCAAATTCGACGAGAAGTGGGTGACTGCACTCGAAACAAGCCACGCCCATTTTTCTCGGGTAGGAACAGTGGGAGGTATAAATATGGAACACCCCACGACCGGAGAGCATACCAATCTCAACCATGGCAGCCTCCGAACCTACAAACCACATGCTGACAGACGAAGTCGAGGAGTTCCTCCTCGCCGAGGAGAACCTACCGGCTCCGCTCGGCCCGCTCCCGCCTTCACCGAAGAGGGAGGCACAGCAAGCAGACAGCGCTCCCAGAGAAGTAGTGTGGAGAAGGCCCCAGCCTTTCCAGCCACCGGCTCCACCCGCCCAACCACTACCTACGGCTCCACCCGCTCACCAGCTCCCAGCGATACCACGCAAGTGGATCAGCTCGGGCGACGTGCCCGTGCCTCGGTGGGAAGAGATGAGTACTGCGGGGTGGACGGAGCCGGAACGAGCACCTCCGCAACAGCCCAGCCGCGGCCGCGGGCCAAACCCTCGCGGGTTTGGCTCCCGTCGGCAAAGCTCGGGCCGGCCACGGCCGCCCCGCGGCGCTCGTCGAAACCGACGAGGCCGGGGCGCACCACAGGCGCGGGACGCGAGGCCTGCACCTCCGCCTCCGCCCCAACTGGCGAGGTTCTCATACGGAGAATTCCGTGTGGACCTCCCAGTTCTCCCCCATCGGCGTCGTCGTTGATAACACGACGTCTTGGGGGGGCCCCTGTGGTGAAAACCACCCCCTCTTTTCAACAGCCCTTTTCAGGGCTACCAAAAAGAGGTAGGCACAACACAAAAATATTTATAAGACGTCGAGTTATAACTCCGTCAAACAAAATATTTCACCAGAGAGAAAATACTAAATTCTCTCTCAAAAGTGAAATATTAAATAATAACACACAAGGCGACCTCCCTAAACATTTACTGGGCGAGAGAGATGCGACAAGCATCTCGAAACAAGTCGCCTTGAATGAGAAATCTCAAACAGAAAAACTCAAGGTCGTCCAGCCACCCCCGGGGACCCCGTCGCAGCGACGGACGTGGGGAAACCACCTCGAAAGACCAGCTCAGCTATCATACTCGCAGATACTGAGAAAACAATGTGCGAACCAATGAGATTACACAGTCGAATTAACGAAATTAAGCGGACCAACCAGGAGGCGGCAGGAGGCGGCCACCTCCCTATAAATACCCCGCTGGGAGCCCTCCGAATTTCATTCCACTCTCCGCTCTCGACGACGACACCTCTGAAGTACGAAGAATTCTACACGCTCTACGCTGACGAACCTTCTGCATTACGAGTTCATCTCAAGAACGGCTTCCTACTGCTTTCTACAAGGCCTACCTTCTCTCCACACATCTCGCATTGGCATCTACGAGTCCAGTGATTATTCATCCTGCTCATTGCCCAACGTAGTTCATCTGTCAGGACGCCACCCGGTACATCTATCGATATTCTCTTTAGATCGTACGCCCGAGGGACGTTCCGAGCCGTGTCGCCCGGGTTTCGTAGCTATAAGCTCGTAACCGACCGCTGTGGGCACGCCGGTAAATTACTCTGCTCATCCGCTCTAATTTACCGCCCAAGGAAGTCTTTTTCAAGACTACGAGGTAGGACCCTGACATACGAGCATTGGAAAGACGCTCTGTCAAGCGAGTCCACCTCCCAAAACCCTCTATTCTCATACATAGAGGCATCGAAACGAGCTAAAAACTCGGTTATTTCGATGGAACGTCGGCCGTCTTATTTCCTCATGCAAGGGGAGGCAGACGACGGCGAAGCCGGGCCGCGTAGCCAACGTAGCGCTCCCTACAGGCTACCCGGCGAATCCGCTGAACCCAGCGACGGCGCAAGGCGCGATCCCCACGCCCGGATCGCTTTCTCACCCGACGTTTTCGTTAAAGAAACTTTCGATCAAGCCTCGCCTATACAAAAGATCGGGGATACCTTTCAGACTCGCTCTGAAGCCGATCATTACGATTCGACCAAGCTGTCCGAGTCCCCACGATATTCAACGCAGGCCTACCCGGCCGATCCGAGTGTCAAATACACTCCAAATGTACAAAAAGCGAAGGATACTTTTCAGTACCTCAACCAAGCTCAACATATTCCCACTACAGATATAAATCTTAGGCCGGAATATTACAAAACGGCTCAGTACCAAACTGATCGAACCCAGCACCCACTATGCGAGCCCAGTGCTCCACGCGGCTGCAACACGAACTACCTCCCAGTTCAGTCCGCCAAGCCAGTTGACCTTGGCGGATCCGCTCACATTCCTTACGGGAATAACCCGGGGACTAACCCGCATAATCAGCATCTAAATGTCCCACTTGGTCTACCGACACCAAGTAAAACATATTTAAATCCACTACACTCAGCCATACATAGCGTTCACTACTATAGAATATAATTCTGCAAGAACTTTAATTTGTAGAAATGTTAAGGCTCCAGAATTACATGATCAGATTTCTAGTCTACTGTTGAAGTCATATGCATAGAATTTTTGATTAGTTTTCTCACAAAGTGGAGGGAAGCCGACTTTGTGCACAATCCTTGTATATTTTGGCATATTTATGTGAAACCAATAAATTCATAATTATTCATGATTAATAATTAATATAATTCAATATTATACATTATTATTGTACCTGCATATTAATATCGTCAATCATCATTTTGCAGGAGGGAATCAACTTTTCATTCATGAATGCAAAGAGAAAGAGAAGGAAGACACTGATAACAAACCTACGAGGTATCTATATACAGGGTGGTCACAATTTAATGGATCACTATCTCTATTTCCGTTAATATGGGTAACCGGTAAACCCCCCTTATTTTTAAGCAAGGAATTCAAATATCACACTTTCGCGCATCGCACATGCGCATCAACTTTGTCATTTTAAATCATAACCCCCTATTTGTATTGCAGATTCGAATTCTACGTACAATTTCACGAAGAAATGACCCTTCACTCGATTTTTTTAGGTGTGCGTAAACGGGCTCAATTCCGCTCTAAAAGTGCAAAAATAGTGAAATACTGAGTTTTTGAAGATATTGCCACATGTAATACATGATTTTGGGGTATTTTTTCGTGCTGAACCTTGTAATGATATTAATTTATTGACATGTTGCAACACCAACTTGGGAAAACACCGAAAAATCGGCCAGAATTGCACTTATCTTACTCATTTCCACACATCATAAAGCGTAGTAAAATGTAGTTTTATCGGTGTTTTCCCAAGTTGGTGTTGCAGATATCAATAAATAAATATCATTACGAGGTTCAGCAAGGAAAAGTACCTAAAATCATGTATTACATGTATTGAACATCTCCAAAACCTCTGTATTTCACAATTTTTGCACTTCTAGAGCAGAATTCCGCACTTTTGGAGCGGAATTGGTGGTTCTCATTTGATATAACAAAGTCGATTCGCGAAATTGTGATATTTTAATTTCTTGTAACCGCTTGAAGTTTTTTTTCTAACCCCCATATCAGCGGAGATAGAGATCCATTAAGTCGTGAAGTATAGAGTATTTGTCCATATTTTCTGTTGTGAAAATAGAAACTCATTTTGTCATCTATTTTTGTGAGGTTTGAAATGCCTTATTTGTCGGGAGATAGCCAAATTTTTTTGCATACGAATTACCTAAGTAAGGGGTGTATCCGAAATAGGTGCCCAAATAGCTATGTGTGGAGGTGTCCCTCAATTCAATTTTCCCAGCAAACTAGGTAAAAGTAGGGATGCTATACATATTTTTTCGTAGAGTTCAATACATTGGAGTTTAAAACATTTGTGAATGCGTAAGGGCTACTGCAACGAGCTACTATAATTAGTATCTGAGTTTCTTCCATAACCATTTTAGTTGACTGACTGATAAATATACTTATATAGTATTATATTATAAACTAACAATTATTAGGTTGAAGGGTATGCATACCTGTAAGCATAGCTTGTGGCGGCATGCATGAGCCAATTTCGTCATGTGTGGCTATGTGTGTTCGTGTGTGTGTGTGTCATGTGTTTCGTTATGTGAGTTTGGCATATGTGCGATGGTTACAACCAATCGCAACGAAGCACCCCAAAATTTGAACAAAATCGGACCAATAACAAATCTTTGTAGTATGTGCACACTTTAGTAGTTGTCCAATAGTGATGTGGAATTGATAGGAGATTGGCTAGGGGTTAATCTGCGCGAAATTTGAAAATTTCATCAAAATCGGTCCATTAGTCTCGGAGTTTTGCCTGTCTCAACCAACACTATTTGCATGCATGCACATTAGCTATCACTCAAGTAATCGGTGTATAATCCATTAGGCATGAGACAGAGAATCGACGTCGACAGACAAGGCACCGAAATTGATCAGTTAGCTTTGAAACGAAAAAAGCAAGTTTAAATTTTGATTTTTGAGGACAAACGTTTTTTTGAGTTCTTGCACGAACACAAAACTTCTCTACTTTTGGTTGTGAGGAAGCTAAAATGATAAAATTGCACATAGCAACTAGCTCGATCTTGCACAATTGACTATACCTTCGTTAGTTCAATGGAAACCTTGATGTTTTTATTGCAATTTCAGATTGCACGAAAAATGTATTGAATTTCCGACCCTTTACTCAATTTTGTTGGCCTCAGGCAGCCCAGCTGGTGGGTGCACACATTTGCCAATTCTGGGATGGTATAGTTTTTCGGACATCTTGTATATCTGATTATTGAATAACGTCTCCATACATATCGAGAGAGTGTGTGGCGCATTGTCCTCCTTCTGCTGCTTGCTTGAGTTGACGTTTTTCACTTTGTTCAGATGGAAAGACCAAGAAGAGGCCCTCAAAAACGAGGAGAACATTGCTGAATCAGGCAGGATATTTGTGCGCAACCTCTCATATGCTGTAACGGAAGATGAAATACAGAAAACTTTCTCAAAGTTCGGTCCGATCGCCGAACTTGACTTTCCTATTGATAAGGAATCCAGGAAGTTCAAGGGCTTCTGTGTGGTGACCTTTCTCATGCCTGAACACGCGGTTGCGGCTTACACAGCTCTTGATGGCACTATACTTCGTGGAAGAATGTTACATCTTCTTCCAGGAAAAGCAAAAGATAACCCTGAAGACGATGAAGGTATGTACTTAGTATAATATACTTTATTGTGTTGTTGATTACGTGAACGACGAACTTTATATTAATGACAGCTGTTACCTATAAAAGTGCCCAGTCTAAGATTTTCACAAGTTACGTGCAAAGGATTGATCGCAGTTGTCTTGGCGCATTGATTTCAAATTTGTACTCTTTGCAGGCATTCGCATACGTATTGTAAATAAAGTTTAAGTGATGGTTAACAATTTATTTTCCCTCGAAGTGCTCAAATTTCAAAACAATAAAACATTGTACTCGTACTAAATATAATCTACAAAATTCGATCGTATGATCATGCTGCATGACTGGAACTTTTATAAATACTCATTTTGTTTTTTGCTCCAACAACCTTATGTTCCTATAAAAACTAACATTTTAATAGCTGGACCTATATTAAAAATCATAATGTATGTTAATCCTTATTTATCAGCTGTTGTTTACTGAACAATTTTTATATGATTTTCAGACTCCACTAATTTCAAAACTAAGAAGAATAAGCAGTTGAAATCAAGGGCTGGATCGTCTTATAATTGGAACACTCTATTCCTAGACTTGAATGCCGTGGCGGAAACGATAGCGGGAAAATACAACGTTTCCAAAGAAGAAGTAAGTGGTTCTATGATTTTGTGGGCTAGGCGAAAGTATGGTGTCATATTATTTTCTTTACGATCCCGTCACACGGCTGTCCCCTCAGTTTTATTCAAGACATGGTTGGCCTCAATGATCAGAATTAATTAAAGAATTAAATGCCTAATTGAATGTTATCCACAACTTTTATTTGAAAATTCGCTCTATTAGACATGCTGCATGACTGAGTACTTTTCTTTCTGGCTGAATTCCGGCTAACTATTGTAAACGTTTAATTTCTGAGCATTGACTTCCTCTTAAAGTGATATTTTAATAATTTTAGGTATCGAACTATAATCATTGTTGTAATTTTTATGCAGGTTTTGACTGGAAAAGATGCAGCTATTCGTCTAGCGCTGGCAGAAACACAATTAGTTGCGGATACGAAGAAATTTTTGATGGACAATGGTGTGAAGCTCGATGCATTCAATCAGGTTGGTGTGACTGTTTTTTGATCCACTAATATAGAGGATGCTTTTTTTTTTTTTTTTTTTTTTTTTTTTTTTTTTTTTTTAAGCATGGAATATGCTTTAGCTTTGGACTAACTAGCGAAAAACGTTGCGCGGATGTGTCACGAAACCTTGGAATAACTAGCGAAAAACGTTACGCGGATGTGTCACACTATTTTTTCTTTTGATTTTCACGTACAACCAAGCCGTTGCTGGGAAAATGAAACTTTAGTTTTTATTAGGGTAGGAAAGCTTTCGATTTATCACGCATTTCTTTCGTACTTGTCCTTCTATTCATGTCGTAGTTTTATATTTATTTATGTTATAAATGGATATAGCCGCTATGGATATAATGCCACTTGTTTTGTTGTCACTTGATTGAGAAGAATCTTGGTCATAGTAATTTTAGACGCGCACCATAACAGAAAATTACCTACCTAGGTACTCTGTTCTTATTTCGATTAGTGAAACATTTTTGTCGTAGTTTTAAATTTATTTACATTTACGGATTAGCGGGAAGAAAGCATGTTACATTTTTTAGCATTTTAGCCGAAAGCTCACAGTGGAAAGCAACCAGGGGGTCCAGGGGGGCAAAGCCCCCCTGGCGGATCAAGGGGCGGAGCCCCTTGCGAGGCCCGAGTTTTCATCAAAAATATTGTTAGAAAGGGCGTGATTTCCATCGGTAATAAGTCTTAATTGCGTACTTCTTTACAGTATTATTTACTCTAACTTATTTTTCTACATAATACAAACAACATGTTGGGCTGTCCATTAAGTAAACAGTCATTATAGCATAAGTAAACAGTCTTCTCCTCGACCTACTATAATTGTACTCAATCTCTCTCGAAGGTAAGTTGAGTTAGTATTAAATACAACCTATTCATAGGGGCGTCCCTGTAATGCATGCATTACTTACCAATATGTTTTAAACTTCCCTGTGTAACAGAGTTACCTCCTGAGAGGTTCATCAAGCTCCCGTCAGAGCACCAGAGATAGCGCCGTCGGCGTTCCATTGATGAAACAATGGGCGCCGCGGTCTGTTCTCGATCTTATTGACAGCTGAGTTTGGTGTTGGATAGAATTCCAGGTTACTGGGAAACCAATCTACTCAGAACATGGCTCATTAAAAGCTCATTAGTAGGAGTGGTATCTCTCTGACGGGATGCTGTTACTCTCCTCTACCTTTTTATGAGGATTTAGGCCCCCATTGCACCTCGGGGGGGGGGGGGGGGGGGGGGGGGGGGGGTGGTCACCTAAATTCCTTATATGGTAGCAGAGGGTGGTTTGGATTATGCACGGCTGACGCCTAGTAGTCCAATCCACTATTTTTGGGGCGTTAATGTTTCAGAAGAAACATGGCCCGGGGTTCCAGAAGGAATTCCCATTATCACCCTTTGGTATATAAATAATTTCATTGGTCTTTGGCTTATAATTTTTCTCTTTTATTCCCCTTTTATATTTTATATACCATATTTTCTTTCAATTTTATGCCACCTGAGTATTGCTATAATGTCAATTACCAGGTTAGTGCACAATTTAAGTCCCCTAAGTTGGGTAGATTCATTTTATATTATTTAAATTTCATGCCACCTGAGTATTGCTATATGTCAATTACCAGGTTAGTGCACAATTTAAGTCCCCATAGCTGGGCAATTTAATTTAAAGTCCCCAATGTTGGGCAAATTAATTTCTATATATATTTTGATTACCTAAGGTATAAGTCTCCATCGTTGAGCATCCGTTTTGTCACGATTGTTCAATGAATATACTTATGAAGGTTCATTGACAATCCTGTTTTAATTTCTATTCCCCCATCCTCAAAACGCCAATGCAGCTATTTATGATTGAATGAGCATCAGTTCTCAGCTATTAACTATTCCACCCAGTTAACATACTTGATCTTCAATCAAGTATGTCTTTAAGGGGAGGAGTGTAACAGAGTTACCTCCTGAGAGGTCCATCAAGCTCCCGTCAGAGCACCAGAGATAGCGCCGTCGGCGTTCCATTGATGAAACAATGGGCGCCGCGGTCTGTTCTCGATCTTATTGACAGCTGAGTTTGGGGTTGGATGGAATTCCAGGCAACTGAAAAACTAACCTACCCCGAACATGGCTCATTAAAAGCTATTAGTAGGGGTGGTATCTCTCTGACGGGATGCTGTTACTCTCCTCTACCTTTTTATGAGGATTTACGCCCCCATTGCACCTCTGGGAGGGGGGGGGGGCACCTAAATTCCTAATACCTGAGGAACCTGGTGGTGAGTGGACCAACTTTGCGTGTGGTGCTGGTGCATGGCCTTACATGTAGAATTATAGGATGATTCATGTTGAGATGTTAGCCTATTCATCATATAGGTAATTGATGATATAATAAATCAATGTAAGTTTCAATTTTCACAGGTAGCAAAATTACGTTCTAAAAATGTGATCCTAGTCAAGAATCTGCCTGCAAAAACTACGGAAGCAGAAATAAAAGAGTTATTTGCTAAGTTTGGTGTTCTTGGTCGTGTAATACTACCACCGAGTGGGATTACAGGTAAACCACTCACATGGCTTTCCCGTTTATTGCTAACCGTTTCATTTTGAAAATACTATCAACATTAACCGTTTGTTGTGTCCCATCTTCCTTACAATATTACTTTCCAAGCGCTCTAATGGGCTCTGTTGTTATGTAAACGGCAGGATTTTATTCTGTTACTCCTCCACACATTGTACCTGAACTCAAATTGAAAACGAATTTTTACATATCAAAGAAATGTAGATTATGTGTTACTTGTGTTTGATGGTGAAAAGCATCTTGACCTTCAAAGACAACTTGAATAAATTCCTGTATCGGGGCTGGATTTCTAAACCCGAAATGGACTGCCAGAAATTCAGTTTACTATGGATTGGGTAAAGGTTAGAGGTTTTCAGATATAAATTGAGTAAAAACGCGTTGCTTTCAGTTTTCTTTTCTATTCAGTCGGTTTTTTTCCCCCCATTGATTCCAACTATCAAGGTGAAACTTCCCTAATTTGCCGTACATGGGAGTAAAAATTGAAGGTGAAGTGGTGACAAGATTAATAAGGTATTGAATTTAGGATAGTGGTAATTCAACAGTAAACAATTGGGGCTATAGTATATCCTGGGCTCAAAATCTTTGGGCTCTCGTCACACTTCTGAACTATAGCCCATATTCTCTGACGTCACGTCTGGAGTTGCTCCACCATGGCTTGTGTTTCCACCAAGGCCCGCCATGACATACCGTAAATGAAACAACCAATCTATTTTACACAAGAAGTTTGCATTCCTACTTGGTTATAGCGACATTCTTCAACAGTTTTGTTTTGTGTTGTTTTGTTTTGTATTATCGTGGTATTATAAAGTTCCAATTCAACTAAATAGTAGCAATAATCATGCCTTCCACCACCACACATTCACCATTAGATCGTTATCGTTCGCTACAACGAATAATCAGAAACAAATAACATTTTATTTAAAATTTCTTTTTTCAACAGCTATCGTCGAATTTGTGGAACCATCAGAAGCAAGAATAGCATTCAAGAGGTTGGCGTATTCTAAATTTAAACACTTGCCGCTGTATTTGGAGTGGGCACCCGATTGCACACTTACGTCTGGCGACGAAGCGTCAATCAAAGAAGAAAATGATGACAGTTCCGAAGAAATCAAGCAAGAAGACCTCGAAGAAAAACCTGTCACAAGTGAAGATGACGACATTGTGCCAGAGTCCGACACCGCGTTATTTGTTAAAAATATAAATTTCGAAACAACAGAAGAAGACTTGAAAAAGGTAAGGTACCTACCTAATGGAAAGAGGATTATGCTCGCAACTGTTGTTTTTTAGCTGTTTATCTATGGCTCCATCCGTTTTCTCTTTTGGTTGTAAGTTGGTAAGATAATGTCTATTAGCGAATTTTCATAGAAAATGAAGCTATTGTAATGGCTTGGAAAATTTCAAAATTAAAATTTTTGAGGCGTTCTGAAACGATTCCTAAAGTTTATGTTTATATATATTAATCACTTGATGTGGCTCTAAGAGAGCTAGTATATGAAACGAAAAGAAGGAAACACAGAAATAAACTTCACAGACTAGTTTTACAACGTTGGCAAAGGAACTTGAGTTGCTTAGAAACAATTTGTTGCATTATCTCCTAATATTTAGTCCGGGTGGATAATAGGCTAAAATTCTAAGCCGAAATATTAAAATTAGTCTGTGAAGTGTATATCTGTGTTTCCTTCTTTTCGTTTCATATATATATATATATATATATATTAATAGTTGCTTTAAATACAATTAGCGCAAGAATGAGGAAACCCTAATAGAAAATGTAGTTCAAATTTCCATCTTCCTAGGTAGAACAAGGAAGGTATGCGGCTCAGAGCCTAATCAGCTGATCATGGTATCTATGTACTTTGTCATTGTAACCAAGCAGTCCCAATGAGGCTCCATTTCACATTGCAGGGTGTTATTCAGATAGAAGACAGTTTGAGAGTTCAATTGATGACTCTTGTCATTCTTAACCTGCCTATTTGTACTAAAAAAATGTCCAACTGAAGAGAGCGAATATTCCGTTTTTATTTGAAAAATCGCGCCTTCATGAGTTTTTTCAAATCTTTTCTTTGAAAATTCGCTGCAACATAGGTGTACACACGATAGCTGCGCCAGTAAGCAGTCTTCTGTGAAGGCTGTACTATAATGATTATATCAACCTCATTCATATTACTTAGTACATATTGCTTTTGAATTTTTCCAATGCTCAATTTATTAATTTTAAACTGTATTTATTTATTTTGTACTTCTCCTGACCCTAATTATCGTTACCCTTGTGTGTTTTTTAAGCATTTCCAAAAATGTGGTAAAATCGCCAGTGTGACAGTCGCTAAAAAAAAGGATCCAAAAAAGCCAGGAGGTTTGCTGTCTATGGGCTACGGTTTTGTTCACTTCTACTTGAAATCCTCTTTGAACGAGGCCCTAAAAACCCTTCAAGGTTCCACTCTGCAGGGGCATCAATTGGAGCTGAAGCGTTCAAATCGAACTCTCCCGTATGTATTTAATTACTTTTTGCCGTATTTACAGTATACTGGGTGTCTCACGAGTTATGCACCAGCGTCTTATCTCCGTCAATATAGGAGTTGAAGAAATCAAAACAATGATATTCCCCATAATACTCAAAAGCCTCGGAAAAATACCATTCGGGCAGAGAACAAGCAGTTTTCACGACTTTTTAAAAACTCAAAAACACCAACTTCACTTCTCTAAATTATAATCAGGCTAATAAAATAGAAACAACTTGAATCATCTTGTTTACTTTTGTACAAGTCTCAACTGATATCAGAGATGCTTGGACTGCCTGTTTCCATCATCTAGAGGGAGCCCACTGAATGCTAACTTGCCAAAGTTGCGAATGTCCCGCTTCACCCCACCGGTCCTCCTTCACCCCACTTTACGGTACCTATTACATGTGGCAATTTACTATCTTCAAAAACTCGATATTTCACAATTCGTGCTCTTTTTGCACGTTCTCGTTCTTGGGCACTCAAAAATACAATTAATGGGTCATTTTTTAGTGAAATTTTGTGTAGAATCAAAATATGCAATACAAAATGAGGGTTTCCATTTGAAAAACAAAGTTTGTTTTAATTTAGCATGGTTGCGCAATTTTGTGGTGCGCGAAAATTTCATGGCTGAATTTCTTGCAAAACATTATGGGGGATACCATATTTTGGTTTTTTTACTCGTATATTGAAGGAGATAAGCCGTGGTGCATAATTCAATTATAATAATTATATCAGCCATATTATTAGTGCAACCTTTGAATTCTATGTTTTTTTAACGTTAACGTGTTTTATATCAATTTACAGAGTCGATGTAGTCAACACTCGAAAAACGACCAACATGAAGGATCAAACAGGCACTAAAATCATTGTAAGAAACATACCATTCCAAGCCAATCAAAAGGAAATATCAGATTTATTCAAGTAAGTTCGATCTATAAAGTTCCAGCGATACGGCATTACCATATGAGCGAATTTTCGTATTTTGAAATATATTTGTTAAATTGTTTTAGAATTTGACCACTTTGTGTGTACAGAAACTATTAATTTTATGGCAAAAAACTTTTCCTAAATATTGCTCTGTTCTACGAATAGTTTGTTGTTGTTTACTATTTTTTGCAGTGTTTTTAAATAGATTTTTAAACACTAATGAAATTTAAGTTCATTTTTCAGCTCAGTTATGAGTAAAAACTTCTGAATGTTCTAGCTCGCTTTTATAAACTTTTCCTATGTAATATTCTGCTAACAAAATATAATTTCTATAAATTTTCCCGTTTTTGTTGATTTTTTTTAAAAGTACGAGTACATTTTTGAATTTTGAGCTTCCAACTTGTTGAATTGTCCTTGCTATTCGCTGTCCAACGAGGTCATTCTTTCTTTTGGAATTCCCTAGGAGGCCTAGGCAGTCCCCCCTATAAAATTCAGCGATTACTGATATATCCTCTGCGCCTGCACAAATTTTAGTCCTCAAACGCTCAAAACAGGCATTTTTTGCGTTATAATGATCTAATTTCGTTCAAATTGTTTAACTTCTTTAACTTCATCTAATTGCAACTTCTTCAGGTTTAGACTCGTTTCAAATTTTTCGAAGTGGATCTTAGTCAACTTACGATGCTGAAATTTGAGCTTCTTAAGGTCTGCTGGGTAACAGTGAAAACGAGTTTAGTTGTCCTGATCTCCTGAATTAGCTCTAGAATGAGCAGGTTAAAGCATACCCCATGTTTTATCATGTTAATCGTCCAGCTCCATGTGAACAGCATCATGGGAGTCTAGGCCCTGAGCGCTAAGTTTTCACTATTATTTGAAATTCTTAAGTTCAAAGATCATAATTAAATTTGAAATGTGCCTATTCATTATTATATTCTTGGTTCAAAGCTACTTTCGCGCATATATTTTCATAAACTTTCGGAAAACAAAAATATTTAATTGCTCCGTGAAGATGATTATAGTTGTTACTCCAGATTCCAATTGATGATCATGGTTTTGCATTTTCTAAGGACGTTTGGTGAGCTGAAATTCGTACGACTGCCTAAGAAGTTGGTTGGGACAGGTCCTCATCGAGGTTTCGCATTCGTTGAATTCAACATGAAACACGACGCCAAGGTTAGTACCTACTAAAAAAATCTTTCAGATTCATACATTTTGATATGTGTATTTTTTGTGTGTGAGATTACCTTTTTTTAAATAATAAATAGGTATACATACTTTCTTCTTGAGGAGACTGTCAAAATTTACTTGTTTGGGAGAGTATTGTGAAAGTATTGGATTTGTACAGACAGATTTTGTCTATAATGAATCTTTGCTTGGAAATGCACTTGTTTCTATATCTTTGCAATATTTCTCTATTGAGATAGTTGTAATTGTATCAAACACTAAATTGTTTCTATAAATTTAACTTCAGAAAAAGATATGAAATCACACTGTCGTGCTGTCACACTAAAGAAAGCGCGATAAGTTAGGTACTATAAATTCAACTTCAGAAAAAGATATGAAATCACACTGTTGTCCTTATCCAGTTACAACTTATAACGAAGTTGATTTAGAAGTTTCTGGCAATATAAATAGGTATGTTCCTAACTGGATGATTAAAAACAGTCCATTTTGTACCTATCGAAATTCGAAATTAGTTATCCCTTAACCCATTATTATACCTGATTCTCTGACAAGGGACTTTCAACCAGATAATTAAACTAAATCTCAAACCAAATCCAGACTTTGAATTGCCTTCTGAATTTATTTAAATCAATTAGTGTGTTTTCTAGCTTGATTTTTCAATTTCAGAGAGCTATGGAAACATTGGGGCAAAGCACTCACTTGTTTGGTCGTCGGCTAGTTTTGGAGTGGGCGGAATCTTCTGATGATGTCATTGAAATTCGAAAAAGGACTGCAAAACATTTCCATGAAGATGAGTCGAGTAAGAACGATTTTCATTGTTTACGTTGTTCTTGAAAGCATAACTGTTTCTTAACATTTCTATATTTATCTGCATAGTCAGAAAGAGCTAATGGGTTTATGAAGGAGATCCGTACCTTTGAAAAACTTTAGTAGATTCCCAACTAGGTTCTTCTGTACCAGAATGTTGCCCTTTTAACCCTTACATTTCCGGGTTTCCAAGCGCCTGGCAACACCCAGGGGCTGTTATTTTAAGATGCTGCGTCTTCCTTCTGCATAGATTTTGTCGCACTCCACTAAATACTCCCTGGCGTACAATTCTCGTTTTACTGTTCTCTATCAACATCTACTTAAATGAAAAAAGCACCAGAACTCGCCACAAAGTCGCGTAGGAATCTGGAAGATGTGAGAGTAATAGAAAAAAACTTCTTGCGAGTATACTGTTCAGTAGCCACAGGGCGACCATGAAGTTTACGAGATAACTTGTCGCTGGACCTGGGCAGGGTGTCAAGTTCCTGGGGCAGTAAATTTTCAGCGTGCCAGGGCTCCTGGGATTCCCAATAGAACCTCATATCGGATTTAAAACATCCCAATTCTGCTGAGTGTTTCTTGAAGGCACTGTGGCTAGTATGAGCCTAGGATGACCTCAGCTGCCTTTACTGAAAGGGTATGTATCTATCAGTCCTATTGCTGTCTGATGCAGCCATCATGCTCGCTTACTACCCGTTCCCATCTGAAGCAGTGCTGTGGTACTGAAGGACACATACCGGAGTTTCCAAGGCAGGGCTCAAGTCCAATTAAGTCCCTGTTGCGGCTTGCATGGCTCTCTCATTGCCCCCTACACCATCATGTCCTCTCCAAGGGAGAGCCTTGCTTTTGGTATATCAATAATTTGTATGGCTTTAGGAGAAAGGATTCAAATAAATTAACTGTTCATATAATTTTAATTGTTTCAGGTGCGAGTAAACGGATGGCTAAAGCAACGTTCGATATGGATGAATCCAAGAAGAAAAAATCTGATGGAGATAACGACGACGAAGATGATGATGATCTTGTTGCAATGGAAATGGGAAACGAATGAAATTCGTACAACCTACTGCAGGTTTATTAATACATTGGAACAAATTTTATTTTGGTAGGCACCCCTATAATTATTTTACAAATAAGGAAAATCTTCAAAGTAATAAGTTGGTGCACTCCAAAAAATTCCTAGATAATGTACATGGCACTACAGTGTTTTCTGTTAGTGAGAAACAGGCCATCATGTTACAGATCTTGGAAACCCAAATACCTTAGTTATTTTCATGTGTATTGATTTTGATCTATAATTTATTTTTGTACATAAACGTGTAAATAAACATTCGTCTCAACACAAACCTACAATTAATCAATTTTCATTTCTTCCCCATCTCTGTTTTTTCTGCGATGGAATTTCATTTCTTCTTGACTAGTGGATTTCTAATAATGCCAATGTGTAGGTATAATATTTGAGTTTTACACTCGTGTTACTACTAAATTGAAGGATCCTGTTCGTGTGACGGAGCTCACGCTAGGTTTTTGAAGAGGATGGCGGTTGTCCTTGCGGGCAATTCGTCTCGCCCATATTCGCAAATTTGTTCTTGGGTGAGGGTGAAAACCCAGTTCTCCATCATCCGAGCAGTAAACCTTCGGCTCAGGGGAACAAGGAGGGCAATAAGAAGCTTGGGCATGGAGGATGGGGCAGCCACTCAGGGGCGGATCCAGAAACTTTTTCCGGAGGGGGTCACAGGGGAGAACAATATAAAATACACTGCCAAGGAAATGGCACATGAGCTTCCTCGTGACCTTCACAGTACGTCACCATTAAATTCCAGAAAACTAGAAACGACGGTTCTCTGAACATTTGAACAAAATCCGATAAAATTAACTAAGCTGTGACCGTAACAAAAACATCACTTTCGCGCATGCGCCTAGGGTACCGCTGCTGATGATCGCGAAGAATGTGATACGGGACCTCAAGAAACCTTGCCCGCATCATCCCTGAAAATCTGACCGAAATCCGTTCACAATTGCCTGAGTTATGACCGAAACAAGAAAATTTTGTTTGCGCCTGCGCAGAGGCTACCGTTGATTCGATCATGACGGAACTGATAGAGGACCATGTAGAGGACCCGCACGATCCCTAAAAATTTGAAGAAAATCGCATCAAAATTGTGGAAATTACGGCTGTTGCAAGGACCGTAACAAGAATATTTCGTTCACGCATGCGCAGAGCGTACCGCTTATGCAATTATGATGATTGGCTTATGGGATCTCAAGGGACCTTACCCACATCATCCCTGAAAATCTGACCGAAATCCTTTCAACATTGACCTAGTTATGACCGTCACAAGGAATTCACGTTAGCGCCTGCGCAGAAGCCACCGTTGATTCGATTATGATGAAGTTGATAGGGGACCATCTAGAGCTTAACCCGCACGATCCCTGAAAATTTGGTTAAAATCGGATCAAAATTGTGGAAGTTATGGCTGTTACAAGGAAATGTGGACGGACAGACACACGGAACCAAATTTGTTCAGGAGGCTCTGAAACGCAAAATGCGAGTGGAAATTTTGATTTTGGAGCAAAAAATTTTTTTTCGTTTCGAAAGTGAAAACAAAGCTTCCGCTGCCTTGTAGTCTCGGAAGCAAAATAACCAAACGAACAATACAAACCGAATTTTCTTACAGACTGCAAAGCCAGAATAACCTTATGCCTAAACTCGTCCGATTTGTCTACTTAAAAACTAATTGTAATTATTTATTAATTATTTAGCTGATAAATGTATTTATTTTCAATTTTCTTCTAAAAAAGTGTGCTAATGTGTTTTCAAACAAAGTGGCGCCTTTTATGGCAGCGCAGCTAACTTCAGAGTTTGCAAATCGAAACATTGAAACCACAACAATCGATAGTTGATCTCAGTGAATTCAGGATCGTTTTTACTGAATTTGGCAGGAAAGTAAACGAGAACGGGAGTTGAACTTCTGAGTTAGAATTTCCTTTTACATTCACGTTTTTATTTATATGCTGAATTCTTAATCGATTCAGAATATCTGATCGATCCCACAACCACCACCTGCCATACAACACTTGTTCTATTTCAGATCAAAATAAATGCGAAAACTGAATAGTCTTCCATATTAACGAGGCCAGAGCTCGATGAACAAGGAGGTGGGCTCTTAACATCTCTAGCATAAGCGTGACCTGTCGTAACTTCTTCTGTACTGAGAACAGCATAAATTAGGTTGAACAGATCGGTTAGGCTACTCTCTTCCATGATGACCCCACAGCGCCCATAAACGACAACAAATGGCACTGCAACAAATGGCAGAAGACCCCCAGACAGGGGAGGCTACTGATAGGCGCATGTGCACCCCCAGTCAAACCAAAATAATAATAATGTTTCAAAATTTCTCCACTCTCATAAAGTGAGCTAGTGACAGAATACGGGAAATCTAAATCTACGCGCGAAACAGAGAATGTTGCGGTAGGGAGGGGCTGAAAGGGGAATCGAATTAAACATTGATGCGATAATCAACAGATTTGCGAAACAAAATAGAAAATTAGACTTTGTTTTATAAACGATCGTCCCAGTTGGAACTTTTACAAATGTAAACAAATCACAAGTGTTGCTACAAACCAAATACATAAAAAAATCAGTATTCTATTAAAAGATTAGTCGTTATTATTGTTATATTTTGTTTCCAATGTTTTTAGTTAGTAATATGGTAAGTTAACTTTGGTCGTTTGGTTTGTTTCTGGTTTTTGATTTTACAAAAATTGGGTTCGTTTTGGTCGTTTGATTTTTTTTGTTATTGGATTTGTCAACAATTCGTTGTCGTTCAGCTCTGCTTTTTGAAATGCAGGCTGATTCTGGGGGGGGGGGGGGGTCATCATGACCCCTGTGCCCCCCCCCCCCCCCCCCCTTGGATCCGCGCCTGCAGCCACTCTACTACTGACGGAGTAGGGCTAAAAGAAGCTCAGCGTTTAGAGGGAAGGTCGGAAGAACTTCTAAATCGAGAAGCTAAAACAGCCAACAGCCTCATATAAACTCTTCCAAAATCCCCATTAATTAGTTGCTAAGTAAACATTTTCAACGTATTAATTTAGTTTTCCACCTTTTTTTTTTTTTTTTTTCAACGTAAAATACGTTCAACATAATAATAAAAAAGTGGAAAATGATATCATCAATTATTTGTAACTTGGGAAAGATGTAATTTGCAAAGTTTTGTGATGTATTTCGTATACCGAAGGTAGGGAAGCTTTGTGTTCGTGCAAAAAAAATTTCTGATTATTTTTCTCGTCTTAGAGTTTACTGATCAATTTTATTTCCGAGTATGCCTGTGACAAATTCTTGGATCAATAGTAGCTTTTTTAAATGTCACGATTGAAGCTGCACCTCAAGCAGAAGGTTCGTCAGCGGCATTGAACAAGGTATCCAGAGGGACACTGCAAGTAGCATGACTCTAATCTAGAGGGAGCCATGTCGCTCTCCGTCACCAAACGGAGTGCCATCATGGAGGGGAAAAACAAGGGTACAGCGATGACCACTGTTTCGTTTCTTCATCTGGTGAAAAAAAACCCAAAAAGTTCCAGTCATGCAGCATGATCGTATGAGGGAATTTTCTTAAATTATCGTACTTATTTTAAATTGTTTTGCAAATTTGAGTAAAAATAAATTGTTAACTACCAATTTTATGGAAAAAAAAAAAAAATCGTTCTAAATAATATTATGTGATTCAAAAGAACATTTTTGATTTTTTTCTCCAGTTTTGTCTTTTTTGACAAATATTAATGAAATTTAAATACATGTTTCAGCATAATTTTGTACCTAAAATTTTTAATGGTCTAGCTCATTGTTGATAAACTACTTATCACTCAAATTCTGCGAAAAAAATATAAATTTAACGATTTTTAGCAGTTTTTAAACCATTTGTAGAAATTGACCAATTTAATGTGCTCAAAAATGCTGGCCAACGAACTCATCTTTTCGTTTGGGAAGCTCGATTTTGTAGCGCAAGAACGGAATTTTTATCTCAATCCTAAGGACAGTTATCTTCTGGAAGGACATATATATATATATATATATACACATAGGTTCGTTCGGACAGACCGTTCAACCTGGTCCACGCCCCTTTTTGGCGGTTTGGACTCACAGAACGTGTTCTGAACGTGTGGTTCACTGTTCGGACTGACAATCCTAAACCGATCCGAACCTGTTCTACTGGTTTAGGATTTTCTTCAGAACGGTTGTGCGGGACTTGCGCACAGAATGTTTTCAGCATAGGTGCCGCCATATTTGAATTTATCCTCGGTTTCCCGCGCATTGTGGAAAATCGAAGCGCATTCGGAGTTGTCTCACATGTTCAAAACGGGGTTCGAAATGGTTCTCATCCTCATTCAGTTCTGAGAACCGCGTTCAGAATGGTCTGTCCGAACAAACCTTGAATGAAAAAAGTGTTAAACTCTGGGATTCGATTCAGAATCTTTCAAAACGGTTTTCAATGAAGAAAATTTCCCCAAATTTTTATTTTAAAATTGCTGAGCCATTGCAATAGCTTCATTTTTTTTATTTATTTTTTTACGAAAATTTGCTAAAATGAAATGATACAACTAAGCCTAGATTATGGATATTTTTTAAAACTGTTTTTCAAGTTGTGATGCATTATTTTACCATGTTTATATCGTGTTAACACTACAGAAATTTACTTACAGCAAGTTACGACTTACAGAAACTCATTTTCCCCTGAAACCAATTTGGTTTGGCAAGCGTCAAGTTATATTTCCATTGTCAAATTTCACTTGGGAACCGTCACATCATGAGGGGGGGGGGGGGGGGGGGGACTAAAAGTTATTCAATAAGGCAAAGTCCGCACTTTTTTGGGGCTAGAGTCCGCACTCCTAAGTGCTCAAATTTCAAGACAACAATATAAATATGATACGAAAATACGATCCAATGACTAGAAAATGTACTTCCTAAATTCACCCCTCCCCCTGTTCAAATTATCCCTTTCTACTTCCTGCAAACTATTCACTTTCACTTTTGAAGAAGACGAGTGAACCTACATCTTCTGATCTGGTGTTTTCTTCTCTTCTAGAAGCTTAAGATGTTAAAAACACGATTCTTTTATTGTGGTCTTGTTTAACTGAATGTTGTAATCATGTGTGTGTGTCATCAAATCTTCGTTCTTGCGCCAGAAAATCTATCTTTCCAAATGTAAGATTGAGTTTGTTGGCCAACACTTTTTGAGCACATTAAATTGCTCAAATTTCAAAAATGTGCTAAAAAAAATCACTAGAAATCGCTAAAACGGCCAAAAAATCGTTATATTTATAATTTTTGCAGTATTTTAGTAAAAACTAAATTGTCATCGATCTACTACATCGAAATTATGCAGAAAAACACTTGAATTTTATGAATACGATTAATTTGCTCATGATCGTATTAATCGTATTAATTGCTGAAAATCTATAAAAACTACGGAAAAATCTAAAAATCCAAAATCTTTTTTGAATTGCCAAATTTTATTTAGTATGAGTTTTTTGCCATGAAATTTTTTTTTTTTTTTTAAACAATTATTTTGTTGAACTCAAATTGCTCGAATTTCAGTAGATACAATTTAACATATTATAATACAATAGATGGTACTTTAAGTAAATTCGCTCATACGATTAATTCTCACTAAAATTATACAGGTTGTTCCAAAAGTAACCCCCCCCCCCCCCTCCCATTTTGTTCACAATTTTTGATTTAGATTTAGATTTATTTATTTATTTGTCAAAACATGATAATTATGTGTGACAATTGTCATTTAGAGATGCAGTCAGATACAAAATATCAAACGCACAAAAATGAAAATAAGAAGAATAATATAACTAATGGTTAACAATGATACTATCAACAATTGTATCGCAGAAAAATTATATAAAAAGCTAGCATGAGTACTTCTATATAAAATCTACTCAATAAACACATAGATAAATAAAAAACTTGAATCATAAAATGGTAGGTATAATGGTCATCGATGATATGCTTTAAAAGGACATTTTAAAAAAGTCGTTCACACAATAAAGTTCAGCTTGTATTAATAGATTCTTAACATTCGATGTTATGATGTATGATACATCGAAGTGGAATTTGGAGTGGAGAGCGTTTTTGGAGTGCCTGATACTAAGTTTCCAAAAAAATCCAAAAGTTTTTGGGTTTCCCTAAGGGGGGTTATTGGGTACTTCGTAAATTTTCTTCTCCATATTTTGCCGAATGGAACTTAATTTTGAAGATTTTTTTAGTGCTGAACACGATGGTGAAATCAAAATTGCGATATCTCATTCCTCTAAAAATTGGTACTTTTATAGAAAAAAGTAAGCTTTTTCTTGGTTCATCAGCCTTAATTAGAGAACGGATCAAGAAATCGCCATTTTGGTTTCATCATCGCGTTCAGCTCTAAAAAATGTTTTAAAATGAAGTTGTGCATGAATAAAAAATGTTTTAAAAATGCAGTCCAAAAACATTTGGATTTTATTTACTCAACACTAAATTTCAGGTACCCCAAAAACACTCTCTAAGTTTTAATTCGATTTCTCAAAATTTGTGGAAAATATGTAAGGGGGGGGGGGGGGGGGGGGTAGTTTTGGAACACCCTGTATACAACCCATCCATAGCGACGTCCTTGTAATACATGCATTACTTAATTACCAGTATGTTTGTTCAAAAACACAATTTCATTCATTCATTCAAATATCATCTTCGAGAAGTCTTCCAAATGCCACCTGGACGGCACATTCGTCTCTCAAGAGAAGAAGTGGAAGGCCGGCGGCGGTTGGTGGGATGGGCCCGGGGCCGGCGGGGGGCACTTGGCCTCTTCCAGCTCCTTCTCCTCCGGTGTCTTCAGTATCTCAGTGGAAAGTGTTCTGTTATGTCCTCCGGCCCTCGTGTGCAATTTTCGTTTACCGCGTGAAGACGAGCGCTTTGCTGCAACTATCTACTGGACGTTGTTGGAACCCAAATCTAAGGTTAGCACTTTATACCTACTTCATTGTTTAACCTACCTCAATATTATATTTAGATTTAATTCGTTGGTACCTTCACTTAGATTGACTGCTCATCACCCAAAAATGCCTCATTAAAGTACGAGTATTGCTGAAAAAGAAAAAAAAGATTTCCCTCAACCGAACTGTTTAGGCTCATCCAAGTTCTTCCTGTCCTAGGTCTGGTTGAAAAAGTGTGCATGATTCTGATTTATAAATATTATAAAGATGGTGTAATTTCTCCGATCGAAACGTTAACAAGGTCTGCAGCAACATTATTCTCGCAAACTCCATTTAGAAAACTACTCTTGATCAAAAATCACTGATCTAGGTACTGGGGAGTTTGCTTAAACAGGTTCCTACCAGAAGAAATAAAGCATGCTCACAGTGACAACAAATTTAAAACACTAAAAAAAAAAAAAAAAAAAAAAAAAAAAAAAAAAAAAAAAGTCGCTAGTAGATATGTAGGTAAGTTAAAATTAAGTAGGTGAGTCAGTTAATAGCTGTTACAGATTTAACGAGAGTGGAAGGGATTTTGGTATGATTTTCATTTCTCATTTCACAGTTTGCTTGTTTTTTCCCTCTATATTCTACTTGAAAGGTTTGTTTATAATTTTTTTAAATTTTGTGAACATATTTAATATAAATTACCTATATTATTAAAGATAACCCCCTCTCGAGCACAAGTTCTGAACTTGATGAGAGGTCGCATTTTTTCTAATGAGATAGGTAGGTATTTTACTTGGCAATAATAATGCACAGAAGTACTGTATATTTTTATCATATTTTTTGTTTAATAATGTCTATGGAATGTATTCAGTAATCAATAAAGGCGAAAAATGAAAAAAAATAAAATAAAATAAAAACAAAGTAATTGTTATTATTATTTGTTTATTCAAAGCAAAAACTTTAATTTTAAAATTTAGGCGGTAATATTGGGTTTGCGCTAACATCAGGTCTTCTGTATTTAGATGGCTCTTATAAAATTTTCAGACTATCTTCTAAAGTAGGAAATGCCAGCTCCACCCTCCATTGCTAGTAAATCGTCCATTATTTATTAATATATTATTCATTAATTATCTGAACATTAATGATTATCATTACATCTAAACAAGAGATGAAGAGAAACACTCCCTGAGGTAGTTTATAAAATTATTTGTAAAGGTAATTAAAATATTTAGTTTTTTGTAATTTTTTTGAGTTTTCGTAATTTTTTTATGCAAGTTTTTGTGTTCAAAATGTTTAATTCGTGACGGTACAAACTTTTTAAAAAATAGTCACGTATTCTTCAAGTAGGTATAATGATGGATTTTAGAATTTTTTTCATTTTTCACACTTCAGTGATTTTCATACCCTATTTTTCAGTTTTTCTGTTCAAAAATTTCGAATGGCTATGTATTTATTTTTTCAAATTTAAAAAATAAATTTTCGCCATTTTCATGCGGTTTTTTGAGCACATTATTAGTAATCAGCTGATTTGTGCGCGTAAAAAAGTCTAGTTCTTTGAACTCATCCTTGTTAATTCTCCTGACTTTTTGTAGTGATCACTAATTTTTGATAATGATTCCGATATTTCGATAATTTGGTTTGTTTTTGTGTCTTGTTGTGGGAAGCAAATTTTATTCCTTCTCTTGTTAATTACGCCAAAGCAGTTTCCCCAAATATTGGCCTCAACAAGACCAAAGTCTTAAATGGTTGTTTCGTCTTTGGGGTTTCAAGGCTTCCTCCAGAATGCTAGGCCTTTTGAGTAAATTTCTAATAGGAAGATATTATACTTCCACAGTTTGAATTATTATCAGTTCTTGTTGTGCCCACTGGGCACCCTTGTATTGATCTTTTGCATTCCAAGAGTTCTGGATAGGCATGAATTGGTATTAAATCTAAAGGGTCATTTCCACTAGAAGTAGTAGTAAAATTATAATTTACTTACCTTTTATAGGAATCTGTCGTCACTAGTAAGACGAGTAGGTACCCTCCAGCACTCGACTTACTAGTGAAGACGGATTCCTCTGAAAGGTACGTAAATGATAATTTTAGGGATGTATTGTGTTGGTGAAAAATTAATAAAAGGTGATCTTTAAGAAAGAGTAAAACGTCTGCCAAGTTGGATGGGAAGTATAGGTTCCTCACGATTGCAACATAGGCAATATAGTATTCATTGCAATTAGTTGAATTCATTATTTGAAGAACAAAGTACGAGTCGAAATGATTGAATACAACATAGAACAGTATTCAATAGGTACAGGAGTACTAACAGATCATGAGTAATCGACGTTTAAGGAAATTCAAGTTTGCGCACGGACTACTATTAATGCAACAACTTTTGAAATTCATAGGGGACCCGTCTAGGGGCTAACCCCCACAATCCCTGAAAACTTCATAAAAATCTGGCCATTAGTTTCGAAGTTTTGTTTGTGTCAATCAATTTCAGTTCTGCACATGCGCAGTAGTTTCTGTATTACCAATCGCGATATAATTCATAGGGAATTTTCCTAGAACATATACCCAACTACCTCCCGAGTTTGAACAAAATCGGACCAAAATTAGGAAACTCATGTTTGCGCATGTGCATAGGGTACCTATTATTGATTCGACGGCAATGAAAGTTATAGGGGAACGTTAAAGACCCGCACACTGCCTGTAAATTTCATAAAAATAGGCCCATTAGACTCCGAGTTTGCCAGTATCAATCAATTTTAGTTTTGCGCAATCTAACTTGACCAATCGCAATAAAATTCATCTGGTATTTTTCTGGAACATATACCCAACTAACCCCCGAGTTTGAATGAAATCGTACCAATAGATGATGAGAAATTGACGTTTTAAGAAATTTACGTTTGCGCATGAGTATCGGCTACTATTGATTTGATGGCAATGGAATTTATAGGAGACCGTCGACGAACTAATTCGCAAAAGCCCTGAAAATTTCATTAAAATCAGTCGAATGCTTGGCATAGTTTTTGGCGTGTTAAGGATTTACCACAGCAAACATACTGTAGACAGACATACAACAGATAGGCAGACAGACACGGAACCAAAATTAATCAGTAAGCTGTGAATCGCAAATGCAAGGGGAAATTTTGATTTTGGAGGACACAATTCTGACTTTGGAGGAGAAACATTTTTCTGACTTCTAGCACAAACACAGAGCTTCCCTACCTTTGGGAGCGAGGAAGCGAAAATCAAGCAGGTATTTAGCAGAACCACCGTTTCGCGATAACTTCTTATAAGTTCCATTCTTCGAGATAACTTCATTTAGGTCTGACATCGTAAAAGGACCCAAGCAGATACACAGAATGCTTACCCCAATCCCACGCCTGGCACGTGACGACACCATCACGGCAATTCGGAACCTGGGCTGCGATTAATTCCTAAAAATTCCTGTGAATGAATTAGTTCATCATCGAGAGGATTTACGGTAAAAATTAGTGGTTCGCAAAAATCGAGTTCAAATCAAATTCCCTACAAGACCTTTTGGTAGGTGTGTTCCTATTGTGTTTTGAGAGGAGAGCAATTAGTAAATTTGGTGAAGCTAAATATAGAGTTCCTCACGTATTCTAGCCAAAGATTTGTGATTGGCCGCTCCATTACTCTATCGTGCCGCAATTACCGGCGAATCGGCTCGAAATTCCAGCACTGGTATTTATCCTAAGCCCTGCAGTTACTTGTGAAATTTCTGAATGAACATATTGTGTTTTTTACCTACTGTGAAGGAGATGAATGGAGCTGACCTACTTAGATACATTTATATAGGATGTATTTGGCATTCATTCAAGTTGTCGTACGTCTAATAGCACGGAACCCCATATTTGGCTTTTGAGAGTTCATAAACTCATTAACATCAGTTTCGCTGAGCCTTCTCGCGCTTCCAAAGCGCTCGACCCCAAAACATCTAAGGAATCCGCCCTTTTACGCAATGGCCGCTCGAAGGCCTTTGAGGTCGTATTTATGTAAGCCTGACTTGTCTTGACTCCCTGAAGACGCGGGATATATATGTGGAACTGGGATGAGAACATCGTTTGCCGGGTTAGGTTGGTATTCGTGGTGGTGGTTGGATGTTGACGGGATATCCCCTGGGAGTCTCGGCTCCTCCTTACGAAATGACGAGGAAGTTCCTTCTGTGAGAGAAGATCAGTCTTGGAATATGGGCGAGGCTTTTCGGGCAAACTCTCCTAGGATGTCCACACGATCTGAAGGAGACTTTCCCCCAAAAAGTTAATGTCGAGGAGCATAGGTACCTATGTACTAAAGATCTTCTTCCAAGATCTTATGTTCTATCCAAGGGTCATTCAATAATACAATAGTTAGGGTGACCTCTCCAGGTATAGAAAGTGTGTCAACTATAAACCAGATCATTTAGAAATGTTTTTCCCAAAATGTTGGTAAACATTTAGGTACGAGTAGGTACTTGAGTTTCATTAACATGCGATAAAATATCGATAAAAACATCTCAAAATGGTTATAGAAAAATCTTGTTTAGCAAAATGTAATTATAACAGTTTTTTTTTTTTTGGCCGTGAAATTTATAGTTTCTATGTAAAAGAAGTGCTCAAATTTCAAAACAATACAACATAAATATAGTTTAAAAAAAAGGGAAAAAACCCCGAAATTTGCTGATAATATGATGTTGCATGGCGGATCTTTCTTCTAGGTAGGTACCAAACCGTTTTTGGGGAAAATTTAGGGGGTGTCACCCTGTGGACTCAGAGTCGTAGGGTAGCGCTCGGCACAGCGGCACCGTTCGGCACGCTACTCCCCTTTCCCCACCCACCCCAGCCTATTAGTCAAAGTACCTGCTTACCTACTGCGTAGTCGCCTCCTTGTTTTCACCCCACCTTGCGTAACCAGCGTGTGGTCACGCTTTTATTGGATAATGCGACAAACCCGTGCCTATTTTTATATAATGGTTATGAACTATGAATAAAGTTATTAGGTAGGTATTGCCAATATTCGTTTGAATAGAATAGAGCCGTGTGCTAAGATGGTAAGGCGATTTTAGGAGTGTTAGTATTTTGACATTTTATGTCTTTACTATGGCACATGACTCAAAAAGTGTGACGAAGAAAGCGTTATGAAAAATTTCTGATGATTTCCGCTTACAACCGAGTCGTTGCTAGGGAAATGGTACTTCGTCGTTTTTCATCCCACAAAATCCGTTGACCATTCGTTCGAAAGCTCTCGATTTATCCAATCATAATATGTTAACTACTGCGAAGTGCGTGCCCAGCAAGCTGAGTTATGACCATGGTTATATGAATAATCGTTTACACACAGGTGATCATTTTCAATAATTGATACTGTGAACATGATTGCAATCGCTTGTTAATTTCTGATGATTTCATTGAGCTGGTTTTCGATGATTTGATTCATAGCAGGTGATCCGAATATTGCGAGAACGGTTTGATTTGTGAAGTGGTGGTTGAATCATTTTAATAGGTAGTTTCTATACTTTACACTCTAGGAAGCTGAAATTTCGTATGTAGCCTCTTTAGGACATTACTTGACGATGCCCAGGGTCCGGATCAGCTGAGTGGCTCTTAGAGCTTGCAGAGTCTGCAACACATACGAGTCTGCAACTAAAGACACAAAATGTCCCAATGTGTTGCAGACTCGTATGCAAGCGTTTCTGATGATTATCGAATTTTATTTATACGAACAACCTCAAGATGTATCACGTTTTACCGCTTGGTAGTGCGCTCGAAATTCAGCGCGAGCCGTCATGAAGCCATAATTCCATTGATTTTTCAGCCTCCTAATAATTAGGTCAATTATTAACCTAGGATGCTAAAAGTATGCATGGAGTCCTTTATAGGCCTGCTGTGTACGATTGACAAAGTGAGGACTCACCGTGATCAGCTGAGTGAACTCGTGAGCTCATTTCTTTCATAAAAGACGCAGGAAGCTGACATTCAGTATGAAGCCTCATTAGGCCTGACAAAGTGAGGAACCCTAGATCAGCTGAGTGAGCTCGGGACCTCATTTCTCTCCTAATATACCTAGGAGGCTGAATTTTGGTATTGAGCCTCTATAGGCCTGCTGTGTACGATTGACAAAGCGAGGATTTCCCCTTTTTAGATACCTTAACCTACAACCCCTAAGACCTTGGGGGTACACATAAATGTACCCCTTTTTGCTTAGGATCCCCTTATTTGACCTCTTTTCATAAATATCCACTCACTTCTCCTTTTTTACTAACTAAAGACTACTAAAGAACTACTACTATCATACTAATATTCTACTATCATAAAATGGCCTCTAGTACAAAATGGAAAGATGTAGGAATTTTGCCCATCTATATCGGGTATTGAGCGCGCCATAACTTTCTTACTTTCCAATGTATCGTGCCATTGTTGGCAGAAATCACCGCAGAATTTTACACTCTACAACTTCTATCTTGGAATTACATCTCTTAGAGTAAATATTTCATCATCTAGAACTGGAAACCGTTGATTTTTCACTTATCCAAATTTCATAACTTCCTCATTTTTCAATGAATTGAAATGAATTGATCTTGGCGGTATTCAACATAGAATATAATGCACTATAACTTTTCTATGGAATCATAACTACTTTGAAGAGCCGACATGCGAGTAAAATTGACAAATAAGACGAAAAATGTGTTTTTTTTTAAAGGATTTTTTAGAGAAAACATCGTGAAGGATTAATTTTAGGTCATGGTGGATACATTCGGAATCAGCACAAAATTTCCTATCAGAATAGCTCATAAAATAATTTTTTCCACCTAGAATCGCATTTAGGCCCTCTGTGCACCATATCAAAAAACTTCACTAACGACTCAGACAACTGTGAATCACACTAGAAAACAAAGTCTAAGAAAGTTCTGGGAACGGTGGAAGGTAAACGCACTCATTCTACCTCTGCAGAAGTGAGTGAGTGAATTAACTTCATTGTTCCTCTTGAGATCGGACCCCAAGTGTGCACTTCCTCGCTGATCAGGAATTGCATCATTAATTCTCGTTTTCACTTTTGTAGCTGTTCTGACATAGTCGTTCCCTGCTCGCCTACTAATAACTGGTAACAGTGCCTTCTATGAATGGTTCTACAGTTTTTAAATAATGACAATAACCTACGTATACAAGTAACTAGATCTGAATCGTAACTCAAATAAACGTAAAAGGCCACTTTTCAACACGGCGGACAAATTGAGTCACTGCGCGATAACGCTGGTACTAATGCTCGAATTCACAAAATTTTTATTTTTATTTAACACCCCGAAAATTCTTTATTTCGCTCCGATATGATCTTTTTCAAAGCTCTCAAAATTTTCGAGTTATTCAGTGATGAAGGGCGGATCGTCAGTTCTGTCACGTGTCCCCAGGACACAAAGGTGAACTGTACT
The DNA here is from genome assembly GCA_030762985.1 of Adelphocoris suturalis. NCBI lineage: Eukaryota > Metazoa > Arthropoda > Insecta > Hemiptera > Miridae > Adelphocoris > Adelphocoris suturalis. Next base: position 44,736,120 of record CM061044.1, read on the forward strand.
TTAAAATATTTACTTTTAGCACTGAACTTCTGAATGTATCTGATATACCGATAATATATTACATATGCCCTCTCTTAAATCCAACAGAAAGTGGGCGAGGAATATTTTTTCCCCAATTTACATTAGGCTCGGAAGTGTTGTCACCCAAACGTTGAATTCAGGGGCAGCCCCTTTTTGGCGGCGCGTGTGGCGGTTCGGGAAATATCCGGAGGAGCGCCCTGCTGCTATCAACATCTTCAGTTGAGTTTGAAGTTCCATCGAAAAATGCCGTAGGTAAGTCCAACAGCAGATTTTTCTCGTAATCAGGATATAAAAAACGCAAAACGGTTGCGTACCTTTATTGTTCATCATTCCTGTCACTTGTTGTTTCTATATTTAAGCATTACAAAAAAACTTTTTAAGCAGGGGAGGTAGTATTTCCATGGAGCACGAATTCAACCATTGACTCAGAACAGTTGTAAAAACCAATATGGCTGCCAACTGAACAGTAATGTGCCAAAACGTCATTCCTGTCACGGTCAGTTCTGTCACGTGACAGGACCTGACAGTGTGTGACAGGAATGACGATTTTTATTCAGTTCTTTCGTTCATTCTTTTTGCTCCTTTCAACCAACATTATGAGCTTCGCAACTTTTAAATCCTCTGTAGAATTCATATTCCCAATACAAAATTAATTTCAAAGTGGGGTTTCCGTTTTTTAGCCTTTTTTTTTACGGGATATTGAAATCTGTAGCGACTGCTCGGAAACGTGCTTTTAGCGAATTTTCTTAGAAAATGATGCTATTGGAATGACTCCGAAAATTTTTAAATAAAAATGTTCTTCATCAAAATCTGTTTTGAGGCATTTGAAATGATTCCTGAATTTTAACACTTTTTTATTTGTATATGAATGTACATAAGTATGTGTCATTCCAGACGATAAGTCTCGATAGGATTGAGATAAAAACCTCGTTCTTCCGCCAAAAATTAAGAATTCCAAAAGAAAGGATGAATTTGTTGGACAACACTTTTTGAAAACGGTAAATTGGTCAAATTTAAAAAATGTACTAAAAAAAACACAAAAATTACAGAACCGGCTAAAAATGGTTAAATTTATATTTTTTTAGCAGAATATTACTCAAAAAAAGTTTATCAACCATGACCAAGGTCATTTAAAAATTGAAGCTCAAACTTATGCTGAAAATCGTACTCAAATTTCATCATAAAGTGTGCTAAAAAGTCGATACAAATTTTAAAAAAATCTAAAAACTCAAAACCTTTGTATAGAAGATTATTTTTTACAACAAGTTTTTTCACAATAAAATTAATTGGTAACATATTCTTTGCGCACAAACTTCTCAAATTACAACTTAATTTAACTGAAGTGTAATACGATAATTATGGGAAATTCGCTCATATGATCATGCTGGAAGACTGGAACTTTTTTTTCTGTTAGTAACCCATGTTTTACTTCAGTTCTTTGATATTAGGTATGGATATATAATTGGGCATGACATATTTTCCAGGTTTTCCTTTTTCTGCGCATCTTAATTCTCGTTTTTACAATTTTCAGTCTTCAGAATGGCCCCTTAGAAGAAGAAAGAAACAGCAGAAAAAATAGGAAGAAGAAGCGAAAAAAGATGTTTCCCCTTTGTTTTACTGGGCAATGACACATTTTTGTTGGTTCTTTATACTCAGCAAAGTGTTCTATTTTTGATCTACCTATTAGGTGAGAATTTTTAAATGTTAAAAAAATTTGCTATCCTGTAATTTTTCTTGTCTATTTTTGATATTTTTGCGTTTCGTTCCTTTTTATAGTTCAGTTTCCTACATATTTCTCAGTAAATCTCTTTATAAATCTTGTTCCTAGGTAAGTTATTTATATTTCTGCAAGAGAATAGATTCAGACTGATCTCTACAGTTGGTCGCATCTACTGTCCTTCCTAAATGACCGAACTTCTCTTCGTCGTCAATAGTTGAAATATTTTAAATGTTCTAAAGAATTTTGTAATAAATATTATATTTTCTACGAACCTCCCGTGTACTTTGATCTCCTTTCAGGTCTTATTGTATGTGAATGCATACATTAAATTATGCTGGACACCCTCTTTAGTTCAGATCCGGTCATTTCTGTCACATGTTAGTCAGTTCTGTCACACTGCATAAAACACTCATAAGTATTCTATAAAATGAAGTTTCAAATGATCCCCTATCACATCTTCTTCCAAAAGATCTTCTTTTGTAGCTACCGTCTTTGAATGAAATGTCATCTTCTTTAATTGTACTCTATATGTAATATAAGATATGTGAGAATGAAATTTACCATCAAAACCGTAAAAAACTGAAAAATTCTTTAATTGAAAAATTATGCTCAGCAGACATTGCCGCAAGTAATACCAGACTTAAGCGAAAAACCAACAACGAGAACATCAGAGTGACTTCATCATCAAATACAGGCGTGACAGGACTGACACTTCGCAACAACTTTTAGAGCTTCTACTAGGAGAAAAAAATTGAAAAACTCAAAATTCAGCTCGGCCGTTTTAGGAATGGGTTCCCAAACGTTTTCTTGAACGAAAAAAAGTTTTTCCAGCGGATTTTAATTACATCGGTTTGACAAAATTTTCTTGAGTCAATTTGTCCGCCGTGTTGAAAAGTGGCCAAAACTAGACCGAAAATTGAGTCGAATGCTACCAACCGCACCTTTCTATCTCAACCTGATGCCAAGATATGATTTTTTGAAGGTTTTTATTCTATTTTTAGCAAATTTTTGTGAAAAATGAAGCTATTGCAATGGCTCGGAAAATTTAAAAAAAGTCCAGTCATGCAGCAGGACCCCATGAGCGAATTTTTGAAGAAATCTTCGACATTTCAGTCGCTATTGATCGTGTAAAGAAATTTTAGTTTATGATTTTGATAGACAAACATGGAATCAAATTATTAAAAATAATTAGGAGGTACTCATACTTTATTATTATTAAACTAATCTTGTAGATTTAAAGATAAATATTCATAGATTTCGATGTCCAATGCGGTCAGTATTGAAGGCAGTTGAAATCTTAACAGTATCCTATCATAACATCATCAAATCTTGACATAAAATAAGATTAGATTGGTTATACAGGGATACTTCCATAAGAGTAGTTCAATCTGAATTTGGAAAATGTTTCATGCAAATATTACCGATTTTTACAACTAGCAAACGGCATTATCTCGATTTTTGACTGATTTTTCAACTTTGAAATCTTTGAAAACTTGATACATATTCTTATAGGAAATTTTACGCTGATTCCGAATATACCACATGTTAGTATGCTGAAAAAATTATTTCGCACAACAAACCGCAAAAAACAGGCTATTTTGAAATTTTTGAAAATTTCAACCCGAAGATGTAATCCGATCATGCTGGCCAACGAACTTGAACTTTCGTTTTGAGTCCTTAACATTTTAAAATTTGTTTGAAGTTTCTAGCACAATTCTACGGACAGTTATCGTCTGGGATGACACATACATACATACATAGATACATAAATACCTACATTAAAAAATGCGTTAAACTTCAGAATATGATTCAGAATAGCCTGAAACGGGTTTCTGCATAAATTTTTTTCAAAAATTCACATTCTACAAATTTTGAGGCGAGAGCAATAGCTTAATTTTCTTCAAAAATTCGCTAACAAAATGTTTGAAAAATTTCTTCATTGAAATCCGTTTTGAGGTATTCTGAAACGATTCCTGAAGTTTGCGCTTCGGTTTCGTTTATATATATATATATATATATATATATATATATATATATGTATGTGTGTGTGTGTGTGTGTGTGTGTGTGTGTGTGTGTGTGTGTGTGTGTGTGTGTGTGTGTGTGTGTGTGTGTGTGTGTGCGTGTGTGCCATTCCAGACGATAAATCTCCTTAGGATTGAGATAAAACTTCTTTTTGAGCACTTTTTGAGCACATTAAATTGGTTAAATTTCAAAAAATGTGCTGAAAAAATCACACTACAAATGGCTAAAAATGACCGAAAATCGTCAAATTTATCATTTTTAGCAGAATATTGCCCAAATAAAGTTTATCAAATTTAAGATAGAACATTAAAAAAATTTATGTACAAAGTTAAGCTGAAAAATATACTTAAATTTCATTAAAATTTGATATAAAATCGATAAAAACTGCAAAAATGCTAAAAATCTCTTTTTAATAGCAGATTAATATTTAGAATACGCTTTTTCATTTCAATCAAAAAGCTCAAATTTCAAAACAATTTAAGATTATACAATACAATAATTTACGAAAATTCGCTCGTACGATCATGCTGCATGACTGGAATTTTTTTATTTTTATGTGTGTGAGTGTGCCATTTTAGAGGATTCACAAATGGCCTATGGATTAATGAATGGAGAAATCACACACACGAAAATGGCCATCTCTCGACAATTGCAGACTGTCCAGTTAACCCACCAATGTGATGTGATCCATCAATGACGAAAAATACGAGAAAGCCAGTTCATTGAGAAAAAAACGATTTAGCAATTGGTGTTATTCTTTTGACTAAGGTAGGTAGTCAAGCTACCGAGCTTGGTAACTTTCCCTCTAAAAGGCCGAGATTGAGCTCATCCTGGACTCTGGTTAATGAAAACTTTGAAAGGGAGCTCGTAGCTACGTTGCGCAGCGGCCCCTGAGAACGATCTTAGCTCTTATTCACATGGGCTGACGACAGTGAGCGGGGACTATTGTTTGGAAACCATTTTCAGAGTAGCATCGGCTTGTACATGAGCCCTGTTCAGGTTTCAGAGAGGAATTTTTCGATTGGGAAATCCGGCAACGCGTTCATGTCTCCTTCGAAATCAGCTAAAGAACATCTCATGCGTCAAGGACACAACAGAAGAATTCTTGAAGATTGATTTAGTGCAGTTCAAAGCAATTTAGTTTACTTTCAATTCGTACATTCAGGGCTGCTCCAAAGGGAGGTAGCTCTAAACTTTTTAGGAAGTTGAAGAATTCACAAATTTAAAAAAAAAAAAAAAAACTGCAAATTATTACACAAAGGTTTATTATTTATGTATTAGACAGCCCCTCTACGAAGATCTCTGGTCCATAATTATTAAACGCCGCTTATAGTATATTTAGTATCGGAACTCGGAGCTTCGGACCTCACAAATGGGTTCAATCCATTACAGCAGCGGAATCTCACAATTTTACGCTTTTTAATATAGTTGATAAACAAAACAATTTATTACCAAGTCATCTTTCCAACACATAAAAGTGTTCCCTATACTGTATATTGATATCATCTAATTGGTCAAATTTCAAAAAATGCGCTGACAAAATCACTGAAAATGGCTAAGAATTGTTAAATTGATATTTTTTAGCATAAGATTGGTCAAATAAAGTTTATCAACTATGAAATAGAACATTCAAAAATTTATGTACGAAATTATGCTAAAAACTTGAACTTCATTAAATTTTGTTTTAAAAAATCTATAAAAGAGCAAAAAATAGCCTAAAATCCAAAATCTCTTTTTGAATAGAAAAGTATCATTTAGAATACTTTTTTTTCCATAAAATTAATATCTAACATTTTCTTTTCACTCATAAATTTCCAATTTCTATACAACTTGAAATATACAAAAAAAGGCACTTTTTCAAATATTTTTGGCTCATAGCACCCATGAGAGTGGAGCGATCGAGCTGGCGAGAAGTTAAGACCAACTAGACCCCAAGTGGAGTTTATGTGTGAAAGAACAGATTTTTTAAGTCAATTCTAAGGCCTTTTATGGCCCGGACGGCGGACGGCGAACGGCGGACGGACATTTCAAATTTGGATTCTACGCACCTTGAAACGTAAAGTGACAAAGTTTGAGGGGGGGGGGGGGGGGGGGTTATAAAAAATTTTTGCTATACGATCGCATAGGCTTATTATTGGAAATAATAAACCAAAAGTTAAGGGGGGGAAAAACAATTTTTTTAACGCCCACGTCGAAATTGTGAATTTCTCAATTCGAGAAATTATGAGATAGGGGAAAAAAACCAAGCTGAAATTTCCCAACTTCAACAGTACCAGCAGTCTATCTACCAGAAGTAACTTGCTTTTCCCTTTCCTTTTCCTCTTGCTTGGTTGTCCTCTAAATAACCAATCATTGGTTTCATGCATTTTAATTTTTTCCATTTTCGGGCCCGTAGAATCGCATTTTGGACCACTGGGCAACGTACACACCTCATGCGCAGTGCATCTTCTTCAAATCTCTTGTGATGTAAATAAACTTGTTTTTAAAATCTCGAATCTCAACGGCTATTATTTGATTTCTATGAACACGGCCGATCGGATTGTTGGGTCGGAAATGAGATTAATATTAACATTGAACAACCTGAAATTACTCATCAAGGATGGGATCAACAGGTGGTAAGAAAAGCTTTCCTAATCTTCCGGCCGATGAACTCGTCCGGTCACGGAGTCCAAATCAATTTTTGCACGGCGTGTCCAAAGTAGCTGTTTTGTTCTATCGACGAAAGGTTCACCGGCAAAGCGTGACTGTGACCAGGATGATCTGAAACGATACGTGCGGAGTATGAAGAGGCTATCCCATTTATTGGTTCCGAGTGATGAGAACAGGTTCGCTTCGGACGACTCTATTAACTTGATTGTGATTGGGTCCGTAATTACAGAGCTTCATAAAGTATTATGTGGTACTATCAAACTATCAACAATACCTACGTGAATAGAAAGGTCACTAGGGTTTATTGTTTTCGAAAATGAATTTCAACAAGGAGCTATTATTTGACAGAAGAAATAGAGGCAATCACATTGATTTACGATTTAAATTGTGTCGATTCCGGAAATCCACATAAATATTGGTGGCTGTGCTGTATGTCTAAGGTAAGAAGATATGTATAAAAGTCAGTGATGAATATAAAATAAAATTCAAATTCCAAAAAATTGAAAGATTGAGGGATGCAGAAGTTATGTAAACTGAAAAACCAATGATTGCTCAGATGATACACTAGTTACTGCTATTGCTTCCGAGTCTAGCAAGGTAGTGAGAGCATTGTCTTCACTTCCGGAAGATGGAAAAAAAGAAGAGAAAAATCAAAATTTCTACTTGCATTTTACGTTTTAGACCGAACAGCTTTGGTTTCGTGTCTGCCTGTGTCCGCCAATTTTAATAACTTCTACAGTTTCCTTAGGATTTTGATGACATTTTCTGGGAATGTGTGGGTAATGCTGCTGTAGACGGTTCCCTATCAGTTGTGTTGCTCACAAATCACTTTGCGCATGCGCATAAGTAAAATACATCAAGCATCATTGCCTTGTCCAATCTCTAATATTTGGTGAGTAGTCAGGGCAATACGATAAGTATAGGTACCATATCGATCATTTGTGGATTGTCCGCCTGCGCGAATGTGAAATCCATGGCAACACACACAGATGGATGGATGGACTGACGGATTGCATCTTCAGTTTTCATCAAATTAATAGTTTTCATTTAATCAATAGTTTAGCGCAAATGCAAACGATTACCCCATATGGGTTGCATCACGATCGTGTCATCAATAGCTGTTACGCTTATGTGAATCTCAAATCCTTGTAACATGCATGACTTCTCCAGGTTTCATTCGATTCCAATGAAATTCTCAGGGATTGAACGATTTATGTTTTAAAATTAAATAGAGGAATGTTGACTAACAGGTTTCGAGGTAACGTGCCATCCTGACTAATTTTTCCACTCAACCTTTACGGTGTTGAAATTTGAAATATGCTTTTTGGGATTGTTGGGTAAAGCATGGTGAGACGCCATCCTGATCAGCAGAATGAGCTCTGAGGCTAATTTTTCCACTCAACCTTTACGGTGTTGAAATTTGAAATGTCCTTTTTGGGAGTTTCGGGTGACAGTAGCGAGGTAACAAGCCACCCATCAGGCCATCAGCTGAATGAGGTCTGGGGCGAGTTATTTTCCATTAAACCCAAGGTGCTGAAATTTTAAAAAGAGCTCATTTTGGAACTATTGGATAAACAATGAAAAAGTGCGACCTCCAGTTCTTTGTCATTGCCCCTCATTTTCTCTTGATAAATGCTGTCCAACTATCAGGATGGCATATCGGTACTATTGTTAATTTTAGTGAATATGAAGCAATATAAAGTTTTTGGGAAATCTAGTGAAGGATAAATTCATTTTCAGGGAACATTCAACACATTAGGAAAAGACGAAAATGCCTCCCAACCTAGTTTTATTGAGAAATGTTCTTGCCTTTTAATCCCAAAAATTAATGGAGCTACCGATCTGGGCCTTGCCTGTCGTAAGTACCTTCCTAAACTTTCACAAGAAAAATAATTCCACAACTATGTCGGTATGAAAATCTTCGTGCTTGGTCGTTTTCGTGAAAGTTGAAACAGAACATCGCGAGCTGTTTTGTTTAGGCACTAGAAAGTGAACTGTAGAGACTAATAGCAATGTCGAGTCTCACGGTATTTAGTGGCAAGGACATCCGAGTAATTTTTGAGAAACATTTTCCGTTTGGTTTACTGAATGATTTTCTATTTCGCAACGTTCTCTGGCTTTCAAAACTAACCATGAAATACTTTTATTAGCAATAATTCTTTGGAGAAAACAAAGTAAGCTATTTGTTCATATTTTTACTGCGATTTCGGAATAAAGAGAATAAAAGTAATTGCCTTGATGATTTACAAGTATCAAACTTCAGAATATGACGGTGAACAATCTGGAAAACAAGAAACTGTCTGGAGAGGCGAATTATGACACTGGTTCCAGTCCATGAATGAAATGTGTGAGATCTGTCTGATTCTTAAGTACCTACCGAAAGAACTTCAGTCCTTAAGGGCCTGGTAAGGGCCTGGTTCAGTTAGCCGACCTGTTGACATAAACTAAATAAAAAGATCTTTTACTGTAAAAGCCTTTTGGTGTTACAAGATTATTCCTGTCGACAAGTTTACTATGTACCTATTCTGTTGCAAATGGCATACACATGAGCAATTGGGTAATTCTTGGGATTGTCAACTGTATGGTCCTTCATGGGTTACACTCGTGGTCTACTACACCTTGCAATACAAATTATGGTATATACTTACTGGACTTGCGCATGCGTGGAACCTTTTAAATGTATATTGTTATAAGAATTTCTGTCATTCCGTCCAGGTTTTCCGCTAAGTCTTTGAATCATTTATGGTGATTGCGCATGCAAATTATGGTGACTGTCACGGTTCCCCCACTTTCCGTGTTCCATTTATAACCCATTCTCATATTTTATACCATCGATGATTCTGCACTGTTACATACCCACTCCTATTGTTTTCTCCAAGTTTGGTTTCCTTGAAAATCTGGCATTCAAAAAAGAATCTTAACCCCAAAATTCCGAATTAATAATTAACCTTTCAAAGTACGAAGATATTGTACCTATACCAACCATTAACTCTGTTTCGGTTCTATGGATTTTTATGTAAACCCACGTTAATACTTCGGCATCTCTAAACTATGGGACTATTTCTTCTCAAAGGATCGCAAGCGTGACGCCTTGGATGCTAATGATCTGTCCTCATCTTGTCTTGTTCTTTTTCCCGGCGGATATTAGCATACCGTTCCGCCAGACCTCTCGTTCGATTCGGTTGGCCTGGTGACCCAGCCCGCAGCTCCTGATGGTATGGGCGGCTCTGCTGGGACTACCTAATGAAAGTGATCGATATGGATGTGGTTATGGCCGTCCTCAAAAATCTACTCCGATATTTTTTAACGATGCAGACGTGGCGTAGAGACGGTTGCGAAAATTAAAAAAGAGATCAACTCAGGGTAAAGCGGAGAAATCCCATCGTGCTATAAATCAGTGATTTCAAAACACTCCAGAAGGCCATTTTTCAAGTTGCCTTTATCCAACGTATGAACATCGTACAACCTACCCTTTATGGAAATCCTTATTGCTAATATGTATGTGCTTAATAAAAACCAATCATCTAATTGTTTAAATATTACCTAAATGGAAAAACATTTATACATCGTATAGGTTTTGAAAGTTAATTTTACGTACAGTTGACTCCAAATAGGTTGCGCAATAGGCGAGCTGCAGTTGAAACTGTTTCAACACTCAGCTACCGAAAGTAGCTCAACAATCAGCCGATCTGAGATCTTATTATATCCGCCATGCTGAATGTATTTCAACTAAGCCAAGAACCATAATTCTTCCAAAATCACGTCGTTTCTGTGACCTCAATTTTTTGTTCATTTGATGCATCTGGAGCCCAAGTAACAATTCAACTGATCCAAGAGCTGTAAACACAACTAGAATCAGCAGATTAAGAAACTCGATTGCCAGATCAGCTAATTCAAGATCGTTATTTATTATTATGTTGGCTCGAGGATCAATCATCCAACTCGTGAGCTCAATTATTCAACTCACAATTAGTTAATCATGGAGTAGAATTCCCATCTAGTATTAGTTGATTACCTGATGGGAATTAATATCACATCCACTGATCCTTTTGCCATTCTCGGGCAATAGGTATATAACATTTCACACTCCAAAAACTATTAACAACTTGACATGGAAACCGCCAATGAGGACAATACCACACGTACCTACAGGTTTCAATAATTTTTTGGTATGAAAATAGTCATTTTACTCTAGTTCAATGTGTACATTAATTTATTAATTGAAACGTTCAAAAGTTTATCGTTGATCAATTTCCATTACATTACCCGCAGATTCCCCGGTCGTTCTCCTGATCGGGGGCTATAGGTACAGACTGGCTGGGTAAGTGGGCCTAAATCCACGTGTAAAGAGACCAAAGGAAAGACGGATTACGAGGAGGCTGGAATTAGTGCTCCCCCCACCGATCGCCTCTTGTAACCCGAGACATTGAAAAGTGTAAAATGAGCCCGCCTCATCAGTAAAATTTTCGTAAATATCAATATCCGTTACAAAAACCCCCCACCAATGCTGTTTGTAACGCCAATTGAACAAATACCTTACCTCACCCCCCACCTTCTTCGGTTACCGTCTCGTCCTGAGGGTTAGCCACCACTACATTGCTCATTGACCTGCAAACGTACATATTATAAATATAATATTAGGTATTCTCAATGCTAATCGACGAAGATGATCTGCTATCTGATTACACAGGTTTACAAAAGAATAGTCATGTCCCGTGACGATGATCTCATTATCATATCTACGAGTTCTCGAGTGTGCTGAACACGAATCTGAAGCCCGTTTTTTTTTCCATCTCATCAGAATTTCGAGATATTGTCGATATTTGTTAAGTTTTGGCCCAATTTGTTCAATTTTTCCAGTTGTTGTATTTGAAGAGTGTGAGGCATCGTTTCCCATAGTTTTTGATCTCCTGAATCGAATGAGGCCAACCGCAGGTCACTTCAATTAATGGTTATGGAGCTGGAGCACTTTAAAGCCCCCCCCCCCCCCCCCCCCCCCCCCCCCAAATTCTCGTGTTTTCTCTTTGGTTTTTGGGTGTTTTTTTCTTCAGATTTTGGAAAATGTTGTGGTAGCCGAAAAAAATTCGATACAAGAATCTTTTAGAAGAGACATTTTTGCGTCGAATGTGACCAACCGCAGCTCTGTGCCCCCAGTAATAACGGAGCTACGTTTTTTTTAACCCCTTGCTGCAGGTGCGCAGAATACTCGTATATTATGCCGAATATATTATGCTGCACACCTGTAGCAAGGTAGGAAAATTAATTTAAAAAAAAAAAAAAAAATCGTAGCTCCTCTACTACTGGCGCCACAGAGCTGCGGTTGGTCGCAATCGAACCAGAAATGTCTCTTCCTAACGATCCTGGTATCAGATTTTTTTCTGCTACCACAAATTTTTCCAAAATCTAAAAAAAAAAAAAAAACTAAAAAAAAGCAAAAACACGAAAAAACTAAGTTTTGGGGTTTTTAAAGTGCTCTAGCTCCGTAACCATTATTTGTCGCGACCTGCAGTTGGTCTCATTCGATTCTAGAGGTCAAAAACTATAGGAAACAATTCAAATACAACTGGAAAAATTTGACAAAATGGGTCGAAATTGGACAAATTTTGACAATATCTCAAAACCCTGATGAGATTTAAAAAAAAAAAAAAAAAAAAAAAAAAAAAAAAAAAAAAAAAAAAAAAAAAAAAAAAAAAAAAAAAAAAAAACAGCTTCAGATTTGTGTTCAGCACACTGAAGAACCCCTAGATTCGATAATGAAATCTCCGTCACGGAACATGACTTTTCTTTTGTAAACCTGTGTTATTTTACTTTCATTGTAGGAACCTTCCTATATTTTTACGATCAATCAACATTAGAAAATACTGTATACTTTGAATTTGAAATTATTTATACATTTTGTGATGATTTACATTATCAGGTGCATATATATTTCTTTTATAGTACCTACATATTTAGTGATGCTGATGTGATAAACGACCTATGATGATAACATTGCCTTTTTTAGTACCTACCCTTGGTGTTCATTTGTCACTCTTTTTGGTGAAACACTGTTGGCTCAATTCACATAGGTATAACCTTGTCTAGTTAGAGATGTGGGCTCATTAGTTTACCTTATCGTGGTTAACGTAATTTATAATGATTAATTTGCATGTGCAGTTTGAAGCAACCTCGTTTATTACGGTTGTGAGCAGCAACAACTGCGAGAAAGTAAAGAACTTTCGTAATTACGGTGGGATTACCCGGACGACGTTTCTAGGCTTTTCTCGATTTTGGATGTTACTGGAGACTAAACCAGGATTTTAATACGGCTCAACCCATCTCAAGAAATTGCTTATAGTATTGTAAAAGTTCTCATTCAAATCGGTCCTGTGTTTGATAGTGTTCGTGTCTTCCATACACATGCATGCATATTGATCACATATTAATACACATCATATTGATCATTACATTGTACTATAGCGTAAACCAAAAAACACAAATTGGGTCATTGGGAGCAGGTGAGTAAAATACCTCCGGGGAACCAGAGCTTGCTTCTATAGGCAACACGGTCAATCGGTCTCCTGGAAACCAGAAATCTTTGACGTAACGTTTGAGATGCGGACACTGGGGCGATAAACGATTTTAATTGCGTATTTAGACGATGGATAATGTCGACAGTTCTCTATAATTACGGTTAATCTAGAGACGAAATTAGCTTCACACTGTCGCATGAAACGCCATTCCGATGTTTTCTGTGATGAGTGGACTTGCGTGATAGCGTCGTTGAAATTGTTCATTAGATGTTATTCCCTGTCGTTTGCAGAGATTAAATTAGATACCTTCCAATCCCATTGGTACTCCATAGGAACCGTTTTACGAAAGGAAGTGCGCATACTATCTAATTCTACTCTATCTAATTCTAGAAATACTCGTAGCTAATGGTATAGGAAGTGTAAAAGGTAGATAGTAGAAGAGGTAGAAAGTAATATACTCCAATAACCTGGATGCAGTCGCCGGGGTTGTGTGATAGTCAAAAGTTGATTACCATCCACAGTTTTTCAGTAGCAGCTTAACATTTTTCTATACCCATACAGTAACAAAGTCATTCAATTTAATAAAAACACCTAAGTGCTACTTGATACTTGCAGGATTTACGACATTATGCGACGACGGAAAACAAATTTATTTGAATAGAGGAAAACAATTCCTACCGAATTGAGTATGACATTTATGTCATATTGTATGTTTTTACTCAAATTGGAGGATTTTTAGGATTGGAGGATTTTCGTTTAGAATGGGAGATTTTTACGTTTCGAATTGAAGGTTTAATACAAACATTTGAAGAATGAAGAAATAAGCATTGTTACTTCATGTACAAATCTTCGAATTCCCTTTCTTGATGAACATACAGAAAAACAAAAGAAAATTAAAGACCGCTTTAAAAAAAAAAAGAAGGTTTGTTCATTCGTGATTTTCGTTGTGATCTTCGAAACGTCTTATTTCCATCCAAATTTACAAGTTTCTTCGCCATCTATTAATATAAACTTCACATGTTAATTTCTTTACTGCTTTTTCAGAATTAAATAATTTATTTACTAAATTCGAACCTGATGTGTAAAACCTCCAATTTAAAACGAAAAAGTAGTCTTTGACTTGAATTAGAGTAATCCAAACATATTCGACAATCAAATCCCCAGTTCGTTCAGTGATGACAAAGATACCCCATTTCTCCCTCCCCCCCCCCTCCCCTAAAACACCCCCTTCCATGGGTTGTATTTGAAAAATTTCAAGTAGCGTGTGATTTAAGTTAGAATACTCCAAACATATTCGACAACTCAGATCCCCAGTTGGTTCAGTGACGTTCGAAACGCTTCATCTCCCCCACCCCCTCCCCATCCATTGTGGGTCAGATTTGAAAATTTTGAAAAAAGGAGTCTTGGACTTGAATTGGAGTAATCCAAACATACTTGACAATCAAATCCCCAGTTTGTTTAATGATGACAAAGATACACCATTCCCCCCTCTTCCTCTAAAACACCCCCTATGGGGCAGATCAACAACTACACCTTTTAAACCTTTTCTGGACTTCCACAAATAATTTAAGACCAAAATTACCCAAATCGGTCAAACCGTTCTCGAGTTTTAGCGAGACGAACGAACAGTAATTGATATATATATATATATATATATATATATATATATATATATATATATATATATATATATATATATATATATATATATATATTTATTTATTTATTTATTTCGGCTGAGGTCAATGTCATCCCTCTGCCGTAGGCTATGCCCACATAGAGGATTAGTGTCTATTCGTTCAGATTTTACTTTTTGTCGTTCCATTTCATTATGTTTGAATTTAACAAAGAAATAAAGAAGTTGAGGAAAAACCTGGCAGTCGTTTTTGAATTGCACACGAGCTCACTTAGTGAAGAGATCGCGCTCGTTTCTCCGTGAAAATCCAGGATTCGTTCTGGGCTGCAAGCGGTTGGAACTTCTAACCTCCAGAAGAAGAGACGTCTAGTTGAGTGAATTTCGATTCGCAATGGTGCCAGTTTCGCTGGCCCTCCGCAATCAGAGTGAATCCCCCAACGTTTGCTTTAGCTTCTTCATTACCACGGTGATTTAGGTTTCACCTGGTTCAAGTGCAATTTTCAGAATTAACTTTTTATAGTTACCATTACACAATAGCAACCTAATAATGCAGCGCTAATCCAACCAAATAACCTAAGTATAATAGTGCTGAATTTAAATATATTGTTTTACTGAATTTTTGTTAAAAATTAAGTTATTGTAGATAACACGCAGGTTACTTATCACAGAGTTTCCGATATTGTTGAAAAATGTAAGTTTTGTCAACTTATGCCTCATCCTAAGTTGGTTAAGTATGTAGTTGATTCAATTGTATTTTGTTGCGCCGGATAGGACATTATAGGATGGTGACATTTCTTTTTTGTCAGTGGATCACTGATCATTTTAATAAAAAAATATTCATAGTTAATATTGGGGATTGTGGACGTGAGGAGCAAAAACTGGCGTCCTCAATCAGATTTTCATGTTAGCGAATTTTTGGAAGAAATGCAGCTATTGCAATGGTTCAGAAAATTTTAAAATCAAAATGTTTGAAAAATTTCATCATTGAAATCCGTTTTGAGGTATTCTGAAACGATTCCTGAAGTTTACGATTATATATATATTCGACTGTAATTCGAGGTAACTCTCTTTTTGATTGAGATAAAAATTCCGTTCTTCTGCCAAAAAATCAAGCTTTCCAAGCAAAAGTATGAGTTAGTTGGCCAGCACATTTTGAGCACATTAAATTGGTCAACATTCAAAAAATGTGCTAAAAAAAAAAAAAACACTAAAAATGGCTAAAAATTATTTATAGTTTTTAGAAGAATATTGCTCAAATAAAGTTTATTGACTATAAAAGAGAACATTAGCAAATTTATGTGCAAAATTATGCTGAAAAATGTACTTAAGTTCATTAAAACGTGATAAAAAATCGATAAAAACTAAAAAAAATATAAAAAAAAAACTAAAAACCCAAAATCTCTTTGGACAGCAGATTACTATAATATGAAAATTCGCCAAAATCTTTCTCAGTAAATATTTACACCCAGAAAGAAAGATCACAATTTAAGATTTTAGTAGGGTGGATAACGGTTATGTGGAGTGGGGCACGGCAGGATCGTACCTTTTCACCAGAGTTAGCACATTTTGCCAGATTGCTTAATAAATCATGAGAGAGATAAGGAATATAAAACTAAAAAAATGTGGAAAATTTAATTCCACACAACGTATTTCTATCCTAGTAGTGCTAGAGGCTATTTTTTCCACTCGTTTCGATCCTTATAGGCTATTCAATTTAGGAACCCCCCCAACCCACTTAAAACTAAGAATTGTAAAGAAAATCCTTCTTTACATAATTCTCCGTTAAATTATAAACTCGTAAACGAGTTCCACTATCTGCTTTACAAGCAGATACCATGTTACATGGATATGTCTTTGATTGGGGATTTCATAACGGTTGTCCTCGAGAGTTGTAAAAAAATCCTTCAACTTTGGACTGTAGGCGACGAAATGTAGGATAAAGAATTTAATTCTATTATTCTTGGAGACACAACAAGCATACTATACATACTATTAAAGTTATTTCTCCAATACATGCGCTATCATTTTTATGTTCATGATAGCCTGATTTTTCATTAATAAATGAAATTATATCATTTATTGTTTTATTTGATAACGTTTCGTTCTCTTACTGAGGACATCTTCAGATCTTGCTTCCTTGACATTGAGTTGACTTGATGAGCCACTGTTTTATTTGACAAATCCGTTATATTAGGATGTTTATAAATTTTTTCCTGGACACACCAAGATCTGAAGATGTCCTCAGTAAGAGGACGAAACGTTATCAAATAAAACAATAAATTAATGAAATATTTCTGTTCTAGAACCAAAAATTTCAACCATGTATCATGTTTTCTCCTCGATATTGATTCGAAATTCTATGAAAACATCAGAAATTAACAAGCGGTTGCAATCATGTTCACAATATCAATTATTGAAAATGATCACCTGTGTGTAAACAATTATTCATATAACCATGCTCATAACTCAGTTTGTTGGACACGCACTTCGCCGTAGTTAACATGATATTGTTGGATAAATCGAGAGCTTTCGAACGAATGGTCAACGAATTTTGTGGGATGAAAAACGACGAAGTACCATTTCCCTAGCAACGACTCGGTTGTAGGCGGAAATCACTGTAACACTATATGTTTCGTGCGCGGAAAAAAATTGACTCGCAAAATTTGCTAGGACCCCAGGGCTAAAACATGATACATGTTAATAATTTCATTTATTTTCCCTGGGCCGCATCCCGACTAATTCCAACAAAACAACGGTTTACTTATAGAAATGTTGAAAATAACTGTGGAGAGAAGCCACTACAATGAGTTGTTGTTTACAGTCGACTGTTGTCAAGAGGATAGTAATGTTCCCTATGGAGTGGAGTAAATGATGCTATTGCTTTACGTTAAGAATATTGTAACCGGCTTATTAAAATTGTTTATAGTCCAATCAGCTTAGTTTAGGAATGTAGCCAGGTACGTAAGGAGGGGGAAATTGGTAGCTTGGGATGTGAACATTTATCACATAAATCAAGCGCTTTCCAACGAGTGGCGAACGATTTCTGTGCGATGAAAATTGCGGAAGTTCCATTCCCCTAGCAACGGATTGGTTGTACGTGAACATCATCAGAAATTGTGACATATTTTTTGCGTCACGAAAAATTTTGGTTGACCCCCCAGAGCAAAGACATATCCATGTCAAAACCGTACTAAGTGGAAGCTTAAAGATACCCTGAAATACAGGTACATGCAAGATTTCAAGGTTCTAGGTCAAGTAGTCCAGGTTGTGTTATCATACTTGAGTGATACGGATTTGACAAATGATAATAGATTATACTTGTATTTACATGCCGAAAAAAAAAAAAAAAAAAAAAAAAGCTTCCGAGTCTACCTAGGTAGCGGAAGCATTGTTTTCACAAAAAAAAATGTTTGTTCTCCGAATTCAACAATTCCACTCGCATTTTTTAGACCATTCTGAACAACTTTGGTTCCGTGTCGGTCTGTCGTGTGTCCGCAAATCCTTGTAACAAGCTTATTTTCCACAGTTTTTCACCGATTTATATGAAATGTTCAGGGAATGTGCGGGCTTGAGTGTAGATGGTCCTCTATCAGTTTCATTGTTGCCAAATCAATACTTCACTCTGCGCACGCGCAAACATAAATTCCGCGAACCATCATTTTCTCACGCCCTAGCCGTCCGATCTCGCTCAAATTCGGAGTATAGTTGGAGAATGACAATTTGATCATTCCATATCAATTTCAACATGATTGTATGATTAATAGCTACTGCGCATGCACCAATGTGAAATCCTTGTAACAAGCTTATTTTCCACATTTTTCATCCAATTTCGATGAAAATTACAGGGAATGCGCAGACTAGGGTGGAGACGGTCCCCTATCAGTTTCATTGTTGCCAAATCAATACTTTACTCTGCCTATGCGCAAACGTAAATTCCATTATGCTTCAGTTTTTCACGCCCTAGTCGTCCGACCTTGACAAATTTGGATGATAGTTGGGGGATGACGATTTGATCATCCCATATCAATTCCAACATGACTGTATAATTAATAGTTACTGCGCATGCGCCAATGTAAAATCCTTCTAACGACTTTAATTTCCAAAGTTTTCATCCGATTTTAACGAAATTATCAGTGAATGCGCGGATTATGTTGTAGATGGTCCCGTACCAACTGTTCTCAACTCATCAGTTCATTCTGCCCATCTACAAACGTAAATTAGGTATATCTAGTATAATTTTTTTCTTTTCTTAACTGACCAATCATGACGTTTCACACTCCTTGATTTGCTTTTTTCCGCTAGGGATTTTTTTAAGATCATTTAAGACTTTTCAATGATCTCGTTCATGATACGCAAACGAGGAAGCTATGTGCCACACCCATCTTGGCAGACGTTTTTTTCTTGCTGTCAGTGGTAGGAGTGTAGGAACCCTTCTCACTTAGCACCGAATAAATTTAAGTTAAAATGAATTGAAAATCATGTTACAAGGACTTCTATCGCATGGCGAACAGCCATTTTTTCGCTTTCGACTTCTCAACGTTGAGTGCTGCCACTCAGGAAGTTACAACAATCGCCGCTTCAACTCTTGACTCGAGTAACACGAAAAGTAAGAGTGTTTCCGTTCATTATCACTATCTCATCTTGCGTGAACCGACGCCCGGTCGAGCCTTTTTTTCCAACAGATTTCCACCTTTCGTTTGAGCAAAGGCCCGTGATTAACTGAGGCTCGTAATAATATTGTTGCGTCTGGTCGGGTTGACTTATTATTAATAATGCATTCTACACCTCCATCTTACGTGTTAGTACTTTGTCAATGCAACTGGCTTCATATTTCCTGGATTCCTGCGAAAATTTCTGTCGCAGCCGACGAGAACATGCAAGAAGGCTCTGCTCAACAGGTAGAAATAGAAACGATCGGCAATCTTGACACAATTTTAAGACAAATGCTCGTCACGTACAACGATTGCCTTTCCAAACATGCGGTGTGAGGCATCACACTACTTTTTCACTTTCTTGAGTGCTATTGATATTTTTCTGCGTAAAACCGTGGCAATTGTTGTTTTCATAAATATTTAGTGTTAGCTAAACCCCTCAGAATGTATGAATGGGAGGAAGGTTATTCGCTGCAGTAAGCAGCGTTTACACAATTTTTGCTTATGAAAACCAACGCAAAAACGGGCATTTATATGATTACGATATTGAGAGTTTACAATTATTTTTATCAACTAAAGACATAGTGATGAACTTTTACATCAATCTAATTCGAAAAGATGATTTCAGTTTGGGTGTTACAGACGTTTATCCGAAGACTCTTCCACATTTGCTTAGTTTCATCCCTAATTCCATTTTGCTCTCGGAAATTGAGCTGAGCGTATTCCTTGGAGCTGCACCCAGAGAAAATAGAATTTCTATACTCTATACTAGAATTATAATTTTTATACTCACTGGCTCCGCATAAATCAATCATCTTAACAGTCAGTCATTATATCACAAGCTGCCTGGAAATTAGTGAAGGGATAGATAAGTGTGTCAAATCACTTGATTTAACTTGTTTTTACAAGGGAAGAAAGCCAAGATTGTTGGTTGTTGAGTGCTCTAGTTGTCATTTTGTCTCTATTCCTCTGTTGGTTGAGGTGATAGTGGAGTTCACTCTGGACAACATGCCAAGGGAATGTGCTTGGTGGTTATGAGCAGCTTGGTGGTATAGAAGGACTCAGAAACCTGATTCACTGACTTCTTTTGTTGAGAGTCCGAATTTATGGCTCCTTGACTCGTACGTACACTAAACTTTGAGACATGATGTGAATGGGAGAGGAGGAAAAAATTCATCGTGGAGTGCGAAGTCCCGTGGAGTTAGGGAGGATTCACCTGAGAGTTCCTGTGAGATGTTTTAGGAAGTCATCCGGGAGCGTGAGCTCCCATGAGATGACAAGTAATAAGTACTTCGGGGCTCGAGGTCTCGCGCTCGAGAGGTGAATAGGATGGTCCGGGGCGCTAGGTCCTGTGATGTATCAGGAAGGAAAGGTTTTATTTGGCAAATCTGTATAATATAATAAATTTACATGTCGGTGCACGATAGTGCGAGGGAGTTTTTTAAGGATCACTTTATCATGATACGTTTGACTATTGCAGAGCATCTGCTCTTCTTGTTCTCATTGACTTTTCTAGTAGCAATGAAAGTACCTTGATTACAAAGGTTTTCTGTTTATTGGCTCTTACCTTGATGGTTGGGGCCAGAAGGAGAATTCGGTGAGTTCTCTAAATTCTGTTGCATCGAGTACAGAGTGATGCAAAGGTCAGTTTTAGGGCCAAATCACATACCTATATGCAAAAGAGTATGGGAAGCCATACGCCTTTCTTCATTCCATTCTATTTGCATGATCATTTGCTGATGATACTATCTCGACTCCGAGTAGCGATCTTGGCCTCTTCCATTCTTGACCTTAAATTGTTATGGGGTGTAGTTCCGTAAGTGTCCCACTATCAAACCAATCTAAATCTGTCATTATCCTATCAAAAAATGAATTTGACGAATGTTTCAGAAACCTCAGAATCTCGTCTTTCCCAAGTTTTCAAGATAGATTAACTTTCTCCTTTGCATACATGAGAAATATGGAATTGAAAAAAGTGGGGACACATACGGAACTATTTGCCTAGTCAAAAAGTTCCGTAAGTGCCCCCACGCTTCATCAAATCCATCTAGCGTGATGTTGATTCCGAATTTCAATGGACCGATTCCCCGCTCCTAAGAAGTACTGGGTACACTCTTCATTACATATTTAAACTATAAGTTCTGACTCTCATAGAATCAATCCACTACTCTGCTGGGTTTGCTCCCTAGTTCAATAGGTACTCTGATGATTTGTCTCACATTATGGTTCGCTTTATACAATTATGATTTCGTTCGCTTTATACAATTATATCTGTGGGTATTATATACCTATAGTAATCTCAGTTGTATTATTTTATTTTTGGGTTTTTTTTAATCCACTTGAGAGGCTAAACAGTGGTTATCACTGTAAGCCTAATTTTTTTCGCCTCCGAAATGACAGTGGAGTTCATGACGGCGCTCCTTTTAAGTCAAGGATGGCAACATGGCTCCCCTTAGAATCGTGCCACTTGCAGTCTTCCTTTAGGCACCTTGCTCAATGCCGCTAATGACCCTTCTGGTTGAGGTGCGGCTTAACCCTTAAATTAAAATATAAATAAATAAATAAATAAATATATATATATATATATATATATATATATATATATATATATACCCGAATGTGGACCAACATCACGTTTCAACTAGGATGTACAGCACCACTAATGTCCATAACTATGTACTGGTCCATAATAGTATGCATTCATCCCAAACTTTATCGATACAATGCTCAAAAAAAGAAACACAATCTTGAATCCAGTGTTAATAAACCAGTCCTGAACTTTAATAAACCAGTTATTGAGAAGTTGGGAAATTACCGACGTAGTTTCGTAAAGGTTGAAATCTAGTGAACAGTGTTAGAGAACAGTGCTTCATTTACTAATGCATTAGTATCTTCGAATTGAAATGTATTTCCGCATCCCGGGAAGTAATTAAACTAGGTACGTGGTGTGAGGTTGTTTGAAATGTGAAGGATCATAACACCAAGAAGGAACGAAATTGCGTAACATATTGTGCCTTTCTCTGAAATACCTTCATAATGCAGGTGGCTTGACATTGCTTTATGTGTACTAACCATAATGAAGATTTCACATGTATGTCCAAATGTTTATATTTGACCTTTTAATGGCAGATATACCTATAATTTATGTAAAAATTGCAAATAGGTGTAGTGAAACAACAAACAACATTGTTACGGCCAATAAAGATGAAATCCCAGACGTAGAGATTGATATGAAAACATTGATTTGATACTTGCGGTTACAGGAGATGCCCATTGACAATACCGTAGTTCCAATGAAACAAGTACTTTGTCTTGAAAATCTAAATATTCATTGAATACTATACGAATACTGGTTGTAAAAGTAAAAGTCTTAATCAAGTATCAACAGATCACTTTTCTTACGATGGACGACTGAAAGGCCACTAGGTAACTATTATATAAATATAATAGACCACTCATGGAACTACCTACTCACGCAGTGTTTCTAGAGGTTCTCTTCTAACCCCCTACCCAAACCTACTGGAGGCTGCCACAAACTCGCTACACCTGTTTCATATAGCACTTTCTTTCCGCTCGGCTCGGGATCTTCCTGTTGTTCCCAGTGGCTCAAGCCCACCCGGTTTCATAAAACGATTTTTTTTCCTCTTTAAGGACCAACATTTTTTGCAAGTTCAGTGACAATGAACGAAAAAGAGCCGTTCTGCGCTCTCGCTTCCAAATTGATTTTGACCAACTTCAAACGGTCACGTGTTCACATAGGTCACATACCTATATTAATATATTATTCGTCCATTTCCAACGCTTGTTGTTAATGTAACAGAGGTACATCCAGCAATAATTTGTGTCAATCTGATATGTGCCATATTATTCTGAAATTTGAATTAATCGTTCTTTAAAACCAACTATGTTATTTGATAAATTCAATTGCAATTTCATTGCAGTGGCATTAAACCATAATTCACACAAACCCGAAATGTGAGTTGAAACACAAACTCATCACCGGCTTACTATTGTGATTAGGAGTAGAAAGCATTCTTGTTTCTATTATAATCTTCAGTAGGTGTTGTTTGCTTGAACACTCCAATCGTGATAGGTGCTTATCTAATTTCAACATGGAATACTTACCACACAATCGTAAATCGAAGGTGAATGTCCGTTCAAAAACTGCAATACCTACTTTATTATTTCTCTATGATTTACTGATTTACTCTTGATTCTATAAAAACTACAATTGCAGGTACATATTTAGCTTATAGGTACTTATACTACTCTGAGGCTCGAACAAACCGGAGCCTCGAAATTCAGAAAGCAACAATACAATATTGATTGGTTTCTTTGTTCCTTTTAGTTTTGTTTGCAGAATCAATTCATGCATTTAGAAGGAACAGAAAGCTAAAAATGAGGTGAATTTTTATATGAAGGTCAAACAACAAGCAACAACTGTTAATTATCTATCTTGATACAACTACCTTCAAATCACGGCTGCCGCATCTGCAGAACTCTAAAATCCACTATAGGATTATTATTTATTATTTTTGTACTATAAAATCATAAAATCCATATCAATTTCAACATGATTGTATCATTAATAGCTACTGCGAAAGAGCCAATGTGAAATCCTTGTAACGACCATAATTTCCACAGTTTTCATCCGATTCTGATTAAGTTGTCAAAGAATGAGCGGGTTAGGTAGTAAAATTTTCCCGTACTTATTTCATTATTTTCGACTCATCAGTTGCATGCGCAAACGCAAATTACATTCAGTAGGTAGCATTTTTTCCGTTTCTTAATTGACCAATTATGACGTTTCACGCTAATTCTTGATTTTTCTCTATTCCGCAATGGTTTTTCTACAAGATCATTTAGGACTTTTCAATGATCTATACATTCATGATACGTAAACGAAGAAGCTACGTGCCATACCTAACTTGGTATATCGGTATATTTCTCGGTATATTCCCAAAAAACTCATTTTTTGATAGTTGAAAAATCGCTAAAAATCAATAATCACACCTCCCGAACTGCTCGTGGTTTCATTCGAAGCAGAAATAGTCCAAGTAATAGCAAAATATTTTTCAGGTCGCCAAGTAGTGTAATTTGTACAAAACTATCACAAAGACACGTTAAGAAGGCATTTCAGACCCATCATTATGTGGTATAGGCGTCTTCAGTGTTACATTTCCAACAAGAATAAAACTCAAAGAATTGAACCTAAATTGTCCTGGAATTTAAGAGATTTTTTCAAAAATGCAGGTGTCGTACCTCAAAAAGTGGACATCTACGTGAAAAACGGGCTTCGGATACGGATTCAGCACCTTAGAAAACCCCCAGGACCAGTACCAGTTTCGTGAGGGCACGACTTTAATTTTTTGTTGATGGGCAGTGTTTTTATATGTTGTCCAGTTCGTCGAGGATTTTTTTCGTAAAAACTCTCGATTTTTCCTTTAAAATCATGTTTCTTCGCAATATAACGGCCATTTACTCCATTAATTAGTAGGTTAAATGTAAAATTGGCTTGATGACCTGATCCTAACTAAAGGTACCGGAATGAACCGGATTTTTGGCTCAAATCTACCGCATTATAGTGCCAGGGTGTTGACAACCCTGACTGCACTGCTGCCCGTGGGTGGGTGATCTCAAATTCCCTCCTTTTACCTAAGAGAAAATCCCTGTCAAAACGGATAACTGGCGTGCATAATGATAGCCGATAATGCTTCGCAAATTACCCTGGAACTGTTTCTCCTCTCCTGCAGCCAGACGAACGGGACCTGACCTTGCCTGATGCCTTCAGCCCGCGTCCACCGCCTTCCATCCAGTTTGTTTTCCCAATCTCACTTTCCCTTCTTTACTGGTTCTTCAACCCGTCGAGTCATCCCATCTTCCAACAGGACCCTCTTAAACTTCCTCTTTCGATTGTTGTCCCCCGGAGGGTTCAGGACTTTGCGACTTTTTTTTCCCCATCATTTTTTTAGTACAATGCATAACGAAAAAAAAGTCAGGGTTTGATTACCGGCAATTTTCGATTGCACTCGGGTCATTCCGAGCTTGCACTGTAGCGTGACTGAGTCGACCTCACTAGCCTTTTCCTTAAGAATACTTTTGATGGGTCAGGGGTTTGGGGGCTCGTGTTCAAATAGGCAAGTTGGTGCTCCGACCACTTTTACTACATTGTTATAGAACCTATTGAAAGTGAACGAGAGATTCCAAGGCTGAAGCGATAATGTCCCAGCGGTCGGACCTCGAACCAATTGCGGGGAAAATATCGAAAATGGACATTCAGGCCAACGCCATTCATGCTTGTTAGAGTAGCAATTTCATATCGTGATGAAATCATTGTAGATTAATTCACAAAAGTTTATTTCTGAATTAGATTATCCTTCAATGTAGATAAGAGGGTTACTCTGATTAATTTATTAGCTTATATCCATAACCCCCTAAAATACCATCAAAATCTAGCAAGAATTTCATTTGCAATTATTCAAATGCAATGAAATTGACATAGGGACATTCGGATGATTAATATTATCAAATGATTTTTGAAGAATACGACATCATCCTAGATGCGACTGACAAGGAAGCATCGGAGCATGTTTGCGTATATGAGCAGACTTTGCAAAAATAAGGCTTTCTGTCCTTAAATTGGTATTTTTTATTATCTCCAAAGTTCAATTAACTTCCAAAAAGACACTCAAAAAAGAAGATAAGTAGTAGAGTAGTTAAGATGAAAAATTCAAATTCAATTACACTCAAAACTGATCAAAATTTACTTGTATTTGATTGAGGGACAATAACCGTGTAATAACCATGTAATTTATAATAACCGTCACCAGCGAACTAGGTAAAACATACGGTTACCTACATAAACTTAAACAATTTTAAATTTGACTTTCTCTCACTGGTAACTCCGAATTCGATTTTTATCTCGAAAAAGAAAATAACTTTTTAACTTAAGAAATGTTTGAATTTTATATTTAAAATTTGTCTCCCTGAAAAGCCCCAGTTCCTGGAAAAAAACGTTGGAGATAATAAAAAAAAAAAAAAAAAAACCAATTTAAGGACAGGAGGGCTTATTTTTGTAAAGTCTTGTTATAAACTAATACTGTCCAAATAAAGAAAAGTATATGAGCAGCATGTCGGCACCCACTGAAAGAAAATTAATGAAATAAGATATTACTCCTACCTACGCTTCAATACTCCGTCTATCGGTCACAAACCGGCTATAATAAACTTGATTTCTTGTATAGGAAGTTCCATTGTAATTGTATCAAATCGTTCTCTTTTTTAAAGTTGTTGGGATCCTGATAGTTTAAGGTCTAAGGATGGATTTTTTAGGACGTGAGAGCTTGACATTTTGAGGATTCTAATGTTTTTCGCTTGCGCAGAGGCGGCTATGTACGTCAGAGCTAATTTTTATTAGAGTGATATTGTAGTATTTTTAATGTACCTAATTATTTATAATAATATTTTATAAATAAGGTTGACTCGTTGATATCTAACTCCGAACTGACATTTTATTGGAAACGAAACTTTCAAAGTAAACAAGTTGTAACAGGTGTCAATAGGATCAACAACAAATAATAAAATTAACTGCAGAAACCGCTACAATATCGTCATCACGTATAATTGTAAAGCATGATATCGGATAAGGATGCGCTGAAAAAATTGAATTTCTCAAGAACAACTAACGTTGAAGGCATGTAAATAATATGTTTGTAAGTTTGGAAAGCAACTGATAGGAATATACTGTGGGCTTATGCGTACGCCAGTCAGGCAGAAGGTAAATATATACGTGAATAATAAAGCCACCCGAAATTATTACAAACAACAGGAACTACAAGGAAAAAATTATAATTTTCTACTTACGAAGAGGAACATCGCGTGTTCGTGAAAGAAGATGGTCCGTCTGTCAGTCAGATCAAGTTCGTATAGGTACCTAGTTAAGCGCGTCGGGTTACGTAAGCCTGGTCATCACAGTCTGGTTATGTAAAAGTCGCCGAACGATGAGAGTGACGAACAGGTAATTCGAATTTCTTAATTACCGATTACAAAATGTTTATCGGGTAGTGGAGCCGTTTTGATTAACCTTTCTTGAAAACCTCTGGACGAGAGGCTGGTCGATCTATTCAGTTATATGAAAAAATTACGCTAATGAGTTTTTCGTTTAAGGCGAGTGCAGTAAAAACTAATAATTTTTAGTGATGAAATTGAAAGGGGAACACCTACAGCCTAACCCGCACATTCCAGAAAATTTCATAGAAATCGATTGAAAACTGTGGAAGAATGTAAATACATGTAAAAATGGTTTCACACTCGCGCATGAGCCGAAGGTATGAATGGTACGATCTTATTGAAGTTGATATGGATTAATTGAATCGTCTTTTTCTCACCACCCTCCCAATTTGAGCGAGATAGGACCAGAGAGAATAGAGATAACTACTCAGTTCAGAGATTGTTTGTTACTGATGATGTCATAACGGTCGAAATCGATCTAACAGCGTAACTCTTTAAAGAACAATTCATAAAGACACAACAAAATTAAAACATGATGCATAATTTGATCAATGTTTTGAAGTGAAGGTTTTGAAGAAGATGCCACCAGGTTCTAACGACCGACTTCTCCACCAATCAGAAAACTCGTAAACGAGTTCCACTATCTGCTTTACAAGCAGACACCATGTTACATGGATGTCTTTGATTGGGGATTTCATAACGGTTGTCCTCGAGAGTTGTAAACAAACCCTTCAACTTTGGACTGTAGGCGACGAAATGTAGGATAAAGAATTTATTCTATTATTCTTGGAGACACAATAAGCATACTATACATACTATTAAAGTTATTTCTCCAATACAGGCGCTACCACTTTTATGTTTATGATAGCCTGATTTTTCATTTTTTTAGCTCCTCCAGCTGGTTTGAGTGTATGCTTATTAAAATTGTTTATAGTCCAATCAACTTAGTTTAGGAACGTAGCCAGGTATGTAAGGAGGGGGAAATTGGTAGCTTGAGATGTGAATATTTATCACATAAATCAAGCGCTTTCCAACGAGTGGCGAACGATTTCTGTGCGATGAAAACTGCGGAAGTTCCATTCCCCTAGCAACGGCTGGGTTGTACGTGAACATCATTAGAAATTGTGACATCAACTTTTGCGTGACGAAAATTTTTGGTTGACCCCCCGAGCAAAGACATATCCATGTCAAAATGAACGAAGAAATATAACTATAAGCTCATGAACATAATATTATTTGTTAAAACATAACATAATGATAAGGCAAATATAGCAAGGTTGTAACTAAAATCATTACGCGTTTTGTGGTTCTCTTTTGCCGAAAATGGCTGTCTCTTGGAGGGCTCCCTTCCGCTGAATCACAAAAAGCCGTCACCCATTCGATAGAAACTGATTATTTGAGTGGTTCTTATTTGAGAAACCGATATGGCCATTTCAATCACTTTTTCAAATTAAGATTCTAGAGGGAATCCCTTATAACACAATGGTTCCTTATGCTGAAAGCGTAGACCGACTTAGAATGGTTACCTCATTTTCCCATTTTTGCTTCCGAGTCTACCTAAAGGTAGCGGGAGCACTGTTTTAACTTTCAGGGGAAAACAAATTTTCTGTCTCCAAAATCAAAATTTCCACTCGCATTTTACGTTTTAGACCATTCTGAACAAAATTGGTTCCGTGTCTTTCTGTCTATGTGTGTGTGTCTATCGTGTGTCCGCAAATTCTTGAAACAAGCTTAATTTCCAGAGTTTTCTTCCGATTTGGATGAAAGTTTTAGGGAATGTGCGGGCTAGAGTGTAGACAATCCCCTATCAGTTTGCGCAAGCGCAAACGTAAATTCTACTAAGCATAATTTTTTCACGCCCTAGTCGTCCGATCTCGCTCAAAATCGGGGGACAGTTAGGAAAAGACAATTTGAAAATTCCATATCAATTGCGTAAATGTGAAATCCTTGAAACAACCTTTTTTCACAGTTTTTATTAGATTTTGTTGAAAATTTCAAGGATTGTGCGGGTTAGGCAGTAGATGGTCCCCTATCAGTCTAATTGTTGCCAAATCAATACTTCACTCTGCACATGAGCAAACGTAAAATCCATTGTTCCAATTTTTTTACACCCTATAGTTGTTTGATCACGCTCATATTTGGATAATAGTTGGGAGAAAGCGATTTCATCATCCCATATCTATTTCAACATGATTGTATCATTAAGAGCTACTGCGTATGCGCTAATGTGAAATCCTTGTAACCACTAGTTTTTCACCACAGTTTTCATCCGGTTATGAAGAAATTGTCAGGGAATGTACGGGTTCGGCTGTAGATGACCCCTTACCAATTTCATTGTTCTCAAATCAGAACTTCATCCTTGCGCATTCGCAAACGTAAATTACATCGAGTTCTACTTTTTCGTTTCTTGATTGATCAATAATGACGTTTCACGCTACATCTTTATTTACTCTTTTCCGTCATAGAATTTTTCAGGATAATTTAAAACGTATAAACGATCTATACATTCATGTTACGGAAACGAGGAAGCTATGTGCAACACCCAACTTGGCAGACTTTTTTTGTGGTTGGGTCTCTCATTATTAATGCCGTCAAATTATTAGTGTTGTTGGTTTGTTTCCTTAACATCAGTACCAGTACTTGACAAGCAGTTGAAGTAGTCGGTGCTGATTCTCCAGTCTAGAGTCCATCAGGATGTCATAACTCTCGTCTCGTAAAACCCAGGCGGCAGGTCGAGACAATCGGCGTCACGCATATCCGGCGTTCACTTTCAAAACACGTTACGTTTTGTGTTCAACTCAACTAACATCCGCAATATTCTTCGGTCCGATCAGCGATTTCTGGGGACTGCCCCCTTGTTCGTGTGTTTAGCTCGCAGGCGTTGTATCTTCGAGCGAGAGTAACGACTGGGCGCGAGGTGTGTTGGTGTCAATAGATCCTTCCGCATCGGCATTTTCGTCCATGGAAATTGTGTCAGTCATCTGATAAAAGACTCAGTCAATCCGAGGTTTCACGCCAAGACATTCTTGGCGTTTCGGGATGATTTTGTTGTCCTGTTGTTGATTTCAACAGTCTCCCCCAAGCTTACTGGCCTTTCTCAGTATTGCTTCTCGATATAGGGGTGGGTACCTATACAAAGTTCTATAAGTTAACACTATTCGTGACTATCATTTTTCCTGAATTCTCTACTGCAACTGGTTTTTATATAATTCTCACTGTAATGTTAGATTTCTAGCTAAACTCGTCACATCTGTTATAAATCGATCAGCAACAGTGGTTTTCATTGGCACTTTTAATGACCGGTCTCACATCCGGTTTCTTGCGCTTGTGACAGTCTTTAAGTGATTGTTGCTGGAAATTATTCGACGTCATTATTAAAGTAATTCATAGGTTTTGGATTTTTAGATCACTGACTGTATAATTTTTTTAGGTATGGTTCCATATCATTCATAAGTTGACGTTCTCAAAATATGTAGGTAGTGCAAGGATATAATGTTTGCTGTAGTACTGCCGTTAGATCGTATTAAGAAATGCAATTACTTTCGTATTGAGTGTAGTTTGAGATTGAACGATAATGATATATTCTTCTATGAAAATGTATTTTCTTAATTTGAACTCCGACGATTTCACAATATCTATTTTCGAGCTCGCACCTACCATTAATTAGGATTTCTAAAGGCGGCATAGAGCCGAGAAGAGAAGAAAAAATGTTTGAAGGCGCTATTGAGGTTAATTGTAAAAGAATCCCCTCTAAAGCGAGAGGTCAATTCGAAGTGAGAGCTCGTAACTACCGATACGGACACCTGTCTGTCTTTAAATGGTAACTTTTTAATGGTCTACCCTCCTAGAGTAGGAATAGTCGCTATAATATGTACCTGTTACGTTTACTGGGAACGTGTCAAGCCGAGAATGCGGCAGATGCTGTGTTGAGCACAATCACTTGAAGGCGAGATGAGTCTAGAAGACTTCAATCCAAATTTGGAGAATCAGCTCTCACACCGAGTTCTCTTTGACCTGGTTTGACCGTCCTCTTCTTACTGTTATGAATGGGAGAATAAACTTTTGGGAAATAGGGAAATATGGTGGAGCTGTTTTGATCTTTTGAGTTTGGGATTTGAAACGTTTCCGAGTCCGAGCCAACGTAAATAGAAAAAAATGATCCATTCTACTATTCTTGCGTGGATGCTCTTCTAAATGGTATATGGGTTTCTACGTTCGTAGCTCCTAAACTAATGAAAGGAAAACATTTTTCAAGAATCACCCGAGTCCTAACTGAGTCACCCGAAGTACGAACTGAATCACCCGATGAAGCCTTGGAAATTATACCCATCCTAGTGACAAATTGGGGAACCTTGTCCACCCGTTTCAGAGTGCCCCCACTCTAAAGAGTGGGTACTTGGAGAAGCAAGTCAGCTGGTTATAGGTAGAATGAGTTGGCTGTGTGTGTGCCAACTCAAATCCCATAGACTTACTAAAACAATCAATTCAGTGCAGCATAAATGATATGAAAGTATTGAATTCTTATTAGGTAGTACTAATTTATTAGTATTAGGCCTATGATGTCACACATAAAAATTGTCAGAAACTGATGCTGTACCAAGTGGTGCCTAACTCTTAAAAATTATTAACCCAAGAAACCTGTGGAAAATTTATAAATATGGCGGAGTGATTTTGATCTTCTGAGTGGGTAACTATTGTATTTTGTAAAGTATTCAAACAAGCGCTCATTGAGTCAAATGATTCATTCTACCAACCAATTATGAGACATCCATGAATCGATGCACTACAGAGTGTTGTACGGTATTCTACATTTAACTTCGAAACTAGTGGACGGAAGACATTTTTGAAGCATTTTCAAAAATAATACGAACAGAATCATCCGATGAAGTCTTAGAAGTTCATTTCGATAACTATCGGGGTAATCAAACAATAAATAAAGCTTAGATTAGACCAGAAGTGCAGAAGTCCAACTTATCCACATAGTCAGGTGAAAGGGAACTCAAAGACCATTTGGCTTCTACTAGTAGTAAGACTAGGTAGGTAGCAACGAAAGTAGTCAATTGAGTACAACATAAATATGAGCGATGGTATCATAAGTATTCTTATTAGGTAGGCCTATGTCATAGAAAAAATATGTATTATTTTCTATAAAGTTTCTTCGAATAAACGGACTTTTTTCAACTATTTCCTGCACTATATTGCTTCCGAGTCTACCTAACGGTAGCAGAAGCATTGTTTTCACTTTCGGGAGAAAAACATTTTTGGTCTCCAAAATCAAAATTTCCACTTGCATTTTACGTTTTAGACCATTCTGAACAACGATGGTTCCGTGTCTGCCTATGTGTGTGTCTATCGTGTGACCGCAAATCCATGTGACAAGCTTATTTTCCACAGTTTCCATCCGATTTGGATCAAATTTTCAGGGGATTTGTGGGCTAGGGGGTAGACCCTATCATTTTGTCGTTATTTACTCAATACTTCACTCTGCGCATGCGCAAACGTTAATTCCATCATGCATAATTTTTTCAGCCCTAGTCGAATACTTGCACGGTGACGATTTGATCATCCCATATCAATTTCAACATGATTGTATCATTAATACCTACTGCGCATGCGCCTACGTTAAATCCTTGTAACGACCTTAATTTCCACTGTTTTCATCCGATTTTGATGAAATTGTCAGAGAATGTGCGGTTTAGGTTATAGATGGCCCCGTACTTATTTCATTGCTTTCAACTCATCAGTTCATTCTGCGCTTGCACAAACGTAAATTACATTGAGTATCATTTTTTCGTTTCTTAATCGACCAATTATGACATTTCACGCTACTTTTTGATTTACTCTTTTCCGCTGTGGAATTTTTCAAGATCATTTGAAACTTTTCAATGATCTATACATTCATGATAGGTACACGAAGAAGTTATGTGCCACACCCAACGTGGCAGACGTTTTTTAATGTTTTGCTCCTCCAACACCTTTTACATTGTTGCCAATCCTTAAACCATTCTGGGGATTTTGTTTTAAATAGGTCAAATCAAATAATAAACGACGGGATTTCTTCGATTTGTTTTCCACAGAAAAAGGTTCAAAATCCGTCTTTTATCGATTAAAAACTTTTTTAAATGAAAAAATTGAAATATTTCAATTTCGAAACTTGAAGTTCCTATTCAGCACCCTTAAAAGCAAGGTGAAGGAGGGCAAGTGCAAGAAGAAAAGGAACATACAGCACTCACTGATATTTACCATCCTTCATGACAATGTAAAAATGTAATTAAATCACCGCGATAATTGAAAAGGAAGAAAAGCGGTGAGAAATAAACATTAGGAATCATTGGGAAATAAAAATCAAATCCACACTAGAATTTTTAATGTAAGGACATACACATTTAACATAAGTACCTAAATATACTTAACATTCGGTACTCTCGTGGGTCATAGTGACCCGAGCAAACAAAAGCATCAAAACTTATCTTTTAAGGACCTGCAGTAATTTTATACTCATCTATGGCTTATTCGTTGGACAAATATCAAGTGGTAAAATTTCAAGTACCTATGCGCTTAAATAAATCACAAAAATTTGCCGAAAATCGCCAACTTCATTGGTAGTCGTTAACTCTAATGTTTCTAGAAGAATACTATGAACTAGAACATAAAAAAAATTATACACGAAATTATGTTGAAAAATTATTCAAGTGTCATTTGTCTTGTGCTTAAAAAATAAATAAATAAATCAATAAAAAGAGTAAAAAATACTAAAAAATCCAAAATATTTGGATACCAGCATATTATTCATGACAAGTTTTAAACCATACAATTGATGTTAACAATTTCTGAGAACGCAAAAGGCTCAAATTTTAAAACAACTGAACAGAAATAGGTATCTATAATATAATTATTTACAAAAATGAGCTTCTATTCTGCTAATCAGTGGAAATAGGATTTTTTCTAGAGAATGTGGATTATTTTTATTCGTAATCAAGCTTTACTGTTCAAATTTTAAAATTCGGTACACACGAAAAACATGTAAAGGGACCAAATTGAGCACATATTATCAGTTATCAGATGAACGATCATTGGTTTACCATTACGAGTCGCCATCTCAGTTGTAATCTCAAGTGTCGGATGTTAACCATTTAGCCGTCAATTGCTTTCACATGAATAACACATCTTTTCCTATTGTTGCAGGTAAAGGCGATAACATCCAAGGCCTTGACGTCTCCGAGTCACCGAGTAAAATTTCGGCGGTCAAGGTAGGGGGTTTCATTCTGCATAGCTGGGAATAGATCACCGGCATCAAAGGATGGGCTGAAGAACTGAGAAACAATAGAAGGCCTACGGGAGGGCATCCAGGCGGAGATTTCGCACGAAAGTCCCTCGTTCACACAAAGCCATCCCGGAGAGGGTAATTGGTGGGTTTTGTTATTGAATTGTGGGCGGTTTTGTGAGCTTCAAGGCTTACGCGGAGATGATTGTCATCAGGGGGCCGCCCGACCCTTCACTTTCTGTTTTTTCCTCTTCGAACGGAGAGAATTGACCATCTCGAACGCGGAGACACACGACAGCAGTGCTGACCTATATTCTCCCCTGGAGCCATATAAGGTGTTCCATAGGCACGTCTAGAACATGAAGTAAACTCGAAACTAGTTACCTCTTCGATACTCCGAGATAAAATAGATTAGAATGCTAGACATATTTATTGGTAAGTAAAGCATGCATTACAGGGACATCCCTATGAATGGATTGTATATAATTTTGATGAGAATTAAAATAAGAAATAAAAATAATGATTTCTGGGAAATAATCTTCTTCCATTAGCGTCCTCCCCGACATTAAATTGCCATCATAAAACTTCCAGCATGAAATTTGAAACTTCTGATACACTTTCCGAAATCAGACCGAATTCATAGTTGAACAAAAAAGAATCAAGAAAATCTGACGAGTATTGTTAAAACATCATGATTTATCAGTATTACCCTCTGCATTCACCCCCTC
Source organism: Adelphocoris suturalis (assembly GCA_030762985.1). Lineage (NCBI taxonomy): Eukaryota > Metazoa > Arthropoda > Insecta > Hemiptera > Miridae > Adelphocoris > Adelphocoris suturalis. Next base: position 44,771,335 of record CM061044.1, read on the forward strand.
CCTTGATTAAAAACCCCTGACATACGCTCCAAAATTATATCGAATTCGTAATGGAACAAAATAGGAATCACGAAAATCGGCTGAGATGTATAGCTTCGGCAGCGCTTACAAGAATCGGTAATTATCCCCTCCACCTCCCAACTCGACAGCGAATTCGAAATCCCAAGGTTTTTTGCACAACTAGACTAAAATTGGAATCGAAGTAAATCAGAATCACGAGAATCGGTTGACAATTGTAGCCTGGGTGGCGTCGACAAAATTTGTCCTTGGGTGACTTTACCAAAAAACTCCTCCTCTCCTCTTCCACCGTGGAATTCAAAATTTTCGAGATTTGTTGCAAAATTAGACTGAAATTGGGATCGAAGAAAGAAAAAATATCGAAAATCGGTTGAGAATTTTGGCCTGGGCAGCGTCGACAAAATTTGTCACACACCCACACACACACAAACACCTATGGTTGGTTTTTTACGGATTCCGTCTTAGAATGGTATGAAACGTATTTTTATGCGGTTATTTATTCCCCACCCCCCTGGATCAATCCCAATAGGCCTCCCTCTTATTTACGAAGCCTTTCCTATCTATAAGACATCCCTTCAGAGGGACGTCCTAAAATATCACAACGAAGTACATACCTGCCTATGTATGGTGACAATCTACTTGTAAAAGTTAACAATTCCTGAATTGGGGGGGGGGGGGATGATATCGGCTGTTCCTCTTCATGTAGTTTATTTTAGTGACGGCCTCATCAGAGATAATTATGTTGGTGCTGGTTATCGTCATGTAAAACATCACATGTAGTTAAGTAAACATCACATGTGGTTATGTAATCATCACAATGTGCATAGGCAGCTGAATCTAGAATATGGAATAATATCAAGCCAATCAGCAGAAGTTCAGCCTACTGCTGCGCATTAGTAGCTGCTGCACTAATCTCAAATCCTTGTTACCTGCATGACTTCTTGTCAATTGAAATTGAAATTGTCAAGGATTGTGCGGTTTAGGCTGTCCCCAACGAACTTCATCGCTCCCGGCGCACTGGCACCTTTTGAGAATACGCAAACGTAACATCTATCAAGCATCATTCTCTCAATGCTTGAATGACAGATTTTGACATTTTTCGCTCTATCTTAATCAACTATTTTCTCAACCACAAGAATCCGATATGAAATATTTTAAAATTATTTTAAAACGTTTAAATGATCTACTCTAATATTCGTGTTACGGATACGAGGAAACTATGTGCCACACCCAACTTGGTAGACTTTATTTTCTTTCTCTTCTGGTAATGTTGTATTGAGCTTGCCCGTTTTGATTAAAATAAATTTCAAAAAATTCCTTTAAAAACTTTAAACCACAGCGCTGTGCCGCTCGCAAGGTGCTCCACCCCTTGATCTCGCTGGGGAGACCCCAGTCTCTCTTTTGCTTTCACCTCGCCTCGGGTAAACATTGGAGGAACGTGGAACACGCTGTATTTAAAATGTCAGCTTCATAGTTTGAATAGCAAAGAACTTAGCTCTGGATCTCACTCAGCTGATCTGGGGGGCTCTTGACTTCATGGTTTGTTTCTAGCTGTCCCAAGGGACCTCCATTTCAAATTTCAGCTTCATGGGTTGAATAGCAAAAAAATTAGATTCGCCGCTCGTTTTTTCGTGACAATATTTTGTAACATTTTTAACTTTTAGGGTCCACCCTGACAGGACCTAGATCCCTTTGTATGTGTGGCGATTTCCAAAGCACGTTATGCGTGTTTTAGGGACAATAATGAGTAGGTACCGGCAGAGTCAAAACGGAGATTCATTGCTCTTTTTGCGCGGGTGGGGTCTGGGTGCGGAAAAAATGAACGAGAGACGTGGTACTTTCTACGGTCGAAATCCCTAACGAGGCCCCTCAGTTGGCCTCTTCATCATCATAAGACCTGCGACTGTGAATGAAAGTGTCCTTAACCTCTACAGGATCTCACTTTCGAGTCCGGTCAGTGACATTCCGGTTCAGTCACAAACCGGCTACCCACAACCAAACGTCATCAAGTCAAATGATGAATTTGTTACTCTTCCTGACAGGTTTGAAGGTGGTTTCACATCCATCCGGAAATGCGGCAATCCGTCAATGGACATTACGCGTCCCGCTCCCAAACCATAGTTGTTTTCGTCCCAGTCTCGGTAATCCCTAATCCTATGTTTAAACTCATCCCGTCCACCCGGAAAATAGAAAGTGCATATGGTTCAACTCGTCCTAGCTACTCTGGATCCTCCTAAAATCGCAAATTCGAAATTCGGTAGTGTTTAATGTTATGGAAGCATGTCATGTTGTATCAATCAATTTGAGGGAAAAAATAAGTTATTTAAAGACCTACTCACCAACTGTTTTCAAAGATGGCTGGTTTCACTTGTACGTCTCTACTTTTTCTCTCCAGTTGCCAGCTTGCGATGAAAAACAAACTTGAAGTTTTGTCGCACTGAAACAGTTTTTCCACGCTGGCTGACCGTTTCGTGAACTAATGGAACAACTCCTCAACTGATTAGGTACAGGTTGGAGCTAAATAATAACGCGACTTTACGCATACTGTCTGATCAGTAGGTACCTATAGAGAACCAGGGAAGAATTGATCGTTGAGGAGTTGAGTTCACGGACTGAGTAAACAGAAAAAATAGATAGATCCCGTAAAAGCGAGATTTATTCGCTATTCTCGCCAAGTTAATATACAAACCAAACATAGGCACATTCGTACTGCGTCCATACTCACCATTGTGTTTGTTTTTAACATTTTAATTCTTTACTTTGGCACATAGAATCGAAAATTGTTACGTTACGTTACCGAACAGTGTTACTTTTAATTTTCTGATGACTATTTCTTACAACCAAATCGTTACTACGGAACTATCTTAGGCGTTCATCATCGTACGAAAATCGTTTGCCAGTCGTTGGATTTCAAGTGATCCATCAACCACTCTTAAACTGCGGCTCCTTTCTTCCTGTTTTTGCTGGGACTTCAGGCTCAAATGTTAAAATTCCGAATTATACCTTCCTTGAAGACTAGAGAAACATGCTTCGCGGACGGGAATTACGAAACGTAATATCCCAACATCTCAAGACTGGTGAGGGAGTTTGAGAGGCTTTCTCCGTTGGAACTGGTCCGATCACCATTATTTGATCCGCGCATCTCGCGAGACCGGACAGCATTCCGTGCGGAAGGGTGAAAGTGACCCCTGGCAATGATATGGGTAAACTTACATGAATGGCGATGTTGGGTTGTTGGTAGTGAATATAGGTAACAAGTGCCATCACTTTAATGTGGACTTCCTGCATTCTCAGTATCAATCTCTCGTATTCATCGCAGTGGAAAAAACAATCTTCGACCCATCAAGTTGTTAAAGCTATTACGGGATAGGGATCTGGTTCTGGAGAAGTTCTTGTTTCTTATGTTACGCAAAACCTCCGTTTTTATTAGAGGTGATTTAATGATCACGTCCGGAAGACGGTTATGAGTTCAGTCCGATCGTTTATCGTAATTACCTATCTGATTTCATCTTTTTAGATGCGTCATGAAAATTTGGAGAGCTTTGCCGTAACAAGCAACTCTGGAGTATAAATAGGTAGGTAGAGATGTGGACTGCGCCACTTCATACTCGATTCTAAGCCTTATTAAACACAAGGTAATTTATCAGATATAAATATAAAAATAAATTTGTGTCTGTGTGTATTAGTATGTACTGTAAAACATATGAACCGATTTCGATGGGGTTTTCCCCTAAATAATCAGAAAGTTCCTGGCCAGACTATCCGCTATTTTCAAAACCTCCCGTGACATCCTAAAACGGGAAAAACCTAACAACGTCGGTCGGGTAAGAACTCTATCTTTCTCAGCTATCTTACATACTTGTACCAAATTAATTTTGTTCCTATTCAACTTAAGTTTATGAACTTTGGAACAGGGCCCCTCTGGTTAAAGTATAATTACAAATTCATCAGCTGAGTGAGCTTTGTAACTTATCATGTTCCTATTCAACCTAATAGGCTGAAAGCGAAGTCGAGCGAGAAAATCGAGCAAGCACGGTTTGTTGATTATAAAAAATAAAATAAATACAAATCCTCCAATAGTCCGTTGCCACAGGTAGTACCCCTGAAAAAATAACTAGGAATGAAGAAAAAAATCGGACAAATGGTGATTAGGTATACTTTTCTGTTCAATTCATTTAATTTTGCGGTAATTAGTGGGTCCCTTATAGGGATTGTTGTTTGCAAAAGTACTAGCGTTTTAATGGGTAAATTGCAGTGGAGAAGAATATAGGACCATCTAAAGGCTAACCCACATACTTAGCAATTTCATAAATTGTTTCACTTATGGCGATGGCTCACAGCGAGACTGCTAAATCCTAGTTTGTCACCTCGTTGCATTACGTAAATACTTTTATATACATAAATATGAAGAAGCATTAAAATCCAGAAATTGTTCCAGAAAACCTCAAAACAGATTTCCATGAAGAGAATATTGGGAATGTTTGTTTTCAAATTTCTGATGCTGTTGTAATTTAGCTCTATTTTCAAGAATAGGCCGTAACTTGATTGCGAAAGTGTACATGTCGGTGCTTGTAGTAACTATAAGACCATTCTCGATATAGGACACATTCTTGGGAGGCAGTAAATTCCCCTTTCGTCACCCTACGGTTTCAGACTTCCTGAACTTCATCCAGGTTTGGCGATTCTAACAGCCAGCCGGCTTCGGGCCATAGCGCTCGAGTTGGCACGCGCCAAGTTTGACATCACGTAAGACAAAGCTCGAGCAGAGTGATTTGCTCTACGGAATTTCCACTCGTAATTCCATATCGAGCTGACACCTACTTACCTAGTTGTTTTTTCCCGACCTACCCCTAAGAAAGCTTGAGAGGACCACCTATATGTAACAAAACCAATGTTGTCAACTGATTATGAAATGAATGAATGAAAAAAAGGATTTACTTGCATGCAAATGATTAGAGTATATGTGCTTACAAATATACCCCTTCTACAGTGAGCATAAAAACATTGTGGGATTGGCCATTGTCTTTGACAATCTATTACAATAATTTAAGATAAAATATGTAACGAGAGAAATTGAGGAAAATTTTGTTATTAATTACTCATTACAGGTTATGGAGATTATAATTTTTCTAATCATTACTTATTGCATTATCATCATTTATCAAATATTCGATTGTAATTGTTTAATTTAATTAGTAGTTGACGAGCTCCCATCTATATTTCCACGCAACGGAGCAATATTCACCCATTACATCGAAGTTCGGCTCCCGTAGATGTAAGAGCGTTTCTGCTTCCGAAAGGGCTGGCTCACAGCTTCAAATGGATTTCTGCAGTTTGGGCATATTCCCACAAAATGGACGATATCCTCCCTTGGCCCTCCATAGTACTTAATAAAAGCCTGACAATTACGAAACTTGCAAAGGAGCTCTAGGTCTAGGAGTCAGAATTGGCCAAAAAGTTTCTGGGTTTAGTCTCTAACGACATATCTATGTTATGTTTGCTGGCGTCCCTATACTACAGCAGCCTTAGTTGAACCAAATGTGATGAAATTAATTAAGGATCAGTCTGAGTACATTTTTTTCCTGACGTTTTAAAATTGTGTAGAGTTGGAGAGTCTCCGTGGCCAGAGATATCCAGACTTCTTCTCACAGAATTCCAACAAGTGTCATTAGTTGTATCATTGTCTGTTGGGCTTAGCTAGCTTATCCTTCATATACAGTCGCAGGTTCCTGAATTCACGAAGCAGTCTGACGTATCCTTTGAATTTTCCAAGTTTCTAGTTTTCCTCTAATTGGAGGGTCTTTTGAGTTCTTGATCATATGATGAAGGTTTTATGTGGGGATTTATGTTCATTTTAAGCATTTCGTTGTTTTTGTTGCTAAATTGAGTTAGAGAGCTCAGGTTGGAGATTCTTTCAGGGATGTTGTTATAATTTGAAAACCCTCAGTAAGGAAACAGTAGGAAATCAAACAGTAAATTATATTCTGGTCATATAACAAACGATACTGAGGAACTGAGAGACGTGATTGTAAAGGTACAGATGGTTGCTGGGGAACACTGGGGAACATGTTTCACAATATTATCCTGGGCTAGACGTTGAAATAGATAGATATCAAGACTTCTCACTGAATTTCAACAACTGACATCTTGTTGAATCATTGCATGCTGTGTTTGGCCTGCGTATTCTTCATCTATAGTTGCAGGTTCCTGAATGCGCAATGTATCTTATCCTATGCGTTTTGCAACCTTCTACTTCCCCTCTTATCGCTTGATCTCATTACGAAGGTTTTATAATGAAGATTGATGTACATTTAAATTGATTGATGCCTTCATTGCGAAACCAGTGGTAATATGAAATAAAAAACAATCTGGTAACTCAGGGTTTTAAGGAAGTGTTGTTATTCGTGATGTCAAGTTGGAGATTAACGCTATAATTACAAGTTCGGTAGTACCAACTGTTACCTCTCAAGAATTTACCGCGTCTCAATTTGAGCCAGTTGACGGAACTGTTTCCTTTCCTTCGTGAAGACAGCTTGCCGGAGGTTTACATCGCGGTTCAAGCCAGATAACAGGGTGAAGAGCATCCAACCCGCAAAGGCCAAGGCCTCCCTCTGCATGTCCCAATGAACGCATTTCACCGTAATTAGATTTACCTACTTCTGACTGACGTGAAATCCACGGTTGGCCAGCAGAGCTAGACGCCTTGTGTAACAATGGTATCAACTAGTTTAGTTACTTCATCTCAACTACCAGAAACAACATGAGATTTTGTTGCATGATGCACCTGACTTCCTTCTGCCATACAGATACGAGTATATTTTCTAAACCGGTGATAAAGATAGAAAATATTACACAGTAGGAATCTCCGTGATTAGATGTTGATAAATATTATTCTAATGTATATAACAGTTACCGCGCGTATGACCCAATGAGGAATGTTTTGTTATAATCTTATAACAGTCTCAAACAACCCAAAAAATAGAAGGAAAGAAAAAAAAATAAATAAAACAACATAAATAAACAAATTAATTAATTTGAAAAAATAATAATACTAATAGTAATAAAAACGGAATAGCGGAGCATTTGCCACTTATATTTATGATTTAGTATGTAATGAGTTATTTCAACTTTAAGTCCAGCATTCACCCCCTCAGTGGGTGGATGTTCTGTCAGGACCAGACAAGGTCCAGTCCTTGTTGGTGTACCTGAAATAAAATAAAACCTATGTGGTCTGGCCCTAGCTAGAGCTATGGGTCTATATACACGGTCTGGCTATTCATTAGTGCAACGGTAACACCGGCAATTAGTTAGTGCAACGGTACACACCAGAAATTAGAGTGGTACTATCACTGGTTATTGTGAAGCTACGCTATTTCTGGCTATTAGAGCTATGGTACGACTGGCAATTTAGTAGGAGGCTACGGTATGTTGGGATACAGCCAAATAGGGTTGTCCATTTTAGGTTTTTATTAGTTCAGTGGTTCATCATATCCTCAATATCTCATAGGAGTCATATTCAAGCTAATTTCAATTTCATCGTTGAACACAGCCCCAACACAACATAACTGCCTACAGTTTTCACTCTTCTTTGATGAATATCTCAGGTATTGTGTGGGTTGGATGAAGAAGGACCCTCACGAATTTCATTGTTGCTGGACCAATACAACATTTACTTGGAAAAGTAAAACCTTTATAACTACCATGACTTCTAAAGGCTTCATCCAAATCGGATGCTGTTTTTATGTGCTCTACAGGTTGGAATCTAGATGGGCTATAAATTGATCAATGATAAACTACAACACATGCGGAAACAGAATTCTAAGACCCAGAACTTTTACAGTTTCCATCAGATTTCGAGGAAATTCTCAGGGGTTTCAGTGGTTGGATTAACGTAAATCCTGTGAATACTCTAATTCTAAGTTTTCTCTTAAAAAAAAAAATAAAATAAAAAAATAAAAATAAAAAAAAATAATAAAAAAAAATAAAAAAAAAATGATTAAATAAATAGGTAAATATAATAATCATCTCACAATTTATTCAAGTTCTGTTCATGCATAGCAATGTATGTTAATAAAACATTTAAGTCATGTTATGAACACAAGGAAACTATAAAAGCCACACCCAACTTGAAATTGTTTGTTTGACCGATCACAATGGTTCATTATTGGGAATAATAAACCAAAAAGGAGACTGTTCGCTAGAAGTGAACAAATACGCATTGTGATTTGAAGGCCACGGACTCTGAACTAAGCGGCTCATGCTTTACAACGAGCTGTGATATTCTGATCTGTGATATATTTATTCATTTATGTACATCTAGTCATACCTTTATTTAACTAAGATGTATAGTATTTATCATTATATATTTATCGATAATATTTATGTATTCGTAAGGATCATCTAGTCGTAGTTTAGTTTTTTCGATCTGCCAGTGGAGTCCGAGATGGCAATCCGTTTAGTGACGGACGGTCAGCATGGCTCCCCTTAGAATCGCGCCCGTTCCAGTGTCCTTTTGACACCCCTTTTTGATTGCCGCTAATGACCCTTTTTTTTAGACGCGGCTTAAATTCTTTACAAAAATAAAATAAAACCTATGTGGTCTGGCCCTAGCTAGAGCTATGGGTCTATATACACGGTCTGGCTATTAATTACTGCAACGGTAACACCGGCAATTAGTGCAACGGTACACACCAGAAATTAGAGTGGTACTATCACTGGTTATTGTAAAGCTACGCTATTTCTGGCTATTAGAGCTATGGTACGACTGGCAATTTAGTAGGAGGCTACGGTATGTTGGGATACAGCCAAATAGGGTTAACGTCCATTTTAGGTTTTTATTAGTTCAGTGGTTCATCATATCCTCAATGTCGTCATAGGAGTCATATTCAAGCTAATTTCAATTTCATCGTTGAACACAGCCCCAACACAACATAACTGCCTACAGTTTTCACTCTTCTTTGATGAATATCTCAGGTATTGTGTGGGTTGGATGAAGAAGGACCCTCACGAATTTCGTTGTTGCTGGACCAATACAACATTTACTTGGAAAAGTAAAACCTTTATAACTACCATGACTTCTAAAGGCTTCATCCAAATCGGATGCTGTTTATATGTGCTCTACAGGTTGGAATCTAGATGGGCTATAAATTGATCAATGATAAACTACAACACATGCGGAAACAGAATTCTAAGACCCAGAACTTTTACAGTTTCCATCAGATTTCGAGGAAATTCTCAGGGGTTTTAGTGGTTGGATTAACGTAAATCCTGTGAATACTCTAATTCTAAGTTTTCTCTTAAAAAAAAAAAATAAATAAATAAATAAATAAATGAAGAAGAAAAAAGAAATACATTTAAAAAATGATTAAATAAATAGGTAAATATAATAATCATCTCACAATTTATTCAAGTTCTGTTCATGCATAGCAATGTATAAATTAATAAAACATTCAAAGGTTTTTCCCTGTTAATTTCTGTGATGTTCAAGTCATGTTATGAACACAAGGAAACTATAAAAGCCACACCCAACTTGAAATTGTTTGTTTGACCGATCACAATGGTTCATTATTGGGAATAATAAACCAAAAAGGAGACTGTTCGCTAGAGGTGAGCAAATACGCATTGTGATTTGAAGGCCACGGACTCTGAACTAAGCGGCTCATGACAAAATAATGGAGAATCCACGACCTTACCGAAGCCTTCACACTCATTCGAGATCCATCATTAAGGAATTTACGTCCATTAGGGCACTTCTCCAAAACGTTTTCTTGTACCCCAGAATACTCTCCCAATCAGATAGCGATAATCTTATCCCTGAATCATCAAATTATCCATAGTTACATACATCGGTTAATCTTGCTTCGTAGATAGCTTAGGACGAACAGCTAATGGGAGTACCTGAACTCTAGATTCAGTTCGTTCTGGCGATTCGGCATCAAAACGCTTTGAGCATCATGACCTAAGCTCCGGTGAATTCTTGTGATATTAAAGGTAAGCGACATAAAGGAAGATGCATCATAATTATTTCAAGGAAAAAAATGAAGTTTCAAGTTTGAAGGAATTAAATTTTGGAGACACTTTGCGTTTGCAGAACGTATCATGACCGTACCATGACCTCCAATGGCAGTTCTCTTCAATACCCACTCATTTGGTATTAAAAAATTTTATGTGTTACAGTAGCATGAAATCTTCTGCAGAATGCCAATTCGGGTGGGGAGTGTAGCTTCTTCACTTACTGTAACATCGGCTTATGATATTATATTATCATAACATTATCATAATATTATTATCTGTGATATTATAAGGGCAGGTTTTGTACTGCCCACCCCATTGGCATGGCTTGTAGTATCCACCCTTTCGGCAAGCTTTTTACCGCTCTCATTCTTGGTAAGCTTTATACAGACCATTCTACTACCAAGCTTTATACTGCTCTCCACATAGGCATGGCTTGTACTACCTACCCTTTTGGCAAGCTTTATACTGACCATCTGGCTTGCGGTATATATATAATAGTGCCACCCTACTGTCCCTACTGTCATTCATTATACTGCCCTCCCCACTGGCATGATTTGTGCTACTCACTTTTTCGGCAAAATTTTTACCACCCTCAATGTCGGCAAGACCAGCCAACTACCATGCTTTACACTTGCCACCTTACTGACAGGCTTTATATTGCCCACCCTATTAGCATGGTTCGTGTCAACCCTTTTGGCAACTTTTTACCACCCTCAATCTTGGGAAGTTTTAAACTGATCACCTTAGTATCAAGTTTTACACAGACCACCCTTCTACCAAACTTTATTCTGCCCACAATATTGGCATGGCTTGTACTACCCACCTGGCAAGCTCATTATTACGCACAAACTTCACTGCCTTTATACTGTTCACTCTCTTGTCTGGTGTAATACAGCACTCTCCCCTGAATGAAAATCGAAAGCATTTTGAGTATTGCAAGAATTTTGAGCTTGAGCATGCGCAATTGTTGAAATCAAGGATCATTTGATGTACAGGCCTCCATTTCCTACCTATTTTTGGTGAATTTGAACTATCAGCTGAAGGGTTTGTTTTTACATGTTCCTCATTTAAATTCACGCTTGCCAATGCGTACATGTTATTACTAGCTCGACGCCGATAGAGTGATGAAAAGTTTTGGGGACACTGAGGTGAATGTCAGCGTTAATCATGTTCAGCTTCGTTTTGCGATATTATACGTATTTCAGTCTACCTATTTCTCGAGCTAACTTTCAAGCAGCAAAGATTTAGGAGTAGTGAAGGGTGAAATTAGATAATTACATAAGGCTTCGTGTGGCCCTGAAGAAAAACGACCGGGTGAAAAGTGCGAAGGAAAGAATTCCGAAGGTAGGTATTTCACCCGTAAAACATCAAGAATCTAGTGGATTGTTAAAACTATATTTACATTATGCTCACATTTATGAAGACTTCCAAGGCTATCCAAGGGTCGTTAGAATTTTTAAATATCTGTGAAGTTTTTCAAATGGCATACTGTACCTAAATATACCTCTTAACTTGGTAATGAACGATGTGTCTGATGACCTTTGATTCTCATTTATGCTCTGTTTTCTCGGACTTCCTAGTGAAGCACACATACCCTGGGTCATTTAAGCAAGTCATAAGTAAGTCTTAGGGCCTGTTCCAGCAAAAGGGGCTAAAGGGGAGTCTAGAGTTATCCCTCAAAAATAGCAGTGAGATAACTAGATTAAATCTGGATTAATTAGTAATTCTCTGTGGTGGAATGGGCCCTAAGTCTATAATAGGGACGCCCTATTAGAATTGATCCAGAGGTTGTGGGACGACCCAAGCTCGAGAGAAAAAATAACCGACTACAAATCCGTTTCAGACAATTCTAAGACCGAATCCATGACTTATTAAATATTGCTTCAGTGTGACAAATTTTGTGCTAAGATTCCAACTCTTTCAATAGATTTTTGTGTTTTTTTTTTCGATCCTAATTTTAGACTACTTAATGAAAAACCTCGAAATGTGTAATTTGTAAACAAATTTTCCCCCGAAATAATATAACAGTTTCCGTACCTAATTATTGTAGTGTACAGTTTAGAGCTATAGGTCGTCATTTGTAAATAAATTTGGGATCTTCGAATTTGCGAAATTGTTGAATTTCGTAATTACTGAGTGCTGCCCAATCTATTTTTTTCGTGATCCATTTTTCAATCAATTAAGCATTTGGTTTAGTTCTGGGACATATTTCAGGAGTTTCAAATTTCATTATGGAAGGATATGGTGAATAAAGGAGGGTAAATCAAGATAAATAATTATTTTTAACTATTCTTATCTGATTTCCGTCTTTTTTTAAGTTTAAGGGGGTTAGAAAAGTTTAAATAAAAAAATTTACCATTAAAAAAAATTTTTTAAATGAAAGTGCAGTACCTATCTATTGAAAACCTCAAGACCAACGTCTCTACTACGAATATTAATTAAGATATGGATTTTGTAAGTTAATAACCTCTCGGTATGTACCTCGTTGCATCATCCACAGAAAACACAAAGTTTATTTTCAAGGTTTTCTATAAACATAACCTTCTTATTCTTCTTCTAATTTGAAAGTGAAGTCAATGTTTTGTATCATGGAGGTAGCAAATCTGTGAAACTAATGGGAAAATAAAGAGAAAGAAAGAAAGTCGTGAGCGAAGAAACAGTTCCTCAATAAACGCTGTGGAAGGAGAACTTCAAGCGCCTCTCCTGAAAAATCACTTTTTTCGACACATTTACCTCATTTTCTCTAGATCTACAGGATGGAATTGAATAATTTTTGAAAATTTTGTTGGCAACAAGTTTTTCTTTCGATTGTTGGGGGGGTACGATTATGTTTGGTATCGATCTATCGAATCGGTAAAGTTGATTTTTCATAGGTAGTTTCATGTTATCTCTTCTTATCAACACCAATATTAGAATTTTAACAATAAAGAGAATCCCCCCCCCCCCCCCCGTCTCTTTGTTCTCAATGTTATTGAAAACAACTAGAAACAGCCGGGGAACTTTAAAATAATATGGTAAGTCAGATAATGGGGCAAATATGAAGGAAAACGTGATTTTTTCTGATAAAATGAGGTGATTTCATTTGAAGATTGGGAGCCCAAAAATGCTTCAATCAGTAAATAGTGCAGCTTTTCGGATAGCGAATTTTTCTACAAATCCAGTGAAATATAACAAAGTAAATTTTTTGTACTTAAAGTGGTTGAATCCAAAAGTTAGAGGTAAAAGTAAAGTTTGTGTAGAAGAGTACAACTTTGTGGTGCGCCGGGATGTAAACCTTCCTAACCCCCTTAAGCAACTAATTAATCACGATGCATCCAGTTGAAGCAAATGAACCTGAAAAGCGAGGATAGTTTATTTCTTACTACAAGCAGAAATAGGGACGTCCCCGTAATACATGCAACAGGTTTATTCATCAGACGCGACGTCGAGAAATTGGGTTGATGATTCTTCTTGATTGATGGCTTGACTGATGCTTCATAGAGCGATCGACCAAACCAGTCCGACGAGATCCTAAATATCGTCTGATATATTGGCGATTTATTTGCTAAGTTTCGTTTAATCCTCAAACTTCCTCAGGACTCAGGATTGAGTTACTACGATTGTGTATATTATGATAGAATTTTTTTTCTCTTTAAGCGATTTTTTGTAGAATAAGAGCTATTGTAATGGCTCTGAAAATTTTAAAATCAAAATTTTTGAAAAAATTTCTTCATTGAAATTCAATGTGGGTATGTCATTCCAGACGAATAATAATGAATGATTCCGTTCTTGTGCCAAAAAATCAGCTTTCCAAACGAAAGGATGAGTTCGATGGCCACCACTTTTTGAGCATATTAAATTGGTCAAACAAGCTTAAATTGGTCAATTAGCATTTCAAAAAATGCACCAAAAAATTCACTAAAATAGCTAAAAACGGCTGAAAATCGTTAAATTTATATTTCTGTAGAATATTGCTCAAATAAAGTTTATTAACTATAAAATAGAACATTAAAAAATTTATGTGCAAAATTATGCTGAAAAATGTACTCTTAATTCATTACAATTTGCTAAAAAATCGACAAAAACTTCAAAAAAAGCTAAAAATGCAAAATCTTTTTTTGATTAGCAGATTATAATTTAGAATACGTTTTTTTGCCATAAAATTACGAGTAATAGTTAACAATTTTTTCTCAAAAAAAAAAAAAAAAAAAAAAAAAAAAACCTCACCTTTCAAAGCAAATTATCATTATACAATACGATAGTTTACGAAAATTATGTCATACAATCATGCAGCATGACTGGAACTTTTGACTTTTTTTTTGGTGATTTATGTAAGCATGGAATAGTTCATTTGGTAGGACGGTCACAAAGTGTTGCAGGCTCACAGGGGTATATTCGTCATCGAAAACCTGTTCTGTGAATACGTACACGGATATTGTATTCACATACATGAATACGAGTACAAGCGGAAATTCACGTATACACTTGTATTTCTATTTGCGAATATGAATACACCTGTATTCACACACGTGAATATGAATACACTCGTATTCGTATTCATATTATATTACACGTGACTATGAATACAAGTGTATTCGTATTCGTATTCAAGAATAGTTTTCTTTGAATATATTCGTATTTGAATTCATGATTACGAATATGCCCATCACTGCAGGCACATACTATGGTTCTGATCACGCTGCTGCAACCTACCAACTAAAGGTGACCTGGATGGATCACTTTCTCGCTCGTTTCATTAGCCTGAAAGACTGTGGGGCTGAGGGAGGTCCTGCTTCCTTCTACCACGCCTCACCTCCAGGGCAAGACGATTTCACTGACGTAACCGGAGCCTGGAGAAGACTATTAGTAAAGATGACTCTACGAGGTCCATCTCATGTAGACGAACACAAGAGGGGTTTTGACTCGTGATGATCCATTGTTTAGACTTAACGGTACCGACTCATCCAGTCAATAGAGTAGCGTCTATATTAGACCAATCATCCTCACAATAGGGAAGACTTCAAGAGCTGTTCAGACGAACCAACCGGATGGTCCCGCCATTCAGTGAATGGAAATACTTGAAGGGCCAAGGTCAAGTACGAAGATCTTGAGACGAGGAAGAGCTTGACTAACAGCTGAATACCGAAGATTATCGTATTGTGGTAACAATATTCAAGGATACATTTTCCCCTCCAAAGTGAGTGACAACAAAATTTATATCAATGGTTTTGCTCCAGAGTCTACCTAAAAATCTGAGCGAATGTTCGTAGGATGTGTGTTCATTAGTCCATTTGGATTGTCCGAAAAATCGCATTTTCAAAAAGGTCACAAGATAAAAGTGTAATGATGATCACTTTTTGGTGGTTTTAGGATTATCTACTTCTAGTTCTCCGTATGTCACAACTGTGGAAACATTCTTGTTCCTTGACCCAATTTACGTATAGATACCTAAAAATTTTGGGCCGGTGTTCAATGGATTCATCAGGTCTTTTTGGGTTGTCCTAAAAATCGCTCTTTCAAGAAGATCCCAGGATAGAGGTGTATTTTTGATTTCTTTTTTTGGTGGTTTTTGAGATTTTCTACCTCTGGTTCTCGTTTGATGTCACATCTGTGGTCATATTCTTGCTCTTTGATCCATTTTTTACGCCAGAAAACAAAATTTTCGCCACCTACTATGAAAATTAGCTCTACATTCCAAAATACCAAAAATCGTGTTTTCACCCCATAAGTGTAACTAAAATTCGCTTTAGGCCAGCCTATAAATTTTTCTCGGATTTAAGATTTCGGCTTTTGAGTACTACAAGCCGACAATAAGTCAGGTCAATCGGGGACGGTCAAGGTAAGATCTAGATTTGTTAAAATTATTTTTTAGCATATTTTCGTCGAAAATGAAGCTATTGCAATGACTCCAAAAATTTTAAAATCAAAATTTTGGAACATTTTCTCCATTGAAAACCCATGGTGATATCGAGATATAACAATTCAGATTTGAAATAAAATGCAGGATTGAAATAAAAATTGTGTTTTTGCGCCCAAAAATCAAGCTGTCTAAACAAAGGAATTAGTTCGTTGGCTAACACTTTTTTAATACATTAAATTGGTCAAATTTCAAAAAAGTGTACTTAAAAATCACTAATGTTCCAGTCACGCAGTATGATCGTATGGGCGAATTTTCGTAGATTACAGTAATACTTTGTTACTTTGTTTTGGAATTTGAGTACTTTGAGTGGAAAGAAATTTATAACCATACATTTTATGGCAAATAAACTCGTTCGAAGTCATATTCTACGATTCAAAACAGATTGGGGATGTTTAGCATTTTTTCAGTTTTTTAAATAGATTTTTCAGCAAACATTGATGAACTGTAAGTACAATTTTCACCATAATTTTGTGAATAATTTTTTTAATGTTTTAGTTCATCGTTGATATCTTCTTTTGACTAAAATTCTGCTAAAAATGTTAAATTTTTACGATTTTTGGCCGTTTTTAGCCATTGTTAGTGATTTTTTTAGCACATTTTTTGAAATGCGTCAAATTTAATATGCTCCAACATTGTTGGCTAACGAACTCGTGCTTTCGTTCGGAGCGCTTGATTTTTCGGCGCAAGAACGGAATTTTTATCTCAATTCTAAGGAGAGTTATCGTCTGGAAGGACACACACACTCACACGCGCGCGCGCGCACGCACACAAGCACATGTGCGAGCTATGCAGATGATTGTCACCTTTAAATTTCCTCAGTCATAAATTGATAGTTTTCACATGCGCCATCCTAAAATCCATCAAGCGCCATTTTCTTATTGCCAATTCGTCCAATCTCGGCAGTTACGAAATTACGGTTTGATCACCCCCAAATAAATTTTGCTCCTGGGCGTGATTCCGATCAAGGACGGTTATTTGATGCTTACGATTTATTCGAATACTCAAGGTGATCGATTCATCATTGTATATTTTTTAATCAATTTTGAGGATCCTTCAGTTTTTTGTTCCTGATCTCTAATTGAACGAGATTTATAAAAGTAAATAGTCTATAAATAAAACAAAATAGTTCAATGTTAATCCATTTTTATCGGCAAAGTCAGACAACCACAAGGACGAAGTTTAAATTACTCCCAGTTGGTCAAACCACACATCCTCGATCCACTTTTGTGGGAGCCTACTGAGCACAAAGCTTCGAGAGCAAGGCTCCGGAGTGGAATGCGAACTTGGATTATGCAACTGCGGTTAGTCAATTTCATCTACTGGGAGCGGCCAACTTTATTGAAATATATTTATGTCGTCGTGATATCCGTATCACATCACCCGTGATGGCTTAGAGAGCTGCGCCCATTCTTGAATTTATAATCTGGTGGTGAACGGCGCTTATCGCTATGGGATAGCAGATAATGAATAATCGTTTTTCTTTTAAGAGATAGATTAAATGGTACACAACTGAATTCGCAAACGAATATTGGTCCCAAACAGAGAGTTCTCAATATATTCTCAACTATAAAGAATAGGTGGAATTAAATGCAGGCATTGGTAAAACGCTGCAAATTATTACACAACGGTTAATTATTTCTGGATAGCCCTTCTACGCAAAATAACTCATCTACACTTTCCTAGTGTTTAACGCAAGCTGACCCACCAACTGAAAATTTATGAAATAAAATAAATCAACTACCTACGCTTAAGAAGAGCATTTACATGTGACAACATTTATAATAAACCCGTTTTCTTAAAGTGAAAATTCCATTGGAATTTTATCAGCTTATACGAGCGTCGTAGTTACAAGGCGATTTTCGTTGTATTCCACCAGTTATGGTTGATCAAAATTCATGCCGTTGTTACTGGCACATCCACGGCCGATGTATGATTTTTGTGTCAAATTTCACGAAGTTTGGTTCAGTAGTTTCGGAGAAAAGCTTCGGAAGGCGAACGGAGGACTGCGGACAGTGGACGGCCGGCGTACGGCCGGATTTTTTTTCTTTCGATTTTTGGAATATATCTTCAAACATAAACTAACTAGGGATGCTAATCGATTTTCGATTAAATCGAAAAATCGATTTTTTACCTCCGATTTCCGATTTTTTTGCAATCGATTGATTGTACCGATTTTTATCCAGAAATCGATTATTGTTGTGAAATCGATTTTTATTGCGGTGTTTGTTTTCTGTATTTTACTGCTCATTGTATTGTATGTGTACCTACGCAGCAGACCCACGAAAAGGAGAGAATAGACAACAGCAAAGTATAAAACAACATCTTAAAACAACATCTTAAGTATAAAACAACACTTTCCCTTCCTCTGTTCAAAAAACAAAAATAATGCCAATAAAAAAACTTCTAATTTCAAAAACATTAAAAATATACATTTTAAAAAGTAAAGATACATTAAAGCAGGAAAACAGAACTAAACAGGTTAAACTCCCCAAGCAAATATAGAAAAGTTCCGGAAATCATTCACGTTTATAGCCCACCCCTGTACAATGTACTACTGTGCAAAACAAAAAGAGAAATCAACTTCAAAAATTATAAAAAAATAATAAATGACTGGATATGGGACATAGATGAGAATAGTGGAGAAGTGTCAACATTATTATAAAGGAATGGGTCCTTTTATAACTAAATTATTAAGTGATTTTAGAAATTAATTTGTAATTCATCACCCTATGATATTAGAATGATATTTTAACTTGAATTTGATTATCTTCAATTATTTCAAATTAGAATTATAATGTATACTCTTTAATTATACTGAAGCAGAAGGTAGCCATCTCATCATGCTGTTTTTATATAAAAGATAATTTTTTTGTGTAAAAAATCGATTTTTATTAAAAATCGATTTTTTTGCCCAATTAATTGGTACAATCGATCGTGAGCTCTCGATTGAAAATCGATTGTCAAAATCGATTGTTGGCTACCGATTTTGCATCCCTAAAACTAACAAATTTTAAGAGGCTTCATGTTTTTGTTTCTAGGTTTGGCTAAAAATGAATAAACAAAAACAATAAATACTGAAGTTTATTTCATTCTGATTCATGAAAAAGGTGAAACCGTAATTGTTGGTCCAGTGGTCAAGGAGAAAAGTGACAAGGCATGGAGCGCGAACACGTACTATGCGTTTCTTATTTATTCAAATTTTGAAATTTACCCACCTTGAAAAGTAAGCTATCAAATTTAGAGAAGAATTTATTCAATTTCGATCACATTAGTTTGATAATATGTTTGATAATAATTAGTTCGTTAAAGCTGTAACAAACGAGGATAATAAAACCATAATTTGCACTCTACTCACGTTTTAAGTTTAAAGGTAAGTATTTGGAACTGTAATTGATATCTTTGAAATTATGATGAGGGAAAAGTAGAGGGGAGGGTTTTTGAACATCTTGTAGAACAAATCTGTAACTCTGTTTTTCCACATGCGCGGCTGATGCTTGAAATGAATACCAACAACTACCTATGGATGCCTACTCTGTCTGTTCTGTGATTTAGTTTACTTAGGGCCGGTTTATCAATCACATTTATCCAATGGATAAGGGGAATTTATCTGAGAGATAGCGTTACCCTCCAGATAACACAATAGGGGGTGTTTATCCATCCCTAGTTAAACCATATCTGGCTTTTTAATTTATCTGGTCCCTGGACGGCTGGCGGGCTGGATAACATTTATAACTGGAGGTTAATGCTTTCTAACCTCAAACAAATTTATTTATTTACAAAAATCTTATTTGAATCTCAAGTTTAGTTTTCTTTGTTTTTCTACCTTCCAATGGGTTTATTTAGGGATTCAATCGTCTTCAATAGCAGCAATGGCAAAGCGTAATTCGTTGAATGGAAAAGAAGATAGTATATAGTAAGTCCCCGTGTAGATCAACCACTAAAATGGGACGAGTGCGTACTTTTATTGAGGTTTCGGTTGGGCAAAGACCGTTCTTTACATTCTAAAACAGATCGAAGAAATTAAGACCACAACTTACTGATCCCAACAATTCATTCATAATAATTCAGGTTGCAATATCGCAATTCGTATAGGTATGTATCTCTCCCTCTCTCTAGAAGTGAAGCTAATAGCAATCGACAAAAATGAAGTGATTTCTTATTTGCCAAGCTTGATGATATGATGGACACTGTTGTGGAAATAACGTCAGACCCGGTTTTTTTAAATAGTCGATCCATGAAGAAAATGTAGCTCCTACTCTACTCTGTGGTAGCTCCATGTGTGAATCGCCCTTATTTTGTCGCCTATTGACACAAACGAGGATGCTAACAGCAATATCTGCCAGACAGAATTTATCTGAGGGATAAATAATCATATCCGCTAGGTAAATCGGCATTGATAAACGACTCATATTCTTTATCTGGAGTATAGCGCTATACTTAGTATAGCTATCCTGCAGTATGTAGATAATTGGTAAACCGGCCCTTACTGAAATGTTTCATGTTGATCTAATTATTCCACGTTGCCACCTACGCCGAAAAAACGGTGCTCTAGGGGGTTTGAAGCTCGATTTCACAAAGCAGAAAGCGGCGGTGAAAATGAGACATTTACGCCTCTTTACCGCCCACAACCTGCATGACGAGTGACGACGCAATAATCTGAAATTCTCTAAACTAACCCAGATCCGGAGCTCTGTTAACTTGCTTTTTATATAGTTAACTTCAAGAAATTTGATCATCTCGCGTTATCTATCATCCAATAATTGTTATCTATCATCATCATCGTTATCTATCAACCAAACTGTGCTTTATTTATGTGACGTGATGATCTTGATAGAATAGAGCTCTAGAGTGAGAGAAGAAGCTTCTCACGGCTAACTGCTGATTTGTATTGAGTTTCAGCTTGGAAAGTTCAAGTACTTACACACACATAGGTGCACTTGAGTATATAATATACAACTTTGAAATTCGCAGTTGGAAATTCTCAAAACGTTAAACTGACTATATAATATAATTGCAAGAATAAGAACACGTAGAAAGAATAGAAAATCATCTACTTAATCTCTTCATAATGATTAATTTATTTCTAGTTTTTCATTGTTACATTTTTCAGCATGATTTTGTGTATAAATTGTTTAAGTATGAGCAAAAATTAATGACATTTACCATATTTTTCATCATAATTTTAATAATGTTCTAGTTCATTGTTGATAAATTTCTTTTGACTAAAATTCTGTTCAGTAGATAAATTTAACAATTGTTAACCATTTTTAGTAATTTTTTACCACAATGTTTTGAAATTTGATTAGGTGTTCAAAAATGATGGCCAACGAAATTACTGACCCTTTCGTTTGGAAAGCTTGATTTTATTGGAACAAGAATGGAATTTTGATCTCAATCTTAAGGAGAGCGTTATATATATATATATATATATATATATATATATATATATATATATATATATTTATTAATTAAATTAAACAATAATTGATTGTATTCAATATACTCAGAAACCTAGTTAAGATACAAAGGAAACAGAAACGAACATCACAAACAAGATGACGATCTCCCAGTAAGCCGTCATGCTCCGTAAAATGAAACCTAATGAGAATAACACAAAATCGCTGCAGTCCATGAAGGGCTACATGCAACGTCCAGAAAGCCTACAAACCACCAAAACTCAATATCAATGGATGAAAATGTTTCCAACTATTCTAACATAGGTTCCCAGTACAAATGACTCCATGGTTTTAACATGGATATGTTTTTGGGCTGGGAGTCATTCTAAAATTTGCGTAACGACACTAAAATTTGTGACGACCCGGCACTTTAGATTATTACCTATTAATTCGAAAAGTGAAGGCTAGGTAGAAATCAATGAGGCACCTGAAGCAATGAAGTCCCTGATTCCGCCTTCCTCAACAACCGACTTAGACTTCTGTTTTAGCATGGAACGAAAGTAGCGCGGGAGTTTTTACTTCTCCAACATCTCAACAGAGTGGAAAGTAATGCTCACTTTTGCTTTCCCAGCATCCCAACAGAGTGCTAAGTAATGTCCATTTTTACGTTCAAAACATCCCAGCAGAGTGGAAAGTAATGCCCACTTTTAGTTTCCCAACATCCCAATAGAATGAAAAGTAATGTCCATTTTTACTTTCCCAGCATCCCAACAGAGTGTAAAGTAATGTCTACAACTTTGACATATCCATGATCTGTTGTTTTTCCCCTCAAGGGAGAAATTTATATTTGCAAGAATTTCTTGACTATGCAACTTCACAACTTCTTCATAAAGGTATTAATTTGTCGGTTCTACACTTGAAAAATGCAATTAGCCGATGTATAAAATTTATATTGTGATGTTCGTTTCTATTTTATTTGTTTCGTTACACATATATGTATGTGTGAGTACACATACATGCATGTTGATAAAGTGAATATATAATGTACGAAAAAGCGTTAAACTCTAGGATTCGTTTCGGAATGCCTCAAAACAGATTTTAATGAAGAAAATATTCGAAAATGGTTATTTTAAAATTTTTAGAGCCAATGCAAGTAGTCTTTTTTTTCTCTTTTACAAAAGTTCGCGTCTGTTGTTTATTGTAATTCTAGCTACCAAACAATCTCTGTCCTCCCATTAGGATGACGCTCTAGTAGGAATAATGAAGGTGTAGTCTAACAAGCTTCAGAATGTTGAAAAAACACGGGATTCACGAGTGAGGAAACGCTATCTGCCCCTTCCAGGATCATTATCTTGCACGCGAACCCGCCGAAATGTGTTCATTCCGCGAACGATTTCTCACAAACATCAACGCTATCGACAGCAGGACCTCGTGTTTGAGAAAGTCCCCGTTCGCACAAGTTCGTTCACACCGCGAGCAACTTGCAAAAGACGCCACGCCGCCGTCGCTCTGAAAACGGACAAAAGTCCGGGATCCTACACACCATTAAGAAAAAAAAAAAAATTAATAAATAAAAAGAAGCTGAACTGGTCTTGAAATTTGTGATGCGAGGGGGACGAGGTCGTTAATCTCAAGGAGTTAAAAAGAAGTAGAGATTCCATAAAAATTGAGGGGACCCCCATCCTAACAACACCTATCTATAGCAAATGCAAATTTCCAGAAAAAACGAATAGCTGGTTCTTTTTTTATTTTTTAATGTTATACATAAAACTTTCAGGCTCAAGTGTCAACATTCTCTCGGATCACGGATCGCAGGCTGAATGAGGGCAGAAAGTGAAGTGGTCCAGATCGGGCTGGATTACCGACTTTGCGCTGTGAAGCTGGAAAGTGGGATTTCAACTTCATGGTCGTTGGATGAGTCTTGGATTCTAGAATCAATGTGGATGTTGAAATGTTACAATGTGTTGAGGTGAACTATTTTAGTTTGACTTTCCCATGGATAACCTAGTACATACCTACAACTTCCAACTTCTCAAACGGCCACTAAAAAATTCCAGGGGGCTTGGAAAATGTTTACCATCAAATACTAGTGAGAGAATGGCGAATGGAGTACATTACGTGGATACTTCATTATGGAAAAGAAACTTTCATTGCGAAGTGATACCAGAAGATGGAAGTTCATTAGGTCTCAATTGCCAATACTGATTCGTCTGAGAACGGCATGGAAATTTCAACAGAACGGTGTTCATCTAAATATGCTGCAAAATATATTTTTATTGAATGCAGACAACAAGAAGAAAAGGGCCTTTACTCGAATTTCCATAGCTACGAGGACTAGGACCAATTTCAGCACTAAGTGTATGATATGGATGAAAGCTCTGCAAATTATTAAGCAAAGGTTTAATATTTCAGTAGCAGGTAGCTCTTCTGCGCAGGTCACTGCTCTCTGTCTATACATGAGTGTATAGACAGCTCTAACTTACTGGAAAACAGAATACGATCGAGCAGAATTAGCAGAAGTTCAGCCTAATCCAAGAAGCCGATGTAGTGTATCGACCAGATGTTTCATGGGAAATCTATATGGTGTTATAACTAATAGAAACTGATTAGGAATAAATTAAACACTCTAGCACTGGGAGCAACGATTGAGTTTATAGCAGCCACGTGACTTGAGGAAAGAGCTCATGCCATCTATAAAATTAAAAGTTCCTATCATGCAGAATGATCGTATGAGCGAATTTTGTAAATTTCCGTAATATATTATTTAAATTGTTTTGAAATTTCGGGCACTTTGATTAAAAAGAAATTGTGAACTACCAATTTTATGGTAAAAAACACGTTCTAAATAATATTCTGAAATTCAAGAAAAATTTGAGATTTCTAGCTTTTTTTGCCGTTTTTATCGATTTTTCAGCAAACATTAATGAAATTTAGGTAGATTTTTCAGTATAATTTGGTGCATATATTTTTTAATGACCTAGCTCGTTGTTGATCAATTTTGTTTCACTAAAATTCTGTAAAACCTGTAATTTAACTATTTTTAGCAGTTTTCCCCATTTTTAATGGGCTTTTAGAGGCATATTTTTTGTAATTTTACCAATTAAATGTGCTCAAAAAATTCTGGCCAACAAACTCGTCCTTTCGTTTGAAAAGCTTGATTTTTTGGCGCAAGAACGGAATTTGTATCTCAATCCTAAAAAGAGTTTTCGCCTGGAAGGATATATATATATATATATATATATGAAAAAGCGTTAAGCTCTGGCATTCGATTCAGAATGTCTCAAAACGGATTTCTATGAGAGAGGACAATTTTTGAAAATTTCGATCTTAAAATTTTTGGAGCCATTACCACGAAAATTCGCTGATACCACCTTGACTCGGTTCCCGACACGAAAGAATTTGGCTGTGTCCACTAAAACTAATCTATTGGTCCGATGCCTTAATTTTGTGATCCCTTTTTGGATTTCAACACCCTGCTTCCACAGGAAACGTTGCATCTAACTCAGGTAGCCTGCTTATCACTATGAGGGACAACTACGTTCTATGTACGATAAAGAGTATTATTATTATTATTATAAAACGTAATAAACCCCAGGAATCGTTTTAGAGTGCTTAAAACTCCACCCTAAAACCCCATTAAGCAAATTTTGGAAAACATTATTTTTTAAATTTCAAAAGCCATTGAAATTGCTTAATTTTTTTAATTCGCTAAAACGTGTTTTTAAGGTCTTTTGAAATGTTAATTCAAACCTGTCTCAAAACGAAGCTTCAAAAGGCATTTTTAAACCTGTTCTGCATGTTATTGCCAGAGGTATCACTTTACTCGGGGTACCTGCCACGAACAGAAATCGCACAATCTGTCTCCAACAAAAAGCTCTCATGTGCTCGAAAATGTCGACTAAGGAGCAGCACTTTTTTCTTTCTTTTTCAAAAGGTCAGAAACTCCGATCCACTTTAAAACTAATCAGAGCCTGTTCTTCGCGTTTCGTGTCCCCGCGTTCAAGTTACCCAACAACGCAGCTGTCCAACCGTTGAATTCGAATGGGAGTTTTTAGCAACGGATTGATTTGATATGTTCATTTACAAGAGAACACTAGGGTTTTGAGGTTAGCTCAAAAGTAAAAGAAAAGAAACAATTTTTTTGCAGAATTATTTTGCCGTTGAATCTACTTAGAGGTTGTGGACAAAGTTCGACCTCTTTAGGGAAAGATAAAATGTCTGCCGATTTGGGTGTGGCGCCTATCTTCCTCGTGTCCGTATCATGTAGTTATAGGTATTGGAAAATTTAAAATGACCTTGAAAAATTCCAAAGCGGAAAAGAGTACCTACCTTCTGAATAAAGGTGTAGCGTGAAAGGTCAAAATCGGTCAATTAAGAAGCGAAAAAATGATGTTTGAAGTAACTTACGTTTGCGCCCGCGCAGAATGAAGCAATGATTTGAAAACAATGAAATAGGTACGAGACCATCTGTACCCTAACTAGCACATTCCCTGACGATTTCATCAAAATCGGATAAAAACTGTGAAAATTATTACAAGGCATCATTAAATCATTACAAGGAGTTTTCGTTCGCGCATATACAGGAGCCGCTAATGTTACGATGGTCTTGGAATTTATATGGAATGCTCATATTGTATTCTCTCAACTATCCTCCAAATTTGATTGAGATGAAGGCGTGAGAAAATAATGCTTGATTGAATTTACTTTATTGCGCATGCGAAGAGCGAAGTATTGATTTGGCAACAGTGCAACAGACAGTGGACACCCTAGCCCTCATAATCCCTGAAAATGTTATCAAAGTCAGATGAAAACTGTGGACATTAATCTTGTTACAAGGAATCGCTGAGGCATGACAGACGCACACGCAAACATACCTCAGACACAAAACAAAAGTTGATCAAAATGGTCTAAAACGTAAAATTCGAGTGGAAAGTTTGATTTAGGAGACAAAATATTTTTCTTCTCCCAAAAGTGAAAAAAATGCTCCGCTCTCTGTAGGTAGACTCGGAAGCAAAATATAGATAGGTGTCCTAAAACAAAGTAGGCGGATTTTCAAACAGAAATGAGTAAATGAAATTACTACTTCAAACATTTTTAAAATTAGATGTTACAAACTTACTTCGTGGAAAGGCTCTTGGAGGCATTCTGAAATGATCTCGTATGATTAGGGTCGTATAAGGCGGATTAGGATTTGGTGTAACATGGAAGAAGAAAAAAGGAAGGCTAGCTCCTGCGTTGAACGGTGTAATATAGCTTTTTTCAAATTGATTTCGTCCTTTTACAAAATGAATTCGTCCTTCATAAAGCGGGACCGAATCTTGAAGGTATCGTAGTAAAGGCGGTGTCTGGGGCTCGGGAAAACGGAATGCTAATGCTTTCCCTCATGCCTAGAGCAGCGTCAGTGCAGCATCTGCATTGAGGAAAAAAAAACGCTATTTATTACACAAAGATTTATTATTTCCGTATTGTATAGCTCTTCTACGCAGAACACCTGTCTACATTATCAAACGAATCATTAGGTAGGAATCTAATGTGTCTGCATAGGTATAGACGCCTGCTGAATAGAAATTAGTAAAATTATATAACACAACTAATCTTTCTTTGCACGAGCTGATGATGCAGTGCCGTGTATTGGCAAAACTGTGGTGGCGGCGCAAGACTCGCTTGCTGCAAGCCTAACATTATCTAGCTGTCTTTTATGAAATTCACGAATATTTAGCAGTAAAAACTAGGATCGGAATGAAAAATTACGAAAACTTGACGCTTAACGATTAGTGAACTACAACCTCTATGATAACAGATAAAGCATTTGAGTAATAATCATGAGAAGAAAGCGAACATGTGTTGCGATCTCACGGAGATCATGATAAGCTTGTAACTATATTGGGTACTCGTGCAGGTAGAATTACGGTAAAAAGCTGCACGCTCATTCCTTCCATTTTCTCTTCTTCCATGGTATTATATATTTGCGTGAACGGTTGTCAAGTTGGTGCTTTAGTTGACGAATCCGTGTCCTTCTTTGCTGGCAAGATACCTACTTGATGAGGGACTTCCTACGTTTTCATGCCAAAAGAAGCCCTTCGAAACTTTCAACAGTCTAACACCTGCCAAGGACGCCGAGGTCCTACTTTTTGTAAAGTATAAATGCGGAAACTCCGGGAAGAAGATTCCTTGTGAATAAATGACAGTCATTGGGTCGAAGTGTTTCGTGTTAAACGGCTAGCCGCGAGGCTGGCTGTACAGGCGATCAACCACCTATAATGTCAAGGTCAACGATAGGACTGAGAAAAATAAAAGCAGATCCGAGGTTCAGGGAAACCAGAATTCCATCTGTCTTCACAGAAATCACAGGGTGCAGTCTGTTTCATCATTAGTTTATTTGAACTGGAGACCAGTCAGCATTTCTATGTTTCAGCATTGACTGACGGTGATTGGCTGATAGACATCTACCCAATCTTGAAGATACAAATTGGTCAATCTGCTTCTGGACATCATTGTGCAGCTAGTGATGTGAGATACGAGTGTGGGATATGACAACACGTCTCAATAATTACGGCTAGACTCAGTAAAACGTCTGCTAGGTTGATAAGGTAGTTTTCACTCATTAAAATCATTAAAATTACCCAAAAAGTCGAATTTGACAATTGGTATCATCTGCACGAGCTTCATCTTCCAATTAATCTTCATTTAAGAACGAGTTCTGGTCATTAGATTGTGAAAAATGCATATCTCAGGAAATTCCCGTTCGCAAATGTGAAGTAACTAGTAGCTGTGAAGTAGGCTATTGTCGAGTCAATTGAACTTAAATTCGTGGAAAACCACCTAATAGTTGTTATGTTCGTCTTTCAACTATTCTTCAATTTAGAGCGAATTCTGGTCATCAGATTGTGGGAAATGCGTGCTTCAGGAAATTCACGTTTGCAGATGCGCAGTAGCTAGGTGGCTATAGTTGATTCAATTGAACTTAAAACCGTGGGAAACCACCTAAAGTTTGTCCTTTAACTATTCTTCAATTCAGAGCGAATTCTGGCCATTAGTTAATGAGAAATGCATGTTTCGCGACATTGATGCATTCTCTTCTAATGGTCCATCCGACATAAAACCTATAGGAGAACCATCTGAGCTGATCCGCACATTCACTGAAACTTTCATCAAAATCAGATGAAAACTGTTGAAATTAGGCTCGATTAAAAAGGAATACATATTAGCGCATGCGCAATAGCTACTAATGATCCGATTAAGTTGAAATTGCTAGGGAATGCCAAAATTAAGTTTGGATTATGTTTGGAATACTTTAACTTGAATCATAAACTACTTGAAATTTTCGAATCTGAACCATAACAGGTATTTTGAGGGAGGAGTGGTGGCGGAATGGGGGTTTCTTGAATATCGCAGAATAAACTGAGGACCTGATTGATAAAATATGTTTGGATAACACTAAAAAACCATAGCCTACGTAGAAATTTTCAATTCCGACCCATAGGGGTGTTTTTAGGGGAGGGGATTTGGAAAGGGGTATCTTTGACATCACTGATCAAACTGGGGATGTGATTGGGCGAATATGTTTAGATTACGTCTACCTCAATCACAGGCTATTAAAATTTGTTCTAGCCTCAACCATAGGGAGGTGTTTGTGGCAAGGGAAAAAAAGGAGGGGGAGGGGGTGGTTAAATGGAATAATTTGGTCATCACCGAACGAACTGGTGATCTGATGTTCGGACGAATTGAATTGGATTAGTTCTTAGGTTCTTGGATTGGATTGGATTAGTTCTTTCTTCTTAGTGAATTAGGATTGGAACGTTCTTTTGGGTTACCTATATAGAATATTTTTAATCCGAAATATGGGGGGGGGGGGGGGGGGTTGTGGAGAGGGATTGGGGGTTGATCTGAGTAGTTTGGTCCTAATAGGTAATAGATAAGTAATTTAAGTAAGGACTTATTTGAATCAGATCCATAGGGATGTCCCCAGATGTGTTGGGTGAGGGGGGGGGGGGGCTTGCGCATATTCAAGCCAACCTGTGCAACGCACGTGTGAACCAGGTAGAATGTCTATAAGATATAGACACCTACAGAGGGAAAATTAACACAATTAATTAATACTTTTACCCTTTACTAGTCCCCCGGAGTGGACTAAGAATATGTAAAATCTATCTATTCTATAAGTGTATGCATAACGACATTTAATTGGTTGGTACCTTCCAACTGAAAATTTATGAGATACATTTGTGAACTGATCTATTCATAAAGCCATTTTACGTGATGTCAATATGTACGGCCGCCCAAGAATTCAGTTCTGTAGATGAGCTTAAAACACACCTAAATATAGACGGAGGGGGCTGGCAGGAGTAAAGTAATTTCACCTGATCACCTTGAATTAGAGCGATAACCAGCTTTTTTTCGCATTTTTATTCCTGTCACCCTCGGGCAAAAACAGTCAACGAATTCTCAGAGCCTAATCACTACGCTTCAGAAAAGCGGATGCGTTTATTACAAATTAAAACGACGAAGAGTCTCAATAATTATAAGTTTGTCGAAAGCGTTCAACGTCACGTCATATAGAAATAATTAGCTCCTACCTCATAAATGTTTGTATTAAAAAACGCGTGCCAAGTTGGGTGGGCAGTATAGATTCCTCACATATTTTAACATGAACTTATAGAATCAGTTGAAGAAAAAAGTACGAGTCAAAATGATTGATAAGTCGACTATTTAGGAAATTACTGTTTGCAAAATGAAATTTATAGGAGCTATCCCGCTCAATCATTGAAAATTTCATCAAAATCGTTCCATTAGTCTCTGAGTTTTGTCTGTGTCAATCGATGTAAGTTTCGCGCGAGCGCAATGGTCATTGCTATACCAATCGCGATATAATTGATAGGTCATTTTTCTGGAATATTTAACTAATTACCTACCAACAGATGAAAAGAAATCGATGTTATGAGAAATTCATTCCTTTGCGAATACTTTTTTTAATGTTCTGTTTCATCATTGATAAACTTCTTTTGACAAAATTTCTGCTAAAAATATAAATAACGATTTTTAGCCGTTTTTATTCATTTTTAATGATGTTTTTAGCACATTTTTTGAAATTTCCGATCTATTGTGCCAAAAAAGTGTTAGTCAACAAACTCATCCTATCAATGTTTTTACATCAATCCTAAGCAGAGTTATCATCAGGAATGACATAATAAGTTTAATGCTTTTTCATATATATATATATATATGGTTAGTATATATGCATTATGAAGGTATTTCAGAGAAAGGCCCAACATGTTATATATATATATATATATATATATATGAAAAAGCATTAAACTTATTATGTCATTCCTGATATATATATATATAGGTATATGAAAAAGCATTAAACTCTAGGGTTCGTTTCAGAATGTCTCAAAAGAGATTTAAATTATGAAAATTTTCGAAAATTTTCATTTTCAATTTTTTGGAGCCACTGTCACGAAAATCGTTAAAAGTCCAATTCATTCATCATTTACTATTTAATCATACTTACACAATGTTAAATCAAAAAGGTAGCTATAAGAACTTATGTTGTTGCTTCATCTCTTGGGACATATCCATCACTTCAGCTAGGTACTTTTTAAATAAGAAAAAGAGAAGTTGGAAAGAGTATAAAAATCTCGAGTATATAAAGTGGTTTTATTATAGAAAAACTTGAAGCAACTCTGACAACGGCCAGCAGACGATGTGATGGATATGGTTATTCCTATTTCTCGATTCTTGCAAACGCTATACCTTGGCATATTCTTGACGTTATTCCACCGGTAGGATATTCTATGAGTGTGGCAGGTTAATCGCCTCTCCCCTTTGCAGGGGGAACTAGCACATTTCCATCACCTACTTGTCACACAAGTGCAGTTAGAAGCAACTTGAGAAACAGCAGCTAGTCGCAAAGCGGATGACATGCATCTTTGATAAAGACTTGATTTACATAATATAAAATTAGCCTCTTGTTTTTCGTATTATATAACACCATTAAATATTCTTGTAGTTTTGTTCACAATCTGTCATACTTATAATTCCTCCAAGTTCGTGTAAATCTTGATTTAATCACTGATGTAAGTGCCGCCTGGTGGTTGATTGAAGAAGGTGTGCGCGCCTAGCGGCCATTCCACGAAACTCCTCCAGCTTGATACGAATTTCAAAATCTCGCCACGAGACGAATGTCGAGGATCAATTCTTTCCCACACAATTCTCGTCGAAGACTCCGAAAATAAGATTATCATTTACAAAGGTACCAATCGGGAAAGTCCGTCGTCATTAGCAGGTCGGGTACGGAAGGTGGCGCTTTCGATGTAAAGACATCATCATCTTTTCGATCAGTTAGTCTGTCAGTTGCTTTATATAGAGGCTGAAGTTTTATACAAGGTATGTAAATGATAATTTCACTCTTACTACTCGGGGAAATAACCCTGTAGATTTAACATCCGAAAATAAGTTCTAACGTGTCTTGAACTCATTGAATACTAGTAGTCGTAAATCCACTTAGTCGTGGACGTAATCGATCAAACTACGATGGCTTCAAGCAGTTGGCCTTGACATACTAGTTAGAAGGTAAGAACACAGCCCTAATAGCCCCGTCGGGTAGTCACATAGCCAAGAAATCCTCCGTAAAGAGCAACTTTCACTTCATTCGCATAGCTGGACGATGGATCATTTCTCGCAGAATCGGTAGCGAATAGCCCGTTCAGGTCTTTGGAAGCCTTGACGGTGTCCTCAATTCCTTTGAGAATCTTCTATTTAGGTGGAGACGTATACCTACCGACCTCCAAATATGTGTGAATCTTAACCTGTGCCCTCAAATTTTCGTTGTTCCATCGACCAATTCCTTCTGATCAGCGCATCAAATCTCATGATTACGGCTGCTCGGAACATGATGTTGTTTGCAAATGCGATTCAGTAGTCTTCAAGGATGAATGGATAAATGTCGATACCTTGGTGTTATTAGTGAATTTTCGTAAAAAATGAAGCTATTGCAATGGTTTGGAAAATTTTAAAATCCATATTTTTGAAAAATTTTCTTTATTGAAATCCGTTTAGAGGCATTCTGAAATGTTCTAAATAGGATGTTTATGAAAAAGCCGCTGGAAAGTTCGCAAAAGAGTGAAACATTTTTGTGGCCCCATGGAAAAAATTTATGTGGTTCATTCCAATAACTGTCCAAAATCTGATGACCCAATCAGCCTCAAATTTTGAGATCATGGATAATGGGCACTGATAATGGACTGTCGATGATTAAACCTACAGTAGATTATTTAGAGGCAAGCCTGCACATTCCCCAACGATCTGCTGAATTGGACTGTAATTTAGTTTACTCTTGCCCGGGACAAGGAATTACCAGAAAGGACAGAATGGCAGACCGACAGACAAACAGAAACTTTTTTTTTTTTTTTTTTTTAAACTTGTGAACGATTGCAAAGGCTTTCGGTGTTGAGAAAGCAACATTTAGCACCAGGCTAGAAAGTTTAAAGGGGGCTATGGTGGCATTCCTGCTTCGATTTAATGCAAGTTAAGCTGAGGAAATTGTCAGCGCTTCACCTGACTTTCCCCAGGCGATCAGTCGTTCGGCTTTGACATTATTGAGGGTGTTCCCGACTTAAGTCCGCAACACTTCCCAAATGAAATCTGGAAGTCATTTCCGACAAAAATAGTGTCTCAAAAAAAGTTAAAATGAGAATTTTTCTCCCGATAGTGCCAATGGATTATTTAATAATTCATTGGCACTATCGGGAGAGAAAATTCTCATTTTAACTTTTTCCCGCTTCCTCACTACCGAAAGTAGGAAGCTTTGTGTTCGTGCAGGAAGTAATTGTAGTTATTAATATAGCATAATTTCCACTTGCTTTCTACGTTTTTTACGTTGCTGTGTAATCAATTTCGGTTACACGTCTATTACAGTCTCTTAGTGGAAATTCCTTGTTACGCACAAAACTCTACTAACTTTCAGTACAATTTTGATGACAGTTTTAGGGATTGTGCGGTTTAGCTCCTAGACGGTCCCTGTAAATTTCGTTGCCGACGAACCAATAGTAGCGTGAGCGCATCGCAAACGAGCATTTTTTTCGTACCGTTGATGTCTTATAGATACCTTATACATTATACCTAGTAGTGGATGCTCATACGTTGTACTGGATATCTCGTACTGGATACCTCGTACTGAATACTTTGTACTGAATACCTTTAAAAAGACACCTTGTACTGAATACCTCATCTTGATACATTGTGTAAGATACCTTGTACTAGATTACTTTTGCATGATACCTCGTACAGGATATCTCTTACTAAATACTTTGTACTGAAGTAATTGGAAAATTCATACTGGTTACCTTGTACTGGATACCTTTTACATCGTACCTTGTAATGGATAACCAGTATTAAATACCTTCATGATTCCAAATAGGTACTGGGAACCTCATACTAAATACGTTGTACTGAATAGCTCAATAAATTTCCTGTTCTAAATACGCTGCACAGGATACCTCATACAGGTTACCTTCTACTAGATACTTCATACTGAATATCTCCCGCTAGTTACTTAGTACTGGATACCTTATTCTTATTCCTAGTATTGGAATGTACCTTGTACTGGATACTAAACTTAATACTTACTGGATATTTCGTACTGATCACTTTTTACTTGATACCTTTTACTGATACCCCGTATTGATTACCTTTTACTGGATGCCTTTTACTGGTTACTGTGCAATGGATCCTTCATACTGGTTACTTCGTAGTGGATAGCTTTTACTGATACCTCGTACTTGTTACCTTTTGCTGGATACCTTTTACTTATAATGATTACCTTGTACTGGGTACATTTTACTGGTTGCCTTGTTATGGATACCTATTTCATATTGGATATTATTCCTTTGTACCGGATACCTTTTACTGAAACCTCGTATTGGTTAGCTTGCACTAGGTATCGTTTACTGGATACATTATACTGGTTACCTTGTACTGTATACCAAGTATGGGATCCTTTTTACTGGTTACCTTGTGATGGTCACCTTGTACTGGATACATTTTACTGGATTCATTTATCTTGGTTATTCTGTACTGGATACAAAGTACTGGATACTTTGTGCTGGTTACATTGTACTTGATACCTTTTTCTGGATACATTCATATTGTTCATCCTGTACTGGATACTTTTTACTGATTACCTTGTACTGGATACCGGTAATGGTTAGGTACCTTGTACCGGATATCTTGTACATACTGGATTCATTTTATTGGATACTTTTTATACGATACCTCGTACAGGTAATCTTGTACTGTTTACCAAGTACTCTGTACTGATTACATTCTACTGAATACCTTTTTTGTTGTTGAATATAGTTTTGTTGTTGTTGTACTGGTTACCTACTGGGTGACCTTTCATCGGAGTCGGACGAGGTTTTGCTTTAATCTTCCGCAAGTTCGCTTTCTACACCTGCCCCCCTCGAGCCAGGAGCAGCGAGTTCACTTTTCATCCCACGCCCCGCCTTCTTCCGAGCCGGCACCACCACTCCTACTTCCACCCAATCCGCTTCTCCCATTTCATTTAACAAACAACTGAGAATTTTCATATACTGGAATACCACACTTTTGACCCCAGATTCGGTGCAACACACTTTGTGCCAATTTTCAACTCAAAAGACTGTTTAGTTTTGCCAATAAACGGGTAGGAAGATCACGGATGTCGTAGTAGTGCAATGGCCCAGAGGGTTCCCCCCAAGCAGCGGGTCCATGACGTCATCGTCCAAATGAATTTCAATTAAGATATTATCACTTATTACTAGTCAGATACCCATCACATAGCGTCTTCTTGGAAATCTGTCGCTCAGTTCTTTCTAATGAGCAAACAAACAAATAACCATGAAAATTTCCCACTCAAGAACCAAAATTGTGAGTTAGAATAGTAATTTGGAAAAATGAATATTTATTATATCAGCTACTGATTAAATGAGAGCACTGTAGGGGTCATCGACCACAATGAGATTGGTTCACTCCGCTGTTTTTGCGAAACTGCACCTAGAAATATTCAGGATCCATGCATATTAAAGGACCGCGGAGACTTCATTAGAGTATTTATTATAGTGTTAAATATCTTACTCTAACCGATTTCAATGAGCAACGCCGCATCGTGCTAACGATTTTAGTCTTCATGAAGTTTTGATTGTCACCTAGTCATATAGGAGACGTATGCCCAGTTAGATGGCCAATACCCACCTACTTATCCTCACTTCATTACATGGATAATATTGAAATAATTGTTCGATATCTGAATGTGAGGGAGTGACTCGAATGTGATCCTGACAAGTGGTGGCACAGAAGGGTCTATTTGATCCTACTTGTGTCGTGGTGCCGGAGACACCATGTTGTGGTGTGGACGTTGTGTAAATACTTACTTGTTTTCGTCCTTTGTGGATTTTTTAATCAGTGCTAAAACATACCTATTTGGTAGTTTTTTTCTGAAAATCAAATGTTATTTATGATCCACACTTACCTTTATAAATCAAGTCCAATGTTAGTTTTTGCGATTCACCATCATGTTCTCATTAACCTAAAATATAATAAAAATTTTAAATAGAAAATTTCAAGACTATTCATCTACTTTGGTACCAAATTCTCTTAATTTTGTTGGAAGAAAGTATATTTATATATTTATTATCCGATCTAATAATGTGATTTTTGTTTCAGGTAAGTGACGTTGAAAAACCCAGACCAAGATGTTACATGGTGCACGACGCCTCCTTACCAAATTACATTCAAGTACATTGGTTAATATACTTAATTCTTAAGATTAATAATTCGAATTGTGGCCGTTGTAGAAGTATGTACTTGTTTTCGTCCATTGTGGTTTTGTTAATTGGTGCATTAAGATTCGTATTTGTGAAATATTATTCATTATTTACAAACTTAACTTCACAAATCAAGTCCAACGTTAGATTCCGCAACCGGACAACATACTAAATTTTGCAAAAATAGCTACCCAACTTCTGCAGAATGTACTGCATGTTGGGGGCGAAGGAACCACTGCACCCGCGAATCCAATCGCAAACTGGGGGGCAGGCAGCTGGAGCGTTGACAAAGTATAAATGCTGGACAATGAAAATCGTTATTTTGAGAGCTACGGCTGTAACCCAGAGGACGCTGTGAGGTTGCTCACGTTGTCCTCATCGCCAGAGGCGAATCTACGCAAAAAGTTAAATTCTGACAAAACTCATCCTAAGGTTTTAAAATTACATTTATATGCAGTTTTCCAATCTATCTCCTTGGTGTTGACATAAATTCTTTATATCTAGTTGGAGGATACCCGTTCATTTTCCATGGTAGGGGTGGTTAGAGAGAATGAGTGATAATTCTGGCTTGTTTTCTTAATTCTTTATTTGTATTCCAAGTACTTTGGCTCTTGTATTAGGCCTCATCAGGGAACTGGAATTAATCATATGGGGTATTTTTAGTATTATGTCATACTACGAGCACAACCAATGTCATTGTAACGTCATGGTAGTTGGAGTCAGGTTACACTTAACAGGTAGATTACCTACTTAGATATGGGTTTACTGTTGCATTTGTTATGATTTACGTATTGTTTTGTGCTTCCTCCATTATAAAGTAAAGCTGGGGCTTAACATTGTTTCTGTAAGGAATTATGGTTAGATAGTTGCAAATATAGTAATTGTAGTAGAAATGCAAATTGATTATAGTTTAGTTGTATTATGCCCCCAACTACCATGATATAACAATGACATTGGTTGTATTAAGACTTAGTACCTACTCAGAGTACTCCATTTGATTAATTATAGTTTTCTGATGAGGCCTAATATAAGGGCGAAAGTACTCGGAATACAAATAATAAATGATGAGAACAAGCCAGAATTACCACTCATCCCTTCAAACCATCCCTACCAATTCTTTAAATTAAAATGGGTGTTTCGCTTTACGAACTTGCTGTATGCTGTATTACATGCTCAAGTTGTATAGAAGTGTACACAGTTACATGGCAGGAGGTGGCACCTGCCTTGGGGGAAGCGATCTCTGACTGCTTCATCAATGAGGGTCGCGAATGCATTTTCTCCGCTCTTCCCGACAAAAACCACCACAACCTGCCGATCAAAAGATTGACGGTGCAGGGCGACCGCTGAGGGATGAAACGTAAATAATTCCATGTTCACGGCAACTCTGATCAAAGACTCGCCTACAACCCCTACCTTCCTTACTGCTGGTCCTCTTCCCATCTCGTACCTACTCACTGACTAATTTTTGTTGAAAAAAAAGTTTGCAATAGGTCAGCAATTATCTAGCGGGACAAACACAATATAAATGTGAAACTGGCTGAGCTATGAAGCATCAATTCATATCCAACTTTCGTTTGGTTTACTTCATACCTAAAACCATACCTGTCTACCTTGGCTACGGGAATTCGCTTCCAGGCATGATCCTATGCAGCATTTAAGTGCAACGGGAGTCCGCCTTCCGGCCCCAACCTATCCGAATTTGGGTAACGGGAATTCGCATTCCGGCCTTTTCCACCATTGGCACCGGGAGTTCGATTCCCTCCACGATCCTGGCAACTCATCTATGAATTTAGCCTAAAAAGAGTTAAATTCAAATCCCTTTCCTTCCAATACCCATGGCAAATACATGCGAATGCCTTCGAAGAATACACTACTTAAGTATCGACAACTGTATTCACTCCCAAATTGGAGGATTACACTCAATTTTTGTACAGGATATCTGGCTGTCGGACGAAGTAGTTACGTTGTTCACGTAATCAACGGATTTTGATTCAGTAGTACAAAACTATATTTTATCGTAGGGTTTCACTTTTTTCGACAAATTGTGGAAATCGGAAAAGTTATTACACGGCAGTCAGAGGGAGGACCTCTTAAAACACTGTGGACACCTTTGCGACAGGTTATGATGAAGGCAAAGCATTTTTCCCGCGTACATGTAAGTTGGCCTCTTTCCCCTACTCGCGTAGTTCTAATTGTTGACGCGAAATTTCGTATTTCAGTCTTTTTGCGTACATGGGTAAAAAATTACGGGAATAACAAAAACTCTCTAATAACTAGTCCACGAATTTACAACAACAATGCTAGCTGTGCCTCGCTCCGTCCTGTGGCGAGACATTCTTAGAAAAGCACTCTAGGATAATAATAAGGTTATTGAATAATTAGTAGGGTAAACCAAAGAGTGAAGGAGTCTCTGCAGGCAGTTTGAAGCTGATTATTCACTCCTTAAGTTTGAGGGTGCCAATATTTGAGGAGGTGCCATATTATAAATATGGTCCTCCACGTATTTCTTCATCATGCCCAACTGAACTGAGCTAATGTCATTATATCTGCCTAGTTATCGGTACGTCATTTTTGTCTCCTTTCGAGGTAAAGGTGTTGAGAAATGTTTTGTGAGTCCCCGCCGTCCGCTTCCATTATCTTGTCAAAGATCCGGCGCTCCCTCCAGAGATGGGAAAATAATGCAAGGAGGGTTGACCATTGTGAGTGAAGACCAAGCGTTGCTCAAGCTTGAGAAATTTTCATTATTCTTTTAAACGTCCTGGAGAACTTACCCCATTGATGAGTATAGGGGGTTTGTTTGATAGGAGCATTTGTACCGAGTCAAAGTAATTGGCCATTGCTAACAACAAGCGAATTGATTTAACTCTTCTTAGAATTGAGATAAAAATTCGTTCTTGCGCCAAAAAATCAAGCTTTTCAAAAGAAAGGATGAGTTCGTTGACCAGCACTTTTTGAGCACATTAAATTGGTTAAATGTAAAAAAATTGTTCGAAGAAAATCACTAAAAATGGCTAAAAACGTCTAAAAATCGTTACATTTATAATTTTTAGCAGAATATTGCTCAAATAGAGTTTATCAAATTTAAAATAGAACATTGAAAAATGTATGTACAAAATTAGGCTGGAAAATGTGATTTAAAATGTTTTAATTTCATTAAAAGTATTACATTGAGTTTTTTATGCAGTATGTATCTTCTTTAATAAAATTTCATCATAATTTTA
The DNA here is from genome assembly GCA_030762985.1 of Adelphocoris suturalis. Classification (NCBI taxonomy): domain Eukaryota; kingdom Metazoa; phylum Arthropoda; class Insecta; order Hemiptera; family Miridae; genus Adelphocoris; species Adelphocoris suturalis. The sequence goes on from CM061044.1 coordinate 44,810,687, forward strand.
AGTTTAGATGATTGAGATAACCAGTCTCTAGTTAGAATTTATAAAACTAGTGTATAATTGCAATGTGGACGTGGTGTTGGTGCATGTGTAGAAGGATTGTATAACGTGCAATGAGGACCTCAAAATTTCTTATGCTCCACTACTGAGTCCTGAAGATGCTGTACAAATATAGCAAAACGTCGGCCTAGAAGGAAGTTTTGAATTATTGATCAACCCTCGCTAACCCTCAACTTCATTATTATACAAGTGGTCGAGAAAACTAACATGATAAGGTAATAATAACATTTTTGAGATCTTCCACGATCAGCCATGTGTGCTCTGAGGCTAATCTATTACAATGAACCTATTGACATTTCGTACTGAGCCTCTGTGGGACTTTCGGGTAATAATGATGAGGTAGGAAGCATCTCCGATCAGGTGTGTGAACCCCCACCTAATTCATTGCCCATAACCTGGGCAACGCCGGGTGAACCTGTAATTAACGAAATCTTAATAATCTTGAATAGTAATCCAAAAAATTTCAATGGCTATTGGTCCATTACTAATTAAATTTTTCAAGCATTTTAACTTCTTCCTTGATGGGAAAAACAAAAGATCATGGATATGTCTAGTACCTACATACTGCTTACCAGAAGGTACCTACTACTCAATTGTATACCAATCATGTAGTGCCTTCTTTTCACAAGATTATTCCATTATGGAATATTAGTTTATAACTTAGAGTAATAAATCAGCATTCCTTGACACTATAATGGCTTAGAGATCATGAGATGTTGTGATAAAATTAGAGCATTCCAAAAAGTGGCGAACATCGTGAAAACTATAGGAGTTACTCTTCCCTAGTAACTCATTGGTTGAACGTGAAAAATCAATAGAAATTCTAACTAGCCTTCACTTTTCGAGTTAATAATAATCTAAAGTGCCGGAGCGTTGCATTTTGCGTGGAGAAAAAAAAGTGTCGCGAAAAATTCCTTGACCCCCAGCCAAAAGACATATCCATGTCAAAACCATGTAAAGCTAGCCATCAGCATGAGCCGTAGTAATTGCTCATTTAGGAATTGTGCTTTTGAGGTGAGTTTAGCAGTAATTTCTACGACAGAGGGAACCTGAAGGCCGTCCGAGTCATCTTGAACTGGTGAACGGCAGAGAAGGGACTGCCATACTTTAGTTTACGATTTCCGGCCTCCAACCCTTTCTAGTATATTTTTTCGTCATCAGTAGATGGCCACTACTTCTATTCAGTAATGGTTAGATGAATGGCGTGCCACGGCCACTGGTAAGCCGCATCAGTATTATATTTTTTTAAAAGGTCAGATCTACCTTGAAGTTGTACGCACTTTTTAGTCAGGATCCACGAATGTTGAGAATTGGTGGCTACTTATTATGCTTAAGGTCTTGAGGGTTAATCAATAATATGTAAGACCTAAATTTCACTCTCATATTAGAGCCTATAATCGAATACAAAAATATATTTTCCATTAATTATTAGATAATTACTTGGCGTGAAAGTGTTTGTATCTTGTCACGTGTGTTGATGTATGGAGTTAAAATTTAAACTCTGAAAAACAAAGCTGTGAGATCATCCAAGTCATAGGGAACAGTGAAGAAAGCATTTATGAAGAGCTAACTTCACAATGCGACTTTTTGAAACTGATTGTACGAACAAATTTTCACTAGATTTCATCAGATCTAGCAGGGGGAGATCTGCAAGTGTTACCATTCGATTCAGCGTGGAAAAATTCGTAGGAACCGGTCCCAAGTTAAAATTTTTTTTTAGAGAGTCATTTTTCACGGAAACCCTCGATTTCACAGAAAAAACCATATTTTTCAACATAAAAATATACTTTTATCCTCTAATTAGTAAAGTAAAATAAAAATTGATTATACCGCTAGAAATCTGAGATTTTGGGCCAGTTTTTACAGATGAGGTACGTGAAAAACAGTACAGAAATGGGACACTCACATCAGGTTTAAAAAATTTGAATTTCTCATACTCGTGGAAATTTCATGTTCAAGCAGTATTTTCACTAAAAGAATCCCAATAAAAAAATTTGATTTGGCATAAGGTAGCAAGGGAATTCAACACTCTTTCCAATGGTATCCTCAAAATTAAACTCACTGTTTTAATTATTTTATTTTTTGCTGTTTTAGTGACTTAATTGAAAACACGAAAAAATCTCAAAAGTTGAATTACTGCAAACCTAAGCGTTAAAAAAAAACCTCTATGAGGAACTTTCGATCGGAAATGAGCTCTCAAATCACGCCGTAAAGTACTGACCACCTTATGCGGGACACCCTTTATATGGAATGTTTATCTACGCAGAATAATGATAAACCTTTTAGCGAATAAAATATTTATATTTATGTTTTATAAATTATATAAAATTATAATTTTATAAAATATATGAAATATATTTTATAAAATAATATTTATATTTATAGGAAATATTTCCAGACGATAACTCCCTTAAAATAAGGCGTAAATAATTCGTTTCAACGCAGAAAAATCCGTCTTGGCAAAAGACAGGTCAAGTGAAGTTTGCCAGCCTGATCGCACTAGAATTTTAGGTTCAAATTTACAAGTTAGTTGCCAACAAATGCTAATAAATCGGGTTTTCAACACTAGGGCATGTGGGGTGTAACAGTCGAAGTATGTTTCAGCGCTAAGTCGATTGCGACCACTCCCGAATCTCTAAGCTTCATAAGTGAGAAAGTTGATTTTTAGGTGAAAAATGCTCAAAAATGACCAAATTTTCGAGTTCGGCTGCGTATCCTAAAATTTTCTTTGCGGTCTCGTCACACGGCTGTCCCCTCAGTTTTATTCAGGACAGAATTTTAAGTGCCTAATTTAATTGTATCCACAAATTTTCTTTGAAAATTCGCTCTATTAGCCATGTTGCATGACTGAGTACTTTTTGCTTGTAATATTGCGCAGTGTTTTTCTCTTTCACTTGCTTTAGAAAAGGATGGATTACTATAATTTTCTTTTTCACTCGTGAAACTCTTCTCCGCGTTGATGCACCACAACCTGGAACCGATTATGGTGGTCAAGAGGCTTCCTGTTTTCCGGTGACTCAATCATAATCCTTCACTTCGGATGGACTGTAGGTCTCGATGAACTCTTATACCAGAGTCAGTGGGTTCTTCTTCGGTCATCCGCGTCGCGTTTCGATCGAGTTGGTTCGTCGCTTGTCGCCAAACTCTGCGCCTGGCAGTACCACCGGAGCTGAACCTTCACTCTCCTTCAATTCTCGTTGACTAAGAAGACGTATCTTCTTCCCCACAGAAAGTGATAGCTTCATGTACAGAATTAAGTTTTAATTGGTATTGTAGCTACATAATCGAAAGTTCCACTCGCGTATTGGACGTTACACGATGATGCATAGTGACATCAACATGTCCCATGTCATCGTAAATGACGGATAATTTCTAGGGTGAATTTAGTTCATTCAGATGATAGGAAGGTGTCCGTCATTTGTCTCAAGATATCGAAATTTTGAATTACAGAATATTATTTAGAGTTTTTTAAACCATAAAATCGGGTTTTTGCCATATACATTCCTCCCCCTAGTCTGCCATTCCTTACTTCTCAACGTACAATTTATAACGTCAATTTGCTGGTACATTCGCAATGAACGCTCGGTCAGAAGACGAAATGAGGTTCATACCGAGCAGGAAGATCCTTTTTCAAACAATAGGAAATGAGCTGTGATCGGCCGTGGGATTGTAACCAGCACAATGATCAGGAGTAAAGTAGCTCAGGATCGGACTCAATGGGGTCTGGTGATTGTATAAATGAATGGGAGAGGCCGAGCGATTCTTTGTCAGTTGTGAGCAAAACCCACAGAGAAGAAAACCTCTCGGAAACTAATTAGGTATCCTCTGAGAAGGAACTTAGTTTGCTTTAGCATCTACACCTCTCAGCGTGCATGATTAATTAATTGAAGCTAATTGCAAAATCGAAATTATCTGACAAGAGCACTGAAAAAAAAAGGATTGTCAGTAAGAAAAGAAGAGAAATGAAGAATGAATTACAAACAGGAAAGAAAGATGAGAGAAGAAGATTATTATCTTGTTAGAAAATATGACGGTAGTACATCTGATGAGAGTAATATACACTGCTGAAAAAATTAAGGGATCATTGTCGCAAGAACTCAGTTTCGGATTCGTGGTGGCTGAATCGTAAAATACCCGTCCACAGGGACAAAGTCTCCCTTTTTTGTAAATGAATATCCAGGTAAAGAGTTCTCGACAAATCCCAGCTCAATACAACCTGAAGTAAACCTAGAACAAATTTTGCAAAAAAAGAAAAAAAAAGGATTTTGGCGACTCCAAACAAATGGCCGTCCAAGTGGTCTCTTTCAGTAGTTAAATTTTTAGCAGAATTCCAGTAACAACAAGATTAATAACGGATAACTATGACATTAAAACATTTTTACACTAATTATTCTGAAATGGCACTTAAATTTTATAAATATTTGCTGAAATATCTATAAAAACTATTTTAAAAAATCTGAAAATCCCAAATGTTTTTTTGAGTTGTCGAATTTTATTTAGTATGAGTTTTTTTTATGCCATAAAATTGGTTTTTATTTTGAAAGCTTTCTCTAGCTGATGGGAAAATCAATCATGTGAAGGAGCCAACAACGAACCAGGTAAGGCGTCAACGGGTAGCGATGTTTACATGCTCTCACCGGTACTCAATTGAATGAATGCAGTTTTGACTTTATGAAGATATTTTGTTCCAAGTTTGACAACGTTGACGTAGTTCAGCTATAAAAACTCAAAGTGGAGTTATTAAATCAAACAAATCCCATGAAAAAATCCAACATCAACAACTTTTACCTGTGCGAAACAGACTTATGAGAGTTGAACTTCACTCCTTATGCCTATAATTACAATTTACATTAGTAGCCGTACCCGAACTTACGTTTTTAAGAGCCACAGACATATTTAGCTCACTTCTGAGACCATCCGTGCCTTTAAACTTATTACGGGATATACGAGGTTGTTAAATACCGTTATTTTTGAGGCGGTTACCGCTTGTTATTACCAACCAGTTCGTAAAGGCTCTTAAGAGGAAGTGAAAAGTTTCCGAACGTTACTCTCTCGTACCAGCTGAAAATGGTTAGGTATGGAGTTACGTGCCACTCCGCGTGAAGTGAAAACGGATTAATTTTTCTTCGTCGTTCACATCGGTAAATCTCGTTCAGCTACTTTCCGATAATGTTTCTGAAAAGTTTCGGATGAACTAACTGCAACGATTTGACCGTGAGAACAATTTTGCAGCATCTAATTTCCCGAGATGCTTTGGGGTCTAGAAATCAATTACTGGTACGAAGGCACACTGATTAGTTGAAAGACACATTAAGCTACTTCTTTACAAATCGAAACGGTGCTGAAATTTGAAATGCAATACCTTTGGGATACGTAAAAACCAATTACAAGACCCGGAGCCGCACAGATCAGCTGAAGCAGATTTCTTTACAAATCGAACTACGGTGTTGAAATTTGAAATGGAGACATAGAAACCAATTACAAGGTACGGAGGCGCACAGATCATCTAAGGCTGATTTCTTTCAACATAAATATATGGTGCTGAAATATGATATGAAGCCCTTTTAGGGCACGTAGACAACCACAATATCAAGATGAAGATCAGCTGAGGCTGATTTCTTTATAAATCGAACTACGGTGCTGAAATTTGGAATGGAGACATTTTGGGACACGTTGAAACCAATTGCAAGGTACCTACGGAGCCGCACAGACCAGTTAGGGCTGATTTCTTTCCAAATCGAATACGCTGTCGAAATTTGAAATGGAGATCCTTTGGGATACTTTGAAACCAATTCTAAGTAACGGAGGCACACAAATCAGCTAGAGCTGATTTTGTTGCAAATCAACCTACGGTGCTGAAATATGATATTAGCCTATTCGGGACATGCAGAAAACAATAATATCAATATAAATAGACGCACTGATCAGCTGAGGGACATCTGAGACTAATTTATTTCCTAGTCGACCTACCCACAGAATGATTCACGAATTTTAGCTGTAGGCACGAAAGAACGACCTTGCCCGTTGATTGATGGTTGCGAGTTGGTTGATGATTTCTTGCTAGGTATAACAATTGGGAAATTTTGATACCTAATTTAGTCAACAGTAGTGACATCAGCCACAATATCGGTAGAGATTTGGCCGGCTCTTGGGCAAAGACAACATAGCTAACAGATTGATAAGAAAAATACAGATATGAAGATACATTCCTTGGATCACCCCCATTTGTGTCAGCAAACTTTAAAAATTATCTAAAGAGAGACAATGAAAGTGATACCTAGTTTTTACCTTTATTTCAATGCCGCCATGTAGAAACTCACACAGATAGGAATGAAGCATTTTATGGATGAAATCGATTTTGTTGGTACCTTCTCCAAACCAAAATACAACAGAAAGTAGTAGTAGAAGCAGCACGCAATTAACCATCAAAGAATAAAAATAATGCTTTTCGTCATATATCAATCTACTTGATTTACCAGGGACATCCCAATCCTTATGCTCAATTCATCAGTTTCCACCTTCAACCAATCCAAATGCATTATCTTATGTCATCAATTGTCTTGCAATCTGTTATAGTGTTATACAACTCGGAAAGGTCAAAATGTTAGGAATACATAACAACAGTTATACTCGGTGCTCAAATAAAACTGTTATGAGGTGATGAGATCGCTGAGAGAATTTTTTAAATATCCGACTGAAGTAGTTTGACATTCACCTCGCTCGAGTCGTCTGCGAGGAATATAGCGTGAGAGAGAGGCCAATGGGTCACCATCATGTGGAGGCTGCAAGCGAATAGTCATCTCAGGGGATCCAATCCTTACCGACGCGATCTGATTGGTTGTTATCATAATTCAATGGAGATGCGGGGCGGCACAATGTGTGGTAACCAATTACACCTACCAAACTGGAAACTGCTCCTTGAAAAAAGAGAAAAATCCTAGGATGTACGAATTGCGCTGAAATAAAATCTTATATAAAATCTTCCTGTTTGTTTGAGTGAGGAGGCCGAACGGCTTCACCGATTTTCATGCGGGTGGGCAAAAATTGGCTAACAAGTTCCAGACTAGAACTTAGGCTAAATATAAAATCTCCTTCAACGAGAACTCGGCTTTCCCTAACGATGTCAGTCGGTTAAACAACTTCAAAATGAAGGAAAAACTAGACATGCGTCGAACTTTTCACGTCAAATGTGGATGGGGTGCGTTCACGCGTAAGGAACGTTCGATAACAAATTCAACGATACCAAAACGATTTTGGCGGGTTGAGCCGAAAAGTTGTTTACTAAAGATAGATCTTCGAAAATTGATATTCAAAACGCCTTATTAACTGCAGGAATGTTAATCGGGAATAGTTTTAAGATTTCAAGTGATTAATTTCGTATCTTATTCAATAATCCCTTAACCTCAATAAACATATAGACCTATTTTGTAGAGAATAAGAAATTAAATCACGACAATCACTTAGATTGTCACAGAGCAAACAATTGATCGTGGAATGCTGGACATTTATTGCACTCAAAGCAATAGGCCTCATTCAAAAACAGTTTCATTAATTAAAAAAGTAGCGTTGAATCATCAAGCGTTGTTGGAGTCTCAAAGGCTCTGCAGTGCCATTTAAAACAAGCAATTGTCGCGAATTTTAACTGAAAACCCTATCGAAAATTCGAGGTGCATGTAGTATGTAGTAAATAAAGTAGCGTCAAGTATCACACCAGATGTGTGGTACCAGATGTGTAGCGACTCAGCATTAAGTCACCAGCTAACAAGAATTTCGTCCTCGGGGCAAAGGAATTTTTTGACAGCCCTAAATGACGACAGATGGTTACATATATCTTTCTTAACAAATTTCTCTACCTAACTCCAATTTGAAGGGTTGCATAGCACGCGGCTCTTCTGTAATTGCCCCAAGTCAAAACATGCGTCTCCTCAAATTGAAATAATAAACCAAAAGGAACCCTCAAAATGACCCAATCAGACGGCTTTTTCAAGTCGATCATTTCAAAATCCGGCCTTCCAAATCGTTTCGACCCGAGTTATGACGGGAGGATCGCTGGAATTTGAAAAATAAGGGCACTTAGTGGAATCGCTTCCGGACGTAAAATCGCGGCGTCACATTTGGTTTACGCAATCATTATGGCTGCCTATTAGTCAGACGTCGGTGCCTGGAGGTGTGCGGCTGTTTTGACTGATGCGCTTTTGAAGAAATCATAGGCAGGAATGACGCTGGAGGAAAGAACTTGTCGGAGAACTTAGCGCTTAGTTAATTACGGTCATATCGTAAAGACTTTGTATTCAAGAAGCTCCGATTGCAACACAATAAGAAACTTTCGTGTCATTCAGGTTAACAAGAAGATGACATGTTTGAACATGCCAACATACAAAACAGCTGTGAGTAGCACTCCCTCTCCTGGAACATGACTGACATAATATACAAATGAGAGCATTCAGAGATACAGAGTCGTCCCTTCTTCAATGTCTTAAACAGAGAGTCAGTATTTCCTATTTATGCTCACGTGGATAACGACAAAATTGTACCACCGGCTACCACAGTATTAAATAACAGAAATAAATAAGATGGCAAACCAAAGTTTAAATTACATCAAATAAGTAGAAAAAATCGTTAAATTTAGAATTTTAGTAGTACTTTATAGTCGAAAGAAGTTATTAACGATTAACAAGAACATTATTTATTTATCAAAACTATGCTGACGCTGAAAAGTGGGCCTACATAGATTTAATTAATATACCTATGCTAAAAAAATCGATAAAAGTTTGAAGAAATTTCCATCTAATGTACCAGATGAAACAAGGCTCTAACCCCTAATTAATTTCTCCTTTACAGGGAAAATCATCTGATCAAGGGTATGCCTGTTTTTCGCAGTAAGGGAGAAATTGAGTAATTTGCATTGAGTAATAAATGATTTAAGTCCGGAAAAAGTAAACGGCAGAGACAAATCAGCTGATCAAGAAAGAGCCCATAATTTCAATTGTCTCTTAATGACCCAGAGAGTCCACCTATCAATTTTCAACTTCCTAGGGTGAACAGGAGAGAATTTAGCTCACTCAGCTAATCATGAAAGAGCCCATCATTTCTACTTCTTTCTAATATGATATTTTTTATTGAGCTCAGCATTTCGGTTCTTCTTCTCAATCCTTTACTTTGATTTGCTGTAGATTGGCATAGAACAGCATAGAAATTAACTGTAGGAGCCACTCAGCTGATCCCAGCCATATTCTGCGTGTAAGTTCGTGTAACTTCTAAGGAGGCCATATGCCAAATTTCCTAATTTATAGAGGCAGAAAACGAGTGAAGTGGTGTCAGATAGAAAAATAGAGCGAAATATTATCCTTCATATAGTTACGGGCGTTGAACAGGAGCGTCGCGATGTGATGACAAAATACATTAATTTGCGAGCAATGCCTAGTGAGTCGAGCTGTAGTTCACACCGCGAACGTTTACTCCCCAGGCCATCCCACTTCTTCTAAGTTGGTGTACATCTGTACTTAGTCTTAATAAAATAAATAACGATGAATAGTGGTCATATACGAGTGTGTTGACATCAACCAACATATATCTGAATCACTGTCATATAACGTTGTACGCTGGTGTTAGAATATTACTAACCCACAATGAACTGACCTCCGTTGTGAGTATTTCAACTACATAAAACAGTTTTGTTGGTTTTCGCGAAGTCTAAAAAATTTCGATCCCGATTACGCACGGAAGAGATAGTTTCCTCAGCCGATATTGTACTAGCTGACCGTCAACATAGAAGGGCTCGTTTAGCTGAGGTGTCACGGATATTTGACCACCTCCTATCCATTGCCCTGTATTACGGTTGAACATTAAAGACATTTGGAAAAGAAATCTGAAGATATCCTATGAACCCTTTCCAAGCTGTAAGATGAAGAGAAAGCTAATGTACGGGTGGTTGTAATACTCAAATACCAGATCCAAGCCCATTCTCACGTTCATAAAATTTACGATGTGCCGAAAACAAAACCAAGAAAAGCATCGCTGGCCAATTTAGAATTCACTTCTACACCCTCATCGCTGATCTGCCTGAAAAACAACAACACGCACGACTATCGTAACATAGAAGCAGGTGTCAACAGTGTCCGATCTTTTCCAAGTATTTCAAGGGCAAATCTTCAGCATCCTTGCCCGATCTGTGGAGGACGTCATGGAGACCGAAAGTCCGGTGGATGTTTGAGAAGGCCAGTTTTCATTAGTTATCCATATGCCTTTAAAACTTTCTTCGGCTCCTTCGACGAGACAACTACGCAATATGAGCATTATGCCTATGAGTAAAGCTTAAGCCTGCTCCCGGCCTTATTATGCATACCGCGTTCCATAGCTACCCAAAGAGAAGGAACGGGATCTGAATAACTTCTTTGTGAAACTGCTTTCCCCCGCAAGCTTCCTCTTTCGGGCTGGCTGGTAAAGACGGGGTGCGCCAAGACTTACCTAACCCTCGTTCAAATGTTATAAAGCAGGCTGGTAGGTCTTGGGTGTACGAGCATTCCTGTCATTTGCTATTCTAGTTGCGCACAAGTAGAATGCACCAGGATCGGATACTTAAACTTTCAAGAACTTATGTCACTTAAAGGTTAAGTAGTTCCTATAGACGTGTTTGGCATTAGGGATCTACTTACTGTGATAGATTTGTTGTACATCAAGCTTCTGTTTGCTATTTGAGTTTAGGAAACTTGGAAAATGTCATACAGTTGTGAAACACGAGGAGGGTTTGTCCAGGAGATCACCGCCAAATCCGTGACTTATTTGCCTATTTGCATAACATTACAAAAAACTGTCCACCTGAAGTAATGGTTGTCTGCCATCTCCAAACAGTTGGAATTCAAATAGTGTCATTATTGATTCATGGTTCCTAAACTATACAAATAACTTCGAATAAAATATTTCTGTGCTTTGAATAATATAAATACATAATTACCTACCTACCATCGAATATGCCTAAATTACCTTGCCATTATATCTAGCTTACTTCATCAATGAAGACGATTGCGCTCCAGAAAGGTTTCCTCATTGGATAGGTTAATTAAAATCGAAATAGTAGATATGCAACACTAATTTAGTTATGGTTATTGGTATTTTCCTGAACGAGATGTTCGCGAACAATCGAGTTGAGACCCTGACTTGCTCTTTAGTTCGACTACCCACTGCGTGGCATTCCCAGCGCTCCAGTCGCCATGAGATTTTACACAGATCAGTTTTTTGCTTAGATTAGTAGCATGGATGCTCGCTACACTCGCATCTCAAAAATACATAACATCAAGTAGTCAATCCCTTAGTAAGAATTTAGATTGGTTGGTCCGGGTCCAGAGTCTCGTGTCTCAAATTGATTGTTCGCGAACGTCTCGTTTTTCCTAAATGTCCTAAATGGTACTGTGTTACCCCCGAAGTAGAAGAAAAACCCTATAGATTTAAGTTGGTAAACTTATTGAACCAGAAAGAAAGACGTCTGCCAAGTTGGGTGAGCAGTATAGCTTTCACACATATTGTAACATGGACGTATAGAATAAGTTGAAGAAGTACGAGTCAAAATGATTGACTGCAAAACATAACAGTATCTAATGCATGTGTATACATGCAACAATGCAAATTAGGATTATAATTCATGATCGCATGTACGGATATTGTATAAAGGTTAACCCACACAATAATTGAGAATGTCATCAAAATCGATTTGTTTCGGAGTGTCATCTAATATTGGTTTTGCGTATGCGTAATAGTTACCTCTTATTGTAAATGCGATAAAATACACACCTCAACAGAATTCTTCTTCTTCTTCTCTCTTCTTTCTGCTGGAACTATCTCCGAGAGGTGTGTGTCCATTGGTGTGACCTCAAAAGAATTAAGGGGTCACTTTTTCTTGTAGACGTCAAAGACCCCAGATCAATCAGACAAAGTTCATGTTATATCACATGATTAGGTACCTAATGGAGATGGGATGCATCCTATTCTTTTTGTTTTTTTCTCAAACACTGAGAAAGACCAGCGATATCAAGCTCCGACATGAACCAAAACAGAATGGAATCTGAGCATTTTACTCAAGAGAAGTAACCCCTTTCCCCTTATCCCCCCCCCCCACCCCACTATTTTTGAGATATTGAAGTGAAACTTGGAAAGCGTTTATTGGGTGCCTGATGCCAAGTTTTAAGCAAATAGAAATCAGAAACAAAAATCCAAATATTTTTTGGACTACTCCTCCTCTGACCCCCCCCCCCCTCCCCTCCAAGTTTTCGCTTAGGTACTTAGAATTTTTTTTCAATTTTTTTTCAATTTTTCGCCGAGTGACGCCTCATTTTAAAGATTTTTTTGTGTTGAACACGATGGTGAAGCCAGAATTGCTATATCTTATTCCATTCTAAGATTAGAGGTGATAACCTAATCATGAGATATAATATGAACTTTTCCCGATTGATCTTGGGCCTTTGGCGTCTACAAGGAAAAGTGATTCCTTAATTCTTTTGAGGTGTGTACAAAGGGCATCACCCTGGACCCATAAACCTTTGAGTTTGAATGAAATCGGACCAACAGATGGTAATAAATCGACGTTAGTAGAAATTAACGTTTGCGCATGCGCATATATCACTATTAATCCAACGGCAATGAAATTTATAGGGAGCCATCTTGGACCTTAACCGCACAATCCCTGAAGATTTCATAAAACTAGGTCCATTAGTCTCGGAGTTTAGTCTGTGTCGATTAATTTTAGTTCTGCGCAAGCGCTGGGTACCTTTATTAGGTATTCATTATTCCACCAATCGTGATATAATTCATTGGGAATTTTCCTAGAATAGATACCCATCTACTCCCCTAGTTTGTACGAAATCAGACCAGTAGATGATGAAAAATCGAAGTAATAAGAAATTAACGTTTGCGCATACACACACACTAATATTTTTGCGACGTTAACGAAAGTTATAGGGGACCGTCTAGAAGCTAACCCACAGAATTAATGGAAATTTCATCCAAATCTTACCATTAGACTCGGAGTTTTGCCAGTGTCAATTGATATTAGTTTCACCCATGCGCAATGGTTATTAGGTACTCCACCAATCACGATATAATTTACATGTAGAGCATTTTTCTAAAACAAATACCGAACTACCTACCGAGTTTGAACGAAATCGGACCAACAGTTGATGAGAACACTTTGAGTATGCGTACAGGCTCCTGTTAGTCCGACGGCAAGGAAAGTAATAGGGGATCTTCTAGAGGCTAACCCGCACAATCCCAGGAAATTTCATCAGAATCGTTCCATTAGACTAAGAGTTTTGGCAGTGTCAATCAATATTAGTTTCGCGCATGCGCAATGGTTATTATCCACCGATTGCAAGATGGTTTATAGGGCATTTTTCTAGAACATATACCCAAATACCTAATTTGAACAAAATCGGACCAGCAGATTATAAGAAATTTACGTTTGCGCATGCTTACAGACTACTGTTGATCTGACGGCATTGGAAATTACAGGGGAGCGTACAGGACCTAACCCACACAATTCCTGAAAATTTCATCGAAGTCGGACTGAAACTTAGTAGGTATAATTTTGGGCGTGACAAGGATTTACCACAGACAGGAGGACTCGGAACAAAAATTGATCATTAAGCTCTGAAAAGCAAAAGCAATTGGAAATTTGGATTTGGGAGAGCAAAATTGTTTTTACTTCTTTCACGAACACAATGCTTCCCTACCTTCGGTAGTGAGGAAGCAGAATTATGTAAATTACATTATAAATATTTATGTAGTTGATGAGTTTCTTGACGTTTGCAGCTACCAGCTGATATGATAAGCATTCATACGATGAATACTGATATGATAAGGTAGGTACATGTGATATACGATTCTCGGATATGCTTCCTAGATCCCAGATAACTAACTCCCCGCGCTCCGCAATTACATCTCACAGCATTCCCTTATATCGACATCTCCGTTGATACAGGAAACGTCGGTAACTTCGGATGAACACTATAAGCCAGATGAATCGATCGTTCGTTCATGACGCAACCTCTCTTATCGTCATTTTTCCTCCGGAATACGGACTTTCGCATGTAGGTAATCCGTAACGGTCATCATAATTTTGTTCCAGTAACCGTGTGGTTAGCGTTATTAGAGTCCCCTCATGCTCACTGACTTATCATCCGAGTTCTCACGTTCGTCTCCTCCTCACAAACTTCGCGTTTTCTCTGCCCACTTTTCATTCCCAACGATAATGTAACAGAGCGAAAAAAAAACTGGTTTGGTACACCTATACTTTAGCATCATTACATCAACACGACATCATTGCATTATTACAAACAAACAAAACATTTTACAACTTGTAAAAGTTTTAAATGAAACCAAAATTCAACTCGCGTTTATAATATGACTACCCAGCTAAGATGATGCACTGCAAGTGATTATTCAACATTGACGTTGATGTTGCAAAATAGTTTTTTGGGGCTAAGTATGTGAAAAAGCAGACGAAAGTAGCGGTTCCTCGTTATTCTTTCTTCTGTTCTTTTCCCACAAAAAAACTTAGAAAAGATCCCAATTGTTTGATGTAACAAATATGTTGTTAATACGAGTATATTAATCTAATGTTATGTTAAGTTCTGTTTTGTAGTTTTGTATCTACCAAGTATGTGTGTCTTGTTGATGTTTCCCCAAAGTTTGGACCTTCTAAAACAAAGCTCCGATCGCACTGAAAGGAAATTATTGGAATAAAATTAAATTCTGACCCAACAGTCAATCCTGCCGTACTAAGAATAGATCCCGCATCTGAACAAACCCTACTTTTGGGAAAATGCGTCTCTATGTTTTGAGTAGAAATTATTGAGTATAATTATTCCTGTTTATGACAACAGGAAATACATTCATATGATCAAAATACTGGGAAGAAAAATCGTATTGGCCACTGATTCTGAAATCGTATCAGACGCCACGAGCCCTAAAATACTAAGAAATAAATTCTCAGCTGGAGTGTCGCAATTCGTATGTACCTGAATACTAATAAAATAATCGTATCTGACGCCCAGATGCGGGCGTTTGCTCAAGAAAAGGCCAATTACGGGATTTTCATTAGTGAATCGAATTATCTACAAATGATTAATAATTTACTATTGTCAAATAATTTACTATTAGACTGACTAAGTAGTATGAAAGAACCTAAATTGATGGGCTTATGATGATAGTATTGGCGATATTAATTGAGATAATGGCTTCTCTGAATACTTACCTAATAAACAAGGACAAATAATCATGAGAAAAAAAAAAAAAAAAAAAAAAAAATGTATACCTAAATGTAAATGTATTTCTTGTAATTACTTGTCGAGTTTCGTTCCTGTATGTTATTGAATAAGAATTTAAAATTATTAAAAAAAAAAAAAAAATTTAAATAATAATTATAATAATTGGATATCAGATGTAATACTTTCCTGAATGATTTATAATCACAAGAATTATGATTAGTCCTTGTGATCCTGAAATTTTTTGTAGAAAACAGGAAATTTATGGTTAGTCACATAATGAAAACACATACCTATATAATTACAAAAAATATGTATTTAATAAGTAATAATAATAATGATTGTTTATATTATAATATTAAAATGTATCGGTCTCGGAGCTGAACCTCCGTGTCATGTTGTTTTTTCAACTAAATACACGTATTTTTGAACTTTGAACTTCCATTAGTGAATCGAAACAAAACGTAGTTAATGCGATAATTGAGAGGGGGGGGGGGGGGTAAATTAACTCAATATGGCCAAAAATGTAGTTACGGAATCTATTCTTAGTACGGCAGAATAATAGTCCTTCTATAGGTAGGTGACCAATGTTACAATAACCTCGATTTTTTTTCTTCATGTTACACTTTTAAATACTAACCACCCCCCTACAGTACGATGATTAATGAGTAACATAGATATGTTTCAATCGTTCCGAGTTAATTTGTCACCAAATTCATAGTTTCATAGAATAAGTGCAAAGCTATAATGTCCGCCCAACTTGACCGACGAATTTTGTTCTTGGTTCATTATTGACACAAAAGTTCATTATTGACAATATCATTGAACGTTGAATTTCAGGAATAGGGAATTATTGCAGACAGTTAACTCATACTCGTTATATCCACTGTTGACGCCGATTGAATCTACTCGTATTTGCAAAAGTAGCTCGCCAGTGTCTGGAGGATCGTATTTCGCCCTCGGCGTGGATTCCGGATTTGTCTCGAGCTCTGGGAATCGTGACATCCTGCTGCGTCTACAAAGCTCATCCCTGCCAAAAGGAGCGTCAAGGTTTTCCAGCGGTTAACCCCGTCGATGCCTCTCCCAAAACCGCTCGGATATTAATGAACCCCTTTGCATAATTTAATAACCGCTGCACCCCTCCATGAATCAACACTAAGCAGAATCCGATGAAAGGACCTGACCTGCCCACAGCGTTCCTGTCATTATCCAGCTTATTTGAGTAGTATAGCCTTCTATTAAAAAAAAGCCTGATTACTACTGACAACATTCTCCTTTTAGCGAATTTTCAAAACAAAATGAGTGATTTAGATGATGAGACCTTCTCGAACGATCAAGTTTGTCCCCCACCCCGGCAACTACTTGGAACCGTTCCCTACAAGAAGAACTGTGAGTTCTTCAATTCCATGTAGGTCAGAATGAAGTGTATAGTTTGGTGGTCTGGATGCTCGCAAGCTCGCATCTCAAAAATACATAACATCAAGTAGTCAATCCCTTAGTAAAAATGCAGATTAGTTGGATATGTAGATCAGGATGAAGTGTATAGTTTGGTGGTCATAACACGATCACATAACAGTTTAGAAACGTAAATGTGACTTTTCATTTGTGACTCATGAGCTGCTCCGCGTTGAACGGAATTGAAGAACTCACAGTTCTTCTAGTAGGGAACGGTTCCAAGTAGTTGCCGGGGTGGGGGACAAACTTGATCGTTCGAGAAGGTCTCGTATTTAGATGACTTCAAAATTTAATAAGTGGAAGGAGGGGACCACCTACAAATCCGTTTCATACATCACAGAACAAAATCCTAGATTATAGCGTCGTGTACCTATATGTATTATGACGATCTTTTCAAAAGAGCGGGAAAAAATTAGGTAGGTATGTAAACAAATGGAGTTGTGCGGGTCATAAATAACCCAGACCTCCCATTATGGTACATACTCAGTTGAATTAAGGAGAAAACGAACAACCAGATTAAGCCCTTTGAACTAAAAAAAGAATGAGTCAGGTACAGGTACACTTCGTTTTCTTAATACGTTAATAATATAAAATCGTAACAATGAAAATTCATTTTAATTTGAAAATCAGTTAATTTCATGCTTGAGATGGGAACCCTCTATATCATCCAAAAATACCGGGAGGGGAGGTTGAGGATGTAGGGATATTGTGGTGCAGCAGGGAGAACCAGAGGGAAACATAGAGATATTTCGAAGGGTCAGGTGGGAATTTCCCATTAAGGCTGAAACACTGATTTCAAGTTCAAATTTAAAATTTAGTGTCCCAAAAATGGTAAAAACCCGGTTTTCGACAAAAGGGCAAGTGGGGTGCCACAGTCGAAGTAATAATTATTTTTCAGTGCTAAGTCGATTGCGACCACTCCCAGATCTCTAAGATTCATGAGTGAGAAAAATGGATTTTTGGGTGGAAAATGCCCATAATTAATCAAATTTTCGAGTGCGGCTGCATTTTCTAAAATGTTCTTTGCGATCTCGTCACACGGCCTCAGTATGTCCCCTCAGTATTACTCTCAACTTTTCGTTGAAAATTCGCTTTATTAGCCATGCTGCATGACTGAGTACTTTTCATTATCAGTTTCATTTATTGTCATTACTGGCAGCAGTGGTCACATTCCCCGAGAAGTTGTCCAAGAAGTTGTTTTCACACTTCTGTACAGCAATACAATATCTAGCAACTCATGGGGGCAAGACAATAACAGGATTTAAGCGAGATCATCTAATCAAATTCTGATCTTCCCTTTGGAGGACAGTAAGAGGGGGGAGGGTGTCGTCCTGTAACTTTATATATTTCGATAGGAAAACTTTTCCATAGTGGAGATACACCGCCATCTTTGCCTGGGAGAACTTCTCCAGGTGTTCTGTAAGCCTCTAACTCGAAAAAGGCTCCCATGTTTTGCCGTGGAAAACTTTTCCAGGTGTTCTGTTAAGACAGTTACCCTTCTCCACTCTGGAAAAGTTTTCACCACCTCCAAAGGTAGTCATAAGATTTACAAGATGAGGTTAAGTGCATTTAGATTGAGATGTTCGTGTTACCTCGTCGTATAGCAATCTGTAATTCATTTATTTATATTTTTTATTGTTCATATTATATTGAATATAAATTTAATCCTTGAGTTTAGTGATCCTTAATGTTGAAATGTGTGTGGGTGTGTGTGTCTGTGTCTGTGAGTTTGTGCGCGCCTGTCGTGTGTCCGTAATTTCTTGTGACAAGCTTAAATCCACCATTTTCAACCGATTTTGATGAAAATTCAGGGAATGTGCAAATTAGGGTGTAGAAAGTTATCCCTATTGTATCTGTACTATACCAGTTTCTTCGTTCCTAAAACAATAGTTCATTCTGAGCATACGTGAATACCATCACGCCCTATTCGTCCGATTTCGCTCAAATTCGGCGGATAGTTTAGAGAGGTCGATTTCATCAACCTGTAATGATTTCAACATTATTGTATTATCGGTACATCCTGCGTATGCGCGAATGTGTAATCCATGTAACGAGCTTATTTTCCACAGTTTTCATTCGATTTTGAAGAAAAATTCAGGGAGTGCGGGTTAGGCTGTACACGGCCTCCTATAAATTTCATTGTTCTCAAATTAACTTCATTCTACGCATGCGCAAACATAAATGACTTTATGCATCATTTTCTCGTTTCCTAATTGACCGATTTTGAAGTTTTACGCTACCTACACCTTGACTCACTATTTCCCGCAATTGAATTCGCTAAGATCATTTAATACATTTCAATGACCTACGTATACGATTTCAGCGGATACTAGAAATCTATCTGCCACACTCAACTTGGCTGAAGTTTTTTAATTACCAGTAGGATAACTTCGTGAAATTCTAACAAATATGGTGTTCTATATACCATGCCAAATAAGGTAGCAGAGGTTATTAAATTATTCACATGGGGTCAGTGATGTCCGGCAGTTTAGGAAGACCCAACTTGTACGTATTTGGAAATTGGTACAGAAGCAAAAATAATCGCATTTTTCTTCCAGGTTCTCGAAAATATACTTATAGACAAAGACAAATTGTTGTTCCAATGAAAGAGTATGTAGTTACAATAAATTATTACTGTACTTGATCTGAACCTGTAAAATATATTTTATTGCTAATATAATATTCTTTATTGTTGCAGGTACCTACAGCCAACCAACATCCAGTACCTACCAATTCGTCATCATCAAATAGGTATCGTTCACAGCTTGCAAAAACCACCTCAACTATTGTACTAGGATTCCAGAAAGGATTCCAGAAATACTAGAAAATATTCTAAAAAATCGGCATGGATCACTGGATAGGAGGAAGCAAACAAAAATAAGATTCTGTAGGACAAAAACTGCAGATTCAAAAATTATAAACCTTAAGTTAAAATTTTCGAAAAATGGCTCATTTACGCAGAGTCCAGTATAATTCATAGTTTTGCCAAGACACTTCAAAGGTTTTTGGAGAAACAATCTGCATTTGAGCACCGCAGGTCGATTGGGAAAGAAATTTACCTCAGAAGCTATCAGCTGACAAGTGACCCTCGTATTCTACATATATGTGGTCGATTGGAAAGTAGCCTCAGGGGTCCCACATCAGCTCGTCAGTCTTCCTCCATACAATTAATGAGGCTTCGAACTAATAAGGTCCGCCGCTAGGAGCGCTATCAGGAGAAGGACGTAAGGAACATGATGTTTGAAATGAATTTCCACTTGTTGATACATTGCTTCACCCCTTTTCGCTCTACAATCCATTCTCGTCAGTACTAATAAAAAATGAAAATTACGCTATTAATTAATAAATAATTATAATAAAGAAACACACAAACAAAAATGACCAGCAAAAAACAACTTATGTCCGTCACGACTGCGCTTTTAGGCAACGAAAGAAAAGCAAATCGGTAAGGTCCTTGTTAACGTACTGCGCCCCATTGTATTCTAAATGTCTCAAAGGCGCTCCATTCAAATAAAAGACAAAATATTGGAATCCCAAACGGAACATTTGTAAAGCATTTTTGTCACATATTCACAATTTATTTTGCTTTCAGCATTCTCATTCTCGTCTACATAAAATTACAGAACACTGGACGCCATGATGTTGTGGGTTGAATTTGAGCTGCCTGAATCATTTTACTACATTTCCCATCCACACCTTGCCTTAAGGTGGACGAGTTGGAAGAATAGATGTTAGAAATGATCTAATAGTATATGCTAGAATTATATTATATGAGGTACCTTACTATTTGACCTGGGTGGATAGCAGATGGAATCTTTCTTGACCTATTTTTTTTTTTTAAATCACCAAAATGGAGTATGGACGATCCTGTTTAGATCAGGTTGTACGTTAACTAAGATTGGCCACCGTTCGGGAAATCAGCCTATAAGTCTCAACGCATAGATTAATTCCCGTTAATTTTCTAATAAAATATGACCCAATCATCTCTCCTCACCTGATGATCGTTGGACGCCGATTACATAAGGATCCCCGCCCATCAGCCTCCGCGTCGTCCCAGCGACCGATAATCAGCTGTTATGTCAGAGAGTGCGAACTTTTTAGAAAGCCAATACCTACGATTACCCACTTCCTGCTATGGGGAAATACATTTTATTTATGGCCAATCCCTCCTCCCGTGACTTACCTGCGAAGTATTTCTCTTTGTGAAATTGCCGGAGGCTCAATAATGAGTCAATTTCTACCGGCAATAACAATTTCAGCGATTTTTTTCTCTCATGCGATGAGAATATCCTGTATGTTCGATGGAATTCAAATAGCTGTGTCGTAACCATTTAACTAAGGTTGCATCCCAGAGAAAGCTGGTGGAATACAATAATTGGATGGCTCTTGTGTAGAGCAGTTGAAGTCCTTTGTCCTTTTCATCTAACAGGAATTGGTTAGAATTCTTATTACATGTTGAATGAAGAAGCGAGTTACGTTTTGAAGTGTTGCCTTATTCATGCGAAAAAGTAATGGAAAAAGGAGATAAAAAATGATCGCCGTATAAATAATTCAAATAGCATAAATTTTATCAACTTCTATAAACCTTCGAACTTACAAGAAAGGATACTATGTTGGTCTTTTGACTCAGTCGTTGTTCAACGTTGGGTTGGATTGGATGACGAAAAAGTCTTATGAATAATTTGATTCCATATTTCTCTTTTGCTCTGACCAAACACAGATATCACCTGCGTAGGTACACTTTCACTAAAAATTTAAATGAATAAAAAATTATAAATTTCCTCCAAATCAAAATTTTAACTTGCATTTTACATGTTAGACCAATCTGAAAAACTTTCGTTTCGTGCCTATAAATGTATCGTGTGTCCACGAATCCACGTAACAAGCCTAATATCTATTGATTTTTCCTCTGATTTTAATTAAACTTTCTACAGAATGGGCGGGTTAGGCTCTAGACGGCCACCATTTCAGTTACGTTGCTCAAAACTCAATACTTCGCTCTGCACATGCGCAAACGTAAATTCCATCAAGCATCATTTTCTCAAGGCCTAATCGTCATATTTGGGTCAAATATGGATGATCATTGGAAGAAGACGATTTAATCATCCCATATCAATTTCAACACAATTGCATCATTAGTAGCTACTGCGCATGCGCAAACGCAAATTCCATTAGCTATTGAATTCTCATGCCTAATCGTCAAATCTTACTCAAATATGGATGATCGTTGGGATAAGAATGTGAAATCCTTCTAAAAGGCTCATGTTCAACAATTTTTATCCGATTTTGATGAAATTTTCAAGGAATGTGCGGGTAAAATTTTGAATAGTCTCCTATGAGCTATTGTTCACAAATCGGTACTTCACTCTGCGCATGCGTAAACGTAAATTGCATTAGGCATTGATTTCTAATGCCCTTATCGTCAAATCTCGCTCAAATTCGGATGATAGTTGGAAGAAGACTATTTAACCATCCCACATCAATTTCAACACTATTGTTTCATTAGTAGCTGCTGCGCATGTGGAAATGTGAAATCCTTGTAACAAGCTTAAATTTTACATTTTTCATCCCATTTTGATGACATTTTCAAGGAATGTGCGGGTTATACTGTAGATGGTCTATCGATTTCATTGTTCACTAATCGATATTCCACTCTGCGCATGCTTAAACGTAAATCCCATTAGGCATCATTTTTCCACAGCCTATTCGTCAAATCTTGCTAAAATTTGAATTATAGTTGAGAGAAGACGATTTAGTCATTCTATAGGTTTAATTTTATGTTATTTAAACACGTCATTTTCTCAAGTTACAAATACCAAAATCCCAGGCACTGAGGAAATTAAGGACCGAATCGCAAATACTGGTACGCATTAGAATGCTTAAGCATTCTTTTTCTTACTTCAGAAAGCCTTATTTGTGGAAAAAATTTGAAATCAGAGTTAACATTTTATTTGAGGCGAAAGCAAGATATCTAGGAATGAAGAATGTCATGAGAAGCTTGGAGCACGTTGTGGGCTAGAGTACACACGAAATAACATTATACAAAATGTTTCTTCATATTATGAAATAAAAGAACCGTTAGTTTGGAAATTCTCGACAATCAGGGCTCTCGTTTCTCATTTCGGACGGCTTCAGTTTTAGGAAACCCTGAAGCCGATGCTCCAAATAATGGAGCACTTCTGTCGTAACTCTCGACGGGGTTGGTGCAAATAGCTGTGTCGTAACGCTCGAGCAAACCACAAGATGCTACCTACTCCCGGACAAATGCTTTCTTTCCAATCGTCACCTTATCTGAGGATGATTTTGCAACGGAATCAACCAGACTGAAGTAGTTACCTGGTAACCTATTTGATGTGCTATATTTGGCGTCAGATGATCCACAGTGGTTTGGATTCACTTCGGTGTTGGGCATTACATAGCGATGAACGGACGTGACGGTGAACGGTGATTGTTTTTAAAGGCTCACCGCGTTAGTCATGACTGAGGGAAGAAGTAGGTAACATTCCTGAAATAGAATAAGCTAGGATCGTTCATTCTAGTGAGTTGTGGGAATTATGTCTCTGTCACGTGCATCTTACAATCGTATTGTAATTTTATGAACCCTATATGTAAGTATAGTAGTCCTAGTGGAACCTAATTCGATTGTTTGGGTGACCTTCATCAGCCCTAATATAAATACAAATGACAAGTTTAGCACTCGAGAAACAAAAGTTCGAGTCATACGGCACCACCGCTGAACGAATTTACGTAAAATACAGAATTATATTATGTATTATTTTGAAATGTAAGCAATTTAATGTGCTCAAAAAGTGCTCGCCAACGAAATCATCATTTTGTTTGAAAAGCTTCTAGATTCTAGGCGCAAGAACGGATTTTTTAATCTCAATCCTAAGGAGAGTTATCGTCTGGAATGGGCTATATATATATATATATATATATATATATATATATATATATATATATATATATATATATAAATATGTATATATTAATTTGAGGTATTAAGTACAGATGGTTGGAAAATATAGGAAAGACATAAATATGACTTACGAAATTGAGAGAATATTTCGCCGTTTCGGCGTCGTCAGCTCTAGTGAAGAAGTAGGACCTACTTCTTCAATTTTTTGGAGCCTTGCAATAGCTTAATTTTCAGGGAAAATTCGCTAAAACAGCCATGCTGCAGAACGGTAGGAGTGAATTTATATACCAAACGATATTTATTATAATAACAATTAACTGCAAATTTAAATTTAAACATTATTTGAGGGCAAAAATTTAACACATTAAAAAAATGTATGGGGCACAATTTTTTTCTAAATCAATTCTGCAATAACAAATTTTTAATGGATTTTGGCTATTTTAGTGATTTTTGAACGCATTTTTCATTATTATCATTTTTTTATTATTTAATTAATTAATTTATTTATTTTTAAGGTTTAAGCCGCACCTCAACTAGAACGATCATTAGCGGCAAGACGCATTTTATTGTACCTACGCAATTTAAGCACATTCATATCAAGAAAAGCAATATGAAATTTTAGGACATACTTTTCTGAATAATCTTTAGAAATAAACACAAATTTCTAGTGTTTCATCTACCGATGTTTTATCGGCTTTTCAATCATATATAGCGTCTTTCCAGCTTATGTTACGAATACGTAACTATGAACTATGATAATGATTCCTAGTATTTTTTTAGCACTGCAGCTCTCTGTCTCTTGTTGTTTTCGGGCAGGTCTTGTCAAAAACGTTCCATTACGGAGCAGTCGACATTCCATTTTTTTCTAGTTAGGGTTATGCTCCTGAAAATCAAGATATTCGAAGTTCTTCCAAATAATAATATTTTCACTGGTTACTGCAGGTAAATTTGTTTATGGATATGAGAATGAAGTCTCTCTAACCCAACTCTATGAATGTTTTTTCAGAGATTTGGTTTATATTATTTATACTTTTAGGGACAAATACTAACTGGTTACCTTGTAATATATTAATTTAATCCTGTTTAACGCAGGAAATGAGGTGAGGAAAGGTTCAGAACATACGAGGTAAACTACCTGCAGCAGATTTGCGAATGACATACTTACTATAAAAGTCCAATTAACTGAACAGGGCCAGCAGTTTTCAGTATTTGGTACTTCTCGAAGGTTCTGGTTGTGTGAATTGAATTCGACCCTCAAAATTATCGTAAATTTATGTGAGAATCGTCGGAGAGGTCGTTCGAACTCGCTTTTAGCGTAACAAATCGCAGTGCTGCCGATTTTCACACTGATGGATTCGTCCTTGGGAACTTGACAGGTCCCAGAAGCTGATAGCAATCAGTCTATAATGTCAGGAGGATTCTCCCAAATATCTAGCAATTAGACCTACGATTTCCGGCGTGCGGATGAAATCTTTAATGATAGGCACCATTCCCAATCTACCACGCAACAACTCAGCGCCAATCTACACGACAACCTCCGACGAACGGAATTTTCATTGATGAAGGATTGGAATAAGTAATGTGGTGATAATTGTCGTTATTTAGTTTTAGAAGCAATTTAGTTGCCAAAATTTATCAAACATACACAGACCAATACAGACATTATGATTTTTCACGGATTCGATATTAGAATGGTCTGAAGAGGATTTATATTAGGTTATTTGTATAGATTTTGTTCTCGTGCTTGGGTTATCCCACACCCTCTTGATCAATTCTATTATACTGTCCCTCTTATATATACGAAGTCTTCCCTGTATGATCTAACTGCAGAGGGTCGTCCTAAAAATGCACACATTGGATTACGCAGTTATTCTAGTTTGTTTCTTATGCTTCGTCCGACGATGGTGATACTGATCATTGCAGTTTATGTCACGTTATGATCTTCAGAAGTTGGATATGATATCTATCAGCTAGCAGATTTCGACAGAACGGTGGAGTCTTGGTGAACGGTGCTATGTATGATTGAAGTGCTGCGGTCATATGGACAGTTGATCAATCAGACGATGGCATGGATCGTTTTATATTGCTAAATATCGACGGTACATCACCTACGCCAAGCATACAATTTAGAATCCCTCAAGTTGTTGAGGCGTTGAAAATTACTATGTTTGGAGATGTGTCACTGGAAGGTGAACCTTGAATAAACCAGTGATTCGTATTCGGAAGATGAGCCAACTCCAATAACTGGCGGGAAGCAAGTAACACATCGAGCTTGATGTGGTTTTCCAAGCGAACAGATGTTCTTGGCATGAAGGCGTCAAAACCACACGTTAGCGCTGCCGTCACGCCTCTATCCCGTGGTCACTGACTGCTAAACGGTCCCTCAACTTCCCTGCATGCACGAACGATCCTCACACTATTGACACAGTGTTTTTTTTTCACTGCAGGAACAAAAAAGTTCGCTGCCCGAATCGTCAGGTGATAACTGGGGCGTTATGTCGTCTTGGGTTCCCGTATAGGTGAAGTGGTAAATCACCACTAGCCCGACCCTCCGCTATTATCCAAGGGGTCACCTGTGACCGCGAGTTAGGGCCAGTCAGGAGTTACATCTCGAGTGATGAAACCCGTCTGGGTTACACGCGAATTAGAAACTGATTGAACCCACCCATTAAGTAAGTACCTAGAATGGATAATATCAATTATTAAATGTTACTTAATATTCATGGTTTTTTTGGGTTTCTACTCGTAATAGCCGGGTTGCCCATTAATTAAGTTAGCCATTAGGTAGGTACCAGCGGGATGCACCCCTAAGCCTTGATGGACTTAAGGTTGACGGTTATAATTATAGTGATGAGGGAAAGAAGAACTGTCACTTGTCCTCCCTTCAGGAAGAACGTTCCAGTCATGCAATATGATCGTATGAGCGAATTTTCGTGAATTATATTATGCTACTTGTTTTGAAAATTCAGGACTTTAATTGCTAAGAAATTATTAATTAGGTACTTATTTTATGGCAAAAACTCATTCTAAATAATATTCTGCGATTCAAAAAAAAATTTGGATTTTTAGCTTTTTTTGCAGTTTTAATCTTTTTTGGCAAACATAAATTATTTAACGTTCCAGTTCATCGTTGATAAACTTACTTTGACTAAAATTCTGCTAAACAATATAAATTTGACAATTTTCAATATTATATATATATATATATATATATATATATATATATATATATATATATATATAAAGCCATTTTTAGTGATTTTTTGTGAGTGTACAACCCATATTTGTGACTGTAAAACATTTAAAAAAGTAAAAGTGTAAAACTTGGTTATAACGGGGTTGGGGAGATTTACACCATTCGATTCAGCATAAAAATACGTAGAAACCGACCCTGAACACGTATTTTCATAGAACCCTCGATTTCATTGAAAAAACAATGTTTATAACAATAAAACATAGTTTCTCCCGGAATTAGCAAAGTAAAAGTAATTGACTGCATCGTTGAAAAAGAGAGATTTCGGCGCAGTTTTTACCGTCCTTGTGTTATGAAAAAATGTTAGTTCTCATAGATTGATTTCCGATTGAAAAAACTCGAGGTTTCCCGAATTAGGTAAAATTTGCTTTTCAGGGGGCTTTTTGTTTCAAACCTCAATTCTTGAAAAACTCAGGCATTTATCCGATAGGCAATTTAATGCTCTTTTAAACGGTATCCTCAAATTTGAAGTTACACAGCAGATTAAGGGAGGTATGATCGTTTTAAACTATCCGAAAACTAGTTGAGCGTTTAAAAAAATCTCTAAGAGGAACTTTCGATTAGAAATAACCTCTAGATTTGACTCCTGAAGTACTGACCACCTTATGCGGGACACCCTGCATATTTCAGTTGCTATCTCCTATTGATCCTTTTCAATCAGGAATTATAACCCTTATAACCAGGAAGGTTAAAACATTTTATTGAGACAACTGAAAACTCATATATAAATAGTTCCCATCACCAAGTTGTATCGCAGTACGTGTTATATCGTGAGACTGTAGGTAAGCTTAAACGATGACCTCTTTCTTGGGAATTCATGAGTTTTGCTACTTGATGACACACTCTGAGGAAAGCTTCTCCACAAATAAAAGAAAAACCAAGAAAAAAATTAAATTTTTGTAAAATTTTACGTTATATATATATATATATATATATATATATATATATATATATATATATATATATATATATTATTTTGAGGTATTACAGAAGGTTGGAAAAGATAGGAAACACTTGAATAAACTTACAAAATAGAGAGAATATTTCGCTGTGTCAGCGTCGTCAGCTCTAGTGAAGAAGTCTCTAGTGAAGAAGATATATATATATATATATATATATATATATATATATATGTGTGTGTGTGTGTGTGTGTGTGTGTGTGTGTGTGTGTGTGTGTGTGTGCAAAATCAATTTATTCAAAAGAATAACAATTTGTTCATGTTGAGCAACGCTGGGCCGGTTCATTTGAAGATGCCTAACGTCTTTTCTTCAGCCTCGTAGCCGTAATGATACTGCCCGAATCACTGCAACTTTGATCTTCACCCAGCTGGCAATTATTGACACCGGCTTCTCCCATTTTTCAGACAACGTGATAGTTCCCTTTGGAAGCTTTCGAACTCTTTTTGTAGAACCGCCTAGTGTGAACATATCAGGCGGGAGAAGAACAATATCTTTACTTGTTGGCCTCGTGATAAGGTCATCAGTTTTTCTTCTTCTAGGCGATACTTCTTGCAGGGTACGCGGAACACAATTTATAATCATTCCTACTATCCTTGTAGACTGGGGGTCTTTATTTGTAATCGCATTTATTTTCTTTTGGGAAAATGAAAGGTCAAACGTGTCTGAGAGTCATGCTCATCTCTCAAAAAGAAAAAAGTGTTTCACGAGAGATGGGGATGAAGATAAGACTGTGGGCTGAATGTATCAACCGCAAGCTCCACAATTGTTGGACGATAAGATACTCATGATCAACACCTATTCAAGTTCAAAGTTAAGAAGAAAGATCACATTATGCTAGGTAGGATCTTCTAACTTCGACAGGGATATTAAGTTAATTCTCCAAGTTTTTGAATTACGTTCTTATTCCTGACGAATGGATTTTAACGAAATTTTTAAAAACAGCGAATATATTGCAAATACTGTGGAATTTTTTTTAATGGAAATTTTTTCAAAAGTTTAATCTATATTAATAAAATTGTGAGTATGTCTCTCTGTACATTGATTACAATTATGAAATTCTGCGTTTCTTTTCCGTTTCATGCTATTTGTAGACGATTGGTACCATTTTCTCAATTTTTCTCTGTCTGTCCGTATATTTGTCCACTTTTCACGGTTACAGGGGTATTGGACATCTGATATGAGTAAGAGGAAATGTCTGTATCAGTCCAACTGAAATTATAGGCTATTTGAAGTTTTTAAAATTTGAGCCAGAGGAGGTTTTTTAGTGGAGGGGGAGGGGGTGAAATAGGGTATCTTGGACACCATTGAACGAACTGGGGATCTAATTGGGCGAATATGTTTGGATTATTCTAACTTGTATCACAGGCTACTTAAAATTTTTCAAATTTTCCCATAGGGGGTGTTTTAGGGGAGAAGGGGAGGGGTGAAATGGGGTATCTTTGTCATCACTGAACAAACTGGGGATTTGATTGTCGATCATGTTTGGGTTATTCTAATTCAAGTCAAAGACCACTTTTTTCAAATTTTCCAAATCTAACCCATAGAAGGGGGTGTTTTAGGGGAAGGAGAGGGGGGGGGGATGATGTATCAGATACAACATCCCCCCCACCCTCCTTCCCCTAAATCACCCCCTTCTATGGGTTAGATTTGCAAAATTTGAAAAAACTGTTTGTTCAGTGAGGTTCTTTGTCCTCACTGAACAAACAGGGGATTTCATTATCGAATACGTTTGAATTACTCTAATTCAAGTCAAAGAGTTCTTTTTCCAAACTTTTCAAATCTGACCCACAATGGAGGGGGGAGGGCTTGCGTATATTCAAGTCAACCTGTGCAACGCTCGGGTGAACCAGCTAGTATATACATAAATTAATATGAAAATGCGTTAAAATCCACGAATCTTTAAGAATGCCTGAACGCATTTCCATGGAGAAAAATTTGGAAAATTTTTATTTTTAAATTTTTGGAAACTATATCAACAGTTTTATTTTCTACGAAAATTCGATAATAAGTTCTGTACAGTACAGCTTCTCTTCTCTTCTCTTTAGAGATGCTGCTCAGTTCTTGCTAGGCAATAGTTTTCGTCTGCAAAATGCTTCTTTTGTTTTTCTTTCCAAGAACTCGCGATTTTTTGGCCCAGGTTCGCATAATTGGAGGGTTATGGCTTATTTTGTACCCTTGAAAAATATGGAACTCTCCGGTTTTCAAAATCCCATGAATGCATTTTTCCTTTATGTGCAACTCTGTACCCATTCGAAATGCTATTTTATATTCTGATTCATGCATACCTATTATATGATCGGAATTGAAGAAAAAAATAAATAAAATAACAAAAAAAAAAACCACTTGAAGTTGTACTGCTCCATTTCTCAATCCCTAGAAACCTCCCCCTCTTCCCCTACAATTTGAAAGTTCGGAATAAAATATCAGAATGCTAATCCGGCTAGAGTTTTTAGAAATAATGAGTTCACCTTGATCACATGAAATAGGTTTTTGGACTTTCATTTGACATTAGGAAATTATCCGGGCTGACAGTCACGTCAGATGAACGGGAAGCTCATCACCGCCTCAACCTTTCTACTTTGGTTGATAAAGTCGGGCTTTGTACGCCTGCAGAAAGGATTGAACACCTATTACAAAACTACAGTGCTGGCGGAGGGCATCATTTCATTATTATTGAGCAACCTCAACCTGCTGGAATGAACCGGTTCTGCGAGTTTGTTTTTAGAAGATTATGCTGCAATCTAGCATCAACAAACGAAGCCCACAAGAATTATGCAGATTTATACGTGATGGATTTACTTTCATAATTTTCATTAGAGGGTCGTTGATAGATATTTATGCATGAATTGTGGACACACAGGTGTTGGCAGGAGGCAGGTTTTTGGATGGTGACCACGAAAATAATATTGCTAAGTAGGTAAGTAGTCATTGTGATTCTAAACACGACAGTATGGTAAGATTTTGATTGATTTTTGATTGAAAGAAGACCAAATGTTTTACCACAGAAATTTTGATTTTCTATCTGATCCTTCCAAATGATCCGTGGTGTTTTGGCAAAAAAAAGAAGATTCCAGGGATTTGTGTAAAACATGAAACTATCGCAATGGTTCCGAAAAATTATAAATACAAATTTTCAAAAATTTGTTCATGGGAATCCATTGGTAGGCATTCCTGGATCATAACATATATATAATTCTGTACTGTGTGAGTCGTTCCGGACAGTATCTCTCTCTTTGTGATTGTGATGAAAAATCCGTTCCTTCGCCCACAAAAAAACAAGCATTCTAAGAGAAAGGATGGGTTCGTAGGACAGGGTAGGAGTACAGTAAATTGGTCAAATTACACCCAAAAAAAAACTGAAAATAGCAACAAACTGCTAAGGAAATCAAACTTATATTTTATTTTTAGTAGAATAATACTCAAATAAAGTTTATCAACTATGAACTAGAACATTACAATATTTATGTACACAGTTATGTTATGTATATATTATGTTAATATATGCTTTTAAAAAATCCATCATGACTGCTAAAAAGATAAAAATCCAAAATCTCTCTTTGCGTAGCAAATTATTATTTCGAATAATTTGTTAGCCATAACATCGATAGTTAATAATTTATTTGCACTCAATGTATTTGTCAATATGCCATCCACATTTTATAATTTTCAGTCATCGTGGTGATGGTTAGGTAATTTTGGCCGTTTTGATAGTAAGTTCAGTACATTTTGCAGAAAATGTGTTCAATCTGGAAATTTAATATTTCCTAAATTGGAAACGTGTCATTCTGGACAATAAAACATTCGAGTTTTTACTAACTATTGAGGAATTATATTCATATTGGTAGATCTTTATTTAAACATATTGGTATAATTGGTATTAATCATTTGTCTGTGCTCTTAGGTCATTTTTTGTGAAAATTTTCTAAATCACAGGTACACTCCGAAATTGATTAACCATGAAACCTGAACAGGTCACCATAACCTTCATCGAACCCGAAAACCTGGACTATTGTAAGATAACCTCTCACGTCCAGTTGCGGTATCGAATGTGCTGGCCCGCTGAGAAACGCAAGTGCGTGATGAGTGTACGGCGAATTACCTGGAACGCCTTCAACCTCCTTTTCTTCTACTCCAGAAGTCTCTCTGAAACACCCACAACACGAGTTTCCTATGAGATTTTCCGACGAAAAAGGCCACGTTCCTTCACGATGTTTCTTCGACCTTTGTTGTCGAATTTCTTCTCGTTCCGGACCTTTAAACAGTGTTTTTTCCTGTATAAGTACACAAGATCCCATTTGCAGTGAATTAACTTTGGTTGAGGTTGGCTGAGGGCCACTAACATTAAATTATACACTTACCAAACTGCTCAGTCTAACTGAATATAATGCTTTTGTATTTCATTATTACCTACTCAATTGTTTCTTCCGTGAGAATACTAGTGTTAAGAAATTAAGACTGAACTTTGAAACATCCAGCGTAAACTTGGTACCTACCCAAGTTTTGTAACCCAAAAATATATATTTCTGTGTTAATATCACTCAACTACATTCCTTGGGGTTTCCATTGGGAAATCTCTGTGTTTGAACATCAAGAACTAGATGAGAAACCGCCGTTGTTGTTTAAGATATGTTTCCATGCCTAGGGAAGCCTCCGTTTTGTCCAACATGGTCACATTGTTCCATATTCTTGGTCACAATGATACTTTTTGGAGTAAATATAACTAAACCTTAACACCTCCGGGGGTGAGAACTTCGACGCATTCTGTACGACGCCCTAAATCATCTGCCATCCGTTAACATTGGATTAAGTTGACCCACGCATTAACGCAGATTGAGGAAAATGGCCCTCAATACCTAAACTATTAAATACAAAACTAAATATAAATTATTAATCTATCCAGTGCTTAAGAGACAGCTGCTGGAACGAAGTTGATCGATTGTTCCACAAAATCTTGATGTGAGAATTCCCGTTTGCACATGCCCAGAGACTAAATTGGTTTATGTTGCGAGAAGTTGCATTAAAAGTAACTTTAAAAACGAACTTCAAATAGAGTGGGAGCTCGGTTGGGTTGAGTGTTCTATAGTTAGGAGTTGTTTAAGAATGGCCACTATACAGGCTGAAACGCCTGAACCTATGTCTAGTCATTTATTCCTCAATGGTGTTTACGCAGAGAAATATAAAGAATAACGACTAATGACTGTCTTTTCCTATAAGTTCTACTGTGAGCTTGACCATTGTGTTCTGCTTGGGCAAGCCTTATCAGGAACTATAGTTGTTAGGCATAAAGACGTTGACGAAGGTTGCACCCTCCAGGCAGTAAAAAAAGGGTTTTAAGGATCCGCTTGTGGGTGTATTCCTCGTGAGTTTGCCGGCGATGTTCTGTCCTTGAAAATGAAGAAGATTCTAAAGGCTGTCTCAAGGATTCTGGACCCATCAAGATGAGCGTGGGATCGCCACAGGACTTCTTGGTCTTAACCGGCCTTTGAATCCGTTGTAAGTATAATGTTGGGCTGCATTCGCTACCAAAAAT
Source organism: Adelphocoris suturalis (assembly GCA_030762985.1). Lineage (NCBI taxonomy): Eukaryota > Metazoa > Arthropoda > Insecta > Hemiptera > Miridae > Adelphocoris > Adelphocoris suturalis. Next base: position 44,844,115 of record CM061044.1, read on the forward strand.
AGTGTGGAAGTTTCTACTCCTGATGCCTTCGGGGCAATCTGCTGGTTACGAGTAAACATAACGAATGCTAAGTTACGGGTGTTTAGAACCGCAGCTGGGTTCCAAAATCGCCGCCTTGTTTAATACTGTTGACTCATTCCAGATGTCTTCGTCGCCTGACTCCTTACAAAACGAGTTGATGACAATGGAAAAGTTGAAAGCAAATGAGTTGTGTTAATAGCGATATTGTTAACATAATTCAATTACGATACAAAAAACGTTGAGTAATATAGTTTTCTGTTTCTTGGTTCCTTATTTGGGTGCATGTAGGAATAAGTACCTACCTCGTAAAAATATTGCATGTTTATTTATGAGCTAATTAACGATGGTAATTGAAAAACAATGTCATATATATACTTAAATCATTTATCCAATTGTGATAAGCAAGTGAGACCAGTGAGAAGGTACGTAGTGTTTTTGGAATGTCAAAAAATTCAAGAAGAGTTTTCTTCCTCATCACCTAAGTTTGAGAAACATAACTGGAAAGAAGTCTGCCAAGTTGGGTAGGCTGCGTAGTTTCTTCACTTATTGTGACAAGGAGAAGCAGGTTTGGCGTTTTTGGCTATTCCCAGTCGCACTGATTCAGGCATGCCCTGCATGAACAAATGTGTCTTGTCAGTCATTCTGTAAACACACAAATTCATGTAGAGCACAGCCCCAGAAGTTTGGGACTATCCATATGGCTGTGATGAAATGTCTAGGTAATTGTTTAATAGCGGCTCCTTATTCGGAGAATTAGCCAGACGAATTCGGGAGATTATCTATGAATTATAGCAGGTCCTACTTCCTGTAGAATCTTCACAAAAAATTGTATCAGCACATAAAATTGTACATAACCTCGCAATTCTATTAATTTATTTTACGATTTATTATGCTTAGCTGCTGGTTATTTTTGCAATTGTAACACCTTCGCCGTTAATTGTACCTATTAAATAATGTATTCAATAATGTTCAAGCGGTTGGGTAGGTTCTTAGTCTTACCACTTCTTTGCGAACTCAACGATAATAAGCCCATTACGCCGGAAAAATATTTGACAACTTTTGATGCATGTCAATGGGATGTTTATTTCCTACCGAATTATTTTGAAGTGGATGTCCTTAGACTGACTTGTAAATGTGGTTTCACAAACACGATATGGCGTGCAATTTCACATAATCATAAACAACTGCGGAAAACTAACAGGCAATTGACTAAAATCAAATGCCAGTGAATTGATGGACTGAATAAAGAACTCCCTCAAAGGCTTGAAGGTCACGACTCACATCAATGAAACCCTGTGCAACCTTTCTTGAGTGACTTTGATAGTACCTATATTTTTGTACAAAAAAGCGGTGTTCTTTAAACTCTTTTAGCGAATTTTCGTAAAAAATGAAGCTACCTATTGCAATGGCTCGGAAAATTTTAAAATCAAACATTTTGAAAATTTTCTTCATTGAAATCCGTTTTGAGGCATTCTGAAACGAACCCTAGAGTTTAACGCTTTTTCATTTATATATATATATATATATATATATAGCTCATTCCAGACGAAAACTCTCCTCAGGATTAAGATAAAAATTTCGTTCTTGGGCCAAAAAATCAAGCTTTCCAAACGAAAGGGTGAGTTCGTTGGCCAGCATTTTTTATTACATTAAATTAACAAAAGCCAGTTGACCTCCCGCCCCGATCGGGCTCCCACAGTTGAATTAAATCCTTATTTGTTGTCGTGCTGGAAATTTGTTTATAAATAGAGTTGTGACGGTGTGATGGAAAAGAAGTGAGAAAATGAGGAAGCAATGATTCACCAGTTAGTTTTGGAGAATAGAGATGTTGCATACCCAATACCATGTTATAGGTATAATGAGACTGTTGGACAAAAAGAAGATGCGAGGTATTGGGAGAGCTGCTAGCAATCACATTTTTTTGGAATTCTCACTGGTTGAGCTATCCTGATGAATGGAAGGACCACCTCCCACCAACTCATTCCACAAACCAAGATGAACTGGAAAATCATGCTCTACAAACTAGGTACCTAGAGATCGCATAAAATCAAAAAGCTACCACACTAGGGTGGTTCAAAAAAAAAAAAAAAGTTCTGGGATTTTTGGTCCCCATTGCGTTTTTGCTTCCTCGGTATGTCAGAATGACTCTCCTAAATTTTTAGCAAAAAATATTAATCCTAACCACTTTACCTGGGTCGATTTTTGCCAGTTATCGACTGCTATCGTAAACCAACCTCTAAATTGGGGCCGACGTGATGATTTGAAGGACGGATTTCAATTTTTTTAGGTCTATTTATGGGTTTTCGCATGCGCTGAACACGATGAACCTATTTATTTTACGCTCCGTCCACTAGTTATCCGGTAAACTGGAGGAGGGCACTGCTTGAAGATAAGTAAAAATCGAAAATTTCACCGAAAATGCTGTCGCCTGGTTAAGAATCGTACTAGAAACATGCTATTATGGTCGGATAATATGCTTTGGCATGTTCTGAACATGATTCCGTTTTTTACTATACTTTTTTACTTCGTTTATCGGCCATAAACCTCAAATTACTTGTAGGGTAATAGACAAATTCACCCTAATTTCACCAGAAATTATGTCGCGTTGATAATTTAAGGTCCCAAAATACCTTGTGCCGATAAAATTTGGTATTTTCCAGGATACTCGATACAAAGCCGTAGGTAATTTGGCAAGGATCTGAACCGGCATTGTACTTATTCGCCAAATATAGCGGCGAAATGGAGAAAATAGCTAAAACTTTCCCATTTTTCTGTAAAATTCCTTAGTTTCCATCGGTTTTCCGGGGTCAAATTCGTAGTTCTGAATTGTCTGAACTGTGATTGGATTGTTAAATAAAAAATGATGCAGTATAATTGAAAATAATATGTAATATAATTTTAGTTTCACAAAACATAACATTTTAACGAGAATAACATAACAAAAATATACACAAAAAAAAAAAAAAAAAAAAAAAAAAAAAAAAAAAAAAAAAAAATTAAACACGATGAAATATCGAAACATAAAAAAAATACCAAATTTTATCGGCACAAGGTATTTTGGGACCTTAAATTATCAACGCGACATAATTTCTGGTGAAATTAGGGTGAATTTGTCTATTACCCTACAAGTAATTTGAGGTTTATGGCCGATAAACGAAGTAAAAAAGTATAGTAAAAAACGGAATCATGTTCAGAACATGCCAAAGCATATTATCCGACCATAATAGCATGTTTCTAGTACGATTCTTAACCAGGCGACAGCATTTTCGGTGAAATTTTCGATTTTTACTTATCTTCAAGCAGTGCCCTCCTCCAGTTTACCGGATAACTAGTGGACGGAGCGTAAAATAAATAGGTTCATCGTGTTCAGCGCATGCGAAAACCCATAAATAGACCTAAAAAAATTGAAATCCGTCCTTCAAATCATCACGTCGGCCCCAATTTAGAGGTTGGTTTACGATAGCAGTCGATAACTGGCAAAAATCGACCCAGGTAAAGTGGTTAGGATTAATATTTTTTGCTAAAAATTTAGGAGAGTCATTCTGACATACCGAGGAAGCAAAAACGCAATGGGGACCAAAAATCCCAGAACTTTTTTTTTTTTGAACCACCCTACTACCACACTTTCAACTGTGGTGGTTATAATTATTATCCTCTTAATTTATTTTAGGTTCTTACGGGACTGTCTCTTTCCCGAATCGGAATAATCGATGAAATATTTCGTTGTTGACTGTATAACATACGAATGAGATCTGTTGGTCACATCTCACATGTACCTACCTACCTACCGATTAGGTACCTACTCTCATGTGCCGCTGTTCTTGAATATGAGTATTAATATGATCCTTTGTCCATTGCCAACCATTTATTCAAACTTCGAAATCCAACGAATAATTTAAATAAACTATGAAAAAAATAAGCTCTCCACAAAAAATAAGCTCTCCTCAATATGAAAAATTCAGCTCTCCACAATTATCTTGGAATCCCGATGGTGAAGACTGTGATCAAGGACACGTATGTGAGAATGTACAGCAAAATGGTGAACCACACTAATCCCTTGATATCATCCATTCCCATCAATTCACCTGAACTCCCACCGAGCCGTCGCCTAAAAAAATGTCGTCTTCAAGACGCTCTATTAGGAGATATAGAGTTCGAAAATATGGAATAAACTGGATGAAGGGTAGCCACTGGGCTACACCTCACTACATGTGCCACGTGAATTAGGATCTTTATCCTACTATATTTAATTGCAAGCAAAACTGTAATGTTTTTAAACAATAAAGTTATCTAATTAATTTAAAAAAAAATAAGCGACCTATACTCCACTATATTACCAGTAGTTACCTACCTACGTGATTATAATAATAAAAGTTAACAGTTGACGCATTTAAGTGACCTCCTGCGGTCACTCAGGATGTTTTACCGTTGAGATGGGTGCATAAATTCCCTTATCGGTACACTGCGGGGCCCTCTCACACTCAATTCAAGCCCTTACAACCAGCCTGAAATCTTGAGACTGCAGTTGTACCGAACGAAATCTGGTAGCTCGCGGAGTTCAAGACAGCGGTTCAAGGACGAGGTGGAAGGGCGTTCCAACGTAGAAAGCAAATCTGTCGTGACATAACAGCTGAGGTTGAGGCCTGCGGACAACTCTGAGCTCTGGGGCGCGGGAGCGAGTGAAAGTGTCACACGTATTGTCCGAACGCGACTCCCACGACCTGTAACAGAAATAATGAGCTGGAGTTTGTCCGTAAGAAAACCCGATGTAAAAAAGGTTTTTCTGGTTTTATTGACAGAAGCAAAACTATACTAACGTTCCACACTGAATATGAGGAGTTGTGCGACAGTACCAACCTGAATGCATCACATAATGTGCTTCCTGCTTCCTCAGGAAACGAAGACGAGCACAAGTAATGAGGGTAGTTTAAAGGACACAGGATGCCCATGGACTCATCCATATGTTGTCTAAGAAACTATTCTCAAGATAGGTTACACACTTGTCGATTTTTTGAGTAAGGCACATTCTCGCATCCTTAACACCTCATGTGTGGCATTTTTTTAGTACATTAATTGGTCAAATTTCCAAACATTTGTTCAAAAAATCTCTAAAAATGGCTAAAAACTGAAACAATTATATTTGTCAAGATGAATTTTAGTCAAAATAAGTTTATTAATTGAGAACTAGTACCCCTCGAGTCTGAAAAAAATCGGACCAATAGATAATAAGAAATCGACGGTATAAAAAATTAACGTTTGAGCATGCGCACAAACCAACATTTGTGCGACTGCAATGAAAGTTTTAAGGGACCGTTTAAAAGCTAACTCGCACAATCCCTAGAAACGTCATCAAAATCGCTCCATTAGACTCGGAGTTTTGCCTGTGTGAATCGATATTAGCGCAATAGTTATCACACCACCAATCTTGATTTAATTTATAAAACATTTTTATAGAACATATACCCAACTGCCCACCGAGTTTTAACGATATCGGACCAACTGATGATTTGAAATCGACCTAATATTGATCTGACGGAAAATTATTGGGGGCCGTCCAGGAGCTACCCCGCACAAACCCTGAAAATTTAATCGAAATCGGACTAAAACATGGTATAGTTTTGGGCGTGACAAGGATTTACACAGACGGACAGATATCAGACAGACATGAAACTAAAATTGATCAACGGGCTCTGAAACGCAAAAAGCAAGTAAAAATTTTGATTTTTGAGGACAAAAATGTTGTCGACTTCTTTCACGAACACACAGAGCTTCCTTTCCTTCAGTAGTGAGAAAGCAAAAACGTGACGTTCTCGAACAATCAAGTCGAGTCACGAGACTCTAGACCCCTACTTGCTCTTTAGTTCGGCTACCAACTGTGGCATTCCTAGCGCTGCACAGATCAGTTCTTTGCTTAGATTAGCGGTCAGGATGCTCGCTACGCTCGCATCTCAAAAATACAAAACATCAAGTCGTCAATCCCTTAGTAAATATTTAGATTAGTAACCTTGTAACCATAGTATCAGCTATCAGCTGATATAATTCCAACGGAACACTTGACGAAATCGAGTTTATTACAACTTTTGTCACCTATAAGTGGAGCTTTTGTCGCCTAGAAATGGAGCGTAGCTAGCAAAAATATGGAGATATATATTTTTTAATTAAAGATTATAGACAAGTTAAGGGATCATACGTCTTCTTTTTCGTTCGCTTAGGTGATTGGTTAATTTTTTTTTTTTTTTTACCCATTGTCATTGCTGCTCCATCACGAAAGCCTATTAGGTCCTCTGTTGTTCTCCACTTCTTTCTAGTTCCTCCTATGAACAAGGATGTTGCACGCATAATGGCAAAGGAAACCCACGCTCGTAGCCACCCGGTAACATGGTAACATTCATTTCATCTCAATAATTTACAGTTGGTGCGGGTGCCTACGTCATTGTCTATAATATACTTAGGTTCTGTTGTACCATTGAACTTGGATAACAGCTCTTGCTAAATACAGAAGGTCGAGTAAATTGCAGGTGTTTTATATAATTTAATTAATTACCCCTCGGTAGGTGTATATGGCTATGCAGTTACGTTTGGATAATGTAAAAATTTTGCATCGTTTTGACTATCGACTAGAAATTTGGAGGGCTGGCTTCATACATGAATAGAATTCGCTGTAGGTATAGTTTTGGGCGCCTATTTGATTCCTTGCCTCGGCGTCCCGCTTCACCATTGTCCAGTTTTTTGTCTGTAACTCCTAGGCTATAAGTTTTTCGAGGAGTTCAATCAATCCAAAACTTACAGAGAATAAAATATCTTAATATTGACCCTCAAGAGTTTTTTCGTTGTAAGAATAGTTTCCGAAGTACAATCGTTCAAAGTTTTCAGAATTGGAAAATTGTTCGCCAAACGTCAGTTTCGTGGAGCAGTTTGATGCGTGCAAAGGATCTTCACTCAATTGTCTGGTACCAACAATAACGAAATTGTGAAATGAGAAAGGTACTGCAATCAATCAAACAAAGGTATCAACTACTGCATCAGCGGACCCACTAGAATTAAAACATATGATATGGACAATTGACATGATGAAACCAAATTTAGAAAAGAGATAAAGCTTGTCATTTTCAGTTCCGACGGTAAAGATCGTAGGATCATGTTAGCTATCCAGCTGTTGTTCTTGTTTAGGAAGGTACTATAGATTCTCGATCAAGCAACTCAGAAGGATGATGAAATAGTGCTGTGAATCCAGGAAGGTTTGAGTGGCGAGCGAACAACTGGAAGTTCATTTCGGAACCGCTTTGTTCTCAAAAAGGTCAGCACTGTTTGCCCCCTGGGGGGACGAAAGTGGAGAGAAAATTTAATGATGTATGTAGACCAAAAATTCAGACTTTCATTCGGTTCAACCCTCGGGAGAAAAGAGGCTGACCATCCGTCAGACTTTCACTTGTGGACCCTACATAGCAATGCTGTTTAAGAATGAACAAACAAAGGGCATCATTACACCTAATAGGTTCGTATAATTATATATTTATCCAAATTCCGATTTGTGGTAGGTATATTAGGGTAACTAGAAGTATAAATCATACATACATTTAGCTAAGTACTATAATACTACCGCACTGCCGTACTAAGGATAGATCTCGTATCTGCATTTTTGGCCATATTGAGTTATTGGTACCTCCCCCACCCCCTCCCCAATTCGGGAGGGTGGTTTCTTTCCATTTTGCTATTTTCAAAGTTGGATCTCAACGGGAAATGCCTCAAAAGTGGCTTACAATTACCGCATTAACTACGTTTTGGTTCGATTTACTAATAAAAATCACGTAACTGGCCTTTTCTAGAGCAAAACCCGGTATCTGGGCGTCAGATACGACTATTTTATTAGTATTCAGATACATACGAACTGCGACACTGTTGAAATTTCAGATAAGAATTTATTTCTTAGTATTTTAGGACTCGTGGAGTCTGATACGATTTCGGAATCAGTGACAGATACGATTTTTCTTCCCAGTATTTTGATCATACGAATGTATTTTTTTTTTTAAGATCAGATACAGTTTTTGGAGGTTGGCAACCACGATTATTTCTCCTAGTATCCTCCATATACGAGAAAATACTTTTTTTCGCCACGCAGAGCGGTACTAATTTTGTATTGGAAAAAACGCATCACTCTTATTGCAAAACAAAAACTCATATACGAGTAAATCGCCAAGTACATATGACGCCTACACCATTTTTAGCAATTTTCTGACCACAATAATATTTTTTCAACCACACCACACGATTCAGGGAGAAATGTTCCTTGGCATTAGTCCTTGGAATTTTTACTCAAAACCTAGATACGCATTTTCCCAAAGGTAGGGTTTGGTCAGATACGGGATCTATTCTTTAGTACGGCAGTACAGTACTACTACTATAGTAATAAATATAATGCTAAGATTGTGGCTTAATCATATTTCGGGACACCAAATATGAGAAGCTCGACGCCGAACGCAGCACCGGCAACTTGTGTCCCATACGACTGTCTCGCCGCTCCGCCCTGGCTTGAAGCCCTACTGTTTTCCTATTTGTATATTTCCCAATTTTATAATTTGTCAGTACATCAGTAGCTACTGTAACAACTACATTGTTTTAGATAAATAACTATATTATTTCCAAAATAGTATACAGAGTCATAAAGTGAGAAAAGTGGTTACAGACATTCATTCAAAATCAATGTTTGTTAGCTATTTTCAGTAGCCAGGTGCTGTAGTATATTATGTTAGCCACTGTGCAGTGCGTGGCTAACAATCTAAGGTATGAGCGCGGTTGTCGTTGACATACAGGTAATCCTTATCAGTTAATAAAACTGAGTTAATAAAATCATGTTGTAAACATGATTGAAACCACTGTTGGACTGGAAAGAAACTTAGAATTTGAAATTTGATAGGGAGACTCTCTGGGACATTAAGAGACGATTGAAATGATGGGCTCTTCCCTGATCAGCTGAGTGAGCTAAAATCTGTCCTGTTCTTCCAAGGAAGTTGAAATTTGTTGGGGAGACTTTCTGGGACATTAAGAGACAATTGAAAAGATGGGCTATTTCCTAATCAGCTGACTGAGCTAGAATCTCTCCTGTTCCCCCAAGGAAGTTATAATTTGACGGGGAGACTCTGTGGGATTCTTTAGGAAGACGATTGAAATGATTGGCTCTTCCCTGATCAGCTGAGTGAGCTAAAATCTGTCCTGTTCTTCCAAGGAAGTTGAAATTTGATGGGGAGACTCTCTGGGACATTAAGAGACAATTGAAAAGATGGGCTATTTCCTAATCAGCTGACTGAGCTAGAATCTCTCCTGTTCCCCCAAGGAAGTTAGACTTTGACGGGGAGACTCTCTGGGATTCTCTAGGAAGACGATTGAAATGATTGGCTCTTCCCTGATCAGCTGAGTGAGCTAAAATCTGTCCTGTTCTTCCAAGGAAGTTGAAATTTGATGGGGAGACTCTCTGGGACATTAAGAGACAATTGAAAAGATGGGCTATTTCCTAATCAGCTGACTGAGCTAGAATCTCTCCTGTTCCCCCAAGGAAGTTATAATTTGACGGGGAGACTCTCTGGGATTCTCTAGGAAGACGATTGAAATGATTGGCTCTTCCCTGATCAGCTGAGTGAGCTAAAATCTGTCCTGTTCATCCAAGGAAGTTGAAATTTGACGGGGAGACTCTCTGGGACTGAGTGTTAGTACCAAAAATGATGATTTGTAGTTCATAAACATTATATGCATTTAATAAATAAAACTGTGTGTTAATTGTTGTTGTTTGTTTGTTGGTTTACAAAAGGATGTTAGAATTAATATATAGAATATATATTAATCAGCCTATATTACCCTGATCAGCTGGGTGAGCTAAAATCCGTCCTGTTCATCCAAGGAAGTTGAAATTTGATGGGGAGACTCTCTAGGACATTAAGAGACGATTGAAATGATGGGATCTTTCCAAATAAGCTAAATGAGCTGAATTCTCTCCTGTTCACCCAAGGAAGTTGAAATTTGACGGGGAGACTCTCTGGGACTGAGTGTTAGTACCAAAAATGATGATTTGTAGTTCATAAACATTATATGCATTTAATAAATAAAACTGTGTGTTAATTGTTGTTGTTTGTTTGTTGGTTTACAAAAGGATGTTAGAATTAATATATAGAATATATATTAATCAGCCTATATTACCCTGATCAGCTGGGTGAGCTAAAATCCGTCCTGTTCATCCAAGGAAGTTGAAATTTGATGGGGAGACTCTCTAGGACATTAAGAGACGATTGAAATTATGGGATCTTTCCAAATCAGCTAAATGAGCTGAATTCTCTCCTGTTCACTCAAGGAAGTTGAAATTTGATAGGGAGACTCTCTGGGACTCTCTAGGAAGGCGATTGAAATGATTGGCTCTTCCCAGATCAGCTGACTGAGCTAAAATCTGTCCTGTTCATCCAAAGAAGTTGAAATTTGGTGGGAAGACTCCATGGGACTGAGCGTTAGAACCAAAGATGATGATTTGTAGTTCATAAACATTATATGCATTTAATAAATAATATAGTTTGTTAATTGTTGTTGTTTGTTTGTTGGTTTACAAAAGGATGTTAGAATGAATATATAGAATATAAAAAAATTCCGCACTGAATAGAAGGAGAAAGTCTCTCGACGAGAAAAGGGTGCGAGGGGGGGGGGGGGGGGGGGGAGTATGCAAGGTTTTTTATCAAGACAATCGATTACCAAATTAGCCCGTCGGGTGGACAAGCCTAACCGATTACAACAATCCTTTTTGATGAAATGTGTCTGGTTTCCATTGATCAACAAGGCACGGATAACATGCAACGTTCCTTTATTATCTCTAATTAAAATTTCTGTCGGACGAAAATTTGGAATAACCTAAAGAGGTAAGACCAAGTAAGTTACTGTTTTGAACGGCCCACACACATATCAACCACATTTATAAATAGTTCTAATCATGTTTTAACAAATTCTGAGATATTGACGATAAACATGGAAGCGATTTCGTAGTAGATACCAAATATCAACTTTAGGAATTCCTGAAATTAAAAACGAATTTCAAGGTAGGTAATTAAAGTGACGAATCATGAGAGTACTATACGTGGCTGAAGTTTGATATTCCCTGCTTGCTTGATTGACTGAAATTGATTCTGAGGGCTTGTCAGCCTGTACTGAGGAATTCCGAGGCTCGTAAGAGGAAGGGAAAAAGTATGTGCCAAATTTATCCAAAATATCCTGTGTTGCATAAGGTTGGTACTACTGAGTACATTGAAACATCTTGAGTATGGTAACTAAGTTAATTGTATAGGTGTGCGAAATAGCGAATTGTGAAGGTAGAGGAGAGACGGATAATTCCTCGACGAATCGCGGCTATTAAGGATCGTGACATTTGGATTTGGGAAGCAGACCGTCAAATAGGGTGTCGGACGGCTTTGAATCCAGGGACTGGATCGTCGAATGTCGGTCACGGTTTTTTGATCCAAGAAAGGTCGTCCACCTACGTGGTAGGTCAGAATGTGTAACAAGCTGCCCTCTACAACTAACTAATAAATGGCTGCTTTTAACTTCCTCATTGCTTCGCATTCATCCAGAAGGTTCACAAGTTTTTTGTCTTCAAAACGTGAAGGTGTGAATTTACAAAAGTTCCATTCATGCAGCATGATCGTATGAGCAAATTTACTCAAATTACCTTTTGTATTACATATATGTTAAATTGTATTGAAATGTGAGCAATTTGTATGCAAGAAAATTGCTAAAGACCAATCTTATGGTACCATAAAAACTATTACTAACAAATATTCTGCAATTCAAAAAATATTCTGGAGTTAAATCTAAAAGTAATTTTTATAGATTTTTCAGCAAATACTAATGAAATTGACATATAGTTTTCAGCATAATTTTGTGCAACAATTTTTTAATATCCTACTTAATTGTTGATCATTTTGTCTTGACGAAAATTCTGCTAACAATTATAAATGTAACGATTTTTGGCCGTTCATTGCCATTTTCAGTGACTTTTGTTGCACATTTTTTAATTTTACCAATTTAATGTGCTCAAACAGTTCTGGCCAACAAACTCATCCAGGAAAAGGTACAAAAATTCATCAGGCCTGGAGTAAATAACGAGTTATGATTCTTCCAAGTCGAATAATCTGTCAAGCAACCAATTTCTTATGGCTTGTCTCACTTGGAGCCAACTATGAATTTCACACTACATTCCAATAACGCAAGTAGTGTACTACTCACCACATCTGTAATTTTTAAGTTTTGCTGAAAATGTGTAACCTACATACATATCACCAAGATCCACCAAGATCTATCTTTACTAGAGCGGCAGTTGTTTGTTGAACAGCTAATCAATAAGTTACCTATGAAAAAATACAAATACCGGAGTTCGTTCGTCACTCAGTCCGGAAGAACAGTGGGAACTGGGAAGATCGTGATCGTGAGATAGGCATCGTGACGGAGGACCACGTGTTACCTCAACAACGACATCCTAAAGAAATACTCCGTCCTGACAATACACTATATCATAGCGAAACAATGCAAGATGGTTTTACGTCCGGGAATGATTAAATTTTATTCTTATAATTTCACGATCATCTTTTGTACTTTAGTTTTACTAGAAAACCCCTGCTCATACGCATGTGTCAACCGTCAACAGTCGAGAAGGTATTTAGGTGAGACTTAAGTCGTCTCAGTTTATTTAGAAAACCACATAATGCGTTACAAGATATCACGACAGTTCCTCATCCGGTTTCCAGTCTCCCAATTTTGTGGTGATACATCTATGTTTTCACTCAAATAAGTAACTTTATTTAGTGGTGTTAAATTTGTGTATGCATCTTAACAGCGTAGCCCCAATAGCCTACTTTTAAATCACGTTACACAGGTTACCACTCATTGATAGTTATGATTCATAGTGCCCCCACCACTTAGAGCCCGATCTGCACTGTCCCCGAGAATTCGAAATCGAGATCAAATTGCAACTGAAGAATATCAGGTTGTTATAAGGATTTGAAGTTGACGCGTGCACAGAAGCCACCGTTGGTCCGGCAACGATCCGCGCATTTTAATCAAACTCCGACTAGGTTTGTTCGTTTCAAAGTTTAGCAAACGCATACAGATAGACCAAAACCCAAAAACGTAAAATGCTATGAAGTTTCTGACTTTTGAGGAATTTTTCTTTCACCTCTTTCACCAAAAAGCGCTGCAGTCTGAATTTTGCTGTAATATCATGAGATCTATGTATAAATATCTATAAGATCTCATTTCATACCTATCTATAAAAAGATTTCATTTTTCCCACAACCGTATTTATCGTTTTTCACTATCCGAACATTTAATTACCCACTTATCCGTAATGTCATTCAAGTATTTTTTTTTTCTCAGTTTCGACAATCAATGAAGAGTCCTCCATCATCGGCCTGGCAGCTTTCACTGCCACCCATAAGAAGCGTTGCTAGTAGGCGAACTGCGACGTTTCCTCGGTAAATAAGTGAAACAGTTGACAAAAGGCCCGACAGGATCAGATCTGGCCATCACGAGAGAAGAAAGATGTGGGATATGTCACGGCGGATTTCCAAGTCGAAGAGCCTACCGAGGTTGGGTTTTGTCGAAAAAGGGAACTCACTTTCCAACCTATTGAAGCCTCATTACACGGATCATCGCCTATCCTCGAAAGACGAGTTCTTCTGTCTGTGGGGGATGTCGCGGTTCAATGAGTGATGAAATGGACATCTAAATAATTTGTTCAACCGAGGTGTTGCGACCCCGGAATTCCACACTTATTCAAAAGTTTGTTTTTCATCAGCACGGACAGTGAACCTTATCCATCAATATAAAAATGCGTAGTTCCTAAGAAGAAGAAGAACTATATTGGCTGCCTGTTACATAAGCCCCATGGGCTCTATGAGTTGTTAGGCCTTAAACTAAAACACTGCACCAGTAAAATTAAAAATACAAAATTTGAATTAAACTTGAATGAGAATATAACCAAGCTTCTCAGAATGAAATGTATAAATGAACAAAAATGATATAAATAAATAAATAATAATAGTAACAAATAAATTAGGTACCTAATGAAAAATTAATAAATTCAACTGGGAAGGTAGGTGTGGGGGTTGCTAAGTGCAATCGTCTCAGCAAAAAAAAAAAAAAACTTCGAATGCGACACCCCACATGCCTTTTTGTAAAAACCCGATTTTTCAAAGCACTGTTGGGCAAATTGTAAATTTGAGCCTGAAAATCTAGAGCAATCAGGCTGGCCAACGAACTCTTCTTGTCTTTTGCCAAGATGGATTTTCCTGAATTGGAACGACTTTTTTACGCCGTTTCCAAGGGAGTTATCGAATAGAAATACACCCTATAAGAAATAAATAAATATCAACTGATATATATATATATATATTGTGGTGAGTTTCTGACTAGTCAAATATGAGAACTTGAGGTTGAGAATTGACCAAGCTAGTCTTTGTGTAGAGTTGTTTATTTTCCTACGACGTTTCGGTGCTGGAGCAGGACCCTATTCATGTAGATAGGTAGTTTGCAATTTAGTTCTTCATAAGGAATAAAGTGATGATCGCATTGACTATCAACATATATATATATATATATATATATATATATATATATATATATATATATATATATATATATATATATATATATATATATATATAATTATTCCTTGTCACAACATCTTTAAAGGTGTTCTTCAATTGAACGTAATTTTCTTTGGACTTGACGTCAAAGTGAAAATTACTACGACGTTGAAGCTTTTGGAGAAGTCGTGGTCAGTAAAGCGTTGGAATTCCTTGACATACGTGAACGCATCATCGGTTTCTATATAGTTTTTCCTACTGTCGCTCAGTGGGTCGAAATGCGTTAATATATATTTCACGTTAATGTATTATTTATGTACATATATATCTATTCGCTTCTTTTACGAATAGTTACCTAATTAATGTTGATGGTTTTTCATTTCTGACGTTGTGTCTCATATAGAAAAATTCTCACGGAAACGTAAAAAAGACGTTCTCACCAATAAGGAAACGCGTCGAGCGGGAATGTGTGAAAGTGAAAAAACGGGTCTTGACCCGGTTTCTTGGATTGTTTAATTCATCAGGAGGTAGGTTCCTAGGTTGGTTGTGCGGATCATAGATTCTTCTGCCGCCCCAAACCAGATCTTAGATAGGGATTAGGCATCCGTGAGAAAAAGAACAATTCAGTGACAAAAGAGCGGTTCCATTCGAACAGTATTTAAATCGAATCACGAATAGGAATAGGATGTCCAAAAACGTCGTATCTTTCCCGGAGATAAGAGCGAAAAATGTGGGACGAGGTGGTGCTCAACGGCTGAAACGGTTTGAGCAGCCTTCTGTCGTAAGTCCCAGCCAAGTCGCAAGCTTCGTTGTTTCCTGGAGATAACCATCTCTCTCGTACGTAACCTTCCGTTTTTCTTGGATAAAACAATCGTCTTCTTGTATCTGACTACGTGGAGCACCTCGAGCAGAACTAAATGTTTCCAGTAGGTATAAGATGAGATGCCGGACCAAAACGCATGAAAACTGTAAAGTGTTAATTAGCTTAGATTGATTTTGTGTCAGTTACCTTTAGTAGGTACGCGAAATATTATTATTTTATTTTTATTTATTTTATTTATTATTATTTTTGTGTGACTTTTATATTTCTTGAAACTTTTCTGATTAGATGGCAGTAGGAAACAACAGATCAAAAGTTCTTTCGGTGATGACCCATTTATTCCATTTAACCACCCCTCCCCCCTCCTTTTTGGTTTATTATTTCCAATAATAAGCCTATGTGATCGTGTAGCAAAAAATTTTTATAACCCCCCCTCAAACTTTGTCACTTCACGTTTCAAGGTGCGTAGAATCCAAATTTGAAATGTCCGTCCGCCGTTCGCCGTCCGCCGTTCGCCGTCCGGGCCATAAAAGGCCTAAGAATTTACTTAAAAAACCCGTTCTTTCGCACATAGACTCCATTTGGGGTCTAGTTGGTCCTAACGTTTAACCATCCCGATCGCTTTACTCGCATAGATGCTATGGGCCAAAAACGGGCGAAAAAGTGAGGTCTTTGAGTGCTAGAAGTTTTAGACGCACGCCTGGCACGCTTGGCAGGTGGTCACGGTGGGTGGTGAGGGGGGTGAGCGGGTGGTGGAGTGAGAGGAGGCGCTGCGGCACCATGAGGTGGGTACGGCGGGCGTTCCTTCGAGGTATGAATATATGTTTTTTCTAGGTCGTATTTGTGTGTTAATACCAATGCTTTTCTGACGCATATTTAATAACATATCCTCTCGACTTTTCGTACGTACTTAGATAATGATATTATTAAGGCAATGATTATTTTAATAGATAGGAGCTCAAATCGAGAAATATAAACATACGTATATCTATACTATTTATAAGAATGAAACTCCGTCCGTTTGTCTGTCGTGTCTATGCACGGCCAAACGGCTGAGTGGGGGGAGTGTACGAGTGGGGGGATCTTCTTGAGATTTTCCGAAAGGTGGAACGAGCGAATTTAAAATTTTCTAATCCCAGCCGAACCATGGGCCGTAGGGCGGGAGGGGGGTCGAAGTTCTGGTTAATGTGCGCTTTTTGGACTTCCCCGCTTCCCCTACCCCTCTAAACGGCCGTTGACAATTCCGGAAAAATACGGGTTTCGTAGGTTTTCCTACGAGGAAGACGACGGCGCGATCGGATCGCGAAAAAAGTATCGGGAAATGCGTCAAAAAAATGCGAGAGTATGGACCCCTTTTCTCGAAAAGTCCGCCGAAAAACTTGGTTTTTTCCGATTAAAATATACCCCATAAAGGTACGTTTTTCGGAACGGTTTTCGCGGGCGAAATACAGCTTTGGGTCCGCCGAATCTGAATCCGAAATCGGATATCGAAAAAAGTGACGGGCAGTCGGTCAAATTGCGAGCGGAAGCGAGGGGAACCGTTTAATATGAGAAATTAATCGACCCGGGCGCCCGTTTCACAATGGTTCGACGCACTTAGCCTACGCAGTTAAGTCTTGAAGGGAGTCGATGACTCATTTCAACGTAATAAATACCGGTTTTTTCCTACACAGGTATACCTTGCGAGCGAAGCGAGCAACATCCCCTAATAAACTTTCCGTGGTTCCACGTAGTTTTATAAGATTTAATTTGTTTGTAAGAATTTCCAACAGAAAAAAACGTCTGCCAAGTTGGGTGGGCAGTATAACTTCCTCAAGCGAGCGAAGCGAGCAGCATCCCCTACAGAAGTTAAACCTACCCTTAGAGATCTACCGTTTGCGAGCGAAGCGAGCAACATCCCCTAATAAACTTTCCGTGGTTCCACGTAGTTTTATAAGATTTAATTTGTTTGTAAGAATTTTCAACAGAAAAAAACGTCTGCCAAGTTGGGTGGGCAGTATAACTTCCTCAAGCGAGCGAAGCGAGCAGCATCCCCTACAGAAGTTAAACCTACCCTTAGAGATCTACCGTTTGCGAGCGAAGCGAGCAACATCCCGTACATTTTTCAATTGTAATACATCGCATGTATGCAGCCACACTTTGCGAGCGAAGCGAGCAACATTCCCTACATACCACACTTTGCGAGCGAAGCGAGCAACATTCCCTATATGCCACACTTTGCGAGCGAAGCGAGCAACATTCTCTACATACCACACTTTGCGAGCGAAGCGAGCAATTTAACGGGGGGTCCGGGGGGCTTGCCCCCCGGCTGGACGTGGAGGCGAGCGTAGCGAGCCGGAGCGGCTAGTAATTATAGAAGTATAGGTTGTGGCAACTCGAAATAGGACACGCCGAGGAGTCTGGACGGGCCTTATGACGTACGCAAGCCAACTAAAACTACGATCAAACTCAATTGAAAAAATAATAAACCTTTGTGAAATAATTTGCAGCGTTTTTTCCTTGCCACAAACACCTTTCCACATATGGTTGAGGGTAGAAAAAATTTTAATTGCCTGTGATTGAGGTTGACGTTATCTAAACATATTCTCCCACTTAGATCCCCTATTTGCTCAGTGATGTCCAAACCCCCTTCCCCAAAAACACCCCTATTTGTCGGTAGAAAATTTCAAGTAGTTTGTGATTCAAGTTAGAGTATTCCAAACATATTTAATCAATCAGGTCCTCAGTTTCACCCCCCTCCTCCCTCCTCTAAGAAAACACCCCCTTTGGATCAGATTTGAACATTTTCAAGTAGCCTGTGATTTGAGTTGGTGTAATTCAAACATATTTTAGAGGTTCGTATGATGTAGTTGAGTTGAATATACTTCGTATACACTTGAGTGGATTTTTTTAGTAAATAAAATATAGAATCACAATATTCCTCATAGTTTTCTTGACTGAGAATGAATTAGCGTACATCTTTACATACAATGTGCTGATTTGTTTTACCAAAATTGTAATGAAGATTTTTTGGTTTACAGGTAATTTGCTGATAGCTGTGTTTATTGAAGCTAAATCCCGGTTCTTGTAGTTTTGGTAAGTATCTTCTAAGGTAGACCATTCGGAAGACATAATACCCAGCGTTCAACGGTTCCCAGTTCCAGGTTGCAGTGAATTGACGAGGCTCCGTGAATTTCCATAAAAAGCGTCTCGCGTTCGGTGTGAGATGACCGGCAATCATTTAGGAACTGCAAGTTCTTTCTTCGGCAACTCCCCGAAACGCTGACCAACCGTGATGGAACAGGTGATGAACTATGCATCTCACGCATGCGCTTTGCGCAACGGTGACAGACTTCACAAGGCTCATCCATCAACCGCAATTACGATTATGAAGGTTGGAAGCGATTGGGGGGGTCCTTGGAAGTTGTTGCACCACCCACAGATTACAAAGTGGAGCCGATTCATGTGTCAGCTTCGCCGTTCATTCACACGACGATAGGGCACCGGTTCGCCGCATTCCAATAAGATCTCTTCATAGCAAGTAGGCTATTGCTAATGACAATACGGCTTTCCTACTAACCTCAATCAAAGAGAGATGATCATGTCTGACCAAATCTATTAGATTAGTAATAATTAATCAATCAACACAATTATTTCCAGTAAGGATTAACATTGCAAGGCGTTGCGTTACATGAGTTAGAATGCATGAAAACTACGATATTTAATTAAACGCCCACAAAAACAACTGCAAAGTTAAGTAAGGCACACAGGTTCCTCGTATCCGTAACGAATGTTAAATCGATCAACTCAGAGTAAAGTATTGATTTCTGAACAATGAAACTGATACCGGACCATCTACAGCCTAAACCGTACATCCCCTGAAAATTTCATTACTAGTGCCAGAAAACTGTAAAAATTTAGCTTGTTACAAGGATTTCACGTTGGCGCATGCGCAGAAGAGGATATATAATGATACGATTGTGTTGAAATGTGTATGGTATAATTAAATCGTCTTCCCTCTATTATCTTCGGTCGGATGAAGTCATGATTGATGTGTCAAAGAGGTCGGATGACTATAGGACACGAGAAATTGATTTACTTAATTTATTAAATTTACGTTAGCTGATGAGGAGAGTGAAGTATATTGATCTGGGAAAAATGAAACTGATAGGGAACCATCGAGAATCACATAGTTCTCCATTTTTCAGTATGAGTCATTATATATATATATATATATATATATATATATATATATATATATATATATATATATATATATATATATATATATGCATACATTGATTGTTAATTTGGGAAGTGTGTGTGAATGAGTTAGGAAGATTGACCGGATGTGATTGTAAGGTTCCACCAAATCTAAGTCCTGAAGAAGACAAATGAATTGGCGGAGACAAGACAATTTGTATCCAGACCAATCCTCAAGAATCCATCAAGTTTATTCCAAGTCCAAAAACATCCAAGTTTTGGTGTTACAGGGAGACCTAGGTTCCGTTACCTTCATCGCCTTCGGGTTCTCGCGTCCATGGGCCACAAGCAACACCACCTTGATGAAATTTTAATTGAAAACCTTAATCAAGCTTAATTCCTAATATTTCTTCTTAACTGAACCCTTTTTTTCAATTCCATCGTTTACAGAGGGTTCAGCAAGAACATTAGAAGATTCTTATATTGAACGATCTCCACACACGGTGCCTCACAACCACTCTCTGCTCGGTTGTTGTAACCTCTTTGACCCGGTTGGAACTTGATCCCAGATTTAGACTTAGTGAACGTACAGCCCGATGTCCAATTTTAATTTAATTTTACCGATACTGCTAATTCAAAACCCCCTTTCCTCCATAATTAACTTTTAACCTAAAACAGAATGAATAAGCCTTCAGGTGAAGGCCGTGAGTGTGACTACAATTTTTAACAGGTTCTCTGTGCTGAGTGGACTTGAAAACCAAATCGACTGAGTGACCTGAATTCTTTCCTGTTTATCCAAGGAAGTGGAAATTTGATAGGGAGACTCTTGGGACATTAAGAGGCAATTGAAATGATGGGCTCTTTCCTGATCAGCTGAGTGAGCTAAAATCTCTAATATTTACCGTAGGACGTCGAAATTTGATAGTGAACCTCACTGGGACATCAAGGGACGAATGAAATGACGGGCTCCACCTAGAGCTCCAGCTTATCGATTCGGGTACTGCTTACGCAAACTGCGTGAGTGTGTTATATTATGGCCGATATGAAATGAATCGTCATGGTATATGACATTCTTTATTTGTGGTTCAATATTTTCGCCCTGGCAGATTTACTGTTATTTATTTATTTTATTTATTTTTCTATACCTACTATTAAGTAGATTCCCAACTATAATTAGTGATTTTGATACTGTGATTTTTTATAATATTTGGTAACAATAATTCCTCTCCATAGCATGAATTGAGCTGAATAGAGAAAGTTTGCACTCATTTGTTCTATCTATGGAATTTATACTCGTAGTTAGGTATTCTGTTTCTTATTTTGTTGAAATATCTATACTTCTGGAAGAACTGTATTATTTCTTTGAACTTTTTGTATTATGTAAAAAAATTTAAAGCGGAATAAAGTATTTAAAAAAATAAAAATAAACCTTTGTGTAATAATTTTCAGCGTTATAAAATATTTTCAATGGATAATTTTTTGCACGAAAAATAAAAAAGGTCTGAACATAACCTTAGTTTCTGATTGCTGAAGGAGAAAGAGTTCCTAACGTGTGGTAGGAGGTGCGGTTATCAATATGAAATATGGCTAGCTGTTCATCATGGAGCATCCCAAATCACTTTAGGTCAGTTCAAGCCCATCACTCCCAACCGCTGGATCGTGAGATTATTGAAATACGCCGCAGACTCTGTTGAGCAACGATTTACCACGTTTGCATCAATCAGCTTTACCAGGAAGCGTATAAAGGTGAATGTATAGCGAGGAGAGAGAAAAAAGGCCATTAGCATATTTGAGGGTAGAGGCGTCTTCGCGCGTTGCTTCAATCGTAAAATGTCAGATGTGATTCACGAGGGGAGTCCCGCTTTGTAGCGACCTACGTTAGCGGAATTATGTCATTCTTCCCCCAGCAAGGTCTGGCAAGGACGAAGATAAGATTATGATATTTCCGAAGAGGATACTATTACAAGCGACTGCGCCTAATGATATCCCAGGCAAACGGGATTCCGCGCCTGCCCTGTTCCAGGTGTCACTTTGTTGAGCAAGAAAAGGTGTGGGATGCTATCCTTGCCAAATTAGGTGCAATCCAGTGCTTCAGGGTAAGGAGGTGCCAGTGGATTCCGAGCCACTGTGGTATATACGGAAATGACAGGGCACATGCACTTGCGGAAGAGGGCGGTTTAATACAGCAGTCAGTGTTTGAATATACAATAGAGTTTGCAAAGCGTATAGTTAGTGGCCGATTCAGTGAAGCAGTCGCTTCCGAAGGAAGGAAGTGGGAATTGCTGAACCACAAAGAGCGTAGGGTCCCAGCAGACTAGCCAAAAAGTGTGGTTTTGCTTCAGCGCTATCACTGGCCACAACTTTTTGGGAAAGCACCTTCGAAATAGGTGCTCACCCTCGTGTACATTATCTAGCAATGATGACATGGATGTACAGGTCACTAGAAACGTTTCAAGCGTTAGATGGAGAACGCAAGCGTTTGGATGACCAGCAGCTACGAGGACATGAACGGCTTGCATCGATTTATTGTGTTGCATGTAATCTACTGGCTGCAAAGCCTCAAACTGGCGTGTTAAAAATAAATGCCTGCATCATTCTTGTTTTGTTAACCGTGAGAGTAGAACTAGGTATATACAGATATACGACATATTCTTTTGTGTAGCTGAGAATTTATGGCAGGATTAGCTGTGCTTTTTGACCCGTTGCACCTCTAAACAACTGAGATATTGAGATCCTCAATGAAGTTCCGTCAGTTAGAATACTGGAGAAAGGTCCTAGTCGTAGAGCAATTTTTTCTTCATTTTAAAGGTTTTTCAACGATTTTTTGTCATCATTCTCTGGATTTTTAAGCGATTACATTTTTGGTATTATATTTTAAGTCGTTGCACAAAATTTGGTTGGGAAAAGCAATATTTTTCTATCAAATCCTTTGGATGAAATCCAAGAATGGATGTTGTGCCCATCTCTCAAAATAATTCAAGAGGATGAGCCCTAAGCGCAGAAGCGAGCAAAAGAGTATGGGCTGTAACTTTGGAGAGAAGGCGACCATCCCGGAGTGAAAAATAATATATCTGGCGCTGCCCTTAGGACCATCTTCTGCGGTTCAAACTGAAACGTGCTGAAATTCAGAACTGAAATGGTGAACTCTGTAGCTAATTTTGTTCTCACACAGTTCTCGCTGAGATTTCAAGAAAGTTTTCCCCGTGGAGTGCTTTTCCAAAACGATCTGTAGGTACTAAAAGAAGAAAGACAAACGGAAAAAAGTCAAATCCTGAGAAATGTTCAAAATTGTTTTTTAGCCTCTTTTTTACGAACTAAGTCTGTTAAAAAAATATTGGTTTAGCATTAAGTGGATAGTAAATTTAACGCTCTTTCCAACAATGTCTTTATTTCTGAGTTTACAGTGACTCTAAAGGGAGTTATGGTCGTGTTAATATAAGATTCATAAGGTACAAAACACGAAAATTATCTTAAAAATTAAATTACCTACTCAAAAACTAAGCGTTAAAAAAAATCTCTATGAGGTACTTTTGATCACAAATGAGCTTTAAAATCTATCCCTGAAGTTTCGTTTGCCCCATAGTTTGTGTGTGTTGTGTGCAGACGATATTTCTTCTTAGAATTTAGATTTTTTTTAAAGCCGTTTTTTCATCAAAATGCCAAGCATACCAAAAGAAGGGATGATTTCGTTAGCCACCACTTTTTGAGTGCTTACATTTAAAAACATTATGCTCAAAGTTGACAGGCAAAAAACGAAAAACCAATCAATCCATTTAGTTTTTCATGTATCAGTATATTAGACATTGGAATTACTACGAACTAAAACATTCAGAAATTTGAGCTCAAATTGTGCAGAAAATGTATTTACTCAAACTTCATTAAAATATTATAAAAAATAGATGAAAACTGGAAATGAACAGTAATCATTAAAAACAATTATCCAACAAAAGCCTTCATTTTATAATTCAGTATCTCAAATCCATAAAGAATTAGATGTTAATCAACCAGATCAACCTATAATATTAATTATATTTCTCCTAAACCCCTGCAATCATTAGATTCATCCAACACTTGAACTAATTGATGAACGATTGACCCTAACCAATTTAATAATCTCTGTATTCTCAGTCAACATGTGATGAATCTTGCCCCATATACGCGTAGAAGCTGCTAATTAATTGATAGGATGATATATCCTTGTTTTTTCCTAAACACATCTTGTGCAAAGAGGGCAAAAGATGATTCCTATCATCCTGGAAGCTTAGAGGTCGCCGCTTTCTCATCTCGCCGCTAATTGGCAGTTCCCAACCCCTGCGTAGCCGAGTATCGCGATCTTGGCCAAGTCCCCTAAAGTTGCTCAACCCCCGATGAGTTTTTTGCCATCGAGATTCTTGAAAACTTCGCATTCGACCGCCTGTTATCTCCTGATCCTTAAATAGTTGTACGTAAAAAAAATGTTATAGTTTTTCTCTACGCCATGATCTTATTCGAAACTGAAGCCAAAGGTCCATTTCGCAGTTGTTACCAAACATCAATACCTACCTATCATAGTGAACGTAGTAACTACTTGAGATAGTTCGTACTGAATTGGATGTAGCCTAACCAGAAGTTTAGATTCACCGATTCGCGAGCCTGCTGGCATTTTCTGCGTAATTTTTGTATCTTTGTCATTATTAACGTGGCCTCTCCAGTGTGTGAACGATTAAGGTATATTAATGTGTAGACGTTTATACTTCATAAATACATTCTCACGCCCTTATTCAATATTTTCCCGTTTTTCCTGCCTCTAGTGCTTCAAAATCAATTCAGGTATCGAAATTATTTAAGAAAATTCTGATTCATTGACACAGAATTGATATAAAGACCAATGTTGAAAAACAGCCGTTTGCCAGTTCATGGACGAAAATTGTCCTTATTGTGAACAACTAGCGACGAGTCTGTTAACAGTAACCACTATTTGATTAAATAATGTTGATTATCATGTTTCATCCACTTTTCTTGATTTTTAACCAAACAGGCTGAAAAACCGTTCGATTCGAGAAATTTCCGTGTCCTAAAATTTTAGGATCATAGGGCAGCTCATGGGCAATAGTGGTGTCAAGATAGTAGATACTATATGTAACTATATGGGCGGGAAGTCGTTAGGTATTTCAAATTTAGCATGCAACTCTCAAATAGGAACTTTAATACCGGTAGGTAGGAGCATCAGAACAATATAGTAGGTAAGTAGTTCCAATTGGCTCAGAAAAGTGCAGGGCGGACCACATGGTGAACCATGAGACTCGAACGTTTCATCACCTCTTATATTTTCTTGAATATCAAACTCTTGCCCCACTCATAAATTTCAAAAATTTTCTCGAGATCCATAACTTCTATGAAAGCCACTATACCTATACACACTATACGAAAACCCTTTTGGAAGGATGAACTGATGGATTCTCCACTAAGCAAATGCTCAAGGTAGATCTCGTCCTGCCTTGGTTTTTCTGCTCATTTGAGGGGAAAAAAACTTAAGCATTTGCTTGGTTTTGTGTTTATGAATCTCCCTTAGGAAATGCTTAAGCGAATGCTCGAGCAATCGCTTAAGCAATTACTTAGTCACTGACTATGAATAGGTTAAGTTGCCACCACCTAATCAGAGCGTCACTTAAGCATTTCCTTTCAACTAAGTGAGGACTATGAATTCCGCCCTTAAACATTATTTAAAATGTCTGTCAAGTTGGGTGGGCAGTATAGCTTCCTCAATAATGTAACAAGGACGTATAGAATTATTTGAAGAACAAAGTACTAATCGAAATTGTTGAATGCAAAATATAAGAGTATCTAATTCATGTGTATACATGCGAAATAGGACAATTCATGTTTGCATGTGCGGAAATCGTCTAAGGGTTAACCCTCACATTAATTGAAAAATTCATCAACATCGATCCATTATTCTCGGAGTGTCATCCAAAGTTACTTTTGCTTGTGCGCAATAGTTACCTATTCTTCAAGCAAATGCGATAAGATACAAAGGGCATCATTCTGGACCCAACGATCTCTCGAGTTTGAACGGAATCAGACCAATAGGTAATAAGAAATCGACTTTATAAAAAATTAACGTTTGCGTATGCGCACAGACTACTATTATTCAAATGGCAATGAAATTTATGGGGGAGGAGCTAAACCACACAATCCTTGAAAATTCCTTAAAAATCGGTCCATTAGCCTCGGAGTTATGCATGTGTCAATCAATTTTAATAGTTTGGCACATGTCACTACAGTTCACTATAGTTATTACTCCACTAATTTCGATGTATTGGTGGGGGGAGGGGGCTGTAATAATTACACTACAGTGCTTCAACATAATGGAGAATCAGGTGATAAAGATCGAAAAAATAGCGCACGTCATATTACTCGTAGCTGTGTTCCATGAACCCGTCTGAGTTCATGAACTCAGATGGGTTCCACGAGTTCACGAAACTTTTGGGTTCAAGAACCCGTCTGTGGAAACACTATAGTTCACCTGACACCCAATGCGCCAACCAGCTCTAGCGTCGTCTTTAGTAACGTGAAAACCTCATCATCGAAATCCTTTGAGCCAATTTGAGGTTAAGACCACAAAGTTGCAAAAAACGGCATTTTCAACAATTTTTGTAGGTTATTTGCTAATTGCCACTCTCGGAGTATTTTCCCAGGTATGAACGGTATGGAATATCATTCCTACCCAGAAGGAGAGTAACTCTTGTAAATTTCATAAAAACCCTCGAGCCATGCTGGAGCCAGCGTGCTAAACACGAAGTTTTTTCAAGTAAGGTAGGGTGGGCCAAGTGCGTACGAGAAAAACATTAGTTTGGCTTTGCCTGCCAATTACCAACTACACTTAAAATAATGTTTTCTATCTATGTGCAGACAGCTGATAAAGGAAAACTAACGGTTGTAATAATTATTAGATGAAGCAAATTAAAATGTGAAAAACGATAACACAACAAGCATCAAGCAGGTTAATGACAAGGCATTTAGCGTGAGGGTTCGTGGTGAAATGAGATTTTTGGAAGGTTCAGAAAGGTTTCCTTCAGTTCGTGTTCTCAACCCTAGCAGGTCTGAAAAGTTCATGAACTCACTGAATTCAGTTCATGAACCCGACGCGGTGGGAACACCTTAGCGACTGTTGAGTTCCAGAACTCAAAACGCTTGGAACACGATTCAAGTTCGCATAAGGTTCGGCGCCGAACCGGTCCCGAAAATGTCATGGACTTGCGGTGGAACACAGCTATTATGGACACACAGCTTGGAACACACTATTGGAACACAGCTATTATGAACTCCACGATAAAATTACTAGGCAATCGTTTTCAGAAATCCTATTTTCAAAAGATCAAACTTCAATATTCGTCCAAAACCTCTGCAAACCAACCACCATTAATTTGGGACATGATGTATGAAGTATAATATTCACAAGACATGTTACATACAGCACTGCATACATCAAATCTGGTGTAGCAGTATTTACGTCATTAGCTGCCCCACCTTATGTGGGTTAGTATTGGGCAATTGAAGGTCACTCATATCATAACGTCGACGCGTCTATTCAAGACTTCCAGCCTGTATGCAAATGCGATCAAGGAGGCGTCACGTCCGCGGCTTCCTTGCCCAACTGGGTCACGCCAAGTATAGTAAAGGCGGGGTGTTGTAAAGCAAGAGAAAAAAGGAGAAAAAAGCCCAATGACTAACTGCTAGATCGTTGTTACCCTTCGGAGATCCTGGTGCACACGCCCAAAAAAATACCGAAGATAAAACCACGGTCAATATAAAAATATGAGCGAAGAACATTTCGTGTATGGAGGTAATATCCATTTGATACGGTAATGATGATGTTGGTCGTGATGGAGCCTTGAAGAATGTTTGACGAGGCTGATAAGTTTGCGTTCTTCGGCAGGTGTGGCTGACTTGATTTTCAAAACTTGTTTGAACATCATAACATGATCTCAAATAAAGAAGTTGAAGCAATATCTTGATATGAGTGATACATGGTGAGCTGTAAAGATTACGGGTTGATTCTCATTCGCAAGAGTACTAGTACTAGCCTGGTAAGGCTACAGACCGAACCAGACTCTTAAATTAAACGGATCCAACATGCCACTAGTGTCTCAACGAAGTGGTAATCTGCATCGAACCGAAACAATGGATTAAAATTAATGACTAATGACCTGCGAACCAGGTACCTCATACAAGGTTTGAAAATCATACCGAGGAAATCGACACTGGTTAATTTCAATGAAGATCCTAATTATGATTAGAATTTATCATAGTCCTACCAAATAAGACCAAGACCTTCTTTTACCCAAGTAGAAAAGGGGATATTACACCTGTCGGCAAGGCGGGACTTGGAGGTGGGGATGCATTTTCTTTGCGTTTCAGAGGGTGTACAACACGTTTACAATAATCATTCATTTTCAGATTTCTTTATATAGATATTTATTTATATATTTACAAACAACATTTTGTGTTCACTACTTCTCCGAAACTGCAGGTCCGATTTGGACCAAATTTTGATATGTTATTTTTATGTAATTTTGATATGGTACGTTGGTGAGGATCAGATGCGTCCACGAGCTGTAATATCAATTATAATGATAGCAAAGTCGTGCTCAAATCGCTCTCATACAGCTGTGACAACTAGAGACGAACAAAGTGAGAGTAGCACCATCCCAATCAGCTCAGATAAAATCTCTTCTGTTCACCGTAGGACGTTGAAAATTGATAGGGAGCCTCTCTGGGACATCAAGAGACGAATGACCTTACAGGCTCCATCCTAATCAGTTGGGTGTGCTAAAAGTTAGGTATGTCGTCAGTCGATTACAACAAAATTTGATAGGGAGCCTCTCTAGGACATCAAGGGACGAATTAAAGAACGGGCTCATCCCTGAGTCCCAGCTCACATTCTCCTGGCGTTTTTTGCAACGTGCTCCGCAAATCAGCGGCACGAAAATTTTTTTTTTTTTTTTTTTGACAAGTTTTATAACCAAGTAATAACAACTTATAAGCAATATTCATGTGATAAATTATTATACATTTTCTTAAGATCTAATATACTTCACTTTAGACTTATTGTTCTGATTATTGAGTCACTAGTCTTGACATTCATTTTATTTCACTTAGTTCATGCGGTTTAGTTCTTTTAAGTCTTCTAAGTAGATCTTCGGTGTCAAGGAGCTGAACGACATCCTCGTTAACATGATCACTGAGCCTCAAAAGGTGATTGACGGCTTGCTTGCGGATAACCTCATTGACAGATTCAACTTTCAACTCATAGTGTAATCTGTCGTTTCTGAAGTATCTGTACGCATCAACGCAGGTGCGCAGAACATTATTCTGAAAGCGCTGAATAATGTTGCGGTTACTTTGTGCAGTGCACCCCCACAGTTGCGCACCATATGTCGGCACGAAAACAGCAATGCATTTGTAAACAAATTTTCCATTAATTAAGTGAAACTTACTATTAACTACGGTTCACCTACACAAATAATCACCGAAATTCGTTACTTGAAACATGACTTTTGCTTATGAAGCTTGATCAATTCATTAAGTTTTTCAATCGACCTTCTGTGGTAAGCCATCTTACAAAATCTGATGGGTTGTAAAATAGAAAACAAAACCTTTAGCTTACCACTAATATTTGAATACTAACAAAGCTTTTCACTCAGATTCTGAGCATCTTCAGGTCACAACAAACACAAACCTGAAGGTGACCTGAAGATGCTCAGAATCTGAGTGAAAAGCTTTGTTAGTATTCAAATATAAGTGGTAAACTAAAGGTTTTGTTTTGTACTTATCACCTACTTATGTTTTACCTAACTCTATTCAAAAAGTTAGTTCTGCTTTTTTTCCTTTTTTCATCCACCTTGAGCCTCAGCTAAACACTGGAGGAACGTGGAACATGCTCCAATTCAAATTTCAGCTTCATAGGTTGAATAGCAAAGAAAAGATCCGCCGCTACTTTAATCTCGTTTTTTCGTGACATTTTTCACTTTTAAGTCACGGTAACATTGATTTTAAACCTTTTTATAAAACATCATTTTAACAATAGATTAAATTGATTTAACTGTATGATGGGTGCGTTATCCGCTAATGAGCGATAGTTTGTTAGTAGCCAATTAAAGAAGGTTATTGACGCGCATTGCTAACTTCGTACAATATTAGGACAACAGTTGAGTAAGTAACAAAAAATCATTCTAAAAGTTACTTCATAAATATCGTTTTTTACTATTACTGTTATCCCGGTTTCCACTAGATCAACTCGTTTTGTGATTCTTTTGTCTTTGTGAGTAGGACTACAATTTGGATTTCTCGGTCATCTTCTCTTCCATCTTTCGTACCAATACATAAGTGAAAATACTCTTTACGTGAAAATACTTACATCAAAATAATAAAAAATTACCAATCCGCCATGATAATTGAATTCGTGTCCTACATTGATCCTTTTTATGCTAAAAGTTGAGGCTATTTGGCTGTACCACAAACCTCCTAACAATATAAATCTTGTTCCTTCCGTAGGAGCGTTTGAATAGATGCACCACCTATCATGAGAGATCAGAATTTCCTCGTTATTTTCCGAACTGCTCTCATTGTTTCTCTCCCAATTTATTTTTATACCATTAAAGGAAACCCCTGATACGTAGGAGTAGGTACCCACTGATGGGTTTCCAAAAGTAACTTCCCTCTGTTTTACCCACAATTTCGGAGGTAGGAACTATGTGAAACTTTCTGAATAAGTTTTAAATGGGGAAAAATCATCTACCAAGTTGGGTTGAAAGACTTAACTACGACCAAACCGACGTTATCGGAACTTCACGCGCACTTGCGCACATTGATTCGACGGTAATACAATTTATATGAGATCATACAGGAGCAAGCCGATGCGATTCCTGAAAGTTTAATCAAAATCGGTCTATTAGTCTTTGAGTTTCACTTGTGACAGCCAACTATTTTGCGCATGCGCAATAGTTATTACTCAACAAATTGCAAAACAATTCATAGGGCACCTTCATAGGGCCTTGACCCTATACTTTTCCTCCGATTTTGAACCAAACCGGACCAACAGATCTTAAGAAACTTACGTTTGCGCATAAGCACACCTCATTATTGATCCGACAACAATAGAATTCATAGCGAACCATCTGGGAGCTAATCCTCACAATCACTGAAAATTTCATCATAATCGGTCCATTAGTCTCGGAGTTCAACGTATGCCAACCAACTTAAGTTTTGCGCATGTGCAATGGTTGTTGCTCAACCAATCGCAATAAAATTCATAGGGCACATTCCTGACACCTATAATCATCTATATATTCTCCGAGTTTGAACGAAGTCGGACCCATAGATCGTAGGAAATCAACGTAATAAGAAATTCATTTGCGCTTACTCATACGACATGGAAAATGCATTGATCCAAATTTATGGCAAAAGATGGGGATTGCCATCTAGCAATTCCTGGAAATTTTATAAAAATCGGACTAAAACTTGATGGTTTTAGTAGTTGCTAGGAATTGGCACAGACATAGACAGACAAGGAACCAAAATCGATCAGCAAGCTGTCTGGAGCGCAGTACAGAAGTTGGAATTTTGATTTTGGAGAAAAAGTTTATTGATTATCAATAGAAGAGGGGGGAGGGGTACGTTATATTAATAATAGGACGTTTGGACCCATGAAATTTACCTCGATATGAATCATTTTGGAACTGGGAGCTGAATTTATAACATTTTCTCGCTTGTTGTTGTTTGTCAATCTCACTTCTGACCCTGTAGCCAACTGATCGTGGAATGTTCGACCGCGGAAGTAGAAGATTTCGGGGCCTCGGGAATGTCGCAGAAGAGATGGCAAGCAGTCGATAACACCTGCGAAGCGACCGACGCGAATTTACGTAATCCATTAGGTCAAATCCAGGCTGCGGGTCTCGGGTGCCCGTCTAGGTAACTCTGAGGTTACGCAAAGACGCGCGCTTTTGTGTACCAACAGAATAAAAGCACCTAACGGAGTATAAGGTGCGTACTTCCCGCGGAGTAGGTGAACAATCTCGAATTTCCTGTTTACCTACTTACTACGCGGGTTTACTAGTATATACCCAAAAGGTCAGTTTCACTTGCCCTGTTCAGTTGCTAGACATAACGACAGAGTACATTCCATTTCTACATGCAACTTCTTGTCCCCAACTTCTTTTAACCAAATTCCCACTCAAGACATTCTTTGAGCTGTATATTTCATAGCCGTGAATTGTGAAGCACGTATTTAACTAATCAGCACATTTTCAAACAAGATGAAGCTATTGCAATGCTCCACCAAGACGGATTCTTGTCTTTTAATCAATCCAGCTGGTCTCAAAGCCCCAAGTTATTCCAAATATTTTGGCTAAAGTATGAAAAGGAGATATTCTTAAATTAAAAATGGTTAGAAACCCAAGTATAACTCTTGAAATTTCTGATCGGATTTGGAACAAAGAACTGTGTTTTGGCGCATCAGCACATAACTGCGAATGTCCCTTAACAATTCTATTGCCTATTTTTTCTTAAGGGCCCGTTGCACCTGGGCTGTTGTGTTTTGCTCGATCGTAACCTTTGTTTTCAATCTGATCGAAAAATAGCGAAGGGATTGTCTTTTTCATGAGTCAATTTTACAAGTAGGTAAGTGACCGCTTCTGGGGCGGTGTCCGCCATTGTTACGTTCATTCTAAATTGTTTCCAAATAAGGGCTACACTTACTGAACACCTAAATTCTTGTTGGTTTAGTAAGAAATGAAGAACCTGATCTTATTGCATTTCGATGTGAACGGTAACAAATAAGTTTTCACATACAAATTGAGGGGGCCGACCGATTTTGAGGCCAAACTAGCTACTCCCCCTAATGTGGTGTGAGAAAAAAGCTCGTGGATTAACGAGGTGTGAAAGTGCGCAAACCGATCGTTTCACACGATCTTCAACATTAATTTACCCTTTCTAAATCTCCCTAGACAGCCTGGACCCTCAGGGGTCAACTAAAATAATCAGGGCGTCGCGGTACCAAAGTTTCACTTCCTCTCGGTCAAAGAAATGCTTTTCACCCTCACAGGTTTGGTGTATCTACCATAGTCCGATCTGTCGCTTGTTGGAAAAAAATAAGATTTTAGTAATAACTATCTAACAAATCCTTGAATCAGGTCACATTATTATTTCTTCCTTTAGAGAAGCTATACTAGAAGATAAAGAAATGGCTTAAAGAGCAGGGATACATTAGCCAATTATAAGTGGTAGACAGGATGAAAATTTGTGATTCAGATAAAATAAACGGACCATGTATCATGCCTACAGAATTCCAGCTTCATAGGTTGAATAGCAAAGAAATTCACCCCAGAGCTCACTCAGATAATAATAGAAACTTCTATTTCAAATTAGGTAATTATTTGATAGTCACTACTTGTTGTTAACTACCCACATGTAATTGACTACCATGACAAAATGTTAGCATAGAAATTACTTCACTCAGCTCATCTGATGGAAAGAGCCCATAATTTCATTCGTACCTCAATGTTCAGGAGAGACTGTCAAATTTCAACATCCTACAGTGAAAAGGAAAGTATTTAGCTAACTAAGTTGATAAAGATCCATTCGCCTCTTCGCAGGAAGGATTCTTGAATTTCATTCGTCTCTTATTGATGTCCCAGAGAGGCTCCCTGTCAAATTTTAACATCCTCCAGTGAAAAGGAGAGAACTTAGCTCTGTCAGCTGATCAGGAAAGAGCCCATCTTCGCATTCGTCTCTCGATGTTCCAGAGAGGCTCACTGCAGGGCTGGACTGGTTATTCCTGGGGCTTCGTTCGACGTACTTGACGATATCGCCGACACATTCTGCCCGTCCAATATTGCCACCGTGTGTTTTTTTTTTTTTTCTTATATGGAAGCATTAAAGTTGTATGTATCATGTTTTAGCCCTGGGGTCCTAGCAATTTTTGCGAGTCAATTTTTTTCCGCGCACGAAACATATAGTGTTACAGTGATTTCCGCCTACAACCGAGTCGTTGCTAGGGAAATGGTACTTCGTCGTTTTTCATCCCACAAAATTCGTTGACCATTCGTTCAGCTCTCTCAGCTGATCAGGAAAGAGCCCATCTTCGCATTCGTCTCTCGATGTTCCAGAGAGGCTCACTGCAGGGCTGGACTGGTTATTCCTGGGGCTTCGTTCGACGTACTTGACGATATCGCCGACACATTCTGCCCGTCCAATATTGCCACCGTGTGTTTTTTTTTTCTTATATGGAAGCATTAAAGTTGTATGTATCATGTTTTAGCCCTGGGGTCCTAGCAATTTTTGCGAGTCAATTTTTTTCCGCGCACGAAACATATAGTGTTACAGTGATTTCCGCCTACAACCGAGTCGTTGCTAGGGAAATGGTACTTCGTCGTTTTTCATCCCACAAAATTCGTTGACCATTCGTTCGAAAGCTCTCGATTTATCCAACAATATTATGTTAACTACGGCGAAGTGCGTGTCCAACAAACTGAGTTATGAGCATGGTTATATAAATAATTGTTTACACACAGGTGATCATTCTCAATAATTGATATTGTGAACATGATTGCAACCGCTTGTTTTTTTCTGATGTTTTCACAGAATTTCGAATCAATATCGAGGAGAAAACATGATACATGGTTGAAATTTTTGGTTCTAGAACAGAAATAATCTTGGATAACAGTTTTAGTTTAGGTATGTGCCATAGCAAATACATAAAATGTCAAAAAGAAATTGGTAGTCAATCGATGCGTAATTGTTTTCTTTTCTTTTTTCTTTTAATTGGGATCTCAATCCCCTTATAATTCATAAATAAATAATTCAGATCTGTATAATTATTGTAATAATATGAACGCTTGTGATGTATAGGAGTAGTTCCACCTTCTCGATTCTTGGATACGCTGCATCCGGGGATACGCCTGACGGTTTATACAACCAACACGACAACCACTGGGTGTAGCAGGTTAATCGCATCTCACCTTTGAAGGGAAACTACTCTCTTCCATCACTTCTCGTTATTAGACATTATTCCGTTCAAGCGTAGACCCCCCTCCCTAATTCTTATTTCGACATTCCTTGTTAAACACTAATCTACAGGAAAGAGAACGCACTACGTGAGTCCATATTTGTTCATTCTTCTTCTATCGTGGTTTTCACTTCATAACTTTTCGATATAACTAGCAAATCCAAGCCAATACATGTCAGATACGTTTAGTTCTATTGTTTCAAATCCAAAGACAGTAAAACTTAGGTTCTTGGGGTTTAGGATTAGCACGCAAGCGTAACTTACAGATTGATCAATCGTGGAAAGTTATTGTGTCGGACCGAATTCGATATTGATGACGCCAGGTCCGGGACCCGTTGATCAAAGTATGAGGAACTCGTCAACTCGGGTTACGAGAAACCGGCCGTCAACGTGTAATTAACCCCGATCCCTTCTTTGGGACGAGCGGGAGCCAACGCTGTACCACACGTGGCACTACGGCGAGGTTGATGTACCGGCTCCCGAGGATTGACAGGGACGGCCCATAATAGCCAGTCTATTGGCATAACAGCCTTCTGCTTGGCATCGTAGAGTCGCAGGTGGAGTATAATAGGCCGTCATTAGGGAGCCTGCCATAGATCACAGGACACGGCTCAATATCAGCTGAGTGGACCGAAACCAAACATTATGACGCGAGCTGCCCGTCTAGCTGGTGGTTCTTCATGTGCTATCCTTTTTCGTAACTGTTGTTACGGTCTTCGAGAGTGCGACCATATCTAAGGTATCAAGCTACATTAGGAAGTGATACTCAAACGCAGATGGGGATCGGTAGATGTTATATTTGAATTGTTACGCAACCTGTAGATAATACCTGTAAGCTGATTTAGCAGCCAAATTGAGTAACCCTTCTAGGTTCAGATTTCGGCAGGTCTGCCGTGTAGTTATTAATTGAGAGAAAATTTTATAATTCCTTATTTCAGGTGATCTTAATTTTGTATAGTTACATATATATATAGGTATATATATATATATATATATATATATATATATATATATAAAATTTAGGTAATCTCGCGAACGCCTCATAATTTGATTGAATCTTGTAGTTTACTATGCGAAATTCACTATTAGAGATTTACTTTGCAAATTGAGAAACCTACCCTTCAAGTGTTAACTCAAAAATACAATTTACTTTAATTGACTGAATATTCAGCCAGTCTGAAAAATGGAAGTCCTCTACTTCGAGATTTAGTTCGTTCTAGAGGCGATCTGGGTCTTTCCCAACGTCTGGGTAAAAAAAAGAAAAACAAATCCAACGACACAAAAACGATTTCGTTTCAGTCGACTTGGTTTTATATTATATTCATTCTTATAAATAATAGAGATTTCAAAAATAGTGGTAATTATAATTAAAAAACGCTGCAAACGATTACGCATAGGTTTATTATTTCTGTATTAGGCAGCCCTTGTACACGCAGAACACTTGTCTATATTTGAACAAAGTATATTATACATTATCTAAATATTACTGAATAGACTGCTTGATTTGATGTATAAAATTCTAGTTCTAGTTTCTGTCAAAGTTCTAGCCCTTACTGAGAGCAAACGGATGAACGTATGACGGTTCCGGACCTGGTTGGTTTCATTCGATTCTCTGCGATAATATGCTGGCGGCTGTCCCAAGTGACGCAGTACTCCTTTCTCTACAGTTTTTTTTTTTTTTTTTTTTTTCGTACAAAAAAAGGTACATAGGGTATATTCAGAATCAGCGCGAAATTTCTAATAAGAAAGAAGCATAAACATAAGTTTTTAACAAAAAATCCCTTTTTGCCCCAATGTGCGTCGCCCCGTGTGAGCCGTGCTGTTAATTTTCTGGCTTCTATATAGATAGAGATACTCCAAAACCATCTACAATATTATTCCTTCCGTGACTGGTCTAGACTTAGGTGTCTAATGTCTTCCATACACAGTATTGCTGTAAATAAACAGCCTTGCAGGATTCGATACAGTTACGCTACAGTATTGCGAGAAGGCTACTTAAACTAAACCGACACATCACTATCTCAAACGTTCTGGCTGGATGCTGGAAGTTCAAAAGTTCGTCGAAAATCCATCATTGTCGATAAGCAAAAAAAAGGAGGAAAGAAACCCGTTGAGGCACCGTCACGTCCGAGCTCGGTGCAGTACGTGCCATAGAGTCCCAGTAGTTCCACAAGTAATGGACCTCAAACTTGTCAGAAGCAATCCATAGTGGCCTGCTAACACCTCGACCGAATCGGTGCCCGGGCTACTCGTTCGCGATATTGATCATTCCCTTTTCAGGGAGGCGTTCAACTCAACAATCATACTGCTGCGGTTCAAGACTCCGGTTAACGCAGAGACCCGCCTCAATAACTGCCGGTCATAATGCGAGGGTAACTGGTGAGTTAGGGTTGGGTAATACGATCACCTCCTGCTCTTGAAGAAACATGCGTTCAGAACTTCCAAATATGAAACAGACAGGTAAATCAGATGAGTGATCTGGTTGTTTCCATGTTACATAAAATATGAAGCGGCATTTTAGAAACTTCTGGTCCGATTTGATTATTATGATTTTTTATTGATGACGAGATATAATTTCTGTCCTATTCAATCAAGGTCGCAAAATTTGAAAATATCCTCATCCGATGGCTGAGGATAGTTTTTTCTTACAAGATCAAAATCAAATAAGAAAAGCCAGACCATTTCTGATCCTCCTGACTTGTTGTGGACATTTCATCCCACTAATGGGTAGTCAAAAACCAAAATTATTAGATCCGAGAATTAGATTGGCCACTTAGACTGAATATATCAATTGAACTTTTAAGGGAAAACACGATTTGTGTATTTTCCACTGTCAAGCCTTAGTAGTACTTGCTTATTAAATGGCTAAAATTTGTGTGGTAGCTAGATGTTGTGAATTTATAAATCAAATTATTGACTCCTAATAGTGTCGTTTGAATGTAAGTGAATCATCTGAACTAATAAAGCCCTGAATGGACTAAGATCCTGCATGGCAAAGATTTATCTTCTGACCAAGCTCCTACTTAATAGCCAGTCATCAGAACATAGCTCTAATGATCTAATAGCCGAACATTAAGCCCGTAGCTCTATTGCCAGACAATATGCCCAAAGCACTAACAAGCAGATTTTAAGCCCGTAGCTCTAATTACCTAGGTGCCGGATTCAGAACTACTTACGCTTGTATAAAATAACCTAAATGGAAAACTAAAATAATAAATTGAAAGAGGAGAATGTTGGTTCAAAAATACTGGAACGTGGAATTCAGAAAAGCCAATTCGGTTGTGAGGTTTGACAAGGATAGCTCGATCAGAATGAGCTTCCTTCCCAGTTGCACTCTCTCCCCTCTCTGTGCTCTGCTCTCTTTCCGGTCAGGCTCTGATCTTTTTTATTGGAGAAACTAACAAGTACAAAGTTCGGACACGTTAATTTGGGCCCCTGGTTTAAAATGTATCAAGGAACAAGAATATAGGTAACCAAAGATTTGACCTCCGACAAGAACCTGAGCAAGAAAAATAAATAAACAAAAAACACCAGAATACAATCGAGCCATAATTTTGCCTTGGAATGTTATGGAAAGTGCGTTTTTTTTTTTTTTTTTTTTTTTTTTTTTTTTTTTTTTTTTTTTTTTTTTTTTTTTTTTTTTTTTTTTTTTTTTTTTGGACTTTCCAATGTTTTCATCGTGTAGAGAGAACATACAGACCAGATTTTTTAGGACTTACCGTTTAGGCTCCGTGCTGCTATAAAGACCGTTTCTTGTCGTTTTTTGGACATTCCTCTCTAAGGTCTTCATCGGAGGTCAAAACTGTGGTCATATTCTTGTTTCTTGAGCCATTTTACGCCAGGGAAAATTTTAGCAAGATGCTTGCAATGAAAATCGGCTTGACAGTAAACTAAAATTCGCTCCATCCATCCATTAGTGGGGTGACATGCCCACAAATAGTCAGGAAGATCGGATATGGCCATGGTAAGTTTTGGCTTTTTTTTAGGTAGGTATACGATTTTGCTCCACACTAAGACGATTAAATCAGATTTTGAATCCATGAATGAATCCGTAGGTAGCAATCCATGTGAATAAATCCGTAGATAGGCTCTAAGTAGATAGCAACATGGGGTCATTAGAGTTTTCTCATTTTTTAAAAAATATATGGTGAAGATGGTATGAAGACGGATGACTCACGTACTCGTAAATATTATCATCATTAGTGGATACCCAGTTTTATTTGGAATCCCTTTCCGGATCTTCCAAAGTGGATCATTACTCTACGAATCTCGAGTCGTCACGACATGACTTCATACCAGGTACAGGATTATACATTAATGATAATACGGAATCGACCTTGGCCGGCCCCAGAAACACGTCCTCCTGCGAAAGGTCGTCAGATGCTGCAGTCGAAGAAGAAGATCCAGAAACGTCTCGTCCGCCTTGATCGCGATAAGCAAGGGTTTCAAACCACAATTTTTTTCTTCGAAAAAAAGAAGGAAAAAAAAACCGGCCGGTTCACCTTGGTTTGTATCGTATTATTTTCCAGAGAATGGGAGTTGGATTATATAGATTACTAGAAGGTCTGCTGGCTCATCCCAGTAGATCTGGAGATCATTCGACTTTCTCATCCTGGTCCACAGTCCACACGTGGAAGTGGTTCTAGACCAAAGGACTTTTGGGGTAACTTGGACGTATAGAATTAGTTGAAGAACAATGTGCTAGTCAAAACGATTGAGAAGTTGACGTTATGAGAAATTAATGTTTGCGCTGGTGCACAGACTAATATTAATCCAATATGAATGAAATTTATAGGGGAACGTCTAGGAGTTGAACCGCACTATCCTTGACAATTTTATAAAAATCGGTCCATTAGTCTCGGTGTTTTGTCTGTGTCGATCAATTTTAGTTTTGCGCTTGCGCTATAGTTATTACTCCACCAATCGAGATATAGTTCATAAGGAATTTTTCTGGAACATATACTCATCTACTCCCCGAGTTTGGACGAAATCGGACGAATAGGTGATGAGAACTCGACGTTATAAAAAATTAACGTTTGTACATGAGCACTGGCTACTACTTATGCGACGGCAATGAAAGGTGTAGGGGACCGTCTAGATGCTAACCCGCACAATCCCTGAAAATTTCATCAAAGTCGTTCCATCAGACTCGGAATTTCGCCTGTCACAATCGATATTAGTTTCGCGCATGCGTTAAGGTTATTACTCCACCAATCATGGCATCACTTATAAGGCATGTTAAATTGCATATGTTAAAAGCATGTGGAAATTTTGATTTTGGAGGAAGTAAAACGTCTGCCAAGTTGAGTGAAACATAGCTTCCTCGTATCTGTAACGAATGTATTTTAGATCATTGAAATGTTTTAAATGATCTTAAACAATTCCATAACAGAAAATCTTAAATCTAGCTGTAGCGCATGTGCAGAATGAGAAATGATTCTATTAAAATCTAACCAGCACACTCCCTGAAAATGTCATCAAACTTGGTAGAAAACTGTGGAAATTGGCTTGTTACAAAGATCTACGGATACACGGCAGGTAGATCACACATACAAACACTCAAACTCACCCACTCATTCACAGACATTCATTCACAGAACGAAAGTAGTTCAGAATTGTTTAAAACGTAAAATGAGAGGGGAAATTTTGATTTTGGAGGAGAAAAAAATATTTCGTCTCCCAAAAGTGAAAACAATGCTTCTGCTAATTATAGGACTCGGAAGCAAAACGGCTGCCGGAGTTAGGTGTGACGCAAAGCTTCCTCGTATCCCTAACTCGAATGAATAGATCATTAAAATGCTTTAATGGTCTTCAACGATTCCATAACAGGAAATCATAAATCAAGGTGTAGCGTAAAACGCCGAAATCGGTCAGCTAGGAAACCTGAAAATGATACGATGTAATTTACGTTTGCACATGTATGAATAAGGTATTGATTTGAGAACATTAGGTTCGATACAAGACCATCTATAGTATAACCTTCGCACCTTCTTACCTTCGCACCTAATCTGAAAATTTCGTCAAAGTCGAATGAAAACTGTTAAATTCAAGTTTTTTACAAGGATTAACCATTCACTCATGCGCAGAAGCTGATGAGGAACTATAATGCTACAATCATGGAAT
The DNA here is from genome assembly GCA_030762985.1 of Adelphocoris suturalis. Taxonomy (NCBI): domain Eukaryota; kingdom Metazoa; phylum Arthropoda; class Insecta; order Hemiptera; family Miridae; genus Adelphocoris; species Adelphocoris suturalis. The sequence continues at coordinate 44,884,916 of CM061044.1, forward strand.
GATCACATCGTTTTCTCTTCATGACGTCTCATGAGGATCATGTCTTCAGAATTGCCGGCGCATGCGCGAACCTCACACGCTTATAACAAGTATGACATCTACAGTTTCATCCTATCTCGATGAAATTTTCTGAGATTGGGTTTAGGCTGTTGGTAAATGAACCGCAATGAACTCCTTCGCTCCCGAACCACATAGCTTTCGAGCAAGCGCGAGCATAACATCTATCAAGTTTCATTTTCTCATTGGCTGATTGACCGATTTTGCCCAAATTTCTAAAGGAATCGTTCAAGATTATTTTAAACATTTCTATGGTATATACATTAGTTATGAAAGCGAGGAAGCTATGCGCCATAGCCAACTTGGTGACGTTTTATTATTTTTCTATTGCTTCCGAGTCTACCTAAAGGTAGCGGAAGCATTGTTTTCACTTTCGGAAGATCAAAATTTGTTTGTCTCCAAAATCGAAATTTCCACTAGCATTTTACGTTTTAGAAATTCTGAACAACTTTCGTTCCGTGTTTGTCTGTCGTGTGTCCGCATATCCTTGTAACAAGCCTAATTTCCACAGTTTTCATCCGATTTTGATGAAGTTTTCAGGAAATGTGCAGATTTATAGTCCTCCATCAGTTTCCTTGATCCCAAATAAATTCTCCATTCTGCGCATGTGCAAAACTAAATTCCATCAAGCGTTATTTTCATACACCCTGGACGTTCAATCTCGCTCAAATTTGGAGGATAGTTGGGAGAGACAGATTTGAAAATTCCATATAAATCTTAACCCAAACGTATCAATAGCAGCTCCTGCGCATGCGCAATTGTGAAATCCATGAAACAAGCTTAATTTTCACAGTTTGCATCTGATTTCGATGAGAATCTCAGGGAATGTGCAGATTAGAGTGTAGATGGTTCCCTATCAGTTTCATTGTTTCCAAATTAATATTTCACTTAGCGCATGCGCAAACGTAAATTCCATCGAGCATCATTTTCTCCAGTCGTCTGATCTCGCTTAAATTTGTAGGATAGTTGGAAGAAGACGATTTGAGCATCCCATATCAATTTCACCATAATTGTATCATTAGTATCCAGCTGCTGAGCACGAGCGAGTGTGTAATCCTTGTACAGAATCCGATTTCCATAGTTTTCATCAGATTTTGATGAAATTTTCTAAGAATTTAAAACAATTGAAAACATTTCAATGATCTATGCATTCATTTTACGGATACGAGGAAGCTGTGTGCCACACCCAACTTGGCAGACTTTTTTCTCCACCATTTGAGTGTCCCGGGAAATTCTGGTTTTTTATGTTGCTGTGCCATGGTTCTTAGGAAAACTTTATGTAGGGCCCAACGTTACACATTACGAAGCTAATATTTTTGTCAGTTATGTCACATAAAAGGAACTTGGAAATTTCCAATCTTGGTTTGGGTGTTTACTTTCTTTGCTCACCGTTGTTATTATTTCCACGATGACATTGGCCAGGCGGTATTCAGCCCGGAACCCGAGGTATTGGTCAACTTGATCACGGCCCAAGTTGAGGGAGAGCGGCCTGAGGGGAGGCCATCAATACGCCCCGGGCATCCTCCAAAAGTGATCGGAACCCGCTTATGAATTTTTCGAAGTCTCATAACGTACCGTCAGACTGAAGCTCCGCCTTTCTCTTTTGTTCGGTATCAGATAGAAAGCAGGTTGCCGCCGATGTCACTTCCATATCGACGGTTCAAGATAAGTTTTCCCAAAGCGATGACTCTTTGTTGGGCCTATACGCACACACAGATACTCATCGTGTGTCTGCACGTTACTATGCGATCACATCCAGATCCCCTAATGCGGTGTCGAGAATATGAATAGCTATTTGTCCTGGTGACTATAAACTTTCATAAAAGGCGTGTACGTTTCGTAACTGAGTACCTACTAGTGAAATTATCGTTTACGGACCTTTTGAATGAGTCCGTCGTCGACAGCAAGTCCAACACCGGGGGCGAGAGCATTCGATTTAAAGACATCATCATCAGTCCGTCAAAATAGTACTCCTAGTACCTTAGCCTGACTGGCTGAGTCTGGTATTAGATCTATAGGGTTATTTCCGCTAGTTTTTTTTTTTTTTTTTTTTTTTTTTTTTTTTTTTTTTTTTTTTTTTTTTTTTTTTTTTGTGGTTTAAGCCGCACCTCAACCATAAGCGGCATCGAACAAGGTGTCTAAAGGGACACTGCAAGTGGCATGATTCCAAGGGGGGCCATGCTACACTCCACCACCGAACAGAGTGCCATCACGGACTCCACTGGTAAATCGGAGGAGGACAAAATAAGGCTTACAGTTATGACCACTGTTTAGCCCTTAGAACGGATAAAAAATAAAAATAAAACCGAAAATAAAATAGTACAACTAAGTCTAGATCTAGAATAGGCTAATAACTAAATACCTATATGTTACTGTATATAATCGCCAAAGAGAAATAAAACTGTGTCTTGATTGCACAAAAATATATCAAAAATCAGATATCACAGTTCGTAGTGGAGCTCAGCGGCTCTCAGGTACGACAACAGGGACGTCAACCCAATGAGGGGGCCGATGCTTGACTCGGAGGTCTAAGAGGTATGGGCAGTTCACCAGGAAATGGTATTTAAAATTAACGGGGAGCCTCACTGACGCATGTTTTACAGGGAGTCTTAGAGAGGATCCCTATAAAAATGTCTTAAAAGAAGAATTTCTTATAAGAATTTCTTAAGGAGAACAGAAGTTAATTAGGTACTCATACTTGACGGCCAAGCCACACTTGCCGGCCCTGTGCGCTCTGGCTGCTGCCCAACTAACTTACCGTGTAATCAGTCTTGCACTATCAATCTTGCGGGTAATGGTGAACGAAACGATCAAATCGAAAGTAATCAAGTTTACAGCATCGTTTTCTGTAAGTTCTGTTGAAATTTAGTTTACCTCGTTACGCCTATTAATGTTCTGTATCACAAACTATGGCTTATACAGATTTTATCATACGTGCGTAATTCTTGCTTAGGTACACAGGAAAGTTGTACAACATGCTGCAACACAAATGAAAATACGGGCTTTAATCTGATCAGTTGAGTAGACAAAGTTCTCCCCTGTTCCCCGTACGAAGTTAAAATTTGATAGCGAGCCTCTCTTGGACAACGGACAAATGACTCCATCCTTCTTGAGCTGAATGAGCTAAATTCTGACGAAGCACAGGACTAAAATTGATCAAAATATAAACGTCAAATAATGTCTTCTAAATGTAAAGCATGTTCCGTATTTTTTAAATTTTATTCGGTACAGCTTAATTAAGACTACCCGGGGGTGCAAGGGGCTGTCCCATTTTCAATGAAATGGGTTTCTACATCGTCGGGAGTGATTTAGCTGGGTTTTATAGTGCGGTTTCTGTATGCAATTGATCAGGCAAAACAAAGCAAATTTTTACGCCTGCTCTTCTATCTTTATTTTCATTATTATTCATTTCTTTCTTTCTTAAATGCTAGACGATTTGAATGAAATTCACTTGAGTTATTTTTGAGGTACGTTCGGATGATTATACGATATTTCCCAATTTCATTATGTACCTACTGTCAAAGACACTTAAATATCATCCGAAACAGCTATATTAATCTTAAACTACATGCATACATTTTTCATGTATGAAGCAGTACGATCATCTGAACGAATTGCCGTAAATAACGTAGGTATATTATAACTTATAACGTAACATTGTTTTGAAATTTGACCGCTTTGAGTCTAAAGGAATTGTCAACTACCGATTTTATGGTAAAAAATACGTTATAAATAATATCTGAGATTCAAAAAAGATCTTGGATGTTTAGCTTTTTATGGCAGTTTTGATCGTCTTTTCAGCAAATGAATATTGATAAAATTTAAGCCGGTATATTTTTAGCATAATTTTTTTCATGTTCTAGTTCATTGTTAATAAACTTGTTTTGACTAAAATTATGCCTAAAAATATAAATTTCACAATTTTTAGTCGTTTTCAGCCATTTTAAAAGATTTTTTAGCACACATCTTTTGAAATTTAGCCAATTTGTGCTCAAAAGTGCTGTTCAACGAACTCATTCTATCTTTTGGAAAGCTTGCATTTTTGGCGCAAGAACGGAATTTTTATGTCAATCTCAAGGAGAGTTATCGTCTGGAATCACACACACACACACACATACACACAAATATATATATATATATATATCGCAAACGTCAAGAATCGTTTCAGAATGTCTCAAATTGGATTTCTTTGAAGAAATTGTTCAAAAATTTTTATTTTAAAATTGTTGGGTCTTCATTTTTTACGAAAACTTGCTAAAATCGAATACATTCTCGAAAGAGTGTGAAGCCTCGCACCGTATGCTTTCTATTCGTTTCTGAGACGCGGAGTTCACACGAGGGAAAGTGATAGGAGGTCCAGCGGTGCCTAAGTGGTAAGCGGTCCATTATCCGGTGCTCTCACGTCAAATCGGCTTCATTCGAGGGCGTTCCCGTCGAGGAGCGAACATCTTCACCTTCTCAAGGTCAACCGACTATTACGTCATTAATCCTTTCACTTATTTTTTAATTAAAAAAATACATGTAACAGTGGAGTGAAAAAACAGCTTTCTGGAATGTTTCTTATGTACAGGTAAATGGGTTCTAATAGTTGATCAGTCGTTTCTGGAACGACAGACAGTGAAAAACTTTTGCCATGTTTGGTGTAGCAAAAAGCTATCACCGATCCGTACTATGAGTGTAGAGATCTTTTAAATTTAGTATCCAGAATCAAGAAAATATTAGTTCATAAATAGTGATCTATGCAGAAGCATAACTAGAAGAAACTGTAAAAGAAGTTTAAATTATGAAATTATCTTGAGAGTGGAAGCTTAGAAACAGAGTTTTCTATCAGCGAATTTTCGTAAAAAATGAAGCTAACGCAATCGCTTCAAAAATTGTCTTCATTGAAATCCGTTGTTCGTAATTAAAATCCAGAAGATAACTCCCCTTTGGATTAAGATCAAAATTCCGTTCTTGCCCCAAAAAAGCAAGCTTTTCAGATAAAAAGATGAGTTTGTTGACCAGCGTTTTCTGAGCACATTAAATTACTAAAATTTTTAAGACGCTACATATTATTACATAAAGGTTTATTATTTCTGTATTAGACAGCCGTTCTACGCAGATCACAGGTCCATAGAACATAGGTAAGAAGGAAACTCATCAAAAATCGGAACTCGAGACTTTTTGATGAGTTTCTCATCAAAAAATTACGTAAAATCAATTTATCAGCATAAAATTAGTTATGAGTCATCATTTCGACTACTGTCCGACACCATCGGGACACTCCTCGGAAACTGGCCTTTTTCTGTCGATTACGTACCAAGGTTCACATTGAAAGTAAGAAAACAAAATGACAAGCTCAATCACACGAAAGTTGCCTATTTGGGTTGCGTTCCAAGCCGATTTTGCCCCCTTGTTTTTATTGTAGGTACGCAACCACCAAATGTTTTTAACTACTTCCAGTTTGGCAGCGAGGAAGCCGAAATCTTTTGTTACAAGCACAAGTTTTCGTTTTGAACAAGCCCATTAGCCGAAAGGTACCTACATGCACTTTTACTTAATGAAGCTTGAAGTGGGATGCGAGAACCATTAGTGTTCCTGTACCTATTAGGTACCTACCAACTCCCAGTGAAAGTGATGCAAATGGTTTTCCGTCAATCAGAGATTCGCTTTCATGCAGTTGCGCAAAAGAACATTTACCTACACCGCATTGCGCCGTGCGAACGGTTTTAAACGCCTTCAACGCGGCAACAGCCACCAAAAGGCGCAAGGTCAGGAGAGTGATCTCATCTCTTCCTTCTCATCTCCGTGGCTCAGCTTCGCTGTCCAGCGTGGGCGAAGTTCACGATCCACAAGGTCAACTTTCTATTTTCCACCTGCCAATCCCCCTGGACGAGTGGTCGAAGAATCCGGTTTGTTATAATGTTTTTTTCGGCATCTCGCGTTCCTGGATTTTTATTGCGGACGTCAACGTTTAAACGGGTTCTGTTAATCGTGAAATAGCCAACGAGGAAGTCCTTGGGAAAAATGTAGATACGTGGTAATGAGCCTTCTGGTATTTGATGGGCCATTTCTAATCTTCTGTTAAGTACACAGTTTTATTACTTTTGATTTCAATAAAATTAAAATTACCTTCAAACGTTGGACTTATTTGATTTGCATTTATTATAAATTGCTATAATAGCAATTTGATAAATATTGATATATTATGAATCAACTAGTTTTGATAGCACTATATTTCATTATGTCGGCACCCCTTGTACTTTTGCTTCCGAGTCTACCTATAGAAAGCGGAAGCGTTGTTTTAACTTTTGGGAGAAGAAACATTTGTTGTCTCCAAAATCAAAATGTCCACTCGCATTTTACGTTTTAGACCATTCCGAAGAACTTTGTTATGTGTTTCTGTCGTGTGTCCGCAAATCGTTGTAACTATTAGCTTAATTTTCACAGTTTTCGTCCGATTTTGAATAATTTTTTCAGGGGATGTTCGGGCTAGGATGAGAACGGTCCCCTATCAGTTTTATTGTCCTCAGCACGTCCATCAGGATTTCCAACTCCTACTTAATATCACCGGGTGATATTATTGCTTCACCAGACTTTAAAAGTGATGGTCATCACTGATTTAGCAAGCCATAATCAGTAAAAAAGTTCTTCCAGTTTGCAGCCCATGATTATCTAGTCCAACGGTTCCCAACCTTTTTAATTGTGAGGCCCAACTATTTTTAAAATAAAGCTTTGAGGTCCATATATATATATATATATATATATATATATATATATATATATATATATATATAAAACATGTTAGTAATTGGTAAAAGATATGTGTACAAGAGGAAAAAATATCTCAAGTATTTACAAAGAAAGCTCCTGTACCTTATTCACTTTTAGTTGTTACATGATGAAAAACAATTATATACAAGTGGTCAAAGTAAAAAGAAAAAACTCAATGGGATTTTTGACATTGTTTTTCTCCCACGAGAGAATCAATGTCAGGATTGAAACTGGACAGTTTTAGTCTTAAGTCGCTTTCAACATTCAGTTTGTTCCAGTACTTGTTTTTCAAATAAACCAATGTTGAAAAGGCTTGTTCACATAAATATGTTGTGGAAAACCCCATCAAGTGCTTCAGTGCAATTTTGGTGATTGCCGGATATTCTTCGCGAACTTTAATCCAAAACGGAACTAATGGAGTTGTTTTAAAAAACGATGCTCTGGTCACATGGCAGTTCAATTACCGAGTCTTCTTCACTCGAAGACATTTTCATTTTTTTCAAGTTATCTCCTTCAAATGGATTCCTGATCCAAAGAATTTCATCATCAATTTTGGGGAAGTACTTCCTAAAAAAACAGTGAAAGGCTTAATTACTGCTCGAGTTCTAGTTAGTAGGAAAGAATAAAATGTATAGTAACAGTGCAAGAAAAGTAGCCAAGATAAATTAATTGTACTATTCCGATATTAATTGTTGAAACTCAGATGATTTTTTTAAATATATTTTTATATTTTTGACCAGCATCCACGGCCCAGTACCAAGCTGCCCGCGGCCCACAGGTTGGGAACCGTTGATCTAGTCGATCAGTCTGTCGCCACAGTCGTTGCACCCGCGAGTCTGGCTAATGTGAGCAATCTCATTAGTACCTTCCCATTAGTACGAACCTACTCGTTTTAATTGGGTGACGTTAATGTCTCTGAAATCTTCAGGGCAAGGTAACTTGATTGCCAAATAAAATGTCGACAGGAGGAATGCTGCCCTCCGGCGTTGATTCGACGAAAGACCGATCATCATTATGAAAGTGATGCGAATTGAAAACGACGTGATGAGGAAGGTGTGTCGGATTTGTGAGAATAAAAACTACTTCGAACTCCTTTTGTTATACATCTTGAGTTAAACTACCTGCCTATGGAATAAGATCTGATTGTTGGGGGCCAATCAACCTACCAACATGCGTGATGATATAGGGAGGTGAATACCTACCATTTACTAGAGGCGATCTCCATTTCCAATTTTATCACTTAGGTGAGAATGCAATTTTCGGAGATGATTTTTGTGACATCTCCCCTAGAGAAATTTGTGTCAATGTTCATGAGCATCTAAAAGTACTGAGTAAATTGCCGATTCGGGTAAGACCATGAGTAAGGCTTAGATAACTAGGAAAATATTTGCAATTAAGAACCGGTTCTACCTTACAAAAAATTACGACGGCTTAACAAACACATGGATTTTTACCGAATATCCAAATTGAATGTCAGAACTGGGACTCCTTTGGACTATGGCGAACATATGAAACACGTCCGAGTACTCCACGCAAATAGAAGGATTTGAGATGAATCAGAAAAAATCACCAAACGAAGTCGTAAATGCCTAGCAGCAACAGTAGCAGCGAGTGATTCGTCTAAAAGTTAGCGAACGAGCGTCACAGTGGTTGGCAATACTCCTTGCTCATGGATACCTATGATATACTACCTATACAATTTCGGGGTGTTTTGACCTTGCGATATGGAAACACCCCCTACTTACCACGCTTACCTAAAAATTAGTTTATTAATTGAAAAAGTTTACCTACTGTAAATTAAAACATTCGAACATTTCGGCACAAAATGAATTTCATTAAAATGTGCTAAGAAAAAGCGGTAAAAAAGCAAAAAATCGTATAGATGTAGGTATAGAATACTAAAATTGGTATATCTATATCTATACTATTTATAAGAATGAAACTCCGTCTGTTTGTCGTGTCTATGCACGGCCAAACGGCTGAGTGGGGGGAGTGTACGAGTCTTCTTGAGATCTACGATCTTCTTGAGATTTCCCGAAAGTGGGAGCGAGCGAATTTAAAATTGTTTAATCCCACCCGAACCATGGGCCGTAGGGCGGGAGGGGGGTCGAAGTAAGAATTAATGTGCGCTTTTTGGACTTCCCCGCTTCCCCTACCCCTCTAAACGGCCGTCGAAAATTCCGGAAAAATACCGGTTTCGTAGGTTTTCCTACGAGGAAGACGACGGCGCGATCGGATCGCGAAAAAAGTATCGGGAAATGCGTCAAAAAAATGCGAGAGTACCCGGGAAAAACTTGGTTTTTTAAAATTAAAATATACCCCATAAAGGTACGTTTTTCGGAACGGTTTTCGCGGGCGAAATAAAGGTTTGATCCCGCCGAATCTGAATCCGAAATCGGATATCGAAAAAAGTGACGAGAACTCGGTCAAATTGCGAGCGGAAGCGAGCAAAGCGATTAAAATGATTGTGCCGTGGACGAGAGAAGGCTCAAGAATTGACGTGAAGGGTTCGATGTCACAACGTTGCGAGGCGAGCAGGTATGCCTACATAGGTACCTACCTTGCGAGCGAAGCGAGAGCCATTTCAAATAGTAAATACGGACTTTGTCCTACACATATACAGGTATACCTTGCGAGCGAAGAGAGCAACATCCCCGAATAAACTTTTCGTGGTTCCACGTAGTTTTATAAGATTTAATTTGTTTGTAAGAATTCCCAACTGAAAAAAACGTCTGCCAAGTTGGGTGGGCAGTACAACATTCCCTAATAAACTTTTCGTGGTTCCACGTAGTTTTATAAGAATTAATTTGTTTGTAAGAATTTCCAACAGAAAAAAACGTCTGCCAAGTTGGGTGGGCAGTCTTCAAGCGAGCGAAGCGAGCAGCATCCCCTACAGAAGTAAAACCTACCCTTAGGGATCTACCATTTGCGAGCGAAGCGAGCAACATCCCCTACATGTTTCAATTGTAATACATCGCATGTATACAGCCACACTTTGCGAGCGAAGCGAGCAACATTCCCTACATACCACACTAAACTTTTCGTGGTTCCACGTAGTTTTATAAGATTTAATTTGTTTGTAAGAATTCCCAACTGAAAAAAACGTCTGCCAAGTTGGGTGAACAGTATAACTTCCTCAAGCGAGCGAAGCGAGCAGCATCCCCTACAGAAGTTAAACCTACCCTTAGAGATCTACCGTTTGCGAGCGAAGCGAGCAACATCCCCTACACACGTTAAACCTACACTTAGGGATCTACCATTTGCGAGCAAAGCGAGCAACATCCCCTACATGCCACACTTTGCGAGCGAAGCGAGCAAAATTCCCTACATGCCACATTTTGCGAGCGAAGCGAGCAATTTAACGGGGGGTCCAGGGGGCTTGCCCCCCGGCTGGACGTGGAGGCGAGCGTAGCGAGCCGGAGCGGCTAGTGCCAAATAAAACATACAACGCCTAAAATAAGGTCATACCATATCATGAATACAAATCCTAAAGTGGGCTTTTGTACCTTATTATTATTTAGACAAAGTCGTTTGCCATAATTCAAATTGAAAGTTTCTGTGCACACAAAGTGCTCACATTTCAAAACCTTAACATGAATAAGCGGCAAAAAAAAATACGAAAATTCTCTCATGTGGCCATACTGTTAGACTAAAACTTTCGGCCTTTTGGTTACTCATCGGTTACTTTTGGCCTGTCTGTATTCTTTATGTATTTTCCTTTAGATCATTGATTCATGTTACTGATGAAACCCTACTCGTTGAAGTACTTAACTATTAACGGGAGGCCACTCATTTATATTGATCTACCTATTTGTCCAAGTAATCTATAATTTTTACCAGAAGGATTGATTTGAGATATTTTTTATTTTTGAGATGCGAGCTTGAGATCATTCAGTCTCCTTGTCCAAATAATTTACATTTTACTAAACAATGGTTCTCTATTTCAATGTATAGCTTTATAGGTTGAATAACAAAGAAATTAGCTCCTTATCTCGCTCAGCTGACCTGGGGGGCTATAGACTTTATGATTCGTTTCAATTCGCCCCAAGGAGCCTCTAATTCCACATTTCAGCTTCATAGGTTGCAAATGCTTGACGTTCTAGGCTGAAGCATATTCATGTCTTGGAACGAAAGTAACACGATACCGATAAACATCCATTGCTTGGCAGTGATGTCCGCTAGCGGCCTGCTATAATGCACACTCATAATAAGATGAGAAAATTCAATAATGCAAATGCATGATGTTCTAGGCTGAAGCATATTCATGCCTTGTAATTTTGGCCGAAGGCTCTGAGTAGAACTCACGCGACGCCCGACGCCCCGAGTTTTGTGACATTTTTCACTTTTAGGTCCCGGTAAAATATTGGTGAGTGGCCTTTCGTTAACCGGTAAGTAGGTACGTTGATTATAACTAAACTGAGATTTGCGATCTCAGTTATCTTGTACTTAACTTCGATTATAAACTGTGCACCCAGTTGAACTTAAGCTACAGTAGGAATATACGAGTGTGAGCGGAGATTATGTGACTGCATTTCATAGAATGAACTTTCAACTCCGTTTATTCGGATCGTGAAGGTGGAAAGACAGCCGACAACTTCCTGGCTCATCTTGAGGGCGTCGAACTGTCGCGTCTGTCCGCTTTCCGCTACCCCCCGGCTCTTTTAACTTGTCTTTCATTGCACCTACTTTGTGCCGCTACTGCACTCAGTCTTGCCCTGTCCTGGTTGTTCTACGGCTACCTTATCTGGAAACATTTTATCATCTCATCCAATCCTACGGGTAGCAATCACTAAGGTATTATTCTACTTAGCACTAAATATTTACTTAGATGCTTGTTACAATCCACCAAATACAAAATAAGCATTGGAATACAAGGTGTTTCGCACTTTGTGTAACAAAAAAAATTGGGTAAAAGTAGACTGAAAATGGAGTAGAATGCTGCCAACCGCAACCTTCCTATGCACCTTCCTATGTCAATCTGTTCCCAAGATGTTTTTTTTTTTTTTTTTTTTTTAAAGGTAACCCTATTTTGTTTTATTATTTCCAATAATAAGCCTTTGTAATCGTATAGGAAAAAACATTTATTTTCTCCCAAACTTTGTCACTTTACGTTTCAAGGTGCGTAGATGTCAAAACTGCAATATCCGTCCGCCGTCCAGGCCATAAGAGGCCTTTAACTTGATGAAACATATCCGCCCTTTCCCATATAGACCATACTTGGGGTTTAGTTGGTCCTAGAATCTAGCCAGCCCGATCGCTTCACACGCATCATTGCTATGAGCCAAAAACGGGGGGTTTCCTCATATTTTTCCTCATACTTGGATTTTTCTATTTCTGTCGATTTTCACGTACAACCAATTCGTTACCAGCGAAGTGTAACTCCCTTAGTTTTCATAGCAGGAAAATCGTTCGCCACTTTATGGAATGCTCTCCTTTTATCACAACATCTCATGATCCCTAAGACCATTTTAGTGTCAAGGAAAGCTGATTTATTACGCAAAGTTATAAACTAATATTGCTATGTAGCCTTAATAAACTAATAATGTGAAAAGAAGGCACTGTACATGGTAGGTATACTATTGAATAGTAGGTACTTGTAAGCAGTGAGTACTGGACGATTGCAATTATTGGGTCTTTCCTAATCAGCTGATAGAGCTAAAATCTCTCCTGTTAATCCAAGGAAGTTGAGATTTGATAGGGAGACTCCTGGAATATTAGGAATCAATTGAAATTACTGACTTATTCTTAATCAGCTGAGTGAGCTACATTCCCTCCTGTTCATCCTAGGAAGTTGAATTTAGATATGGAGCCTCTCTGGAACACTAAGAGACAATTGAATTGATCGGGTCTTTTCTGATCAGCTGACTTAGCTAATTTAATTGAGACGTTTTTAGACAAACATAGATTTGATTGGGTTGACGAATTCATCTACTTGGGAACTCAAATCATTGCAGAAAACCGCATGAGCCCTGAAATAGGAAGAAGAATCCTAGCATCAAACCGAGCATACTTTGGTCTCCTGGAGCACCCGTCCGTGGTTAATTAGACCCGTGCTGACTTATGGATCAGAATGCTTGACAGTCTCCATGCATAATGAGGCATCATTGCAACGGTTTGTACGTACCGTACTGAAGTGGATTTTCGGGACAATACTTCATTCGGATCGGTCGGCTTCACTGGGTCGGGCATGTCATTCGTATGGACTAACAGGAAATCCCCAAGAAGTTGATGGGTGAGGTGCTTCATCGAGCTCGAAGATTAGGAATGCCGAGGTTGCGATGGTTGGATGGTGTAGCGCAGGATGCTCGCAACATACTGGGTGTCCATGACTGGAGAACGGCTGCGCAAAACCGAGACATGTAAAACGCGGATTGTAGCGCCACAAAGAGAGAGAGAGAGAGAGAGAGAGAGAGTATTTATATTATGTTTTGAAATTTGAGCAGTTTGAGGGAAAAAATTGTTAACTACTGACTCTAGGGCAAATGGGATAGGGCAAATTCATAACAATTATTGTATTTTTAATAATTTTTCAGTTTTTTAAATCAATTTTTCAGCCAATATTAATTAAATTTATGTGTATTTTTCTGTGTATTTTTTGCATAAATTTTATAGTGTCCTAGTTCGTTGATGGTTAACTTTTATTGACTAAAATCGTGCTTTAAAAAATTTTAATTTAACGATTTTTAGCCGTTTTGGGCCATTTTTAGTAATTTTTTTTAGTACATTTTTTGAAATGTTATGAATTCAATATGCTTGAAAGTGTTGGCCAACGAACTAATCCTTTCGTTTGGATTTCTAAAAATACTTGCATTTAACTGCATTTCCAAAAAAACGTGCTAGACGCAGCCAAATTTCAGGAGAACTTGCTAATTGAATCATAAGAGAATACGGCGGTGTCAAACTTTTAGAATGGAATCTTCTTCCATTAAAAAATAGTGGAAGTGCCGTTTTTGCACCCATGAGTAATGATCATTCAAAAGGTTTGGACCCTTTAGAAACTTCCCTTTGAACTTCATTCGGTTCAGACAAAACGTGGTACCTACCTACCTGATTATAGGTAGTTCAAGTGGTTAGGGGGCTTATGTCGCTGAGGAAACCACGAAACCCTAATTTGGCTTCGGTTTCTAGACGTGATCGCTTCATCGTCGTCTAATTGGTGAGGCAGACCGCAACTCAGTTCGATCAGGTGGGAAGGTGAGGAACAGGAAATCGGTGGGATGTAACTGAAATTAAAGGATGAACCTCCCACAACTTCTCGGCATCCAGTGGAGGTAACTCACCCACCAACTGGTCTTACTTGAAAGTTACGCGGTCCGAACTCACCGGCTTTAACAGTAATCATACTCAGGTAAAAGTCATCCTAAGTTAGATGGTAGGGGAAAGTGCTCTCTTATGAGGTAATTTTTTCAAAAATGGTGACACATGCTTCTCATAAAGGTGTATATTTGAGATATACACAACTAAAACATGCTAAAAATGTCTCTAAGACTTACCTATATAAAATGAAATGATATTGAATATATTCTATACAGGGTGGATAGACCGAGTGTGACTAGAAAATTTAGGTGAAACTACTATTGAAGAAGAGCAGAATGCCGTCAACCGCATAGGTATTTTACTCAATCCGTTCTTGTGACATGATTTTTAAAAGTTTTTTTTTTTAATTTTTTATTTTTTTTTATTTCTTTTTTTTTAAGCGTGTTCTTCCCTCTTAAACTTGAATTTATCCACTTTAATTAATTTCTTTCTAGTTTTGATCACATTTTCGGAATCAACGTTAAATTTTCTATAAGCATGATGCACTTTGATTCTTGGAAAATTCCGTCTGGAGACCCTAAAAGCAAAAATGAAATAAAATAAAATTAAATTTTTGAAAATCTTTAAAAAGTTACAACTATTCCAAAATGCTCTGAGTCCGAATCTGAGGTCAAAAGTGTGAAAGTCTCCTTTCTTTAATAAAATTTGATGTCTTCATAATTTTTCCCAACAACCCATTTTTCGTATACATCTCTCATGAGGATTTTTGAGTTGTCTTCTGAAAAAAATTTAAAAAGGGCCCTTAAAGAAAATTTTGGAAAAAAATTGTTTTTCTTTCGATTCAGGAGAGTTCAACGAACATTTAAAAAACAAAATCCCAGCAACGATTGGAGAAAGTGCTTTTTGATGTGGACTAATCGTGTTTTACTAAGCTAGTTTGACATCTGGTTTTTGCGCATTTGAAAAAATTAAAAAATGCAATCGTACCGGCTAAAATTTCATCAAATATGTTTGTACATACCTCTCACAGGCCCGGCCATCGTTTTTTTAAAGCGGAGAACTGTACTCCTTGCGAGAGAACTTCACTACTGTATACCTACCTACTGTTGTACTTTCGATTGTATCTTGCTCTCCCTCAGCACCGTTTTGTTTACAGGTACCAACGTGATTATGTGACCAATATCTTCAACTAGTGATGTTTTTCTCACCTTTATGGCCCTATCACACTTGCATTTTTCCAGCTTTTTTCTCGCATTTTTAATGCTCGAACGTGAAGAAGGCAAAGTGCTTTTTTCCAAGGTCAGCTTTTTCGACCATTGCGCATCCTGGCGGAGCAATTTTAAACTCACTTGGGATAATTAGAACAATCATGTTCTAATTTTTATTTCAACGCGAAAAATGCTAAAACGTAACTCTTGGGAAGGTAACAATTCAATGGAAAACCCCTAGGAGCATTAACCTGACAGACTTAATAAAACTGCATTCCGCCAAAATGCGCTGTTTTCGCACTTATTCCTCTTCAACATTCACAGCTGACCTTGGAAAAAAGCACTTTGCCTTCTTCACGTTCGAGCATTAAAAATGCGAGAAAAAATCTGTAAAAATGCAAGTGTGATACGGCCTTTAGACCTCTCTGAGTAATCCCACATAGGTAGTTTCGATTAGCTAAAATGTTGATTTTTTCATTTATGCCCATTACTCGAAGCTCTGTGCGCCGGCCAGCTGTAGGTACCTACCAATCAACCTATTTATATACGTCCTTCGATTCAGCGGCTGTCCTGAATAAGTCTCGATGTAAATAGGCAACATCCAGCGTGGAAGGAATGTTCCAACTTTAGAGCCCTCGACGAAATGAAGAAGTTTGACAACTTTAGGTTCCTCATATAGCTGGTAGGTATCCCGAGACGGAGATTTATAAAACATTCAAATGCCATCAATTCGGACTGTCTTCACTAGGTATACACTTTGAAATTTCCAACAAACATTACTATGTACAGTCGTTATTAGCTTCGATAAGTAGTTATATAGTTACCTAGTAACGATTGGTTGAAAGCGAGTTGCAAATAAATGCGTAACATCATTTTTCTCAAAAACATTCACCCCCATCCATCATGAAATTTGAAACTCCTCGTTTTTCGTTTTTTCCTTTCCACGCTGGGGAAAAAAAAGAAAAAAATGTACTTGAATAAATTTTTTTAAAGTTCCAGTCAAACATTATGATCGAATGAGCGAATTTATATAAATTACCTATCGCTTTATAATATGTTAAGTTGCATCGAAATTTGAGCACAACGAAATTGATAAAAACCTATTTCAAGTCCAAAAACGCATACTTACTAAATAAAATTTGGCAATTCAAAAGAGATTTTGGATTTTTGTTCGCAGTTTTTATAGATTTTCAGCAAATATTAATGTAATTTAAGTAGGTACGTTTTTCAGCTTAATTTTGTGCAAAAATTTAATGATGTCGTGGTTAGTTATGGATAACTTTTTTTTAACCAAAATTAGATAAATTCATCGATTTTTGACCTTTTTTTTTGTAGTTATTATTTTTATTTTTTTAAGCATACTTTTTGAAGGTTTACCAATTTAGTGTGCTCAGAAGTTCTGGCCAACGGCCTCATCCATTCAATAATTTTGGAAAGCTTGATTTTATAGCCCAAGAACGGAATTTTTATTTGAATCCTAAGGATAGTTTTCGTCTGGAATGACACATAGACACAAACACACGCATATATATATATATATATATATATATATATATATATATATATATATATATATATATATATATATATATATGGAAAAGCGCAAACTTCAGGAATCTTTTCCGAATGCCTCAAAACGGATTTTATTCGGAGTTTGATTTGAAAAGCTCATCAAAAAAATTACCTTTACTTTAATAAAATGAATAGTAATTAATTAATGCAAAACAGAGAATCATTTCAAACGTACCTATGTCTTTGGGTAGGTACAAGAAATAAGAGTTTCAAAAATGTTTTCTGTCCTTCTTTATCTAAAACCGATTCGTGGAATCTTGGTGGGACTTTTGATAAAGCAACATGATTATAACCGATGTCGTTATAAATTATTTCTACTGTATGTTCAAATGTTATTTCTTTGCTGCGTGTAGTTTTATATGGCTCGCTATGGCCCATGTCTGGGTAGGTAAATTACCAATGTTTAAGACATGATTTTTTACCGTAATATTTAAATTAACTGACCCATTTATTCAAAATGGATTCGCATGATACAACACAACATATTTATAGAATCCAATGAATCTCAACGGCAAACAGAGGCGGGGCATCAAGAAAGTCGGAAAGAAAGTAGAAAGTCGTTGATTCGAAGCAGTTCAGTCAATCTTTGCAATTCCATAAGTTTATGAGCGGGTAACTACGCTTCCTGCTAGAGGTTTCGTCACATAAACTTGAGTGAATTTGCAGTATTTACTTACGTTAAAAAGTCCTATTAGTAGTTATAATATACTCACTATCTCTTAGTTAACAATTATGTAATGAAGAAAAAAAGTGCTCAGTCATGCAACATGACTGATACTTTTTTTGTTGGAATTGGTCGGGATGCGGCCCAGGGAAAATAAATGAAATTATTTCATTTATTATTTTATTGATTAACGTTTCGTCCTCTTACTGAGAACATCTTCAGAGCTCGGTGTGTCCAGGAAAAAAATTTATAACCATCCGAATATAACGGATTTGTCAAATAAAAAATAACAGTGGTTAATGGTAAGTGGTAACGGAATTTGACAAATCCGTTATATTCGGATGGTTAGTAATTTTTTTTCCGGACACACCAAGCTCTGAAGATGTTCTCAATAAGAGGATGAAACGTTAATCAATGAAACAATAAATGAAGTAATTTCATTTATTTTCCCTGGGCCGCATCCAGACCAATTCCAACAAAAACAGTACTTACGGCCGACCAAACTAACATGACAAATACAGCGAATTTTCAAGCCTTAATGAGACAAAAGTAGTCACCCTCAGGATCAGTAGAATTAAATAAGGAACACTGTTCATCGCCTTCTGTCACGACTGGGAATATTCTCCCTAGGGAACTCAGTGCGCGCAGGTTTCAAATGTATTGATATAGTGCCGATCCGTACGATTCCAGGGAAGAATATAATATATTCTATTTCCTTACTTGAAATTTTGACGAGGTGGAAGAGTTTTAAAATAATAAATAGCAGACAAAGTTCAGAATTTTATCAGTTTAACGGGCTCTGGGATGTTAAGGTGATCGACCAAGACTTTTTACCACGGAAAAATTGCCCAGTAGGTACCTAATTCATAAGTTTTCCTTCTTTCAGCCTATACAGATATTATAGGTGTTTTCCATATCTCAGAATTTGTCATTATTTTTTGAAAATCTTGCATAGAAAAATTGATTCTTGTATTGCAGAAATGTTAACACCGCGGAATGTCTGTAACCCCCCCACCAAAAATTTTCGTCACGTAATAGTTGATGTCACGATTTTCCAAACTAATGATTTTCAAGTACAACCCAGCCGTTGCTAGGGGAATGGAACTTCTTCAGTTTTCATCGCACAGAAATCGTTCGCTACTCGTTGGAAAGCGCTTGATTTATGTGATAAATGTTCACATCTCAAGCTACCAAATTCCCCCTCCTTACGTACCTGGCTACATTCCTAAACTAAGGACTATAAACAATTTTCGTTTGGCGGAAACTAAATTTTGCGATGACACATGATTCAGTTTGGCGAAATTTATAATTTACTGTCAACTGCTTGTTGTTGACATCATTTGGGGAGTTGATAACATGTGGAGGAGAGTCTAGACATGATTAATGTTTTTCCAAGTGCAAATAACCCTGCGATTTGGGAATTTCCCAATAAGAAGAAACAACCAGAACCATCAGTGTCCGTTAATTCTCCGATAACCGGTGCAATTCTATCGGCCTGCTTGACGAGGATATTAATTTGTTTCAAAGCGCAAAAAACCCCGCGATTTGGGAAATTCCCAATAAGAAGATCGTTCCGGTTAATATGCTGCAAAATTTGAAGACCAGTATGAAGAAAGTGCTCGAGGGACACTCAAACCGGCTGGTGGAGCTAAAAAAAAAAGAAAAATCAGGCTATCATGAACATAAAAATGATAGCGTCTGTATTGGAAAAATAACTTTAATAGTATGTATAGTATGCTTTTTGTGCCTCCAAGAATAATAAAATAAATTCTTTATCCTACATTTCGTCACCTACAGTGCAGAGTTGAAGGATTTGTTTACAACTATCGAGGACAACCGTTATGGAATCCCCTATCAAAGACATATCCGTGTAACACGGTATCTGCTTGTAACTCGTTTACGAGTTTCTTTCTGAAACAAAATAAGAAAACGTCACACAAAAATGTGACGCATTTTTTATTTTTTTTTTTATTTATTTTTTTTAATTATTATTAGTAATAGATAATATACTTACATGTATTCTCCATTACCAATGATACATAGTGAGAATTTGAGAGCGAACTTTGGCATTTCTGATCACGTCTATTGTAAGAAGGTGTCACGGAGTATGGAGACCATAATTCCATATTGTCTCGGAATACAATAAACAAATATGCAATAATATATTTTATAAACAGAGTGACTGAAATCGTCTTCCCTTCACCAAATCTTATATATGAGCAAGTTCCGTATCATTGAAGTACGAATGTTATTATATGGTTATAAAAACTTGTTTTAACTCAGGTTGTTACTATTATCACATCTTTTTCCTTGAAGCTGGATGTTGTAGCTAAGTATTTCATCGTCGAAAGAACGTTTTGTCCTTCATTTTAAACTTCTCACTGTTCACAATTACACCACTAGACTCGGTTATACGGTTTCCGTTCTATTAAACCTCGAATTCCACGATGTGTTGGATTCCAGATAATCCGTACCTTCACTCGCATTAGGATGCAGATACTTAAACCTATTGTGAGAAGAAAACAATTGGCGAGTATTCAGAAGAGAAACACATTCGCTGCACAAAAAAACTGGCCTTAGGAACGACCTTGCTCTCAAACCTGCAATTAGAGAGTACTTAGGCCGAGTTGAGCCACTGTTTGAGCCTGCTGATTGAGATCTTGACGCGTCCAACACTTGACTTAACCCTCAAGGTGCATGGTTCGAAGGGAGGATCTGAGTAATTGTGGGAACAAGCACATAGATAAGGTATTCCAAGCTTCGTATTTGCCAAGGTGGAGGGGGAAGGAATTTTCGTTTCAATAGCCAAACCGAAAGAGCAAATTGCTCAGTCTGCTGCTTGACCTATCGATCGGCGGTGGCCTACCTGGAATTCGGGCTGACGGTATCGAAATCCGAGAAGACAAGGAATTCAAGAATCTGCGTTATTCGGAGTATTACGAGGTAACTCTTGATCTATTCCATGTCTGACCCCGTTTGTTGGTTTTCGATTACGTCAACTTCGTAATACATTTGTTAAGTGAACTGGTGATCGGCCTTTGAAAAGTATGTACTTACTTACGTGCTTCTTTACGTCAGGATGTAGAGGTATCCATCGTTTCTCGGCTAAGATCAAAGCAAAGATCCATTTAGAATGTCTAATGGGATAAGGGCAAGCATATGTTGTTATTTTAAACTAACAAACTCTGAATGTAGAACACATTTGAATATATTTGCACTAATACACTCGTTGAGGTTTGATCGACGAATCCTGTTGTTCAAATAATTTGTTACTTATCATCAGAGTTAAAATACATGAAACAAGAATACAGAATTCGTAACGTAGTGTTCACATAAGATGCTTTGTTAAACATATAAAGAAAACAATTGCCCTAAAATGGAAAGAACCAACAATGTCTTGGACTGTATATTGACGAGTACCTAGAGTGGACCAATCACATTTGCCATTCATCTAAGAAAATCAGAAACACATTCTATATTTTCTATCGTCTTAGGAATATTTGCTCAAAAAAATTTATTAGAATATTAGAATTTAATCAGATTAGAATTTTTAACAACAGTAATAATTTGAATTAGATTAGAATTAGAATTAGAAAATTAGAATTTATTAGTGTATTTGGCTCTCATTTATTCTCAGTTGTCTTATGCTGTAACAGCATGGGGCTCAGCATTGCAGGTAAATCTCCTCAAAATTTTATATTTAAAATCTCCCGCCTGAACCCTTTATCTGATGAAATTCTAACTTTCAATTCAACCAACTTTTCAATTTTCAAACTGCAAAATTTTTTCTGAAGAGAATCAACTTACTCAGTTCTGAACCCATTAGTCATGCTACGAGACATCCAAATAGATATCATGTTCCACATAGATCGCTACAAGTCATCCAAAATCACATAAGTCGTACTGGTCCGAAATTATTAAATAAAATTCCAGATGAAATTTTCGATGAACCTCGCATTGTTAATCAATTTAAATTAATTAAGAATTGAATTGTTACTAATAAATGCAGTTGTATATATATATATATATATATATATATATATATATATATATATATATATATATATATATATATAATATCGTGTTCAAGTTTTAAAGTATTATGAATAGTTTATTTACTGATTAGTACTTTTACTTTATGTCGTAAACTGCCATTACATTTGCAGTTCTAATAATTAGAAGTCCCCACACACAAACTCTTGTCTTGTGGGATTTTTGTTTGGGAAACTCTGTGTTCTGTATTTTGTATTATGCTGTTCACGAAAATAAAACATTAAATAAAAATATATAAAAGGAAGCGTCTGTCAAGTTGGGTGTACAGTAAAGCATCCTCCCGTATTGTAACATCTAATCAGTTAGATCGATCAGTAAGTACGAATCGAAATGATTGGCTGCAGAATAGAACAGTAGGTAATAACTGCGTTTTCACAATAGAATGCATAATATGGATGAAATTCATGATTGCGCATGCGCATATTTTGTAGATGTTAACCCTTACAATAATTGAAAGTTTAATTAAAATCTGTCCATTATTCTCGGAACGTCAACCAATTTTAGTTTTGCGCATGCTCAATAGTTATTACTCAAACAATCTCAATAAAATACAAACTCTTAAAAAATCAGAATTATAGGAAATTCACGTTTGCGCATGCGTACATGCCACTGCCGATCCGACGGCAATGATTGGTAAATAGGCAAGTTTGATGAAGAAGGTAGAACAGAATAGAAATTAGGACGATAGGTTCAGAGAATTTTATATTTAATCTAAAATTGTTACCTAGTTATTAACCATTATTTATTAGTTAGAAGTGGATGCAGATGATGAAAAATGTGAAACTAAAAGAAAAATCCAAGAAAACTGCTCAAAAAGTTCCAGTCATGCAGCATGATCGTATGAGCAAATTTTCGTAGATTTTGGTATTTATGATTATTATGTTACTTTGTTTTGAAATTTGAGCACTTTGAGTGCAAAGAAATTGTTAACCACAAATTTTGTTGCAAATAAGTTCGTTCTTAATCTTATTCTACGATTAAAAACAGGTTTTGATGGATGTTTAGAAATTTTTTAGTTATTGCTAAACATCCAAAATTTGTTTTGAATCGTAGAATATTATTTGGCATACAATTTATGGTTATCAATTTCTTTGCACTCAAAGTGCTCAAATTTCAAAACTAAGTAACATAATATCATACGATAAACTAGGAAAATTCGCTCATACGATGATGCTGCATGACCGGAACTTTTTTTTCGTCGTTATGTCATTCCTAAGATATAACTTATGAAGAATATTGAAATAACTTCTTTGTGCATTGTACTGGCCTAAGAACTGCTCAAAACAAGCAACTAACTTTGGTATTTTTGTTTTATTTCAGATGCGTCTTCAGTACGCCATCTTAGTGACGATGCTGCTCTCCGCTTCCCACCAACGTAAGCAACATTCAATTTAATAGGCTCCTAATACTAACAGAAACGTATACCATTACTTAATTTAAGATTCTTAATCATCATGTTCTTCCTCATCATCGATTCCTAGATATTTCTGCTATTTTTACTATTCCTACAATATATGAATAGAGGTCCTTGGTTTTGCTGGGATTATGGTATTGAATATAAATTCAATAGGTACTTTATACTAGAGCTCAACCAGAGATTTGAATGGAATGTCGTACCCCCGCTATAATTGCAACGTAGAATTAATAATTCGAAAAGGTCGATTATCTTAGGTCCAGCATAAAATCATAATTATCGGTATTTGTTACTCAACTGTACCTACTACCGAATCAGCGAAGTAAGAAATTATGTTGTAATACCACCACCACCACCACCTTCATTTATCATACCTACATTAATATCGACCCCCTCCCATCAGAATTTCGAAAGAAGACGATTGGAGTGTTTCTATGTATAAATGAAAATGTCCCTAGAGGACCAGCATGACTTCACGCGTGAATTTGCGTATGGTATACCGGTACTTTGGTAATAACTTATAACCCCAGTTTTCTACCAGATTTTGCTAGCTTCAGATTGTTTAGCGAACCAACATTTTTATGGATTATGAACTTTTCTAAATGATATCGACCTACAATTATGAATTATAGGATCTTTTTCCTTGACCCTAGCTGAAAAAATGATTAAGGTGAGTACGCAGAACTGCAAATGGGGACACCACATAGTACTGCTGTCGTTGTATCCAAGTTTCGTAACTATGAGACAATTTCCCTAGCAAGAAATAAGGACCCAAAACTCAGCCCGATCTCCTAGCCAAATGTTGGTTGCCGTTCTCCCGTCCATTCGTATACCATCTTAGAGCTGAGTAACGATTTGGTTTTGTACAAGTAAACTTCAAACTTCTGTTACAGTATAACTACACATGCTAAACACCTAGAACAAAAACCCATTGATTGGCCTATTTCAGATGATAAGGCTCAAATAAATCATAACCAAGAATAATGAAATTAGTTGAAAAGAAGTTTCCATTCCATCATCTATCATCATTCCAATAAAGCAATTCAGTATTTAATATTTAAACAATTCTGTTTTTAAGATTTTAATAAATAAATTGTTATTCAACCCCCAACAGTTATATCCATATCATTCAACACGATTAACAAGCAATAATTTCAATGTTGGTTAATTTGTATCAAGTTTATCACTGAATGAGGAATTATACAGTTGGGTAAATGCAGGGTCACAAGCTGGTATGGTTTGACCATTCAAAGTGTATTGCTAGAGAAGAAGCACAGAAATACATCTATGATAGTTCAGGAGCACAAGAATAGATATCTTTACCTACACTTAATGATGTAGGGTAGGTAGTCATCTTAGTTCTGTAATTTACAAAAGCAAGTTTAAACGTACCATTGATAGTCAGCCACGTTCTCTGTCATTAGATCCACTGACAACTTCTCTTCATTGCTTACTGTTCCCTGGATGAGAAATTGCGTTTCCACTTACTGCACTTACCTGCCAACCAACTCACGTAGTCCGTAGTAAGGTAAATTTTATGGAGTTGCACCAGGTCACGTTGGAATGCTTTCTGTCCCGTTCGAGCTATCTATCCATTAAGTCGCTTTCTTGGAGGACCATAAATTTCCACTGTAGCGTCATTTGCCTCTACGTTAAACCTTAATTCTCCCCTAGTAATCGTCTTCCTCACGGCCACAGTTCCACAAGAGTAATGCCAGCTGGGTGATGATATAGTACGTTGTTGTGATTCACAAATCAGGAAATGTAAAAATATCGGTGTATTGTAGCTGATTAAAATTTAGATCATCTTCGGGCTTCAGCGCCTCAATATTAAAAAGGTAGTGAAATATCCTACCGATTTCCACACAATCTTATTATTTTATATTCATTTTTATTATACAAGAATTAAAAATTAATGTGTAAGAGATGCTATAGATTTTTGAGTTTGCAAAAGCTGAAATTTCAGGATGAAGGTGTGCTGTGGAGATAAGATGTTTTTACACTGTTTCCATGACATTCTTGGGCCATTATTTTATGACCAACGAAATGAGTCTCTACTTTGACGTGTGTTCCGCGCTACTGGCCTCAATTCTGGAGCTATAAATTTGAAATTTAGTAGGTAGACACTATACATCCGGAATTAACTGTATAGTTTTGGTGAAGATCCGACGATAGAAACGTCGTAGGCGACGACGATCGTCGTCAAATCAATTGAAAATCGAGTTGGGTATCTTAGGGTATCTTTAGTTTTCGTAAAAAATGAAGCTATTGCAATGGCTCGGACGGTTTTAAAACCAAAATTTTTTAAAAATTTTCTTCATTGAAATCCGTTTCATTCTGAAACGATTCCTGAAGTTTGCGCTTTTTAGCATAGAGTGAAGTAGTATTTATCCTTTTTAGCGCATTTCCTTTTAAAAAAGGTAAAATGAACTATTGTGTTCACTTTGTCTGTGGATGTATGTATGTATGTATGTATGGGTTGCTGGGGTAGGGTAAGTGTTGGTGTTTTTATCTCTTCAGAGCTCCTTCATATCCCTACCCAAGTCATGGTCATACGTCCCCGGCGTGCAACCCGAGCACCCTCTGGATGAACGTCTCCTTTTCACGTCTCTCCGTTATGATGTCGATCAACAATGAGCCTCATAACCCCCGCCTGCCCATTGGCTCGCAGGGTTCTAGGGGTGGCGCTCGGGGGCGCCCCAGGCAGGGGCGTCGGCCATCCTCTCTCTCTTCTTCATCCTCTTCTTCCTATCCCTTATCCTCTTCCACAACCCCAGTAAATGCCCACCAGTGTGCCCATTGTAAGAGAGCCTTCAGCTCCAAGCGTGGCCTCAGTGCCCATGTCTGGCAGAAGTATGCTTCTGAGGATTTGCGGCGAATGGCAGCAGAGGAGGCAGAAGCAGTGCGTAATGGGGTACGTCATATAAATGTTTATTTGCAGCAACGTTTTCCCATGCGCACGCTTTCTGCCATTGAATCTCTTCGCCTGAGGCCCCACTACAAGCAGCTTGTCCAGGATGCGATCCCGCATGGGGCCTCTCCCGCATCTTCTACAGGCGTGGGGCAGCAGCCCGCCCTTCAGCAATCCTCCCCTGGGACCTCCGGTCTTCTTGAAGACTTGAAGACTGAAGTATTGAGGTAGGCTGCTCATTCTCAACCTGTTGCTACTATCTGGAAGACCCCCGAAAGCGTTGACCCGTGCCCAGACAATTTTCATCCCAAAGAAAGGGTTAAGTGGGCCTGGAGGCTACCACCCGATTTCAATAGGTAGTTTTCCGCCACTTTCAAAAGATTCTGGCATCTCGCTTCCAAGTGGCTGGTGTCATTGGTGACGTCCAGAGAGCATTTCGGCCAGCAGATGGCACAGTGGAGAATCTAACAGTTCTCCAAACTGTCATCTAGCGGTTGGGATGTCAAAAGGGAGAGACTATACCACATGCCGAGTGACCAGGGCAAGAAGCCAGATATCCCTGCGATCAAGCCCGATGGGTCTGCCATAATCCTGGATGTCCAGGTTGTCAGTGGCAGCGTGGACATGGAGCAGACCTGGCGGGCTAAGAAAAGTAAATATGATAGAAATGATCTGCGCCAAGCGATATCTGAGCTAAAAAGAGTGGCACCTAATAACATCAAGGTCATTGCCGCGACTGTGTCATGGCGCGGGGTGTGGTGCGGGAAAAGCGCCATGGAGTTACTCGAGTTGGGCATCTAGGCAGGAGTACTCCATGGTATCACCACCCGCGTCCTGAGGGGTTCTTACTTGAACTGGTGGTCATTTTATAGGGGCACTTCCTTTCATCCCATTCTTCCTCCTCGCCCTGCAACTTCCCTTATCCCTAGAGCCGGCGTCGGGTAAACCTGGGCGTCCTCCCCACTTTTGGTTTATTATTTCCTATAATAAGCCTATGTGATCGCATAGCAACCCCCCCCCCCCCCCTCAAACTTTGTCACTTCTTGTTTCAAGGTGCGTAGAATCCAAATTTGAAATGTCCGTCCGCCGCTCGCCGTCCGGGCCATAAAAGGCCTTAGAAGTGACTTGAAAAATCTGTTCTTTCGCACATAGACCCCACTTGGGGTCTAGTTGGTCCTAACTTCTCGCCAGCTCGATCGCTCCACTCTCATGGGTGCTATGAGCCAAAAATAGGTTAAAAAGTGTCTTTTTTTTGTATATTTCATCTCATTGGAGATTGGAGATCATTGGAGATTTATGAGTGAAAAGAAAATGTTAGCTATTAATTTTATGGAAAAAATGTATTCTAAATGATACTCTTCTACTCAATAAGAGATTTTGGATTTTAGGCTATTTTTTGCAATTTTATAGATTTTTTAAAACAAAATTTAATGAAGTTCAAGTTTTTAGCATAATATCATAAAATTTTTGAATGTTCTATTTCATAGTTGATAAACTTTATTTGACCAATCTTATGCTAAAAAATAACAATTTAACAATTCTTAGCCATTTTCAGTGATTTTGTCAGCAAATTTTTTGAAATTTGACCAATGAGATGATATCAATATACAGTATAGGTAACACTTTTATGTGTTGGAAAGATGACTTGGTAATAAATTGTTTTGTTTATCAACTATATTAAAAAGCGTAAAATTGTGAGATTCCGCTGCTGTAATGGATTGAACCCATTTGTGAGGTCCGAAGCTCCGAGTTCCGATACTAAATATACTATAAGCGGCGTTTAATAATTATGGACCAGAGATCTACGTAGAAGGGATGTCTAATACATGAATAATATACCTTTGTGTAATAATGTCCTCTTAAAATCGTTTTAAATGCCACATCCCGACGTCTGATCTTATTGAAACTTGCTATGGATATAATCTGTAGCATGGCGATGGTAAAGATGTATCAGGAGCCACTGACACATGAAAAGTTATTGATCAGCGGAGTGAGTTCCAAAGCCATTTTGTCTCCTATTCAACGCAGGAAGCATCTATTTCACGCGGATCTCCTTACAAGAAAATGCGCAATCATGTGACTCACTTCGTTAGCACTGATCTACTAGTTTTTAATCATGGGAACTTCACAGTTATATTCTCAACTACTAAGAGTATTTTCGCGAACAGTCAACTATAAACAAAGAATCCAAACTAGCAGCTATGATTCAACAAATCACAGAACATAGAAGGATTGGTATAGGTACGGAAATACGACAGCGGCATAACACAATACATCAGTAAGAACTAGGTATTGGAAAATAGTTTCTTTTACTTCGAAAATATATTTAACAATCCTGGATATGCCTTAGTTGTATTGTGATTAATCCAAATTTATTGTGTAGTCAATTTTTCAGATGAGGTGGTGAAGAGGGAGAGCGGCGGGGAGAAGAGGATAGTGTGCTATTACACCAACTGGAGCGTTTACCGGCCGGGGACTGCCAAGTTTAACCCTCAGAACATAAACCCCTACCTCTGCACCC
Organism: Adelphocoris suturalis; assembly: GCA_030762985.1. Lineage (NCBI taxonomy): Eukaryota > Metazoa > Arthropoda > Insecta > Hemiptera > Miridae > Adelphocoris > Adelphocoris suturalis. Next base: position 44,913,326 of record CM061044.1, read on the forward strand.
ATCTCATCTACGCCTTTGGAGGTCTGGACAGAGAAAACGGACTCAGGCCCTACGACAAGTACCAAGACATAGAGCAAGGTTTGTCATTAGTATCTACTTATTATTATTTTGTTGTTATTATGTGCGTTTTCACCCTCTTTTTACTTCCCTTAGTCCAAAACGTAGGATTTGATACTTTACACTAATAATTTGTTATTGTAGTTGTGCAGATTATTTACCTACATACTCTCGTTCATGTTTTTTAATGTTCTTTAATTTGAGAAACAAGATTTTTAGAGGGAGGGGGTTGTTGCGCGAATGTGTAATGCTATTAACGAGCTTAATCTCCACAATTTTCACCTGATTTAGATGAAATTTTCAGAAAATGTACGGGTTAGGCCTGTGAATGGTGTTCTACCACTTTCATTGTTCTCAAACCAATTAGAGTTTTGTCGATCGTTTGAGTTCCCTGATTGAGCGATTTTGACGTGTTACGCTACATCTTACATCTTCTTAAGCTACATACGATTTCCCGCTATGGATTTTTTTTAATGGTAACATGATCTATACATTCGTTATACAGCTGTATTTGAACTACATTGAGAATGTTCAATCATCAATCAAATTAAGCATAAAGGCGTTCTGGAATCACACAAGCACAGTAGCTCCGTCCTCTTTGCCGGAAACAATGCATCTGGGCTCCTAGTCTGCGGATATTCCTGCCAAGGTCTAAAATATTTTTGCGAGTTATTTCTCTTCAGTATATGCACACTCCAGTTCCTGGCCAGCTGCTTCCAACTACCCCAATATCAAATCATTCAACATTAATGATGTTGATGTCTCTGTTGATGCTATGAGGGGTGTATTGAATGCTTTGGACCCTAGAAAGGGTATGGGACCTGATGGCGTCCCTCCTGGTTTGCTGAAGCAATGTGCTCGTAGTCTTTCGCGTCCTTTATCTGTTCTGCTCTCCTGTCCTATCTCTCTTCGTGAAATTCCGGACTGTTGGAAGAGCCCCCTCATTACACATATCCCCAAGTCCAGCAATAAGTCTCAGATAAATTAATATCGCCCAGTTTGCTCTCTGAACGGCTATTCCTAAGGTCCTCGAGAACATTATGGTCATGCAGATCGCTCTCTGTGTTCGACCCCACCACTCCATAAAGCAGCATGGGTTGCCATGGCTGGACGATTCACATTGACCAACCTGCTAACTTGTCAGTAGTGATGGTTTCCAAAGTGGTCTTCAGGTGGGAACCATTTACACAGTTTTTTCCAAGGTGTTAGATCGTGTCTCCCATCCGCTGCTGCTGACAAAATTGGAGCGTTTTGGCTTTGGCGGTTCCTTGCTGGCCTGGTTTTTCAGCTATTTGTCTGATCGGATGCTGAGAGTGCGTGCGCGTGGTACCTCTTCTTTTCCTTTCAGAGCAGTGTCTGGAGTGCCACAGGGCTCCATCGTTTTTCCTATTACTTGTGGACGATATTCCCACTCTGCTTGGGGATAATGTGCTGTGCCTCCTTTATGCAGATTATCTCAAGATCTACTCGGTCATTAGGAACGAGGAGGACTGTATTGCCTTGCAGGGATTCTTGGCTGCGCTCGACACTTGGTGCTCCAGAAACAACCTCAATTTAAACTTTGTAAAGTGCCAGGCCATGACTTTCACCCGTTGCCGAACTCCGTTCCACTTTGGTTACTCCCTGGAGGGTCCGGTTTTGCCTCGACCCCTAACAATTTTCGACCTTGGAGTCAACTTTGACAGCCAGTTAACTTTCAACTACCATATTTAACGCATTGTTTGTGGGGCCATTAACACCCTTGGATTCTTCAAGCAGGCCTCTCGAGAGTTAAGACACTGGTGTCTTACTCATTCTTTTCAATTCTTTGGTGCATCTGAGCCTTGAGTATTGTTCATCAGTATGGTCTCCATATTACACTAACGGGAAGCATGCCGTCGAGAGGGTTCAGCGCCGATTTCTTCATTTTTATGCCTTTAAATCTGGCGTCCCTTGGTCGGAGTTTGATACAGCGGCAACTCTGGCCGAGTATGGACTGTCCGCACTTGAAGGTAGGAAGATCGACGCAGAGTTACATGCGGTTCTCAGCTTTGCAGTTCCTTCCTATCACGCCCGGGAGTGCCGTACTTTTACCCTCGAACCACATCAACAAACTACTTGTTCAATTCCCCACTGCTGCGGATGCAGAGAGAATTGGACAATGAGGATGTAGACATTTTCAACTCCTGCCTCTCCTCTCTTTGCCGCGACGCGCTTAAGACATTTCAAATACCCTAACTTATTGTCCTTGTGATTTGTACCCTAATATATTTTCATATTTGCCTTCATTTGTCCTCATTTATTGTACAGTCTTGTAGTTTTTAATTGTATGTGAGGTGATTGATGCCATTTTGCCTATACTTTATTAAAATTATCTATATATTATATTATTATGTTATTGTAGAATTTCCCAAAATAATTTATTGATTGTATCATTATTACAATCTTTTTTTTTTTTTTTTTTTTTTGTAAATTGGGCTTTGCCCGTGAAAATGAACAAATAAACAAATTCATGTTAGGAAACGGAGAAGCTATGTGCCACCCACCCACCCAACTTGGAAGAAGTTTCTTTTTAACAGCGGCTTCCCCAATTCAAATAGCTCTAGAAACCGATTTCGAAACCGTTTTTGCGGAAAGTTGGACCTCTACTATGGACCGAAAATAGCGACCCAACTTCGCCGAATAAAGCACATCGTTGAAACATTACCTATCACACGAAAAACAACAGCCAAAATTGAGTGTTTTTTCTTTAAAATGCTACCTAATCCCTTTCTCCTTCCCGATTACTAGCATTTGCAAGCCTTTTGGGTATAAACCGGTCGCATAAAAATGGTAAAATCTAGAAAAAAAGTATGTGTATTTATATCTGAGTATATACATAGCACACTTCAAAGAAATACTCAGAACAACCTAACTTCAACTCAACATCAACAACCAGTCCAATATTATTCAATGCCTTACGTGAAAGGGGCGGCAGAAAAAATGATAAAGATTTTCGAGCACTATAAACATGTCAAAATTGCATTTCGAACACTTGATACAAACAGACCAATATTTTCCAAACTAAGATTTCACACCAAAAGAACAACGTGCAGACTTGGTCTCCAGATCCCTTGTGGTAGTGGTGGGTGTGGAAAAGTGTATGTGGGGGAAACGTGTCAGTCCGTTTTGCGTCGTTTTTCAAAACAAAAATCAGATCTACGACAAGAAGATACAAAAAACGCGTGGGTTGCCCATTGCAGGTCTTTAGGACATACTATGTACTTCAAAAATTTCAAAATTGTAGGACGAGAATCAAATCTGCAAAAAACAATTTTTCTAGAAATGGTTGAGATAAAAAAAAATCAAGAGTGACGCTCGTGACGTGACGAAAACAAATGGAAACGTCCTATTAATCATTATTAAATGATAGAATATCTTCTTCCGAAAAATCAAATTTTGTCTTCGTTTTTCCCATTATGCGGTGTACGGTGAACAGACGGATTTTTTATTCGATTTTTCTAATCTTCGTATTTTGAAAAGTATTCAAACCAACAAATTTTGAGCTGGGAGAGAAGGTTTAAAATGATTTTTTTTTCTTGATCGATTACAAAGGTGTTATAGAATATACTAAACCAAAAGCCACTGGAACTTTTCATTTCTAGAATAAGTACCCTTTACAAGCCTATGCACGAATACTTCGTTAGTTTGAGGAAGCAAAGTTGTGAATGTGGTATGAAGTCTCGGACCAGATGTTTGTTCTTCGGAATGAACCCTACCACCACCTATAACCTCCTAGTGCCAGCACGTTGACCTTATTGCACGTTGCTGCAATAGCTTAAGGAATAGACTCGAGTTACTTTCATATTTTGTTGTAGATGGGTATCTGCTCACGCGTATCTCGCCTGTCTCAACTGGAGGCTTAAAAGTTGAGTCAGACAAAGTCAGTTACCGGTTGCCTCATGGGTTTTTGACTTTTAATAAGCGAAGGACCGCTCCGTGCTCATTGTTCTTCAGCTGGAACTCCCCGCGGAACAATGGGAGACAGGCGGTGATATTAGCTGACACCGAACGGATACTTACTACCTCGGGGACGTCATTCCTAGTTAGGCTTGAAAGATTTGAGTTGACGGGGAAGAGCGGTGTTTCGAATTTTACATTTTAATCAACATTTAAACGTTAGTAATTAACAGCGATGCCAATTTTCGTAAATTATCGTATTTTTTATGTTACATCGTTTTAGAATTTAGCACGTTGAGTGCAAAGAAATTTAAAACTACCAATTTTATGGCAAAAAACCTTTCTAAATAATATACTCACTGAAACTCAAAAAAGATTTGAGATTTTTCGCCCAATTATATAGTCCAATTTTAGGGTTTTTCCATGTTTAGGCATGTGTGGCACTGTTAATGATGAAGCCTGAGCAATCTGGCTCCGAATAATTTCATGAGTCGTTCCACTTAAACTATACCTATTGCTAGTTTGAAATTGGAAAATTTGTGAACCTTTATTCTTATACCTATTATTCAAACTCGTGATGATAGGATGAAAATTTTGGTCAGTGAAAACAAAAAAGCGTACAGGAAGGATCTGTTGAACCCCAGACAGAAGAATTAATGATAAAATAATTTCAAGTGCCACCAACAAATCGAAAGCCTCCAGGCAGGTTGTTGATAGTGAACTCAATTTCAAATTCAAAAGGCGTACGCATAGTTCTAGCTTGACTGCAATGGTTTTAGTCGTTATTTCTCGGACGTTTTCAAGTTATGTTTACCCATTGCTGCATCTGACATCATTTACGACAACATAAAGTACGCTCCCTGTTTTTCAAATCAATTTTCATTGAAATCGGTTTCTGTGGAAGAATTATATTATGCAATTCTATTCTATTGAAAAATAGCAAGTCGTCCGATTATTTTGGAGTTGATTCGGAAACGGTCAAATCGGTGACTGACCTTATTACTGAACCGTAGTCATTCCTAATTAATGAGTTATTTTTTCAAGGTCATTTCCCTAACTGCCTCAAGGTGTCTTCCATCTGTCCCCAACATAAGAAAATGCATTAGGTACGATAAGTTCTTTCCCATATCAAAACTTCCAATGTTTGTCAAAGTTATAGAATAACTCATATTCGAGAGAGAAGTGAACTATTTGGAGGAGAAGATGGTTCTTCACAGCAGATAATTTGGGTTCAGGAAAGAGATGAGTGCCAGCTCAGCTGCTTGTTGCGTGATTCTGGAGGCTCTTGATTCTCTTGCGTGTAAAATGTGTACATCTTTACAGCTTTTTGACATGTCTAAACCTTTTGACTTTGTGTCGTTCAATTTTCTCCTGGAGAAGCTGTATACTATGGCTTCACTGATCAAGCTTTAAATTTATTTGCTCATTACTCAGGAGGCGGGAGACAGATTGTGTTCTACAATGGAGAACGTTCCATTGAAGAGTCGATACCATGTGGAATCAAGCAGGGCTCAGGGCTTGGACCATGTCTCTTTATAATTTACATCAATGAATTGATTTTTCGATCTGAACATTCGAGCTTCTTAACTTGTTAACTAACTTAACTGTCTTAATTGTTCAAAAAGGGCGATTAGAATCATGGCAGAGCTGGACTGTAATGACAGGTCGGAATTTAATTTAATCTGTTAGTCTATTGTATTTAAACAGATGGGAATCCTTACCTTACCAGCTCTATATGTGTATGCATGCTTGTCAAATATTATGAGCAGCATGGACGTCCTCTGGAATGGTACTGATAATTATGGTTATTTTACGAGAAGCTGCTTCAATCTATGTGTCTCCCCGGTGCATCTAACAACTTCACTGAAGACCAACCCTATCCAAACTGTTATTCATTTTTTTCTATCACTTTCCTCAGCCAATGCGTGAACTACCTGTAAAGCGACTTAAGAGCCTAATGAAGAAAATTTCAATAATGAACAAACTATATAATGTCTAAGTTTCTTCAAGATCAGATTTTAATTTTGTTGTTGTTTCTGTATTTTTTGACGATAATTTTCTTGTTAATGTTAAGATGGAGAAATTTTGTACATGTGTGGCTGTTGATAAGTACTGAGAAGGGTGTTCTCAAATAAACGACCGATTTCCATCGTAAATATTAGAACTGTATTTAGGAGATAAAATTAAATGGACTGTATAATATATACCTTCAAACCTTATGAATAGAAAGAAACTAGGAGCTCCTAACAAGAATTCCTATTTGTATATAACTTAATGCTAGTTATTATATATGTGCCGTCAAATCTATGATTTAATTTGTTTTGTGCCAGGATTCTGATATTGCGCTGTATTAACTAAAATTTCTTTTAATATCTATATAATGTATATCTAAATAACTGATATCTCTGACCCGATTTGATGTGGAGAAGGGATGGTAAATGGGATGTCCAATATCGGATTTGCACGTCTGGGGAATGTGGAAATGGTCCTGATGAAGTGACACCTGGATTAGAAGAATGACAGAGGGGTTCCCAGAAGCCAGTAGCTGCAAATAAATCGAAATCGTTAGAGGTGGACATCACGTGTATAATGGCGGAGCACAAGACCCCAACTTCGATGGGTTGGTAAAGGCACTTACATCGATGTTCGAAGTATATCGAACGAAGAATCCTTATAGGATTTCCAGTTCTTCGTCGAAGATCCTGTCGGCACCAGAGACTATCGTCTTCAAACCAGACACAGAGGGGAAGGTCGCTCCTCTAGGAAAACTGTGATTTGTGAAAGCCAATCGACTCGTTTAGAGAGAAAAATAGATCGAGGGGATGGACGGCAACCTCAACGAGAGAACGCAGAAGACTGATTGAAGTGGTGGAAGGTCTTGGTGGAGAAGCGTGCTGGGAGCTTGATATCAAGACGCACTATATACTGGGAGGATGGGTCAGAGACATAAACTAACATAAAGAGCACATGTGAAGCGGGAACAAGTAATTTTTTATAATTTTTATATATATTTAATTCTTGTTCTGACAATTGTCATACACTTATGTGTGAAGGCAAATATCTATCAATCTATCTAGCTGCGATGTTTCAATCCTCTACACACTGCCAAGCTTCGCCCCAGCTGTGGTGTGCGCGTCCCCTTTAGCAATACAAGATACATTTTTCCCATTGATCCAGCGCTTACCTTTAGAATGTATCAGTTGTGTTGTCTACAGGTTCCTGGTCATAATACCCAGCCATTTCCAGCAAATAATATAATAATGAAGCTCACTTCTAACATTTTTATGTTGGATAATTATAACTAAGGATAATTTCCAGGTGGTTACGCGAAATTCACCGGCTTGAAGACGTACAACAAGGCGTTGAAGACGATGCTGGCCATCGGTGGGTGGAACGAAGGCTCCGCGAGATTTTCGCCCCTCGTCGCAGACGAGGATCGCCGAAAAGAATTCGTCAAGAACGTGGTCAAGTTCCTCAGGTACCAAACGCTTTACCTGATATATCATGATTATTTTTTATTTTATACTAGATTTAGTTTCTTGTCTAAACCTAAATTATGATCACCATCATAAGATTTCTAATCCAGTAGAATATAAAATGCAATTATAAATACTCGTCCGGACCAAGAGAGTAATTTCCAAATTTCACCAGTTAATAGGAAACAAATTAGCTACGTTCAGCATTAGCGCTGTTCCCGGTTTTGTACTACCAACGTAGAGAGGCCCCATTCAAAAGTTTAACATCATGAGCTGAATGGGAACAAAATATGCGGTAGAGCTCACTCAGCTGATTATCAGCGGTTCACCATGTTGAAATTACCTATACTCTACCACACCCATAGAAGCCTCTTTCTAAATTTCAGCACTTAAGTTGAATATGAACGGAATTAACTAAAGTTATTAGTATAGCTCTGTATACAGAGCTCACTCAGCTGATTTGAGTGGTCCCCAAGATGTAGGTATGCATGTATACTCTACCGCTTCCAGAGGAGCGCCGTTCAAAATTTCATCGTCTCAAGTTGAATAGGAACAAAATTAGCTGCTGTGTTCTGCTGATTAGAATGGTTCCTCAAGTTGCAATCATAAAAATACTGGCATCTGGTCTTCAGATTTCTACATAGCAAACATCCTAACAAACGTAATAAAACCAGAATCAAGTCGGCGCAAGTTAGTTTCGGGCGTTTTGGAGTTCCTACAGAAAGTCACTATTTCCCGATACGTATATATGTGTTACAAAAACATCACAACCGCGTTATAATATATAATATATTATATATATATTCTTACACCAGAAAGCTTGGAAAAAAGGTAGGAACATTTATTCACTAAGCTACACATGAACTTACGGCAAAAATCCTTTGAAAACAGCTGGGGTTTCCACACTTCGGACAGTTTTGCGATTAGGGTGAAATTTATTTGTTCCCTTCTCTGAACATTTTATTAATGTTTTCATACAGTCACCGGGGGTGTTTTCGGAATTAGAAGGAGTGGGAAAATTTTTTTTTTTTAGGTTACGAAGTGGTTTCGATGTTTTTGCAACCCATATCGGGAAATAGTGTTTTTCTGAACGACAAAACTCCCTAAACTAGGCTTGCGCCTACGTGATTCTGGTTTTGTTACGTTAGAAATCTAAAGAGCAGATGCGAGAATTTTTAAATATATTTGAACATTTTCTATTTTTGTATACTTTTTGCATACATCTCATAATGTAGAAAAGTAGTATTCTTTAATTTATCGATAAAAATCAATATTTCATTTTAATAATTAAATGAAATTAGTGAATAAAATGACTATTTCCAATATCCACAAAATGTACAAATGAACACCTTCTTAGGATTTGTAGAATTATCATCTCTCCAATTTGAAAAAACTCTATTAATCTTGATAAATTACTAATCCTAGGTGATTGGTAATAGTCTAGACTCTAGATCGATTCACCGGATCAAAAATATATAGGAATCACCTTCATTCTGAACACATTCGAAGGTATAGAGCGTTCCTAGGGTTTTTTCCAGTGTTCAGGCTATTTTCAACTACGATAAGCCGTCTTCAAGATCTGGGAGTTGCATTTGAACGTACTTGAATAGTTTGCATCGATACCCGAGTTATTTTATTTCAGAATCAACCACTTCGACGGCCTCGATCTGGACTGGGAGTATCCGGCCTACAGGGACGGCGGCAAACCCAAGGATAAGGAGAACTACGCCCAACTCGTCCAGGTGAGTTGTCCGTAAGGTATTTAGGTAGGATGTTGTTCAGATATCATCAAACCGTGCTGGAAATAATTTATTGATTTTCAATGGGTAAATATAAAATTTTGAACGGAACTTGTTAATTTTTTTTTTTTTTTTTTTTTTTTTTTTTAAAGCTTGATTTTTTAATGAAAGAACGGAATTTTTATCTTAATCCTAAGGAGAGTTATCGTCCGGAAGGACACGTACACGCACGTACGCACGCACGCACGTACGCACACACACACGCACACAGGGTGCCCCCAAAAACGTTCCCGCGGATAAAAATCGTTAAATATAATATATTCTTAGCAGAATTTTAGTCAAACGAATTTTATCAACGATGAAATAGGACATTACAAAATGTGTGCACAGCATTTTGCTGAAATATGTACTTAAGTTCAATAAAATAGTTGCTAAAAAATCGAAAAAAAAAACTGAAAATAAAAGATAAAAATAAAAATAAAAAAGTCCAGTCATGCAGCATGACCCCATGAGCGAATTTTTGAAGAATATAACCGATTTTTACAACCAGCGAACGGCATTATTTCGATTTTTGACTGATTTTTCAACTTTGGAATTTTTGAAAACTTGATACATATTCTTATAGGAAATTTTACGCTGATTCCGAATATACCACATGTTAGTATGCTGAAAAAATTATTTCGCACGACAAATCGCAAAAAACAGGCTATTTTGAAATTTTTGACTACATTTTTGAAAATTTCAACCCGAAGATGTAATCCGATCATGCTGGCCAACGAACTTGAACTTTCGTTTTGTGCCCTTAACATTTTAAAATTTGTTTGAAGTTTCTAGCACAATTCGACGGACAGTTATCGTCTGGAATGACAAATACATACATACATACATACATACATACATATATACATATATACATACATAAAAAAATGCGTTAAACTTCAGAATATGATTCAGAATAGCCTGAAACGGATTTCTACATAATTTTTTTCAAAAATTCACATTCTACAAATTTTGAGGCGAGAGCAATAGCTTAATTTTCTTCAAAAATTCGCTAAAAGAATCACACAGTATTATTCGGATCTAGTTTTGTGGTCATAAAATTGGAAGTGGTTTGCACTCAGAGTGCTCACATTTCTAAACAACATAACATAAAATAATATGAAAACTTACGAAAATTCGCTCACACGATCATGCTTTATGACTTAAATATTTCACCATTGGAATGGGTTCCCAAAACGTTCGAAGATTTTCTGATTCCATCATCTAGGTATTCGAGGTTTTTCATTTACGATTCCCTGCAAGTTTTTCTATCAAGTCTTGAAATTTCTGGGCGTTGGATTTTTTCTTTTTTCTTTTCGTATTGATAAAATTACAAAACCTTGTGGCCTCTTCCGAGGAAAAATTCCTCCCCCCCCCCCCCCCCCCCCCCCCACCAACACCACCACACGTTTTCTCATTCTCGACGTTAAATAAATGTTTACATTTACTTTTTTTTTATTTTAATATTTTTACATTGTAGTTTTGCAATATTGTTTGTTTAAAGAGGGGATATCCCCGTATGTAACGTGTTGTGGGCTACTGTCAAATGACAGCTCCCACTTTTTTACTTTTTGCTAAATTAATTAATTTTCACTTTTTCCTTTTCGCCAGAGTATGTTTCATTCAAATTGCGTAAAGATCAATTCATTTGGCGAAACTTTTAATTCCAAGTGCGAATAGGACCACCACCATGTCACTAACTTATTTTTAGGACGTCCCTCAGAAGCTAGGTCATACAGGCAAGGCTTCTTATTTAAGAGGGACGACCTATTGGAATTGATCCAGGGAGGTGGGGGACAACCCAAGCATGAGAGAAAAAATAACCTCATACAAATCCGTCTCAGACCATTCTAAGACCGAATCCGTGAAAAAAAAACGATAGGTAGGTGTATGCATGTGTGTGTGTGTGTGTGACAAATTTTGTAGACGCTGCCCAGGCCACAATTCTCAACCGATTTCCAAAATTCTTTGTTTGTTCGATTCCAATTTTTATTTTAGTTGAGCAACAAACATCGGGAATTTCGGCATAAAAGAAGGGACAGAGAGAATGGAGTGGGTAAAGCCGAAAAACCGTGTTTTTTTCGACAAATTTTGTCAAGCGCTGCCCAAGCTACAAATCTCTACCGATTTTCGTGATTCTTATTTTGCTCCATTTTGAATTCGATATAGTTTTGGAAATTATGTCAGGATTTTCAAACTTCGTCAAGAGAGAGGGTGAATGGAGAGGGTCAAGTTGATAAATCATGATGTTTTAACTATTCTCGTCCGATTTCCGTGATTCTTTTCTTTTTCAACTTTGAATTTGGTCTAGTTTTGGAAAACATAACAGGAGTTTCAAATTTCAGGGTGGAACAGGGTGAATGGAGGGGGTAAAACTTATAAATCATGATGTTTTAACTATTCTCGTCCGATTCTCGTGATTCTTTTTTTGTTCAACTTTGAATTTGGTCCAGATTTGGAATGTGTAACAGGAGTTTTAAATTTTATGATTGAAGGGGGTGAATGGAGAGGGTAATAACGATAAATTGTGATATTTTTACTATATTCGTCAGACTTTTTTTAGGGTCCGTTTTTATTGTTTTTTCGATCCAGATTTTAGTCCATTTATGCAACCTTGGAAGTTTCAAATTTACCGTCGGTGAAGGGGTTGAATGGGGGGGGGGGGGATTTACGTGAAATCATTATACTTTTTTTCATCTTATTTTAATTTTTACCAAAATTATATACAATCTATTCTTAGGGGCGTCCCTGCAATGCATGCATTACTTACCAATATGTTCCATTCTATAATTTCATTAGGAGCTGAGAGAAGAATTCGAGAGGGAGTCGGACAAAACCGGGAGACCACGACTTCTGCTGACGATGGCCGTCCCCGCTGGCATCGAGTACATCGATAAGGGCTACGATATTCCGAAACTCAACAAGTTAGTACCTACCTCTTACCTCTATATACATTCTTTCCGTACTTACGTAATAGCCACCAACAGCAACATGGTTTACTTGTGCAGAAGGTGTTAATCTACTTGCATTAAAATAAGATTTGTAAATAAAGACACAGGAACACTATCTGCCAAATAGTTGATGAGATCGAAAAATGTTGTAATAATGAAAACTAGTAATACTAATACTACTATGTACCAATAACCAACGAAATTTGAATCACAAAATTGTAGTGTATGGAAATGTGATCAACCCCTATCAAGTTGTTTTCCTTCATTCACTCCAAATGGGTCTCCGAACAGACTTACCTACCGCCAGAACCGCCAGGGGCCAACTCTTATGCCGGTAAAATGTATACAAATTTGATATTTTTTCACTTCAACACTTTGGACCACTAAGCTCATTGATTAAATTTATATTCAATACATAAATGATTTTAAAAAAAATCAATGAATTGAAGGGTGATAGAGGTCGAGGAAACACCTAAATATCAATGTAAATACACTTTACCTGTTGTTTACCTTGTAAACTTTTGAACAGCTATGGAGGTATTACAGAACACCTGGAGAAATATTCCACGGCAAAACATGGCGGTCTTTTTCGAGTTGGGGGTTCGAGAACACTTGGAGAAGATTTTTTAAGATTTTTTCCGTGTGTTCGACTCTGCCTCACTGAAATGACCATAACTTCCTGAATTGGCTGAGTAAAGTAAAAATTGAGGACACCGTTGGAAAGAACATTAAATTTCTCATCAGAAAGGCAACCGAACATTTTTTCAAACCCGTATCTAGGCATTTTTTTTTTTTTTTTTTTTTTTTTGTCTAGTTCAAACTTCAAACTTGTTAATTTTTAGTGTTTTCTAACGAAATTCTCACGACGTTTTCACCTGTTTTCTGTTGAGAAAAATCGATGCGGTCTTCGAGAAAAACATCCTCAAACTGTCAGCTTTTGCACGATATACCTATTCAATTTTACTTTCCTGATTGCGGGAGAAGAATATGTTTGTATGCTGAAAAACATGGTTTTTTCTATGAAATCGAGGGTTTTTGTGAAAAATGACACCCCCTGAAAAATTACGAGTTTGGGGCCGCTTTCTGTGTATTTTTTCACGCTGACTCGAACGTACTCGCAGATCTTCCCAACTCACTTTACGTAGTTTATTTTTTATTCGCGATTTCGTGGGCTTTTAAGGGTAAAACTAGTTAGTTAAAGTGTAAAACTAAACCATTACCAATAACAGAACTTCTGATTTGTGCTTAGAGGTTACCCTCTGTAAGGGAATTTCCTATTAGTTATTGATAAGTTAGAGCTCTGGGGGCACGTGATATGCATTCAAAAGTCAAGATAAACTTTTAAATTTTCAACACTTGCACGAAAAAAAACTAAAGCATAGATATGTCATTCGTAGGACCCATCATGCTACTTAACTTGTAGGTAAGATAAGAAAAGGTAGGTGAAATCACGAGACCTTCTCGAACGATCAAGTTTGTCCTCCACCCGATCAAGTTTTGTCACTTAAATTAAAAATTCGAATTGTTTTGTTGTTGTTTCGTTAATTGCTAAGAAATAGTGATTTCCTCATTTTTTGGATAGAGTAGCGTGATTAGTAACGTAATGAAAGTAGGTAACAACCTAGTTACCCATTACATTTTGTGATCATGATCACGCTTATTTTGTCATGACCCCCAGCGAAAAGACATATCTTTGTCAATATGAAGAACCGTTAGAATTTATTGTATAAAAGCAACCGAATTAGGATTCTAGTTTACCAGCCTCATTACTTGCATCTGCTTGAAAATTTATTATTCACGTTGTTGCTACTTTCTTCGAGGTATTTGGACTTCCTGAACATTTTATCCTACGACTACCACTCAGCATTCGAGCCTTCCGTCAACCACCACTCGCCTCTCTACTCCATCGAAGAGGAAAGCGAATATAACTTTGATTCTCAACTCACCATCGTAAGTTTTTTTTCTGAGACCTTAGTCTTAACTAATTTATATCAATACATCTTTCTGTACATATGTGGCAAACCTGACTTCGCTCAAACAGCTGGACCGATTTGAATGAGAATTTTTGAAAAATTATCGGCAGGTTCTTGAGATAGTTTTAGACGTATTTTAACATCTCTAAACTTATAGTGACATCATAAATCGAGAAAAGCCTAACAACTTCGTTCGAGTAAACAGCACCATAATTAAGGATTTCTTTAATTTATGACGAAAAACGTTACCTGGTAAACAAAGGTGGTTGGTAACCAGGCTGTGAAACAGAATTGGTTGACAGGCGCGGATACTATAAAATGTCAACATGGTGTTGGAGGAACAGAGTTTGTTGTAGGAAGTTGTTAATACATTTTTATTGATATTGGAAGTCAATGCAAAGCGAATAGCAATTAAAATTATTAATAGTGTAAGCTCTTACTGGGACTAATAGATAAACAGTTCAACTAAAAAAATTCTCTCGATTCTGTGGTAGGCCCTAAAGGCCTACAATAGAAATGACGATTATGAGATGAGGAACCGATCTTATGGTAGGAAAACAAAATTTCGAAATTCTTTCAAAGTGGTGATACATGTTTTTCCATCGAATAGTTACTTACAGGTACTATTGTTTAGAATTTGAATGGTTTTAAGATGACGATTTTTATTTCCAGGATGCCACTGTGAAACATTACATTCTGAAAGGTGCTGACCCCGAAAAGCTTGTGTTGGGGATCCCAACATACGGAAGGTCCTACACTCTCTTCAATGTCGATTCGACTGACTTGGGCTCTCCCTCAGACGGTCCTGGGGAACAAGGAGACGCCACAAGAGAAAAAGGCTATCTTGCTTACTACGAAGTGAGATTTCCACGTCAATTGGTTAATTTTAAATAGTTCTAACTTTATAATTTATGAGTATATCATCGAAAGTAGAGAGTAGTATACTTAGAGGGCTATTTCTTTCTACGGAAGCTGACCGTATGGGGATGACGCGTGGTCTGCTTATGACCAACTTAACGAACTAATACAGTGGGAACTTGGAGCTATGTACGGTGCCCCTCCCAGCATCGATGGACTGGTACAAGGTTCCTCGTTGGCAATCTCGTCTTGATTCGAGAATCGACAAAGAAAATAGCAATTTCTTAGTCTTCATTATTATTGTGTTATTGTTCTTCTTGTCATAGAAGAAGTATTAAAAGGATTGGTCTACTTACATTGGTATACATATATTTATGGTGTAGTTGATGACGTTGAACTTAAAGATTCATTCCTATCCAATTCAGGTAATCAGCAGGTACAAAATTTCTGTAAACAGGTTGTATTGCAAGCTTCAAGGAGTTACTGCAAGGGGTTTGAACTCAATCAAAAATGTAATTCAACGCCGCCAACTTTACCTCTCTATCTCAATCCGTTCAAGAGATAAGTCGTTTTTAAGGTTTTGTCGAATAAAACACGTTTTTTGTCATAGGAACCCCAATTTCCCCATTTTATCCCACTTCATCATAACATTCGACCCCATTTTCGGAATAAGCGTTAAATTCAACATAAGACTAGTGGACTTTTGTTCTTGAAAAGTACCATCTAAAAACCTTAATAGCCATTCAAAAGTTTACCGTTTCTAAAAGCTAGGTAACATTTATTACAATAGGTAGTTCCTAGGTTTCCTGCGTTAAAAAAAAAAAAAACTGCGGGATCTCACAAAATGTGGGGAATTCAATCAGCTTTTCAACGGTATGCTCGAAATTAAGATTACCTCCAAATTTCATGGAGAAATTCAGTTGAAGTGTGAAAAAAACGATAGTAGGAGACAGGACACATTAGTAGTAAAATTCTGGTAAAACTGACGTAATGTTTATTTTCTCATTTTCTAAATCGGAAATAAATAAAAATTATCATGGAGTGAATTGAAATGTTAAACTTCACAAAAGAAGAAGCATGATTTTCGAATCCTGGCTATCGTATGATCTTTATCTTGAATGCGCACACTGTAAACTCTGGACTTGAGGGCACCCATTTAAAAATCCAGCTGTGTCAAATGAAGGCTTCGAGCCGGCCAATGTACAGGTCCATATCTCCCTATCCATCTTTCAGGATAATTTTGATTGAGAAAATTCGCTACGTCTCTTCCATTATGGGCTGGACGATCGTCTGTCTGCTAACATATGACGAGATGAGAGCAAACCACGAAGTGACTCGGTCGGCTACGTCAGCGGTAGGTACCAACTAAACACATGCCGACAGTGGGTTTTACAAAAGAGACAGTTCGAGCAACCTTAATTTTGGTTCATTATTTTCAATAATAAGCCTATGTGATCGTGTAGCAAAAAAATTTTATAAGCCCCCCTCAAACTTTGTCACTTTACGTTTCAAGTTGAGTAGAATCCAAATTTGAAATGTCCGTCCACCGTTCGCCGTCCGGGCCATAAAAGGCCTAAGAATTGACTTAAAAAACCCGTCCTTTCGCACATAGACTCCATTTGGGGTCTAGTAGGTCCTAACGTTTAACCATCCCGATCGCTTTACTCGCATAGATGCTATGGGCCAAAAACGGGCGAAAAAGTGTATTTTTCGAGACTTTGACTGACGAACGCGCGCACGCCTTGTGGGTGGGAGAGGTTGGGCGGGAGAGAGAGTGAGAGGGAGAGCGAGACGGAGGGAGTGGGAGGGAAGGGAGGGCGAGGGAGTGTGGGAGAGGCGAGGGAGTAAGATGGAATGGGGGGGAGGGGAGAGGGATGGGAGGGGAGGGAAGGCGAAAGAGAGTGTGATGAAATTAATTCCAATTAGAAGAGATTGTTAATGAGTATGAAAATACCCATAACTCTATTTTACGCTTTATGATATAAAGCTTCGCTTCCTTCGGGCGTCCCTAGACGGCGATTTATTTATTCATTTATTTATTTTTTTTTATTTTTTTTTTTTTTCCTCAACTTTACTATAAAGCGTGAAATTATGGGGTCCTGGAGCTGTAATGCAGTGAACGAGGGAACCGAATATTGGAAGCACGAAGCCCCGAGTTTCGATACCTAGTAAATATACTATAAGTGAGGCTAAATAATTACGGTCAGTTTTCTACGTAGAAGATCTGTATGATACAGAAATAATAAACCTTTGTGTAATAATTTGCAGCGTTTTTTTTTTTCCCCAAGTTCAACGCGGTTCAAGTGCAGAAGTTACCTTATTTTTAGTAGAATATTAACATTTCAATTTATTCCATGATAATTTTTATTCATTTCATATTCAGAAAATTGTAAAATAAACATTAAGTTAGTTTTATAAGAATTTCATTAGTAATGTATCATACCTCCTACAAACGTTCTTCACACTGAAATTTGAATTTCTCCATGAAATTTATAGGTAATTTTAATTTTGAATATAGCATTGAAAACCTAATTAAATTTTTTAACTTTTTGTGAGTTAGTAGCATTGGTACGGGGGTCAATCGTAACATGGGGGCCAAGGGTGCTTACTAATTTTTGAATCACGCCCGGGGGTTAATCATGCCCCAGTCGGGGCCAACGGTGACGATTTTAGTGGCCGGGGATCAATCGGAAGTCTCCGGTTTTAGCGAACTTCATGATTTGTTTCTGGACGTCCCAAGAGGCCTCCTCTTCATATTTTATCTTGGATATATAGCTTGAATAGCAAAGAAATCAACTCCAGAGCTTACTAAGCTGATCTAGGAGGCTTCAGACTTTATAATTCATATCACAGATGTTCCCAGAAACATATAAAACCTCCAGGTATTGTAAGAAATTTAACTTTTTTCCTTAAACTTTTGAATGACTATTGAAGTTTTTAGATGGTACCTACTTTTCAAGAACAAAAGCCCACTAGCCTTATGTTGAATTTAACGCTGATTCCGAAAATTGGGTCGAATCTTAAGATAAAGTGAAATGAAATGGAGAAATCGGGGTTTTTATGACAAAAAACGTGGTTTTTTCGACAAAATCTCAAAACGGCATATCTCTGGAACGGATTGAGATAAAGAGGTGTGGTTGGCGGCGTTGAACTACCTAAATTTTCAGTTTAGTTTCACTCCCTTGAGTATTGCCATCTGCTTGCAATACACCCTCTATATTTTGTATGTGTTCCAAAGTACCAGTTTCTGAACGTTCTAACAAAACAAAACAAAAAAAGTAATACAGAAAAACTGGAGTGAACGGTTGAGAGGAAACAGCATACTTGGTTTATGTTGGGCCAAGAACGCATCTTCGAGTTCGTCGTCATCAGCTACTCCATATAAATTGACAAATATGTTTAATTCTAGTTCCAGAAAGAGTTTAACAATAGTAATACAAATGACAGAAAACATGTTGCGTGAAGGACGGAAGGACTGCAGATGTCGACAGTAAAGTACCACATGATGAGAAACCGAGGGAGGCCACATGACGAACGGGAGAGACGGTGCAAGTTAGCCTGCATCTCGTGTTCTTTCTAGGTTTCGTTCACGGGGGACGAGACGAGAGACACTGGAAAGCAAAATCACTTTTAGCGAACTAAATGAATGAAATACGAGTGGCACTAATAGAAGTTTCATATTTTTACGTATTGCCTACCTATTTCAGACCAGTTCAACAACAATTAATTAAAAACTTGAACTAAACTAATATTAACTGTAGGCATAAGTAACTGATAATTGAATTCAGCACGATTCTACCTGTTGTTTTGAAATTTTTGCTATGTTTGGAATCCAATAAAAAAATGGTGGTTCCAATCTGAAAGAGTCGTTTAGAACAAACGCAAAATGCTATAGGCAAGATCGATGGACAACCTACTATCTCTTCAGTCCTTTTGGACTAATTTCCTAGGTGCTGCAGTGCCTATCTGTTAGGTTGAGAAATCTATCTAATATCGGTAGGTATTTCTTACCACAAATAAGCTTTAGATTGACTCTGTAGGTATTTGGAATATTGAAACTTGGCAGACATCTAAGAAAAGGAGTGTGAAGGCTCCGTTTACCCTTAAAAGCACCTACCAGGGTACTTTATTCGCAGCCATGGAAGAAGAGAGCTCCTGTTACGCTCCAGGAAAATAACTCTCATAGCTCAGATCGTAGGAGTGTTGCAACTCAGGGGAAATTTCCTCTTAGTAGTAACGACGCGAGTTCAAACTCTAGTCGAGGTATCAAATACTTGTAAGACTGGCGCAGTCGATATAGGACCCGATAATACGAAATAATAAATAATAATTAATTAAATCCCTTACGAGCCAAAAGACTGTAAACATCACATTCCCTGACGTAGCACTTTTCACTTCCTCACTCACTTGAGCCAAAACACACTGTGACAATGACCTCGCTCGACTGCTGACTTGTTCCAGTAAGCACTTGCTGAGCCAGTGGCCTGGGCTTTCACTTTGTCATTCGTCCGACGCCAAAGCCGTGGCGGCTGGTGTTTGACTCCAGTGAAATGTTACGGTCCAGGAAAATAACTCTCACAGTCGAAGAGGTTTGATTACACCTGCCTCATAGCTCACATTGTTGAGGTATTGCAACTCAGGGGAAATCGCTAGTTCGAACTCCTGTCGAGGTATCAGATATTTTTGGGTCGCTGCCGGTGGGCTGTTCTTCCATGTCACAGCTATCTGAGATAATAACCTTCCTGGTATCTCTCTAACCGCCATTCCAGAAAATCGTGCACAGCACATTCAACCCGAAGAAACATCATAGGGTAGACAAGCTCTCCCAGTTAGAGGGAACTGTCACAAACGTGCCTACCAATTTAGTATTTTCAACGTACCTACCTACGATTCCGTTGTATCCGGCAGAAACCTAGCTAAAAATTATTTTCTATGTGTATGTTTTCTTCTTCCTTAGATTTGTGCAAATGTCAAAGATGGATGGACTGTTGTTCAGCCTAAAGAAACCGCATTAGGACCTTATGCGTACAAAGGCAACCAGTGGGTCGGATACGATGATGAAAATATCGTGAAGAGAAAGGTAATATAATTCAACCTAACGTATCTCCTTGCATTTGTTCTCAGAGTTTAAGTGACATATGCGTACTAAGCCAGTTCAAAAACAGCTAAGTAAATCCATTTTTTACAAAAATTGAGTTAGAGGTTTCGTTAAATTCAGATTAGCGTCGTTTCAGGAATACCGAAAACCTGGCCTACTGGTGTCAAAGG
The DNA here is from genome assembly GCA_030762985.1 of Adelphocoris suturalis. Lineage (NCBI taxonomy): Eukaryota > Metazoa > Arthropoda > Insecta > Hemiptera > Miridae > Adelphocoris > Adelphocoris suturalis. The sequence continues at coordinate 44,933,605 of CM061044.1, forward strand.
ATCCATAAATCCAATAAAAATCAAATAAGATTACTACCTATCAGTTTTTGCGTTTATCTGTTTGGTTTGAACTGGATTCAGCTGATTTTGCTGATTGCAGCTTTTCATATAACTTGATGAATATTTATGATAATAAAAAAATTGTACCTACTACTAGGCAGGTACCTACGTACCTATTTACTTTCAGAATGCATTTACCAGAGAATTATTGGATAGTTACGTAATTTATTATTGAAAACATGCATCTCAACATTGTTCATTTCTTGGGTCCTTCACAGTCTCAATATGTGAACGAAAAGAATCTAGGAGGTATCATGTTTTGGTCCATTGACAATGACGACTTCCGAGGCAAATGTCATTCGAGGCCTTACCCCCTGATCGAAGCGGCCAAAGAAGCGCTCATAGGAAAAGCGCCGGGCACATCCTCGAACAAACTACCAACTCCTCCAAGAGGCGGTAAGGGCACAGGAATTTCCAAAAGTTCGTCGAAACTCAAAAATCACCGAATCCCATCAACTACGACTCCGGCTCCAGTAACCCAGACAACCCCGGACCCGCCAACAACACCAGATCCAGGAAGTGGTAAGACTAAACTAATCGTACTTAATCGTTATCCACTTACTTCAGCAAAGGACTTTAATCTAGCGTATGGGATCATAGAATCACTTGTAAATGGGAATAGAAGAGATAAAAATATAATTACCTATCTATTTTAAGAAGATAAGTTTTAGGTACCTACCATTGCATCATTCTTGAATTAAAAAAGTTAATTCATGTTAGTTTTTTTCCAATTTTTCTGTGGTTTTGAAACGCAGACATTCATGAGCAAGGAAGAAGATCAGCTCCAATGGTGGGAGCAAAAGTTTATGTATTGGATATATGGCACCATACGTGAGAATGGATCCTGATGTATCTGTACAAGTCATGAAATCGTCTTTGAGGCCAAAAGAACCAGAATCAGATGGGCTGGACATGTGCAGCATATGCCTGAAAATAGAGCTGTACACAAAATATATGCCAGCAGACCAGAAGGGAGGAGACTTTGAGGGAGACCATGTCTGTCCTGGTGTGACAAAGTATCGTCTCAACAGTCAGGCCCAGACCCTCCATGGGTGGTATCGCCAAGGAGTAGTAGTACTTTGTGGTGTTTCTTGCTCTGAGCTTGCTCTGTGGTGCTTCATGTCGAATATGCTCATATCAGACAAGCTCAAAGCTTGTTCAGAGCTGGTCTTCAGAAGGCAGCAACTGCAAAACTGGTGAGAACGTGTTGAGCATCCCCAATTTGCCGAGTGATGAGGCTATAGCATGTTCCATGTTATAAAATTTTATTATTTATCCATGTCTTATAATTTCAAGCTGATATCATCAACTAGTGAGATCGATTTCAGTTCAAATCAATGTGTCACTACTCTTTTACTTTTTACTTTATTTTTAGTATTTTTAGTAATTTTACCAGCTTAATTATGAATCCTTCAATAACCATCGCTTAGCAAAAGCACCCACATCAAAATGCAACAGATGTTCAACAGGCTTGCTTTTTTTTAGATTTTGTCTGTAAAGATGAAGGCTTCTTCCCTCACCCAAGAGACTGTAAGAAGTACTTTTGGTGTTTGGACAGCGGACCATCAAACCTTGGGATAGTCGCCCATCAATTCACCTGCCCATCAGGTAGGACTAAGTATCAGCATTATTACAGTACCTACGACAACCTTGTTGGTTATTATTTTTATTATATGCTAGTGTCGTTTTATTTTAAACTTAGGCATTTTATTTCTAATTTGAAATAGCCACTGGTGTTTCAAAACATTAAATAGCATTTCTTATCATTGTAAAGAATATGAGATATAATTACAATTTTTTTACAGCTCACCCAAACTTTATTCTACCTGATATAATTGATGAGAAAAAACTTGTGTTTTGTTTCAGTTTTGCTATAAGTTATTGGAAATTTTACAAAGGGTCCAATTCATCAATATTTCCATGCTATAGCATCTGAAATCTCTAACAACTAATATTTTGGAACCTACAGGACTTTTCTTCAACAAAGCTGCAGACTCTTGTGATTTTGCAAGGAACGTAATTTGCAAAAAGAAATCCGGTGATTCATCAACCACCACAACTACGACAACGCCAAAGTCAACAAGTGGAGCAAAGTCTGTGACAACTGCAAGAACTACGACAACAACCACTACTACGACCACTGAAGCCCCTGTGGAGGAGGAAGAAGAGTATTATGAGGAACAGGAAGACCCTCAGACCATCAAACAGCTGATTTCACTGATCAAAAAATTGGGTTGGTGCTTACATTCACTTAATTGACAAGTTAGTAGATGTTATTGAGAGCAAATCATGACCCGAAGTTGACGTTTGGTCATATTTGGTCTTACTGCCGACATTACTCCAACCAACCAATGTCGAATGTTATGCCCCCTCTACACAATGGCCTATGCAGGAGAGTCTCAATACCGCACCCCTGTTGTCGCAGACGTAAACAAGGACCTACCGATTTGCTCTTCTTTTGTTGCCTATGACCACAGTCCTGAACACTTTTGTTTTTCTTTATTATAATAACTAGCCGCTCCGGCTCGCTTCACTCGCCCCCACGTCCAGCCAGGGGGCAAGCCCCCCGGACTTCCCAAGGTGTGGCTGTGTACATGCGATGGTCTTTTACCCCCCATTCAGGTGTATTACAATTGGAACATGTAGGGGGTGTTGCTTGCTTCACTCGCAATTGGTAAATCCCTAAGGATAGGTTTAACGTGTGTAGGGGGTGTTGGTCACTTTGCTCGCTCAGTATAGCTGGAATTTAAACCCCCTAGTCGTGGACTTTCGTTTGAGCCCACACACGGATTTTCCAGTTTTTCTACCCCTCACAACCACCCCTTACTGAGCAGGGGTTGCGCAATTTTGAAGTGGCCTATATTTTGCGCCGGAAGTGGCTGGTCATATTAAAAAAGAATCGCGCAAATCGGTCAATCCGTTCAAAAGTTATAGAGGTACCCACATACAGACACTTTACTTTATTATTAATATAAAGGAGATTTATCTAGTAATAACATAATTCCCATTTTTGACCAGTAGTGATGAGGTTAATGGTGCAAGGAACGAAGAGCAAATAGGAGTGAGGCACGGAATCGAGAAGGGAAAAGTCATATCAAACTCCATTTTCCTATGGTCATTAGTCCCCTAGCACTCCTAGCGGTGGACCTTGTTAGTTCAAAGCCCCATGGGTTAGTTCGTTCGCTCCATAATTTTGCTTACCCAGGTTCAAATCTTATAGGAACCTATTTTTATTTTTTATTCATTTTTTTATTTTATATTTTTTTCTAAGCGAATTTTCGTAGGAAATGAAGCCATTGCAAGGGCTCGGAAATTTTTTTGAAAAATTTCCTTATTAAAATCCGTTTTGAATCATTCTGAAACAAATTCTAGAGTTTAACATATATATATATATATATATATATATATATATATATATATATATATATATATATATATATATATATATATATATCTGTTCTATTAATGCTCATTTTCCTACACTCCCACCTGCTGGGTAGTGGTGGCTAAAAGTTCGAGGGCCATCAATATATTTTTGGATCTGTTAACCATTGGGAAAAGATGATTAGGGACATCTAGAGATAGATAGGGACGAGTGGGGGTAGTTCAGGTAGGGCCTGATAGAGTACTACAAATTATGACTACTTTAAGTCTCTTCTCGTTCTATAGTGCTGCATTGAGCCCATTTCATTGTTATATATAAAGGCACCTTTTTGATTAGGTTAATCTCTGTTAAGTTCCAATATACTTTTCTTCTTACTAATTTAATGGGAATATGGTCACTTTGAAAAGATCGTAGAATAAAATAATAGTTTTCAATCAATTGATAGCTGTTTTGTTTCTACAGGTGGTGTAGCTGAACTTGAAAAGCAGTTAGAAGGCAGTACAAACACTGATTCCACAACTCCAGCAATCAGCAAGAGCCTTTACGAAAGAGTTATCAGCAAGCAAACTAATAGGTGAGGAAACAAAGTATCTAACATGAAGAGAATCTTGTGGTAGAAGTTCATTTTACAATATGGCTACTATTACTGAGAACGTGATGTCTTTCAGATACCAGACATTGCAAAGGAATGGGCCAACAGGGCCACAAAATGAAGGTCTCCCTCGGGAATCTGGTAGATCCTCTTCCTCCAGAAAAGAGAAACCTACTTATGTGACCATCCGGCGAGAAAGGTACCTCCTCAAAATGTCTGTTTTGTATCAAGTAGTAACATTAAGTAGGTACTGGGTGTCCTGAATTGAATCTTTTCCAAACATGTAACCAAAAGCAAGGGACTTGGGATGGTGTGCTTTACTTAATAGCTATCAAAAACATTGTTGGATGGTTCGCTACACACATACGCTGTTACATTTGTTGGACAGCTAGGGTGGGTAAAAATTTGTGGACTATATCTGAGTGAGCAGGCTCTCGGCTTGCATCATAGGAAAATATCTCCAAAGCTCAAAAATGGTTCAATTTCGTGAGGACATTCAGTAGGTAGTATTCTGAACAAAATATTCACTCGTATTACTCTAAAGGTAGGTAAATTGAAACACATATAACTTCCACAGTTATTGTCATCCAATTTCGACTAAATCCTCAGGAATTAGGTGGATTAGGGAATTTAACCATGGTTCGGATGGTAATACCCTCTGTGCATTTCCTACAACAATTAGAGTTAGGCCCTCGATTTCCTCCAAAAATTGTGTTCTAACCTTCTGTGTTTTAAATGCTCAGTATGGTCATTTATATCTTCAAACAAATGTAAATTAATCCATTATTTCATTTATGTCATTATAGACCAACAACAGAGAAGCAAGCTTTGGTAGAATATGAAGATGAAGTGGAAGAGGAAGTGGCACCGGTTGAGCAGGAAAGACCCAAGTACACACCAATTCAAAGAAACCGTGGGAGTCAATCAGAAGGCTTGGAATCAGATAAAGCAACTGAAAGAAATAAGCTAAGATATCAAAATGTTGAAAGGTAAAACATGAATAATGCGTACATAGACTGTATTCAGAATTACTCATTCAAGTGTCTGAAAATGAAAAACCGCTGCACTGCACTGGTCAGTTGGATCATTGAAGTATTATTTACCAAGTTATCCATCTGCCCCTGTGTAACGGACTTAGGTCACCCCCAGAGGTGCACTGGGGCCTAAATCCGCACTCATAGAGAGAGGGGGGTGTGACAGTACCATAAAATATACAACTCGTACTAATAGCGTATGTGCTATGGTCGGAGAAGATTAGTTTTCCGGTTCTCGGATCCTCATCTATCGCCAAACGCAGCATTCCAAGAACTCGAGTATGATGCGTTCAACCCGGCGCGAGAGCGACGGATAGAGGCGCATTCTCTTGAATCTGACGGGAACTGTCACACCTGATGTACCTTACAATCAACGATCAATTATTACAACATAAAACCTTCGCACCCATGATAAAGAGACACATTCATCAATAGGGGTCATGTTCTGTAGGTTCTTGTCTGTGGGAGTAGATCGTCATATCTCAATGCAGTTTTTGCATTTACGTTACAGGCCTTTTATATTATTTTAAAACTCAAATTAACTAAATACCTTTCAACTTCAATGCGGGTTCTCAATTAACACTATGATTCTTTATACAATCAGGTTCAGACCTAAAGTGAGAAATAACAGCAGAAATCCATCTGAGGAAGCAACTGAAGAGGAGACACAGGCACCAACTAGCGAGCGGAGGCAACAAAGCAGCACACTTCGATACACTAACATTTTCCGAAGTCGATCATCCCCTCCAGACACAGCCACCTCCACTACCTCAAGGTAAGCAGAAACTATTATCTGTATACTGGTTGCTCTACATTTTAGCAAGTGTCCTCTTATTGATGCCTTCAATTCTTATATACCCAAATGAGGCCCTTCTTTTAAAACTTATTCAATTTCCATGAAATTTTTGCACTGTTACCACAATGTAATTTTTGACATTGAAAATGTCTTAGTCGACGGGTCAACCGGAAATTTTGTTACACAAAGAAAAAAAGAAAAATATAAACTTTGATTAATATTATTTATTTATAAACTACCAAAAACGCGGCAGGCCGCTCGACTTTCTCTCCTATGAGAGTTCATAGGTTGCCTGACGTTTTTTTCTTTGCGTAACAAAATTTCCGGTTGACCCATCGACTAAGATATTTTCAATGTCAAAAACGTCACCCAACCTATAAACAAGTTAGGTGTTGTTATCATTGTGTATACTTAACTAGAACATCATCTAGGAATTTTAAATTTGTATTCTAGAGGCATGATCGCCTTCACCCCTGTAAAATGACACTCATTTGGTACTGCATAGACAACACAGTTACTCCAAAAATTATGTTAGCAACGGTTTTCTATTCTCTTACCTTCAAATAAAAAAAAAACAAATATTTAAAAACAATTGCAGAAGTTAAACTCAAACTATCACCCACAGAGGTTTTTCGGTTATGAATAATCTTGCTTGGAAAACGTGATTCACAAAACTGGCTGATAAGGCACTAATAAGGTTAAAAAACGCGCTAAAAACTCCATCATTGTGTTGATAGACAATAGTGGATATGGACTGCACATTCCATGGAGCCATCAGTGATCGCCCGCTAGGAGCACTAGAGTAATTAGTGGGCAAAATCAAAATGATTCTTTTCCCCCCAGTATATCGCCTTCACCCCGGTTTACGGTACAAGCATTGAAATTACTGAGACATAAGAGAGAAAGTACAAGCGGCCTGCCGCGTTTTTCTTTCTTCGATGGTTTTGAGATCTTGTAATTTTTAAAATATGTACATAACAACAAGAAAATGACTTTTTTTTTTAATTGCACGGCTCTTTATAACATGTGTGGTTCCACATGTATTATAATAGGTTCGCATTTTTAATCAAATATTTCAGTCTTGCAGTATGATCAACTGAGCTAATTTTAGTAAATTATTGTTTTATATTTACATTAAATTGTTTTGATTGCAATGACATTTTTAATTATAAGTTTTATGCCAAAAAAACTTGTTTGTAATTGTAACATTCTGTCGTTCAAACAGAGATTTTTGATTTTTTTTTCCAGCAGTTTTGCCAATTTTTAGGAATATTTTAATGAAATCTACGTACATACTTTTTTAGCATAATTTTTTGCGTACCTATAGGTTTGAATGATCTAGTTCATAGGTACTTAATAAAGTTTTTACGAATAACGTTCTGCTAGAAAATATGTTTAATGATTTTTAGCCGTTTTATGCAAATGTTGAGAGTTTCCATTTTTTTCTTTTTTTTTTTTTTTTTTATTCTGTGTAATGGCCATTCAACACTAGTGATGAGTAAAACCAAATAAAGGAGGTTTGTGTGCAAAATAAAATGTTTCTAGGTAGACACATGTCTGTGTGTAACAATATTACATACTGGTTACGGATTCTTGCCTTGTCTTCCGTAGGTTGGGTTTGTTGAGGGTAGAGAAATTGTTATAGGCTTCTCAGGTAATGTGGTTTTATCATAGGCTGAGCGCTTTCGCCGACATATGGCCTCTTCAGAGCTTATTATTGATTAATGAAATGAATTATGTTTAAGTATAAATTTGTGGGGTCCTCCTTAAACATCCCAGTCATAACCAGTTATATTTGGAGATGTTGCTTGAGTCAATTATGTTAAAATCGAGGGAAATGTGAAATTTGTGTGGAGTGACACACTTAGTCTGATAGTTGAACCTCTTGGTCATGACCTTTCATGTTTGGTGTTATTTACTGGGTTCAATTTGTGCTTAAATTGAGAAATATTCAAATTTTGTGGAGATATGCACATTGTCTGAACTGATAATGATAATGATGACTGATTATTGATAATGATTCATCATTATCATTATCAGTTCAGACAATGTGCATATCCCCACAAAATTTGAATATTTCTCAATTTAAACACAAATTGAACCCAGTAAATAACATCAAATATAAAAGGTTAAGACCAAGAGGTTCAACTATCAGACTATGTGTGTCTCTCCACACAAATTTCACATTTCCCTCGAATTTAACATAATTGACTCAAGTAACATCTCCAAATATAACTGGTTATGACTGGGATGTTCAAGGAGGACCCCAACAATTTATACTTAAACATAATACATTTCACAAGTCAATAATATGCTCTGAAGAGGTCATATGTCGGCGAAAGCGCTCAGCCTATGATTAAACCACATTACCTGAGATGTCTCTACCCTCAACAAACCCAACCTACGAAGGACAAGGCAACAATAACCAGTATCCAGTATCCATAACCAGTATCTAATGGTTGTTAACCAACCTATATTAGATACTCGTGTTTTATAAAATCACCTTAGTAAAACTAAGCTTAGAAAAAAGTATCGATACTCCGATGTATGGCTCCCTACTCGTGCCGTCCCTATTCACATAGTGGGTCACCTAGTGATTTCAGTTACTAGTTTCTCGATATGTTGCCTGTTGCTGATGTGGGAAACTGAAAAACGTCGTATTTCAAATAATTTTCATCTTCCTGGCTTCTCATAGAGATCACACAAAAAATCAGTTGATACTTACAGAATAAAATAGCCCCCCCCCCCCCTCCCCTCAAAATTTGTTGGTTTACGTTTCAAGTACAAACTTCCAAAAATCGAATTAAAAATAAATGAATGCCTAACTTTAAAAAAATAAACCCGTCCATCCGCCGCTGTCCGCAGCTTTTCACTGCATTAAACTCTAGAATTCATTTCAGAATGCCCCAAAATCAATTTAGACCAACCCTAAACGATATAATTTACGAAGTGAAATATTAAAAAATCGAGATTTCGGAAACTTTTGAAATATAGTAATTATGTCGGCTGTCATTTATATATATATCAGTACGAGGATCGTATCAGTTGACATAATTCCTATGGAATTCTCACTTCACGGATTCGAGTTTATTATAACTTATGTCACTTTAAGATGAAATGAAACGTAGGTCAGCGATTTATTTCATCTCATCAATTACCAAGTTGGTGGGTACCTTCCTACGTCAATGACGGCATACTTAGATTCTGGGGAACTACATAAGTACTTGAATATTATCATATCAGCTCTTGTTAAATACTGAAAGACTGTTGAAATGTTGGTGTTTTATTTGATTTAATCAATTTCTCCTCTTGGCGTATACGCAAATCGAGTTACATTCAGAAAATGTATAATAGGCTTCGTTTAATAATTATAGACAAGTGTTCTGCAAAGAAGGGTTATCTGTTACAGAAATAATAATTCTATGTGTAATAATTTGCAGCTCAGTATCCATCATGACACTCAATGAACTTGAGATTTTTATTGCTAATGTAGCCTAGTGTGTGGAGTCAAATCACCAGTGACAGTAACTGGTCAGTATCCAACTCCAGTTACTAAACAGTTTAATTCCTTTCCAGTAGCTCCGTGTGCAGAAGTCCCTTACAGTAGGTAGTATCTTGCCAATCAAAAAGTGAACTGATGCAATAGAATGACTCTTCCTTTGTTTGTTCATTCGTTTATCATCATTGACTTAACATTACCAAATGTTCCAAATTGCTTCGAAAAATTGGAAAGTGTGGTATGATATTTTTTATAATTATTTTATGTGTCTACTTTTATTGAATTTTTTGTTGATCAGATACGTTACTCTTCAAAGACAGCGCCCACAGCCGTCTGATAACGAAGATGCGGTTACTACAGAAAATGAGTTGATAGAGGATGAGGAAATAACGGAGGAGAAAGTATTGGAAACAACAACAACAACAACTCAGAGGCCACGCGTGAAGGTGAGTGAGGTATTAACGACTACACCTGGAGTCAGAACATCCACCAGAGTAGTGACACAAGTTGTTGAGGGGGCGACGAAGCGACAAAGAGTGCCTCTTCACATGCTGCAGCAACTTTTGAAAGACTCGGAGAATTTCGTGGATTCAGTTACCAAGCCTTACTCGCCAGAAGTGACACAAGAAGTGACAACAGTGGCACCAAGAGTTTCTGGTTTCAGAACAAGGAGACCAATCGTGATCACGACCACTGTGAGAACAACCCCTGCATATATTGCGATAAGGCGGAACAGGCTTAAAACTACGAGCACAACAGAAAGCTCTGATTCAAGCACAAAACACAAAGGGTTCATCCCAAGTAGGATCAGAGGTAGAACGACCACAGAATCCAACGAATCTGTAGAAGATGTAGATCCTGAGTTGTCTTTGAAAAAAATATCGGATGGGACTGAGAAGGAAGATAAACCTCCTAGAGGATTTTTCCCTCGACAAAGAACAACTACAGAATCAAGCCAGAGTACTACGAGAAGACACTTTGAAAGAAACCGGTTTGCTGTTAGGAGAACCACAACGATTTCTCCTACTCCAGCAGAAGTAGAAGATAAACTATTCACACGAGAATACTCAAGGGACAGTAACGTTATTCGCAGACCCGTATCAAAACCACGATTTCCTTCTCGAAGGTTCCCTACATCCCCTGCAACTGAACGTTTGCCAGAAGTACAAAATAGTTCCGAAGCATCTACCTTAAATACCTCAATCTCGTCATTAGAATTAAGTAGCTCGACTGAGAATCATAGTTCTACACAAACCTCTAGTCCCTATCCCAGTACTAACAGTACCTCAGAAATAGTGAGAGAGAGTACAGAAGTTCCTACTGTTTTAGATGTAACAAGTCCACTTACATCTCCCCCTGAGGGGAGTAAAGAAATAACTACAACACCATCTCAAGAAGTGAATTCCAGCTCTATTGTGACAAATAATCCTGATAGTAATTCTAATACTGAAATTCCAGTGAGTGTAACCATCCCAGTGGTTGAAATTACTACTCCAGCCCACACAGATACTACTAATCATGGTCACAGATTCACTCGTCCACGGAATAATGCTGTCGAAATTATTTCTGTAAACGAAACGGTGGCTGGTTCATTGTTAGAAAATAATGACCATGTCTCACGTAACAGGACGAAAATAATTTTGAGAAGGAAAAAACCAACTGAAGAAAATGTACGGTTAAACAATATAAACCCTAGCACACATAAACCTGTATCAAGGGAGAAAGTTATCATTTGGCGAAAGAAGCCAGAACCTACTCCAAAATCTTTGGATATCACAGATGAAGATTACGGATTTTTAGATAATAGTGTTTCTTCTTCAACAATTTCCCCACAGTCTCGTGGAAGAACGAGATTTGTTACCAGTATTAAGGATGAGCTGGAAGAAGATCAAACGACAGCTACAAGTCACTTAAGGTCTAGGACGACTGTCAATGGTCGTTCCTCAACTAGAAGGTCGACAAATAATGTCACAACCACAAGATCACGATCTAGATCAGCATTTGATAGGGGCACTACCCTGAGTGAATCTAGCAAAGAAGTAACTGAACGTACCAGAACAAGATCCAGAGTTCCGCATTATGAAACCACCGTTGCCCCAGCCACAAATGACATTGATGCAAGAGAAAGCAGGTTCCGTGGTAGATCTCAAACCTCACGTAGGTATGAAGAGGTGAACAGAAATACTGAACGGAGCACAACAGTGCCAGACTCGAGAGAAGCTAGGAGCCGGTTGAGGACAAGAGTAGAAGACACAAAGAAGAGAACAAGTGCTGACGTTGCAACAGAGCCACAGCGAAGTGATGATAGAAGACGGCAACGAGTAAGAATTAGTAGCAGTGAAGAAGTTGAAGCAAAACCTAACAACGTTCAAGTTCTTCAGCGGGGCCAGAAAAAATTCAAGTTAGGTGAGCTTGTTTCTGATGAAGACATTAAGGCTGCTGCTGAAGACGACATACCTCGTAAACAATCTAGTCAATCAAGAAACATAGTCAGTGGAAAAGGATCCTACGGGACTGGTGACCCGAAGAAAAAAGTCAGGAGAGTCGTTCTCAGGAAACCTGTAAAAGATCTCGCAGTGGGAGAGTCTGGAATACCAGATCAAGAGACATATTACAATGGGATTGATGATGATCTATCTAATGGATCCGTAAAAATATATGATTCCCTGCTCAACGATGATCTTGAGCAGATCGACTTTGCTGATGATGTCGCGCAAAATGGCGACACTGAAGGAGATGAGGAGGTAATTGAACCGAAGCTCAATATATCAATCGCATGAACAGCCTCATAACAATAATCTTGTTCCCGCTTTGTTTGATGGTTTTAATGAGTTTGTTTACTACCAGGAACTCTTATTTTATTAGTCTCAGTGTGTTTTACTCCAAAAAGCATGTGTTGTGAGTCAACATCATAGAGTAGTTTACAAGGGATTCTTTTAAACATCAAATAATTGTATTAATAGTGTAATGTTGCTAACATTTTGTATGTTTTCTTTTCAACTGATTTTTATTTGTTTTCTTCAGTTTGTGAAAACCCAAACAATAACAGGGCATTAACTTTTGGTTTCAGCATGGCACTCTCTGTTGCTTCCCCGTCTTTACTCAGATTTTTAACAACCAGCTCGAAACTCTGGTGGCATGTTCGCAGCATCTTGAAATGCATATAAAATGTTCTCTAAGATGCAGAACTTATGGGTAACCCTTCGGCCGGTCTATAAATGATCGAGCCCCCTCGCTTATTCGTTTTATGATCGTGATTTATTAGCATGTAAAATAATATAGCAATGGCATTGTAACCAACAACCTTTGAAATTAACAGCTGGTTTAATGTCCTATGTATATCTTTCATATAACTGGTTATTGTAATACAACTAATTATTTATCTATTTATATGGTCTCTATAAGGTAATAATTCTTTTTATTATTAATTTAAAAGGGCATAGTCACACTATCTTTCTTTCTTTGACTATAAAACACAGATTTCTCAATTTTGTGGTGATACTCTTAATAATCTCACCAATTTCCATTAATTCTTCATATTATTTCACTCTGAAGACTTTCTTCTTTACTCACTTTTCTTGTTAAAATCTCACTGAAACATACTTAAGCCCTTTCATATTAACAGTTTTGGCTTTGTTCTGCACGTGGATGATGGCGTAATGAATGTTTTGGTTGGAATGACTTGCAGATAAGCCGATCTAGAAGGCCATTCCATAGGAAGCCTGGAGGTGGTAGAACGTCAACAACGACAACCTCAACTGAAGTGCCAACTACCCCTCGTCAACGGACGACTGTTCAAATACTCAAACAGAGGTTGAACAGGTTCAAAACCGATAGAACACAACAGCTTAGAGGAACAACCACTTCAACAGAAAGTATCGCAGTAGGTGAGTAATCAGTGTACCAACATTTCGATTTAAACATCAACAAAAAAGTTAACCTGAACAACATTGGGACAACGAAAGGAACTGACTTGATTGGTTTTTCAGAAGAAGAAGCATCAACAACATTGAGACCGAGAAAAGTTGAATTCCGGCGAGTAATCAGACCTTCATCAGTTCAATCTTTGGAGGAATCACAGCAGCTGGACTCTAGCATCGAACAATCAGTTGCCAAAGATACTGTTGCAAAAACTAAACAGTACCATCGAGAGACATCTTTTAGGCCTCAGGGTCATCTGCGGCAAACGGAAGCTCCAGTTCCCAGAACTGAAGCCCCACAGGCGTATGTCCGGAGCGAGTCAGATGCGGTGACTGAGGCAGACCAGTCAAGCTATGAAACGGATGACTCCATCCCTGATCTCGCCAATGTGGCTGTAGCTGCCATCCAGTCACTGGCTACCCTTCCACCCACGAACCCTACTGAACAATGTGAGTGCAATTTTTACTTTGCCAATATCTACTTTAAGGGTCCAAGCAAAGTCGAGTAATCAGCCTACAAAATTATTTCAGGAACATCCCCAAATATGATTCTGAAACTAAGCTGAAAATATTTATACTGAAATCAGATAAATTAGGTAGTATGTCTATGACTCTGTCTATCTGAAACAGGCGGAGAAGGTTCTAATACTTCTTATGTGATGTACAAAGATTATCTACTTTTTCAGGGTTGCGGTCTATTCTTAGAACACTTGTAACAAAGTTTATATCTGATTCCTATGATGTTTTTCTGAAATCATTCGGCTGTAGATAATTTCTGATCAATTCAACGGATTAAGTGGTAGCCTCTACACATACGTAACACTTAAAATTCTCTCAGACACTCAACATTCTCAATTGCCAGTCTATTTTATTGAAATTAATTTCAATTGTTCAGGAGTTATTGAAATTAATTTTCGGGAATTGTGTAGGGTGTGATTCTGATACCAAGTCCCTAATAACATGCCCTAAGTTCAGAATTATGGTAGTTACTGCAATGAGGAACTTCAAAACTCCCTCTTTTTTACCATTATCATTTGAAACATCCCAAGTATGATTAACATTAATTAATTATGGTTTGGAGAAATTGGGGGGGACACCTTTACTGCTCCCCACTTCCAAATAGCAATGACAGCAGGATATTACAATACAGGTCTGCATCATGAAGCAGATATACACTTTGATTGAAAGCTAAGGGGTAGAGAGGCGATAACGTAAGTAGATATGGCCGAACTTCTCCCTGTCCAGTCTTCAGAGAGTCTGGGGAATTCCCCCCAACTCCCCAATGTGATCTATTTGTCCAACTAACCTATATTTTACCAAAAGGATTGATTTAGGATATTTGTTTTATCTTCAAGGAGTGAGCTTGCAAGCATCCAGATCGCTGAACTATACACATCATGCTGAGCAATTTTTCCAATTATTTGTACTAATCAAAATTTGTTATTTTATGTGGTTCATTGGATGTGTATAATATGAGTGGTGTGCGTAATTCCTAAATCAATCCTTTTAGTAAAATACGGATTAAGTGGAAAATAGATCAAAATTATGTGTACTTATAGTTGGGTGGTCTGGATGCTCGCAAATTTGCATCTCAAGAATAACAACAAAAATATCCTAAATCAATAGTTTTAGTAAAAATAGATTAGTTGGACAAATAAATCCAAATCTAGTGCTACCTCCCTGCAGCCACCTCCATGCAGCCACTAGGCATGGAGGAAGGAAGGAGGTAGAACAAGAAGAAGACAAAGACAAGATAAGGTATCACTCCTTGGAGGGTGATGTCACTGATAGTGGTTCACTGACATTTGCTAGACTCCCTTTCGAATAATGATGATTTTGGACAATTTAAATGGGTCAATAAAATATGGATGGAGGAGGGGGATGTCTGATGACGGGAAAATTGTAGCGCGGCGTGGGGCATTCGTATTCCGACGGCAGAAGGTAGAATCTCACCAGTGAAACTTGTAATTGGTCTGTAGTGAAAACCCTATTCCCTACCCTGAAGTTTTGGTCTAGGCTGTTGACTTCTTCCAACATAGCCCACTACACTATGGTTGGAATCTAGGGCAGGAGATCCACCAGACACTCCTGAGATTGAACAGGGCCGAGTCCAACAGTCATTACCCGACTAATTGTTTGAATTCAAGTCCCCCAATTTTGAAAAAGCATAATTGATTAATGTTAATCATACTTGGGATGTTTTAAATTATAACAGTAAAAAAAGAGGGAGTTTTGAAGAGGCCAAATAGTAGGTATCTTGAGAATGAGACAGTCATGTTTTGAATGGAAGAAATCTCTTGTTGACAATGGGGGGGCAGTTGTAAAGAATATCCAAGTATTGAGAATTGCATTGAGAATGAGGATGCAAAATGTCTAGGTTTGTTCAGCTAAGAGTCTGGAACGGCTCTGAACTAGCCTGGCCACACACCCTGATTTATTGTACAGTAAGTGATCATTTTTGTTTTGAATCAATTCAAACCAGTTCTAAAATCTGACCAAAAATACATGATACCTCAATAGAATTCGAACTTATGCCTTTTCCAGCACAAGAGAGAAGCTCTGATTAAATACGATGTTCTTACCCATTGCGTTACCATGGCCAATGTAATGAAGCCTCTTTGCTTGCCAGAGTTTTCCCTGAACAGAACATTTTCTTGGAGTCAAATATCAGCAGTCTTGGCTGAAGTGGGGTCAGATGAACGACAGAATAAAACTGCAGGCCTCTGGTTCAGCAGATGCTCACTGGAAAAAGTTGCAGTCATTGTCACAGCGTATTTTCACTCAAGTGAGTGAGGTAGTGAAGATGCAACACGCGGGAATGTGATGTTTACTGCCTGGCTTGAGAGAGTTCACATACCTATTAAAATTTTGGTCCTACTGTCCAGGGCCAAATGATTGTAACGGCCCAAAAATATATTATACCTAACTCTACAGAATTCAAACGGATGCCTTTTCCAACGTCAGAGTGAAGCTCTGTTTTAAGACCACATTACCATTGCGCTAATATGGCCAATGTAATCAAATCTTCGACTGCCTGAGTTTTCCCTGAACATAACACAAGCAAATTTCAAAATTACCTTATCTCCTACGTCTATTATCTTATTGATTTTTCTTTTTTATGGTATTTACCGTATTATACTTAATGCAGTAAATATTCCCTCATTATAACTAATGTTGCCTGCCTTATTATATTGCTATTTACCTCATTAAACATAACTTGATGCAGCTTCGAATAAGCAGGTTGCTGTGAAGGTTACCAGTTTCAAATGATCCTCGGGAAGATTTGGCTAAACATGGTTCCGAACTGATCCCATTCTGTTTCTTTTCATAATGGAGTTCAGTCCAGAACTGATTCAGGATCATTAATCAGTCAACCATAAAGCTCAATATCAAAATAAAATGTTTGTATAGATATGTTCTGATTAAAAGATTAGTCATTCGTGTATTGTATTTTTAGATACTTCAACAACAACGACAAGACCGACATTCAGGGAGATTATTGAGACGACGCAGCGCCCACGGCCACGCCCAACAAGGCCTCACAGACCACCACCATCTACCACTCCTGTCCTCGTACCTGTGAGGAGCGTAGCTCGTAGCTCTCCCCGTCCTTTCTCCAAGGTCATCCCCGGAGCCTTACCCCCACAGGGGCCTTCCAGACCACTCAGGCCTCTCCAGTCAGCAGCTGTGTATGATGAATACGATGACTTCTACGCTGAACCTGTAGAGATCCCACTTTCAGGCAAAGTAAGAATCCACAACGACGGCTACATTGAGTGTCTGGACATTGGAAACTTCCCTCACCCCTTCTCCTGTCGGAAGTTCATCTCTTGTGCCAAGATGGAGAACAGCCATCTGCTCGGATGGGAGTACACTTGTCCCAAAGGCCTCTCATTTGACCCCATTGGAGGGATATGCAACTGGAACGCAGGGCTTGGATGTAAGGAATAAGTGATTGAATGAAAATTGACTGAATATTCATAATTACTCCGGTCCTTAGAATTCGTAAGCAGCGTCACAAAAGCTGAGCACTGCTAGGCACAAGAATGTACCTACCTTGATTCATCAACATTAATTTCTCAGATCATCTAAAACTACCATTGTGAGAAGAGAAACAAACGTTGATCCACTCATTCTACTTCACCTATGCATGCTATATGGTAGATATGCCTTTATAGGTACACTAATAGTCTGAGAAAAATAATTTACCCACCTCACCAGCTCAGCTTTTGAAGACCTGCACTAAGAATCGTATAGTCCCATTCAGGAATTCGTACAAACCCTGTTCTCATCTACTTTATTTATTCATCATATCCAACATTATTTTCTACGTGATAACTCCCATTGTATCATTTTTTAATAGAATTAGAACTATTGGTCTAATGAATTGTGAAGTAAAATCATTAGTGACCAAAGATGCAACAATTTTAACCATATATATCGTGAAATGTGTTAAAATAATTATTATTATAAAGAGAAATGAAGGTTCTAGCCAATTTCTTTATGGGACCCCGGCAGTACGTACTATCGTAAAAGAGACCTTCTCAAAAAGTATTCAATTATTCCTTCCTGTGTTTCTAAAACCAGTGTTTGAAAATTCACTGTTCAGTATCGAAAATTTCTTTTAAAAATAGAGAAACTTAAAATACCATAAATCTCATTATTCTAAAATTCGTAATTGAGTACTTTTTGAAAGGTTCCTCGATGTAAGAGTTCTATAATTTACGTAGATAGTTGATATTTTGGGAAATTGTTTCCTATGTATAAATCGTAAATCGAATTACCTACCAATCAACAAATATCGAAATTTGGTTGGTAGATAATGAGTGACCTTATTTACCTTTTTTCCCCTTCCAAAACGCATAAATTTTAATAAGTTGGTACATCAATTAATTTGCTGAAGCTCACAAGTTTGTCGAAGTTAACCCTTCAAAATCGTTTTATAAAGTTTTTGGAGGAAGTTACTTTTGAACGAAGTGTTACGTAGATATTTGGCTAACCACTTTCCAAGATCATTTGTTCTGCCTTATAATGTGCCTTTATTTATTGTTTTATCTAAATTGATATCTAGAAGCTTATTTTTATTTATTACGCCAAGCATTTATAATTTTGGAATCACAACAACAGACATGTATATTCAAAATCAATCATTAAACAGTGGGTAGGTACCTATGTACCTGTTGGTTCTTTGAATTCTTTCTTGTCCGAACTTCGATCATACTTGGTATAATTAAAAATGAAAACGATTATTACGTACTAAATCGCAGTGCCTTTTGCAGGGCCAATGTAAAAATAACTTCATCACTAGTTCATGTTCTCTGATTATTTATATGCATACGTAAATTTTGTAAATATTCAACATGTACCTACCTTCAATGTCTATTATTAAAATTAGTCTAAGGATTTCGTTTTGCGTAGTTTTTGTATAGGTTGTTTCATGAATTAAATTTATATTTCGATTGATAGGGATTTGATTTTGATCACTTGGATGCTCGTTATTTTATCAAAATTATGAAACCCAAAGGTGACACGTGGTCAGTTCAAAGGATTTATGAGATGTAACTTTACTTGGAGTAGGAACTAGTCACCTCTCAACATAATCGTGGGAAAGCGGAAATTACACAAATTATTGCTTGCATACATGACGAATATATGAGTCATACATACATTTGATCACCCGGCCTCCACTAAAATTGGATCGTAGCTACAATATGATACAAAACGGTTGTATTGGAATGAACTGTTGAGACTAAGTGAAATGTTGTAAATAAATGTTTTATATTGATAGCAGAATATGTTGTTCACTTTTTAAAAATCCTTTCCGCATCACTAGAGGGAAGATTACCAGATGGTCGACCATCAAAACCTCCCCGAGCAGGTGAAAGGTGTAACGAACTTAGGTCGCCCCCAGAGGTGCGATGGGGCGTACATCCGCAATCATAGAGAGGGGGGGGGGGGGGGGTAACAGTACCATAAGAGACACAACTCGTATCATTCGAACAGCATTCCAAGAACTCGAGAATGACGCGTTCACCGCACATTCTCTTGGATCTGACAGTAACTGTCACAAAGGTGAGTTTGTTTCTAACAAACTAGTTACTAATCCAAAAGCAAAATAGACATTTCTCCTCGGTCAGAGAGCCTTCGATTCTATATTGATGGTAATTGCCACCCCACCCTCCAAAAATATGGACATCCAAGAAAAGTGCCACAGACAGAATGCCTGCGAGAGTATCCACACCCACTACAAAAAACTTAGGGCCTCGCCTCACCCTAACATTCATGTATCTGTTGATGCACTCGTCGTATTTTAATAATGAACCTTCGTAATCGAAAAAAAAAAAAAAAAAAAACCAATTTAACCAACCTCCCCCTCCCTCAAAATTTGTAGGTTAACATTCCAAGGTGCATAGAATCTAAAGACCAAAAAAAAAAATCCGTCCATCCGCGGTCCAGAGTTTTTCTCTAAAACTCTGGTCCAAATGTTTATGAACTTTGGTTGAAAAATCATGCAACAGCCGGGGATTCGCCAGTAACAGCGGCATTAATTTTGATCAACCCTAAAGGGTAGAAATAAGAGCTGAAATTTTGATTGAGGGAACAGTAATGTTCTTTTGATTTACATATATTTTCCCAAAAAATGGAATGAATTCATGCGGAAAGCCGTAGATTTTCCTTTCTCTCACTACAAGCTATAGAGAGTTTTTGTATTTCTCGTATTGCATCATCAGCTCGTGTAACTAAAGTTTAGGCATGTTATTTCTCTTCAGTAGGTGTTTACAGCTATGTAAACACATTAGATACCTACCTAATGAATCGTTTAATAATATAGACAGGTTTTCTGCGTGGAAGAGCTATACAATACAGAAATAATAAACCTCAGTAATAATTTGCAGTTTTTCAATTTCTCACCATTTCCAGTCAGTGTATTGACCGAAATATGCATCATAGTGTGTAATGTTTGACTAAGTCGCACGATACTCATTTATGAACATATGCTTACAGGAGTGCTTTAACTCGTTAATGGCAGATGGAGGGAGAATGTAAATATTTTGGCGAGTGGAAGGGGTAGGTGGCCTCTTGCTCGTAACGGTGGTTTCAGGATCATGTGGGGACTTGGGTTTCATATTATTTATTTATCAAAATTTATACCTATGATGATATTTATGATGTTGGCACACAACACCATGAATGGAAGCAACTTGTTCTCCCATCAAAACTAACCGAAAGATAGAAGTTCTCTGATAGAAGAACTCATCTGGTTCTTAAGGGATTCACACATAAACACACACAAACTTTGGATTTTACAGGTTTTATTAGTTTTTTTGTGCCAATTTGTACAAATGGTCAGTAAGAAGTACTATATTATTATGCACCTTCAGTTTTGTTTCAATATGAAGGAATAACAGAACGTAAAAGCATACATTATAACAGAAAGAGTAGATAAATTTTCGATAAGTTGATCGTACTTCTTCAATATAACTCCGCAAAAAACTGTACTGTCTAAATTGCTATAAGATATAGGTTTTTTATCGAGTCTACAACTTCTCAAGCAGATTTTTTATTTCGTTACACCGTCAAAAAACATGTAAGGCAATTTTTGGCGTTATGTCTCTCGAACGGAAATGATATTCCATGGAATTCAACTGTTGAAAATCTACGTAAAATATCAAGTTTTGTCGTCTTCGAACTGAGCAAAGTTCGAACTCGAAAAATAACTATGGAATTCTGAAACTAAATAGGAGGAAAAAATGTCCTGGAGTTTAACTCAGAGTTTAACTGGAGTTTAACTATTCAACCAAAGCGAGAAAACATCTTTTTTTAAAAAAAGACTAGAATTATCATTACCTTAATCATTACAACTGCTTCTAAATCGCGATATGGTTCTATAAACAATAAAGCTTAGAGTTTCATCAACTTTTTTTTGACAAGGATGACTAACCAGAAATTGAAAAGAAAACAAAATTGCTACAATTTAAAAACTGGTCGCATCCTCTCAAACTACTAGACCTTATCGTTTATTTGGGATCAATAACAACATATTTTCCGCTAGAAGAGAACTGAAAGTTTCGAATAAAGAGAGATTACTTAAGAGTATTTTCCTAAATTTAAAAAACAGAGTTTTATCTTCCTTTTCCATTAGCATTTCGTTTAAACTAATTTACTTCTTAGTAAAAGAAGGGAAATACATTTGGTATATCTTCCATGACATAATTTCACTAATCAAGGGTACATTGGAGAAGTTTGTGAATTGTTGGATTACAGAAAAGATATTTTTTCCTGATATACAGTAAACGAGAAAGAAGGTGCAATAGCAAATCAACGAATCAAAGACCAAATTCACAAAACAGCCGGAATCTTTTGAACATAAATAAAAGTTTTCATTTATTTCACTATGATATATCATAACACATGAATCAAACAGGATTAAGAGGATCCATTTAAACTTAATTTTACAGCAAAATTGCTCGTCGATTCTTAACTTCTTTTAAACTTTGTTTATTCCACACGATCTCAATCGTTCGCTACAATTTCTCAACATGATATCAACAAAATTGATTAAACATAAACAAATCTGTTTTTCCCCCAATGGGTTTGTCCTGAATCGCTTTTTTTCTTTTTTTTATAAACATAATAAAGAGTCGTCAAGTCAAAATCAAACCACTTGTCACACATGGATCACTTTTGTTTTCGATTTTTCCAAAATAAAGAGAAATTTATAGATAACAAAAACATTTTTAAAAAGGGTAATTTTTCAACAACAAAGAACCCTTAATCATTTCATCTTGCACTGGAAAAACCCATTAAAAACTGTTTCCTCCTTCCCCCAAACTTTCAAATTTTTTTTCCCGACGTTCTATCCATATATCACAGTAGATTTGAGATTGCTCTTGTTTCTTTGTTTAAAGAAGAAAAATTAAGAAATTTTAAAAACAAAATACAAAATCAATAAACAAAAAACCTGATTACAAATTACCGGTTTTCAACAAGATTGTCTCAAAGTATGAAATGAAACGAATAACATCAATATCTTTAAAATGAAATAAAGAGAGAAAATAAAGGGAAATTTCTCAAAAGGTAACTAATTATGAAGATTTGTAAACAATGTCACTATTACATCGATTGATCTTGATAGAGTCTGCAAGTTTAGTACTATTATAACAGTAGAGTTTTTCATTACCTTTTTTTCTTTAGAATAACTAGTAAGGATATTGATAAATATTGCCTCGTGCGTTGTAATTTGAATAAATTTGTAAAGTGATGAAATCCAAAAAACGTAACGTCCTTGAGCCCCTCCTTCAAAAAATGTTTTGGATTTGTTGGAAATTGAGCCTTTATTTATTTTTATTTTTTTTATAATGGTGGTTTTTCCCCCGTTAGGACCAAACTTTTCTGACTCACCTTGCCGTTGTATCTGAAACAAAAATTACCAAGCCTTATGAAAGAGAAAAAAAAGAAAAAAACAAGCCGCAATGTTTACTATATCCATTTATATCATTAATAAATATAAAACTACGATATAAATAGAAGAACAAGTACGAAAGAAATGCGCGATAAATCGAGAGCTTTCCAACGAATGGAGAACGATTATTGTCCGGTGAAAACTAAAGAACTTTCATTTCCCGAGCAACGGCTTGGTTGTACGTGAAAATCAAAAGAAAATGAAAACATACCTTCGGTAGTGAGGAGGCAAAACAAACGTAACAAGACGAAACGCTTGCATACGAGTCTGCAACACATTGGAACATTTTAAGTCTTTAGTTGCAGACTCGTATGCAAGCTCTAAGAGCCACTCAGCTGATCCGGACCCTGGGCATCGTCAAGTAAATGTCCTACGAAATTACAGCTTCCTAGAGAGTAAAACATAGAAATTAGGTTTAAGAGCCACTAATCTGATCCGGTCCCTGGGCATCGTCAAGAAAATGTCCTAAAGAGGCTACATATGAAATTACAGCTTCCTAGAGTGTAAAGTATAGAAATTACCGATTAAAATGATTTAACCACCGCTTCACAAATCAAACCGTTCTTGCAATATTCGGACCACCTGCTATGAATCAAATCATCGAAACACCAGCTCAATGAAATCATCAGATCAATTATTGAGAATGATCACCTGAGTGTACACAATTATTCAAATAACCATGCTCATAACTCAGCTTGTTGGCCACGCACTTCGCAGTAGTTAACATAATGAGGTTGGATAAATCGAGAGCTTTCG
The DNA here is from genome assembly GCA_030762985.1 of Adelphocoris suturalis. Lineage (NCBI taxonomy): Eukaryota > Metazoa > Arthropoda > Insecta > Hemiptera > Miridae > Adelphocoris > Adelphocoris suturalis. Next base: position 44,957,110 of record CM061044.1, read on the forward strand.
AACGAATGTTCAACGAATTTTGTGGGATGAAAAACGACGAAGTACCATTTCCCTAGCAACGACTCGGTTGTAAGCAGAAATCATCAGGATATTTTCGTGATCAATTTTCGTCATTCAATTTCCGTGACGTTTTTTTAGTTTATGTGCCATAGCACAGACATAAAATGTCAAAAAAATTGGTGGAATTTTCTGCCTCAAGGCCCTTGTATGGTCATATTAGTAACTAGAGCTGGCCTTCCCATCCACTCTGTACTTCTGCTCTGTAACATTAGCTCTGTTACTACTCCACACCAAGTCATATTCATCATGTATGCACAGACACCTCTTATTGAGTCGCTGCCTCTTTTGACTTGCCCTCGTATCATCCTCATGATGTTGGATGACATCAGGGCCATACATGGATAAGGTTAGTGTTTACAATGAACAACGTTACGAAATCCTTAAAAGTAGATCACACACAAAACCAGTAACACGACGATAAAGCACGTGCCAAACTGTCACCTTTACTCAATCAAAAATCCAAGGAATTTGTAGATAATGTAGTGGGATAAGAAGTACCTACCTAATTAGAATTTCAGTCACTACCAGAATGTGTAACCGCCGTCACTGGAGCCAGCGAGGAAGCCGCTTTTCTTCTGAGTGAGAGTGATGTTGTGGCCAGCCATAGCAGCCAGCTGTGCAGCAGATGGAGGCACACCAGGGGGTGGGCCGGGCACCACTGGGGCGCTTATTCCGTCAAATCTTGCACCACCGTCATATCCATTCTGTTGAACAAGATAAATTTACTAACTGAAAAACTTTTAAATTGAATTTTTTTCAATAAAGTATTACTTATCCTTATAATAAATGAATAAACAGATCAATTTATTAATAATCAGGTTACAACGCAAGCATTAAGCAGTTAGGGATAACCCTTAATAAATTCTTGTGATTACAATTTGAATTGAGAAATTACTCAACTCGTCGTAATAGAGGATTAATACTGACAGGTCGAGCAGAGAAGTGTAAATGGGTTTGTGTCATAATTTATACATTTTCCTACTGGTTTCTACTTTTCATGGAATGTGCAGTATCAATCTAGGATGGCTAGTGGGAGATATTAGCAAATTCAACGATGTTCCGGACATCCGGGACTGTCCACCAGGACACGTCACTTTTCAACTTGAATTCGCTCGAGAATTTGTTCAAAAACTCACATTTCCATGCATAAAATGATAAAAACATAGTAGGGATGGTAACAAGTATTTCTGAAGTGTATATAGATATTTTTTCCAAAGGATTTTCCATATAAAATTGTAAGTTCATAGAACAACTGCAATATTATTATTTTCACAATAAGTTTCAACTTTTCATTCATCTCTATCACTTGGAACCTTAGATCTTTATGGTACTGCATGGAATATCTATAATTACAATTAAAATGAGGAAAATCCCGCGGAACATACTCAACAAGTGGTGGTGTAAAGTACATAACTAAACCTTGATGGGTAACAGTCCGGAGTGGGGTGAACTGAACCCACTCCTCGAATCCCAAGAACATTCATTCTCAATGGGGCTCCAAACATGAAAAGCTCGGGTTAGAATACAGAACGTGAACAAGGACCTTACCAATTTGCTCTTCTTTTGTTGCCTATTTGGGCAGTCATGACGGACACAAGTTGTTTTCGCCAGTTTTTTTAATTGTAATAATTTATTTATTCACAATTTAATATCATTCTCATTGTTGACCAGTCTTGATGAAATTGATGGTGTGGGGAACGAATTGTAGAACGAAAAGAGGCAAGGTATCAACAAGGGGAAAGCCATGACCACTGTTCCTTAGGTCCTTCACCCCCTAGCGCTCCTAGCAGCTGACCTTGTTAATTCGGGGTCCCATTAGTACTCCCATAAAGTTTTGGTTTATTATTTTCAATATTAAGCCAATGTGGTCACTTTACGTTTCAAGGTGCGTAGGATCCAAATTTGAAATGTCCGTTCGCTGTTCGGGCCATAAAAGGCCTAAGAATTTACTTTAAAAAACCCGTTCTTTCGCACATAGACTCCATTTGGGGTCTAGTTGGTCCTAACGTTTAACTATCCCGATCGCTTTACTTGCATAGATGCTATGGTCTGAAAACGGGCGAAAAAGTGTCTTTTTCTTGGCTTTGAGTGGTAAGACTGACGAACGCGTGCACGCCTTGTGTGTGGGAGAGGGTGGGCGGGAGAGCGAGGCGGAGGTAGTGAGAGGTAAGGGAGGGCGAGGAAGTGTGGGGGAGGCGGAGGGAAGAGAGCGGCGGGAGGGGAGGGGAGAGGGAGTGAGAGGGAAGGAAGGGCGAGGGGAGAGGGAAGGAAGGGCGAGGGGAGAGGGAAGGGAGGGGAGGGAAGGCGAGAGAGAGAGAGAGAGTGTGATGAAATTAATTCCAATTAGAAGAGATTGTTTATGAGTATGAAAATACTCATAATTCTATTCTACGCTTTATGATATAAAGCTTTGCTTCCTTTGGGCGTCCCATTTATTATTATTTTTTTCCTCAACTTTACTATAAAGCGTAAAATTATGGGGTCCTGGAGCTGTAATGCAGTGAACGAGTGAACCAAATATTGGAAGCACGAAGCCCCGAGTTTCGATACCTAGTAAATATACTATAAGTGAGGCTGAATATTTACAGTTAGTTTTCTACGTAGAAGGTCTGTATGATACAGAAATAATAAACCTTTGTGTAATAATTTGCAGCGGTTTTTTTTTTTTTTTTTAAGGAGATAGAGGAAAACGGAAAGGCAACAAAAACCATGTTCAGGGATTGCCCGTGTTTCATGGTACGAGACAGTGGGAGAACCTTTCCGATCTCAACTGTTGATACACCAGCGTAGAAGGTATCAGAAAACCTCAATGTCAGTACCGTATAGATTAGGCATTGCAATGAACTATTTCTCATGCCCAAACCTAAAATCGTTGTTAACTTTACGTTTAATAATAGCATTTTGAGATATGGACAACCTGCATTACCAACAACTGAAATATCTCATGATAAAACCATAAACATGAAAGGGGCAATTTTTTCCCAATTTTTCAATACCACCGAAAATAAAGTTTGTATTAAGCAATAAAGAAATATACATACAATGATGCAGTAATATTATTAATAGCGGTTTGCTACTTCGGGAGATCAACTGTGACTACCACGGCAGTTTTAAGGCCTAGATCATTAAAAGTCGTAATAATACATCCAAAGATTCGAATCTTTATTGGCATTTTTTCCATTCAGCCCATAAAACAGACATTAAAGAAGTTATTTCTTACGAGTGGACTAGTTTTGTCATGCATCGAAACTCCTTTTTATGCTTGACTGTTATAGTTTTATTTAATGAAGCCTGTACTGATGAAGGCTGGTTTTGCATTTTTTTCATTTTTTTCGGCAGCCATGTAAGCGGTTATGAAACCGGCAATGTCATTCCATCTTGTGATTTTTGCAGGGGTCCAGCAACGTTTGTCCAGTTTCATTCCATAGGTGTGTCGTCGTCCGCAGCTCTTTGGACAGCTGGCCTGGCGACTGCTGCCCCCCCCCCCCCCCCCCCTCCCCGGTAGATGTGAAACTCCCCATTCAATCCTCATCCCAGCAACTGTGTACCCAACGCCGTTTACACGGCTGCTGGATAAAGTGTAAAAACCACCCAAATAAAGGCTGATCGTTTAACGTAAGTGTGGCACATCCTGGTACCCATTGCGTGGTACATCCATTGCAAGTAATAGATATGGAGGAAATCAGAATTGATACCATATTATGGGATAAGGATCTTAGGAAAAAGAGTAGGGGTAAAGTTTCCAATCTGGTTAGGGAAGATGTAATTTTAGAAGAAAACAATGATTAATATACCTTATTATAGGAAAAATTCAGATAAAATCGGCAAAATTCAATTCTCGAGGGGTCAACATTCTTAGAGCTTTACTAGGTTCCGTTATAGATGAAATCAATATCTAGGATAAAAGTAGGGTTTATTAATTAAAATCTTGTGGCTATGATATTGTGGTCAAACTGGTAGGAAATTCCGAGAAAGAATAAACAAGTATGAAGAGGATTTAGGGGACAATAATGGATTTCTAAATTCTCAAATCATCTTAAAGAAACCAACCATATTTACGATTTTGATATCACAGTTAGTAGATTTTCTTCATTTTTGTCCAAAAGGAGGTATGATGAATTTACTTAAAATTCAAAATATATAAAATATCAATCAAAATTTGAAAAATCAAAATATGTATATTTATTTAAAATATCTGTGCAATCTGGTAAATGTCTAAATGAGGATGCCCCTCAACACATTTCACCATTGATAGGTACATTTATATAAAGCTTGGAATTACCTCTTCACACATTAGAAATTAGTTAGAGTAACCCTTCTCCTAAGTAGCTGCAATTCCTCTCCCTTTCACATTGCTTGCACATGATTGGTTGTATTTCCCAGCCCCTTCTTTTCTCTCGACCAATGGAACAGCTCCCTTTCATTTAAGCCTATACAAGCTATGTCCTTTCTACCTTATGTTCAGTTATTGCTTGTTACTGCTGATGACCTAACATTCGAAATCGATTCAACATTGTAACTACCTATTCTTCCTGGAAATAGACGATATTCACTAACTTTCATTTTCTTCATCGAAATGGGCTTCCGCAACTTCGTTGCGAGTGATTTAGTTTAGTTAGTTTTAGTTTGCACAAGATTATTATCAAGACACTATGTGTATTCTAGCCAGGCTGTCATTCATTTGAACCATGTGTAACTTTTTTAAAGATTAGTTTTAGGGCTACATAACTGTCTCCTTGCTTGAAAAGTGTTGTGTCATTTCTAAGAATTATAATCACGTGTCATGAATTATGAGAGCTGGTTAAAGCTAGAAATTGAGCCATTATAGCAGTACATGACCCCAGATCTCTGGCTTATGCGAAATCAATATAACCAATCACATCTATGTTGCTCGATGCACGGACTCAATCAGCTGATTTTCAAACTAGACACCCCATGAGTTAGAGCCAAAATATTCACATCTTCATAATAGATTCTAATGTGATATAACAGATTGGTGATCATTCTACTAGATAAATGATGATGTTGAACAGAGATACTCGTTCGAAAGCATAATTGAATTCTGGGTTGAATTTCCTATGTGTTAACACAATAACGATTCTGGATGATATACACATGACGAAGGTGAGATGGAAGTCGTCAGAAGAGGGCAGAGAGTGGTGATGAAACAGTTCTAAGATTTACAACAAAGGTCCACATAAATAATGTGTTGCATGAGTGGAAAAGTAAGTAGTACTCACGGGAATCATAATAGCAGGCCTCAGCTGGGGTTGAGGATAAGAGTAGGCCAGCGGATGATAGTACGCCTGCATGGGAGTGAAAGCAGAGGCGTAGTACCCGGCTGGGCTTGCAGCTTGGCTGTACATCGGGGTACCCACTCCGACGTGGGAATACATCTGCTTGAACGCGTGATACAGATTAGACATGCATCTAAAGATATTTCATTCATACTTAATCTCAAGGATAAATCAATCAAGTATAAAACAGCCCTTTTAATGTTAGATCAATAGGTTATTCATATCTAACCTCCATGTATTCCAACATTCATGTACCTTAGACACGTATCTGACAGTTTATTCATACTTAACTTAAGGATATATACGTCTATCAAGCGTTGAATTGATTTATTGATGTTAGTTCAACTAAAAAATCATTATCCAACCTCAGATATTGTAACACACACATATTGCAAATGTTTTCAAGAGCGAATGCTAGTTCAAATTCCTACTAAATGAATGGAGCATGTTGAAACCATTAATTACTCCTAAGCCATAAAAATTTTCAACTAGGTAAAGATAGATACCTGTTGGGCAGCCATGATAGCAGGGATCTGCTGGTCATACGGAGGCGGAGCCTGGCCCGGGTAAAGCTGCTGATAAACAGCATATGGCGAGCCTGCCAACTGCTGAGGAGCTGCTGAAGCTAGAAACATGACAATGAAGTTCAGGTAAACGTAACTTCTAACGCTTCAAAATCTCAGGGAGAGAGCGAAAAACTTGGATAGTTAATAACTCGTCAATTTTGAATAACATAAGTTCAACGAGTAGAAGGAGTGGATGAGTGTGTAAAAAACTTACCTTATCAAGTACCTTAGCAAATAGGAATAATGGGTTTTTTGGCAACTTGTTTAAATGAGAATACATCTATTTTTATTAGTTCATTTTACTTTCTATCTTCCATTATGTCAAAGCGAAATTATCATTACATAAAGTAGTTTTTCAACATTTTGTCCACCTTTAAAGAAACTAGCAATTAAGCAGGAAGAATGTGTGGAGAATTAAGCTCAAATTCAGCACGATTTGGTGGAATACAGTTTCCCTAAAAAGTTGAACTATGATTTCCACAGTAACGGGTTAGAATAACTATCATTAGTGCAACGCTAGGTGTGTTTTCTAACACCTTCAAAAATCAAGTTACAGTCATAAATATACTACTGTTCGTGACTGATGTAGATGTTTATTTTGCATTTAGATACTATTGATGGCTACAGAGTTCTAAACCGTATTTTCAAGGGTTGTCTTGGATTTTGTTTAGCAAATAAAGGCAGAGAGGAAAAAGTAGAGCACCTAAATATCTCAGTGAGCCCGAAAATGATCCACCACTTTACACTTGATAATTTAAAAAAAAATACAATAATTTTTTTTAAATTCTATACATACCTTCTAGCAAAAGCTTATTTACTGGTCTGTACACTTTTCTCTTGGGAGATCGACTATTGGCCTAGTAATAAAATATGGCTACAAATTGGCTTTCACAAAAATCATGTTGCCCCAGAAGTCAAACCCGATTTTAATAGGACGCAACATAAAAGAGTATTTCGATATAAACAACATTTGACTTTAAGTATTTTCCAATATCAGCAACACGAAGGGCCATTATGTCAAGGAAATAATTGAATTAGGCGCCAACAAACAACACTAAATGACCTGCATGCTAACAGAACATTTTGGAACAATTAAATGCGATTCACTTCTCCAGACCAAATTATTCAATTAAAGAAACCAAAAAAGAGCGCCAATATTGTCTGAAAATGAATTTTAGCCAAACCACTATCTGGTATTTTAATTTTCTTGTGAAGTCCCAAAAGGCTGATCTACTCGACTGGCAAAATAAGTGTCTGCAAATTTGTTATACAAAAATCGACATTTCTTATAGAACAAATACTCATGGACAAGAAATTTTGTATGCAGGCTTTAGCGATTTCCTCGTTGAGTTAAAAGGTTTAGAATGTGGGGATATAGATATAGACCTGCACACTTGGAATATATCGATAGAAAAGGTTTTCGGTTGATAAAGAGAATATTTAAATTTGGTTAGTGAAATGGCCTGGGTAAATAAATGATGATAACAGATGCATTGTGATAATATATTCAAACTCCCTAAATTTCGCCATTTAACCTTTCTAGTTAGGCCAATTTAACCTCTATGAGCCAATGTGCCAAATGTCAATATTCCCCAGACGCTTCTTAAAGGGCAAATGAATAAAATTTACTCTCAAAACAAGGTCTTCTCCCAGTGATATTGGAATGAAACTGGACTAGGGGTAATAACCAACATATATGAACTTCGACTTGAGGTTAGACTCACATGAAACTGCCTTGGACTACCATCCCTGGTCTACAATATTTACTACAAGCTAGGGAACGGATCGGGACATCCGTCTAAGCGGACAGCTTAGACTGGGAAATGCGAGGAAAGAATTATCGTCAATAGATCGTTCTGGTGTCTAATATGCAATCATATTGGCAAGAACTGGAAATGAGCTTGTATGGAGCAGGAACCGAACAAAAAGTGTTTGCTGCCGTTATTCGAGAACTGTGGGGAAGTTGAGAGCTAAAACGTGACTTGAGAAGTGTAGTTGTCATTGAGAACGATAGTTCTCAACAGTGGCTTCTAATTGGCACGAGAAACACCCTCCAGCAGTTATCAATGTCACCTACTGATTGGTTCTACATACCAATGGGAAATAGGAGTCGTATGTAGGGTGGAGCTAACGCAGAAACATCTTTCTGCTTTACCCACCAAACTGTTTTTCCCCAAACTGCTACTATAGTTCATAGGCGTCATGATTCTTAATTCCCTTGCCATATATCTAATATGTAATAGGTATGTTGGGTTTCTTGCTGAAAGGTGGGAGGGTGGGGCTTGTCATTGGTCAAATAGGAACTTCGACTCAGGGAGGGAGCATTTCTCAGACCATCATGATCCGTTGTTGAGAACTGTGAGGAGCAGTTCTAGACTGACTAACGTTGGAACCACGACGGGGTGTGAGAACACCGATTCAGGGACAGTTCTCGGAACGAAGTTGTGAAATATGGTTGTTGGGACCCCCTTGACTTGATCTATAAACTGTGAAGTTTAGTATTAGAACCAGAATGGCTTGATCAAGCCAGCCTGCTGCTAAAATCCTATCAAGAACTTTTTTTGTTAGAATTTTGGATTAGCTTTCCCACCAACTTCTCCAGACAAGTTTACTTCCAAGCAAGTAAGCCACGAATTAGCAACCGTTGTGTTGGAACACTTGAATGGGCTTGAAGTGGTACACTCTTGGTGGTTATATTGGATAATTTTACTCACTCAAGCATGTTATCAGTTTACCTCTCAGATATACTCTATAAAACTGAATAGCCGTCGTTTACAGGTTTACCATAAATTACTGTAGTTTATCAGGTATCAATTTACCCGTTCCTTTTGCTGAATAAGTATAGTGTGATATTAATGATTGAGAACATAACCTTTACCAAGAGAGATTATGAGCTGGATATAGGTAATTTTCAAGGCTAATCTCAAAGTCAAGGCATAGTGGCTTCAGTTTGTACTGCCCTTCAGTACAACATATATGCCGTCATATTGTACGAGAAAGCTGCTAGTGAAGAGTGTGAGAACGGAGCAATCGAATCATTGAATCTGCGGAAGTCTGCAGCTAGACTGTCCCGACTCATTATAGCGATGAATCGGGTGTGTTGTAGGTTATTATTTTCCGCATCTTCTGAATCCTGTCCTGTCCGATCTGATTTGAGAAGAAGTAGATTCCCTACAGTTGTTATTTTTCATACAAATTTGACTGCCAACTTTCACGAACTAAATCGTTGTGAAACTGCATTTCAATAAAAGACGGAATTTAAAGGAGAACGTTGTCTAATTCCACGAAAATGAAGAGCTACAATGTTAGGAAAAAATCGGTGTTCAGGATAAATGTGGGACTTATCAATTAAAATGTTATTGCGGCAATTAGTAGTCTGGTCAAACTGGTAGGAAATTCAGGGAAAGAATAGACGAACGTGGAAAGAATTTCAAGGAAAATATAGGTAAATCTGATTTTGCTCATCATCTTAGGGAATCCAATCATAGTTACGATTTTGATTTGGCAAATAGACAGTTTGTATAATTTCTTCATTTTTGGCCAATAGGAGGTAATGTTGAATGTATTGGAAAATTTCGAAATCATTAAAAGTGACAGGTCTGGAAAATTTTTAAATAAGGATGTCCCTCAGCATATTTCACCATTGATTGATCCATTTCTGTAAAGCTTGGAATTATCCCCTTGTTAAAACCAGATTGAGCATCTCTTCTACCTGTCACTTCACCCGATTAGCTATAATAAACCCTTCACTTTGTAATTGATTATACCTAATGGACTTTCCTTCCTCTCGACCAACGGGATTCAATCTCCCCTAACCTGTGACGATAAAAACTGTGTCCTCTCAAACGTATATTCAGTTATTTTTTGTTAGTAACGATGACCTAACCATCGAAATCGATTCAAATTGCAACTCTTTATTTTCGTGGAATTACACAACGTTCTTCTTCAACTACCGTTTTTTTGCCAACTTCGATTTGAATGGTTTCGAAATCGGTCCTGAACCTTACACCTTCAATCATTCTTGACATGTCCTAGAGCATGCCGATTCCCACTATGAAATATTTGCAAACCGACCAGTTTTTGTATTGTACTATCGATTATTACCATAGAGGATTCAGAAAAGAGCTATGGATCTTCCAGAGAAAGTAACTTCCCCCGTCATTTAAGAAATTACTGATGGATTTGAACTGAATCTTGGTGTAGACAGTATTTTGTCACACCGCGTTAGGGCTGCATCCAAACAATGAGACTACACAGCCTGGATTCTCAATTGTAACATGAACCGATTTAAAGAATCCCAAGCGTACTAGCTCCATGGAGTTGCTCAGTCCATGTTCAGATCATGAACTTTCTACCTACACTACCACTGGAGCTAGAGCAGCTAGTATAGCACGGTTGCCAGGTTATTTTTGTAATTCACTGAACTGACGAACCGAACTGATTGTGCACATTTCTAAAAGAACTGTATAGCATAGAACGAACTATGCAAACTTTCCACAACGGAGGAAGAGTATCTACAAGAATTGTTTCCACCGGTTTTTCCATTCAGTTCTTTCTCTATTCGGATCGTGCCCGAAAATAGATTAGGTTCCCTTATCACTTATCTGATTTCTCCAGATCTTTCAGCCAAAGTTCGTGAAGGTTGACTAAGGTTTTCATTTCCCTTCTTCTACCTCTTTCCAGGTAGCTAGGATGAGACGATGGGAGGATGGGAGGATGAGGGGGGGGGGAGGTTAGAGGGTAGGAAAGGTGTGAGGGTGGGGGAAGGGTCCTTCTTAGCACTTCTCAGAGAAACCAACATGGTGGCAGTTCAACCTGAACAATACCTACTTTGACTAACATGTTCTATGACAGCGCAAACAAAGCAATAATGCAAGTCCCTTCAACGCCAAAGGAACATTTGCCACCACATACACCTACTTGATGCATTTGAACTGAGCAGAAATCAATATTTAAAGCACTTAACCAATTTCTATGATAACGAGAACATCATTTACCAGCATAAGCAGCAGCGGCTGCGTGGGGCGGTGCAGGCACATACCCAGCAGGGGCCTGGGGGGCAGTGGGGTATCCTGCACAAAAGGAAATTCGCCTTTAGCAAAATATCACACCAAACCCGAAATTGAGCAACAACCATTTTCCATCCAAGCGACGCATGCTTTAAGTCTTAAGAAGAGATGGGCTTTCTACCACAGCTTGGTTTTGATTTCTCTTTAAACGAATAACAATGAAGAAAATAATAAATAATAAAAAAAACTGATACTTCAAACGAATTATTGAAGAAAAAAGTCAAAAACCAAACTGTTTTTTTTATTCAACTTGCTTCATAATTTCTTATAGCAAAAATGCAAAAAATAAAACAAAACATCCTGTTATGTGGTCTGTTCAAATGCAAAAAAAAAATCATGCACATGTGTGAACCTTGTTAAACAATACTAAAAGAAAAAAGTTAACTTTACTGTTAAGAATAACACTTGTCAAATTGTCAAAAAATGGTACAAATCCCATCCTTACTTCCCTGGTATAAAAATGTAAACGAACGGGCTTAGTTTGCACTTTTCAAGTGTAACATACATCAGAGCACTTAGTGCTAAAGTTGCCTCGACGTGATACAGTCACCATGTCAATCTACTGCAAACCACCACCCTTAATATTAACCCTGCAGTGAAGTCTCTGACTCGGAATTAACGGGAAAAAAACGAAGAGCGAAAATTCACTGCAAGGACTTACGGATAAATAAGATAAAATAATTGTTATGAGCATACAGCAATTATTATATACACTCAGTAGTAAACAAAATGGTCAAAATATACATTAATACAAAAAAAATCTCTATCCAAACCCATACAGTCACACAGCCATTTGTTTTTTTAATGTTTTTTTTTTTAAGGAGAACGAAAGACGCGTTCTCCTAAACCATTGTGAACGCATCTAACCATAAAATCTATCGTTCGAATACAAAAAAGTGATAATAAACCATAACGGCTCGGTTTTTGTGTCTACATTGCTTCGTTTGGAACTATAAAAAAATAAGATAAAACGAAAACGAAATAAAGATAAATCTTGTGCGAATATGCCTAACAAAATGTACAGCCTAAAAGTATGCGCTAACAATTTTTTTTAAAAGAGGTCTACGTTTTGGGCACTGCGAGGTAACACCATCCGTTCCGCCGAACCTGTGAAAGATGGAATTAACCAAAAGAAAAAAAGAAAAGAAAAAATAAAGTTAATGGGAAAAAAATCGAGATACGACCATGGCTCGAATCTTTCATTTTAAGGATTTTCAACAACTCTTTTAAATCGATTTTATTCGATAAAATGCGTAAAATCTTTTTTTCTACTTTTGAAATGGGGGACAACCAAAGAAAAATACGAAAGAAAATTAATCAAAATTGTAATAAGTTTCCACTGAAAATTTCGGCGGCTACGATTTGTACTGTTGGGGACGTTATTAACAGGGGACTGATTGAATTTCTCCAAGCAACGTCACAACAAATTCAATTTTTTATGTGTATCAATACTTCCATATTCAGGGGTGTAAGATAAAAGGTACAGATTAAAACAACACTTTCTGATTTTATTAATCATTTCCTTGATAAATTGCTAGTCGTGTTTTCAATTGGAATCTTTCCTCAAAGGAGAAATGAAATCTCATTGGAATTTGTTAAACAAACCTTGTATCAACAATTTTGAAAGACATTCTAATCTCTACTAGCAATCATATTCCTCAAAATTAAGTGAGATGCTCAGAGAACATTCAAGAAGCTATATATTTTGTTAGAAAGATATCTTTATTTTTTGGAATAAATTTCAAAGCACTTACAGCAGATTCTCATCTTTATTTTTATTTATTTATTTCTATTTCAAAGTTTCAGATGTATTTTTGCCCGAATCTATGATAAAAGATGTGTGCCTATAATTTTATAAATAACATGCCATGCAAATCCCCGTTCAACTACGTTGCGAAATTAAATCTCGCAAAGTTCGCTTCCACTAAGAACAGAAAACAAAACGTCATGCAAAACATAAGAAACAGTAGGAATATCAAAGTATGTAAATTGAGGCTGGACGTAATATATACTATTCGAAATAAGATAAATAAAAAACTACTGGTTCCACAGTGATGTATTGTACCAAAAGTTATATGTACCATCTTTTTGATATTCTTACTTTAAACTACCAAGTACCAAGGCAATAGCATGCAGAAACCATCGATGAAACACACAATTTCAAAAGCAGGCGGATAATACAGCTTGTTCAACTGAAATCAGCGATATTAAACTTTATTTTCTTGGATTTCGTTGGTTTTCTAAGTAGAAAACGTTTTGAAAAGATTTCACACTGATATTATGACGGACACTCATATTCTGATTGTATCTCAATTGAACAAACGGTATAGAAGTAAAGCATAACGGGCTGGTTGCAACGCTACAATGAGTTGGAGCATTCCCAAGTCAAGAGAGGAGCGAATCTGAGAGAACCCCAGCCAGCGACCTTGATTGGTGATTTCATTGTTGCAAATATGGTGGCATCATCGACCACTTTACAAGACGGAATTACTTCATTTTCAACCGAATTCGATTAAATCCTAACACACAAGGAAGTAATACAAAGGGTAAAAGATTATTACAAAATTTGACAGCAGTCATTTTTTCATCCATTTCAAAATTTACGATGGTTAACTTGTTGAATTAGAACGGACGATTGGTGTCAACCAGTCAAATTATTTACTGTTCCTGTTTAGAATGGGGAACAAGCTAACGTTGATAGTCGGTTTCTGCCAATGGGTTTTCGCAATAACCTTGGTCGTAGGTAGATATAACTACGAGTTATGTAACCACATTCGCATAGTCAAGTAATATCAGAATACGCAGCTGAAGTTACAAACTGCAAACGTTAGGAGATTCTCCCTTCGCCGTGGATATTCAATGTTGATCAATAGGTTCCTATTTGTAAAGAGAGTTCCTAGTAGATCCGTAAAACACCATACGTCGTACGGTATCGACAATCCGGCGCCGTAACTCTGACGCATTACGGTGACGCATCCTTCCGTCAGATACGTTAACGGATCGCAATCCGGAAAAATACGTAATTGTCTAAAATAACCCCTTCCATGGACTCAAATAACCTCCTAAGGATAATTTCCTCCTTCCGTGGATTTAGCGTTACAATTAGATACGTTGAGGACTGGACGTGACTTTAAGGTGCGGTAAATGTTTCTCGTTACTGCACGCCGTATTGAGACATACGGATTTACTAGGAACTCTATATTAAACCGGTTTCCGGTTTCGATTGAACGGATGAGCCATTTCGTGCAGAAGACCCTCTGGAAGAATACCTTCCTAAAATGAGCCCTCAGTGAAACCCAACAACCTACGTAAATAAAGCTAAGATTCATGAGGTTTATTTATGTTTCACAAACGTTTAATGAGCAACCAGTGTCCGTATGGCAAGAAAGTGATATTGCAGACAGTGGGACGTGCTGACTGAAATTGGTTTCAAGGTTGTGACCTCCCATATAGAGATAAATATGAGAAGACATTTTTTCCCGTGTAGGTCTCTAGATAACCAGAATTATTATTCACGACTTAGGTAAATGGACAACTTGTAGATGAGTGGTTTACCTTTTTTGGCGCTACATCAACTTCGCCATGATTTTTCGCGCTCGTCAGAATCAAAATACATAACCAGTAATTTATGACTGATTAGAAATCATTTCCAAGACCCGACTCCATCCTGATAAACAACAAATGCCTAGGGTAAGCGGTGGAGAAACCACTTTTATTGCTCGAACAATAAAACTACGGCGATTAAAGTGGAATAGCAAAGACAGGCCATAATTTTCCATTCAAGCGATAAGGAACTCAGATAAAGAGTTACAACAGAAGGCACAAAGAACGGAACCAACTGCTCAGCGATGGAAGATTCTCCAGGTTTTCTGGGGCAAAATAAGTAAATATACAGGCAGATCTCGTTCATCGTATTGGAATGCTTCTTATGGTTAGATCTCATCAAAAACTCACTGAGGCAGCGTAAAACACCAGAAAAATTTGACACAAGTGGATTAGCATAATTTTTTGAATAATACACTTAATACACCTAAATGTCAAGTGAGTTGAGTCAAGTGCTAAAAAAACCCAACACAAACCCAGAAAAACCCAGTGCACACTAGTATACGAACAGGGCGTATGATCCCAGGGAACAAAAACACACATTTCTAGAAAAAAATGTAACCATAATTCGGTAAGCAATTCACGTATTTCAAAAATTATTAGGTTAACATATTTTCTAATGTACCTAGTATTCAAGAAGTAATATTGTCCACTATAAATGTTTGTGTCTGAGAGAATGTTGAGTACCTGACAACCCCACAAAGCAGTTTCAATCAACTAACATATCCAATATGAAATATATGGGCTTCTTTTGCTGTCGAAAGTGAGGTCTCTGCTCCTCTGCGTCTCTACGCGGTGATTTTAATATTCACGCTTCGATTGTACTAATAAGAACGTAACATTCTCGAAAAGTAATTCATTATCATGTTTTATTGATGAAATTGAGGCAGTTTTGAAAGTTGTATATCGCGAGGTTGACAACCACTTCTCCTAAAAGGCACCCGACCTTATAAAATTCGTAATTGATACGCATAATTACAAGTTAAGATCGGTTTTCTTATGCAAAGAAACTAATCCACCATATCTGAACTTGAAGAACCTGTTGGGGTGAAAGCATTTATATTCATTATTTTTTTCAAATCGCACACATATTTCAACGAATGCTTTCCAAAGAGCGCTCCTTTCCCATTTAAAGAAAAGTCGAGGTTCAAAATTAACCCTGGGATGCTGATATAGAAATTTACTTGTCTTTAACACAATTTCGATGGTTTTTCTGGAAGATCCCATCCAAATCCAATAAAACTAGGGTACCTGTCGAGAACAAGTGATATTTTATCAATCTACCTTGATTTTAACATAAGTTACTTTGGAGAGATTGGTTTCATGAACTACCTTTAACAAATAACGAAGGTGTAGAAAATGCAAGATTGACTATGAAATTACGGGAGCGAGCTGACACCTTAATGGATACAAGCGCTGATTTCAAATTGTTCTTCCCTACAAGATTGGTTCAAGTGGTGAATACGATTTCGCGGAAAAAACGCTTCTAACCTCGTAATCCCTGATACGATATTATAATTTAACACTGCTAAGCCTCATTCCGTATCACATTATTCAATAGTGGACTATTCTCCATTACATCCGTCATGAACATAATCTGTTCACAATTTTATTCGAGCCTGATAACAGAAATACTTACCTACTATTTGACGCTAACCGAATTTCCGATAAAGCCTGAACAAAGCTACCGGGATGAAATCGATTTGCCTAGTGCGATTGCTTTCTGATGCATACTTCGTTGCCATTTCCTTTCATTGTTTGATACGAATAAGTAAGAAGAATCCTTTGGAATTCAAACCAGAGGTATATGCCAACATCCGTTCACTGGAAATTTCAACACTAAGGATCCATTCATTCGAATGGAAATACCACCACCCATCCAAATCCTGTTGGCGAATGATAGGTGTGAAAAATTATCCTTTGCACTATTTCAAAACGAAAACTGCATCATGATTGAAATTTGAGACAATATGGGACAATGTGAATTGAAAAACGGACGATGTGGAAAATCACTGTTTCAGTTTTGGGTCCCATCACCCTGCATAGAGAAAAAGACGACGATGGAGAAGATAAGGAAGCCATAGAGAAGATAAGAAATTTAACACTTTTCGGATCGTTTCATTCGAATCGAAATACCACCACCATCTCCATCCGAACCCTGCGGGACAAGGAAGTGGGGGAAATCTGCAGCTGCTTAGATACAGGTCTAAAATTCCAATCATGACTGAAAATTAGAACCGATTGTTCTCATAAGTCACACCATATGAGGCAATGCGAAATGGAAAACAAGGGGTTTCTACCATCTTACATATGGAAGAAAAGAAGACGATGGGGAAGATAAGGAAGCCATAGAGGAGAAATTCAATTAAGCATTTTACAACATTGTGGTTATTGGTATCCGTTCGCTGGAAATTTCAACACTTTTCGGACCGATTCATTCGAATTGAAATACCACCACCACCTCCATCCGAACCCTGATGTTGAAGAAGCTAAGTCTATATAATGTTAGCAGGTCGAGATGTGGAGGATGTTGAGAGAAAAGGGCAGGTCACATTTGATGACATAAAGACCGGAGGGGCAATAGGGTGGGGAAATGAGGAGTGGAGGGGGAGGCTCCCGTGACCCAGATGCCACTATTGATTTTACTTTGCCACCTCTCAGCCCTTACCCTTCGTTCAGGGGCAGAGCCCAGGACGTTTTCCACGGCCGATCTATTAAACCAGACATTTTTTCGAAAAAGGTCCAATCAAATGGCACTACCAGTTTACCACAATTTGCAATAAGACTTACGCATTAGTCTGATAAGTTTGCACTTACTATTTTAAATGGTAGTATGTTTAATCTTGAGAATTTCAACCCCACACTCACTTTCCTACGATGAGTGGTTAGGTCATCATGATTTATGAAATTTTATCGTTCATGTGACGACACAATCGCAAACTTTGAAAAATCACAGGAAGAAATCTTATTGTAGAAGAGCGCGGTTATGTGTGTTGCGTAAAAATATTAAACAGACAATTGCTGAAGCAAATTGTATAAGTATGACAGTATTAGAGATTTCAGAATATTCGCACTGTCCACGAAAAATCTCTAACGTCCAAAATTTAAGCATCGGTCTACATTTTTCTGAATTAAATTCAGCTGGAATGATGAATATATTTGACTGTTAGCAGAAATGTTGGAAATTAGTGCATACAAGTTTTTAACGTTAGGCCATAATTATAAACGAGGACTGAGATGATGAATTTTACGATATTATTTTTGTCTTCTTTACGCCGTTTTTGTTGATTTTTGGGCATTTGAGTTTAATTGGAGCAGATTCTCATTCTCAAAATGTAAGTTCTTTCTTATATGAGTATATTTTTTTAATACTAAACTTGGTTCATTTTAAGACGATGATACCAAGAGAATAACGGTTTAGATAAGGGTACCTTAATAACGGATATCTGGAGGGAAAACTTCTAAATTGTCACGTTCATAATTTGTAGACCTTCAGCAATATCATAATTTTGTACGAAAATTCGGGAAACAACCCATAAATTATGTACTATAATTTTTCCATCTGTGTCATTGGTGTAGAGAGGTTTCTTCTCAAGAGTTTTAAACGACTCATCAGTTATTACCAGCTGGCATCTTCCATTTTCCACTCTCTATAAAATGGAGGTCTGCAGAATGTTTGAACATATTATGGAATACAAGTGAAGGAAATAAAAATGACCGATGGGATTTTACAGATCTCGGGGCATCCAACTTCACAAGTATTCACCTAGACCTAGAAAGGCAATGCTTTTTAAATAACTAGGTATCAGTTTCCCATTTCCCCTATAAACTGTGTCACAACCGGCATTATTTGAATGGTAGACTTCAAGTAACTGAGACATAGATACTATCTACTAGATAGGTTACTTCAGAAGCATCATTAGGCGATCGATAGAATATTGAGAGAGTAGTTTTAATCAACAAGCCCTAGATAAGGCTTGCACTCGTGGTCGAAAGGTGACGACACTACCCTAAAACCACGAAAAATTCTCGAAAGAGGAAATCCTAGCAAACCACGTAAACAACAAAGATCCGATGGAGGTCGAGCAAAATTGAATTCATCTTCCTCCAAGGTGTCCACAACAAGACTAAAAGTTGTTTTTTCAACTCAGTCAGACACAGACCACACCCATCGACAGAACTAATCAAATGTGGAAGTGGAAATCAAGATCATACCAAACTACATATTAGTTTTTTTTTTAACATTTTGCGGCTAGATTTAACTGGTCATCGACTCGTGTTTCATCGTTACCTTTCAAATGGATGATATTGCCAAATCAATCAGACTACGACGTGGAACTTCTGGAGATTGATGAAGTTATACCATTTCTTCCAGCATGAAGATGACCTAAATCTTAATGAGACGAAAGAATACGGTTGATCATAGGATCAATTCAGACTTATGTCCATAACTCCAATCTTCCGCTGAGAGAATCCAATTTATACATCGAAAAACAGCTTCTCCACGGCATGGGTTTCTAGATACGGGAACAACTAAGACATATACAGCTCTTTCAGCAAACTAGTTCAAGTGTTGAATGATGTGCATAACTGGTAGGAGAAGAATACACTTCATTGAGACAAATCATAAATTGTAATTGAGCGTATAGAGAGAAAGAGGAGTTCCAAGCTACAGCTTTCATCCAAAGGACAAAACAAATATTCTGAATGGGATTCTTGTTGTTGGAATTCAACGGATACACATTTAGAGAAATCCTGCAGAAAAACATGGGATTGTTTCAATAGAAAGCTTTACTTCGGGTTTCAAACTCTCGAATGACTCAAAATGAAAAGGAAGAAACGTATACGCTTGTTAGTTCATAAGGCCTTGAGTGCTGGACTGGATCTACTTCAAATGATTGATGGCACAAATTTAAGATGGATATGCAACTTCCTCAAATAAAGAGGAAGTCGGGAAAATGAATATACACGAAATGAAGGTGGTGCCCATAAAACTAACTTTCGCGCCACTTTCCCTTCAAGAAACCAATAAGCGTGAGTGATATTTTTGATTTTCATAGTAAACTCATACAAATTTCCGTTTTGATGATAATTAACCCCTCGCTTAGATGATGGGGATCAATGATATCTGACAATTTATAGCAGTAAGTTGTCAAAAATAAAACAAGTTTCATTAAAATTGGTACAGCCGCTCGGAAAATTAAAACTCGGAAGACCGCTAAGAACCCCATTGGACGCGTTCCACAATTGGGAGTTAATCACGAGTCGGGAGTTATCCTCATAAACGGCAGGGCGATAGCTGGATTAACTCTGGATTAATTCGTGATCCTCCATGGTAGAACGGGTCCTTAATGACAGAAGCGCACCTTTTAATTTGGATCATTAGTTGAATGAAAGTAGATCTCACCCTGAGAATTTCACCATCGACAAATTGGCTTGCACTCTCGTACGGTAAGTACCCCATCAAAGTCTACAATAAATGTAGGATATAGCGAGACTTCTCTGCCCATTGTGACACCAGGTACTTTGAACACTCGTAGAAATGAACTACTAACCGAAGTTACGCCCGTTCGAGGTTTTGGGAAATTAAATACTTAGGTATTCTTCAAATTCGCTCCTCCAGCATACAATATTTGTCTAAATTTGAATCATTCCCCCACCCAATACAAAATATGGCCGTGCAGTAGCTACTCAAACCAAAAACAGCATCCTGGAGAAATTAAAACTACGGATTTTCAACCTTTATTCACTTTTGCAAATCTTCAAAAATATGGAGGGTTCGTAAAACAATATTTCGACTTAATTATTAAAAGGAAATGCAAATAAAATTATTATTTAAACGAGTTAAGTATCGCGAGAATGTGTGAATAAATACGAAATAAATTAAGGTCAGTTTAATCTGGATAATTAACGTCGAGTGAATATCCACAACAATTTGAGGCTTTGCAAACAATACAGTTTACGGAATTAAAATGTCTACCGTCGATTTACGCTCCATTTTTGAAGATTTGAAAAAAAACTTGATCCAAGTCGTATATTAATAATATCGAACCATAATATTCTACTGTCATGCAAATACAAAAATTGTTTGAAAACACCAAGGGCACCCTGCTTGGGTGTCCTGGAAGAGTTTCCAAACATCAAACTAAACCACAACCCAAAAATGAAACCACATGCTGCATGCAAATCTAAGAAAAATAATCAATACTTCATGCATATCCAATGTTTGTGAAACTAGTTTCCGTAACACATTTTTGTAACTAAGTAATCACTTTTGTGTTGAGGCAATATTGATATCTGCTTTTTGGTTTTCCTTTAGTTTTTTATTCTTTTCTTTCAAGTCCGACGATAGGGTTTTGACAGGTCTCACGAAAAATGTGGGGGGGTGGGGGGGTTGTCGAAAAAAAAGTCCTCTCTTTAAATGATTAACAAAACAATGTTGAAAACAATGGAGATTTGCATAAGGGATTTTATTTTTTATTTAATTAGGTAAAGGGGGTTCTGATTTAGTCTCGATACGAAAATAACAAATCCAACAAAAAAACGAAAGTAATCGATATGATTTGAACGGAAAATAACGATGAAATCAATTTGTTTTTTATTCAAAATGCAAATGATAAGACAAATTAAAAGTGTGGCAAAATTCGAACCATTTTCGTAGAAAATAAAAAGGTGTCAGAAAATAGAGAGGTTTCCTTACAGAGGGATGCCTAAAACAGTAATGTGGATGATAGAAAGGTGAGGAACGTTGGAAATAGAAGATAAAGATAAATAAAAACTGGTTTGCAATTAAAAAATGGAAATATATGTTAGGGTGCAAACCAGAAAATGATGAAACTCAAAACTACCATTTGATTTTGGAACTAAGTAGGTATATGTATTTTTAATTGGTTTTATTCAGCAATTCTGTTCAAAGAAATTTCAGGGTGAATAGGAGGGTAGTAGAAAACAGGGTTAAAAAATTTTGAAATTAAAAAACACGTAAGTAGAAAAAGTAAAAAAATTATAGGGTCAATAGGTTGTGGCGTTTTGTCAAGTTCAAGTAGTCGGTCAGCGGTAATGATAGAACGAGACAAAATATATAATACGTGAAGGTATGAACTAACGCGAATTACTACTGTGTGCAAGCTTACTCGTCATTGTCGACTGTTTTGAAACTTGACGAAAAGCCACATTTCACATTTAGAGATGAGGGAGGGTTAAATAATAGGGGGACAATCACATTGATGTACTGGAGGGGGTTTTTAAACAAAATTTTTAAAATAAAATGAACTCAATTGAACAGAACAGCTGAGGGTAATTTCATGCAAATCCTTGCTACAATGCGAATCGACGAATCTCCCCATTCAGGCCATTTTCGTAACGAAGGTAGGTACTTACATGTGAGATACAACTGTTTAGTTGCTCGTGGTGATATAGTTATGATTGCTTAAGGAAATTTGGAAGAATAGGGGGTTCCCCTTGTTCGATTCAGTTTCTAGCAAGCAACAAAAATTTACATAATGCAATTTGATTTCTACATCTAGTGTTCCTAAACAGGGTACAATGAGAAGGAAAACACACAAGCACAAGAGAGTATTATATAGCAAAAGTAACACACAGAGAGAGTAGAAGGTGTGAAAATACGTTTATATTAGTAAATACGAGAATTCAGGCCCCATTGCGACGATCCGTGGGTATGAAAAAGCTGTAACGGATATATATGGTTAGTGAGATTACCAACACTAATACACCAAGATGTAGCCTCAGATATCCATTTTCCCGCGGTTCCGCCATAAGAATTCTGAAATAAGAACATACACATGGCAAATGCATAACATAAAAAACTGTGCCCTTCCAAAACTTCTTTTTGTCGTGTATGGGGTTTTATTTTTGATTTTTTTGTGGTAATGCAAATTTAAAATATTCAGTTTCGTGAATTTTTTAAACTTGAAAGCCGATAATGATAATAGAAACATGGGGGACTTATTTAATATGCCCGGAATGTGGTAATAGGTAATACAACAAAGATGACATGTGAGGTAATTCAAGATGAATTTGTGAGCATGGGCGCAGCGTGCTAGTACTCTGATTCCATTTTGATTCTCAAATATTACATAAATCAAGTATTTTGGTTGCTTAGCCCAGATGTTAGCTACCCTATAGGATGGTGACCAAAATGGAGAAAAACCTCGACCTACAAACCCAACTGGGCAACATTTGGAATACCTACTTAGTGATGAATCGCTCAATACAGAGATGATTTTTATCTAAAATCAACTACTGATCCAAAACGGTGATAACGTACGAAGATGATACCGAGGCGTAGGAAGCAGGTTTACTAGAGAAAGCAGGAAGACTAACAACCATATTCAGAACACGTTTATTGAGAAACGTGGGATCACAACAATCGGACGGTAAAGGATCTTGATTAGAAGTCGTGTGTTTATGATTTCAAACCCTTCAGACAAACTTCAGACAAAATGTTACAAATTAATAATACTTTCATTATTTCGGAATTATTAGATTTACATTTGACGATCGGTACACACCGACGCCTTGACTTTACCACGCTATACCACTCTATACCGACGAATTCGAGAACTAGAATTTAGTAACATCTGCTTTCAACCAAAATTATACTATCAATTCGATTGTGTAGCGACTATAGAGCGTTTGACTCTCATGTGGATACCCCACACATATGAAAATGCACATTTATACGGGGACGCCTGGAGATAGTGAGGGAAGGATGAGTGCTCCACAATGTCCTGTGTCCCATTTCTAAACCCTGAATGTCGAAAATTTCAAGTAGATTTCAATACACAGCACATGGCCGGAGTTTTGTCATACATAGCACTTCCAAGTCAAATTCTACATTTTTTCCAAACAAAATTCAACCTTACCCTAATTATAAGAAATTTAAAAAAATAAACAAGCCTAAATATGCTAAATATGCCAGTTGTCTGCAATTGGAAATGGACCCCCCCTCATCGGTCATACTTTATTTAGAGCCCCTCGCAAGAATCTAAAGAACAGCGAATCTACTTTCGCTCCTGTTACCGCTGAATATTAAATTTGAAACGTGAATTATATCCCTCAGTAGGTAGGAATACGTACCCAGCTTATTACGAGTCACCTACAGCAAAACGTTGTTAGGTTTCATAGGTAGGTACCGTGATTTTTTCTCCATCACAAACTCTCCATAACTGAGTAAAAAAAAATCCTCAAGTTTACACCCCTTGAGAATTGTTCACAAACTCGTTAAAAATCTTTCAATTGTGCTACGAAATTACGTTGACTAATCCGCTATAAAATGCTAATCACATACCAAAAAAATAACGGGGTCCACCATTCTAAGACCGTTTTTTAAGAATCACCGTTTTCATGTACGACCATTTTTCAGGTATATCTTGCATGAAAACAGACCTTTTCGCTACTTCAAGATCATCCCTCCTGCCTTTCGGTAAATAGGATGTCATTACTAATGATTAAGTGATTTCACAATACCTACCTGCTTAATTACCTTCTGTGTACTTCTCTGATAGCAAAAGCTAAGTAAGTAATAATGCCTATTGATATTTGTGTCATTGCTTAATAATTGGGGAAAGGTTGAATTTGGTTTGGAAAAGGTTGAATGATGTTGACTTGGAAATGCTGCTATATATCTAAACCAATATCTAATTTATGATGGAAGTTCCATTTATGGTAGAAGCAAAGAATTTACTCAGTTCCACAGAAAATGATCAAAACCGTTCGCGGTTTTCTCGTGAATAGGACGGGGTAGTGAGGAGCTGTAGAAATCGAGCGGTTTAGAAGGAGTTCACTAGTTAGATTGAGCTTTTTAATGAGAACAAGTGCCTCACATGCAGTGCCTGTCTTTTGTTGTAACGTTGGAATGAGTGAGTCACCGCTTTATATCACTCTTTGGTCACTTCCACCTAAAATAGATCTCAACTTCCGTTAGTACGGCAACGGGGATTGCCAAGATTTCAAACTTTTGTTGAATCTTCATTGAAATTCGATTATATTGGAATTGAATTTGCTGCAACGATAGTTTTAAATACCTACCATGGAGGACCATGATATGTAGCTACTCATTGCAGATGAAATATACTGAACACGTTCAAGTAGGTCTAAAATCGGCTTGGCATGTCTACTTGGTTCGATTCCTGAAGGTGAAAATAGCCCAAATGACGGTTAATACCTTCAAGTGTTTTGTATCTATACAAAAATATATCTATAAATATATTTTGTTTAATATTTACTTACTATTATTGAAAATACAATCTATAAACAACTATAGATTGTAACATCAACCCAGAGGTGTGAGAAGAGGGGGGTTACTTATTTTGAGAAAAATGCTCAGATTTCATTGTTTTGGCTCAAGTCGGTCTTTCTCAGTGTTTGAGATAAAACAAAAATAACATGGTGAATCTCATCTCCATTAGGTACCTAATCATGAGATATAATATGAACTTCGTCCGATTGATCTGGGGTCTTTGACGTCTACAAGGATCCCATAATTTTTATGAGGTGCATAAAGTTTTAAATTTTTGTAAAGCTGTTACCAAGATGTCGTCGTGAAAGACAGACGCATTACAGATACACCCACATTTGTATGATTCGTACGATCAGTTCAAAGTTTGGGTCCAGAATGTTATAGAGGAGTTCCAGAAAATAATCATCGTATTAAATTCGTGACCCATTACAGAACCTGTCCTTAGCCCTTCGGGTGTTGGGATAATAATTTACTGTGATAATGAGATGAATAAGCATTGTTAACGTTCAGCACTTGATGAAACTGCAACTAGGTTGTCAGCTAGCGAAAATAGTTCGACGAACTTGCCACAAACTACTAATATTAGATTTATAAACGAACTGTTTACTTTGGCTGGCAACAGACCCAACAAAACAGCTCCTCCGTTCAAATTTTTCAAGATTTGAGACGTTTGGTATTCTTTGCTGGAGAACAACGATCGACCCACTTTCAATACCCACCACGTTCCGACGATCCTTTCGAACGAGTAGTTTGCACTTATTCCAGCTAAATCGACAGATGGCCATCATGACTATTACAACAGAAGCAGTAGATCAAGCATAGGGCATAGAATTGCATAAAATGAGAGAATTTTGTTCCAAAGAATTTGAAACTACCTCTGTAGCCAATGTGATCAGTTCTGCGTCATCAAATAGACTTTTAAACGCAAACGCTAAAACTCGAGACATCATCCAACTATCACATCTTGGTAAATCTGACCTACGAATTTAATATCATCAAATTCAAGAATTTAAAGATCTGATGAGTAGCTTCACACAATTTCCAACTTATAGTCCAACTGCTGTTAAGATAAGTTTTCTATTGATACGCCCAAGTTGCGATACAACATAAGAGAAAGTTTCAACATTCAGGGAGCCTCAAAATTAATTTGCAAGGGCCTTCAATCAAACCCGGGAAATTTCAAAAATCGATTCAGAGTTCATTCGTTATGCAGGAGATTGTTCTTGTATTGAAGAAACTGAGGGAGAATGAATAAAGTTTTTCCAACTCCGTTGCTCATGAGAAATGATATTTTCGTCGTGCCCTTGGGAATGAATCCATTGTTCTTGACTGGAAGATGGATTGCGAGCTGTGGGTAGGTGTAGGGGAAAAATTATGGCCCCTCCGCGTTACCTAACGAACCATTTCATCACAGATAAGGAACAGAGGTTTCCTAGTGTAGCACGTGAATCTTTGTAAAAGGACATTTATGCAGCATGATCGTATGAGCGAATTTTATAAAATTATCTATCGTATAATACCTATATTAATGTGTATTGAAATTTGAGCAATATGAGTATAAAGAAATAATTAAAAACAAATTTCAAGGCTAAAAACTCAAACTAAATGGAATTCGGCGATTCAAAAAGATTTTGGATTTTTAGATTTTTTTGCAGTATATAATGAAATTTAATGTAGGGTTTTCCGCATAATTTTTTTTAATGTCTTAGATAATCGTTGACAATTTTCAACATGGATGGAATTTTCAGAGATTGTACAGGATAGCTTGAAGATGGCCTCCTATGAATTTCATTGCTCCCAAATCAATACTTCACTCTCATTTCATTCGTGTTAGGGATAAGAGGAAGCTAAGTGCCCCACCCAACTTGGCAGAAGTTTATTTCATTCCTACTAAAAACAAGTCATTCAAGGAATGGTGTATCTATAGTATCGCAAAGTTTGAATCTGCAACTGAACACAGAAGAGAACACAAGAACCTTTCTTCATACTAGCACCAATGCGTCATACGTGAACTTTACTGATTATCATTTGAAATTTTTCCTAGATCCTATCATTAGGCAACGGTATAAATCGATGAAACATGACAAATGACCACCTTGTAAATTAAATTGTAAGTTGTAAATGTAAATTAAAATCATGGAAGAAATTCTCAAGCCAACCACAATGTGGAGGTAATCGAAAAACGGGCTCGTGGAGTCGAAGGAGTGCGCATGGGACATCTCCCGAACGTTATCGATTACCTGCCGGTTCCGAACCTGCCGTCCGTTTTCGCGAAACACTTTTAGAAAGTACCTACATTATCTGCTATTCTTGACTTTTTGTTTTAGCTGCTTCAAGTTTATATTAAACGTGTTTATTTCAACCCTAGTCCATGGTGCAATCTATACCTATTAAAAAAGAATTATCATTAGAAACTAGAAGGACTGCTGACCAGGCGCCTCACGATTGACGAAGTTTGGGATAATGTACAAATCCAAGGTGGTTTTAAGGCAAGGATGATAAATCTAGCTACGAACGTAATTCGATTCGATTCACCTACAAATAACAAACGACCACGAATTTTCAAGGTTTATAGATGTACCGACCCACGTCTGATACTATAACTGTATTGCGTCGGCAACATTGTAGATCATATAAATGGGTTTTAATCGATTCAATGTGACGGAAACTATTGAAAACTATACCGACCTCGATTTTCGATGATTTTACAATTACTGACGTCAGTGACGACGACGATGACGTCGTATTGTCGTCAAGGAGAACATTTAACGTTTTTATAGTGGTTTCAGTCGATTCAGGGTAGCGAAAACTATTGAAAACGATAAGAAACCCGATTTTTGGTTGATCTGACGACGATTGTCGTCGCCGACGACAAATTTTTGGCGTCGGATCGACACCAAAAACTATACGGCTAATTACAGATGTCTAAAGAGTGTCTACCTACCAAATTTCAAATGACTGGTTCCAAAATTGCGGCACACATACACGCTGACAAATGCTAGCCGAGTCAAGGTAGAGACTCACTTTGTTCGTCAATAATAATTACTAAAATAAGTGCTACTATTCTAAAATTGAAACAGCTTTATGAAAGGAAATTTAGCAGGCTACATAATTTAACGGTTCTAGAAATATGAGGGGTATTAGATAATTTTTCTCTCCTGATTAGTAAATGACTAGTTTTTACTGAAATTCTTCAATACCTACAAATTGAGAACAATTACTAACCTCCGAAATATGAACAATATGAACTGAAATTATAAATGTAACGAATATTCATAAGGTGTCAAATTCGGTCGTACTCATCCAGAGGAAAACGCCCAAAACTCCGATATCTGAGAGATATATACGTATAATATATGTCTGTTGTCTGTGAATTGGCTCTGAGAAGAACTTGATGTCCATAAAACAACTATTTCATGGTAACAGTGAGAAAAACAGCAATAGCTCAGCTCAAGTTCAATGTTATGTTGGGAAAGTATGTTGATGTCTTGCAACATCTGTTTTCTCAATTCTCTCAGACCCCTTGCACTTATCAAGGAGACTAACCCCAAAACTGGGATTTCTGCGCGTTGGTTCATGCAGTTGTTTGTTACCTGTCAAGTCACTGAGTAGTACTTAAGAGATCGGAAAACAAGTATAATTCTCTGACCCTTGCAGATTTGTGTTCAAATCGGGACTCGAACCTTGAATTGTAAGAGCCACAGAAAACATGGGAAACGCACGCATTATAAGGGATCCCTAGGTCTGGTTAATTAAATGATTTTGGTGGGAATAGCGAATAGATCATGATTTATCAGTCCAGGTATATACAGGTATTCTATTGCTATTCTCTCATGCCCCACAAAACCTGGATAAATTTCAATAAGCCTCTATTGACGAAACCTTGTCTACGTATGACCTAGCTTCAGAGAGGCATCCTAAAAATTCAGGATAATGTGCAACTTTCGTGTTGGAAATTCAAGTTTGTGAACTAAGAATCGGATTTAGCCCCTTTAAATCCCCCGACCAGAAATTTTCACCTTGAAGTTTTAAATGGTTTGAAAAAACCCATCACATTTTGCCGATTGCGTCACAGATTACTTACATTTAGCAATTACATAGCGCGCGTCAAATTGCAATGTGTTCTCAACATGGAATGGGTCACAGTTTTTTCCGTAGCATTAGAAGAAAAAAAAGAGACAAAAAAATGAACATCCATACATCGGCGGTATCAATATAGCGAGGAACAATTTTCAAATGTAAACCTTGTACATAACACGAATATGAATGACACAAAACAAAAAATACAATATCATTAATAATCTATGAAACCAATAAAGTAGGAAGGAAGGTGTAATAATTGAGGTGAAACCACCGTATAATAATTAAAAATGAGGAGGCGGAGATAGAATAGAGATTGGATATGACAGGAAGTGTAAATGAGAGTATAAATATAGTATAAACTTCATTTTCTGAACTCGGGAGGAAGACGGATTCGTAATTCTGCATTCAATTTTTAGAGATTATTTTGATTTTTTTAAAAATAGGAACACGATTGAAAATGTTGGTACCTAGACACCTCCACCACGGCCTAGACCGTTAAATTTAATCTTTCTCGAAACATTCGGCGCCCGATTGAACAATACCTACCAGGAAAGTAAAGTTTGACAAAATTCGATGATTCAGAGTGACAATCTCTTTTACCTATCCAAGAGTTGGCAATTCATTATAGTCACGACATAGAAAAACGTAGAAATTTAGTTCCTGGCTTCGAAAAACAACACAAACGATAAGGGATTGTGGAATTGCAGCACAGGGTATGGTATTTTACAAAACGTAGTAAGATATACTCAAAAAATACTTCGCGGGAAAACGCTTCAACGTAATGGAAGAGAAACTTAGTATGTTCTTAACCTGTTTGAATACACACGTTTGGATTAACCTATTTCAAATGTATTAATTCATAATTTGTTAATTTTTATAATTATCACTACATTTGTCAGATCGGATTATCAAAACGATAAAAAAACATTCAATTTTCTGATGGGGAATTCAAATACGTATCGGGTACTCTCGCTTCTGAATTCAAAATGCGCTGTCCTAAGATGAAATCATTATTATTTACTTCAAGGTAAAATCAATCAAGAACAATCATCTATCGGTCGATTTGATAATTCCTATCTTCATTTACTTGGATGTTAAATTTTAAGACAAGATTGGAAGTTTATTGGTGTAGGCAGTGGCTAGGACGAAGGTAGTACCTTGCAGTACAAAGTAAACAGGTGGGTACAATGACGCGACCTTGTAGTACATTTAGCACATTACGTGTTTGTCTTGATGCTTAAGTCCCGGACATGACTGATTTGGCTTGTTTGTATAATATGTACAAAACTGATGTTCCCACTGATAGCGGCCTTACAATGATGGCAGACGTTGGACATTATCAAGTGTTTCTCCCATAATTCAGCGCGTCTATTTTCGTTCGACCTACAGAAAACGTCTTGTCCTCGCTGCTTATCAATATATCCATGGGACAAGCGTGCGACACGCTCTCTGACATTAATTTCGGCATAAAAGCTAACGGTGTGAATAACATCAGCTAAGCGGATTACAGCTGATTCTCTTCTGGGCGGTTCGCAGGGCCAGTTTGTATTAGAGTTTGCAATAAAATTCGTAATTTGAACTGGAAGGCGCTCGCGGCAAAATAGTAGTGAGAGTGGGGATGATTACATGTCGGTTTAGAAGTGAAGTTTGTTGTTGTCTTTCTGTTTAAGTGTATGAGCGTTGTCCTTTGCTCAGTCTCGATGTCAAGTTTTTGTTAGTTAATTATACGAGTTTTTCTACCTATTTTACGCACTATTTTATCGTTCCTTAAAAGGTTATGAGGCCCAGAAACGCTTTGTGAAAGTAATTACGGACTTGAGTGAAAGAAATTCGTACGAAAATAGTTCGTTTTCGGCAAGTTGTGTGAACACGTAAGTCTCGGTCGTGTGCGGTCGTACAGGTAACTCGGTCGTTCGGTTTAGTGAAAGTATTCCTTAGTTTCGAGAGTACAAAACGTTGTCGTAAATGCTATGGAACATCCGGTAGTTTCAGTTACAAAGTTAACAGGACTCTCAAATTGGTTCGTATGGAAATTTCAGATCCGAATTATCGCTGCATCAAAAGGCCTTGTCGGCGTCTTGGAAGGTACGGAAGTTAAGCCTGAAGACGGCGAACAGCAGAAAACTACTTGGCAAACTAAAGATAATAAAGCAAAAGAACTTTTGGTGGGAAGAATGGAAGAAGAACCGATTATGCACATTATCACGTGCAATACAGCCGCGGAAATGTGGAGTAAGTTAATGGCTATTTATGAGAAAAAATCCGAGGTAAGCGTACACCTGTTGCAAAAACAGTTCTTTGAGTATAAGTATCAAAACCAAGGAGTAGCTATGCACATTTCCAGGTTGGTCGAGTTAGTAAATCGTTTGGAACAAAACGGCGAGAAAGTTTCATCAAAGATGGTCATAAATCGTATTTTGACGTCGCTACCTTCTGAATACGACTCTTTTGCCTCAACATGGGATGTTGTCCTAGAAGACAAACAAACGTTAGACGAGCTTACAGCTCGGTTGCTTATTGAGGAGGAGAGACGAAAATTGAGGGTTAGTGAGGAAACTTCTCAGAATCATGCTTTGGCCACTACTAGTAGTAAAAACAATAACGGTGGCCAGTCACGCCCAAAATCACTTTGTCATTATTGTAAGAAGCCTGGCCATTTCATAAGATTTTGTAGGATACGTTTAAACAAGGAAGCCAACAAAATTAAATTAGAGGGAAAAGAGACGAACCAAGGCAAGACAGAGGATAGGAAGGCCAACCAAGGAAAGGCAGAAAATTATGAAAAACCTTTCAAGAATGCTTTTATTAGTTTGGCATTTTACGATAGCACTGATGGAAATTCAGATTCATGGTTTCTAGATTCCGCAGCTTCTGATCATATGACGTCACATCGAGAATACTTTAGTTCATATAAATCATGTGACAAAAGTGTGAAGATTGGTGATGGTTCATTATTGAAAGCTTGTGGTATTGGAGACATCAACGTCAAAACAGTAGCTGATGGTGAAATAAGTCACAGTGTGTTACAAAATGTGTTACATGTACCTGAATTGAAGGTAAATTTGTTTTCAGTTGCACGGGCATTAGAAAAAGGATATACGATAGTCGGAGAGTCAAATAAATGTCAGTTGTTTAAAAATAACTGTGTCATAGTTGAAGCATTAGCTCACAATACTGTTTTCATTTTAAATATGACAGTGGAACAAGAATCTGCTTTCGCATGTGCCACTGAATCTTTGACGTCTTGGCATGAAAAACTAGCCCATCAGAATGTGAAGCATGTGAAAGGTGTTCTATCTAGATTTGGAATTGAATATCGAGACACTGGAGATGTAAGTTGCGAACCGTGTCTGCTTGGTAAACAACACAGGTTGCCATTCAAGTCTAGTTTCACCAGATCTAATGAAGTATGTCAACTCGTCCATGTTGATACGTGTGGACCTATGGAAGTAGAGAGTTTTGGAGGATCTCGGTACTTCTTATTGTTCAAGGACGATTTTTCTCATTACAGAGTATGCTACATCTTAAAGTCGAAGTCTGAAGTTCCCAATAAACT
Source organism: Adelphocoris suturalis (assembly GCA_030762985.1). NCBI lineage: Eukaryota > Metazoa > Arthropoda > Insecta > Hemiptera > Miridae > Adelphocoris > Adelphocoris suturalis. The sequence goes on from CM061044.1 coordinate 44,989,605, forward strand.
TCGAAATTTTCTAGCGCTGGCAGAAATGGATACAGGAAAAAAGGTAAAAGCTATACGATCTGATAATGGTTCGGAGATTATCAACAGTGAAGTTCGAGACATGCTTGAGCAAGCAGGAATCAGGCATCAGAGATCTGCTCCTTACTGCCCTGAACAGAATGGAAGGATTGAAAGGGAGATGAGAACTGTGACAGAGGCTGCTCGCACTTTGTTATTGTCTTCCAAGCTAGACAAACGCTATTGGGCGGAAGCGGTAAATACAGCAGTTTATGTGCTAAATCGCACAGGTACCAGCACAGTTCCTGACAAGTCTCCCATAGAACTATGGTCTGCCCAAACTCCCATATTGAACAACTTTAGAGTGTTCGGTTCCAAAGTTTACACTCATACACCTGATGCTAAAAGAACCAAATGGGATGCTAAATCGAAGCCTGGAATCTTTGTAGGGTACGAAGAAAACTGCAAGGCGTATCGTGTATGTTTTCCTGATGAGAGAAAAATAGAAATCTCTCGAAATATTGAGTTTGTCAAGATGTGCCCTGAAAGTGACCCAGACGAAAAAGTTCAAAATTATAAAAATTTGTTTACACCTGACTGTGACGATGAAATTAACCAAAACGAAGTAGTTGAAGTTGAGGATAAAAGCAGTACTACAGATCCGTCATCTGACGAAGAAGAAAATTTGACAATTACTAGCGATTTTGAAGGATTCGAAGATGGGAGGGATTCTGTACAACTAGAACCCTCATTAGGTCCTACTGGTTCAAATTGTCAGCATGCACTAAGAGACAGAAATAAAATCAAGAAGCCAGCTCGCTATGGTGACAGTGGATGTTTTGTAGTAACCGGATTGGAAGAACCCACTTCATACGAAGAAGCTATCAATAGCAACAAGAAAAATCATTGGTTGAGGGCGATGGGTAAAGAACTGGATTCACTCAAAGAGAACGGAACATGGATTGAAACAGAACTACCAACAGGCAAATCCCCTATTGAATGTAAATGGGTGTTTCGTGTGAAACAAAATGACTCTCATGGTGAATACAAGGCTCGCCTCGTTGCAAAGGGCTTCCAGCAAACTAATGAATTTGATTTGTCCGAGATTTTCGCACCGGTGGCAAAATTGGTAACAGTTAGGATTCTGTTAGCCTTAGCAGCCAATCTTGATCTACAAGTTCATCAAATGGATGTTCGTAGTGCTTTCTTGAATGGAGACATTAATGAGGAAGTGTACTTGAAAAAGCCTGATGGCATGAAACAGGACGGAAGAGTACTAAGACTGAAGAAGTCACCTCGAAATTGGAATGACAAATTCAACAGCTTCATGATTGAAGAAGGATTCATCCGTTCTAAATGTGACTACTGTTTGTATTTCAAGATTGATAATGGTCAAAAATTATTCATATTACTCTTCGTGGATGATCTTCTTCTACTGGGAACAGATATCACTGTGATAGAGGAGTGTAAGAGAAGACTGAGTCAGCGTTTCGCCATGAAGGATTTTGGAAATGACCTTAACTATCTTGGACTCAAAATTCGTCATAAACGTGAAGAAGGTGTAATTGAGATTGATCAGACATCATATCTGAATTCCCTTCTGCATCGATTTGATATGGAAGACTGCCGTTCAACTGCTCTCCCAATGGACCCAAAATTCAGTATGCTCAATCAAGAGAAAGATGACAATTGGGTTAAACCATGTCGTCAGCTGATAGGATCCCTCATGTATGCAGTCCTAGGAACAAGACCCGATTTGGCAGTGTCAATAAACATATTAAGTCGCTATCAGAGTAATGGAAATGAAGAGTTATGGAAAAATCTGAAGAGAGTACTGAGATTTATACAGGGTACCATCAACAGGAAGTTGGTCTTCAGAAAGAACTCAAAGGCCCCTGTTCTTGCTGGGTATACTGACGCTGACTGGGCAGGAGACCTTCAGGATAGAAAATCCACCTCAGGATGTGTTATTCAGGTTATGGGGTCAACTGTCTCCTGGTTTTCATCAAAACAAAAGACAGTTGCTCTCAGTTCTACAGAGGCGGAATATATAGCATTGAGCCAAGGTGTGAGTGAGGCTACTTGGATAGCAAACCTACTAAAAGAACTAGGGATTCTTCCCCCAAATGAACCAGCTATATTCTTTGAAGACAACCAAGCCGCCATAAGCATAGCCAAAAATCCAGAAAGTCATCGGAGAATGAAACATATTGACACTCGTTTTCATTTTGTTCGAGAGAAAGTGATGGACGGTTCAGTGGTTTTAACCTATGTGAGTAGTGATAACCAAGTGGCAGATATTTTAACTAAGCCTTTGCCTGGTTTAGCATTTGCTAAGTGTTCAAATAGCATGGGTTTATTTGATATTGTGACCTAGAGTTTTATTAGAACCCACTATGTATCTGTTACTGTTTGTTTCTTATGTCAAAATATGTTTCCTGAAATTATGTCAAATTATGTTTTTGATTTAAAATTTTATTGTGGGAGGGTATTAGAGTTTGCAATAAAATTCGTAATTTGAACTGGAAGGCGCTCGCGGCAAAATAGTAGTGAGAGTGGGGATGATTACATGTCGGTTTAGAAGTGAAGTTTGTTGTTGTCTTTCTGTTTAAGTGTATGAGCGTTGTCCTTTGCTCAGTCTCGATGTCAAGTTTTTGTTAGTTAATTATACGAGTTTTTCTACCTATTTTACGCACTATTTTATCGTTCCTTAAAAGTTTGACATTGTTGCCTTGATTGGTGACTACTTCTGAGGATCTGCGGGTTGGAAACGTTTAAGTTAGGAAAGCAAACCACAAGCAAAACTTCAAGCATCGGAATGACATGGTAAATGAAAATTGAAATCTTGAAGTCGAAATTCGGTCAAGGATTGAGGAAGCCAGGTTGAAGAGTATGAAGACTCCTCTGTGATTAACATCTCATTTTCGGCATTCGGTATGTGCCATGTCCTCAAATGCTACGTATGTCGTACTCTACGGAGAGGATAGATGGAAACAAAAGCAGCCTCGATAAAACGATGCCTGATAAGAATGTTCCGAATTTCATGGGTACAACGGGTATGTAACACTGAGGTATTTCAACGTGCAATACCTCAGGATCGAGAGCATTTCAGAGCAATAAAGAAACGATAAATTGGATACCTGGGACACATATTAACAGGAGACCGCTATGCCTTCCACCGGTTGGTTCTTTAAGGCAAGACAGAAGAGGCATTGGCCATGACGTCATCGTAGAAACGGATTTCAAGAGCCGTATTAATTACAGGTCAGGTACCCATCATATAGCCCCTTTTCGGAAACCTCCAGATCTTTCCAATGAGCAAATAGTAAGTAACCATGTCCCCTTTGAACAGACGCCTACTGCGGAGCACACTTTGGATTGGTCGCCTATGGATGGTTGCGTCTAAGGCACCCAGAGCAGACAGCAACTTTCATCAGTCGCACCGAAATTGTAGAGTATAAACAAAGAACAACTCATTATCTTCATCACGAGATTACAAATTATTGAAAATCGGGCTAATTTTGGCTGAGTCTCAAACTTATTGCCCTTAGAAATCACCAAGAGACTTCAATATTGATCCTGTTCAAGTCCGTCAAAGCTCATTTGACTCAGCATTGAATGCCCTAAATGGTTTGTACCGAGCGAATTACAGCGCAGACCCTTTCTCATTGACATACAGCATAAGGCGGTGTTTCTGCAATTTCAGAATGTAAAATGACTCAAAATCTTAGTTTTATTTTGTAAATCAAGTGTTTGAGTGAAACTTGCTCGATGCAAACCTTAAAGGGTATTCAGCTACGTATCAAATGAGCTTCTACAGAAAGAACTCAATCGGGCCAACATTGGAGAATGCTAGGTGATTTCTAAGAGAAAGATCTCACACAAAGCCCAATTTTCTATTTTTTGTAACCCCCTTATTTAAGGAGGTAATGAATAGTCCTTGGAGTCAAATGGATTTGTTTGTTCATTCTCTACAAATTTGGTGGATCCATGGTGTAGAAATTATTGGTGAAAAACTTAAAGATGTTCAATTGGGCCATCTTTGCGAAGCCGCCATTCGGTATTTCAACAGTTTGGCGATGGTAAACAATTTATTACTTCAGGTAGACAGGAACTTCAGTTTTGTTTGAAGTACAAATAGTCAAATAAGTCACGTATTTGGCCAGGGGCTCCTGGACTACTACACATCGTAGTATACTATTTTTGAAGTAGGTACCTCAATTACGCCTACCTACCTAACTTTTAATGTAATGTTTAACTCGGTGAAACCTTATAAACTATGGAACCCACCTACCCACTCAGAAATGATATATGTAATGGCGTTCACTAACCTAAGAAGCGTACATATTACACGACTTACCAGGGAGGCTTAAAAAGGTTTCTTGTTGGTTCTAAGGACTATAACGTCGAGAGAAGTCAAGACAGGATAAGGGCGGCAGGACGTGGATATTATATCCACGATATACAGGATGTGTGTGAATTACAGGTGTTCCGTGCAGGATGGCTGGTTGAGGAAATGAAGGTTAGGGCGTGAACTTCTACGGTAACACAGGCACTCACGCCAAGGACACTACACCCACTCGGCTACCGCCATCCGGTCAAGTTTCCCATTCACAAAATCTTGAAGATGGCTACTTGAAGTGTAGACGCCTAATCTTTACAAATATGACGGATGCAAACGAATTCTGCCCGATCATTCCGCTTTCTTTTAAATCCACCATTCTTGCAGGATATTTCGCTGAATTCCAATATACCCCATGTTCCAATACCCAAAATGAACAATTCTTGCGTTACAAATACATATACAAATAATCAATTTTTACGACAAAATTAGGCTATTGCAATAAAGCTAAAAATAAAATAGGTGAATAAATGTATTTTTAAAAAACCCCACCAACAGGCTATAAAGAGTGATGAGCGATGAACAAGTTTTTCAACTCCATTGCAAGTTTCAGCTTCATGTTGAATTATTAAAATTAAAATTTCGAAAATCTTACATTTTCAGGATGAAAGATCTAAAATTTTTCTAAATACGTTGAAAAATGTGTCTCCGTGATTTTTTGGAGAAAAACACTAGAATCATATCAATTGAGGGTAGGTATAGGAACATGGGTTGTATTATAAATCAGTGCAAATGATGTGTCAACAAATTTTGCTTAGTAACTTTTGTCGGTATCAAAATAGAATAGACGTTTATATCCCTAACTGGAGATGAATAATCCTATTAGTTGAATTCAAGATTGAGCACGCATGTTATCTGAGGTCCAATTGAATGGAATTGGAACTCAAGAAAATTCGTGCCTAATCAAGGAAACCCGTTTCAAAGAAACATCTTCAATTACAACATTGAACCAAGTTACAACATTGAATTGAACAAGTTCAACAAGTAACAACATTGAATCATAATCATGAATAATCGTGATGGTTATAATATAGCCAACCTTGGAATATCTGAAACCATGAAAATTGTACGATTTAAATTCTTCCAGAGACTCAAAATGGCAGTCTAAAAATCGTTAAATTTACATTTTTAGCAGAATATTACTTGAAAAACGTTCGTTAACTACTGTGAACTGTGCCATTCAGAAGTTTTTTGCTGAAATCGTGCTGGAAAATGTAGGTACTTCAATTTTATTTAAAACTGCAAAAATCGACAAAAATGTCAAAAAATTGTTTAAAATCTTCAATTTTTTTAAGCAGATCATCATCAGATATATAGCAGATCATTATTTAGAAAAAGTAATAACCATAAGTTAATCATTATTGAATACCTTGGGCATCAGAAATTTTTCTGTGAACTAAATGGTCCACTTGAAACCTGCAACTTGGAAGCTGCTGTTCAGTTTCAGACCGGTATTTTAACAGGTCAGTTCCTAATTTTTATATTCTTTAATTTAAAATTAAGAAAAGATGAGGTTATTAAATCAAAGAAAAGGTATTTTTATATTAATCAAAGAAGTATCCAATATTGCAAACTATTAAACGGTACAGGAAACCAAGGATTCTGGCACAGGTGTCTGGAAGGCAATGAAGGTTTCCTCAAGAACACGATCTGCCATACTGGCGGGGAGTCGTCAAAAACAACTCCAGGAAATAGAAAAACCTTACCCCTAAATCATACCTATTCCTAAACGTGATTTTTTCGTGAATCCGTAAATATAAATTTCATAGTTGAAAAAGCATAGTGAACATTTTTCGTCATGGCTCAAATTGGGATAGGTATTTCGAACAAGACACTACATTTTTAGGCACAAAAATAGTGGAAATTGTGGCCAGAAAAATTCTCTTTCCGAATAACATACTGTGAAGTATTAATTTTGCCATTATATATGAGCAGAACCACAAAATATTTACTCAGACTCGCTTTGCTTAAAAAGCGGATTTTATTCAAATATTCCAAATCCGAAAAAGTTTAGAAACTGGGAATTCAATTACAAGTTTTCTTGTTTACAAACAAGAAAAAGGCGATGGATATAAATCGCTGAAATTTTAACATAATTCAGGGATTTGTTCGTATAGAAACTACACAGAAAATCAATTTAAAAAATCACGTTTAGGAATAGTTGCGATTTTGGGGTAAGGTTTTTCTATTTCCTGGGGATGTTTTTGACGATTCCCCGTCAATATGGCAGATCGTGTCCGTGAGAAAACCTTCATTGCCTTCCAGACACCTGTGCTGCCCTCAAATTCATAAGTGTATTGATATGTTTCAAAAACGACCCGATTTTACTATTATTAATTTTTTTTTCCAACCATTGATGATTTTTAGCCATATCCAGAGATCTATGAAACGTAGATAATGGCACCTGTGTTTAAAATGTCCAAAACGTTGCTTGATTGATTTGAATTTAATCTCTTGTCTCAACGTTGAACAATAAATTGTTTAAAATATAAAAAAACCATCAGTTGTAACGATCTGAGGAGGTTTTTATTCGATACAGCGTGGAAAAACAATAAAAATAATAACTACAAAAACATCATTCACACATTCAAATTAAAAAGAAGCGAAGAATGATAGGACTTGTGTCAATTTTTCAAAGTTTTGAACCAGTATGCCCCGTACTTCTGAAATTAATAGAAAAAAATTAAGAATTTGTTCAGAGGGAATTCTTATTACGCAATATACGGTATTTAATAGATTGGTAAAAATATAATTTACAAATTTGGTATTTATTGAAGTGGTGGTTTTAAATTTCATTGTTAATAAATTTTTTGGAACATGGAGGAGGGGGGGGGGGGGCTAAAGTACGCCCCAAAACGGGTCCTTTCGGAAGTTTCGAGAGATTCTCTCAGAAGAACCGAGTTGAATAACACGATTGGAAAAAGTGAGAAGTTAAATGAAGAGCGGATATATTGCGAGATGCAATAGACCACAGATGATACAGCCTCGTAGAGATAAGATTTCTTCGGATTTTGCACGAGTTGCAGAATCCATGTCGAAACGACGTCGCTAAGTATTTTACTATCACGGAGAGATAAGTTACGTAACCGAGAAATAAAAAATAAGGCCTCTTTACATCTATGTACGATATTTGTAGAGGTATCGTTGAAGACAACCACGAATGCCTAAGAAATCCTTAGATTTAGATCAAAAATTTGTCATGTGCACCTTGATTAAACTCCTTTGAAAACGAAATATCATTGAGGTGCGAGTGGGTGTAGTGTTCTTGGGTATAGAAATTTGATCTAATATTTGGGGATTTCGGACACACAAGGAATTGCAATTATACAACCATAAATAAATGGAAAAGGGTACTTAGGTAAAAGGAAACATGAAATGAAAATGGGATATAATGAAAAATGAGTAAATCATACCTACACTTGAAAATTCTTGATTTTGAATACCTGCGTGCCTTTTCTACCTACCTGTCAAGTGCCCGCTGACAAGATGTGTCAGCAACGCAGACCTTTCAAATATTCATCTACTGTATTATGTAGGTAATTAAAAATATCTACTCATTGATTTCTACAAGGAGTAAATTTGATACCGCATGTAAGAACCGCAACAATTGCGACAAATCCTACATTTTCATGAAAAATGGTCAAAAATCCTTCACAAATTGAGATCATTATCATATCTTACATGTATCATCTCATTTTCTAGGCAATGTAGAAGATTGAGGTCAACTCTGAATCTCAACAGGAAGAAATTGTGACCGTTTCAAGTAAGTTCCTATGTAAGGATTTCAAAAGAGCAAGTTGACAATTTCAAAGACATTGCCGACCCAACCGCTACCGACTTAGGTATATTTTGTAGGTACCTAATAAACAAAGTTAACAAAATATGTATAGAAGGTACCACATCTAGGCAAAATATAATCCTACTATAACCACAATGGAATAGAAATACATAATTATCAAGATATAAGTATCACATTTAATTAGACATCTAAGGAGACATTCAGGGGAAACTTAAATTTAGTACGGATTACCAAATTAAATTTAGTCCGGATTACCAAACTTGACGAATTTGTTAATTAATCACGAAATCCACCAAACGCGGTTCGCTCAGCGAAATATCATTCCCATATTTTAATCAAAATGTCCACGATTGGCGTCATTTTTCAAATTTCAAAAACATTCCGGAAATTTTGTAAATTGGAAATTTTGGAGGAAGAACTTCGATATATTCGAGAGGTAGGCACAAAATTTTAATATTTATTGAAGTAACTTGATGGTGCCAATATTTTACGTCACGGGACCCAATGCGTACTAAAATATTGATTTCGTCAAGTGTGGGGGGCCAACCTACCTACTTCCATGGACATAATCATTATTGCGTTATAAAGAGATGAGACGGGTTAACGAGCCTTGAAATATGGACGAGAAAACGTTAAAAAACGACGATTCGCGTTAGTAATTTGATTGATCGGCCGAGATATGCAGATAAAACTGTGGCAAATTTCTAAAAACCGTCCTGAAAAAGTTGTAAAAAACGGGATGAATGCAAGTGGCACCATTTTGTTGGCCACCATCATAAGAGATGAGGATATTGATTTTGCGGACATCCTTTCCGTGATTAGGAGTCCTGTACCGATAGTAGGAGACGAATATCGGCAAAATTTGATTTAATTAGTAATAACTGCATTTCAGAAGGATCTATAACGATTTTTAAGGGGGAAAATAAGCAAATTGGAGTTGATGGGAACAGAAGGAGGTCCGGAATTCCTTTGTCCCCTCCTAAGGCGCGACGAGAGGGGCCCCTGGGTTTTAAAGAGTAAAAATATCAAAAAAGAGAACAGCGTACCTTTTTTCTCAGACATTACGTTGAACGGAGGTGTTTGGAGAATCCGAAACTTCGGAACAAGATTAAAAATTCACTTGAAAGACTCTGAATTACATGAAATCAAACGAGGCGTCTAGAACACTTTTGTCCTTAGCATTGATCAGTCTGACAAATGATTCCAGCGCCACCTAGATATCGAGCCACACCTGGTTTTTAATATTTGATATATAAATCAATGATATTGTGATATAACTTCTATTTTAAACGGAACTAAGGCTGGGTATGTATTGGAAAAGGAATTTCGCAATATAAAATAAGTTTGGGAGTTTTGAATGATGAGAGTTTTCCGAAAATCGGGCGTATGTGGAACTCCTGGTGAGCGTTTGGTCAACTAACGAAGACTTTATTTGCTGATAAACTTGACTAAGACCAAAGACATTGTAATAGTAAACTAGACCCACTCGTAGCGCTAGTGTCGTGTTGCAGATTGAACGGTCTGTATTCGGCCATATTGGGGGCAACAATCGTTTATGTGCAATGAAGATTGTATTATTATAGTTTATCTACTCATGAAATTTCTTTGATAATGCACAATGGTTAAAGTGTGTGCGGCATTTAACTGCATAAATCGCAAAACTGAAGACTGCACACTCTCATTTCACAAGTAAGTATAGATTTTCACGATTTCCTAAAGATTATTTTGGTCTGTTGGAGGCCTCTTGATGTGGTAACGCAGTACCTATTGTAGTTGGTAATAATTTTGTTTTTACTAACTTATCAATATGCATGAGCTACAAAGTTTCAAATTAATCTAAACTTTGTTTTGTTTTTTCCACAGATTTCCTTTAAACAAGAAATTGAGAGAATTGTATGAAATTGTTTTTTGTATTGACATTGTATTGTACTATTGTATTGTATTGTATTGTATTGACAGAATTTTATGAAATTGTATGTAAAATGAAAATAATATAATAACATAGAAAGTGCCATGATGTAGTTATTCATTTACTTATTCAATTGTTCAGCTCCTCTGATCATACTCCTTGCCCCATCCAGGTGAACCCATGGTGTTTGTAAAACTGTGTCTTATGTACAAGATATTGTCTCAATATTGAAATGCAGAGCGATTCTTCTGTTAATTTGGAAGAATGGTTTTGAGATAATTGCTTTTGAATAATGGAAGGATCTTTCACTTTAAAATACTTACCTAACTAACTTATGCCCTAACTATTATAAGTACGGTATGAAAAGTACAATATCGCCACTACGCAAAACTACATCAAATCATGTTGGTAAGTAATGCATACATTATACGGACGTCCCTATGAATGGATTTTATATATATTTGGTGAGAGTTAAAATAAGAGAAAAAACAAATATATCATGACTTCTCGAACCCCCCCCCCCCCCCCCCCAATTAACTCCCTCCACTGACAGCAAATTCAAATAATAAAAAATAATAAAACTTCCAGTATGAAATTTGAAGCTCCCGACATATTTTTATAACCTAGACCGAATTTATAATCGAATTTAAAAAATGATCTCGAAAATCTGACTTGAATAGTTAAAACATCATGATTTATTACTATTACCTCCTTCAATCTTCCTCGTCCATAATGAAATTTGAAACTTTTAATACACCTTCCAAAACTAGACAAAATTCTTAGTTGAACAAAAAAGAATCACAAACATCTGACAATATTAGTTGAAACATCATGATATTTTACTGTTACCCCCTCCATTCACCCTTTTTCATAATCAAATTTGAAATTCCTGTTATAAGATCCAAAACTAGACCAAATTCATAGTTGAACAGAAAAAGAATCACAAAAATTTGACGATATTAGTTAAAACATCATGATATTTTACTGTTACCCCCTCCATTCACCCTTTTTCATAATCAAATTTGAAATACCTGATATAAGATCCAAAACTAGACCAAATTCATAGTTGAACAAAAAAAGAATCACAAAAATCTGACGATATTAGTTAAAACATCATGATATTTTACTGTTACCCCCTCCATTCACCCTTTTTCATAATCAAATTTGAAATACCTGATATAAGATCCAAAACTAGACCAAATTCATAGTTGAACAAAAAAAGAATCACGAAAATCGGACGAGAATTGTGGCCTAAATAAGTTTGTAAATCGTCATTTATGGTTAGATATTCCAAAGACAAGCAGCTCCCACAGTTTGTCTCTGTTGAAAATGTTGCATAAAATTCATTTAAAAACTGTGTTGTCATCATAATAATTGACGTTTTTAATGATTTTAGACTAGTTTTCATCAAGATAATACAAAATATGTTTTCTAAGACCTAGGTAGGTACCAGGGTCTACAGGTAGGTACAAGTTCTGCGATCCTCAATAAAACAAAAAAACGCTATCTCATTTGGAGACAGAAATATAATAATTGTGGTCACTACTCAAGGTGACACAAAATTGTGGGTGTATTCGTGTTAGCTAATGCTTGTAATAGGCAAAACTTTACGAAATTACAATTTGTTTTCAATGGAATCCTCATGTTTGTTTTACTTTTAAATCGAAGAACCTACCTGGATAAAATTTTAAGAATACAGACGCTAACCGTAGGTACTCTTTTACGATAAGTGGTTTTCTTTCTATAATTTTTCAAAATTATGGCAACAAAAACGTCATCCACTGTATTGTTCTTACTGTATCCTACTGTATTGTTCTGAGGAGATCTGTGAGGTTTTGCTCGACATTGAGTGAAGAAAATGGTACAGCTGATCACAAAGAACAAGAAACCAATGCTAACTTTAAAAAAAAAAAAGTGTGACTTGTGGGGTTTTGCATGGCTTTTCCTCATTTCGAAAAATTACAAGTCAGACCACTCAAGTGAGGATGATGTCCGATTCTCAGAATGAAATCTGTACCTATTCATTAAAAAATAGTAAACTCAAGTTTTGCAGTCCCAGGAAGGAAATTCTCTTTCACCAGGATCGCATTTTGGGGGCCTTGGCCTTCTATGCATAACAGTTCCCAGAGTAATTCTCAGCCAAATCTCTGACTAACTACTTTACCACTGATTATAATGTTTTATTCAAAAGTCAAAATGTGTTGGACTTTCAGATAGGTAACTGCCCTTTATCAATATTGAAATGATTAGAAGACTGCAATAATGGTGCCATTCAAATTGAGCATTAATTAATTAATTTTTTTTATTCGTCCTCTTTCCTACGTTTTGCAGAGTAGGTCATAAAGTGCAGTTTTGAGAAACGGTTTTGGCTACTTTACTAAAAATGTTCCATCTCATGCATGAATGATTCATCCATGGAACTGACTGCATTGGACCACGGGACTGAATTCATGAACGATCAGTTGCTTAAGCCAACTAAATAAAGTAAATCGTCCTTGTTAACAGTATGAAAACTGCTATAAGAAACACAAAAATAGGCTTTTTAATGTAAACCACAATCACAGAAACATTGAAGCTTGGTACTGGCACGAATAAAAATACTCCCCGACCTATTGCACTTGATCACCGTTGGGAGTTTTAATGAGCAGTGATCCGTCCCTCTCTCCCCATTTAAATTGAAGAGATTAACAACTGAAGTCGAACCTGGTAGGTACCTCTTGATCCTCAGGTGGGCATTCTATTCAATCCAAGAAGGAGACGCTCATTACTGGGCGCTCAACATCAGGCTTAGACCAGAGCTATAACTCAGTGGCTCAATTACTAACCGCTAGAATGCATTTTGAGATAGAGCGAAGTATGAGTTAAGTGGGGATTGAACGTCCTGCAGCGCACAATGAACTACCTCCACCCTTCAGCTGCTTCCTACATAATTTTCGTGAGTCCTCTCCACTGACAGCAGGTATAATGCAGACTGTCCAAAAGATGAAGTTCTTGCAGACCCACAGCCAAAAGCACAATATCATCAGAAAACCATCGAATGTGTAAGATATCGGAAATCCATAAACCCCAGGATGAACGGTTTCACACTATTGCCTTCATTCTTATGTTCGTGCGTGAAATGCTTAGGAAGTTGCTATAAAATAGGTACTAGAGCGTATAAAATAGGGACTTTACCTATAAAATAGTTACTTATAGTGATAATTTTTTGTCCAGCCTATGTTGATGATCAGACATCTAGAAAGAGTTGTGCATAAGTTGATGGACTTCAACACTTGGTTTTGAAGGTGACGTTTGTCTAACCACCTACAGAGGACAGTCAAGTCCCTTCTGAATAAGACTCAAAATCTACTTACAACTTTGTACTCAGAAGAAAAATAAATGTTTGGTTAGTGGAATGGCTCTGAATAGCTACTTAGCATGGTGATCAGTCAAACTGTTGTATTCGACATCATAATATTCTACTAAGAAACGATTCTGTCATTACAAGATGTCGACATAGGCAGTTTACTAATGCCAAATGTTAGAAAAAGTAATATAAATTCTTCAATGTCCACCATCACCCCACATATATATATATATATATATATATATATATATATATATATATATATATATATATATATATATATATATATATATATATATATATATATAACCAATTGATATCAATATTTGCTTGTACCATTGATATGATATTAATGGCAGAGAGACCAGATGACCTTCAGCAGAATATTTCAGCGCTTCAAGACTACTGCCAAATGTGGAATCTTATTCACAGCATGCAGGAAAAGTGTGGTACTACCTAGACCGACAAATGGAGGTGGTCATCATTACAAGTACTTGGGTGTTACACAAACACACGTCTATCTTAAACCTTGCACCTTTAGCAAAAAGTTCTGGCAGCCATACTAGCAATTAATGTTGTGTGGAGGTATTGGACACAAAAATTCCTATGAAGGCATGTTTGGAGGAGCTGTGATATGCTGCCCAGGTCATTGGACACAGAACATTTGATGAAATTGAAAGGGTCCAATTGTACTTCATTCAAAAATTGTACTCGCTCCTGGGCCATGTTCCACATTACATTTTGTATTTAGAGACAGGTTTGTTGTCCACTTCGTTCTTCCACCTTGAAAACCTCCAAAATGTGTTTAAAATGCATGACAACAGATTTTTGAAAAAGAATGGCAACCATGTCGGCCCAAATGGACACCACCACTTTTACAGACCTTAGAGACCTTGGAGCAAGGTATGGTGTGAACTCGGCAGTTGAGAGTCTAGATAGCGACGCAATTAATAACCTTATAGAGACTATAAGCCTTAATTGGAAGCAGATTTGGATTGAGAGAGCAACTAACTACTCACTACCTCTTGTATGAACGGATGAACCACAATGTAGTATTTATGTGCTGATATGAACCAAGATGTGGGGTTGGATAGATGGGTAATATAACTTGTAGGTATACAATCGTAGAGAAACAGAAGGCACATGCCGTTTTGCTGCTCAGCACCCAGTGCTGAGTGCTTTGTCACCTAGTCAAAGCAGTATTACCTTCAAGAGTATGCAGGTAGTGTCCATGTTCTCCTCAGAAATTGTTTTTTAGTTGTAGGTAATAGTTTGTGGTAGAGTGTACTGTAATAGTTTGTGTTTAAACACCAACACAAAGGTTTAAAAAGGTTATTGACATAGTAATGGAAATAGAAAAACGCAGCAAATTATTATAAAAAGGTTTATTATTTCTGCATTAGATAACCCTTCTACGCAAATAATTTGTCCATAATAAATTATTAAACCTCGTTTGTTAAACCTATGAATTGGATTCGAATACAGAGTTACTCAAATTGTTCGACACAGGATGCTTTTTGATTTAATTTTAAACTAATATCTACTACACTACTGCGTGCTACGAGCAGGTGCTTGGGGGAATTGAATTTTCATGGTCCAGCGTAACGTCAGTGGCACGTATCAACTGAGAGTAAATCAGCGTTGAAATAAGAGCAATAGCCCTCCATGTTATTTATACTCATAGATCACAACCCATAGACCAGGGGTGCTTTTTGAGTAGATCTCGAGAAGAAACAAATTTTTAATAAGTAGGTAACTAAACTACAAAAATTTATTACGTAATAACACTGCTTGCGGCAAAAGGCGGCTTTATCAAAGGAATGCGCGGTACTTGTCAAAGAAAAGCCGCGTTGAAAAACGAAAAATGGCTGAGTGATTTGGCATTTTTGACTGACATCACAATGCACTTGAACACCATTAACTTGGAGCTTCAAGGTAAAGGAAAAACTATTATTGAGATGATTAGCGCAGTAAACGCATTCAAAAGTAAATTGCAACTTATGATACATCAACTGAAAAGAAAGGATCTGAAATATTTTCCGTCTTTGAAAGCAAGGATTCCTCAGTTGAATTATGATACGTATGAGGCTGAATTATCAAATATTTTGGGACAATTCGAAATGCGTTTTTATGATTGCAGTAAATTGGCAAATATAGCATCATTTATGATTTATCCTTTTTCATGTAAAAACATTGAGGAATTAGCTACTGAAGTAGCAAGTCAGTTTAATATGAACTCATGTTCTGTTGAAAATGAGTTGGTGCAGATTATATCAGATATACATCTCAAAGCTACAGCATCTGATACAAATTTCTGGTGTTTTATATCTGAAGATAAATATCCGAATCTAAGGCAAATCGCCCTTCAACTGACGGCAATGTTTGGGTCAACTTACTTGTGCGAGTCTGCATTTTCTGAAATGAAGATAATTAAGTCAAAATATCGCAATCGACTAACTGACGATCATATGTCATCATGCTTGCGATTGGCACTCAGTGGTTACGCACCATCTTATGAAAAGTATGCTGAGGACATGCAGTGCCACGCTTCAACATCCAAAGTCACTTCTTAGTTACACCATATGTAACTCTTTTGTTTTGTAACAACGAATAAACTCGCAATTTTGAATAACTAGGAGTTTTTTCATTGATATTGTAGAGAAGAACTTAAGTAAACCTAACCCAAACCTTGACTAAAATAATGTAAATTGTGCGGAAAGCTAATGTCTATACATGCTACGGTACACCCTACCTAGGTAGGTAGGGTGTATCGTGTATGTACGACAACCCTGCATCACACATACTTGCAGCCTCTCAGAGTCGATCGTAAGTAGTCTAAAAATATTGAGGTAGATCGCCAGCAGTTCAAGTTTGAGCATCCCTGCCATAGACGCTAATTGCCAGGCAACGCCATTTTTCTCTTCAAAAGCAACTGTTGTTTCCTCTCTTATTCCTGACCCATGCCGTCACCACCGTGTTCTAGTCTACTCATCACCATTCATTTACGCGGAAGCGAAAAAATACGACCGAATGTCTCGCAGCTGTTCCTTCCTAGTGTGCGGAGAGCTTCATTTTCTGGTGGGTTGGCTGTGGCCCATCCGATCGCCCCTCACAAGAATTCAGCTCTTGAGGTTGAGGCAGACGAATGATCGCTGCTATGCAGATGTTACGGATTGCTCTGTACAGTTTGGGCTATGAGCCCCCCCCCCCCCCCCCCCCCCCCGTACTGAAAAGAAAGAAAAATACCAGCTTTTAGTATTCATTCCTGCTGCTTTCTAAGTTCAAAGGGTTTTTGTTTTATTACAAGTGGATGCACACAGATCACTGTATCAGTATGAAAATGTTTCATCACATAATTTTATCAACAGCAGCATGTAAGGCGAAGAAAACACCGTGAATTGATTTAGCAGTTTATGTAATTCATTTTGAAATAAAATGTACAAATAAATTATAACTAGCAAAAATTTGTGATAGAGAAAATTAGACAAGAAAACACAGTAGCTAGTATTTGGGACCAGAAAATCATTAAAAAGAGCATAATTGCAAAATCATAACAAAAACTCACTTTCATTATCAAAACGAAAACAATACCTACATTTTTTCAGCAATAAATAAAATTATCAACGACTGACACGAGTTAATTTAACGATAGTTTACCTATTGTAAACACCTTACTTGGTATTTACCCTATTGCACAGAGGGAAGTGTACATGACCCATATCTTTCTACAATAACAATGGAATGCGAAGGTAACAATTATTGGAATGTTAGGCACCTAAGATAACAAATTTGACATTTAACTTGATAAATATCTCAGTAGCAGTCCTAAATGGAACGAAATCCGAGAACAAAGTGCCTACAGAATCGGTAAAGTAGGTACGTGCTACCTAGGTTTTATGAACACAATGAACCCGATCCGTGTTATCAGATACCTAAGTCGTATGTGAGCCTAAATTCATCTAAATATATAAATATTAGTCAGGCCTGGGATAATGTTCTGTCACAATCGAGATATAAACAACTGTGTACTTATTCACTGAATGTTGAACAGGTAAAACGATACTAAATAACAAGATTGTTGAAATAACCAAGAGTATTTAGTTTCAGACATTGTCGCCAGAGCCCAGCTTTTACAGCGGCAAAATTGATGTAAATTTAATCTTTCTTCGCTGCAACATAAAGTACCACTAAGCTCATAGTTTCAATTCATATTTAATACTCAAATAATAAGAAATATAATTCAATGGATTACAGATCGATATAGGACGAGGAAACACCACAATCTCAGTGTAACTACACATAATCTCAAAAATCTTATGATCACCTAAAGAGGTAGTGAAATAGCTATCTAGAGTGGAGTTAGTTTAGCTCGACAAATAAACCACAGCAAAGATGTTTGTCCACAGTAGTTTATTCTAAACATGTCGAATCCTGGGTAGCAGAATGCTTGCTTTCTTTACTGCGCGTTTTCCTCTAATATTGTCCCTACAATAAATAGACTACAATCGTTGCAATCAGAAGAGCACATCTCAAATTTGAATATTAGGCATAAATGGTGCTCAGCGTTCGTTGTAAATTGGTTTCGACAATAGGTACTGTTAACAGGGTTCGTTTTAGTTCCAAACAGGACTAACTTATATTACAATAAATCTCTCAACATCAACGCTAACATCACAAAAATATAAGTGCTTTTATTATGGAATTTTTCTGTCTCACTAACAGTAGTAGTTACTGAGGAACCAATTTGTGTATTTAGCATAAATATAATACATATACTCGTACAATACAACTGTCAAGTAATTATTTATAACACTTAGGAGATAGTTTTAAATATATGAAGAGGTAAGACAGGTCCAGCCAATCTGAACAGTGCGTACAAATGTTGGCGTATTTACCTGATTAAACCTGGCACAGATATAAGGTTAGGTGGGCTGAAGTACTGGATTCAAATGAGGCCAATGCGTGTGCAGAGGCATTTCAAAGTACGTGTTTTAAGCGAATTTTCGGAGAAAATGAAGCTATTGCAATGGTTAAGACAATTTTAAAATCAAAATTTTTGAACAATTTCTTGATTGAAATCCGTCTTGAGGCATTCTGAAAGGATTCCTGAAGTTAGCACTTATATATATATATATATATATATATATATATATATATATATATATATATATATATATATATGTGTGTGTGTGTGTGTGTGTGTGTGTGTGTGTGTGTGTGTGTGTGTGTTTGTGTGTGTCATTCCAGACGTTAACTCTCCTTAGGATTGAGATAAAAATCCTGTTCTTGCGCCAAATAATCAAGATTTCCAAATGAAAGGATGAGTTCGCGGGCCAGCAGTTTAAAATTAAATTGCTCAAATTTCAAAAAATGTGCTGAAAAAATCACTTGCTAAAAATGTCTGAAAATCGCTATACTTCTTAGCAGAATATTGCTCAAACAAAGTATACTAACTATAAAATAGAACATTTATGTGCAAAATTATGCTGAAAAATTTAATTATGTTCCATTAAAATTTGCTAAAACATATATAAAAACTGCAAAAAAACTAAAAGTCCAAAATTTCTTTTTGAATACCAGATTATTATTTAGAATATTTTTGTTTGCCATCAAATGAATAGTCAACGATGTCTTTTCACTATAAAAGCTCAAATTTTAATACAATTTAACATTATTCAATATGATGCCTAATTTACGAAAATTCGCTCATACTATCATGCCACATGACTGGAACTTTTTTGTTTTGATTGATTGATATAGGATAATTGCTGAACCTATTAGGCGAGCACTGCTCGCGAAGCGATGCAATGCTATGCGAAGTGAATGGAGGCGCAAATTTCCAAGCGATGCGATGCGATGATGTGTTCATATTGCTAGCGATTACAGGCGAGTTGGCCAGTCGAGTGTTTGGTGTCCCGCCATGATGTCCTTCCGATTCAACCCCGTTAATTCGTTTTTATTTGAGAACAGTGCGTTAAAATTTAAAAGAAAACGCAAGTGGGTGCATGAAGTCAATCAGCCAAGAAATACGTTAGGAGAATATCACCATTTGTACCGTCACCTACGAGAGGATGAAGAGCGGTTTTGGAGCTACTTCAGAATGAGTACAGGTACTTTTGGCTACATTTTATCCCGAATTTCGAATGAAATACAGAAGCAGGACACCAATTTCAGGATGGCCATACCGGCAGAATTTTTTCTTCTGATCCCACAGTGCTGGCGTTGACAAACGCCATGCATTAATTTTTCAATGTCCATAGTTTATCCAAAAACAAAAGAATTTGAAACAAAATAACCAAGAGAGCAGCGCGAAATCGCTTCCAATCGCAACTAAGCTTGCGATTGCATCAGACAACTCGCGCGCAATCTCTCATGATCGCTCCCCTCCACTTGGAGTGGGAACACCTTTCGCCTCCTCCCGTCAAAAAACCTACTTTTTTAGTAGCGTAATCGCCAGTGATCGCATCGCTTCGCTTCGCTCCAAATCGCGGGCAGTGTAAATCCACATTTAACTGTTTCCTTGTATAATCTCTTTTAATTTGGTTGAAAATAAACTAATTTTTTCAAATTTAAATAAAAACATATACCACGTGTTAAAAAGAAACACAAATGGTCATGGAAATTATAAAAAACTAGGTACCTACTACCCGAATTCCCTAAGGGTACCTAGTCGTTGGAGTGTTTAAAAAACAGTACAAATGAAATCTTCTACATGGCAAGAGTATAAGCAGAGTTTAACACTTTCAGTGCTGGACTCGAAACCTCATTCATCCTACCAACCTGAATTGCAAAAACTCAAAAATCAATTTTCACGGGAAAAAAACTTGTAAAAAATTACTGGAAAGAGTGCTTTGGGTCCTGGACAGACGGTTCGAGAGCTGGGCTCATACAGAATAAGGGCCGGTTTATCAATCACATTTATCCAATGGATAAGCGGGATTTATCTGAGGGATGGAATTATCCTCCAGATAACACAATAGGGTGGATTTATCCATCCCTAGTTAAACCTACCAGGCGTTTTAATTTATCTGGTCCCTGGATGGCTGGATAACAATCATGACTGGAGGTTAATGATATATCTAGAGCTTTCTAACCTCAAACACGTATATTTATTTACAAAAATCTTATTTGAATCCCGTTTGATAGTTTTATTTTGTACCTTCCAATGGAATGGATATTTGGAGATTCGTCTTCAAATAGCAGCAACGGCAAAGATAATTCATGGAATGGAAAAGAAGACCGTATATACCAAGAAAGACCCCGTGTAGATCACCAACTAATATGGGACGAACTCGGATTTTTATTGAGGTTTCGGTTGGACAAAGATACCGTTCTTTACATTCTAACACAGATCGAAGATGAAATTAAGTCTATAACTTACTGATCACAATAATTCAGGTTGCAATATCGCAATTTGTAGATGTATTTCTCTCTCTCAAGAAATGAAGCAAATGGCAAAAATGTGGTGCTTACTTGCCGAGCTTGATAGCATGATGGACACTGTTGTGTTGTGGACATCAGACCCGGTTTTTTTAATAGACGATCCATGAAAAAAATGTAGCTCCTACTCTACTCTGTGGTAGCTCCATGTTTAAATCAAGCTTATTTTGTCACCTACAGACACCAATGAGGATGCTAAGGGCGCTATCTACTAGACAGAATTTGTCTGAGGGATAATTTTATCCGCTAGGTAATTCGACATTGATAAACGACTCACATTCTTTATCTGGAGTATAGCGCCATCTGTGGTAGCTCCATGTTTAAATCAAGCTTATTTTGTCACCTACAGACACCAATGAGGATGCTAAGGGCGCTATCTACTAGACAGAATTTGTCTGAGGGATAATTTTATCCGCTAGGTAATTCGACATTGATAAACGACTCACATTCTTTATCTGGAGTATAGCGCTATACTCAGTATAGCGCTATACTCAGTATAGCTATCCTGCAGTTAATGTAGATAATTGATAAACCGGCCCTAAGAAAAAATAAAATAAAATAAAAAAGAGAAAAAACCGAAATAACGATCCTCTGCTTGGTTGGGGGAGTGCTGACGATCGTTATTTCGGTCCTCATCACTGAAGGTGAGAACAATAAAAATATATACATACATAAAATGATTTGAGGTTAATAGGTAGGTACCGGAACAAATTAGTTTATTTCCCTTTCGTTGACTGACTGGACCTTGTCCTCATCAATACTTACCTAATGATAAAAAATGCAGAATAAATTTTCGAAAAATCCAGTAAAATTCAAAAGATATAACTCACAGCTAACCTTAATTCGCATTAAACTGAAAAAAGAAAAAAATCAAAACTGGAAGAATGTTGTTTTTTTTAACATAACACCTAGATAAGTTAGTCGAAACTCACCGGCAAGATTTTATCTGATATCACCCTAATTTTATAATTCTACAGTACTTTTCAAGCACAGAAATGTAGGAATGTACGTGTTTTACATTGCACACCTTACATTGCTCGAAATATAGTAGTTACAATTTTTACACTATAACCGAATTATTGACATAAAAATAAATTATTATGGTAATCATTAATACCTAGATATCTATGTTTACATAAAAGTGCTACAGCATCATGTTTCAACTAAACAATATCCGTTAGTTTTCTTTTTTGTTGTTTTTTTGACTAGCTTCATAGTATAGAACTGTGGAGGCGCTACCCAACCCAACAAAAGGACATCCATTTTTTTTTTTTTTTTTTTTTTAGCTTTTCGGAAAAACAAGGTGAAAACATAGTTTCCTGTATAATACCGTACTTGGTATGGTAATCACAACGCTAGTACAAAACAATGTGCAAGAAATGCCGAAGGACCTTCACCTTTCTCAAAAATGCTGGTGGGAGTTGAGTGGTTCTTTCGAAAGCACCATACTCATAACTTCAGGAAGCATTTTTTCTGAATACGCAAAAGTTGAGAAAATGAAATATTTAATTTGAACAATACCCTTTTCTTGGGAAACGCCTCAGAAGATTACAATAATAAGCTGGAATGGTTAAGACTGATACTAAAAAATAAACTTTCTATTTACAGGCAAGAAACATTTAGGGAATGGGAGCTTTGATTGTGGGGTGGGTGAGGGGGGGTGATGGGAGGGGCGATAAGGTGGTGAGTAGGAACGGAATTTCTTGGCATACCTAACCTAAACTCTTAGGGGCTCACAAAATGTGCATTTTTTTTGCGAGTGAGGTTCATTTTATAGCTTCTTCAGCATCGGGAGGTTTAGAATCTCCGGAATCTCAATATCTTCCAGACGGATGCTTGAAGGGTTGAACGGGAACTCGAGGGGTAGACTTTTGTGGACATCCATCATCAGGGTCTGAAACACGAAGGTAATTATTAGTTTATGACAAACTAGGATTTATCCAAATTGAACTATATGGTTACCAAGTGAACAGTGAGAGTTGTGAGTCTGTAAGGGCCCAATCGAAAGAAACGGATAATCCCAAACTTAGAGGAGACTCCCAAGTTTTGAGAAATTCCATATATATATTTTAATGTATTGTAATAGACATACAGCCCGTAGGGCTACGGACACCCGGGTTTCTGTGGTGCTAATTAAGAGGTTCGTAACTCTGTGGCTTATCTCCTTACATATTTTTTATTTATGATTTAAGCCACAACTCAACCAGAACGGTCATTAGCAGCATTGAACAAGGTGTCTAAGGGAAGACTGCAAGGACTCCAATGGCAAATCGGAGGGGAAAAAACAAGGGGTGCAGTGATGACCACTGTTTAGCCCCTAAAGCGGGAGCGTATAACTAAATACATGTTACAATAACATATACCTAATTAGCAAAGTGAAAATTATGACTAGATGTACATAAATATATCACAAATCAGATATCACAGTTTGTAGAGAGCTCAGTGGCTTTCAGGTACAACAACAGGGACTAGACCTAGTCTGGTCTTGATAAAGCGTCAACCCACTATGCGAGACTTGGAGGTCCATATAAGGTCTGGGCAGTCCTCCAAAGAGTGGAGGATGGACAGATCATCCCTATACCTCCAACAAACAACATATTGAGCTTCTGCGCTAAGCAGGTGTCTGTGAGTAAGAGGTATGGCCAGTAGCAACCCTGTTGCTCAATATTTGGTCCCTCCTTGGAAGTTGGGTTTGAAAGGGCCCAATGGGCACAAGTCCTGAAGACCAGTGACCTCACCCTACCATTGCTCATGACAGATTCAATTAGTTTTGTGGTGCGTGTAAGAGATTTTATCCTCAATGCGTATAGGCCACATTTTGATGGAGTTATCACCAATGACTCTCCTCGTAAGGGCATCAGCACACTCATTGCCAGGAATTCCCGATGGCTTGGCACCCACATAAAAGTTATGGCTGAGCACAATGTTGTGACCTGCTATAGCGGATCCTCGTAGGCTTTGTATTAGAGGATCATCAAAATATGCATCCATAATAGCCTCGATGGTATTTAGTGAGTCGCTACAGATCACACAATTCTCAACTTACAACTAATAGTGTCGAACAGACAGTGTTACTGCCAACAGCTCCCAACCACAAGGTACCAACAACCTACATATTTGTCTCACTGGACCAAGCTGTCAGCAGATGAAGAGTTTCAAAGTAAAGTAATTCGAGAAACTAATGTTGGAGTCAACTGTAGATGAGAGTGGGGAGTGCGGAAAAATTGACAAATCAATAACATATTAAACTAAGAGGACATAGTACGCTTCATCAAGGTGGGAAGAATTAGATGGCTAGGACATAATGAGAGAATGTCAGCCAGAGTTAAGAGCTAGAGTGGCCATACAGAGGAGGAGTCAAGAGACGGGTAAGATTTTTTGAATCATAAGGATCTTGGCTCAAGAAAAAGTCAGGTTGAAGTAAGGAGGAACGGAACTTGGGAAGCCAAGAATTACCCCAGCTTGTAGTGCAATTTATTTCATTTCAATGATTCAAGCCAGAAGGGTCACTATCGGTATTGAATTGAACAAGATGTCTAAGG
Organism: Adelphocoris suturalis; assembly: GCA_030762985.1. Taxonomy (NCBI): domain Eukaryota; kingdom Metazoa; phylum Arthropoda; class Insecta; order Hemiptera; family Miridae; genus Adelphocoris; species Adelphocoris suturalis. The sequence continues at coordinate 45,014,040 of CM061044.1, forward strand.
GGAAAAACTGCAAGTGGCATAATTTTTAGGGGAGCCCTGTTGCCGTCTGTCACTAAAAGTGCGCTCAAATACTCCACTGGAAAATCAGAAGGGAAAAACAACAATAACAACATTCTGCAGAGAAAGGCATCGCCGCACTCTGACACAAGAAGCACAGCGATGAACACTGTCTAACCCCCACAGTGGATTCAAAAAACTCAAAAATGAAATAATAGAAGTAAGACTAGATGATGAATAAACGTATAAATAACTACATATTACTATATATAATCAGCAGAGTGACATAAAACTATGACTGGATGCACAGAAATATCACAGATCAGGTATCACAGTAAAAATAAGATATCCAGCAGATCTCAGGTAAATTAACAGGGACTGGACTTCGTCTGGCCCAGCTAGAACTTCAATCCACTGAGAGGGCTATGATGGACTCAGAACTCCATAACGGCTGGAAAGTCCTCTTGGAAGTGGAGGATGGACAGATCACCCCCACACACAACATTCTGGCTTCTGTGCTAAGCAGGTGTTTGTGAGTAAGACGGGTATGGCCAGTGGTTACCCGACTATTTGGATCCTCCTTGAAAGGTTACCGGGACAAGGCCTGAAGGATACTACGCAGACCAGTTACTCTTCAATGAGTAACTACGTACAAACTCCAATGACATTCCATAAATACCAAATTTATTTCAAATAAAGTTAACATTCCATCAATACTCACATTATCCGCATTGTTGGGTCTCAACTCTTTTAATCTTGTCTGCATTTTCTGCATGAATGCTTCAGACACTTTATCTTCGTAATGGTCTTGAGTGGTGTATAGATGCAGCAGTTTCAAGATCTAAAATGAAAAGTACATGTTGAGCATTATCAGATCAAATGTAAACGTTTTATTGAAGTGATCTTAATGAATTGTTTTGTATAAATTAAGTACATATATGCAAAATTATCGACAACGAAACATGAAATGGATCAATAACAGTATGCACTGGATATAAGAAGTAAAAATAAACTGGTAGGTCAATCATCAAATAGATACATAGATAATAAATTATGTTACAATTATTTCAGCTAAGTTCCAAAGTTGTTATAATCATGATGATGCAATATAATGATCATCAGCATTATCTGTAATATGGATAGAAAAGTTGCTTTGTTAAGTTAGATTGAACTGTTTATTAGTATTATTGAACACACCTGGTTAGGAGTGAGTTTACTGCACATCTCAATAAGGCTGTCCACGTCTTCTTCCCACTTTCTGGCTTGAAGTAGTTGTGCCGCCTGAATGATAGGTGCTAACATTTCCACCACCCGCAGGTCCTGTATCTTCTCCTCACGCACCCACTGCTCTAGATACGAGAGATTGTACCGCATGTGCATTCCCCTCGTCCAGTGACAATAGTCCTTTCTCAACATCAGATTGTTCAGGGCGTTGGCACATAAGTAATAGAACAGCTGAAAAAGAGTTGAGAGAATCCCATGACTTTGAGACCACTAGTAAATCATCTACAGGAAGAGATGAACAAGCTTGAATAAATCTGGATAGTGGAGTACATATGTGTGGTAGAAAATCCAAGTTTTTCCAGTGAAATCTCTTTCAGAAGCATAAAATACTAGTTTTTTCCTTTAAACGAGTTTTAATTCTCTGCAGCAAACAGCAGGAGGTTTGAGACTAATCTGCGTTTGAATGTTTGGTGGTCGAACTTAAACTTTAAATAGTAGTGCAAGGAATCGCCACCATGATGCTGGTGTCAATCCTACGAATTTTGGCGTCCAAGGTTGACTATAGAGAATGAGGCTTTGAACATGAGAAGCTCGAGGCAGAGTGCAGCACGTAAACAAGAACCTAACCGACAATATACTTCATCGTCTCTTGTTGCCTATGAAAACAGTCATGGTAGGCCTTTTTTTTTCCCTTATATATAACATGGTATAATAATTTAGTATAATTTTTGGAATAATATGGCATAATAATTATTTATTTATTAATAATATAATTCTCATTTTTGACTAGTATTGATGAGATTGATGGTGGGGAACAAATTATAGAGCTTGAAGGGGTGCGTAAGGTATTAACAAGCGGAAAGCCATGTCAACCACCATGTTCTTTATGTCCTTCGCCCCCTAGCACCCTCAGCGGTGGGCCTTATTAGTCCGGAACCCCATTGGATTCAATATTGTAAATAGCCGATTTATTTAGTTTTTCCCCGACTGTATTAGTAGATATAGTTATTGTATATTAGAAGGTATCAATGGCGTAGTTTGAGAAGAGGCAAGGGCCGAGCCCTTCCTCCCCCGTGAATCACTGAAAATGAAGAACTTCGACTTGAAATGAGAACGTATGACTACGATAATTATTAAATGTACGCTTCCAACTTCTGGAATGACACACAAACACACACAAACACGCACGCGCAAGAACACACACATACACACGCGCGCGTATGAAAGAGCGTTAAACTCTAGACTTCGTTTCAGAATGTCTTAAATGGATTTCAATGAAGAAATTTTTCGAAAGTTTTTATTTAAAATTTTTGGAGCCATTGCCGTAGCTTCATTTTCTAAGAAAATTCGGTAATAAAAATAATAATAACAATAAGCTTATATATACCCCATTCAGACAAGAAAATCACCTGCATAAAGAACAAGCTGATTAGCTGAGGGTCGACACCGTGGAGATTCAGTGTTCTGTTGAAGATAGAAAGAGAATTGAGAAGCTGGTCCATAGCTTCTTTCTTAGATGGTTGCTGGGTTGTGACCGAATGAGACCGCGGGTGGGAAATACCCATCACAGCCTCATGCTCCAGGATGGCACTCACTGCGAGGGGTTGGACGATCTCGCACATCCTCTTCAAGGTAGTCTACAGAAAGATTTGAGCATTTCAATCACAAATCGAAAGAGAACATTCGAAGCTTCGATATGTTTCTGAGTAACACAGTTACACCCTAATCTAATCTATTAGCAACATGGCAGACGTTTTCTATTATTTGGAAGAATGTACTTTACCTGACAAATTTGAATTGCTTTGTCACTGAGAAGCTGCCGGAGTTCAGAAAGATCGAAATTCCTGAGACACTGCTCGTTTTGTTTCTGCGTGTTCTCTTTACTGAAATGTTTCTCGCCACTGAGGAGCAAAAGTAAAAATTAGATGTATACCAAGATTGCATCTCCAACAAAAACCAATGCAGCATGAACGTATGGGCGAATTTTTGTATTATACGTGTTACGCTGTTTTGAAATGTGAGGACTTTGAATGCAAAGAAATAGTAAACTACCAAATTTATGGCAAAAAAACGTGTTTTAAATAAAATTCTGCTATTCAACAATTTTTTTATTTTTTAAAAATAGTGCATTTTTGCATGCATAATTCTGATTCCTGTGCTTTGTCTTTTGTAGTATTTTGGGGATTATTAGCTTTGTAGTTTTTATAGATTTTACGGCAAATATTAATGAAATTTAAGTACCAACATCTTTCGATACTTTTTCATTTTAAAATGGAGTGGAGCGACTAACAGCTTCATGTTCTACGAAAATTTAGCTAACACTATAATATGGCTAAGGAGAGGACATGCATCGTTTAAGAGTTATTTGACAACGAGTTATTGAGCAAAGAAGATTAGGCATTTATGGAGCACTAATTTTGGCCTTTGTACATAAAAAAAGTAGAAATATATTAGTTTTGGCAACAAACTGAGCTGGACTCCCCCCCCCCCCCCCCCCCCCCCCCCGCGCAAAGTGTGACGTCACTTGTTGCGGGGACTTTTAAAAAAGCAGAAAAACTCATTGTAGGAAAGTCGAATGGTGTCAAATTTTTCAGGATCAAATTTACTTTCGTTTGAAATAATTATAAATCCATATTTTTCAGAACAGTGGGCAATCCTCGTTTAAAAAGGATGAATAATCAGGGGAAACGAACAATAACGTTTAACAGGATCCTGAACACAACAACTTTATTGTAATAACTACAGCGGTATAGGAAATAAAACGGGAGAGCAATTAGACGGGAAGACATACGATTATGGAATGAATCCACCTTTTTCTATTGTCCGCAAGGCGGCCGGGGGCGCTCTAGTCGCAGTGCAGTGGTTACGAAATATAGATTACATAGCATAATCACAATTGACTTAATTTAATTACACAAATTTGCGGGAGCACAGATCACTTTATCGATCAGGGATATTCGGGATTAAATTGGGAAATATTAGTTTTCATTGTTCCATTCAAATGTATAACAGGTATGAAGCTTGATTTGATGCTATGCTGGCGCTGACTCGGGGATTCAAAGAACTAAGCTCCATGGGATGTCGATTTTATTTCTAGGCGGGAATTACGAATTTGGTTACGACCAAACAAAGGATATATATATATATATATATATATATATATATATATATATATATATATATACATATATACATCAATACTAACATGATGGGAATTTTTCCACAAAATTTAAGAAAAAAAATCAATTTTTGGTTTTATTTTTCTATTAGAAATTCTGAACGTTAGAAGAAACAAAACATTTTTTCTTTAAAATTTGGATATTTATAAATGTAAAATCGCCTTCCGAACTTGGCGACTCTGGAATAGCATGGGCGCCAGAAGGTTAGTAGAAGCGGCAAATATTGACAAATTTGACAGCACATTCTTATTCCCCCTGCCACTTCTTCTTATTTTTCTCGACCAATCGCTTGCAAAATAGGCAGAAAAATAAAGAATACAACAACGGAAATGGATGGTCATTCATTCAATAGAATAGTTTAGTGGTGATGGAAGGCAGTCACTAAGGGGCGTCGCCCATCTGGGTAAATCGACGAAGAGCTCCGTCGGTTTGCGAGCGCCCTTCCAAGTAAACAGTGAACGTCACAAGTGTGGACACGGACTTTCTCCAACCAACTCGCCGAGCCGATAAGCCTAATCTTGTTCGCAACATCCCAACTAGTCACTACCTACTCATGTGTTTGGAGAGATGGACCTGCTTTTTGTTGGCTTGAGTTGTTTCCCGCCCGATTCAGTGCACAACGCTTTACTGCCTCGTTTCCTCCTACTATGTGGGCTGCTTCGCCTCCTGATAGCCATCTGACGACTACAAACGGTGCTGAATCGTACCATTCTGATTAAAAAAAAAAAACAGTTTTATACCCCCACATCCCAACATACATCACGTGGTAGCTGCTTTCAAGGAGATTCAAATAGAAACAAATATGAAAATTGAGAGCTGGAAGCGAGACAGTGTCAATAAGCTCATGAAGGCTGCTGCTGACAACCTTCAGTATCTCCAAAAATGCTGGGACACCTACCTACAGGACAAGAACGAGATGGCCTACATGACAAACATGGCCAACCGCTGTAATTTGCCTAAGCGATTGTTATTATGATTGTTTGACGGAGGTTCCTATTATGTACCTGACATACCTAGTACAATAAATCAATTTAATCAGTTGGACTTCTCTCTGGATAAGATTTTACCAATATTTAGCCAGATGAAGCTTTTACCCAGATGGGCCGTCGTGAGCTCGGGAAGGTGTACCCAGTTAGGTCTATATTCTTTACCCAGTTGGGCGGTAGTTTGACTAGGATTTACCCAGATGGGAGCCACCCTAAGACTAGTGCAAAGTTCGTTTTGCAAAAACCGTTCTCCCGCAAAATTACGTTGCCATTGCTTGGGATTGTTTTTCTCTGGCACTGTTCATAAGATTCCCTTCAAATTTTTACATGGTGTAGAGAACAGTCCGTGCCAAGAATATTATTGGATTCTATTTAGAACGGACTAGGTACGCGATTTTTTTGAAAAAGAATATATAGTTACGATTTCAACATACAAATTTGGAAAGTCACCATTCTTTCGGATAGTATCAAGAATAACGGGTAAGAATTTGAAAGTACTTAATAGCTATAATAGTAACAACGAAATGTTATTTAATTTAATTTGTTTAATTTACTGAATTTTCATTTTTGTTCTAATGGCCCGAATTGAACCAATTTGAATGGAGTAACCCTGAGAATGTTGTGAAAAAACTGTAGACATTTGAAAACATTACATTCAGAATCACTGATTTTGTTTGTAATGGAAGTGAAGGAGCACCGAAGTCGGGTTTTCGGTAGGCAAAATTCCCTTAAAAACAAAATATTAATGAAGGAATATCACACTAACTTACTATCTAATCTGAAAAACCTTTTCATTCGTAACAATAAATGGTTACCAGGAATACTAGGAGGAGAAAGGGACTTACCTGTACTGTTTAAGGTTGTGAAGCAGACGTAAGGTATTTGCGAGCCAAAGCACGCCAATATCAATGTCGGCAGCTTTCCTTTTCAATAATTTTGTCAACTTTTTCGTATATACCAATACAGTCATGTGCAACTGTGAAGGGAAACGAAATAAGAATAAATTCGGTGTCTAGAGAATAATAAAATGTCAATAGAGAAAAAATGGATCATTTTACATCGGGGCACATTTGACACCACCCTTTACGGACACAAATTTTACAAAAAGTACTCAGTCATGCAGCATGGCTAATAAAGCGAATTCTCAGAGAAAAGTTGTGAATAAAACTGATGGTATAGCCATGTGACGAGATCGTAAAGAAAAATTCAAGACACGCAGACTAACTCAGAAATTTGGTCAATTATGGGCGTTTTCACGTAAAAATCGATTTTTCTCACTTATTTATGAATCTTAGAGATCTGGGAGTGGCCAAAATCGACACAGCGCTGAAAAATACTTCGACTGTGACACCCCGCATGTCCTATTGTCAAAAACCCCATTTTTTAAAAGCATTTTTGGGAATACCTCAAATTCGGGAACACTCTGAAAATGGGGAAGTTATAGCCGTTTTTGTGAGAAAGGTCGAAAACACGAAAAAAGCTATGGGACGAAAGTTGGTGCCAATTAGTAGTAGAACCGACCCCTTGATTTTTACCCGTCCTTGTTGTAGACACCCGTACACATCAACACAGCTCTTATGTTGTATTTTCTGCTTTCAAACAGTCAATAGTACTTACTGCATTATCATCATTTTTGTAGTCATGGTACCGGATACACATAAACAGGATGTATGCAGGCAAACCAGGTAGCAATGACACAGCCACTTTGGGTGACAACTCTGGAACCACAAATTAAAAATGTCAAGTACACAACTGTATTAGGGATGTCTAACAAAAACTTTACAAATTGCTACAGATATTATCATAGATTCATAATTTCTATAAGCATTAGATTTTCACAGATCGCTGTGCTTTGGTCTACATATTCAGGCATCACACGAGTATAGACAGTGATAACAATACAACCAAAGAAGGAGGTGTTTTAGCCTTTTCCTAATTAATACTATGTAAAATCCCCCTATCCTCCAGACTTCTGGCAAAATAAAAGAAGAATTTGAATTACATAATATTAAATAATACGAAATATTATATTTCCTTATAAGATAACACAGGCTCAATGCACCGACATTCTAAGAATATGAAACAGGAAACAAAAAATTATTATAATAACCAATTCTACGATTTTTGAGAAATGGATGTTTTTACGAGGGGGGTCACGTTTTTTTCACACAAAAGAACGAACGAACAAAATGCCCCAGATCTTCATGTAACAACCGCTCCGTTGCTAGGGAATCGCAACTCCGTTAGTTTTCATCCCGAGAAAATCGTTCACCATTCGTTGGAAAGCTCTCAATTTATCTCAAATCACGATGATGAATTCCCCTCCCCTAATTCTCTATTCCGTAAAACACGTGTGTAATTAATTTGGCAAATATGTTTTACATTATGGCGAGAAGACGTCAACGGAAATAAGAGGCGAATAATATTTTTCCTCGGACAAGGTATTAGAGAGTTTTTGTTCTTCCCGTAATTTTCTACCCGTGTACGTGAAAAGACTGAAATACCAACTGCGCATGCGCGAATCTTCACGTCAACGTGTAGAACTACGCGTGTACGGGAAAAAGGCCTATCTACACGTGCACAGGAAAATGCATTCGTTGGAATTTCGGCCTACGGATAGTCATCATAGCCTGACGCAAAGGTAACATCAGTTGCCGGTAACCACAGTGTGACCAAGGTAACCGCAGTTACGCAGTTACCAGCAAAGGTAACCACAGTGTGGTTGACAACAACACGTTGGTTGGTCAACAAGTCGAGAGGTTATAGTGAAGTATTTCGCTACAAAATTCAGCCATTTAAGGTACCTAAGCAATAAATTTATTTATAATTTATAAATAATTATAAAGCAATTAATTATTTAAATAAGAATAGGTTGTACGAAAAGAATACGAAACAGCTTCTGAAACACTTATAGAGACGTTAACGTGACGTTAGCGTTTGGTTTTTCACGTATACGTGTAGAAATACGCGTAAAAATCACGTGAAGAGCTAGCATCTCCAGCTGCTTGCTCTAGACGCTGCTCTACGCGTCAACGGGAGAAAATCTTACGGGAAGAACAAAAACTCTCTATTATTAGGTATTCGACGTCAAGATGAAGGAGGTACCTTCTACTTAAGTTTTTTATGACGTGGTTACCGCCATCTATCATGATCAGCTATCCTCTTCACCCTAGGAGCGCGAAATTTGATAGGGAACCTTTCTGGGACATTAGGAGACGAATGAAATGACGGATTCCATCCTGATCAGCTTATTGAGCTAAATTCACTCCTTCGCTTCTTCTTTTGTTCACCCTAGGAATTTTAAATTTGATAGGGAGCCTCACTGGGACATCAAATGACGATTAAACTGAAGGACTCTTTCCTGATCACCGGAGTGAGCCAAATCCCCTCTGGTTCACCCTTGTAAATTTATATTTGACAGGGAGTCTTCCCCAGGACAAGATGAGACAAATGAAATGACAGCTCCACCATTATCAGCCTGATTGTAGGTTTGGGAAGGTCTAGTTACTTCCTCATAATTTCTTCATTTCGGTTGCACCGATTGCCATGCGGGTGGGCGCAAATTGACGAGCGAGTTCCAGGGATGGTTTTAGGCTATATTACAATCCTATAGACTTACTCCTTCATCGAGAACTCGGCTTTCTCTAACGTCATCACCCGGGAAAACATCTTTGTAATAAAGAAAAAAACGGACATGCGTCCAACTTTTCACGTCAAATGTGTTACGCTTCAGGAAAATTACTCTACAGTCGAAGAGGTTTGATCACCCTGGCCTCTTAGCTCTGATCGTTAGAGTGTTGCAACTTCGGGAAATTTCTCGTAGTTGTAACGACTCGAACTCCTGTCGAGGTATCAAATATTTTTGGGCCGTTACAAATGTGGATGGGGTGGTTTCACGCACAGAGAACTCTCGATAAAAAAATTCAACGATACCAAAACGATTTTGGTGGACTGGCCGAGCAGTTTATAATCGTAAAGATAGATCTTCAAAAATTTATATTCAAAATGCCTTATTAACTGTAGCAATGATCGGAAATAGTTTTAACGTAACTAAGGCTATATTGAGTTGGTTATACTGAGGGGACGCTTGGTTGAAAAATTAGTTAAGTACGAGTTGTCACTAGATTGCTGAAATTTGAATTGGATCCTTTTTAGGGCTGCTGGGTAACAATGACAAGGTAAACCATCTTACATAGCACAAGGTAAACAGCTCACAGCAGAGCACGGGTACACAACTAATAGAATGGAATTTGTATGGCAAATAAGATAACAAACACAATATCTGTACCTGGGGCCAAACTCAGGTGGAATACCTCGTTTCCACTTGGGCAACACACCTCTGTATTCCAGGCAGAAATTCTGGCAATCGAGGCACCAGCAGCAGAGAGTCTTAGGAGGGGGCATAAAAAAGCCCACGTCTGCATCCACTCTGACAGTCAAGCGTGAGTAAAAGCACTAACGGCTCCAACCATCTCATCCCGAGTGGTATGTTGCTGCAAGCAAACCCTCAACAAACTAGCCAAACATAACCGGGTACGCCTGGAGTGAGTGCTGGGGCATAGAGGCATTATTGGTAATGAAAAGGCTGACGAGTTTGCGAGAAGGGGCTCCCAAACCCCATTTGTAGGGCCTGAGCCAGCAGTCGGTTTACCTAAAACTACCTCCAGAAGAACCATCAACACGTGGGTCAACCAACAAACCACTAAAAGATGGTCCAATATTGAAGGACACGCCCACAGTAAACTTATGGTGGCTGAACCCAACACCAAAATTTCTGAAGGGCTATTTAGGAAGAACCGTAGGGAACTAAAAACAATGGTTGGCTTTGGACCCTTACAATTTCACCTACATCTCTTAAGGTTCACACAAAGCTCAACCCTATGCAGACTATGTGAAGAGACTGATGAAACAGAATCCCACATAATCTTCGAGTGCCCTGCACTCAACTATCGCAAAATTGAACTCTTTGGGGCCCAAACCCCTATGAGCTCTATTCAGAGTGAACAATCAATCAAGGGCCTCCCACCCCTCATCAGGGGGCTGAGGCTCTTCGATTAAACAAAAAACTCTCAGGAAAGTACAATAAGCCAACAGGTTTCCGTGCTGGGGGCTCAAAACCCCTGCCCTGAGAGTTTTTCTATCTACATCTACATATCTGAACCTGGAGAAGTTTGGGCAACCGAGCCTCAAATATATTTGTTCTCAAATAAGATTAAATTTAGTAAAACATTGTAGAATAAAGTGTGTGATTTAGTCAAATATCTCACAGGGAAATCGTGAAGAACCAGAAATGAAGTAAACTTCAACCTGACAATTAGAAATATGCAGCTCCGAAGGCTGCCTCATGTCGGCATTACCAAGATGATAGGAGAGCTAGAGAAGAATTAAATTTGAGTTTGATCCTGTGGGTCAAGACTACAGCCCCGGATTGAACCCGCAATACCATGAATACCTCAATCACTTCATATAACCACGAATTGGAAAAGCTCAGTGATGGTTCTATCATCGACTACAATTTTGAAGCAAAGCTTAATATGCAAAACAGTACCCCAGAAAGATGTGTGCAGTTTTGATGGAGCTATTCCAACCTTCAAAAGATATATCAAAGTATATCTGATACAAACTAAATTTTATAGTATAAGAAGCTAGTTCCAATCAATCAACTTTAATTGCGGTTTTTTACAATTTAACATGTCCTACAACTGAATTTATTGTACCTAGTTGTCAACGTTTGACTAGTTTTTTTTTTTGTTTGTTTTTTTTTTCATTTTTGACAATTGCTCTACTTGTTACTGAGCATGAACTTACGCCAACATAAGCGCATTATTATTATTATTATCATCACTAACTAAGCCACAGAGGAAGCCAACAGTAAAGTAACAGCAATGGCGTACAGTTCTATAAACTTGATAAAACTAAGAACTTACCAAGGAGGTGTTTCACGAAGACGTCGATATCATCAGTTTGTATTTCGAACATCCCCTCGAATTCTCTTTCCTTCTTCCTTATGATGGGCAGGCTAGCTTGTGTCGTCAATTGTTTGTGATGAGGAGGATCGTCTTCCAAAAGATCCATGGATACTATAAAAGTCATTGAAGAGAGATGCATATTATGTAATTGATGGTAACTGATTTATTAATCAGAGAATTAATTACATAAACACTTTGTCATCACAGACAATAAAAGAAATGAGTAAAATGACATGCATTTTATTTAGATTGCAGAAAAAGTAACATGGGTATTACATAGAAAATTACAAACCTCCAGCATCCTTAAGCTTTCTCAGTAGCTCCTTATTCTTTTCAAACAGTTTTCTGAATCGTTCTGATTTGGCATCATACTTTTCTTGAAGTTCCTGAGCAAAAGAAGAAATTCCGATGAGCGATTTCGTTAATGCAGGCTATTTGTTAAAATTAAGACTTTAAAGGATAAGTACCAATGACGTAAATTTTAAAGGAAAACCCCCACCTAAACAAGCAACAAGTGAATTACTGTGCAAATTCCGATCTGCGTTTAGGGTTGACACCAGATTCCTATCTGACGGATTCGTGTTTCCGCTGATCTCTGAAATATCGCGGATATTGATCGGCCGATCATAGTTGATTTCCCATCGTCCCTTGCCCACTAACGCTTACAGTATTCAACCAAACCGTGAACGAACTTGAAATCGTTCAAATAAGCCAAATCTGCAAAGATATCTGCTCGTGTTTAGCCAGATATTGATTTAGGTTTCTCTACACTACAACACATAACAAAACAAACTTCTGCCCCAAACCTGAGTAGCTGACATTTCCCACTGACCAAGAATACCTTCTTGTCCTGACAAATATACAGGTTGCCTCAAACAAACCCACTCCTCCATCGATTATAACAATTGCCTAGGTAACATAATCTATTACAAACCAAATTTTCTGCAGACAGTCGAGCAACTTCAGATCGGAGGAAGGCTTCTGATTTGGCGGAAGAAGAACCGTTCTCCAGGCTACCGGAGACAATGGCGCGCAGTCTATCGTTGTCAGCCCTCACTCGCTCCAATTCCCCAACCAGCTCCTCCTGTTCAATTTTCCACCGCACCAATTCGTCTTGACGTTCGTTTTCGAGTTGTCTAAGGGAAGAGAGGAAGGTACATTAGAATAAGTCCAGGTAAATCAATTACATTCACCACGTTAATATACCTTGAAACCGCATAAAGCCATAACAAACCAGTATACCTTAAAGGTTTCCAACATGCTAACGGATTTCCTGTATTGACGCGCATCATAAACATACATATTCTGACTGCCCCCTTTCTGATCAGTTCGGTTTCAGTCCCTATTTGCCTACTAAATGTTCTTTGGGCTCTCCACTCCTTTGTGTCGCGCTATACGTATTTATTTTTGTTTTCCAACATGATCCGGTCATTTGGCGTTTCCATAATCAAAAGTTGACAGTGGTAAATTAATCTTCAAATTCAATAAATTTGCACCCCCAAAATTGTTCATATCACTACATAACCAGGATCCATTAGCATAGACCAGAGTCCAGAGTCTGAATTCATTACCAATACAGTCCAATTATCAACTTTCGAAATTCAAACTTTTAAATCAGCGCTTCAGACTGATGTTTCTTCCTGTCAGTGAAGCTTTTTTTTTGTATGGAACAGTACCATTATTGAAAGAGCAGACATAATTGGGAAAAATAACGAAAAATTCGACAAAAATACATAAAATTATCTCTTATTCCTCATTATCCGTTTCTACAATCCATTTATTCCAACAAAGATGTGCAAAGAAGTTGCTTTACAAAGGCTAATATAGAAGTAACTCAAGTAATGTGATGCCTTCTAATAATTTTTTTAAGAACTGCTAAGAAGTGTGGAAAGTAATGGAAGTCTCGCACCTGATGGTACACATCAATAAAAAAAAGTACGTGATTATTTCGTTGCATAAATTCGTAACCGTTTTTTGAAGGAGAATGAAAGAATAATTTTGTAATTAGCTTCTGAGGGTGAGGCTACATTGGATACTCAGCCCGACAGATAGATACAGCAGCCAATAATCAAAGACATTCAACCGATTTTTTGCAAGTTGTCCACTGCATTTCTTAGAAGATGGACGTTGTATACGTTGTTAGACGCTGAGTATTTTTAATGAAAACTCGTTAATGTTCTGGCTAAAACACGGGTTTCTTTATTAAAACTAATTTTTACTAAACTAACTTTTCAAAAAAGTTGCTTCCAAATTTTGAGGACCTTTAGCTTAATTTTCTATAAAGAGTTTCTGGTAAGGGGGGGGGGGGGGGGGGGGGGGGGACAATACTAGGTTATAGTTCCATCAATACGAACCTAAGTGTCCTTTTTTGAGCCTCAAAGGCTAATATGAGCTCTCCGTCTTCGTTGATGAGGGAGCTGTCCACATCAGAGTTGGGGTAGGAGCTGCGAGCCAAACTCGATGTGCTGGAAGTTCGATGTCCCAGGGCTTCCCTCAAGGAAGCAGCTTCTTCAGTGGACCGTTTGGCTTCTTCCTGCCAGAACTCCGCTTGTCCTTTGAGACACAAAGCAGTTATAGATTTTAAAAATATCTGGCAAGTGGAATGTGGCAAAAAAGATTACGCCATACCAACACGATTATACTTCGGTAATTTCCGGAAGAGATTGTTTACTGGCAGCAGTGCTCCGTCGGCAGAATTCGGAACTAGTTTTATAAGAAACTAAAAAGTTTCTCGCGCTATCATATTGGCCCCACTGGGCCCCACCAGGCATCCCCACTTCACCAACATGGCGAACCATTGTTTGTTCCGCGTTGGCACGTGTTTCTGAGCTAGTACGCGTTATCTGCTCTTTTAGTAAATTTGTTTGTTAATTTTAGTAGTTTTTGTTTTTTAAAAGTGTTCGTTTATACTCGAGGAGTGTTCTTTTTCGTGTTTTTGGTTCGCAATGTCGGACAAAAGAAGAAAGAAGAGATCTGCGGAGACCGCCGATAACTACGGCGACATGGATCCGCTTCAGCCGAACGGTCGAGCTTTCTCTAACCAAACGGTCGGAGAACTATCTTCTCATGCAAATGCTGAGAAAAAGCAAAAAACGGAAGTGACTGATGTTCACCCGAATCCGGCTACTCAATCGAGTAGAACTGATGTGACAAACCCCGACTTCGGGCGTCATTTTTCCCGGTGCAATAAACCGGATGAAAACGAAAGGCAGCCAATTTCCGATATGGAATCTGATGAAGACACTGCCTCTACTTCTTCAAAACTTTTTGAAGGTTTTGGGAATGACGACCATTCCGATAATTTCAGTGGATCGGGGGACGAGGATGAAGGAATTACATCAATCCCATCCGAAATTCCGCCATTACCGGATGCTATTCGACAAATTGTCGATCAAGGTCAGCAGGCAACCCCGCCACCTATTCGCATTCATTCACACATAATCTCAACTTGGGAAACCCAAATGAGGCAAGGCCTATCTTTCGAATTTTATAAGCGTTTAAACACAAAATACGATCCATCAGCGCATTTTCCTACTCTCAAACCACCTAAATTGGATGAGGTTATCGAAGATGTGGTTCCAAACACTGCTAGAAGAGCCGACGCTTCGGTCGCTACCACGCAAAGTTTTTTTTCCAAAGCCCTGATGGGTGTCGGGGAAGCCATGACCTTCCTCACAGACGATCAGTTGGGAGAACCAGGAGTACGGGACAAATTATTTGAAATACTTTGGAACACATCCTCTTTGCTGTGTGCAGGATTTTACCGAACGTCTATGTCCCGAAAGGCAAAGGTTACCACATGTTTCAAGTCGAAATATAAGCAACTGGCAACCAGGTCAAAGATTAGAACGACCTATCTATTCGATGGTAAGGCAGAAGGTTGGGTACGAAGAGCCCAAGACGCTTCGAAAGCGGCTAGAATGGTGTATAGGCCTCGTCAACCGCCTCCCAGAGTACAGCCCGAGTCAATGATTGTCCAACCATCCACCTCTGGCTATCAACGATCGTCTCAATTTCAAAACTCGGGAAACGCTCAGCGGTCCGCAGCAAGGAACTCCCGGCCACAAGCTGCATCGAAGGACCGACGTCAGGGAGCGAAACCACACCCTACAACCTACAACCCCAAACAACACCACCAGCGACATTAAATCAGGTAAGTCATGCAGGGCGTTTAGTCTGGTTTGCGAAAAAATGGTTATCAATACCAGTCTCACAGCAAGTTTTCGAATGGGTAAATGGGTATAAAATACCATTTTTGTCGGACCCTCCCCTTTCCGAAGCTGCCTCTATTCATATTTCGGATCAAGTACGGGATATTGCGACAATGGAGACAAAAATCCAGGACTTGTTGAGACTGGGAGCAATTTCAGAAATTCCTTCGTCAACTTGGGTATTTGTTTCTCCAATTTTTCTCGTACCGAAACCTAATGGCTCGGCTAGATTCATTTTAAACTTAAAAAAATTGAACGAATATGTGGCCGTTAGTCATTTCAAACTAGACGACTACCGGTCAGTTCTTCACATATTGGAGCCTAATATGTATGGGGCCTCCATAGACTTGAAGGATGCCTATTATTTGATTTCCGTTGTCCCGGAGGATCGAAAATTCTTGGCATTCAAATTTCGCAACAAATTTTATTGGATGAACGCTTTACCTATGGGACTTGCATCTGCCCCTTATTGTTTTCATAAAGTGCTACGGCCTGTAATGGCCTGCTTGAGGGAAAAGAAGGTTACGATCATAAATTTTTTGGATGATTGTCTAATTTTGGCTCGTACTAGTAGCGAATGTGTTTTGGCCCTAGAAACAGCCTCTAAGTTACTTACCAGTTTGGGATTCGTTATTAATGAAGAAAAAAGTGTATTTGAACCATCCAAATCATTCACATTCCTAGGTTTCGTTTTCGATTCGAGTAAAATGACCATATCCCTTCCTACTGAGAGAAGACAAAAAATATATTCAATAGTAAGATCGAAGTTGCACAACCCGAACGGGTCTATCCGCAATTTAGCTTCCTTGATAGGAACATTGGTAGCATGCATACCGGCAATTCCCTACAGTCAGTTGTATATTAGGTCGTTGGAGCGAGATAGATACCTAGCCTTATTAGAAAATAATGATAATTACAACGGGATCTGTTGTATATCGGAGCAGTCACGGCGGGATCTCCTTTGGTGGAAAGTAGCTCTTGAAGAACCTCATTCCAAAATTCGCTCGGATGGTCATGACTATGTTATTTTTTCAGATGCTAGTGACACAGGTTGGGGGGCGGCCTGGGACGCACACCGTACGTGTGGTTGGTGGAAAGAAAGTGAAAAAGGCGTCTATATTAATGAAAAAGAATTGCGCGCTGCCAAGCTGGCATTAGAGGTTTTTGCAAAAAATTGGCGTGACAAAACCATTCTTCTGCGAGTGGACAATGGTACAGCGGTGGCAATTTTAAACAAATTTGGTAGTGTGCGATTTCCCCACCTCCATGTAGTGGCAAAACAAATATGGTCCTTTTGTGAAGCCAGAGGCCTGTGGCTTCAGGTGTCATATATTAATACCAAAGAAAACGTGGTGGCTGACTTCGAGTCACGCCGGACAATTTCCACTGGGGAGTGGGGACTGTCACGATCCTATTTTACGATAATAATCAAAACCTTTGGAAAACCGGAAATTGATTTGTTTGCCTCAAATGATCTACACCACTGCCAAAAGTTTTTTTCTTGGCAGCCCCAAGCGGAAGCGGCAGGGGTTGACGCATTCACCTTTTTCTGGGGAAACTTTTATTTTTATGCCTTCCCTCCTTTCTCGCTGCTGTCCCGAGTAATACAGAAAATCAGGGAAGATAAGGCTAGGGGTATCGTTGTCGCTCCAGCATGGCCTACCCAGCCATGGTTTTCCTCCTTCATGAATTTGGCTGTCTCAAAAATACTGTATTTGGGCCCTAATAGAGATTTATTGTTTTCTCCTTACAGCTCACAGGACCATCCCTCGTCACAAACGCTCACCCTAATGGTGGTGACCTTATCCGGAGAGGATTTATGAAGAGGGGCCTTTCTCCAGACGTTGTAGCCACACTCTGCAATTCGCTTTCACGGACCACCTTGAAGCAGTATGCTTCCTCCTACAATTTATGGGTAACGTTTTGTACATCAAATCTCATTAACCCACTAGATGTTACAACTCCTATAGTATTACGATTTTTCCAGCATTTGCTGGACACCACATCACAATCTTACAATTCTTTTAACACTCACCGCTCTGCGCTTGCTTTACTTGCTGAGTTTGATCTGGCCCAGGATTACCTAATCAAGCGCTTTATTAAGGCCATTTTCCGCCTCCGACCTCCGGCGGCTAAATACAAATATACCTGGGACCCTCAAGTGGTTCTTCAGTATTTCGTAACAGTGACTGATGACTCCCTTGCCTTCCGAGCCAAAAAACTAATTGTACTACTCCTGTTGGCCTCGGGACAGCGCATGCAAACCATTCACGCAATTGAAAGGTGTAATATTGTCTTTTCTGATTCTGGGGTAACTATCTATATTCCTAAATTACTAAAAACATCTAGACCGGGGGCCACAGCCCCCACCATCTCTATTCCTCAACTTCATTCCCAACCCCCCCCTTCACTTCATTCCCATTTGTGTACCGTCTAACTTGAAAAGATACCTAGCTGATACTAACAGTTTGAATCAGTCTGCACTTTTTGTTACCCTAAAAAAGCCTTTCCAACCTGCCACGATCCCCACATTGAGTAGATGGGTAAAGGAAATTTTAAAATCCGCGGGGATCGACGTATCTGTGTTCTCATCTCATTCAACACGGCATGCAGCTGTCTCAGCGGCGGCTCGTAGGGGGGTCGCAATAAACACTATCTTTGACGCGGCCGGCTGGTCGCAAAATTCAAATATGTTTCAAGCGGTTTACAATCGTCCTTTGTGTTCACAGGCAAACTTCGCTGCTGCCGTTTTGTCGACCTAATACTGGGTCAATTTGTCTTGGTCTTCACACATTTTTGGTTATTGTACATTTAATACATTTACTACTGAGTTAATGCATTCTTTGCATTATTGCATGCTTTCGTCTAACAATGCATTTCTGCTAACATCGTTAGCATCTATCGTTCAATATTCGTTCCTTTCTACTAATATGTACTGATAACATGTGTTCAACTTTACATGTACCAAAACTCTTTGTAACTTTATTTCGTTTGCCCATTGGCATTTAATGGTCTAATTATAGGCATACATTACACCCGTTCATGCGCATTTATGTTCATAATTTCTCTTCCCTATCATCAGTTAGTGCTACAATTTATTAGCCTATTGACCAGGGATAGTAATATTCTTATGTTTGGTAAAGTGTTTGATATAACTTATTCTTATGGTGATTCGATGCTAACTATTCTTCTTTCATGGAAAAAGGGGAGGGGGCATAATGGGTATGAGGCCCATGCCGAGGTTGTGGCCATGTTTGAAGAATAAGAAAACAGGAAACAACGATTGGGAGGTGGTGGGAGTCGCTGAGGAGTCAAAATTTGCCTGTCCCTGGGTTTTCCCCTTGGTTTTCTTGTTGTCACACTTGCTTTCCCTCTTGCTTAGTGCTGGTGGATATATCTTTGAACATCTGCCAGTAAACAATCTCTTCCGGAAATTACCGAAGTATAATTGAACAATCAACTTACCTTTCAGGGAAAGTCGATTGTGATTATATTAGGTAATTGGAGGAAGAGATTGTTACAGTCCCACCCAAGAGTTGTTACCCGACCCCAGATATCCACCAGTAAATTTATTTTCCTTCTAACTGCAATGGTTCGCCATGTTGGTGAAGTGGGGATGCCTGGTGGGGCCCAGTGGGGCCAATATGATAGCGCGAGAAACTTTTTAGTTTCTTATAAAACTAGTTCCGAATTCTGCCGACGGAGCACTGCTGCCAGTAAACAATCTCTTCCTCCAATTACCTAATATAATCACAATCGACTTTCCCTGAAAGGTAAGTTGATTGTTCAATTATATAGATTGAAAAACGATAAATAAGGTGGAGGCAAGAGTATAACTGTGAAACCAAGATTTATTAGTAGTGATCTCGATCATAGCAACTGAGTGATTAGAAGATTATTGAATTACTTTCAGTACAGAAACAAAGAAATTCATAGCGAACCATCTCGACTCCAACCCATACAACCCCTGAGAATTCCACCAAAATCGGCTAACAACTGTAGAAGCTCCTCACACTATTCCTATATTCACAGTGCACAGCGCAGTGAAAGTTGTGGGCGTTGGCCTTGTTACTAGGATAGTACATCTGCACGTGCCCAGAAGCCATATTTAACATAGTTGCGACTAATTGCGATTAATTGGGATTATGTGGGGACAACCCCACACAAAATCAGACAACAATCTAGTATAGACCGTTATAATGATTAGTGGACAGACGAAAGAACCAAAATTAATTCGTATGGTTTATCCAAAACATAAGCCCTCGGGGTTTACACTGTGCCAATAGAAAAGGAGGGGGGGGGGGGGGGAAAGTTCCAGTAATGCAGCTTGATTGTATGAGCGAATTTTGAAAAATTTTGGTATAGTCTGTTACATTGTTTTGAAATTAGAGCCCTTTGAGAGCAAACATTAATTTGTTAACCACCGACAATCTGACAAATAAACTCGTACTAAATAATATTCTATGATTCATGTAACATTCTCCGTTGCCAACATAGCAGACATATTTTGTGTTGTTCAAAATATTCTCAATTTTCAACACTGGTTATTTTTTATACTACACAACAGCAGAAAAAGGAAAAAAATTCCAGAAAAATCTATCTCATTTCTTTCAACTTCCAATCTGCCATGAACAACTAAAGCTTAAAAATTTGCCAAAACGACGTTTCTATCTCATCTTCAACCTTCTGAACAGAACAAAATATAAAGTAAGTAAATTGGATAAGCGGACGCAGAGAAAAATTGCCGAGATCATTGTACTCGTAAAAGCAATGTTTTTCAGGAGACACAAAAACCAAAAAGGTTCAATTTATTTGTGAATTACAGCGCTTCACTAATAGTTTTATCCGTACCTATCTACTTTCTTTGGGCATATATTTTCTACCATAGAAATTTACTAGCTCATTACTTTTATATATTTCATGTTGGAAACTAATAAGATTTAGTCAGTTTTGTTTTGCCACTTCTGTTTGTCGCTTGTTTGCGTAATGGATTGTTTCTTCATGATATAAGTGAGGTTATGATTGCACTCGATGAATTTTCAATGAATTTCGAGAAACACAATATGCAAGTTAGAAACTGTAGGAATACCAAAATAATTCAACAATATACCTTCCAACTAGAATAGATACATGAGCGCATATATAGTTTTCTGATTAGAATTAAAACTTACTTTTTAATTCCAACAGAGCTGAATTGGCTCCTGTTCGTGTATCGCTGGCAACTGCTTCACGGATAAGATTGAGGTCGTTCTTCAACCGGCTGTTTTCCACTTCTAACTCTTCCATCTGATACAATAGAGTAACTTTTTGTGAGCTTACGATCATTGAAGGTGCAAGAGAGGAAAGTATAGGTCAGTGGGGCTCCTGTCTTGAAACTCAGGGGGTGCACAGAGATCAACAAGGGCTATCACGGGGACGGTAGAGGTCTTTTATACTAAATACGTACACCAGACACGAGAAATGTTCTCAAATGGAAGACAGATATTCTGAAATACTTAACTATCAAAGGAGTTAACCCAAGGAATGATTGCAATAGCTGAAATGTATACCCGCCCAGCAAGAACCATCGTGGAGGTGAAAGCGAATCTTGCCATGGAGGGGAAGGAAAGGGAGAGGAGAGGTTCATGGGGAAAGAGAAGGGTTAGTCATCATCTAGATAAATAATGGGGAATATAAAAATAGAATCTATCACATTATAGGGGTTGAACATACAGACCGAATCAGAACGATTTTTGATTTTCAAAGTTTGCGTTAGTCCCAGTAGTAGCAAGGGGTGGCCAGCATCGCGAATCCTGCACTTTTCTTCGATTGACAAATGGGACCAGTTCAACTTGATGAACTCAACTGAATTAACTGAACTCAACACTCAATAACGTCAAAAAATCGTAACACTAAATGAAATAACACCGGGAAAAATAGAAGAAGTGTGACTGATAAAAATGATAAGGAGAACGGAAAGTCGCTACCTAGTGGAAGATTGCTCCTGGAAGGTTGCTCCCGCTCGCTTCTGATTGGTCAAGTTGGGTGAGCTTCCCCCTTCAGCCCCTCCCTACCGCAACCTTCTCTGTTTCGCGCGTAGATTTAGATTTCCCGTCTTCTGTCACTAGCTAACTTTAAATGAGAGTGGAGAAATTTTGAAACATTATTATTATTTTGGTTTGACTGGGGGTGCACATGCGCCTATGCTCCTATCAGTAGCCGCCCCTGGTATAGGTATAATTCACTATTATTCATAGAAGTAGGTACCAAACTTCTGAACCAGAATGAGAACAGATTTCAATCTACCTATAGTCGGGTCAGCGTAAGAAGTTACGTGAGATGGCCTCATCACCAGATGGGCCGTGGGAAGAGGGGAAGTAGCAGTCTGATACCCCTTCCCTACCTCCTCCTCCGATCCACCACCCACTTCCCGCTCCTGCCATTGGGCATGCAGATGGTGGGGAAGTGTTAGATGAGTTTAGAGGAAGGTGACGGACTGCGGTCAGCTGATTTCCCCCACCTCCTTGCCTTCACGTAACTTCCTACGCTGACCCGACTATAGGTTCCTATGCTTAATATGCAATCCAAGGAACACGTAATTCTATGTTTCATTGAAGAAAAGTGCATAAATAACATACATTTTCATTACCATTGACAAAGTAAAACTAATAATATTCAGTAAATAAGAGTGTTGGATTCATCCTTTGATCAGTGGATCGATTACTGCATCCTGGTTTTCATGATACGAAAATGTTTTTCATGATACTTATTCATTTATTATGATTGATAGTAACTGTTAGTCATGATTTCAAGGAAATATACTTATTGTAACAATCATGCCGGTTTTCTAATGAATCTCTTTTTCTTGATCTCCAAGGAATGGCAACAACAACCTACAAGAAAGTTTCAGATTTTGCTCTTCCTACATCTGACTGTGTACTTCACTGACTCTAGTGGGTATGACAACCACATTAGGTATTAATCTAAAAATGCAAGGGCTTATGAAAAGGAACCAGAAGACAATACAAAAGTGGATATGACAATGGATGCGGTATCGAGGGTTTTCGTAAGCCAGAAAAACAGTAACAATAAATATCAATTTAGGCATAAACGGGACCTCCGATCCTCCAAATTATTTATGCTAAAACGTTCCAACTGACATTCAGAGAAAATTAAGCCGTAGATGCTTATAATATTTCAAAATTAAGCTAGACTCCAAACTCACTTTGTAATTGTTCACATTCAGCTGATTCGTGACTTTGTCCTCTTTCTCGAATTTGGAATGGAGCATGTGGTTCTCCCTCTCAAGAACCCTCAACTTCTGCTGAAGTTTGAGAACCAGATTAATATCCACCTGAAACGACAAATGGACTTCATCATACTAATATGATATGGTGGATTTTCAGTAAAACCATTTATTTTTGAATGTCAACAAATCCTTAGTAAGCAATTCGAACTTGCAGAAATTGTACATCATGGCGAACCTAGCAGAGAAAGCTCACCTCATCTCCATCATCGAGCTGAATGAGCAGCAAAACAGAAAAGAGAATGAAGAAGAAGAAGAAAATATAACACGATATGGTTTTTAAACAATAACGTCTGTAAAATATGAGGAGTAATAAAAGCTATTTGTTAATAAATAAAAGAAATAAGAATGGGGTGTTTTGGACATCACATTATGATATATATATACACAATGTGCTTCCATTGGGTGTAAAGTAAAATGAAAATAGGAAAATAAATAATAAATATTTTTTATTTCAAATAAAAATTCCGAATAAAAATGATTTTTCCTTAGTTACCTTCAAAATAAAAGTTGTGCTTATTATGCAAGTGAATTCAACATATTTTTCTGTCTTGAGTCAGAATAGGAAACGGATTGGAAAAAATTAGTATATAAATAACTATAAATATACATAAACACACAGAAAAACTATCAAGTTGGTACAAATAAATCTTAGATAACGTAAAAAGTCAGTAAATACTCAATAAAACTGACCTGAAGTTCTGGAGTGGGTGTTTCATCTCTAAAGCTGTTTGAGGAACGAACTGATGCGTACCCAACATCCTAGAAAATCAAATAGTATCATATCAATAACTCACAATAACAAAAGCTCACTTTTCTATATTATTCAACACTTATAAACCAGCATTATTAACTATGCCTGAAATATAGAGAATATCTCTGAAGAACTTGGAGGGTTCATACATTGTTGAGAGTCAAGTAATCCATCACATTCCAGTACATTCGTTAACCAACTTCATTAGGATAGAAAATCACCAAAGTAAGGAATCTTCCTCCTCGTCCATTTGGTCTTTGTACTTCACGCAAACATTGTAGGGATGCCATAATTTCCTACACTTTTGGTAAACAGGCGAGGACTGACTAGCTATATTGTTGAGTAGCCAAAAGAAAAAATTCTTATCTCTTGAGTACGACTTTTTATCTAATTTATTTAACTGGTCACTTATCGATTGAAAGAGTACTTTACAGTAAATTTCAATCGACGACGAATTTTTTTTTACTGACATTATATATAAATGGGGAGCTACTCGTAACAAGGAGGTGAGAGTAAGCTTCCCAAACTTTTAGACCAATAGTTGCCTCCTTCTATTCACAAACCCAAAAGGTAAATGATATTTCATTCGAAGTCACTACATTAATGTAAATATTATATTTGGTACTAGCTCATACATACACTGCACAACAAGAGGTATGAATAATAGGTATGCAACGCGTACTCGTACACAATTTGATGGATATCTGGGAAAAGTGTACTGAGCTATGGATGAGTCTACACAGGGAAGGTACCTAATTCAACAATTTGATAAAATCTAGCCACTTATTGTTAAGGATAATTATTTTGTTGTTTTCCAAGATACAGATTGATAGCAAGAACATTTTCCCAATTCCAATATTGAATTTTAAGGAAACATTACACAATCTTAATTAATTTTTAATATATCAAGCTAATATATATTTAATATTTTTTAAATATTTCACAATTTATTAAGCTAGCGATTATCACTATCGAGCATTCTATTTAATCAAAATAGGTCAAGATGTAGATTGGCTTACGATGTACAACGCGGATTAGTGAACAAATTCACGGGGACATCTCCCCGGGCAGGAACCAGTATAGGGTGATATCGATAAGGAAAACACCGTTTTCGCCATTTTGATTTATTCCTGATTCAAAAGCCATTTCAAGGGGTAATGAAATGGTAAAATTCGTGTATCGATGATATCGAGAGGTAATGAGAAACTTGCACCAATCTGAAATTCTGCCTGAAATTTTTTTCTACTATACTCTAGACTACCTCTGAATCAAAATATATTATGAAACAACAACAAATTTATTTCATAATAATTTCGAATTTAAAAATCAAGAGAAAGGGTTAGACTACTGAGAAATGCTGTGTGATTGGCTAAATAGTGTGTGACGTCACGATTTCCGGGCCTCGATCAAGTACGGCAATTCCCACTATGGAATCAACTACACTGACGTAAAACTTGATTGTCTCTTTATTTTCTGTGAAGTCTAAACATCTACTAGCACACGAGAACCTCGTTTAACTAACAAAGACACATAGCCAAGAAGAAGAATGGCTCTGGTGTTGGGAATAATTCCCTATATTTACAGTTTTTTGTACATATAAGCCTTGTAACTACATTACCTAGATATGTAAGTAGTTACAGTTTAAATACTTTTTCATCTTTACCCCTTTTGTTTCAAGAGTCCCAAAGTTAGAGGATTAATTAATTAAGTAATTAAATGAAGTCGCCTTTATTTTTCCAATTAATTTCCTCAGTATTGTTATTTACTAATTAATAATTAACATAATTGCGCACGTAGTCATACCAAATCCAAAATGGGTCATCATGAAAACAATGACTGTAGAATGGAATTCCGAGTGTTTTAATGAAATCAGTTAATCAGATCATTACGTACTATCATTATTTTGATCAGATCAGTTATCACGAACCATCACGTATGACTAGAAAGAGGTTGAAGATAGCTGGTGCGGAAACAGAGAGGAAAGAACTCCCCCCTCCTTAGCACCATAAATATTCAAACAGCTCTGAGGTGCTTTGTGCAAGTGAGGAATTTGCTTCTCAAAAAGCAGTTTGTCACAATAAATACAAATATAAAGCTTCTGTCACATTATAAAAGCCAATCGAATATAGATACGAATAAGTATAGGATTTTTAATGCGATCTGTAAAAACTTATTCGGCTATAATTATAAACTTTAATCCATAAACCAAATATATAAATATATATCATACATATATCATATATCTAACCTCATCGTGCACAGAAACTGTACTGGCATCAGAAGAACTACGTTTATGTTTTCCGCTAGTCTTCTCCAAGACTTCAATCCTGGACTCTAAAACATCTTTTTCAGCAAGTAGCTTCTGGTATGACGCCCTTTCGGTATTTCGTTCATCAATAACCTGTTTCAGTTCCGATTGCAGCCGCTGATTGAATTCATCTGAAATTTGTTTTCCAACGAAAACAATATTAGATCATGACAAAGAATAGCTGTTCCTGGGGGAAGGATTATTACGTTAGTAGAAAACTACAAATACTAGGAAGCAAGTTACGTTACCCAAGATTGTTATTTCAAGTTCGAGATAGAAATAAACTAAAAGAACTTAATACTTTCCTAATTATTCACTCGGTAAAATGCACACAAATAGTTCAAAATAATGTACTTTTCCACTGTTGTTCAACTAAATAGTTACTTTGTAAATTACTGAAGTTAGTTAACGAACTTAACTGATAATTTCTGTGAAGACAACAAAGACTAATAAATGATCATACATCATAGCGTAAGGCATTCTAAAATAAGGCGAAACAACGTGAAAAAAAATGAATAGAATACATGGGAAAATAGAGCAAGTTTAATTTAAACGATTTCATCTCTTTTTCTAAGCTGTGACCCATAGTTTTGACTCTACCGTCAAAAGAGAAATAACTATTTTGGGGGAATCTAATTAGGGTCCGAACTTGATTCATTAATTCTAAAATTGCCAAGTTTTAATCTAATGCCACAAAATCAACGCGAGTAGGATAAAAAACGTTTATTTAAAAATTCGAAAACGTGAGCGAGAGTAAAAATGACTATCCAGGTGTAATGACCTTCTTTTTGAGCTTTCAGGTTGGCAATGTCATTTTGAAGTTTGGATGTCTCGAGGCGGAACCTTTCATTTTCTGCAGTAAGTGCGGCTTCTCGTTTTTTCATTAGAACATCATTCTCTTCCTGTAATCAAATAAGATTGAATTGGTTTTCTTAAGTACAAAGTTCACTTTAAATCTAGTGCATACAGCATCATTGAATAAGGTTACCAACTCTTGATAATCAAAAAGCAGGAATCCCCCTCCACCAACAAAGAAATCAGGACTTTATGTGAAAAAGAAGGACAAAAGCTAGGGCAGAAGTCTTATTGTTTTTCAATGACTTGTATAGTACCGTGATTTCGTGTCACAGTTGCTAATCATTGGGTTTTTTCTTTCTATCAACATTAAAGTTTTATCGTTCAAAAAAAGCAATGTGTCCATAATAAATGGCGCTGCAAGGCCCCATTTCGACCACCGTTACACGGCTAGAACTCAGTAATGAGGGTTCAAAGTAGTTTAAGAATTGTCACAGAGAGAAAAGAGAAGTGGACTAGAAGAGTACCTAGAAAACCACTGCCATCAAAATTCGAAAAGGTGATACATTAACATACTGTGGCAACCTAAAATCTCTGATAGTAACTCGCTTAACCTCATGGCAGAATGTTAAAAATTAAATACATTACATGATTTCAAGAATTATGTTTAGTATTCTCGAATAGCTCTAGAGAGTGGGTATGATAAATAAGAAACAATCAGAACATAATATTATTGGAGCCCCCCCCCCCCCCCCCCCCACCTCACCAAAACCCACTTTTCATATCCTTTTTCAACTATTAGACTTCGGCATGAAGTATACATTACACATACCATGGAAACCAACCTGAAAAGACCAAAGAAGAAGACGGAATCCCAAGCTTGACCTATCACACAATGCCGAATCAAGACTGGACTTCAACGACAAGAGTTGGCATGATGAGTCCTATGATGATTGTCAAAAGTGACATCCCTTTGAACTTGTGTACTCCGATACTACTTCAGAGGCGTGTGGCATTGGCCATGGAAGCAGTCTCGATGCAAACCACATTCTCCAAGGAAACAATTACCACTTGGCTAGGCATTGAATAGGCAACTATCTAGAGGGACTAAGATATACAGGAAAGAAAGCTGGCTGGGTAGCCTAGCTGGTCGCTAGTAGCCTTCTGGAATTAAAGCACAAATCCTTACCGGTAGCACCTAGCAGGGTTTGAAGCAGTGATTTATGCTCTAAGTAGGCATAATTGCCAAGTCGATTGATTACATAACAGTAAGCGAAGACCTAAGTTGCGCAACTGTGGTATCAATCGTTTACCCAATCTATCACAGTTTCAATGTACAGATTCCTTTGATAAGTGGCCAAGTGATTTCCACACTGGTTATGTACAGCTTGCTGGAATACTACTAGTAAGTGAGCAAATATGCGAGTATGCGGCCTGCATTGCTCTACCATAAGCAAGACTCCTGCTGTCTTCAAAAAAAAAACCCCTCAACTCTGGCGAATGTATATGGTGACGAGCTCATCCCACGTTAACACCTACGATCAGGTGGTATCAATCAGGTAACAGTCTCAATAATTTAGGGAATTGATCATATCAGCTATGATCATATCAATGGCTCTTTTCAGAGCCGTCAAGAATGTAAAGAACAATATGGGTAAACAGTGTAATTGAGGCAAAATCCCTGCCTTACCACGTTCACTAAGAATTTCGCCTAACTGGAAACAAGGAATACCCTAACAAGGCATTCCTCCTTTCCTTTTTTGATACCAGGGCTAGATTTCAGATTAAAATTGTGAACAATAAATTATTCAATTAAAAATATGTGTAAACGTTTATTTGTATGATTTTTTGCCCATACCTTTGACTCGACAATGCTCTTCAAAGATTTAACTTCAATTTGAAGCTCGTTGATGATGTTTTGCTTTTCGTTGTTTTCTTGTCTGAGTGCCTTCAAGGTGGCTTCTAGGTTTTTCAAGTTACTGAGACGACTTTTAGCATCTTCAAGTTCAGCAACAACGTGTTTCTGCTGGGCCATCTCCTTAATCTGAAAAGACAGAATAACTAGTGACAATGTGATGGAGATTTCAAAGTAATATAGGCAACATATTACGTTTTATCGTTATGGAATGGGAAGTAGCTACTGACAATTGACATTAGGTGTGTAATAGAAATTCAATCCCCATTACAATCATTCTTAATTCACTTAGTCGATATTTGGGCCTGAAAGGGAAGGTTCATTAAGAGCTGAATTTTCGGCATGTGTAGATTAAAGAAACAATCCTTAAACAGGAATTTGACCATTACGTTTCTGGGAGTTGAAAATTCTTTATTCGTTACAGACAATGTCCAGAGCAAATTTTCAACAAACAGATAGAAAAATGGCAAAACTAGCTGGACAGCCTCACTGCATAAGGGAAGTATGGGGAAATTTAAGCCAACAACATTTCATATAAATAAAATTAGACAGGTACTCACCAAATCACTATTCTTTTGCTGCAATGAAATAATTTTGTTTTCCAAGCCTTTATTGAGTTTTTTCAAGTGTTCTGCAGAACGGGCTTCCCTCTTCATTTTCCTGAACCTGATGGTAAAATACTTGATAAAAATATCATCCATATAAATTAAAATTATTAAGTAATTTAATTTACAGGCACCTTAGTATTTTCTGTACTGGACAGAATAATATAAGAATAGATTCTAACTTGATTATAAAATGGAAGTTATTGCAGAAATAACTGGTTACTGGTACTGAATTCTCAGCTAGGGAGCTGTGACTATGGTGTGGATACGGAATGTTTAATTGCATAGCAAGATAACATAAGTTGTCCGGCGAGGTTCCTCACAACAAATTTGGGTGTGAAAAACATTATTCCCTTTTTTTCACTTTCGAAATAAAAAACCTTTTTTGCTCCAAAATCATAATTTCCACTCGCATTTTGCGTTTCATGGTCTCCTGAACAAATTTGGTTTCGTGTCTGTCTGTCCATATTTCCTTGCAATAGCCATAACTTCCATAATTTCGATTGGATTTTAATGAAATTTTCAGGAATAGTGTGGGTTTAGCGCTAGATGGCGGCGATGGCTAGTCTCATCGTGATTGAATTAGCGGTATGCGGGCATGCATGAACTTAATTTTCTTGTTGCACACACAAGTCCATAAATTTTGAAGAGATCTTGGTCAGATTTTCAGGGATGATGCGGGGAAGGTCCCTTTAGGCTCCTTACAAGATTTTATCATGATTGAATCAGCGGTATGCTGTGCGCTTGTGTTTGTCTTTCTACATTTTCTTGCAACAGCCGCAACTTTCACAATGCTGATAGGATTTCAATGGAATTTTCAGGAATAGTGTGGATTTAGCCATAGATGGTCCCCTATCAGTTTCATCATGATTCAATCAGCGATACGCTCAGCGCATGCGTGAACGAAATTTTTTCGTGATAGTCATAAGTCTGTCAATGTTAAACAGATTTTAGTCAGGTTTTCAGGGATGATGCGGGGAAGGTCCCTTAAGGTCCCTTACGACGTTCATCATGATTGAACCAGTGGTACGCGGTGCACATGCACGAGCGTTCGACGTTCTATATTTCCTTGCCACAGCCATAACTTCCACAATTTTGATCGGATTTCAATGAAATTTTCGGGAATAGTGTGGATTCAGCCCTAGATGGTCCCCTATCAGTTTAATCATGATTGAATCAGCGATACACTCAGGGCATGCTTGAACATAATTTTCTTGTGACAGTCATTGTTGAACAGCTTTTAGTCAGATTTTCTGGTTGCCCAGCACTCTAACGCTATGATCATGGTGAACCAGTCATTTCTGACAAGTTAATGGTGACATGCTGTGAAGGCCACGAGGAACCTCCAGTGCCTTGTCCTAGGCAGTGTGTTCTGAGCTCAGTTATATTGTTGTATGTACATATGCTTTCAAGATGATACAGATCAAAATATAAAACAAACACTTACACATTGCCAATAGACAATGTATGATACTATAGAACACAGTAACAAATGACACCTGGTCAGCAAGATCAACGGACATCTCTCCTTCCGAGTTTAATTTAAAATTTTAATGGTCTGCAGCAAGCAATAAATTTACCAATAGCCAGATATTAAAACGTATATCAAAATGGCTATGGGTTTTGAAAAGGAAAATTAAATATTAATGATATTAATTACAACAAGTTGAAAACAAGTTAGTACAAGGAGGATTGATTATGGCACTTGATTATGGACTTACCGCCTTCTTGCTAAGAACCTTCTGATAGCCGACTGGCATATGATAACTTTCTGTCTCTGCTTGGCGTACCGAACTCGGCACAGCCAGCCTCTCACGCATGTCTGGATTTTGATTGCCTGCAGATCATAACGAAAACATGTGGATCATGAACTTGTCTTAGAATAGAATATTCTAGAAACACTGAACCTGACAAGTTGGTTTACGTTTCAACATATTATTATGGGATGGGAAGGTTTGAGAATGGGGTGTTTTGGTAAAAAGGGGTGAACGAACCTGCACACTAACAGAGTGACACATGCTCAATACTAATTGATTGTATGCCAAACTATTATTAGACCTCTGAGGAAAAAAATTATGAGAAATGTCAGAAATAATATTTATCAACTATCAAGCAGTATTTTTTAAGGAGTTAAATGAAAAGTACTAAAAATACCCACCGCACGCTTCTGCCTCATTTCTTGATAGTGTTTCCGAGCTAGGTATCCTCGGGCATGCTTCTGGATACCCAAGATTGTTCGGCGTGCTCTCTGGAATTGTGAATGTTTCACCCACCGTCGCACCCATTTCTGAATGACAACAGCGGCTTTGTTTCTACGCATCCCTTCAACTCTCCTACAGAAAACAAAAATGATGACTGTTTTCCAAAAATATATATTTGAATACTCAACTGATTTCAAGTCCTGATGAGATAGTTCAGAAAGGAGAAATCTTAGTTTTTTGGAGTCAATTAACATAATATGGGAAAATGTGATAGTTTTACCAATTGCCATTGCAAATACATTACCTAATTAACAAAAAATTAAAGAAGTTATGCAGATAAATGGCCCATCAGAAGCACACGAATAAACCCATACTGAGTGCAGCAAGTACTTGAGAAACTAGAGGGATAATGAAGAAAGCCACGTTTCTAAAAATGGGTATCTGTTTCAACTTTATCTGACCACTGGAATTGTTATATGTACACAAATATAAACAAGATTAGGTACACAAACATGCGCTATAAGCGTTATCAACACGCAACGAGGACTTTGACGTAGGGTAGTAAATAAAATCCACGATTTTTGTTTGCTGTTGATCAACCATATTTTGAAGAATCAATGAGGTGCTGAATTCTAGTTTTACCACCCAGTACAGAGTGTTCAAACCCGTCAACGTCAAAAGTTTAGAGAATTTAATTTAAACCCTAATTCTTTAGGTGCGATTTTTCGTCCTTTCCAAATGCGCACTTTCAATAACAACATATTTATCTCATACTACTTTCAAATGCGGTTTTGTTCAAGTTTCATAGGTATATTCGGCGCTTATCACATAAGTTTTCAGTCGATTTTAGAAATTTCAATGGCAACTCCTAACAGCTTAATTTGGTTGGGAAAAAACTAAAATCGATTGGGAAAAAATTAAATTTGTGTGGGAAACGCTACATATGCACACACTTATAATTGAATCTCTAACTTAATACACGACATTTTTATACATACCTCATCTTGAAAATGATTATTTAGAAAATCAAATTATGGTTTCAGATGATCTCATGTTATTCAACTTTTAACATACCTTCTAGCGAGGAATCCTCTCAGGTATCTTTGAAGTGTATTTGTAGCTTTAAGAGTTCTCGTGTATCTGCGACGAACAAGGAAGCCCCTGACCGCAGTTTGTATTTTAATACAGCAGGAAAGAAGTTTTTCAGAACGCAGTCTTTCAAGATATGCAACTTGACCAGCTCGGAAAAAAAGTTTAGTCTTGCCGAATTTGTATTTGTCATTATCCTGTGAAGCCAGATGAAAGCAAGGCATCAATAGCATACGTTAGAGTTGATAGGAAAGTATTAGGTTAGATGAGCCATTCGAAAATGAGTTCACACCTAAATCTTAGTTGATGAGGCTGATTTCGATTTCACATGGTGTGCAAGTGAAATCAAACCTTACCTTGATATTGTGATTGAGAATATTCTCACAAGTCAGTCTCAAATCTTCTCTGTTTATGTCTTTGGAGCAAGTCAAAGCTCTATAGCGTTTCAAAAAATCACTGTACTGCCATCTGAAATTTCAAAAGGGTTCCATAATAATTTTTAATCTTAAAATGTTGATTAGTGAAACTGTACGTCAAAACGCCACAACAGCCTGATACTAGCCTATTAGGTTCCCCTACACAGGAAGAAGCCATGGGAAGCAGGTAGTATTCTTTCGCTTCTGCCTAATTAAATGCAGAGCCACTGACTAGGCGGGACACAGCAGTGGCATCTAGGGCCTGGTGCACGATGGGATACGCCATGACCGCTTTCAGAGCAAAAAACGCCGCGTCTGGGCACCAGACGTTTCCCATCCTGTTCCTGCCCCAGTCCTACCTAATGTGTGGAGGGGAATAAGACGGGATGGTTGCAGCTGTAAAGGTAATGAGGTATATAAATACAACCCGCAGCTGTTTCCCATCCTATTCCAGACTAGTGTGAAGGATTCTTTAGACAGGAAATCAACCTGCCCTGATAACTATTTTTATCCTGATCAATTAGCTTGCTTTCTCTCAATCACCAATTGAGTGTGTTATCGCAATTATATTCTGATAGATTTCATAGGTGACCACCCAGGGATCAATCCGAACAAACTCTGACAATTCATCAAAATTAGGTGAGGGGTAATGAATATTGAATGATTTTACCTTTGCGCTCCCGCAGGGGCAACCAAAGACCGAACGATTGGACAAAATTCGTAAAGGAGTTCCAACTCCCAATACGCCAAGATTTAAAAGAGCTAATGGGGAAAACACCGAATTTTCAATACACTCCTTTTTATTAATCCCAATACAGTACTCAAGGAGACTAGGAGCTGACACCATTATGTACCTACTATGAAGCCAAAATTACCTGTCGTCAATGGTAACTTGAAAGAAAAAAAAAAGATAAATAATTATTAAAATTGATTTCCGACAAGGGAGTTTCACTGTTAATAAATCAGTTCACTTGATCGTCGGGATTTAAGAAACCTTCTAGCGAATTTTCTTAGAAAAGAAAAAATCCTTCGTAGGATTGAGGTAAAAATTCCGTTTTTACGCCAAAAGATTAAGCTTTTAAAAAGAACGACGAGTTTGTTGGACAACATATTTTGAGCACATCAAATTGGTCAAATTTCAAAAAATATGCGATGGAAATCACTAAAAATGGCTAAAACGGCTAATTTTTGTTAAATTTATATTTTAGCAGAATTTAGTCAAAAAAAAGTTCATCAACGAAGAACTAGAACATTGAAACATTTTATCACAAGTTCATGCTGAAAAATGTAGTTAAATTTCATTAATATTTGCAGAAAAATAGATAAAAACTGCAAAAAACTCAAAATCTTATTTGAATCGCAGAATATTATTTAGAACGAGTTTTTTCCCCATAAAATTGGCATTTAACAATTTATTTTCATTCGAAAGTCCTCATTTATAAAACAATTCAACATGATATAGAACGATGATTTACGAAAATTCACTCATAGGCTCATACGATCTTGCTGCATGATGGAACTTGTTTTTCCTTGATATTATTCTAAATATAAAACTTTCTTTTGTTGTTAATTCAAACACAAATTAATGTTGCTATTTATCGATGAGTATTAAAATAAGTAATACTCAGTAGATATATCTATATGTACCTTCTGTTGAATATCCAAATGGAACAAACAGTTGGTAATCTAGCGTTCCTTCGGTCCCATCGGTTCTTTGAACTAAGAGCTATCCAAGTTCAATAGGAGAAAAACTACTATCCATCTGTTGAAATGTTGCGAGAAACGAACTTATGAAAATTCCAACCCTTAAATTTCACACCATAGAAAGTACAATGCCAAATTTCTAGGTTCATTGTCGGTCGATGCGTACTTTATGATCCAAAATTCAGTAAAAATGATCCAGAACCGATGTCCAATAGTTGAAAAGAAAAAGTATGGTGGATTTTTAACGGAATTTTCTATACGTGCTGATTGAGAAATGTAACATAAACAAGTAGGGGGTTTAAAAATTATAATTACATAACCTTTAATCAATATCAAAACAAATTGTGAGAAGAGGCATTAACTTGAGGGACTTCTGAATATGCATGAGGAGGCTTCTTGAAATTTTGCGTGGTCAAAACATTTACAGGTTACTTGCAGTAAACTTTGGTTGGTCGCACTCGTGGTTAGCCATCATCGACTAAGGGCACTGATCTTCCACCCTCTAACATCAAGCTCCTGAAATTTCTTCTGTTCTGCAGAGTCGCGTAGCCACAGCCCATTATAATGGAGTATTGTTTTTCACGAACCCGCCACATAACGTGACAAAAGGAGCATGACCAGTTTTCAGTGAAAGTATCTGCCAACTTCATATTCCCTACGTATTACGTCTTCACAAGAGATTATTAGAGGGATAAATTATGCCTGGAGACTTTTTGCTGCCTCGCCATATTGTGAGAGCTTTCGGAAGCCCAATCGGAAACAGTCAGGTCGATCTGAAAGGATTGCTATTGGAAATAAACCAAAAGTATTGTACTCGTATGTTTCACCTAGATGGAAATCCAGCTGCACTGATTCTGATGGTTTCCAGGACACCGCATGCTCTCAGCTGTTGAACTGCTCGGCTGGGATTGTAGTCAAAAGGTTTCTTCTCGTCATTGGGTTTAATGCACCTAATGTAATGCGGTGTTGTGGAATTCAGAGTCTTCATTAACGCGTTCAAAGAGTCCCTGAATTGGGAACCAACCTGGAATCAAAAATTTATAAAATTAAATTTGGTCAACCCAAAATCATCTATTACATGTGGCAATTGAGTATCTTTAAAAACTCAAAATTTTACAATTTATGCAATTTTGGAGCGGAATTGCGCACTCTGGAGCAGAATTGCGCCCATTTACGTGCACTAAAAAAATCGATTAATGGGTCATTTCCTCATGAAATTTAGCGTAGAATTCGAATCTGCAATATAAATTGGGGGTTCCCTATTAGAAAAAACAACGTTTATGTTAATTTGCGCCACTTCTGGCGCAAGTGGCGCGCGTGAAGTATTTTTCCTGAGATATGCGTAACAAATTATGAAGAATGGCGTTGGTCCCAATTTATTACGCTCAATTCAGGGGAAATGAGGGGGGGGACCTGTCCGTGGGACAACCCGTACATATTGTTTTATTGTTTGCTGTATATAAAAGTGTATAATAAATTAATAATATCAAATATGAGTACATATATAAAGTTAATCAATGAATGATAAATATCTTACAGTTTTCTTGTTCTTTTGCGAAGATGGTGGTGGCCCTGGAGCAGCAGATTTTTGCTGAATGCTGATTCTCACCTTAGGTTTGGGTACTGCCAGCTTACCATCATCATCCCCATCCTCACTAAACAACTTTTGGATCAACTTGTTCCGACTAGTCCGCAAAACATTTACCTGTACATGATGAAAATTGAATTTTTCCTGGATTAGAAGGTGAAACTCTTGAGTAGAAAATAAAGGAACAGTAACCAAAGATTGCTTAAGGGCTTCATAAAGAAAATCGAGAACTAACTTGTTCTTCAAGGACAGTGTCTCGGTTCTTTTCGAGAAAACCCGTAACATCATAATCCACTTTATCAGCAAAATGTTTGAGAACAAACGAACTGTTTCCTGAAAATAAAAACATTTATGATTAAAAATAGGTACCTATTTGAAAGTTCTTTGCGCAGATCAATAGTCTAGTATAATATATTAACAACCTCTGAATTTAATTAGCTAAATTCACACCCGATCCATTTCATGGGCGTAAGATAGTTTATTATTTAATAGGGGCAATTGAAAAATCAATACAAAATTAATCGAAGTAAAACCACACTGACAACCATTTTTTCCCAACCCTTCAACCTTACTAATGGTCGGTCGCCTGGTAGTTTCATTCGATATATTGAAATTAAATCCATCAAAATCTAGCGCAAGGCTCCAGTCATACAGCACGACCGTATGGGCAAATCTAGTAATTTTATGATAAATAGTTTTCAATTTGAACCTTCTGTAAGCAAATTTTTTCAACTATGATCTATATGGGTAGAACACTATCTTTGAATTATATTGAGCATACAAATCAATTTCAGGATTTTAAGCAATATTTTACAGTTTTCT
The DNA here is from genome assembly GCA_030762985.1 of Adelphocoris suturalis. Lineage (NCBI taxonomy): Eukaryota > Metazoa > Arthropoda > Insecta > Hemiptera > Miridae > Adelphocoris > Adelphocoris suturalis. Next base: position 45,051,088 of record CM061044.1, read on the forward strand.
TCGATTTTACAGACCATTTTAACGAAATTCAAGTACATTTTTCAGCTCAAATTTGTCCACAAATTTCTGTACGTTCTAGTTTGTAGCTCTTTAACTTTTTCTAAGTAATATTCTGCTAAAACTATATAATAGCGATTTCAAGCACGTTCTTTAGGATTTGATTGCTTTTCTGGGACAAAAAGTGTTTTTTTAACATGTATCATGTTTTAGCCCTGGGGTCCTAGCAATTTTCGGGAGTCAATTTTTTTCCGCGCACGAAACATATAGTGTTACAGTGATTTCCGCCTACAACCGAGTCGTTGCTAGGGAAATGGTACTTCGTCGTTTTTCATCCCACAAAATTCGTTGACCATTCGTTCGAAAGCTCTCGATTTATCCAACAATATTATGTTAACTACTGCGAAGTGCGTGTCCAACAAACTGAGTTATGAGCATGGTTATATAAATAATTGTTTACACACAGGTGATCATTCTCAATAATTGATATTGTGAACATGATTGCAACCGCTTGTTAATTTCTGATGAGAAAACATGATACATGGTTGAAATTTTTGGTTCTAGAACAGAAATAATTTAAATTAAAAAATAACTAAAAACTGTGATTTTTTTTTGCTCGCGAAAGATCGGATTTAAAAAAAATCACAATTCTAAGGAGACTGCCTGGAATGACACAAGAATACATACATATTATGTGCATACCTATGTTTGAAAAAGCGTAACACTCTAGGAATGGCTCCAGAGTTCCTCAAAACATATTACCACAAAGAACACTATATTTTTACGAAATTATATCACTACAAAATCTTTAATTTCTTCAAAACCTGTAAAAAAGTTTAATTATTTATCAAAACTTTTTGTGCCGCTTGATACTATTTGAAAATTCCTAATTCAAATTCTATCCCTTCGCTTGATTGAAATTGGTGCTGAGATTCTCAGACCTCATGTGAGTTAGTCAAATTTCGTGAATTTAGGTCCAGCAGGGGACAAGGCGACGGACCAAGTATGAGGGACTGTATCTAATGCTATTAGGTACATCATTATGTTATGTCTCACCAAATCTTGGTTTGGTAAAATGAGTCCACTTTGAACACTTTGAGTACAGCTTTTCCGCCCAAGAATTATCAGAACCTTTGGGCATCTGAAATAGAAGAACATACCCACAATAATTTACTAAAGAAAATATCCTGCCAAACTAGTTCAAAACAAAGAACACTATTTTCGAGGAACTTATAAACACAAAATGCAAAAAACAAAACTAAATGTTTGAATTGTCATGGGCCACACCAACTAGTTCCAACAACCAGCGATTGCCTAGGCAGTACAAGAACAACAACAACTGAACGTGGAGTTGATTATGGGTAATAAAGCCGGTTTCACATGGAGCAGTACGAGGCGTAACAACAGGAAATACGGAAGGCCGGAAAACCCAGTGGAGGGGGCGGCGGAATGCGGCAGGTTGTTCACATGAAGCGGTCACCTAGGTGAACGGAATCATAACCTTCCTACTGAAACCCTCTCTGATCTGAAACCTCTACTTGCGGTTATCAACATTCCTGTCCAATGAGCTTGCGCTCCGCTCGACGGAACGCGGCAACGGTATAAAAATTTCTACCGTCGTCCGCAGACCGCCCATTCCGGCAACATGGCAGCCACCATCCTCAACTGTTGTCCCAACAGCCAATCAGATTGCGTTCCGTCTTTCCGTCTTCCGGACATACCGCTCCATGTGAAACCGGCTTAACCAGCCAATTGCGTTTATTTCCTTTCCAATTGCTTTAGTATCCTTTGGTATCCGACAAAAACTGGGTCAACCGGATCACAGGTCCCCATGTCACCGAAAGTGCAAGGAGAGCAAAATGTAAAAAGAAAAAATTAAAAGTGACAAGGGAACCTCACTTTTAAGTCTGGTCTGAATAGAGAAGGGTTACTAACGAGAAAAATGTGTTTTTCTTCCTTATAAGTTTCTATTCAAGTTTTTAAACCAAAACCAATGCAAGAGATAAATATACCAGCCATGTTAAGACTCATTTTTGGATAACTACATGCGCTTAATGGCTTTTTTGAAATGTTGTTAAAAAAAAAAAATTAATTAATTTAAAAAATATATAAAAAAAAGGTGTTCAAATGAATAAAAAAAATTGGCCATTTGTCTAGAAAAATCGATTTTTCATCATTCAAAATGAATATGCCATATGAAAACTACTATGACAATTATGAATTTAAATTTTGTTACTTGAACGTGTTCTATTTGTTAGAATAACAAGCAAAATATGCTCAAATCAGGTCCTTGATATGCAACTGAACTCGCGCTTCAGGATGCTGTGACTGGTCTCAAGGTAGGATATGACACTAGCAGGCTTGCGTGTGACTCTTGGGGACCCGCCAAGTCACACGCGAGCCTAGTGTGAACAGGTAGACGCGTTTCCCTAATTGTGCGATCATTGCACCTGCCAAGTCAAACTCTGCTGCTTTCAACTCAACCCCCTAGTGTGAAAGGGGTCTAAAGCACTATTTAATAATAATTACTCTATAATTGACTCTCTTGAGTTTGGCAAAGATTCAAGAAAGAATTTATCAAGAGCTGTCGATGAGTTTCAAGTCCAATACATGTTAGATCATCAAGATGTGGCAACATTTCAACCTATACTGACCAAACTCGACTTGAGCCACCCACCGGACCCCGTTCCAAATCCAGCTTCCTCCTTGAATAACAATTTTGTGCGACAAACTGGACCGAATCAGGGAACCAAAGACAGGAACTGGTCAACTATGGTCGCAGTGTCACCGGACCTTAAATGCTACCTTACAACCGAAAAACCAACTGGAAAATACAATCAGATTTCAAGATTGTAATTGAATGTACTTACACGGCATTCCTCGTCAAGAAGATCCAAAATTCCTAGTTTAGTCTCGATCAAATCGATGCATGGTTGATTATCGTAGAAGTCAATAAATTTCCACTCAATGCCTTCTTTGAAGTACTCCTCTTGTTCAAGTTGGAAGACGTGCTGCAATTAAATACAACTGTTACTCACATTATACTTTCTTGAACCATCTAGCTTGGAAAGCAACCATAACTATGAATAACGGTTTATAGTTCATACCATTGTAAGTACTTAATATAAAAAAAGTAGAAAAGGCACGCACATTGTTGAATTGCTGTTGGAGCTTCTCGTTGGCGTAGTTTATGCAAAATTGCTCAAAGCTGTTTATCTCAAACGTTTCAAAGCCATAAATATCCAAAACGCCAATGAATCTATGTTTGGCTTCAGTCGATGTGATGAGTTCGCGGTTGATATGTGCTACTATCCATGTAAATAAGCAAGCGTAAATGTGTTTGGCCAGAGCGTCTCGCGCTTGTCTTGCCTGTGACAAATACATTCTCATAAATATAGAGCACTCAATTAAATACACAGGTCACAAAAAATAAGTACAAAGAAAAGTCACAAAGAATAGCCAAATACAAAGATAAGTCATATTCCGTGAGAGTGATCTCATTATCAAATCTAGGGGTTCTTGAGTGTGCTGAACACAAATCCAAGCCCGTTTTTTTTTTTTTTTTTCATCTCATCAGGATTTTGAAATATTGTCAAGATTTGTTTAATTTTGGCCCAATTTGACAACTTTTTCCAGATGTTGTATTTGAAGAGGGCGAGGTGTTGTTTCCTATAGTTCTCGACCTCCAGAATCGAATAAGACTTTAAAGCCCCAGAAAAACGTGGTTTTTCTTTCTCCTTAGTTTTAGCTCACGTTTTTTGGGCTTTAAAGTGTTCAGCTCCGTAACCAATCGTAGCGATCTGCGGTTGATATTCAATTCAGGTGCCAGCACTCTTCAAATACAACAACTGGGAAAATTTGACAAATTGGGCCAAAATAACACAAATTTCGACAATATTTTAAAATCCTGATGCGATGGAAAAAACGGGCTTCAGATCCGTGTTCAGCACACCCCCAGGGCCCGGCCTAGGTGAGGGGGCCCAGAATTTTCAACAAAAAGAAAAGAGAAGGATCAGATAGAGAATTTAAAGAGGAAACATGCCAAAGGGGAAAATTATATCTACCTAAATGTAAATAACAAAGAAAATGCAGATTTCTTGTTTCAGAAGTTTTCGGGATCCCGATTATCAACATTTAAACTCTTGAATTTTTGCTATTTCGCTGATCCAAAATTCATTACATATCTTTTTTCCTGGAGTCTCTCTCTGTGACATTGATTTTGCGGTTAAAAAAACCATTGTTTAACTGAAATGTACACCGAAAGCTGAACTATATGTAAGTCTTACACAGGAAACTGGCCTCAAAGAAGCCGAAAATAGATTCTTTGTTTCATTCCCGATTTGAAGTTCCTCAAGAAAATAGAAAACCCTTAGTTTTCGTGGTTACCGTTTTCTCTGTAAATCACGGCTGTTTCCATGCAAACATGGTTAGACCACCAATTTTTTAATATTAGAAAATAATTAAGTATAGTTATTATTGGAAAGAGCATTAAATTTCCTTTCAGCACAAGGTAATTTAAAGAATTTTTAAATGGCTTGTTATCGAGGGCAAAAAAGCGTGTTTCAACAATTTACAACAATTTTACGCGCCTAAGCTTGAGAGGTACATTTCAGTTCTATTTGTCGGTGGCGGAAAACTCTACTTTACCTGTAACTTAGCTATTTTCTCCAAATTTATAGTAAATTTTACTTCAACTTTGCTAATTAGAGGATAAAATGATTTTATAATGATAAAAACGTGGCTTTCTTCAAATAAATCCTGTGTCTACTTGAAAAATGACCTACGAACCAAAGTGTTTTGGCGGTATCGAATGGAAATACTATCAGACCTTCCAATCTCTGTTATGAGCGAGTTTTGCACATTAATTGACAAATTAAGAATTCATTTTTTATGCTCAGTTTTATGATTGTTTTCCTTTTTTAGTATAAAGTAAAAAGGTTATGGAATAAAAATCACAAATGGACCCTAGTTGGTCCTGGATCCTTAGGAGAAAAAATCAACACGACTGTGAAGCGACGCATACAGGAGTAGGCTGAAAATTTGCAGTTTCGAATCAATCTTATTCCTTTTTTTATTTTATAACTTGCTACTGTTGTCATACGTGTGATGCCTGACTATTCATGTATAGATTCAGTAATCAAAGACTTGAATATTGACCTGGTACAAATAATAATTTCTAGCGAATTCTACAGTCCTTGATCTGATTCTCCCATATAGTAATGAGTGAAAAGTTGAACTGGACATCAAAAAGCGCATTAGCACCAACCTCAGACGAAGAGAGCTGCTTGTTGATTGTTTCACGCATACTGACAATCTTTCTATTACATAACCATCGCCGTAATTCGCTGGGGTCCAATTCGAGAAGTTTAGAGATGCAGTTCAAATATGTGTCATCACTCTGAAAACAAATAGGTAAGTTTTTACGTTTTAAATAGAATCATGTACAGACGACCTATATACTAAACAAGTTTAAAAAAACGAATATATTATGCCTTATGAACTGAAAGTTGTATGATATGACTGAGGGAGATACTTAAAACCGTGTTTCAACATCATAAATAGGTTGCAGAGTCACCAGAGATCAGTACGTAGAGGGCAATATATAGCTTGGTAAGTGTGTTAAACCAAAAGTTCCACTATCGATTTCTTCCAATAGCTTCTCTTAGGCGGCTTTCACACTGGTTATAAACGAGACATCAGACCAATAGACACGCGACACGCTTCTTCCAAATCCAACCCATTGAAATTTATGAGAGCTATCACACTTCTAAAATTGGAATCCTTCTTCCGAAGAGCTGGTTCCATTACATTGAACAACTTCTCAAAAGTTGGCATCTCCATTTTAAAGTAGGCTTGGAACTTCCGTGGGTGAGATAGAAGTTCTTCAGACAACACATACTGTGTTCCTCCGCATTTTGCTAGTAGAAATGAACCCACAGTCGAGTCCAGCGAAGCATTCTTCTCCTCCTTATAACTACAGCAATTAATAACTCGTCATCTGATGATGAACTCATTATGAGTGATAACACTATCGACAAGATGGCTAACTTGACTAAATACAAAAAGCAAACAGGGGCGGCCCGTGAGGGGGGGCATCGGGACATTGCCCCAGTACATTTGGGAAAAAAGTAACAAACTGGAATGAAGACTTTACTAACAGCTCCATGCTGTGGCTCCAAGGTGGATGCTAGTGGTTTACGCTCCATCCAAGGAGGTTTAAGATCCATCTACCAGCAAAAAAGTACGTAGATTGCGATGATATCACTCTATCAAGAGGGAAATTTCGTCGATTCAGGTTAGACTTTGAAGGGAAAAAAAATGGGAAATAAAGGGCAAGAAACGGGAAATACGGGGCAAGGAACGGGAAAAAGAGGTCATACCTAACGGGAAATTTCTCATGATTTTGGGGGCTCTGCCCCAGACAGGGTTTCCAACTTTTCTAAAGACCGTAGAATGAAATTTACGTTATGAGTCGCTTCCACTAGAGGAGTTTTGGTTTATTCCGTTAGCCAAACTGATTTAGCCTGTTGGGTATATTCGTCTATGTTTTGTTGTCTCTGCAAGTAATATGTGATGTTTCTTTAAGTTCGTTTGGTTGTTCCCAAGAATTTACTCTAAAGTAAAGTCCGTATTATAGCGTTGTTATAAGTACCTATAAGTTGTTGAATACATACCTAAGTTGTTGAATACATCTTTTGTAATAAAGTCCTCTGTATTGTCGGTCGAGTTGGAGTGCGTTGTTCTATGTGTTCTATGTTGTGGAATGAAGAAAAATCAACGATCACTTTGAATAAAATTCGCACCTAAGCACGACGTTCATCGACGGATTTACGTAAGTAGAAGTTTAGTCAGGTATTGGTTTTGACATTTTTGACATTTTCATGTCTTTGCTTTGGCACATTAACTGAAAAATCGTCACGAAAACTTGCTCACGCGATACCAATAAATAAAATAGACTCACTGTATTGCGTAGAGAACAATCAACTAGTTTCTTTATGCCTTTGCTATGACACATAAACTAAAAAACGTCACGGAAAATTGCTCACAAAAATATTGACATTTTCATGTCTTTGCCCTGGCACATTGCACAAAAAACTGTCACGTAACGAAATTGTGTTACAGTGCCTTTATAATGATTTCCGCTGACAACGACCCCGTTGTTAGGTTTGTTCATTTTCTACACTTTTTAACCCACAAAAATCGTTCACCACTCGTTGGAAAGCTCTCGATTTAACGAACATTTTCATGTTCTCCATAGCATATTGACTATACGAATAGCGGAGCTATGGGCATAACTGTTCTCATATTTTGTTTACAAACTCTTTACATGGTACCTACCTCTCCTATTAACTGTTGGTAGTTGAGATAGTAGAGTAGACAACAGCAACGCATTGTGAGGTTTGAAAAATAGAACAAATAGCTATAGATAGTTATTATGTTAATGATTCGTTTCACATTCTGACAACAACGGAGGGTAGTTTATAAAATCCTACAGTGAGGTAAAAAGCAATAGGTAAACACATGAAAATGTCCCAATGCGTTGCAGACTCGTATGCAAGCGTTTTGTTTTCTTTCGTTTTTCTTTTTTTTTTTTTCAAATTTTAAATGACAAAATAAGAAAAGTGTTGGAATTACCTCCTCCATGAGACGCGCCGCGCCGCGCGACAAGACCTAGAAAATCGGATTCCTCGTATTTTTTCCAATGGTTTATGGATTTATAATTCCACTAGGTACTTTTGATGATTTCAGCTTACAAACGAGTCGTTGCTAGGGAAATGGTACTTCGTCGTTTTTCAACCCACAAAATTCGTTGACCATTCGTTCGAAAGCTCTCGATTTATCCAACCATATTATGTTAACTACTGCGAAGTGCGTGGCCAACAAGCTGAGTTATGAGCAAGGTTATTTGAATAATTATTGTGTACACTCATTCTCAATAATTGATATTGTGAACATGATTGCCACCGCTTGTTAATTTCTGATGATTTCATTGAGCTGGTGTTTCGATGATTTGATTCATAGCAGGTGATCCAAATATTGCGAGAACGGTTTGATTTGTGAAGCGGTGGTTAAATCATTTTAATAGTTAATTTCTATGCTTTACACTCTGGGAAGCTGTAATTTCTTATGTAGCCTCTTTAGGACATTTACTTGACGATGCCCAGGGTTCGGATAAGATGAGTGGCTCTTGAAGCTAATTTCTATGTTTTACACTCTAGGAAGCTGTTGAATTGATGATTTGAATTGAAGCCCTGATAATTTTTAGTACTTTTAATAATAATATAGTCCATTCTAAAATTTTTAGATACCTAGTAAGTAGGTACCTATAAGATAGTATTTTTAATTTAATTCATTTATCTAATTAATTTATATTTAATTTATCAATAATATTTAATGATAATGATTTATTATTATTTAGTAGCCATATTCTTTCATAACAGTTGCCCAAGGCATGACATGACCCAAGTGGGATTTATGTATCATGTGTTTAGGTCAAAGTAAATTCACACTGAAAACAAAAGTAATGGAAGAAAAACCTCAATGCTCTTCTTGACTGTCAAATAGGTAAATATTTTTGTGCCCCACTCCTTTTGCAGACCACCGGCCGCCACTGAAAGCAAATACTTCTTGTGCGTGAAAGGACTTGTCTTATGTTTCAAGTCGCGTGTCTACTGGTCTGATCTCTTGTCTAATCAGTGTGAAAGCCGCCTTAAATGCATTGGGTCGCTCCCCTCTTCTGAACTACTACTACGTACTGTCCCAAATTCCTCACTGACGCGCCATAAAGCTGTTTTAGGTAGTGCAGGCCGTTAACGGTCGCCAATAATAAACCCTACTTTTCATATGTTTAAGTCTTCAGGAAAAACCTTTACCTCTAGGAAGTTTATAAATGGTTTTATTCTATAAATGGAATGGAACTGTGGGATAAATAGGAATGCGGTATCGGGAGTGGAGGCAGCAGCAAACTGCCTCTTGCACATACTGCATTCAATCACTCCACGACTTTCTTCAATGACATTGCACGGCCCAGTGCTAGCTTAGCGCTGTGGAGCAAAAGACGATTTTTCCAGACGTGGCAATGTTATGAGCGTGACTTACAGGAAATATTGAGCGAATTCGAATAAATGCCTCAACCTAAAATATCCTATTAGGAACATCAAACCCCAACCTCAAAATACATAATTCACTTACTCTCTGTAGAAAAATACGCAATTCAACATATTTATCAATATACAGGTCATTAGTATCGCTTAAAAAACTTGAACCCAACAAAAGAGTAGAAAAATTAATATTTCCAAAGAATGAGACCAATCCCAATCACTGGGCTTATAGTATAAGTGAATAAAATGAAGCACTAAACATTGTTGAGACAAGAGAAAACAATTTTCATTAGCAATTTTTGTAAGAAATTATATTGTGATCATAATTATTTTGATTCTTATAAGAAATTATATTCTGATCATAATTATTTTGACGAGCTAAATCAGAAAAGTAGTTTAATACCGCTCAATATTAATGGTGTCGAAGAATTGTGAGCTTCCTGGAAAGGGATGCTTCATACCATGATAGACAATATGAAACTGTATTACTACCTGTCAAAGTGAGAACTATACATACACGCAAAACAATATAATATTAAGAAGCTTACCGCAATGACAGCAACTTCATTGTCACCTCCTCCATGTTCAGAAATTCCAACATTCCCAAGATTCAGAATTGAAGCTAGGACTATGAAGATGTCGTCAATAGTTTTTTCAGCAAAACCAAGAGTGATGAGAGCGTTGAAGGTCTCGGTAAACTGTTTTTCGTCATTTACACCGGGTATAATCGAATCCGGGTCACAGAGATAGTTGTATGCAGTGGCATCCTCTGAGAATGAGAAAAATCATACGTGTTATAAATTATCACAAAACAATTTTATTTAAATTCTTTGTTAATTATTTAGTTTATTATATATTTTTTGTTATATTATAAATATAAGATATTAATTTATAGGTCCCACCCTGGCGATTTAACGCAGACCCCTACATATTATATACCACCACAGGTTAACAAACATCACTACCACTACTCCCACTCATGCGTACGTGCTTCGAAACTAAAGACACTAATATATAGGGATCAGATTTTAATAATATTAGGAATGATATTAATTGATAATTTATCAATCACAAACTAATCCGAATCCTTTAGATGTATCTTGAACAGGATGTCGAAAATAATATTAAAAAATGTTGTAATAAAATCAGGAGAGGGGGGTGGTTTGAACATCGTAGGTATCCTAAAGCCGCGTTTACACTAGCGAAACTTCCTCGCGAAACAGTTGCACGAGAAAGTTTCGCACGTGTAAACGCCCCTCCACTCGCGAAACATTTCGGGGTGAGGACGCTCGCTGTGAGCCGGAGGTCAGTCGGTTTTCGTCCGCGCATCAAAGTGTTTCGCGCGAAACAAACTCGCTAGTATAAACGCGCATAAACGTTTCGCGAGTAAAATGGAGGGATGACGCAAGTTTCCATGATCACTACGAAACCAGAACTGAGGCTTGTCAAAGCCGGCTCACCATACTTGCGCAACATCTCGCTCTGAGTTGTGCTCTGTTTTGGGAGGTGCGAAATTTCTCTCGCAGCGAGGAAGTTTCGCGATGATGTTTCGGTAGTGTAAACGCAGCTTAATATATGATGGTGAAGTTGAAAATACGAGGGGAATCCTATTTTCCTGATAAACCGGCAGATGGTACAGAAGTTAACCACACTGAGCGCCACTTGCGATACGTGGCTGAGGCAAAACAACCAGGTTTAATAGGTATATAAGTTTGTAGATATATTTGTATTATGCAAAGATAAACAGTAGTATAGTATCCGATAATAATAATAATAAAAGAGTTCAAATAATAAAAGATGAATTTAGATACATTTAATAATTATATTATGTATTCCATTTGTCAAACAACTGAACCGAATTATATAGTTTGATATAAGAGTATGATCGTATACTATTTCTAAACTCACTTACCTATAGATAGATGTTTTAATGTGTTCCTCGCTGCACACATTTGATAAAATATATGGTAATTCCTCTCACCGGACGCTTGGAATACGACGCGGGACTTCTCCAAAAGGTATGTGCTCATGCTGGCCCCTACGATGGTATAACTTTTACTAAAATGAAGCTCTATGTATTTTCCGAATCGAGAGCTATTATCATTTCTAATTGTTTTCGCATTGCCAATGGCCTGTAAGCAGAGAAAACAAACGTAGGTAGAATGAAGTTAAAATAATTACGATGACGTTGACGAACCTCCAAGCCCATTGTATTGTGTGACCTTTAATGCGTGAATCTTATGTACTAAAACTGTGCCATTCTGAAAAAAAAAACAATTTTTTATTTTACATTTTACTTTTTGTAGAAAAGCGGATATTTCAGCTGTCAACACAGTGGCACTTGGGGGTGGGGATTCATTTTCTTTGCGTATCAGAGGGTGTAGAACACGTTTAAAATAGTCATTAATTTTCAGATTTCTTTATGTATATATATATATATATATATATATATATATATATATATATATATATATATATATATATATATGTGTATATATATATACGGATTTATGGACAAAATGTTGTGCTCACTACACCTCCAAAACCGCTGGTCCGATTTGGACGACGAAATTTGATTGGGTCAACAAGAGACGAAAGACGTTCTGATTGACGGTCGTCTTTCTGATTACAACGAAATTTGATAGGGAGCCTTTCCAGCGTTTTTTGCAACATGCTCCACGAACCAGCGGTTCGTAAATAGGAAAGCATTTTGTAAATTTTCCAGTGATCAAGACTTGACTTTCGCGTATGCCAATTGTTAACTTGCCCTTATAACTATTCTTCAGCGAGTGATCATCTTTTCATATTAATTCATACTGTTTCCTCTCTTCTGATTCATAAAAATAAATGTGTTCTAAATAATTTTCACCGACTTATATTTTACCTATCTCTATTCGAAAAGTTGGTTTTACTCACGCAAACTGCTTGTGTTTTTTTTTTTTTTTTTTTTTCCCCATTAATGAGATGTTGTTTTAATTATATTATTTTTGTGAGCATGAGATTAGGAAGGAAGAATGGAAAGATGGTTGAGAAGTTATAGTCATTGGAAGACTTTTGGGTACCTATGTGATTTTGCTCTTCCCTAAATACCGTAGACGTAAACCATCCAAAGGCGACCAATCCATTCCCCCTCGCACAATAAGAGTACGGCCAATGACACTAGCCTGAGAGTCGCAGAGCCCTGAATTCCAGTCCACCTACAAATATATAGAAGTCGAAAAAATCTCTTGCGCCCAATCCCACGTTTTCCCTCTATTTTTGCCTCATGCTGAAAGGCCTCGAAAAATATGCCTGAAGAAACCAACTTTGCGTTTTTTCAAAGTCGCAAGCGATTGCCGGTCCTGGAAGCCTGCACGCTGCTAAATCTCTGTTTCTCATACGCCACACTGATTTACGTTGTTCAGTGTTAATTTATGTTATCTGTGGCCTTCGATTTTTTTGTTATTAGGATGCACCTGAACAACATTACGAAGAGATATATTTAGTTTTAAAGTTATTTTTGAGCCTTTGCTAAAAACAAGAGTTAGTAATTTTTTTAGAATTATGAGTTTGATACAAATGTAGGCCCTGTAGGTAGGGAAAAATACTCCCTATAAGGCTCAAGATGTTACAGATAAGACTGAATTAAATCATGTAAAGTACATATAATTATATATTAATATAATTAAATTTAATTATATTATTTTTGTGAGCATGAGATTAGGAAGGAAGAATGGAAAGATGGTTGAGAAGTTATAGTCATTGGAAGACTTTTGGGTACCTATGTGATTTTGCTCTTCCCTAAATACCGTAGACGTAAACCATCCAAAGGCGACCAATCCATTCCCCCTCGCACAATAAGAGTACGGCCAATGACACTAGCCTGAGAGTCGCAGAGCCCTGAATTCCAGTCCACCTACAAATATATAGAAGTCGAAAAAATCTCTTGCGCCCAATCCCACGTTTTCCCTCTATTTTTGCCTCATGCTGAAAGGCCTCGAAAAATATGCCTGAAGAAACCAACTTTGCGTTTTTTCAAAGTCGCAAGCGATTGCCGGTCCTGGAAGCCTGCACGCTGCTAAATCTCTGTTTCTCATACGCCACACTGATTTACGTTGTTCAGTGTTAATTTATGTTATCTGTGGCCTTCGATTTTTTTGTTATTAGGATGCACCTGAACAACATTACGAAGAGATATATTTAGTTTTAAAGTTATTTTTGAGCCTTTGCTAAAAACAAGAGTTAGTAATTTTTTTAGAATTATGAGTTTGATACAAATGTAGGCCCTGTAGGTAGGGAAAAATACTCCCTATAAGGCTCAAGATGTTACAGATAAGACTGAATTAAATCATGTAAAGTACATATTTGCATATGTGGGAAAATAATTCGATGCACACATTTTCCTGAGTCCTCATCCGCTTTTCTCGATCAGCAATACTTTGAAACGCTCTCCTATCAAATTGGCAAAAATTGTTTCTCATGTTTCACAAGAACGACACAGAAGTTATGGTTTTAAAAAGTTTGAGAACTCAACTTACTTCCATAATAGGGCTGGACGCTAAAACCTTTTTTTCTACTTGGGTTTCTTTACTGGAACCTCCCACAGTAGCGAAGTACCTCATGGCATACTTGGCAGAAACGGTTTTGCCAGCTCCAGACTCACCAGACACGATGATGCTCTGGTTCATCTGCTCTCTAGATTAACAGAGCAAAAAGAGAAAATATGAAATATAGCCATGAACGTTGTACTGGCGTACCTATGCGACAACTAATGTATGACTAGACAACACAATGAATTTTCGATTGACACCCCAACTTAATCACCCGATAATTTTCAAATCTTTCCTAAAAGTTCCACTATGCACATTTTTTAAGCCACTTTTCGCGCGAACGCGCATGTGTGTTTGTGGACTAGCGGGCATTTATAGGCCGAGTATTTACGGATAATTACGTACTGTAAAATCGGTGGATTTGTGGATTTATCATGGTGGAGCATTTGTGGAGCAGACCTGGCGGGCTAAGATAAATAAGACAGAAATGACCTCGGGCAAGAAATTTCCGAGCTAAAAGGAGTGGCGACCAATAACATAAAGGTCATGGCAGCGACCGGATCATGGCGTGGGGTGTGATGCGGGAAAAGTGCCATGGAGTTACTCGAGTTAGGCATCTCAGCGGGAGTGCTCCGTGGTATCACCACCCGCGTCCTGAGGGGGTCTTACTTGAACTGGTGGTCATTTTATAGGGGAACTTCCTTTCATCCCACTCTTCCTCCTCCTCCTTCTGCAACTTCCCTCATCCCTAGAGCCAGCGTCGGGTAAACCTGGGTGTCCTCCCCACTTTTATTTATTTATTTATTTATTTTTACAAGTTAATGGTGTGCCTCCTCTGCCTTTGAGGGGAGTTTCTTTAAAAAAAAAAAAAAAAAAAAAAAAAAAAAAAAAAAAAAAAAAAAAAAAAAAAAGGTGTGTGTGGACAAGCGGACATTTATAGGCCGAGTAATTACGGATAATTTCGTACTACAAAATCGGTTAAAATCACTTGGAAGGAATTTTGGGTTCAAGTATGCACGGGAGCTGTAATTGATGCAATAACATTATGAATAAGTACCTACTTTTATTTAGATGCAAATTCATAAACTTATTCGTATTCATAATCACACTATATCTCAAGAGTTTCGAGTTCAAATTCCTTTTCATGAACGCAACTTTGCTTATCACTGATCCTACCCATTCCCATTGTTCCCGTACCAATTCTTAGCTATCCGTTTGGAACTCATCACCCCAGTTGTAAAAATGTCTCTCACACCAGTTTTTTCATTTTATACAAAACTCTCGAATAAAAAAAATGAACAGTGGGAAGGAACCCAGGTTTACCCGATACCGGCCCTAGGGATCAAGGATGTTGTGGAAAGAGGGGGAAGGAGAGAGGGTAAAAGGAAGTGGCCCTTTCGAACATTTTGATTTTAAAATTTTTGGAGCCATTGCAATAACTTCATTTTTTACGAAAATCCTCTAAAAATACTTATTCGCATACCTTCATTTGTACACGCGCAAGTTGAGGCTGAATAATGATTTACTCCAAAGCCAACTTGCGCTCTTTTCAAAGCCAAATGCTAAATACATTTAGAATTCATTCAACAGAATGGCACTCCTCGCTTTTTCAACCATCAAGTACACTTTACTGTGAGAGACACCTTGTTCGTAGGAACGATGACAAAGAATGGATGGAGTGATTCACACAAGTTTTTTTCGACGACTCTTAAAAAGGTGACACGAGAGGAAGAAGAGGAAAACGGTCGAACAATCCAGAAATTTTATCATTACAATAGGCAACTTCTATCTCGTCCTTCAATACTCCTTTCGAGTGAGCCGCGTTATTAAAAGTGCATTAGGTTGTCACATACCTATCTGATTTTATTATAAAAATATTGATAGAAAGGAATGAAAGGGGGATTTGTTCTTGAAATACGATAGATTTTCTCACGGATAGAAACCTATAACAATGTGTTATTCGCAACAATATTTATTAGCAATTGCCTTTCATAACAATTGTTATTAAATTAGTCATCGAGTCATATAAAGTGTTCAAGTGATGCAGCATGGCTAATAGAACAAATTTTCAAAGAAAAGTAGTGGATAATATTAAATCAGGCTCTAACATTCTGATCATTGAGGTCGACCATGTCCAGAATAAAACTGAGAGGACAGCCGTGTGACGAGATAGGAAAGCAAATTTTAGGACGCGCAGTACAACTCGAAAACTACCAAATTTTAGTCAACTATGGGCATATTCACCTAATAATCAAGTTTTCTCACTTATTTATGAATCTTAGAGGTGATGGAGTGGTTGCAATCGACTCAGCTCTGAAAATACTTCAACTGTGACACCCTATATTATGTCCAATTGTCAAAAACCTATTTTTTAGCTTTTTTTTGGGGCCACTAAATTGTAAATTTGAAACAAATTCTGGAGCAATCTTGATGGACAACGAACTCGACCTGTATTTTGCCAAGACGGATTTTTAGCGATTTTTCGCAGAAAATGAAGTTTGTGCAACACTTCAGTATGTAATACTGTTTAGAAATTAATATTCAGAGGGAAAATCCGAACATGCTTCACGAAAGATGGCACGCAATTTCGAAAATCGAATCTTCGAAAATCTAGTTCATCAAAAAGTGATGATTTCACGAGCTCTCTCGTCGAATGTACGATTTTTCAATTTTTTTACGGAGACCTTCTTGCTTAAAGTTGTCATCTAACAACGACACATAACAACGTTACGAAAAAAATTACAGTCAGTGGTGGATGTTTTGGGGAAATTAGTATGATTTGGGTCTTTTTTTACTTAGAATACGTTTTCCGGAGACCTTCTTGCCGAAAGTTGTCATCTAACAAAGACACGAAAAAATGACACGTAAAACTACACATACAAAAAGGCTAGTGTCACAATTGCCTAGTGATCTCCGTAGCTAATTTCCTTGCTATTCAACCTATGAAGCTATAATTTGAAATGGAGGTGAAAAACGTATTCTACGGTCATCGTTCTTTATCATTTAGGCGCAAGGTACCTATTTTTTAATGTTGGGAAACGACAGTAGCATATAAACTACTGCACCTAATGGAGGATTGATGAGATTCGGAAAGTATATTTAATGAATGTTAGGGCTGATTACTATTTACAGTAATTTGATATTTTACCAAGATCTTGATTGAGAAGATAAATAGAATTGTCAAAATCCTGAGGGTCAAACTGCTTGATTAACAGGGAGTCGTCTACATATCATTATACATAACTGTGGTTTATAGAATTCACCATATCATTAATTAATAAACTAAATATGAGCGGGCTTAGGACCGCTCCTTGCGATGTACCGAACCCTAATGGTAGACGACAATCCTTGACCATTTCGACAATCAGTTTATTAGTCACGGGGTATCGAACATAACTACCAGTTTAAGGTTTGCGCAAGAGCGATGTTCAACCAATCTCAAAGAAATTCAAGAAATACCATTCCGAGATTTGTACTTTAGTACCTCCGAATTTGAACGGAATCGGACAATGATAGATCGTAAAATCTATTTCGGGAAATTTACTATTGTGTATGCACACAAGCAAATATTAATACAATGGCAATGGACTTGATAGGGGCAAATTAACCCGCAAAGACTTAGAAAATTGCATCAAAATCAGTTAATTTTTCTAGGATTTTGGTCTGTGTCAACCAATTTGAGTTTCAACCAAGCACGATTAAACGCATAGCGAACTGAAACATATACCAAACCACCCTCCGAGTTTGAATGACTTGCATGCTAGATCATAAGAAATCGACCTTACATGAAATTCACGTTGGCGCATGCGCACTCTTTTACTGAAACAACGGCAATGAAATTTATAGAGGGCCATCTAGAAGCCATTGGGCACTAGACAAAAAATTGTTTCTTGGACGATTATAAACGTTCATTAATGAATAATAATAAATAATAAACCAAAATAGTGTAGATGCATAGTTTGACTGACCTTTCGATTTTTGTATAAGCTTCTTCTGCCACGGCGAATATGTGAGGGTCGAGGTCGCCCATGTTTTTGCCCCGGTACATCCATATTGTGCCGGGATCGTAGATGGAAACTTCACAATATGGATTGATGGCAACCAGTACGATTCCTGTACATGAATAAAATTCGTTAAAAGCTATTCACTCACAAAAAGTGATTCTCACTTTTTGAAGGTATGTCTGAATGACCTCGAAATGAATAAATAATCGCATGGAGTTTCACTATAAAGCCGCCCATTCACGATCCTGCTGCAGGAAGTGAGGGGAACCAAAACCTTCGAACCAAAAACTTCCCTCTCTTCTTGCAAGAGAGACGTGCAGGGCGTGTGCGGAGGCCTTCCTGCTGCAGGTGTCCTGCAGAGCTCGTTGGATGGTTTTTCATCGGACCTTCCTGCGGTCCGAGATCCCCCACCCTATCAACCTGCTAGGTCCGAGCGTGTGAGGAGCTGCCGGAAGACCTTCCATGTTCTAATCACCCGCCAACACAGGATTACCTCAGAATTCCGTATACTGGCAGGAAACCTTCGGTTTGAGCTAGGAATGACGGATCGTGTGTGGAGATCGCACTCTGAGGCAGGATAGTGAAGAGGGGAACTTCGTTGCACTCCCCACCTCCTGCAGCAGGATCGTAAATGGGCCACCTAAGAAAGCTCTGGTGTATATACAGTTTACAACTTGTTAACTAACATCTATTCAAATCACTCCTGTAACTCGCAATATTTCTGTTTTGATTATTATTACCTAAAGACACTGGGGTTTTATCCCGTAACAAGGGTTGGGAAGGTTGTTTTATTTATTAGATAGGTATACACTTACCGCAGTACGTATAAATATTTTTCGCTTTGTAAAATCGAACTTGTAGATTGTACAAGACGGCGGGTTCGTGAAGGTATGACAGCGAGGTGAGATCATTTTGCCCGATGAGGATGTCCGGGTTACGAAGGGGCGGGAGGTCGTCATCAGTCTTGACCGTTAACTCTTTGGACTGGAATTTAATAAGAACAAATCAACTTGTCAAGACACAACCATTTGATTGAGTTGTGCTACAATTTAGATACTCGTAGATAAGTAATAGTTGTTCAGCCTTACGCTGAAAACGTAGATCAATGTTACGAGTATTTAAGGATGCGAAGCAAAGACGTAGAACAACGAATCCTTGTAAGCAGGATCACCCGGAATAGCAGCTTGACAGGTTGTCAATATTTGTTTGTCTGTTTTCTTTTGGTGACTACTAACATGTCAAATAATTTACAGTGCAGCTTTATTAGCTTTAATTTCGTAGTTTTCTCCCCTAATTAGCAGAGTAAAAGTAAAATTAACTACACCGTTGGGAAGGTGAGATTTCGGCGCAGTTTTTACCGTTTTTGCATTCTGAAAAAAAATATTGGTTCCCATAGCTCAATTCCCGCTTGAAAAAACTCGTCATGTCTCAAACCTTAATTCTTAAAAAAGGTCAGGCATCCAATAGGAAATTTAATGCTCTTTCCAGCGGTATCTTCAAGTGTGAATTTACACAGCAAATAAAGGAAGTTATGATTGTTTTACTGACAACACGAAAAGCATCTTGAAAATTGAATCACTCAAAAACTAAGAGGTAAAAAAACTAGGAGGAATTTTGATCAGAAATGAGCTCTAGAATCAACACCAGCAGTTTGGCGGACCTGTTTGTGTACACCCTGTATATACATCAACATGATCTATTTTCCAATTAATCCATATTTTACTAGAAGGATTGATTTAGGATATTTGTTAATGTGTGTGACGCGAGCTTATGAGCCATACCACCGAATTATACTCATCACCCATATTATATACATCCAATTAAACAAATAAAATGAAAAATTACCCACATGAAAATGAGGGGGGGGGGGGGGGGGGGGCAGTACAAGGGTGCTTTATGTTCTACCAAAAGTAGGTACTGTGGTGAATTCCACCACAACATTTCAACAGCCCTTTTCAGGGCTACCAAAAAGAGGTACTCAAGACACAACTACATATAAAAGACGTCGAGTTACAACTCCACGAAATAACATATTTCGCCCGAGAGAATATGCGAAATATTCACTCACGAACGAAATATTCACAAATAATCAACAAGCCAAACACCCACTGCGGGAGAAGGGTTCGTCAAGACAACACACAAAAGTTGCCTTGAGAACAACAGCCCAAGGAAACGATCAATCGACCCCTACGGAACTCAAGGGCGAGGCTGGCAAACCAACTCAACAATCGTATGCACAGATTCTGAGAAAACACTATGCGAGCCAATAAAGAAACACCTGGTGAGCTAATGAAATTAAGCGGACCAACCAGGGGGCAGCCGGAGGCGGCCACCCCCCTATAAATACCACACACGGAGCCCAGCGTGTTCATTCCACCTTCTGCTCTCGCTGACGACTCTTCTCCTCTCCGACGAAGTTTCTACACGCATCCAAGGCTCAGAAAGGCATATTCTTCTCTCCTCACAGATTCTCTCGATCTTCTTGGCATCTACGAGTCTAGTCATTGCACTACTCATTGCCCAACGTAGATCTCCAGTCAGGGTACCACCCGGCACGTTTCAGACTTCGTCTAAAACGGTGCGTCCGCAGGGATACCTTAGTCGTGCCGCCCGAATCTCGCAGCATTACGCTCTTGATTGCCCGCAGGGACACGCCGGGAAATTGCACAGCTCATACGCTCCAATTTACCGTCCAAGGAAGCCTTTATCAAGGCTCGGAGAGGACCCCGACATCAAGCTGGGAGAGAGCTTTGTCGAGCGAGTCCCTCCTCATCATAAATCCTTCATCCGAAACGGAAAGGTATTTCAATCGAGTAAACACACTCGGATATCTCGATGGAGCGCAGCCCCTCTTACTTCCTCGGGCTCGAGGAAGAAGAGCTCGGCGCTGGAACGGGCACTAGCCCCACAACAGCTCCCTATCCGAAACTCGACACTCACTCTAAACGTAGTGACAAACTACACGGACCAGCTCCGTGTCCAAAGCTCGAACCTCTCGACGAGATCGCAGCTTTACCTAACAAATCCGCGAAGGGTTTGTTAGCTACACCCTTACCTACACAAGGGGTCGAGGATACTTTTCAGACTCTCTCGGAAGGTAGTCATTACGATTCTACCCATATACATGGATATTCTCAATATTCATCTCACGGTCACACCGCCGATCCGAGTGTTCAATACACTCCTATCCTGCATAAACCGCACGGACCAACAGGTACTTTTCAGCACCTCAATCAAACACATTCCGTTCCTCCTACAGATGTAAATCTGAGACCGGAATATTACACAACGGTTCAATACCCAAATACGCATTTCCAAACAGCTCGAAACGAGCCTGGCGCCCCTCGCGGCCTACCAATGAACGAACCACGAGGTTCAACCACCCAGCAAAATGTCCTTGACAATTTCGCTCACATTTCCTCCGGAAATAATCCAGGGACTAACCCGCATATTCAGGATATGGGTACTTTTCAAAACGTCCCACTTGGTCTACCTACACCAAGTAGAACATATATAAATCCACTACAGGTACTACCTACTTAATAGGTACCAACTAAACAATTGGAGAAGAGTAAAGCAACCATACTTCCACTTGGTTTTGTATTTTTCTTTTTTGAACATAGGCATAACATACAGAAATAACTTTGATTCAGCTTAATAATGTAAATCTGATGTGATGAATGATCAGTTTTCCTTTCAAAGGACTGCAAATATACCACTCATTGCCACCATTTTGGCAATGCAGTGCCGTCAACAGTAATCGATAAACGAAAATAGACCGCCAGTGTGCATAGATTGTTGCAACAAGAAACATGTGCTCGTAAAAATAGCCTTAAGTTCCGCTCAGTAAAAGTAGCTTTTCGTGACGAACCTACGCCTCGCCTAGGCTAACCCCGATAGTTAAGATTAACTACGGAGCAATCGAAATTGATCTCCTTTCGTTAAAAAATCGTACTAGAACTAGATCATCATTTTACCCTGTTTTGAAATGATATTTTATGAATGCAACCCAAAATGAATTGAAATGCATTGAAACTGTTAGAAACATGACTTTACAATTGAAGCCGAATGTAGAGTCTGAATAGAGCATCAAAACAAGAGTGATGTAACCGCCCACTACTCCCACTAGATGAGGGAAGTACAGCTGTAACAAAGTCTGAAAACAGCTCACTAACAAGCTCCGCATCGTTCGATGATTCGGCAATACGAATCTCAAGTTCTCGTTTAGTTTCAAAACCTGAAATGAAAACGATCCAGTCATGCAGCATGAACGTTTGAGCGAATTTTCTTAAAGTACCATCTTTCGTATTTGGTATATAATATGTTAAATTGTATTGAAATTAGAGCAACTTGGGTAAAAAGAAATTGTTAAAAACCAATGTTATCGCAAAAAACTCGTACTAAATAAAATTCGTCAATTCCAAAAAGATTTTGGATTTTTTAGTTTTTTTTTGTTGCAGTTTCTATTGATTTTTCAACAAATACGTATTAACGAAATTTAAGTAGGTACATTTTTCGGAATAATTTTGTGCATAAAGTTTTTAATGTCCTATTTAATCGTTAATAACTTTGTTTTGACTGAAATTCTGCAAAAATTTTTAAATTTAACTGTTTTTGGCCGTTTTTAACCATTTTTAGTGATTATTTTGGGCAATTTGTTTTTTAAATTTGACCAATTTAATGTGTTCAAAAAGTACTAACCAACAAACTCCTTTTGGTTTATTATTTCCAATAATAAGCCTATGTGATCGTATAGCAAAAAATTTTTATAACCCCCCCTCAAACTTTGTCACTTTACGTTTCAAGGTGCGTAGAATCCAAATTTGAAATGTTCGTCCGCCGTCCGGGCCATAAAAGGCCTTAGAATTGACTTTAAAAATCTGTTCTTTCGCACATAGACTCCACTTGGGGTCTAGTTGGTCCTAACTTCTCGCCAGCTCGATCGCTCCACTCTCATGGGTGCTATGAGCCAAAAATAGGTGAACAAGTGTCTTGTTTTTGTATATTTCAAGTTGTATAGAAATTGGAGATTTATGAGTGAAAAGAAAATGTTAGCTATTAATTTTATGGAAAAAAAGTATTCTAAATGATACTCTTCTATTCAAAAAGAGATTTTGGATTTTAGGCTATTTTTTGCAATTTTATAGATTTATTAAAAGTTGATGAAGTTCAAGTTTTTAGCATAATTTCGTACATAAATTTTTGAATGTTCTATTTCATAGTTGATAAACTTTATTTGACCAATCTTATGCTAAAAATTATCAATTTAACAATTCTTAGCCATTTTCAGTGATTTTGTCAGCACATTTTTTAAATTTGACCAATTAGATGATATCATAGACAGTATAGGTAACACTTTTATGTGTTGGAAAGATGACTTGGTAATAAATTGTTTTGTTTATCAACTATATTAAAAAGCGTAAAATTGTGAGATTCCGCTGCTGTAATGGATTGAACCCATTTGTGAGGTCCGAAGCTCCGAGTTCCGATACTAAATATACTATAAGCGGCGTTTAATAATTATGGACCAGAGATCTACGTAGAAGGGCTGACAATACATAAATAATAAACCTTTGTGTAATAATTTGCAGCGTTTTTTCATATGGAAAGCTTGATTTTTTGGCGTGAGAACGGGATTTTTATCTCAATCCAAAAGAGAGTTATTGTCTGGAATTGTGTGTGTGTGTGTGTGTGTCAGCAAGCATCCCATCTTTACGCCGCCAGCGCCTGCTCGCAATGACTGTACGACCCGAATTTTATTTTGATTCATTTATTTATTTATTGATCGGTTGGACTTGCAAAGCAATGATAAATAACAAACAAAATAATATATAATTTCAACTTATTTCCAAGAATTAAGCCAAAGCCCGTGGCAAGAATTGATCAGGCTGATAAATGTAATCCCCATATATGTGAAATCAATGGATTATCCTGAATCAAAATAGTTCACGGTCCACTTTATAGAAGTATCTAGTTGAACTGTTAATAGTATACCCAGATTCAGAAAATTGAATACCAGCTCATTCCATTTCTCTTTCGGTAGGTATTTTTCATTTTTGGGTATATATATATATATATATATATATATATATATATATATATATATATACATACGTACATACATATATATATAGATGAAGCCCTAATTTGATCGAAAATTGTATGAAATATATAATAAAATAAAAATAAAATGCTATGCATTTGGTTTTGAAAAAAAAAAATAAAATAAAATAAATAATAATAATAATATAAAGTGTGTTCAAGAATCACATAGGTACTGGTGTTTCTCCTTGCAACAATTTTAGTTCAATTGGAAGTATAGAATAATATGAACTCACCTCATTGTCATCGGTTATAACAGACAAGGTCTTGTTGGAATAATCTATCACCTTAGCACCGACCCAAACTTTTTCTGGATGCGGGATCCATATCCTTGCATTCTGGAACAATCATGCAGTAGGTATACATTAGAATGATTGAAAAATACATGTAAAATATTTTTTTGTTTTATTTCAAATTAATGATGTCTTGGGCGATTATACAAGTTGGTACATACGCCATATATGTAGACGTAAATTTTGACATCAAAATTTAATTCTTATAAATCATATACAAACTTCTACGGAACTCCCAAGGTATATACTTACTTACTTACTTAATAAATACTTTATTTTCAGAAAGACAGGATAGTTATACAGAGAGATGGTTTCCATAAGCTATTTTGCTCACTGAAAATCCCACAAGGCAAGGCCTGAGTTTGGGTATTTCTAAGGGATAGAAACCATGGAAATACATTATTTTCTTCTTCTTACAACAGAAAGGAAAATAAACTAATCAAAACATCAATAAAATATTAAATCAGCTTGAACGTAAAATTTCAAAACATGAACTAACTAATCAAAACATGAATAAATCTTAGAAATTTAACAGAATTTGGCATAGAACAATATTTAAAATTAAATAAATCTTAAAACTTGAAAAAATAGCTAGTGCATTACAAAATCAGTCTTCGTTGAGTACTAATACTCCAGTCTCCACAGGAATAGGAATGAGAATTGCATAATCAGTCTACGTTGTGGGATTATACATATGGAGAACCTATAATTGATTTAAAACGTTGGCTGATTGGATAATCCAATCCTTATTTTGTCTGAACCGACTAGGTTTACTATTTCCATATATGCAAAAGGAAAAAGAGTCTGCCGAGTTGGGTGTGGCACATAGCTTTCTCGTATGCGTAACATGATTGAAAAGTTTTTAATGATCTTGAAAAATTCCATAGTATATCAAGGTGTAACGTGAAACGGCAAAATGAGTCAATTAGGAAACGAAAAATGACGCATGAAGTAATTTACGTTTGCTCATGCGCAGAATTAAGTAATGATTTGAGAACAATAAAATTGGTAGGGGAACATCTACAGCCTAATCCGCATATCTTCTGAAAAGTTCATCAAAATCGGATGAAGACTGTTGAGGTAACTAGGAAAACTGCTATTAAGCTCGTTACCAGGATTACATATTCGCAGCAACTATTAATGGTACGACCATGTTGAAATTGATACGGGATGATCAAATCGTCCTCTTCCAACTGTCCAAATTTGAGGGAGATCGGACGACTAGGGCGTGAGAAAACTATACTTGGAGGTAGTTACGTTTGCGCATCCGCAGAGTAAAGTATTGATTTGGGAACAATGAAACTGATAGGGGACCATTAGGGTGCAATCATGGTTTGCACATTCTCTGGAAATTTCATCGAATTGAGATGAAAACTGTGGAAATTATGCATGTTACAAAGATTTCATATTCACGCATGCACCGCAGCTACTGATGAAACAATCATGATGAAATTAATCCCGGATGATCAAATCGCCTTCTCAACTATCTATCGAATTTTACCGAGATCGGAGACCAAAATAATGAACGCGACAAAATAGAGCTAAATATAATTTACGTTTGTGCATGCGCATAGTGAAGTACCTACCTACTGATTTTGGAACAGTGAAACGAATGGGGGACCATACGGGTGCCATGGGTCCTTAACCCGCACCCATTCCCTGAAAACTTCATCAAAATCGGTTAATTACTGCGGAAATTAAGCTTGTATACTTTTGCACATGCGCAGGAGCTTACTGCTAATGTTACGATCATCTTGAAATTGATATAGGATGCTCAAATCGTTTTCTCCCAACTATCCTCCGAATCAAAGCGAAATCGGAATATGTACTAGGGCGTGAGAAAAATGCTTGGTGGAATTTACGTTTGCGCAAGCGCATAGTAAAGTATTGATTTTGGAATAATGAAACTGATAGCGGACCATCTACACCCCAACCCCCACATTGCCAGAAAATGTCATCAAAATCGGATGAAAGCTGTGGAAATTAAGCCATTTACAAGGACTCACAGACACGCACACACACAGAAAAGGAACCAAAGTTGTTCAGAATGTTCTAAAACGTAAAATGCAAGTGGAAAAAAAGTTTTAAAAAATAATAAAATAAAAAAAAGTGTTAAACAGGCGAACAACGACGAAAAAATGGTACTTACCTAAATTTATATTTGATAGATGAATGGGTCTAGGAAAAATTGATCATTTTTGAATTGTGATAATACGTGCCCACAAACTCTCGAAATATATGCTCAAATCATATGCTCAATGTAAAAATGATATCAATAAAAGTTGTAAAAAAATGGGTTATAATTTTAAATTGGTTTGCATAGCAGAATATTAATAAGTTTGTTCATCATGAATTAAGACGTAAAAAATTTTGTGCACATGGAGTGCTTATATTTCAGAAATTCTTTTATTTAAAGTTGAACAAAACACGAAATTTTCTCACAAAGTTTTATTTATATGATTCATTCTGACTTTTGTCACAAACGGCTCTAAGAGTTTGGATGATTTCCCGTGAAGCATACTTTAGATGGGGATCCAGAATTTTCCCACATTGTTTAATACACAATATGAGAGACAACATCTATGTGCATCAACATTCAATTCGAAAGTTCTATTTCTCCCATTCTTCAGAATTTCAGGGATTTCTGAAGCTATAAAAATATCGTTACAGACAAGAAATTTCATGGTTATAAGCAGAAAAACACTAGTATCGCCAACAAACATTGAACACGTCGGGAAATCGGGATTCGCATCAGGTGTTTTATGAAGAGGAACATGGCAAGTCTGTGACAATATGGATAGACGCATCGAGGAGTTACGTAATATATTTCAGGTACCCGTAGATTCGAGTTACAGAAATCAGATACTTGAGTCATTCGATGCCTCTCCGATGCAACAAACAGTTTGGGAATGTGCAGCACCAGCAGTCTTGTTATTGCTTCAAACAACAAACAACCTCAATGACAACAAGAAAAACCTCAGTTCTTTTGTTTAACAAGCATGAATGAAATACAAATACTAAATAGGTAGGTAATCTAATAATAATTAAGAAAGCTGTTGAATGAATGACAAGTTCGAAAGAAGGAGATTTGAGTTATTTCATCATTATTAATACCATCATTATTGCTTCTGCATGTTGCGCATGCAACATCCTTATGTGAAGTGGACATTTCTTTGAAAAGTTTCTTTAACTGGACAGTTCAAATTACCTATCACAAAATCTTACGAAAAAGGCCTTACTTTCTTTAACCATTTTAAGGACTTCAATTGCCTTTTTTTTTTTTTTGTAAAGTTTTTGAAATTTTTTTCGCTCCAAACTCGAAATTTTGAGTTGCACTTCACGTTTAATATCTCCTTGACTAATTTTTGTTCAGTATCTGTTGGTCTGTATTCGCAGATCTTATCATACTTTTCGCCATTTTCATCTGATCTTGATGGAATTTTCAGGGTTTCCGAAGTCAAGTCCCAGACGGCCAAATAAAAAAATCACACATGGATCCATAGACGCCTCTGCGCATGCGAAAACGGAGTACTTTCAAACAGCGTTGGGCAAAATCTTTAGGAAATAAGATTAAGATTATTCTTCGTACGCATTTCATTTGTCAATAAATCTCTCTCTAGTATTCACACAGTGGGTCAGTGGGATTAAGATTAAAATCATTATTAGAGAATATATTATATTATTACAATAAATTCATAGATTATTCCTAGTAATTAATCGAAGGAGTTTGTATTTAATCATAGGCAATTTATGAATAATCAGAAAAACCAAGGTGAATACCTATTATCGGGGAACTCCTCTGAACACAATTTCCATAAACTAGAGACCCACAATCTATACATTTTTAAATCATTGAAATGTTGATCATTCATAATTTTTAAGGACATTAACATTGTTTTAGAGAATGCTCGTAGAAAATAAAGCTATAGCAATGGCTCCAAAACTTTTAAAAAATCAAATTTTCCAAAATGATCATTGAAATCCATTTTTAGGCATTCTGAAACGATTTCTGGATTTAACGCCTTCCAAAAGAATGGACCAGTTCGTAAGGCAGCACCCAAGCACAACAAAAATGGGCTGAAAAAATCACTAAAAACGGCTTGAAATCGAATTTATATTTTATCAGAAAGTTACTTTGAAAACTTCATCAACTATAAATCGGATTATTAAGAAATTCGTGCTAACAATTCTGTCGAAAAAATATAGCTACTTAATTTTCATTTAAAATGTTCTAAAAAACTGTACAGACTGCTAAAAATTGTTAAAAGTCCTAAAATTGATATATCGCACCCCGGCAAGAAAAGTGACACTTCTCAAAAAATCCGGTTTTGGGTTAGCACTTTCATTGCGTGCTCCAGACTGATACCTACCAGAGGAAAAAGTTGTTTTGGCTGTAGTAACAACACTGGCTGTGGGAAGTCGTTAGTGTCAGTTTTCCTTGCACCGGTTTTGGGCCAACTTCCAGCAAGAAAAGTGACACTTCGAAAAAATTTTCCCAGTTTTATGATCTCAAGGGTTTGGCGCAGCAAACTGGAACTAATTATAGTGAAACCGTTGATGGAAAGTCAATTAAAACCACAGACGTAAGGGTCATGAAGGCTCAAAAATCGACTCAAGGGGTTCTGTTTCTTAAATCTGGTTTCAAAGATGAATTTTCGGAAGTGGTTGTCAAAAATACTCGAGCCTCTTCAAGGCGTGCTTCTTCGTCCCATCCTTGCGAGCTCAGTCTATCCCCTGCTTACCCAAGCAAGATACCATTAGCAGATGGTAAGAAACCAGATATTAATGATTTGATTGCTGACAGCCTAATTCCTCAATTTTATGAATCCTACTATCGCGCCTTATTTAACTGACTGCGAATGACTTATATGTGACTCCGAATTTCCTAGTCTTAGCTCTAATGGCACAACACTACTTCGTGCCAAACTCTTTTTAATTAGTTTCTACAGTGTCAGTTGTTGGTGCTTTAGGTATTACCAATAGCCTTAGGTCCTACCTATCTCTTTTGGTTTATTATTCTTTAATAAACCCTTGTTATCTCTTCAGAAAAAACTTTTTTTAAATTAATGTTCCTTGGTTTTATGAACAATTTTTGCTTGAATGCGAGTACTTCTTTGCAGACTGAAGTAGTTTTTTAAATGGATGTATAAGTTAGTATTGTGTTGCGTTCTCTAGTTCTTTAAATATTTAATTTAGTTTGAGAATAGGTAATGACATTTATCTGGGAAATTGTAAGACTAAGTACCTAATCAAGTGCCACCCAAAAGTGCCTAACTTTTTCAAGTGCTGTGATTAAGGTTCACTCTTCCTTCTGTTCTATTATAATGTTGCTGTTACAACAAGCTTTTTGTTGTTTCACACCCTTTTTTTCAATTAAAAAAAATGGAAGTGTCGCTTTGCATAGCTAGTTACAACTCAATTTACTAGCACCTTTTGAACTATTCCGGCAAGAAAAGTGACACATCGACGAAATTCCCCTTTTTTTGACCGAATAATCAATTCCTGATGACATTAACAAAACATATATTAAGATATCTGTTATCTGAATTGCTTCTTCCGTACAATAAGTTAAAATGGCCGTCCCAAGTAGCAGCGTTTGGACGCAATCATCATTATTGTGTTACTGATTTCGGTTTTTTGGCTTTCCTGAAAAGTGAGGTTTTTTAAAAGTGTCACTTTTCTTGCCAGGGTGCGATTATGTAGCCAAATATTATTTAAAAAAAGTTTCTTTACCATAATTTAATGGTAATCAATCTCTGGGGATACCAAGTGCTCAAGTTTCAAACATAAAAAATGTTTGACATAAATAGGGTGAGAAAAATAATTACGAAATTCACAAGACTTGGCCCAACTCTGTCCTCAAAAAGGTAATTTCTAGCGACTTTGGAGGATAGTTGAGGATAGAACGACAGGTGATTTTCAACAAATTCTATATACTCGTAGAAGGCTCCTGCACATGCGTAAACAGGCACATCTTTCAATACGTGTTAATTCCATAATTTCCAGATGATTTCGATGAATTTTACATGGACTTGGAATGTGTGGTGGCGGAAAACTTTTTGGAATAGATACTCATTGAGAATCATCCGTTAGATTACCATTTACGTAAGTTTCGGAGGAATCCGAGTCGATCATTAGCTTACGTAAATGATAATTTTACTATTAGCGGAAATAACATCAGATTTAAATTATATAAGATTTAATACCATCCGTTAGGTTCATTTTATTTTGTTTCTTTTACTGCATCTGAGAATATAGTATTTTTAGTTCGAACATTACATAATTACGATAAAACTTTCAAGTATTGCTAAAATTGCTAAGTATTGCTTGTAGCAGATATTGTTTGCCTTCAATCTGCAAGGATTCAAAATGTTTGGTTAGTGTAGAAGATGCTTTGTTATTCATAATTTTTTCCTCATGTCTCTGGTGCTCTTCCCATAACAGTGCCGAAAAAAGTCTGCCAAGTTGGGTGGGCAGCATAGCTTCCTCAAATATTGTAACATGGACGTATAGTATAGAATTAGTTGAAGAACAAAGTACGAATCGAAATTATTGATAAGTCAACGTTATAATAAATTAACGTTTGCGCATGCGGACAGACTACTATTTATGTGACGGCAATGAATGATAGGGGACATAACAGTGCCGAAAAAAGTCTGCCAAGTTGGGTGGGCAGCATAGCTTCCTCAAATATTGTAACATGGACGTATGGTATAGAATTAGTTGAAGAACAAAGTACGAATCGAAATGATTGATAAGTCAACGTTATAATAAATTAACGTTTGCGCATGCGGACAGACTACTATTTATGTGACGGCAGTTAATGATAGGGGATCGTCTAAAAGCTATCCAGC
This sequence comes from Adelphocoris suturalis, assembly GCA_030762985.1. NCBI lineage: Eukaryota > Metazoa > Arthropoda > Insecta > Hemiptera > Miridae > Adelphocoris > Adelphocoris suturalis. Next base: position 45,081,968 of record CM061044.1, read on the forward strand.
ACAACAGTGTTGGGCATAATCTGATCGTCGAATACGTATACGAATGTAATCGCGATAATTATTCGTTGATTCTGAGTCAACTGCGATTATATTCGTATGCGTGTAATCGTATTCGTCAGTCGGCGATTACACGAATACAACTCATAAAAATGCGTCACAGTAATCAATTTCAATAGGGCGTCCGTCCTATAATATGCGAAGCCTAGCTAATATTACCTAGCTTCAGAGGGACGTCCTATTGAAATAGATTTGAGACAAATAAGGACGTCCCTCTGAAGTTAGGTAATATCAGCAAGGCTTCGCATATTATAGGAGGGACGCCCCATTGAAATTGATGACCGTGACGCATTTTTATGGGTTGTATTCGTGTAATCGCCGACTGACGAATACGATTACACGCATACGAATATAATCGCAGTTGACTCAGAATCAACGAATAATTATCGCGATTACAATCGTATTCGTATTCGACGATAAGATTATGCCCAACACTGCCGCACAATCCCAGAAAATTCGCTTAAGATTCGCATCAAAATCTTTCCATTAGACTCAGAGTTATATGCGTGTTAATCGATATTAGTTTCGCGCATGCGCAATGATTATTAATCTATCAATAGCGATATAATTTATAGGGCGTTTTTCTAGAACGCATATCCAATTATCTAACAGGTTGAACGAAATCGGACCAACAGATGATGATAAATCAAAGTTATAAAAAAAACTGACGTTTGCGCATGCGCACAGGCTATTGTTGGTTTGACGGCATCGAAAATTGTAGGGGATCGTCTGGGAGCTAGCCCCCACAATTCCTGAAAATTTCATCGGAATCGGACTAAAACTTGATATAGTTTTGGGCGGGACAAGTATTTACCATAGACAGTAGACATCAGACAGACAGACGGACACGGAACCAAAATTGATCAGCAAGCTCTCAAACGCAAAAAGCAAGTGGAAATTCTGATTTGAGGAAAACAATTTTTTCTACCTCAATCACGAACACAAAGCTTCCCTCCCTACCTTCGGCAGTGAGGAAGCAAAAAATATCGGAGTCGTGTCCTCACGAAACTGGTACTGGCCCGGGGGGTTCTCGAGAGTGCTGAATCCGAAGGCCGTTTTTCACGTAGACGTATAAGACGGGGGTTTTCACAAATTTTTGATGATTTTTCTACAGTTTTTTGATAGTTTTTGAAAATTACACCACTTGACAACCTGAGAAAAAAGGTGTCATTACTTGGTCTTTTTCTGCGTCGAATGAGGCCACGAGCAGCTCTAGAGATGTAATAATTGATTTTTTGCAATTTTTCAACTCCCGAAAACGAGTTTTTTGTATTTTTTTTTTTTTTTGATAACTTATTTTTCCTCGGTATATTCCCAAAAAACACGTTTTTTGGTAGTTGAAAAATCGCAAAAAAATCAATTATTACATCTCCAGAGCTGCTCGTGGGCTCATTCGAGGCAGAAAATGTCGAAGTAATGGCACCTTTTTCTCAGATTGTCAAGTGGTGTAATTTCAAAAACTATCAAAAAACGCTGCAAATGATTACATAATGGTTTATTATTTCTGAATCAGATAGCCAGCTATAGCAACCAGCATGCTCTGGGGCTTTCGCCAGTCTCTTTTCTAGTATCCACCTCTGTTCTCGCGTTACAGGCTGCGCTCCCGATGGGGAGCAAATGGATGATCGTACAGCCACCCGAGTGGTCTCATTCAATCCACTGAGCTAATTTCTATAGGAATCAAACTAAAACCGTAGGTACACTAGATTCCAAAAGCATCTGGGACATACCCCAGTCGATTCTGCGTCCGAAATTACCCCTCTGCTACGCCCCTGGTCACCCCAGCCGCCACAAGGTGCTGCGGCGCCTCCTCTCACTCCACCCCCAGCTTACCCCCCCCCCCCCACCCACCGTGACCCCCTGAAAAGCGTGCCAGGCGTGCGCGCATGCGTGAGTCTAACACTCAAAGCCTCGAAAAAGACACTTTTTCGCCCGTTTTTGGCCCATAGCATCTATGCGAGTAAAGCGATCGGGATGGTTAAACGTTAGGACCAACTATACCCCAAATGGAGTCTATGTGCGAAAGAACGGGTTTTTTAAGTCAATTCTTAGGCCTTTTATGGCCCGAACGGCGGACGGACATTTCAAATTTGGATTCAACGCACCTTGAAACGTAAAGTGACAAAGTTTGAGGGGGGGTTATAAAAATTTTTTGCTATACGATCACATAGGCTTATTATTGGAAATAATAAACCAAAACTGTTGAAAAATCCCGTTTTTTGGCAGTTTTTAAGCAAATGAGGTTAAGGAGGTATTTCAGACCCATCATATATGGTATAGGCGTGTTCTTTGTTAAATATAACCTTTTATTTTAACATAAATTATCCTGGAATTTAAGAGATATTTTCAAAAATGCAGGTGCCGCACCTCAAAAATTAGACGACTACGTGAAAAACAGACTTCGGATTCGGCACCCTCGAAAACCCCCAGGACCAGCACCAGTTTCGTGAGGGCACGGCATTTTGCATTATTAACTAACATTTACTCCTCCAATTAGGCTCAAGGTTTGTAATGAGCGCAAAACATCTTCAAAATCTCTTTCCACCAATTTTGAACTTCACTTGATGCCACAAGGATTGAAAAAGGCTCAGTTATCTACGCGAAACGAAAAACCATATGGTACTCAACCTTTTGAGAGTACCTACACAATGTAGGTAAAAATGAAGTATCATCAACAATGTTTATTAACCTCTTAGGACTTAAATTTCATAATAATCATGATCTTATTTTTATTCTCTATCTTCCTTTTTGGATGGAGGAAACGCGGCCGTCCTGAATATTCAGATCTTACCTCTTCAGGCTATAATGTCAATATTCCTAATTATGAAGTTCTTGTTTATGAAACACTGTAATTTCCATGTTTCAAGGAGTCATTCCAAAAGGAGATCCGAGGTCGGTTCGGTATTCTCTCATCTCAGGTAGGATAAGTAAGGACAAGGAAAACTGCAGAGTAACAATTAAAAAAAAGGGAATGCACTATAATTGCTACGATTAAAGAATAACGGGGAAGGCACCCCAAGATCCTGCTTCGCGACTCGCGTGAGGTCCACTGGCTCTTCGCTCTGCAAATTTTTGAAAGGGAAAAATACTTATAGAGACAGAGCAAGATCCAGCTAATTTATAGCAAGAGACTGATTCTTGCTGCTTGTAGATAATAATTACTCAAAATTGAAGTCGCTTACTTTTTCAATAAACGGATATTCAAAAAAGTTGCGTATCTAATCGGCTAGACAATTTTCATTCAAGAATTCCTTAAACGCTCGGGTTGATTTGCCCCCAACCGAAAAAAAAAAAAAAAAAAAAACCACAAAGGTTTATTATTTCCGTAGAGGATACTTTCTACGCAGAACACGTGTCTATAATTATTGAACGAAGTCATTATACATTATGTAAATATAATTGGTGTACGTAGACGCCTACCGTTAAAATGAATTAAATTGAATAAAACACCTACACTAATTCGTCCCTCTGTACAAGACCTGATATCTACCAGAATAGTACATCAGAATCTAAGTATGTTGATATCAGAGTTGGGCGTAATCGTAATCATAACTACGATTACGATTACAGTCATAGTGTTATAGAGTTGTGATTACAATTACGATAATAAACTTAGAACCTGGATGTATGATTATGATCACGATTACACTTATGATTACATGATCACTAGGGTGCCCGCCATTTTGAGAAAGGTGGAATTTTGATGACCTCCACCCCAAATTCGGTTTAAAATGTCAAAAAAATGACCCCTGAATTTTTTCAGATTTTCTGCATAACAAAAATCTACGCCGGTGTAGCTCGATTTTGGTTTTTGAAATACCCTTTTTTTGCCAATATCAGACTTTTGGATATAACTTTTACTAACTTCTTTGTAAAATTGTGAAACTTCGTATACTTACGTTTTTGGGGTCGCTGAACTCAAATATGCAGTCAAAACAAGTCGACAGCAACAACTTTTGACTGTTTGGAATCTCAAAATCGTCAAAAGTTGTTGCTGTCGACTTGTTTTGACTGATTATTCGAGTTCAGCGACCCCAAAAACGTAAGTATACAAAGTTTCACAATTTTACAAAGAAGTTTGTAAAATTTATATTCAAAAGTCTGATATTAGAAAAAAAGGCGTAGGTTTTTGTTATGAAAAAAAAATCTGAAAAAATTCAGGGGTCATTTTTTTGACATTTTAAACCGAATTTCGGGTGGAGGTCATCAAAATTCCACCTTTCTCAAAATAGCGGGCACCCTGATGATCACGTTTTTTGGCTTATTATTCCTCCCCTCCAAATTTGTTGGTTTACGTTTCACGATGCATAGAATCTTGAAATCAAATTGAAAAACAAAATCTGTCCGTGGCTTTTCTCCAAAATTACTAAACCAAACTTTATGAAACTTGTGTTAAAAAATCACATTTGGGGTCAAGATGATCTTAGAAGCTCGGCGTCTATTTTTATCAACCTTCAAGGGTTGTATTAAAGGGCTAAACATTCAAAAATCGAGATCTCGAAAACTTTATAGGTAAAAGTAATGATTTATTGCTTGTTAATGATGAATGTAATCCCAATGAACGACGAAAACCACCCGCAACGCTCTACGTTAAATTTTTAATGACACTGATATGCCGTTTTAGTTAGTTTTAATTGGTCAAAAAAAGGCAAGAGAACAAAATTAAAAAATAAATTGAACATCGATAAAATCGACGTTGTTCTTCCGATTTTCTGCTAACGGTATGGGGGTATTTCGGCGTGCGCTCTTCGGAAAATACTTCCTCAAACAGTCAGGTTTTCTACGATGTAGTCAATCGTTTAACTCAAGAATTTTTAGTCTATTTTTTATACTCAATTTTACGTATTTTTAAGGGTAACACTAGTTAGTTAAAGTGTAAAACTCGGTTATAACGGAGTTGGGGAGATCTGCAAGTGTTACCTTTCGAGCCAGCGTGAAAAAATACGTAGGAATCGGCCCTAAACTCGTATTTTCATAGAGGGTCATTTTTCACGAAAACCCTTGATTTCCTAGAAAAAAACTACGTTTTTCAACATTAAAACATAGTTTTTCCCCATAATTGTCAAACTAAAATTGACTACGCCGTTGAAAACCTGACAGTTTGAGGAAGTTTTTTCCGAAGAGCGCACGCCGAAATGTCGCTACACCGGTAACAGAAAAACGGAACAAAAAATGTCGATTTTAAATATTTTTTTCTAATTTTGTACTTTGGCCTTTTTTGGCCAATTAAAACTAACTGAAACAACTTTGCTTTATATAAGGGTTACTGGAAATTTAACGGTCTTTCCAACGGTGTTCTTAGTTTTGAGTTTACATAATTCTAAAGAGAGTTATGGCCGTTTTAGTACCATAAGGTACAAAACACTAAAAAACCTTAAAAATTGAAGAACGTGAAAACAAATCGTTTAAAAAGAAATCTCTACGAGTAAATTTCGATCATAAGTGAGCTCTAGAATCGATTCCCTAAGTTTGTCCCATGATTACTGTAGACACCCTGTTGAGTAACTACACCGAGCAGGACATACATCGAACCTCAACAGTTGACGAACCTTTGGAAGTAGAAATCCCGTTATCAATTTGCAAATCACAACTGAGGCAGATCATTAACACCTCGAAAACTAGTGGTTTATTTTTAGTTTTTTCAAACTGCCGATTATGTCACAAAGGAGGAACAGGTAGCCGTATCGCTCCCCAACCGGTTGGTCGAGTCAGATCTAGAGTTATCAATCAGGCAATGGCAGCCAGTGCTTGCCCATTATAAGATCGAAACTGGAATTTATGCAAATTTATTAGGTATATTCTACACTTACATTACCTTGAATTCTTAAACAAATTACTTTTAATTTGTGCTGCCTCACAAGGCCGGGAAGATTTGGATTCGTAGCGGAGGTTAACACATTATTTTTCCCTCCAAACTGACCATCTTTCCTTCGGGTTTCTCAGCTTTTGGTTTATTATTGTCGAAAATCGAATAAAAAATAAATCCATCCCTTGGTCTAACTCGCCTTTGAAGCTTTTCTTCGAAACTACCGCACCAAAGTTTATGAAATTCGGCTCAAACATCAGCCGGTGATTTCAACCAACCCCGAATGGTGAAATTTAAGAGCAGAAACATAAAAAAATCTATACCTCGAAAACTTTAGATATAAATGGGTGGTTTGTTGCTAATTTCTGTAGAAAAGTACCAGTCATGCAGTATGATCGCATGAGCGAATTTTCGTAAACTATCGTATTGTATAATGTAGAATTTTTATGGAATTTGAACTTCTTGAGGGCAAAAAAATTGTGAAAAATTAATTTCATGGGTAAAAACGTACCTATTCTAAATTATAATCTGCAACTCAAAAAGAAATTTTGGATTTTTAGCTTTTTTTGCAGTTTTTATAGTTTTTTAAGCAAATTTCAATGAAATTAAAGGTACATTTTTCAGCATAATTTTTTAAATAAAATTTTGAATGTTAATTAACTGTATTTGAGCAATATTCTAAAAAATAAATTTCCCAATTTTCAGCCATTTTAGCTATTTTCATTGATTTTTTCAGCACTTTTTTTTTTAATTTGACAAATTTATTTTGCTCAAAAAGTGCTGGCCAAACTCATCCTTTCACTTCGAAAGCTGGATTTTTTAGCGCAAGAACGGAATTTTTATCTCAATCCTAAGGAGAGTTATCGTCTGGAATGAGACACACATACACACTTTTTTTTTTTCTTTTAAACAAAAATCTCGTCAAAGGCGGAGAGGCACACCATTATATCGAAAAATGAACAAATAAAATTTAAAAAAGTGAGGAGGACGCCCACGACACTGGCTCTAGGGATGAGGGAAGTTGCATAAGGGTGAATAGGAAGAATGGGATGAAAGGGAGTGCCTCTATAAAATGACCACCAGTTCAAGTAAGAACCCCACATGACGCGGGTGGTGAAACCACGGAGTACTCCCGCCGAGATGCCCACCTCGAGTAACTCGGTGGCGCTTCTCCCGCACCATGACACGGTCGCAGCCATGAGTTATTGGTTGCCACTCTTTTCAGCTTGGGAGCCTTTGTAATTGCATTAGCTTCATTTTCTACGAAAATTCCCTAAAATGTAAACCTATGGTTGTAAGTATCTTTAAGGGCATTAAATAATAGTAGTTAATAGACTTTTGTATTTTGCCCCCACCCCAATTAATGGTCCAAGCTACGCCTATGTTTATCTTTCATTTTGCTTTGTAAGGAAAACGAAGACTACAGATTGTCGCGTAGGTACTAGTATGTAATATAGAAAACTGAGGCCACTGGCGACCTCATGGCACAGTAGGTAACTCATCACAGTAAAACTACTTCAAATGATCTGACTTAGCAACCAGCCCGTTCCTGTTAATCGGTAATTCATTTAAACATAATACATGGATTATTCAAAGTCACCGTTCAAAGTTAACTTTCATACAGTGATTGCCAGAAAAAACCTGTGAGGCCACCGGCAACCTCGTGGCAGTGAGAAGATTCTAACTAGTTAATAACACTTAAATAACATCAATAACATGAACTGAAGCATGACAAATAAATGAAAAACTAAATAGCTGAAAGTAAAGACTCAGTAATAACGGGGTTGGGGAGATCTTCAAATGTTACCATTCGACTCAGCGTGAAAAATTACGTAGCATCCGACAATAAACTCGATGGTTCATGAAGGGTCATTTTGCAAGGAAACCCTCGATTTCTTTGAAAAAAAGGGACTTTTCTAACATTAAAACATACTTTTCTCCCCTGACTATCAAAGTTGTTAATAATACCTAGTACCTAGTAATAACTGGAAAGCTGAGAAAATTTGTCCAAGAACCTTTTTGCTATTTTAACAGGAAAAAGTTCCAGTCATGCAGCATGATCGTATGAGCGAATTTTCGTTAAATTATCGTACTGTGTTATGTAACATTCTTTTGAAAATTGAGCACTTTGAGTGAAAAGAAATTGCTGATTAGGGACCAGTTTTATGGCATAATACTCGTGCTAAATAATAATCTGTTATTCAAAAAGGGATTTTGGATTTTAAACTTTTTTTGTAGTTCTCACTGATTTTTAAGCACATTTTAATGAAATGTAAGTACATTTTTCACCATAATTTTTTACATCAACTTTTGAATGTTCTATTTTATAGTTAATAATCTTTATTTGAGCAATATTCTGCTGAAACAAATATATAAATTTAACAATTTTTAGCCGTTTATTGCTATTTTTAGTGATTTTTTCAGCACTTTTTTTGAAATTTGACCTATTTAATATGCTCCAAAAATGCTGGCCAACGAACTCGTCCTTTCGTTTTGGAAAGGTTGATTTTTTGGCGCAAGAACGAAATTTTTATCTTAATCCTAAGGAGTGTTTCGTCTGGAAGGACACATATATACATAAATATATCATATATATTACTATTTTATTAAATTCTAGGATTCGTTTCAGAATGTCTCGAAACGGATTTCAGTGAAGAACATTTTCGAAAATTTTGATTTTAAACTTTTTGGAACAATTGCAATAGCTTCATTTTCGACGAAAATTCGCTAAAACGGCGGGCACGTGGGACGGGATTCGATATTATTTTTAAATAAAACTAGATTACATTCTGAAAATTTGACCATCCACTCTCTCCTACGATAATGGGTTATTTTTCCAAGTTTCAAATTTCAGATAATTATTACATCACAGCAAAAATCCCGCCTGGGAAAGTGCGGAAAGAGTCAAAATTCTCAGTATTAAACTTATTTTTAATTGAAATGAAAAAGTATTTGAGCAGACCCCATTAACCTACCGGAATACTGAGTTCTGAAATTATTTCTCGGGTAATCTCCAACTTGGTTTCCTCAATGTCTTCCCTCCGTTTCTGAGACATCCTTTTTCGAGGTCGGGAACTCATACTGACTAGGATATTATACGATATTAACTATATTGAAGGATTATGTAATAACAACGGATTTATAAACTTCAAATTTCAAAAGTCTGCTTAGTTTAGAACTGCACTTTCTGTGTCGTGTAGGCACATGAATATACTAGTGGCAGCTAGGTAGGTATCCCCACTTTCGTAGAATGAATTCTGCTAGTTTATCAAGAGAACTTTGAGCCTCCCCTGCTTTCAAATCGTACCTGATATTTCAGGGCTGCCTTCTTTCTACTATCGATGTTCCGGAGAGGAGCAAGATCTATCCTGTATTTCGATAAAACCCTATACGTGCGACAATATACATAAACACACATCGATAGTTTTAACTAGAGATCGGATTTTTATGCAGCATAAATGCCCCAAATATGGCATAGAATATGCAGTAAAAAACAATAAAATATACAACAAATATGCAACAATAACAAAATACGGGAGATAGAATGCAACCCTTGAGAAAAAAAAGTCTGAGTGCAATATGGCGAACTTCATGAATATCCGACTTGTAAATATAGAAAGACACAAAATTGACGGTTAGAACTAATACCAAGAGAGGGTTGACATACCCCTGTTTTCATGTGCTGTTCGAGTTGTGAGTTCCTCTCAGATGCTGAGTATTTGTTAACAGCATGGCTGGCAAAGGACTGTGTTTCCATCAGAAGAAAACACTTCACCACTATCATTTAACACGAAAAAACCATGCTCGAACTTTTGAACCGTGAGATTCACCACTTTTTGGCATTTTCAACAAAATTGTATTGGTCTACAGTATACACTCATGCGTCTCCAATTAAGCTGAGGAAGAGGAGACAACTACGAGTGAAAATTTCCACTTGCTCTACCTCCACTACAATTTTCATGGATTTTTTCTTTTTTCAATTACAATCGAATCCGAAGAATTTGAGCGTACAAATTCGAATAATACAAGCCATCATTTCGGTTATTCCACAATTTTCTGTAAATATGAACATAGATCTTATTTGAAGGAAGGACAGAGAGCATCGTAGTATTCGTGGAACACTTTGACCGGAAGTTTCTTTCCCAACATTCTTCTTTATCCCACAGTAACACTGATTTGTACCTACATTATGTTTTACTTTCTCCCATTCTCTGAAAATGGTCATAGAGTGTTTATGATTTTGTAACTTTTTCATCTCTGAATTATGCAGTATCACGAAATTCTCCCTGAATATGCAAAAATATGCATCTATAACTCGAAATTGAAAAAATATGCAGTATAAAATTTGAGACCCACTGAAGTCAACTCTAACAATATACAATCTTAGGATGCCTCAGACTCAGATGAAGCGATAAGGATTTGCAATTGCATAAAAATCCGGTATCTAGTTATTACATATCAAAGAGTGAATTTACATTCCTGATTTTCAAATGTACATTGACATTTTAAAAAAGGGGTACATGTTTTTTCACCTGTAGCCTTCTTATAAGTAAGTATATTTCTTTAAATTGAAATAAATACATAAGTGTAAGCAGTAAGTAAGCAGAGTGCGGCGATGACTTGCTCTGCAGGATGATTATTATTTCCTCCTCTCCTCTCAGATCTACCAGAAAAGTCCAAAATGACAATCCGTTTGGTGACGAAGGGTCAACATGGCTTCTCTTAGACCTGTGCCCCTTGCAATGTTCCTTATCAACACGTTGCTGCTATGCTGCTAATTATCCTTCCGGGTGAGACGTGAATCAAATTCTTACTTTAAAAAAAGTATGAAACGTCAGCCAAGATGGGTGTGGCATATAACTTCCTATGGGTGTGGCATATAACTTCCTCGTTTACTTATCATGAATGGATAGATCATTGAAAAGTTTTAAATGATCTTGAAAAAATCCATAGCGGAAAAGAGTAAATCAAGAAGTAGCGTGAAATGTCATAACTGGTCAATTCAGAAACGAAAAAATTACACTCAATGTAATTTTCGTTTGCGCATGCACAGAATGAACTGATGAGTTGAGAACAATGAAATAGGTACGGAACCATCTACAACCTAAACCGCGCATTCGCTGATAATTTCATCAAAATCGGATGAAAACAGTGGAAATTGAGGTCGTTACAAGGATTTCACATAGAAACATGCGCAGTAGCTATTAATGATACAATCATGATGAAATTGATATGGGACGATCAAATCGTCATCCCCCAACTAACATCCAAATTTGAGCGAGATCGGACGACTAGGGCGTGAGAAAATGATGCCTGGTGGAATTTACGTTTGCGCATGCGCAGAGTGAGAAATTGAGTCAAGAACGATGAAACTTATAGGGAACCGTCTACCCCCTAGACATATTCCCTGAAAATGTCATCCAAATCGGATGAAAACTGTATAAAATAAGCTTGTTACAAGGTTTTGCGGACACACGACAGACAGACAGACACAGACACACACACACACACACACACAGACAGACACGGAAGAAAGTTGTTCAGAATAGTCTAAAACGTCAAATGCGAATAAATTTTGATTTTGGAGACCAAAAACGTTTTTTCTCCCGAAAGTGAAAATGCTTCTGTTACTTTTAGGTAGACTCGGAAGCAATACGAAAATCAGCTCATATTGCCATGCTGCATGACCCGAACTTTTTTGTGTTTTTCGGCAGAGTATCATCATAATCTCACCATCTTTACCCACATCAAAAACAACAGGATTCCCTCCCTCAATTCTTAAGGGTTAGCCCGAAAATTATTGAGACTATATCTTGGCCTCATATCTGGACAAGTAAATTTTCCATCAACCTCACCAACAACACTTAACAAACAGAAAATGTGAGAGATTCGTATTTTTACGACTGGAAGCAAGTCCAATAGTACAGCTTTCAAGCAAGTGAAAGTCAAAATGGAAACGTCTTGACTTTTAACCCTAAATTCGTAAAGCTCTTGACAAAATACAACATGTCAAGCTGTGAATACAACCGACAGGACCCACCTATTAGCAGCGACGACCAAACAAGCAACAAATTTCGGCAGACTTTCCTTCCAAATCTAGGTTTATCTTACTTGGCAATAATGGTGCACGTGGTCTGGTGCCAGCACCCACTGCGTGAACCGCTTCTTGTACATGATGTCCAGCTCTTTGATTTTGCTCTGCGTCCTGAACAGTCTGTAGCCCAGAGTTTCCATCCCGGCCCCTCAACCGCGAAAAACTTCCCGAAGTAAAGTGATTTTGACTCGAAGATATCCAAAGGACACTTGGCCGGTGACATTATTTTTCAATCGATATATAGATGAGAAATCATTCTTAATTATGCACAATGTATACGCGAGATTCATCTCCTTGGGGATTGTTTGAGGGTTCACAAATTTGGCTGTAGACATAGTTTCCGACAAACACCATGGAATAGGTTATCTAGACATTATTATTGATTTTAGTAAATGGACGAGCAATTATTTTGATTGTCTTTGATTAATTACGAATTTGGTTAAGTTTTGTACTTTATCACGAACGACGACTAGGTGGACTTTGTGAGGGGGTTAGAATGTTGACTAGAAGCGGCTGCAAGGGGTGCTTGAGTCAAACTGGACGTAAACATCAGTGTTACGTAACGGATTGAAGAATATCGCGCGAAAAAAAGTAGGGAGGTAGGACCTGTTGTCCTTAAGATGTAAATTCCGTCTTACCAGTTGTACCACCACCCCCCAGCGTTCATCTCGCACGAAACCGGCATATGGGGGTTGGGGTTACGTAACCCGGGAATTGAAACAAGTGTACCAGTGGGTCAGCATGAAAATGGGGGTACTGTCGTCTCGTTATTAACTTATTGACTCACGTTACAGGCGATGCCCTTCCCACATTCATGAATTAAATGTAGGGGAAACAGGTTAAGGGGGTTCACTACTTCCCAGTAATTTGGGGTATTTTAGGTACATTTTTCTCAGCTCCTGTTGAACTTTTTTTTTCTTGTCCACTCTTTGTTCTTTAGTGCAAATTTAAAAAAATAATGGAATCATTACTGACAGTTTATCGTAATAAACTTAAATATCATACTCGTTCAAGTTTCTTTTCTTCGAGTTTGAAAATTATGGACTCTGATTCTGACTGGGAAAATTTTGATTTCTCAGATGAAAAAACCATCGACTTTCTCGCAGCCTAGTCCAGCAGATTTGTTCTAGGTAGTGAAAGATGTGGATTTCACCTTCCTCCGTCTATTAGTAGAGAAATGAGCTCCCTAGTTCAATCAGCTGAAGGCGGTAGGTCCACACCTTGTCAATGTTACAAAGCAGGCTTATAGAGGCTCAATACTAAATTTCAGCTTCCTGAGTCTATTAGGAGAGAAATGAGCTCCCGAGCTCACTCAGCTGATCTGGGTGGTTCCTCAATTCGTCAATCGTACACAGCAAGCCTGCAGAGGTTCCGTACCAAATTTTAGCTTCCTGAGTCTATTAGGAGAGAAATGAGCTCCCAAGCTCACTCAGCTGATCTGGGTGGTTCCTCAATTCGTCAATCGTACACAGCAAGCCTGCAGAGGTTCCGTACCAAATTTTAGCTTCCTGAGTCTATTAGGAGAGAAATGAGCTCCCAAGCTCACTCAGCTGATCTGGGTGGTTCCTCAATTCGTCAATCGTACACAGCAAGCCTGCAGAGGTTCCGTACCAAATTTTAGCTTCCTGAGTCTATTAGGAGAGAAATGAGCTCCCAAGCTCACTCAGCTGACCTGGGTGGTTCCTCAATTCGTCAATCGTACACAGCAAGCCTGCAGAGGTTCCGAACCAAATTTTAGCTTCCTGAGTCTATTAGGAGAGAATGAGCTCCCAAGCTCACTCAGCTGATCTGGGTGGTTCCTCAATTTGTCAATCGTACACAGCAAGCCTGCAGAGGTTCCTTACCAAATTTTAGCTTCCTGAGTCTATTAGGAGAGAAATGAGCTCCCAAGCTCACTCAGCTGATCTGGGTGGTTCCTCAATTCGTCAATCGTACACAGCAAGCCTGCAGAGGTTCCGTACCAAATTTTAGCTTCCTGAGTCTATTAGGAGAGAAATGAGCTCCCAAGCTCACTCAGCTGATCTGGGTGGTTCCTCAATTCGTCAATCGTACACAGCAAGCCTGCAGAGGTTCCGTACCAAATTTTAGCTTCCTGAGTCTATTAGGAGAGAAATGAGCTCCCAAGCTCACTCAGCTGATCTGGGTGGTTCCTCAATTCGTCAATCGTACACAGCAAGCCTGCAGAGGTTCCGTACCAAATTTTAGCTTCCTGAGTCTATTAAGAGAGAAATGAGCTCCCAAGCTCACTCAGCTGATCTGGGTGGTTCCTCAATTCGTCAATCGTACACAGCAAGCCTGCAGAGGTTCCGTACCAAATTTTAGCTTCCTGAGTCTATTAGGAGAGAAATGAGCTCCCAAGCTCACTCAGCTGATCTGGGTGGTTCCTCAATTCGTCAATCGTACACAGCAAGCCTGCAGAGGTTCCGTACCAAATTTTAGCTTCCTGAGTCTATTAGGAGAGAAATGAGCTCCCAAGCTCACTCAGCTGATCTGGGTGGTTCCTCAATTCGTCAATCGTACACAGCAAGCCTGCAGAGGTTCCGTACCAAATTTTAGCTTCCTGAGTCTATTAGGAGAGAAATGAGCTCCCAAGCTCACTCAGCTGATCTGGGTGGTTCCTCAATTTGTCAGTCGTACACAGCAAGCCTGCAGAGGTTCCGTACCAAATTTTAGCTTCCTGAGTCTATTAGGAGAGAAATGAGCTCCCAAGCTCACTCAGCTGATCTGGGTGGTTCCTCAATTTGTCAATCGTACACAGCAAGCCTGCAGAGGTTCCTTACCAAATTTTAGCTTCCTGAGTCTATTAGGAGAGAAATGAGCTACCAAGCTCACTCAGCTGATCTGGGTGGTTCCTCAATTTGTCAGTCGTACACAGCAGGCCTGCAGAGGTTCCATACCAAATTTTAGCTTCCTGAGTCTAATAGGAGAAAAATGAGCTCTCGAGCTCACTCAGGTGAAGTGGGTGGTTCCTCAATTTGTCAACCGTACACAGCAGGCCTATACAGGCCTAAAAGAAAAAGTAGTGCAGAAGCCAAGTAAAGTGACGCTCCCCGCGTGACGCTTTTTCATTTATGGGCCATAGTAAAGACATAAACGCTTGCATACGAGTCTGCAACGCATTGGGACATTTTCATGTGTTTACCTATGAATGGTCAACGTCATTTCTGATGGTCATAATCATCGTTGTGGCCACTTGGGACAATTTTTTTCGTGACGATTTTTTTGTTATGTGCCATATGAAAGACATGAAAATGTCAAAAATCAATAGAATTATGAAGCCATGACGGTTCGTGCTGAATTTTCGAGCGCATAACCTAGCGGTAAAACATGATAATTGTTAAAACTTGTCAACATATAGGTTCGAAACTAGAGTTTTTGTTACTATAAAGATCGATATTAAGAAATATCTATATATCGTTGTCGATATGATACAGGCGTCAATTATTACTCTAAGACATCAATATCGATACTGACTACGATGTTTCTCTTACGTCCCAAACATGTAATCACAACTCGAATAGGTGGCGAATGGGATTGTGAGGTCCAGTCACCTGGCGACTTGCATTTGACTCACTGCAAACTGCTTATGTAACCTTCATCTTCCATTCAGAAAACAGGAAAAAATAGAGCACATTTGCAATGGCCTCTAATAGGCCATAATACCGGTCCCCATGTTATAAACAATTTAGCCGACTAATTGCACTATTTAGCCAACACGATTTCTGCAGCATATCTGAAAGAAAAGTAAATAATTTTCTTGTTAATTTACTTCAGAGACAGAGTAAATATTGTATTTACTTCAGCCATTTTCGTCCATATTATTTTCAATAATGAACCTTTGAAATAGACGAAGAATAATAAAATGTTTTAACCCCCCTCAAATTTGTTGGTTTACGTTTCAAGATGCGTAGAATCCAAAAATCAAATTGAAAAACAAAACTGATCGTCCTGCAGTAGGGCGAATTGGGGTTTTCTGGACATGGCAATATAACAAGCGATTCTTAGGGGATTTTGCGCTGACATACGTAAGAAAATACACACCACACATATTTTCTGGCAAAAAACACATTATTGAACATATTTATCAATATACACCCCTTTGGCACAGCTTAAATTCTTTTTGCCCGACAAAGAAATTGAAGAAAATTAAATTTTTCGTCGAAAAATACCAATCCCAGCTCTCCAGCTCTGATGGCAGGACGGAATGTAGCGGTAGTTTGTTAGCAAAAGTGGACCCAATCATGCACAAAGATATTGATGAGACAAAAACAAATCATTTCATCAGCAGTTCTTATAGGAAATTGCATCCTGATCACAATTACTTTGATCGTGATGAAACCTAGGGTACTAAATAGAGGCATCAAATGCAAAATTCTGACGTTTTCAACATTTCCAGAAACATTTTTCGACTTACCACAGTTTTTTGAGTAGAGAATAATTCGAATGGTCCAACTGCTTCACTTTTAAATAGCTCCGGAATAGGCAAGTCTAATAAACAAGATCGGACAACGGAATTTCATAGTTCAAACCACAGAACACACACTGTTTTTCTGTGTTTTGTGGTTCAAACTCTGTTTGAAGTCATGGGTTTAATTTATTGTTGCGCGATTTTAAGCGATACAAGAAACTAAACTAAAATTTCAACACTTTCCGTCTTAGTAGAACAAATAATCCAGCCAACATTTTTGTAATGTTGGCCTTATGAATCTTATGAGCTAAATATGGAAAGTGAAAAATATTGGGGGATAATATTTAGGATATTTCAAACTTTTTTTCCCTCGAGTCCACCGCACAATGTGGCCAAATGGCCGATTTTGGAAAAAACCTCAAACCGATCGAATAAAGGGACGGATCCTTGTAATTTCTGGCACGCTGAACCGATTGATAGTTGATACGAATCCCAGACTGATTTATTCACATCTAAGGTATATAAGTGAAAAATGAATGTAAAAAATCGGTATTTTCAATGAGTTAAAAAAAGGCATGTGGGGCTGAAACCCCCTTTTTAAGCGAACATGAGCAAGAAAAATCTGCTTTTGACAGTACAATTTCGCTTTAATTTGTGTTACATCTTTTTTAAATTGGTACCTAGATAGAAGGTAATTATTTTCATAATGTAATGGTGTTCCACAAACTAAATCCCCCCCCCCTCCCACCTTCCTAAATAAATGGGTTAGAAAAAAATTCAAAATGGTAACCCCCTAATTTTTCAGTAGATCTCAAATATTAAATTTTTACGTACGTGCGCAGTACCTGCTAACTTTATTATTTTAAATAGAAACCCGTACTTTAAGGCGTTTTCCCAAATCGTTGTTACAACTATCAATAATTTTTTTTTTTTTTTTAAATAGCATTTATTTATTCAGAAATTACAAAAGGTAGGTATATGTTTACAAGACAAAAATGCTGCAAGCCCCTTCAAGATAACTTGTGCTGGGGGTCGAAGTGCTTACATCCTATCAAATTTTTCTCAATTAGCAATTAATTGATTGCAAAGACAATAAAAAAACTTCCATTTAGATTTTGATTTAATTACGAGTAAATCGTAAAATAAATGAAATAAAATAGATGAAAAGAACCATCAATCCGCATTTAAGACAAGTCACAAACATACTTCTTTTTGAAATGATCGAATAGTATTAGAAATGTGCAAAAAATATATTATTTTAGCCGCAGGCTCAAACCAGAAAGCAACCCGTGAGGAGGGGTGACCGCGTTTTTTTTTTAAATTACGTAACAAGTAATTAAAAACATATTGTTTTATTGTAGCTAATGTTTCTTGGTCACAGTTCCTTCGCATTAAAGTATCATTCACGGAAAGTAATTTCGGAAGACTAATGAGGAATCAGATTCTTCGGCACCACCAAAATTCGGGATCACATAGGTACATCGTTCGTTTCGCTTTTTGTACAGCAAATTATGTATCCCCCAGCTGTCACTTAGAAGCGCAGCGATCGATTTGCGCATGGCCTACCTATATAAATTTATGTTACTTGTCGAGAAGGATGGCGCTCGTGTCTTGCGGTCGCTTTGCGGTTTATAAACAAAAACGTTTCCAAGATACCAACCGCACCTCGGAATTCTAATTCGACGGTTTTATTTTTTGTCACCATGATGTTGGCTTAATCGGCATTTGGGTACCTCGTTTCAATCTGAACGTTAAACATTTTTGACATTTCATGTCTTTACTTTGGCACATAAACGAAAAAAGCGTTTAAAAAAAGCGTTACGGTTGGTTTTCTGATGATTTCCGCTAACAACCTAGTCGTTGCTAGGGAAATGGCACTTCGTCGTTTTTCATCCCACAAAATTCGTTGACCATTCGCTCTAAAGCTCTCGATTTATCCAACCATATTATGTTAACTACTGCGCAGTGCGTGGCCAACAAGCTGAGCTATGAGCATGGTTATATGAATAATTGTTTACACACAGGTGCTCATTCTCAATAATTGATATTGCGAACATGATTGCAACCGCTTGTTAATTTCTGATGATATCATTGAGCTGGTGTTTCGATGATTTGATTCATACATAGCAGGTGATCCGAATATTGCGAGAACGGTTTGATTTGTGAAGCGGTGGTTAAATAATTTCAATTGGAGATTTCTATACTTTACACTCTAGGAAGCTGTAATTTCATATGTAGACTCTTTAGGACATTTACTTGACGACTCCCAGGGTCCGGATCAGATGAGTGGCTCTTAAAGCTAATTTCTATGCTTTACACTCTAGGAAGCTGTAATTTCGCATGTAGCCTCTTTAGAATATTTACTAGAGTACTAGACGATGCCCAGGGTCCGGATCAGCTGAGTGGCTCTTAGAGATTGCATACGAG
This sequence comes from Adelphocoris suturalis, assembly GCA_030762985.1. Classification (NCBI taxonomy): domain Eukaryota; kingdom Metazoa; phylum Arthropoda; class Insecta; order Hemiptera; family Miridae; genus Adelphocoris; species Adelphocoris suturalis. The sequence continues at coordinate 45,100,760 of CM061044.1, forward strand.
TCTGCAATACAAACAGTCTGCAACTAAAGACATAAAACGTCCCAATGTGATGCAGATTCGTATGCAAGCGTTTTTGTAGTAGTTTTCGAACCTGCACTTTCCAGATTTCAAAAATCCACTCGTAAAGAGGCTTGATTACTGGAATCTACTCCTTTTTTTCGTTAGCTGATTCATCTTTATGTTTAGCTATTTTCCTTTACCTGCAGGATTCTCAGCAATAACTGTGGTCCATTGTTACGTAGTAACAACGAGCGCAGCGGCGAACTGCAATCACATAAGAGATTTTCAACAAAATGGGTACCTAATTTATTTATGTACAGTATATGTACTGAATATCATTTATTTCAATTAAATGGGTACCTATATCAATAGGGAGAGGGGGTACGCTGCAAATTATTACATAAAGGTTTATAATTCTGTATTGGGATAGCCCTTCGCAGAATACTTGTCTATAATTGAAACGTGGAAGTGCACAATGGTCTAAGTGCCAAAAAATAGGAAACTCGTGTTTTTGAATTTTACAGGTCTATGTGCCAAGGCCAGTGATTATGAAGTAGATTCAATTAGATATGAAGTAGGTACAAGTGCCATCGGAGCCGTTATGTAGTTCCTACAGCAAATCGGCCTCTGACACATTCATCCTTTTGAAGTAACACGAGTGGGGGACTTACATACTTTCTGCTTCCTAAAGTTTTGAATTTCTATGACCGCTGCAGTGCAAACTACACTACACTATAAACTTGGTCTAAGTGTTGATCTAATCATAGGTTATCAAAGACAAATGTTTTTCTTGAATTCAATCATGTTCTTCTAAAATACTGTTCACGCCTAAACATTTGAATTGGTCAGATGAAAAATGTAGCAGAAGGCACTTAGACCCTTTTGCACTTCCACGCTATACAAAGTCGACCTGCCATACATTTTCTATGCCTACCGATGAAAAACTATTTAAATTAAATAAAAAATCTACACTTCACTCGTTCTTTGCATAAAAAAAGAGCTGACCTGCCAACTGAAAATTAATCAGATAAAATAAATCACCTACCTCCGCTGAACAAGTCCATCTAAAGGTGACAACAACTGTAATAAACTCTATTTCGAGAAGTGAGAATTCAGCTGATACGATCGTCATGTTTTCTTAGGCGATTTTTGCTGTTTCACCAGTTCTAGACTCAATCCCATGTTAATGTTATTTTCCCCTGTCAAAGTTAAAAGGAAGAACAAACGGATGAACGTGCAGCAATCCGGGTGGTTTCATTCGATTCTTAGAGGTGATGTCTATTATAAATGACACCCCAAAAAACATAACGAACACATCATGTGCCGCTGTGATGCACTCGGTCGAATTAGAAACAATATCCTTGGAAACGATATCCCCAGTTGATACCCGTATTTCTAAGATGGCTTATGCCGATCTTCTCCAGTTTGCTAAAAAATGGTGGGGAAAAGGTTATTGAAAAATCTTTTTCATTAGACTAATGCAACCTGAGGGCAATCCACAGTAGTTAAGTCCCTCTACCACCATTTAAAAAAAAAAAAAAAAAAAAAAAAAAAAAAAAAAAAAAAAAAAAAAAAAAAAAAAAAAAAACATACTTCGAATGAAATTATTGAAACACAGAACGTGTTTTAGCTCATGAGTTTCACATAAATCCGTCTACTGATTGGTAACACGCTTACCAAATAATTACCTAATAATTAATTAATTATCTAATTACCTCTTTGCAGCTAATTAATGCATTAATGCAGGTTTAGCTATAGATATTCCCCTACCAGTTTCATTGTTCCCAATGTTTTTATATATTTATTGAGTATTTACAAGTATTTATATAATTTTGTAATTGGCCATGTGTCGCATTGTTCTCAAATAAATTAATAAATCAATACTTCCGCCTGCGCACGCGGAAACGTAAATTTACATCAAGCATTTCTCGCGCCCTAGTGGACCGATCTTGCTCAAATTTGGAGGAAAGTTGAGAGAACAAGATTTTATCGTATCATATCAATATCAACATGAGAATATCATTACTAGCTGCTGCGCATGCGCGAAAGTAAACTCCTAGTAACAAGCTAAATTTTTACAGTCGTCATTCGATTTTGATGAAATTTTGAGGGAATGTAAGGTTAGGCTGTAGGTATATGGTCCCCTTACAGTTTAATTGTTATCAAATCAATACTTCATTGCGCATGCGCAAACGTAAATTACAAATACATAAAGCAACATGCTCTTGTTTTCTAATGGACCGGTTTTGACGGTTTAAGCCGCATATTTGATTTATTCCCTCAAACATCGCAAATCCACTATGAAATCTTTAAGGATTATTTAAAATATTTCAGCGATCTATAAATTCATGCTACGGATACGAAGTAGCTATGTGCCACAACCCACAACACACTTGGCAGATCTTTTCTTTTATCTTTTTCTTTCGCGTTAAACTGGGACACTACACATACCTACATCCAAACATCCGAATAGATAGAATGATATCTATCGAGAACACCTGTTGCTTCGGGAGGATTTATCAAAACTTGAGCGATTACATAATGATAGAAACTGCGGAGAGTCCATCGCCGTTACGTAACGAAAACATTCATGCAAATCCGAGACTTGTAAAATTCTGCAGGAGGGAAAAGGAGACGGAAGAATTGGGTTCTTGTGTTTTTACCAGTCGCGCATATCCAGAAAGCCTTGGAAATGGAAGAGACTGGAAATACAAAAGAAGAACAAACAACAGGTGCTTATCTCAATGTCTATTGAAGTGGCATTTAATTTATGTACCTACTTCAAAGCCATGGTAACTGAGATGGTAACGGAACTGGGAAAGCAACCAGCAAGCATTTTTTAATGCAGTTGTATCAGTCACGTTTATATAGGGTGTTTGAAATTTTGGTCCAGAACCTCCTACAGGGTGGACCCCAAATGGAAATTTTCAATTTCGCTGACTTTTCCCTGACAGAACTTCAGATTTCCCTGACAAAAAATTACAAATTCAAAAAAAAGTTTATTTTGTTTTCTCGTCAATTTATTTTATCTTTAATGCTTATAAAGAAAATCGTATAATTTAGAGAAATAAACACTACTTACATGAAGTTTACTTATATTTAACAATTTCATTGCCCTCGAAGTGCTCAAGTATCATAACAATTTAACCTAAATGTAATACGATAATTTACCAAAATTCACCCATACGACCATGCTGCATGACTTTTTATTCAATATTTTATGGTCTCTCAATTTGTGATCTAAAGCCATTTGTTGAAGTACATTTTTCCTTACAGGGATTTCTTAGCTCTGGGGATAATTCAAAATTTTTGCCCGACAGCAAAAAATATCACGATTTTTTTCACCTACTACCGGTATGAGTTATACTCTCTGGCAAAGGTTTTTGCCAGAGAGTATAACTTCCTGATTTCCCATCCCACAAAAATCGTTCGTTGGAAAGTTACCCAGTGAATTTATAACACATGACTCCACATTCCAATGGGCCAATTTCTCCCTCTTATCTTATCTTTAACCCTCCTGAGAAGTCCTAGGTTATGTATACAAACTAGTTTTGGGACTCTTACTTGATCAATCCACTACTCTGCAGGGTTCTTTCTCACTAGTTCAATACTCAGTTGATTTTTCTCACAAATGGTTTACTCTAGTCTAGGTGATGTAGCTACCAGGGAAGCCAATGGCATATCCATTCACATTTTATGTACGTGTAGCGTTGTTACTTTTGAACAGTTTAACCACAACTCTTGATAATTATTTTTGTCATTCGTAGGACTCACCTGTGAAATAATATGTACCTAGTATGATAAAGTACGCTATTGAAGTTTGATTGTTTAGGAGTTATAATATACCTGAAAAAGCTTTAAATTATTACAAGTTTTCATTTTAAAAAATTCCCTGACATTTGGTGGTTGTTGCGAAATTTCCTGACATTTCCCGACGCTAAGAATTCCCTGACAATTCCAGGTTTTCCCTGACTTTTCCAGTTGGGGGCCACCCTGTCCTAGGGGTCGATTCCATTAGTAATTTCCAACAAAAATTTCTCCCTAGCAAAATTTCCCCCCTACAGGATTTTTTTCTCCGTGTTTTCGACTTAAGTCACTATAACGGCCATGGATAACTTCCTCAATTGAAAGCAGTAAACGATAAATGTAGGATACCGTTGGAAAGAGCGTTAAACTTTCTTTCGAATAGGCTACGTGCTAGATTATGCAGGTAAAATGTGTGGTAAGAAATCTACCCAAAAGTGAAAACATTGTCATAGTTCCAGTCATGCAGCATGATCGAATGAGCGAATTTTCGTATATCATCGTACTATATTATGTTGAATTATTTTGAAAATCCAGGACTTTAACTGAAAAGAAATTGTTAACTACCAATTTTATGGTTAAAAAAACTCCATCTGAATAATATTTTGCGATTCAAAATAGATTTTGGATTTTTAGCTTTTTTTGCAGTTTTTAGAGATATTTTGGCAAATATTAATGAAATTTAAGTACATTTTTCAGCTCAAATTTCTGAATAAATTTATTAATGTTCTGGTTCATCGTTAAATAACTTCTTTTGACTAAAATTCTGCTTAAAAATATAAATTCAACTACCTTTACTAAGCCATTTTTAGGGATTTTTTTTAGTAGGTTTTTTGAAATTTGACCAATTTATTGTGCTCAAAAATGTTGGCCAACGAACTCATCCTTTCGTTTGAAAAGTGATTTTTTGGCGCAAGAACGGAATTTTTATCTCAATCCTAAGGAGAGTTATCGTCTGGAAGGACATATATATATATATATATATATATATATATATATATATATATATATATATATATATATATATATATATATATTTACTTCGTTTTAAATATAGAAAGAATTTAACAAATATATAGAGGAAAGAAAGAATCTAATATTTCGATTTTGATCTTTGTCAAAGAAATTAGAGAACTGAAAGTAATTCTTGAATCTTGGAAATTGCATGTGTGTCAGCGTCCATGTTACTTATCAACAAAATTGTGATAAGTTTTCTGGGTTTGATGGCTAATCGTTTAGATTGAGACCTGGAGGACGATTAGCGCCTAGTACCCACCTAATAATAGGCGCTAATCGTCCTCCAGGTCTCAATCTAAACGATTAGCCATCAAACCCAGAAAACTTATCACAATTTTGTTGATAAGTAACATGGACGCTGACACACATGCAATTTCCAAGATTCAAGAATTACTTTCATCTCTAATTTCTTTGACAAAGATCAAAATCGAAATATTAGATTCTTTCTTTCCTCTATATATTTGTTAAATTCTTTCTATATTTAAAACGAAGTATATAGTTCAGTAGAACCGCGGCTAGTTCAAGTGTTCCTATATATATATATCAAGAAATGGTCAACTCTAGGATTCATTTCAGAATGTCTCAAAACGGAATTCAATGAAGAAAATTTTCGAAAATTTTGATTTTAAAATTTTTGGAGCCATTGCAATAGCTTCATTTTCTACGAAAATTCGCTGAAATGAAAAACTACGTATTTCTTAACCCGCTGGACGGCATCAGGGAATTCTCGCGCACGTTACTGGAAAAACTTCCTGGAACTGTCAGCTTTCGAACGGTCTAGTCAATTTCACTTTTAATTTGCTAATTGGGGGGAGAAAATTATGTTTGTAGGTTGGCACCTGATATGATTTATATGATTGGTGGAATAGATTTAATGAGAAGTGGAGATGTACAAAAGACAACTAGGTACTAACCGTACTCAATTCTGATCGGATTTGTTCGATGTAATTTGAAAGGAATAGGAATTCAGCCTAATGCGTTGAGTTGAATCCAAACTGCATTGCTTGTTGATATTCTTGATGATGATGGTAACACGACAGGGAATTCCTTATGGTCGTCACCACGTGAAGACCAAAACTCTACGAAAACTTCCGATGTGAGGCTTCATACAAAATTCCTAATCCCTGCTCAGTTCTTTCGGCTCCTTGATACTGTAGGTTGTAGGAAAAACTAGATTTATTCAATGATTGAGATGTTTTTCAGAGTCATACCATGTAGGTTGCGGTTCTTTTCAAAAATATAGATCAGTAAGACACGTAGTGACCCACACGTTATGCGCATTTTCTTTTGAGTAGATTAGTGTATCATAAGGAAAGACGAAATGAGAGTTTCGGGGGAACGTCCAACGCTTGAACGGAGCAGTGTTATTATTATCACAATAATTATACAGCTCAGGCATGGTTTGTGAAATATAATAAAATGATAACGTTCTAATTATGTTTTCTTAATTTTTAAATTAAATAAGAAAAGTTTATCAGCTTTGTAGGGTGATAACATAAAAATTAGTGTTACAAGCTCACTCAGCTGATTGGGGTGGTTCGTGACGTTAAAATCCTATTCTAACTGTCTCACAGAAGTTTCGTTCCAAATATCAGCGTCGTAGGATAAATTGCAAAGAAATTTCAGGAAAGGAGGGACGTTGTAATAAAGACCCCGTCCACAATAGTCTGATCCTGCTCCGAATATCCCTTTGTTAAGCTCGGAAAAACCTACAAAACGGATCGGCCCTGTATCATTCCTCCAAACCTCAATTCCTAAGAAGTTTGCCGCCCCGAAACTCGGATTCGTTCAGTTCACAGGAGTTACGAAGGTATGTTACAACAGTGTACGTGGCTTAAGGGGGTGCCATAAGACCTCCGATGGCAGACCGACTGGTGCCTTTCCAACCAAGAGAGCAAGAAAGGTGAGTGACTCAAGCGCAGTGATACCTGGCGGTAGACGCACGAACTCTGTCCGATCTAGAAAAAGGCTCAAAGCATGTCCGAACTAGCCTCACCCTGCTCCGCATATCCCTTTGATAAGCTTGGAAAAACCTCCAAAACGGATCGGCCCTGTATCTTTTCTCCAAACCTCAATTCCTTAGAAGTTTTCTGCCCCAAAACACGGATTCGTTCGGTTCAGAGGAGTTACAAAGGTCTGTTACAACTGTATATGTTGCTTAAGGGGGAGCCATAATACTTCCAATGGCAGACCGACTGGCGCCTTTCCAACCAAAAGAGCAAGAAAGGTGAGTGACTCAAGCGCAGTGATACCTGGCGGTAGACGCACGAACTCTGTCCGATCCAGAAAAAGGCTCAAAGCATGTCCGAACTAGCCTCACCCTGCTCTGCATATCCCTTTGATAAGCTTGGAAAACCTCCAAAACGGATCGGCCCTGTGTCTTTCCTCCAAACCTCAATTCCTTAGAAGTTTTCTGCCCCAAAACACGGATTCGTTCGGTTCAGAGGAGTTACAAAGGTCTGTTACAACTGTATATGTGGCTTAAGGGGGTGCCATAATACTTCCGATGGCAGACCGACTGGTGCCTTTCCAACCAAAAGAGCAAGAAAGGTGAGTGACTCAAGCGCAGTGATACCTGGCAGTAGACGCACAAACTCTGTCCGATCCTGAAAAAGGCTCAAAGCATGTCCGAACTAGTCTCACCCTGCTCCGCATATCCCTATAATAAGCCTGGAAAAACCTCCGAAACGGATCGGCCCCGTATCGTTCCACCAAACCTCAATTCCTTAAGGCCGTATCACACTTGCATTTTTTCCGCATTTTAAACGCTGAAACTTGAAGAAGGCAAAGTGATTTTTTTCAAGGTCAGCTGTGTATGTTTAGGAGGAATAAGTGCAAAAACAGCGCATTCTGGCGGAAAACATTTTTATTAAATCTGTCACGTTAGGGCTCCTAGGGGTTTTACATTGAATTGGAACCTCCCCAAGGGTTATGTTTAGCATTTTTCTTGCGTCAAGGTAAAAATTAGAACGTGTTCTAATTTTCCCAAGTGAGTTTAAAAACGCTCCGCCAGGATGCGCAATGGTCAAAAAAGCTGACCTTGGAAAAAAGCACTTCTTCTTCTTCACGTTTAGGCATTAAAAACGCCGAAAAAAGTCGTTTGGCTACAAATGTTTGTTACAACTGCGTGTGTGGCTTAAGGGGGCACCATAAGGCCTCCAATGGCAGACCGATTGGCGCCTTTCCAACCAAAAGAGTTCAGAGCGATGGACTATACAACCAGAGTGAGACCCCAAAATTACGTAGATAATCTTACGTTTTCATCAAGCCTACATTACTCTTGATTTGCAGAGAGACGTTTTTCAGTTTGAGTCCATACCCACGTGAAAGGGGAATTCAAACAAGTTTTTATTAAATAATACGTTTTAGAAGAACTTGTTTTAAATACAGTGAGATAATAAGATAGATAACCATTTAATTTGCTTTACACATCGAGTAGAAGATACTATCGTAACAGAAATGACTACGTACACGGTACTGGGAGTGTACATAGTACTGGGTGTGTTTCAACTTCAATTTACAATGCAATACCCTGATCTGTTGTATTTTAACCATTTCTTCTCAAATCTACAATAAAAGGAAAGTAAGATAACTCCCATTGGCAGATGCAAAATATTAGGTATTTTGTTATATTTATTGTTTTATTTCAAGAACTGAGATTGATTTAGGCATTCTAACCATTTTTGTTTCACCAAAAACACGTTTAAATTACCCGTTATAAGTGCTCATCAACTTTTTAGCATACATTTATAAAATTTGTTCATGAAGCGGAGTTTAACTGTATAAAGGCCGTATCACACTAGCATTTTTTCCGAATTTTTTCTGCGTTTTTAATGCCAAAACGTGAAGAAGAAGAAGTGCGTTTTTCCAAGGTCAGCTTTTTCGACCATTGCGCATCCTGGCGGAGCGTTTTTAAACTCACTTGGGAAAATTAGAACACGTTCCAATTTTTACCTTGACGCAAGAAAAATGCTAAACATAACCCTTGGGGAGGTTACAATTCAATGAAAAACCCCTAGGAGCCCTAACCTGACAGATTTAATAAAAACGCATTCCGCCAGAATGCGCTGTTTTTGCATTTATTCCTCCTCAACATCCACAGCTGACCTTGAAAAAAAGCACTTTGCCTTTTTCACGTTTCAGCGTTTAAAATGCGAAAAAAATGCAAGTGAGATACGGCCTTAACTTAATACATTTTTTCAGCTTTTTTCTCGCATTTTTAATGCTCAAACGTGAAGAAGGCAAAGTGCTTTTTTCCAAGGTCAGCTGTGAATGTTGAAGAGGAAGTGCAAGAATAGCGCATTCTGGCGGAATGCAGTTTCATTAAATCTATCAGGTTAGGGCTCCAAGGGGTTTTCCATTGAATTTTTACCTTCCCAAGGATTACGTTTTAGCATTTTTCGTGTTGAGGTAAAAATTAGAACATGTTCTAATTTTCCCAAGGGAGTTTAAAAATGCTCCGCCAGGATGCGCAATAGTTGAAAAAGCTGACCTTGGGAAAAAGCACTTTGCCTTCTAAATGTTCGAGCATTAAAAATGCGATAAAAAAGCTGAAAATGCAAGCGTGATACGGCCTTCAGGGTAATTTCATAAATATAAACATGAGAAAGTTTAATTTTCATTTGGTCCTTACATCCGTGATTGCCATTCAATTTGGCAATGGCATGATTTGATGAAACATGGACGGTCTTTTCACTAACCATCAATGGTCTATGGAAAAATAGACTGGTAGCTATATATATTTTAGTCATATGTTAGAAAAACTTGTTTCAACGTTATGTTGACAAAAATGCTGTCAATTCTCTCTCATCAAAACTGTACCGATAGGAGAATTTAAAACTGTACAGATACTAGAATTTATTTGTTGTGGGTGTAAAATGGTACCTACTTTCTCATCAAAATGGCCATCATAGTGTGACCATTTTTAAAAGGTGTACGATTTCCCCAATGTATCTTTATTTAGCTATAGAGTCTTACCTGCCTACTCATTTACGTTTCAGCTCTCTGTAAACATTTAGTTATATGTGTGTTCACATTGTATGTCCACAGATGATAGTCAGTCTCTAAACTGTCAGTTTTCAGGTTGTCAAGGAAAGGTTTTGATACTCCTAACTTCATATTCTAACGCCGTAACTGGTGTCACCCAAATCTTCATAAAAGGACCTAATGAGTAATGTTCATAGTCAGTGTTTATAAAGGCAGCAGCAAAGATGCAAACCTATGTATGTACTAGGTCATTGCGCCAGTAAAAGTGCCGCAGTGATCGTTTGAAAAATTAGGTCATTTACCCATCAGACAAGAGGTCAATGAATCAGTCGAGTGAATAAATTCGCGAAGAAATGTACAAACAATTTGCGTCATCCACGGTGAGAGGAAGTTCTCACTATGTTTGCAATCATAAAGGGAAATGCACATAGGTATATGCTGCCACAGGTACGTACGTAGGCAGGTAGGTATCTAATAAGTAGGTACCTAATTGCACCATAAAGCAAAGGCTCATGAGAAACTCAACAATCTGGTCAAAGTCATGGAATGAGAAAAGTATAATTAACAAAAAAATTATACGTACACTTGAGAAATCAACAGAACACTGTATATTGGTGTTCATTACCTACCCCAGGCCTGACTACGAATGAACAGTGGCTTTTTTTGACATACCTTAGAATAAATTTCGGTGGTTGACATTTCGGCGGTCTTCAATCAACATGAACTCATAGCAAACGTTCACTGACACGAACGTCACGATCGGGTTTGAAATTCAAGTCAAAACACAATGAGTAAACCATGACGAAATAACGAAAACGTATCACAGAAGATCACAGCCGTTTAAGCGAGAACAGAGGATTGGTAGATTCTCCGATCCTAGAGACAGACCGAAGACGAAGAATGGGAATTACAAATTCAAATGAGATTCAAGTATCATTATTAATAATCGCAAACCACTTGATAGATCACGAAGCTTCTCAAATCCGCTCGAACTGGATGTAAAATGCGAAAATTGAGTTCAGATTCACAGCACAGCTGAGAGCTTACTGACATCGCATGTTGTTGGAGGAGGGGTGTGGGTAGTAGGTTCCACTAACTCGTATCCTTTACCGTCCGACCCAAGGCAATAGTCATGGATGATGTTTTAGCGATCGTTTGTCATGTTTCAGTTCCAAATTCCCAAACTAGTAATTAGGGCCTAAACTATTTTGTAATATACCTGGGCAATTTATTGCAAACTTTTTCCAAACGAATTGTTGTTGAAAAGAAGTTTAAAACTTTACAAAAAGCAATAGCCAGTAGGTAGGTATATTCAATCTATTACCTACACCATCATATTGATTAAGTCATCGATAGTATGACTTACCCCATAAGTAAGCATTACCCCATTAGCATTGGGGCCCAAGGATTATTTATAAAGTAACTAGCTGGTTCACCCGTGCGTTGCACAGGTTGACTTGAACATTATCAAATAGCCTGTGACTCAAGTTAAAGTAATTCTGATAGATTCGCCCACTCAGATCCCCAGTTGGTTCAGTGACGTTCAAAACGCTTTAACATCCTCCTCCCCCCCCCCCCTCCCCTCAGGGTCAGATTTCAAAAAATTGAAAAAGTAGTCTTTGACTTGAATTAGTCTAATTTTTCCGGAAAATCGCACTGTCTCCCCTTTTGATTCACTTACTTTAACACCCTGAAACTTAAAACTGTGGCAGACATTCTAACGAGCATTCCAATAGTATATATCATCCAACAATAAATATTGTTTACACAATTAAAAAACGCTGCAAATTATTACACAAAGGTTTATTATTTATGTATTAGACAGCCCTTCTACGTAGATCTCTGGTCCATAATTATCAAACGCCGCTTATAGTACCTATATTTAGTATCGGAACTCGGAGCTTCGGACCTCACAAATGGGTTCAATCCATTACAGCAGCGGAATCTCACAATTTTACGCTTTTTAATATAGTTGATAAACAAAACAATTTATTACCAAGTCATCTTTCCAACACATAAATGTGTTACCTATACTGTATATTGATATCATCTTATTGGTCAAATTTCAAAAACGTTGCAAATTATTTCACAAAGGTTTATTATTTTTTCAATTGAGTATGATCGTAGTTTTAGTTGGCTAGCGTACGTCATAAGGCCCGTCCAGACTCCTCGGCGTGTCCTACTTCGAGTTGCCACAACCTATACTTCTATAGTTATATACGCATGTTTATATTTCTCGATTTGAGCTCCTATCTATTCAAATAGTTATTGCCTTAATAATATCATTATCTAAGTACGTACGAAAAGTCGAGAGAATATGTTATTAAATATGCGTAGGAAAAGCTTTGGTATTAACACACAAATATGACCTTGAAAAAAACATATTCGTGCCTCGAACGAACGCCGGCGCCGTACCCACCACAAGCCGCGGCGCCGCCGCCCCTCTCACTCCACCCCCCGACCACCCCCCCCCACCCTCTCCACCCATCGTGACCCCCTGCCAGGCGTGCTCGCGTCGAAAAAGACACGTTTTTGCCCGTTTTCGGCCCATAGCATCTATGCGAGTAAAGCGATCGGGATGGTTAAACGTTAGGACCAACTAGACCCCAAATGGAGTCTATGTGCGAAAGAACGGGTTTTTTAAGTCAATTCTTAGGCCTTTTATGGCCCGGATGGCGGACGGACATTTCAAATTTGGATTCTACGTACCTTGAAACGTAAAGTGACAAAGTTTGAGGGGGGGTTATAAAAATTTTTTGCTACACGATCACATAGGCTTATTATTGGAAATAATAAACCAAAATATATATCATCCAATATTAATCATCAAAAGATTTTTTGGTAAAAACTTGAAGGCTTGGATTTCTAGTTTAAGGAATGAATAATCTCAAGAAAAATCTGAAAAATAAAATTTCGCTACTGGTGCCCCCGATTGCCTGTCAAGCGTCCCAAGTTGTTGACGTAAATATAGAATGGTTTGCTTTTCTTCATCACTGTGATTTTTATTGTTTCAGTTAAGTACCTACCAAGCAAAAATTGTAAGAGTGTACAAGCCCAGGGGCCTAGAGTGTACCAGGTATTAGTACCCAAATGGGAAAAATAAGACTGAAATTTTAATATTTTGCCATTTTAGTAAGTTTTTAAAAATATTTTGAACATAATTCGTTCTTTGGGTGTTTAAAATGAACTAAAAATGAGGCTGATAATATTTTGTCCGTTTTTGTAACTTTTTGAGAAGATTTGAATAAAAACAATTTATAAATGTTGGTTTTTGGTAACTTTTTCAATCCCAAAACACTTCATTTGGTTTTATTTCCTTTTTTACATTTTACAGTGTCCCCATTGACCTCATGAGCCGTTAGAATAGAGTTTCCTATGCTTTTTGTGAGGTGTCCCGATTGACACCCAACTTAAAGGTGAATAGGGACAGTGGAAATTATTTTTAAAAAATACTAAAATGCAACCGATCTGAAAATTTTGATAGTGGAATAGATAGCTAAGATGTAAAGGAATCATATGAAATTTCGAACACGTTTCTACCGGCAACTGGAAGGAAGATATTCCTGAAAACTTCCACAACCGTCCCTATTGACTCTGGTTTACGGTAGGTACTAGATTTTCTTTTTAAGAAACCTAATTTGATTCACTTTCAATTGGATTTCTAGGAAAGCAAGATATTACCTTCAATACGATACTTATTAAATGAGTAGGTATATGGGGAAAATAAAACGTAATTGACGATTATCGCAGATGACGATATTATTTAGAAAATTTCTAGTTTACATGTTTAACAAATAATGCTAAATTAAAATGGAGAACAATTTACAAGAAATTATGAGGTAGGTAATACAAAAATTCTAGTACTTCAACATTATTAACCTAAATATCACAGATTAATCACGTCAATCAAACTAGATCTACCGATCTTTTCATCAGTCTGAATCATCACTCAATTCGAAAATTCTACTAGGCTTTTTAGTGTTTGGTTTTGAGGGTTTTACTAATTTTGACTTCGTGGACAGTGGCTTCCAATCTTTCATCATTGGTTGGCTCATGAACAAGAAACTTGTGCCTATGTCGACTTTAGACGGAGGAGGAGGATTTTGAGTAGCAATATTGCTGAAAGGATCTCGTTTAGTGGAGTTTACGCTGATTCCACTAGGGCCAGGATTACTATGGAGATCGCTAGCACCAGAGTTGCTGTGAAGGCCGCTACGACCTGGTTTACTTAGCAGACCACTAGGTCCAGGGTCTCCCGGTAGGTGACTTGGCTCGGAGTTTCGACTCGACCCATTCCTCAAAAATGTCGACGGACCTTTGACCTCACACTGACTAAGCAGCAAGGCCTTCTGCAGGTCTTCTTCAAACTTGAGTTCCTCAGGGGTTTTTTCTTTAGCCTCTAGAACGCTTCGTCTAATAGCTTCTTGAAGCTCATCATCCGAATCAGATCCAAGTGTAATAGGATTAGGGTTCAAAACTGTTTGTTTCATAATGCCAGTAGGTATTGTTTTAGATTTTTCTGATCCTTCAGTGAGTGATTTGTATCGACTAGGTACAACGTTCTCAACAGTGCCTGACCTAGGAGATATATTCTCTTCAATCGGTGATATAATTCTGTTTCTAGGCATTTTCTTGGGAACTCTTTCAGGCGTGTGGTCTGAGTCGGATTCAAAATATCTTCTTTTTCTGTTATTTGTACATTTCGGGAGAGCCGTTGATTCCAAATTTACTGCCTTACCTTCTGCGTCAGAATCATCACTTATGGGATCAACAAACTTTTTTCTAGAAGGTTTTCTTGAAGCCAATTTCCTTTCGGCCAATTCGAGAATAGTCGTTTCGTCCCCTGAATGTTCTTCGTTACTGTCAACACAGAATGAATCCTGAAAATCACGAGAAAAATAATTGGTATCTCCTCGCTTAGCACCTATTACTTACATAGGAACTTACTACAAAACACGGAAAAAGTGAAAAAAAGGGATCATCTAGCCAACTATAATTTTTGCAGAATCAATGCGTTGGTAGATTAGACATAATCAAAATGTTTTTCAACTGACTTCCTTGGTATAGAATAACCTAAAACTAATCAGAAAAACAAATAGTAAAACTAGATAGAATTCTACAAAAGAGCACAAACTCAGGGTTATCCATTGAGTGCTCATAGGCCCTTAGTACCCGCAGGTTTTCCTCAGACGCCTATGGAAATTCGTTAGTCAATGATGACTGCTCTTTTGAGGTAAAGGTTATGAAAATATCAGTTCCTTCCAAATCAGACTCCTGAAAGTGAATGATGAAAATGGTGGTATGCGATTGACACGTCAACCTGCAGCTGGATATCAAAGTGAAAAGTGATGATCGACCCACAAATATTTATGTCAATGTTATCAGGGTAAAGGTGCGGGGGACACAGCCACCGCTCTTGACCAGAGCCACCAGACTCCAACTTTGGTGCTCCCAATTCAGTCCAATTTGAACGTAAACGCCGCAGGAGTGTGTACCTAAATAATTCAAAAAGGCAATTCTCAATAATTTGGAATCAGAAAACGAGAATGGTAATGAAATGGGAATAATAGAGAGTTTTTGTACTTCTCGTATTCATTTTCTCGTATACGAAAATAGAGGTTTTCGTTACGTGGAAACGCTTTTCGAAACGAAAAACGTGTGTATGGACACACACGTGTATGGACACACACATGTGTATACACACGTGTGTATGGACACACACGTGTATGGACACACACGTGTATGGACACACACATGTGTATACACACGTGTATGGACACACACATGTGTATACACACGTGTATGGACACACACATGTGTATACACACGTGTATGGACACACACATGTGTATACACACGTGTATGGACACACACATGTGTATACACACGTGTGTATGGACACACACATACATAGGTCAGCATGGACACACCCGGCGAAATTGCTTTTTACCGTTTTCGTGCTGCCTTTTGTTGTTGGTTTAACCTTTGTATTTGTCTTTTATTCGTGTTTTTTCCCCGCACCTCAACCAGAATGGTCATTAGCGGCATTTTGTTCGTCCTTTTGACATTTTCACGGGACGATTTCAGCATTTTCATCTCAAGATATGAGCTTTTAAGATTTATTTTACATGTTTTAAAGATTTGTGTTCTTCATGTCTGAATCTTTTTTGTATGATGAAGAGATAAGTGGTCGTTGTTTCTTATTTCATGTTATATTTTGAAAATTGCCTACTGCGAGTTTTAAGCGGAGACTCACTACAAAAGTCACGTTAACATCACTATAAGAGTTTTCTTTCTCTCGGGCTAACGAAAACGCTACGAGAAATCAAAGCGAAAAAGGTTGGCATTCATTGTGCTCGCTTTAACAGCTTGTTTTTGTGTTTACGAGAAATACGAATACGAAAAGTACAAAAACTTTCCATTATCTAGTTTGTGATGTTGAAAAAGTTTTGTCATAATGTGCTGATGATTGATCACAGAAAGGTGAATTTCAAACCTGTTTCGTCAAACTGAATGTTCAGTTTCATCACTATCTTAGGATGTTATTTGTTGTCCTCAAGGGAATTCGCCATACCATCACAAAACAGGACGTAAACCTTCAGAGGCACGCTGAGCAAAATAATCAAATCTTACAAAAAATCGCAAATCTTGCAATTGTTGAACAGTATGTTTTTATGTAGTATCTATATAGTATTTAGAAACAAAATGTTGTGCCGATTCTATTTTTTAGTACGTTTTGCAACCCTAATCAGTAACCAGACTAAAAAGTAGGAAGTGGGAGACGACGTTGGGTGGCTCTCACATGGGTGCAGCAAGAGCAAATGGTCGACAATTGGGGTGGAGGGGGAACTGGAGTCATGATGCGACCCAACGAGACCGGATTCAGAACGGAGTCCAGAGGGTGGCTCGAGTTGAGTTTGGTCAGTTTGATAAAAGTGTCACCACTCCTCTTGAAATCGAATGGATGGGCACGCAATTCAAGTACTGGTGCAGTGTGGCCAAAATGACAGTCCTGATACTGTAGAACATCCTTGAGTGTTTTTTTTCCCCCAAGTTCATCTTGTATTATTGTTTCTATGATGAGCCGAAAACGTTATGTATTCTAATTGTTATAGGCCCAGATGATGTTTTTATATAAACCAAAAGCTTGGCAATAAGGACTACTATTTGTTTGACTCTTCCTGATAACATTGACATGTTAAAGTAAAAGGTAAGGGTACATAATAAGGTGTTGGTATATATTCAACATTCCCAGTACACACTCGCCGAGGCGACCTTAGCTCAGCAGAAGAGGGGTGTGTACAGCTGTCATTCATGTGGGCCCACGTTGCCGCCACTCGGCTTGCCGACACTCCGATTCCTATCGGTTTTTTGGCACAATTCAAGGAACCCGAGAGGTGGGGCCAGGTTCTCCCCCACTACATGCTCATCCCCCCCTCCCTCCCCGTTGTTTTGAGGACAGTTTTCATCCATAATTTCCTGTTTTCCCGTGGTTTCTGCACTTTTTTTTCCAAAGAAAGAATGTAAACAGTTGCTGCAGCTACAGCCAACTGCACTTCCATATTTATCCACTGTACTGTAGGTACCCACTCGACCTCGCTACAATACTCCCATATTCACAGCTTACTGAATTGAGTGACAAGTGTGTACACGGACTACTGTCCTCATCGTCCCTCACCTCATGTAACCTTGCTAACAAGCTGCCAGGGCGGGCGTGTACCGAGGTCATAAAGGTGTCTCTTATCACTAGTTTCACTGCAATGTCAATCGTTCAAGAGAGAGGGTACATCAAGGAAAGGGCGTTCATTTGTGTCAAAGATTCAAATTTTGGAGCCAGAGTACAACAGCTGTTGTTTGCTGAAGATAAAGATGATACTATTATTATAATCGAGTCTTATTGTTGTAAAGACAAGCACTCTTAGTTCAACATTTGTTTGCTTTAGACTCTAAATCGCGTTAATTCCCAAAGTTTAGAGTCACTCCATTATCTATTCTTCAGTGAAATGTTTTATTGCCGATTTCTTCAAGAAGTTTGTGATTTGAAGTGCCTATTAATGCCTACCTAAAGTAATATTATATCACTTCCTAAATAATGTTATTTTATTTTTATAGTTTTAAATGCTGACCAAAAGACTGGCACAATACGATTAAGTTCTACATTCGTTTATTTTTTACTTGATATGCAATTTAAAGACATGATTATTTTTTTTTAATGTTTCAAACTAATAAAAATACGTTTATAAAACGTAGAAGGTGTCTGGCAGACCAAAAAACCATCTCGGGTACAAAGGGTTAATATTAATAATGCTGAGGATACTAACAGCCTTCATCATTGAGAGAGGGATATCTTTCCTAGTAGAGATCAGCCAACAATTTGAACGGGAAAGTTTTTTAACCTAACAACGCATTAATCACTTCTTTTCATATAATTGCACATCAAAATAATATTGGCGAAGGATTGTCACTTGATTTGGATTTTGATTTAGGACTAACATTAACTTATCAATAAACTAACGTTTTCATAATCCTCTTCTGCATCGTTCACAACCTGAGAGTAGACATTGTCCAAATAAACCTTGTTCGTAGGGATTTTGAATTTTCCACCTCTCACTGGACTTCTAAAAATCAACAGTTCATATTGAGAACAACGAGCAAAAAATTAATTTTAAAATTAAGTTTTAACACATAAAAAGTGGATTAATTATTATTAAGAATGAAGGTAATTACTCACTTAACAGACTTCAAATAATGTGCATAACTTTCATCCTGATCGCTGGCATCATTGACAAAGCTGTTGTCCATTTGATCCAAACTGGAATTATCACTATCGTCAGACGACAAGATTCCACTTTCTTCAGCTTCACGTTCTATGAACAGATTGCCCTAGGACGAAAAAATGCTCACAAATTATTGGTGAATATTTACGTGGTCTACATAAATGTCAACCAACAACTACAAGTAAACTAATGTATTTTATAGAAGGATTGATTGATGCAAGGTGATGTATGAAGTTTTATTTTTGAGATAAGACGGAAGCAACCATCCAGATTTACAAAATGCGGAAATCGTTTACCCAGTATAGGAACACGGTAGTGCAATTCTCGACAAAACAGTGATTGAGCTGGCTTTTCCAATTGATTCGAACTTCAGCACATCAGGCGAGCTAGAGTTTTCAATGTTGAATTTACTCCATTCATGTTTAATATTCTGCCAAAACCAGGAGTTTGTTGCAATTTTTAGGAATAGTTATCACTTTCCTACTCCCCCGGAAAGTAAATACAGGAAGTCATACAATCGGTATTCATCAGTCTCTTACTTACAGCCACCTGAAGAAACTTCTAGACTTCTAAGGTCCTATACTTGAAAATCAAACAATCGAATAACAATCCCATCCTTCTAAGATGTGATTCATCATGATAGCATCCATGTAAAATGAATACAAGTAAGGAAAGTAGTGTGAAGCCTCGCACCAATGTTTTATTTATAGAAGAGCGTGATGAGGAAAAGGAAAAATCTAAATTTGGATATTTTAAAAGCTATCGAGCAAGCTGCTAATTGGGCCCTGAACATGAGAAGCTCAGGGTAGAGGGCAGCACGTAAACATGGACCTTGCTGATTTGCTTCGTAAGGACACAGTTGTTTAGGGGTTTTTAGGTTTTTTTCTTGGTATTTCTTTATTATAATATAATTCTAATTTTTGACCATTATTGATCAAAAAGAGAATGAGTTTGATGGTGCATAAAACGAATTATAGAGCGAAAAGGAATAACGCAAGTATCAAAAAGAGGAAAGTCATATTGGCGTCCTTGTGTTTGGGGAATGACGGGAAAACGCAGTGACTTTAGGTCAATAAGACAATGCGTTAGGGTCAGCTCAGGACATGAATCGCGTTGCGTTTGGGTCAACACTGTATGGAGAAAAGTCTGGAATCAACCATCAAGATTAACCTATAAAGGGGTCTGAAAACATGAGAGAAGCAAATATCACTTTGTAACTCGGAAGGCTTTTGTAATGAGAAGTAAGTACCCAATGTCTAGCTACATTATTGAAGGTCAGATACTGGGGTCCACAGCTAACCGAAAATTAAACCCTGGATTTTCAATATCAACCCAAACATCAGAATAATACATTCATCAAATATCTGCAACGATTAGTAAAATAAATAACTCACCTTCTTCTTTTTCTTGATTTTCTTAACAGGAGAACTTGAAGAAGAAGTGGTACTGGATTCATTGTTACATGTTGCACGTCCTCCCAATGTTTTTTGGGCTGGTTGAATAAAAATATCATCGTCGTCATCCAGTTCAAGAATCTTCGCTTTCTGAACGCAGGAGAGTTTTGAAAAAGGTTGATTTTTAGATCCCGAATTAGAAATATTCCTATTGGTTGGCTCGGCTGTAGTTTTATTAGAGGCAAAGTATTTTGACGTCGTAGAATCGTCTAGTTCATTCAACATGTCTTCAAAACTAAGCTTCTTTCTAGACATCGAACCAACCTTCAAATGGATAGTTTCATCGGGGTCCAAATTTCGTTTTTCTGGGGGAAAGTCATTGTCTGGCTCGGAATCAAGATGAGACAAAAGGCTAGAATTCTTAGGTTTGTATTTTTTGAAATTCTGCACAGGTTTGGAGGCATCGGATTTTGTTGAAGGATTACTGATTTTCTCCCCAAGAAAATTCTCATCGTTGACCAAGAAATTGAAAACATCATCATCTTCACTGAGAAGAGAATAGCTACTGACATCTTTGTCTTTGGTACTAGGGTCTTTTGATGATTGTTCATCAATTCCTTTGGAAGTACTTGGTTGAGGTTCATTAATGGCAGAGCCGTTTGAATCTGAATCAATAATATAAATTGGAATGTTCTCCTGAAAAGGTTTGCTAGGAACTTTGAGACTAGAAGACGAAGTATCTGGAAATTTTGGGTCGCTCATATTTGGGGAATCGAACTCAAGCAAGGGAGACAACGGTTTTTTAGGAGATACACCTCCATTCAGTTTGTTAGCTGAGGTATTTGAATGGAGAGATTTTTCTTTTGACGGTATCTGATCAGAATCTGATGGCTTTCGACAAATCGAAATAGCCTTGTCTTTCATGAAGGTTTCATTTGGAACAAGACTGTCTGATTTGTTCAATACACTAGTAAAAATGTTTGTTTTAGTGGGACTTTTCAGTTTTAGATTGCTGGTGGTAGAAGAAAGGTTGGTCGAGTCCAATCTCATCTCTAGCTTTGACTGATCTTCTTGTTTAGATGGCACATGAAGTTTGGAATCTGTAGCCCCACACTTGTCCCAAATCGGGCTGGGACTAGAAGAATCCAATATCTCTATAACATCGCCCTTCTTAGCAACTTCTCGATTCTTATTTTTGTCTCTTTCAATTTGACTAACCATTTGAGTGATACCGTATAAAGTCGTTTCATCCTTGGAATCTCTATTGTTCAAGACTTCAGGCTGCTCATCGTCAAACAAGTCATCCATACACCAAAAATCTTCTTCAAAATCATTTTCGACTGGAGTTTTAGCCGCAGGCTCCTTAAATGGAGTGTCTGAAGCTGTGGTCTGGAACACTTTCCCAGCTGGAGGAGAAGAAAATAAATCTCGGAATGAATTGAGTGCGGGGGTATTTTCACAAATAGGTTTGATAGAACATTCCCCCTTGGAAATTTCTTCTTCTTCCAGAATATCATCCAACAACCACTCATCCTTTTCACTGTTTATCGGGCGTCCTCCTGATGCACAGAATAATTCTCTTTTTCGAAGGTTTGGGTTGATTGGCGTAGAACTAACAATGGGCTTCGAAGAATTTGAACACTTTTTAGTACTTGAAGGAGTAAGTCGTCCAGCTAATTCCAAATTCGAGCCCCAAACTGATGAGTACGTATCATTTTTCTTTGTTACAATAGGGGATATTTCTCCAATATTTTCCAACCCACTACCTTTGTGATAAGGGGGAGTTTTAACAGGAGTTGCAGCCATTTTAGTTTGACAAATATCTAAGCTGGTGTTTGCGATTGATGCGCATTCCCTAAAACCAGGAGCATTTTGATCAGCTGCCTGGAAAAAATCATCATCACCAAATAGGTCATCTACACCTACGAAACTATCATTAAGATTATTGTGTTCAATTTTCGGCTCTGACATTGAGTTTGAATGTATATGGGTTTCGGGGCTGTTAGTGTTTGTAGCGATTGGACTTTTTACAATCTTGAAGTCAGCATCACCATCAGGTTGGCACCTGGTAGCTGTTGTCCCAAGAGCTATTTCACGGATGCCATCCATAAGCCCAAGAAATTGATCACACTGGAAACCAAATGCGTCCACATCCATGGACATACGTGGTTTTTCAGCCACGTATTTTGGATCACCCATGAATTTTCCTAGACGGTAACACAAATCAACATCGTCTTCCAAGCCACAGAGCAGGTCCCCCCCATAAAGAAGGTTTTCAAAATCATCCCTCTTCATATCAAACAAGGCAGCTATATCAAGTTCATTTTCCATTCCACCTCCAACAACCATCGGTCTTGTTTCAGCTTGCTTCGGAACTTCAGTAGTTATAGGACTGCACTTCATGTCGGTGTCAACACCTTCAGCATTTTCTTGTAAATCACAAACCATACCACAATCCTCATCATTGATCAAAATAACGTCATCGTCACTAAGATCCAGCCTTGGTTTCTTGTTGGCTCGCTCCATAGCAACAGCCATACAGGAGCGGATGTCCATTCCATAATTCTTCTTAGGAACGATTTTCTTCTTTCCAGGTTTTTTATCTTCAATCTCTTCCGCGACTTTTCCAACATGTTTGGTAAGGTTCGAATCCTCAGTTGTTTCGACGCCCCTAGCTTCAAAATCTAGAAACATCACACTGCAATTAATTCATTGTGCCTCATCAGCAATAAATGATTAATAAAATACACCAGTAAGTTGAAATGAAAGCATGTCATAACGGTCATCAATCTGAACGCTTTCCCAGATACATATTTCATTGCGCATTTGGCAGCCTTGGCTCTGGACTTCAGATGCTTTGGAAGGAAATTTAGGGAGTCAATGTCACACTCAAATATACTCTTGTCTGATAAGAAACGAATTTCCAATGCCATAACGTGGGCAATCTTGGGTTATGATGCACAGATATGGGTTATCTGGAGTATGGGTGAAGTTGCTGTTTTTAAAGAAACTTTTCTGCTAGGCTCTCTTTGCCCCAAACTACTTGATTTACCTGGAATCTAGCTTGTATAGTTGATCCGAAAAGAGAATGCCTAATTGACCACCAAGCTCGTTGATGTCAGACAGGAACTGGGAATGCCCCCTCCACTCTCTGCCCCACCATTCCCACTCACCTGACCAATTTTGCGACTTTAGTAGAAAAACTGCAGTAGAAAAGTATTTATCAAGAGCAAGGAAAGAACAGCTGATTTTGGCTGAACAGTCAGGTGAGCATGCTTCAGAAGATGATTGGTGAAGGTGGTGCAGTGAGTTGTGAGGTGCAGTAGAGGGGGCATCTCCGGCATCAGTTTGCCTTCAATGGGCTAGGTGGCCTATTCTCTTTTCGGTCCAGCTATACCTGCTATCATTTTACATTCTCCACATGCATCTCAAAGATACTTCTTGCATAGCAAATATACCAGATTATCGTTTGCCGAGGATTGTTGCAATGGACATTGGCAAGGTGGGGATATTTGGGCTGAAGGTTGTGGGGAGCAGGGATAGAAATTTGAGCTCCCCAACCTAGTGGAAACATTGGATGAAAGGCTAGTATTATTTCAGGATATAGAGAGGAAAATTTAATCAGAAACCACGATAAATAGAAACGCAAAGGATAGGGCAAGGGGATAGACTAGTGAGGAACAATCAGAAACAATATACACTCTACAGGGTGTCTATAGTAATTATGGGACGAACTCAGGGAATATCTTAGAGATTTTCTTAAACGCTTTGTTTTCGATTTATTCGATTTTTAAGATTTGTTTCGTGTTTGTACCTTATGACATTAAAACGGCCATAACTCCCCTTAGAGTCACTTTTAACTCAAAACTAAGAATACCGTTGGCAAGAGCGTTAAATTTCCTATAACCCAGATATAAAATAAAGGTTTTTTTCTAGTTTTAATTGGTCAAAAATAGGCCAAAGTAGAAAATTAGAAATAACATTTAAAATTGATATTTTTTTGCGATTTCTGCTTCCAGTATGGGGGTTTTTTGGTGGGCGCTCTCCGGAAAAACTTTCTCTTACTGTCAGCTTTAGAACGGTCTAGTCAAGTTTACTTTTACTTTGCTAATGTGGGGAGAACAGTGTGTTCTCTTGTTGAAAACATGTTTTTTTTTTTTTTTTTTTTTTTTTTGTGTGAAATCGGGGGTTTTCATGAAAAATGACCCTCAAAGGAAATTCGGGTTTGGGCCCAGTTTCTACATATTCACGCTGAAATCTAATGGTAATACCTGCAGAATTTACCAACTCCGTTATAACTGAGTTTTACATTTCAACTAAATAGTTTTACCTTTAAAAAGCCATGAAATTGAGCATAACAATTTAACGAAAAATTTGTGAGAGGGTCGGACTTTTGGAGATCCATTGACTAAGTAAGCTGAGCTGTGAGGTTTTAGTGGTTAATTAATTAGGAGTTAATTAAGATGTTCAGCGTTTGGTTGCTGTACCATCTCCTGAGATAGAGCTATTTTCCTATGGAATCGGGGAAGTGAAGTATAGTTTAATTCAATTGTGTATGATGGCCTGGCGTTGCAGACATTTTATGGTGGAGCAGTTCAATTTTTAGTTAAGCCCAGAATGAGAAATCATAAAAGGATACTGTAATACTAGTTTCTAGGTGCTATAATTTATTTTCTAATCTAATTTATATTAGCTGTGCTTTCTCCTACATACTAGTTTAACATAAACATAACCACAAATACAGCAATGGAATGAGTTGGAATAGATAGATACTATTGATTTTTGTTGGAGGGATAAACTCAATCATCTAGAACGGAATGAATTTAGTGAGTTGGAGATATTATATTAATACACACAACAATACACAGAAATATTTATTGCCGATTTTAGGAAACATATTTTTATTTTAATGCTAACAAATTTAAAAAATCACACATTATTATAGTCTGCTCTTCTTCACTTGCTGCGTCCCACTGTGGCCGGAGTTTGGAAGGAAATGCAGCCTACAATAATCAAAAGTACCATCTATGGACGAGTATATCACACTTGATCAGACACAACTTCTGTTGACAGACACTTTTTGGGGGGAGTCGGTTAGGGCGCGCTATTTTTTATTTCGCCTGACACTCGCCCGCCTCGGGAGTCGGTTGGCACAATCCTTCGGACCACCCTTTCGCTTTTGCTTCTACGAGGTTGACCGTCCCCCATTTTTGTATGTGCAATCGATTTAGCAACGAGTGCCGTACAAACTTCCAGTAGACGGGCTCAACCATACTATATTGTTCATAGTTTAGTCATGTTTTGTAAAATTAAACGTATTTATTTATTTTTCTTCAGTCATCAATCTAAAGGTGAGTTACCTAGATGTATATTAGTAGATTTTTTCGCTCAATAGTTGACTTACACCCCCATGAATGGGAATTTGGTAACCAGAGTTACAAATCCACTTTTAATCTTATTACCATTATTTCCAATTCATTTGGAGGAAATCACCAAGAATTTCACAAAATTAATGATTTTAATTTTATGCGACTTACCTTCGACAAGTTTCAAGTATTCTATGTCTTCATCTTGTGGAGAGTAAGACATTAAACGGCAATAAAGACTCGAAGAAGTAGTGTTACTAATGACGAACGCCTTGTGAACTTCGGTATTCCAATCATTCCAAGATGCGAGACTGTTTTTGCTGGCACTATCAAACAGTTCATCAACCTTCATCGCAGGATCTGCAGAATAAATGTAACAGAAATCGATCAGAAAACCCTTTCAAGAATCTTCACTGAGACTTTATTTATCCACAGGAGAAAATGGAAGTTAATTAAGGACGTAGTCTATTTTCACGAAATGAAGGGTTTCAATGTTAGATCGTTTTCGTTGATTCATCAATGTCTTCGAAAACAAGGGTCTTCATAATAATAAGGATATGGCCAATGGGAACGCCTATAATGGTAGAAATCTTTCGAGGAGTATGATGGACCTAGATCATGTCGAAAGCGGTAAAATTGTTTTTTTCCCGAAAATCCTGACAAGACTGCCACCATGGCGACCGGTCTCGATCCATCACACCTTCGAGGGACACTTCAAGTCCCTAGTACACCCTCGAAACAATCGAACCACTTCAAATAAGAAAAACTGAAAGAAAACGTTTATAAATTTTTGAAAAAAGCGAGTAAAAAAGGTAGCCAGTGAAGCTTGAAGCTAAAGCGAAGGACGTGGTGAGGCTGTACGGCGTAGGGCTGCCAACTGGCTAAACGAAAATTTCGGGCAAACTGAGTATTTTCTTTTTCACGGCTCTTTTTTGAAGTTGGTTCATAAAAGGGTCTAAATTGTCAGTATAAGCTGGGGCGTACTACCAGAAAACGAAGCATCTTTGTGTTTGTATTTGAAAGATATTCAACTTACCTTTGGGCAAAGATTGAGCAGAATTATAGTAGGTCGTAGTAGAAGACTGTTTACTAATGCAGCTCTCGTGTGTACACGACGTTGCAGTGAATTTTTAAAGAAAATGATTTGGAATCCGATAGGTCGAGAGAAAGAAAGGGGCTAAGAGATACAATTGAAGTGAAAGGTGATAGCAGCTAGAAATATAATGTGAAGAAGGGGGGGTGCTCAAACTAGGTAGTTTAAACAATGTGAAGGGGTAATTCCAAACCTAACAGTAATGGACCTGTCAATATTAAGATATACCGATGAATGTCCTCACTCATAAACATTAACCTGACCTTAACCTGACATTAACCTGATGTTGAAGTACGTTCAACATACCCCTTTTTGACAAATCAAATCTGCCAAGTCTATCTGTCAAATCAAAATTGTAGCTACGATTGGACTCCTTAATATGATCAGCAAATGTAGATTTACTCTTATTTTCCCTGAAATCCTCTTCATGCTTGTTTATTCTTTCCCAGAATTTCCTACAAGTTTGACCACAATATTGATGGCACCAGGAACATTTTCGGTTTATAAACTCCACTTTTACCCTGAACAGTGATTTTATCTCAAACGGATCCTAATAATGCCCAAGACTATTTTTATTTGTGTCCTTCTTTCCTTCTAATGTATGTATGCACTTTTATACTTTGCCACTGATTATGAACAGACCGTTGAAATCGATCTAACATTGTAACAAACTGTTTATTCCACAGAAATATACAACGTTCTTAATTAACTTTCGTTTTCTTCATTGAAATGGGATTCCACCACTTCGACTTGAATAATTTTGGTTATGAACATTTATCCACCTCAAAACCAAACAGTGCTTGAAGTTAACGTGCAAACTAACATACCCATTCTTCTATGCCACAGCTCTGTTCTAATGGGAAGCTGATTGAAGCTGAGGGAAGTGCCTCCTAATTCTTCAATAATCTAAAATAAATTAATAAACATTGTAATAATTGATAAAGGAACAAGCAGCTACACATCTAGTGAGTACCTAATTCAATAAAAATAATGGTATTTGGAAGAGAAAAATTACTTTTTGAGCGGCCTCTTCATCAAGGAATGGACGTTCTTCAGGAACTGTACAATCCCGTATATCCATTTGTTTTTTATTCTGCTTCACAGGTTTCGTAGGCGTCGGGGCCGTTATAACTTTAATATGGACGAGCTGCTGTTGCGGCTTCATGTCTGTAAGCAAATAATTTTGAGCAAGAAATTGAAAAACACTGCAATTAATATCGATAGAGAAATGCGTACCACACGAAAATTAAGTGTTTTCTACCTAAACTTCGAGAGCTCTACACAACTAACTCCTATAATTAAATCAACAGATAAAGTTCAGCAATGGAGAGTTCATAAGGACTCGAAAAAGTTGCAGGTGACTGATTTGTCCCAGATTCTAGGGCAAGCAGATGCAAATGCTAACCAAATATTGCTGAAGCTGAGTACAGAATGAAAGTGAAATTAATTTGAACTTTGAATGCTGTTGAATCTTAATTTGCTGTATGTAGCTTGTTTCATTTGGAGAAAGTTAATTTTTTGAAGATTTTTACCCTTGGGTAAAATAAAAAAAATATATATGATAAAAACAGCGATTTACCATTTGATTTTTAAATGTCCCAGATAGATGAATTTTTGAAGCATATGTTCACTTAATTTACTTATACTTACATAATTTTGAGGTATAATTTACTTGACCACACTTTTCATCCGCTCAAACATTCAAGAGTTAGCAGTTGCAAGTTAAGTAATTATTGATCGATGATTATACCATCTGTTACGCTCCAGGAAAATAACTCTCACAGTCGAAGAGGTTTGGTCACCCTGGCCTCTTAGCTCTGGTCGTTAGAGCGTTGCAACTCCGGGAAATTAATAATAATTTCTCGTAGTTGTGACGACGCGAGTTCGAACTCCTGTCGAGGTATCAAATAATTTTTAGCCCGTTACAGTGGCACAGTCGAAATAGGACCCGAAAATCATACGAAACAATAATTAATTAAATCCCTCTCGAGCCAAAAGACTGTAAACATCACATTTCCTGTTGTTATGCCTTTCATTTCCTCACTCACTTGAGTCAAAACACACCGATTAAAAACACCGCGACTTTTTTTTCCTTTAAATTTTAATTTTTTTCTGTCACGTGGTTATCCCCACGTTAACACTTCTATGATTACCCATTACATGGATATATTGCCCTAATTGTGAGTATAATTGAATGTTGCTGCTAACGACCAGAGCTAAGAGGCCAGGGTGACCAAACCTCTTCGACTGTGAGAGTTATTTTCCTGGAGCGTAACATTTCCCCGGAGTCAAATACCAGCCGTCTCGGCTGGATTGGGGTCGGACGAATGACGAAGTGTAACTGCAGGCCGCTGGCTCAGCAGATGCTCGCTGGAACAAGTCAGCAGTCGAGCGAGAGGTTTGGTCACCCTGGCCTCTTAGCTCTGGTCGTTAGAGCGTTGCAACTTCGGGAAATTAATAATAATTTCTCGTAGTTGTGACGACGCGAGTTCGAACTCCTGTCGAGGTAGCAAATATTTTTAGCCCGTTACACATCCAATACTGAGAAATTAAAAAAAAAAACCGGGAATGTCCTGTGAAATCGATTTGTTTCTAGCTGTCTGTCAGGTATTGTTGCTCTTAAAGTGGACCGGCAAAAATATTGCCGGTTTGTCAAAAACCTAATTAAACATACAGACTTCCCTGGTCAGTTCTGAGTTCTGACTAACCATAGATCACTTAACTAGCGAATAGCAATTCATTTATGTTGTAACAGGCGAAAACTGTATTATTATATAATTTACTTACTGTGTTGAGGTAACGATGTAGGTAAAAAAAAACAATCTGGCCTAAATAAATGGAAAATAGTGGGGAAATTGAGCCGGGAACTTGTGAAACTGTTACCAGGAAAGAAGGTAGGTACTTTACAATTCAATAGACTGCACTTTTGGTTACCTGTGCTGCTGCACAATCAAACTTTAGGGGCAGGAGATTCGGTAAGGGGAGTGAAAACGCATAGGTACTTACTCTCTAAACTTATGAACTTACCTGGAGGGAACATTGGAGGAGAGTATTGGCACAGGCTGTTTTTCACAGCTTTTGAGTCCACAATATTTTTGACATATGACTTACGAGATGCCATAGCTTCATGGAATTTCTGAGAACATTAAAGACGAATATAACAATCAATCCTTTTCAATAAAGTGGATAAACAGTGGATGTTGCTTATTGGTTGGTAAGTAAATTATTCAATAACTACACGAACTCAGCAAGCATACATACATGTATGCATACGTATAAACGCGCAAATCACGTTGTGCACTTGAGTAATTCAAAATAAACAACATTTTACAAGTTGCCGATCCCAGTAAATGTTATGGAGCATCTAGCTTTGAGGCAGATCCGGAAGCATCCGAGCAATATGAAGATACTACACCCTCACCAATTCAGTTTCCAGACCGGAAAAAGAACTTCTTTGTCTACTAACTCCCTTATTCCAGAAATCCGCAATAGTCTCGAGGATAGAAATCTTACAGCTGTTCACCTATTTGATTTTAGTAAAGCCTTTGATTCAGTGCCCTACAAAAATTGGATCACCAAAGTTTCTCACTATGGTTTTGGCGGGATTTCTTTTTTCGAAGACTCTTTGGAGAGCTGGAAATAGACAGTTTTCTTTCACGGCTCTACATCTGAGTCAACCACAATTCCTTGTGGTGGAAAGCAGGGTTTGATTATTGGGCCGACCCTGTTCTTACTCCATATTAATGATGTTGCCTATCAATTCAATGACTAACCAGGGAACGTTTATATATTTGTGGATGATATCTCTGGGCTCGTGAGATAGCTGCAGAGGTTTACTTAAAAAGTTGAATGTCCGGACCATTCCCTCTCTGGGAAAAGTCTGATATTTGTGAGAAAAATATAAATTCGACCCCGTCCCATTCTGATTTTTATGGGTATGGAACACGTTACTACAGTGATTTATTAACACCCTCTGTGTGCATCATATCATCCCTAGACAGCTGCAGTGCTATGCAGAATGGCAACTGTTTTTGTTTTTAAAAACTGCCAAAACATATCTCTTAGGTATAGGGACGTTGCGATACCACTTAAGTATCGATACTCGATAGGATCCGATATTTTTCTAGCAGTATCGATACCTGATATTATCGAAAGAAAAGTATCGATACTTCTACAATATCGGCTGATAAGTATTGATACTTTCGATACTTTTTTTACGTGTAAAAAACCAGGTTGGGGGGATTGTCATTTGGTTTGTAGTTTTTTATTGGAATTTTCTCACACCTCACGTAATAGGTAGGCTTCGGAGGATGCATCCAGAACTCTGTCGAAAGGAACTGATGATAGGATTCTTAATTATTGTTTTAAATTAATAGATATATCACCAAGTAGATTTCCAATTTTGAATTCTCAAACTTGTCCCATTGTTGATTCCAATCTCTCTTTTTGTTGAAAATAGGAAGTTAACTTATTTATTCAAATACTCAATTTACTAAGTTGAATATTTCAATTTGAACCATAGTTTTCAGTTTCACATCTTCAATTCTCAATATTTCCATGACTATCTATCCACTTACTCATGACTAGCACTAAACAGTTTCACTAATCTTTAATCAAATTTTGTTGTTATTACGTAGTTGAACGTTAGAAATTTCATTCTGGTGGGGTTGAACAATTTAGGAATTCATTTAGGGGTTTTCAGAGCAGTTTCCTTTCACAGAAAACATTTTAAGGTGGGTTCTCCAGTGAGGTGTTTAATTTTGCTAGAAACTATATTTTAAAGAAATTTCTTTTTTTTTTTTAAGAAAAAAATTGATTAAATTAAAGAACATTTCAAAAGGTAACAGAAGATTTTGAATGAGAACAAAGTTTCATATTTTATATGAGAACTTGCTAGGCCATTGAAGGTTATTGACTTGCCTATTTCACTTCGCAACATGTTATGGTTTTTAGAGTAATTATAATCATTAAAATAAATGGAATCATAAAATACATCTACATCTTACATTAAAAGGATATTAAGTTTCATGTGAGTAACTCAATGGTTTGATGAACTTAAGATGAATGTGGCAGGTCAAAACTTTCAAATTTTACAGGGACATGAATTCATTTTAAAATAAACATTTATGAAGAAATTTCAATGATGAAAAGGTGGTACTGAGTCTGAATTGGTGAAATATGGTTCCCTTTTGAATTATAATTAAACTGAGTAGCTTCATTACTGAGTAGTTTCCTGCCTCTATAGCAAAGGGTGGAGTGGCTATGCCCCCTTTTAGGATTAAATTTATTTAACTAAATTTGATAGGTAAATAATAGAATCTGGAGAAAATTATTAGAATGTTTTACTAAAAATGATTTATCTATAGAACATTCGAAATTTATAAGAAATTATAGTTTAACATGAAAAACCACGAAAGGATAAATAAATCATATTTCTTGATTTGGGAAGACGTAGGTATTTTGGTGGAAATTAAATAAACACTATTAGAAACTACTATGACTTTAGTTTGACAAGTTCAGATTGAGCCTATATTAACTACTAGCCGCTCCGGCTCGCTACGCTCGCCTCCACGTCCAGCCGGGGGGCAAGCCCCCCGGACCCCCCATTAAATTGCTCGCTTCGCTCGCAAAATATGGCATGTAGAGAATTTTGCTCGCTTCGCTCGCAAACTGTGGCATGTAGGGCATGTTGCTCACTTTGCTCGCAAACGGTAGATCCCTAAGGGTAGGTTTAACGTTAGGGGATGTTGCTCGCTTCGCTCGCAAACGGTATATCTCTAAGGGTAGGTTTAACTTCTGTAGGGGATGCTGCTCGCTTCGCTCGCTTGAGGAAGTTATACTGCCCACCCAACTTGGCAGAGGTTTTTTTCTGTTGGAAATTACTATCAAACGCGGCACATTATGTGGAACCACGACAAGTATAGTTATAAGAACACTTCAGTACTAACAGTACAGTCAGATGTTGAATGTTTGTAAGTATTTATTTCGCAAAGTGTGGTATGTAGGGAATGTTGCTCGCTTCGCTCGCAAAGTGTGGCTGTATACATGCGATGTATTTCAATTGAAACATGTAGGGGATGTTGCTCGCTTCGCTCGCAAACGGTAGTTCTCTAAGGATAGGTTTAACTTCTGTAGGGGATGATGCTCGCTTCGCTCGCTTGAGGAAGTTATACTGCCCACCCAACTTGGCAGACGTTTTTTTCTGTTGGAAATGACTATCAAACGCGGCACATTATGTGGAACCACGAAACGTATAGTTATAAGAACACTTCGGTACTAACAGTACAGTCAGATGTTGAATGTTTGTAAGTATTCATTTTCCAGTTCTATTTTTCTGAAGGTAGGCCATTAATAGGTACCTGCTCGCAACCCGTTCCCGTCAGGTAGGAAGTTATTCCTAAGCAACGTTGTGTAACGGCGGCCCGTGGTCGATTAATTTCTGATGTTAAACGCTTCTCCTCGCTTCCGCTCGCGATTTGACCAACTTAACGTCACTTTTTTCGATATCCGATTTCGGATTCAGATTCGGCGGACCCAAAGCTGTATTTCGCCCGCGAAAACCGTTCCGAAAAACGTACCTTTATGGGGTATATTTTAATCGGAAAAAACCAAGTTTTTCGGCGGACTTTTCGAGAAAACGGGTCCGTACTCTCGCATTTTTTAAACGCATTTCCCGATACTTTTTTCGAGATCCGATCGCGCCGTCGTCTTCCTCGTTCAAAAACCTACGAAACCCGTATTTTTCCGGAATTGTCAACGGCCGTTTAGAGGGGTAGGGGAAGCGGGGAAGTCCAAAAAGCGCACAATAATTCTTACTTCGACCCCCCTCCCGCCCTACGGCACATGGTTCGGGTGGGATTAGACAATTTTGAATTCACTCGCTCCCACTTTTGGAAAATCCCAAGAATATCCCCCCACTCGTAGATCCGGCCCACTCAGCCGTTTGGCCCTGCATAGACACGACAGACAAACAGACGGAGTTTCATTCTTATTAATAACTAGCCGCTCCGGCTCGCTACGCTCGCCTCCACGTCCAGCCGGGGGGCAAGCCCCCCGGACCCCTCATTAAATTGCTCGCTTCGCTCGCAAAGTGTGGTATGTAGAGAATGTTGCTCGCTTCGCTCGCAAAGTGTGGCATGTAGGGAATGTTGCTCGCTTCGCTCGCAAAGTGTGGTATGTAGGGAATGTTGCTCGCTTCGCTCGCAATTGAAACATGTAGGGGATGTTGCTTGCTTCGCTCGCAAACGGTAGATCTCAAAGGGTAGGTTTAACTTCTGTAGGGGATGCTGCTCGCTTCGCTCGCTTGAGGAAGTTATACTGCCCACCCAACATGTAGGGGATGATGCTCGCTTCGCTCGCAAACGGTAGATCCCTAAGGGTAGGTTTAACTTCTGTAGGGGATGCTGCTCGCTTCGCTCGCTTGAGGAAGTTATACTGCCCACCCAACTTGGCAGACGTTTTTTTCTGTTGGAAATTCTAACAAACAAATTAAATCTTATAAAACTACGTGGAACCACGAAAAGTTTATTAGCTCGCAAACGGAAGGTCCCTAAGGGTAGGTTTAATTCTGTAGGGGATGTTGCTCGCTTCGCTCGCAAACGGTAGATCTCTAAGGGTAGGTTTAACTTCTGTAGGGGATGCTGCTCGCTTCGCTCGCTTGAGGAAGTTATACTGCCCACCCAACTTGGCAGACGGTTTTTTCTGTTGGAAATTCTTACAAACAAATTAAATCTTATAAAACTACGTGGAACCACAAAATAAGTTTATTTGGGGATGTTGCTCGCTTCGCTCGCAAGGTATACCTGTGTAGGAAAAAACCGGTATTTATTACGTTGAAATGAGTCATCGACTCCCTTCAAGACTTAACTGCGTAGGCTAAGTGCGTCGAACCATTGTGAAACGGGCGCCCGGGTCGATTAATTTCTCATATTAAACGGTTCCCCTCGCTTCCACTTGCAATTTGACCTACTGCCCGTCACTTTTTTCGATATCCGATTTCGGATTCAGATTCGGCGGACCTAAAGCTGTATTTCGCCCGCGAAAACCGTTCCGAAAAACGTACCTTTATGGGGTATATTTTAATCGGAAAAAACCAAGTTTTTCGGCGGACTTTTCAAGAAAACGGGTCCGTACTCTCGCAGTTTTTTGACGCATTTCCCGATACTTTTTTCGCGATCCGATTGCGCCGTCGTCTTCCTCGTAGGAAAACCTACAAAACCCGTATTTTTCCGGAATTGTCAACGGCAGTTTAGAGGGGTAGGGGAAGCGGGGAAGTCCAAAAAGCGCACATTAATTCTTACTTCGACCCCCCTCCCGCCCTACGACCCATGGTTCGGGTGGGATTAAACAATTTTAAATTCGCTCGCTCCCACTTTTGGAAAATCCCAAGAAGATCCCCCCACTCGTAGATCCGGCCCACTCAGCCGTTTGGCCGTGCATAGACACGACAGACAAACTGACGGAGTTTCATTCTTATAAATAGTATAGATAGAGATAGAGATTGCAATCCAATATGAATGGATTTGAATCTAAAATAATTTAATTGCAAGGCAATATTCTCAAAGTTCTCAACAAATTGAAATCATTACAATAGGTACCCTCGGGCCTGGGGCAGGCTAGTCGTCTCCTGGATTTGTGGTGGGAAAATTAGATTGAAAAAAGAAAAAAATCAAGGAAAATATCGGTGGTATTGGTCACCAAGTATCGATACTTCCGATAACATCGGGAGAAAGTATCGATAACACGATAATATCGGGTGCAAAGTATCGATACAAATATCGGTGGTATCGGAAGAGAAGTATCGATACCACGATAATATCGGGTGCAAAGTATCGATACAAATATCGGTGGTATCGGAAGAGAAGTACCGATACCACAATATATTGGAAGTATCGCAACGACCCTACTTTGGTACATTTTGCCGTCTCGTATGAGGGCCAGGTTGTTAGAAGCTGTGCTTTATAAGGTTTCTGATTTATCGATCCCGAGTCTTCTTATAGGTAGCAGAAGCATTGTTTCAAGGTGCTCAAAAACTTTCAAGGTAACAATAATGTTTTTTTTTTGTGAACTAATGTTTTTTATGGCTCATTTATAGACATCATCCCAGAGAATCGGATGGAACCACCCGCGTCAATGTACATCTGTATGTATATATGTACAAATGTTTGCTCTCCCTAAGGGCTAGAACTTTGCAGGAAAAAATAAATCAACAACAAGGAAGCAAATCCTAACTGGTGGAACATAGCAAAAATCGCCCTGCAACTACAGCACTCGTATTAGCTGATATAGTTACAATGGAATTTTCACTTCACGAAACCAGGTTTATTATACCTTTTGTCACCTGTAGATGGACTGCTGAGGCGTAGGTAGCTAATTTATTTTATATAATTAATTTTCATTAGGTAGGTCAGCTTGTGTTAAATCCTAGGAAAGTGAAGGTGTTATTTGCATTAATTAATTTCTCTTCACTAGATATATGTATTTAGATACCTAATGTATAATAGACTTCGTTTAATAATTTATTATAGATAGGTGTTCTGCGAAGAATGGCTATTTAATGCAGATTCTAATACAGAAATAATGAACCTTTGTGTAATATTTGCAGCGTTTTTAGTTCATAAAGTACTATTCAGCCTAGAATGGCATCTTTACTCACGGTTTCTTCTTTCCCTCGAGTTAAAAGAACGATGCAGCGACCTCTTCGTTTTCTGCCAGTTCGTCCAAGCCTCTGAACGAGACGGACAGGAGACTTCTGAGACTCCATGAGAACTATGAGATCCACTTCTCCTATATCTAAACCTTCCTCAGCAACGCATGTGGCTACCAAGCAATTTATTTTTCCATCTCTAAAGTCCTTCATTATCTGGAATAGACAGATTAATAAACACTACTACTACTCATACACATAATTACTAAAACTAATGTTAGCGAATTTTTGAAGAAAATTAAGCTATTGCTCTCGCCTCAAAATTTGTAGAAAGTGAATTTTTGAAAAAATTTTATGCAGAAATCCGTTTCAGGCTATTCTGAATCATATTCTGAAGTTTAACGCATTTTTTTATGTATGTATATATGTATGTATGTATATATGTATGTATGTATGTATGTGTCATTCCAGACGATAACTGTCCGTAGAATTGTGCTAGAAACTTCAAACAAATTTTAAAATGTTAAGGACACAAAACGAAAGTTCAAGTTCGTTGGCCAGCATGATCGGATTACATCTTCGGGTTGAAATTTTCAAAAATGTAGTCAAAAATTTCAAAATAGCCTGTTTTTTGCGATTTGTTGTGCGAAATAATTTTTTCAGCATACTAACATGTG